>CALYLW010000017.1:1496500-2983001 GCA_944989445.1 Ampullaceana balthica
TCACAGTAAATGTGAAATTCGTAGTGTACTGGTTATCACGTCCGCCTCATACGTCGATGGTCCTGGGTTCAAGCCCCAGCGAAAACATTTTGTTTTAAATTTTTTTTTAAAAATGTCTTTTTGTGCCCGTTCTTTTACCCCTTTATTGCCAACACTAGCTGATTTAGTTACGGGTGAAGACTTCCTGAAAGACACAATTGTCAAAATGGGATGGGATTGGGCAAACGACTGTGATTGAATGAAAAGAAGGAATTCTGGAGAGACCCGCGGCGTAGCATACGCCGCAGACTTGCTCATAATAGATAGTGCAAAGAACGGATGGGGGGGGGGTGAGAGTACAGACACACAAAGCAGCACAAAGTACGTAAAAAATAGCGAGTAAGCATGGAGACTAGCACACTGAGGTTGTTATTACCCGCCTCCCATTTAATACGACAATCCCTTAAACATAAACTCTGATTGGCCGACCCTGGCGAGGGTTAGTCATGTTTAGGGTTGTTAATTGCGTTTGTTGTTTTCTGTTGTTTTTTAAAACCGATTATCGATTATGTAACTCTGATTTTAAATCGATTATCGTTTTATAGCTGACTTCATAGAAGTTAGGGGTGTACCGAATTTCTCCTGCAAACGTCTAGAAACCAACAATGAGCTGGCAGAAAATTAAGTGACTCCTATATGTCACCCACTGTCCACATGCCGTATTGCGGAAAAACAGAGAATTATGTCGTAATAATTAACGAACTTATAAAATAACGAGCAACAAAGCCCGTCCAAGGACGTTCCGCCACCTTTTTGGTGGCATGTTGTCTAGGAGTAACAGTAGTGATTAGCAGGAGTGACACACTTCAAGCTGGGAGCACAATAATGAATGATTTTTAAAAAAAATATTTATTTTTTATTTTTTAAAATGCACCAAAAATAACTCGTTTTGAACGTCCGCGTAAATGTGTTCCATATTTCAATTATTTATTTAATTTTTCTCCGCTAGTGATTGGCTGTAGGAGTCTTTAGGAGTTTGAGGGACCAATCGCTATCGATGACCGCACAGAAAATTGCCTATTATTATATAGGAGGATTGTTATTAATATCCATTGAACCCTCATTAATCTTAGCAGCTATAAGTATGAATAAACCCACAAATGGGGCTTTAAAAAAATTTAGACTGTTCACCGATCAATGGTCTAATCTAAAGGCTGGAGATAGAAATAAATAAATGAATAAACTTTAAACAATGTAATTGTCTACCATTACACATCCGTGGAATTCAAACTACCAAGTCCTTCAAAACTGCACTTAAGACGCATCTTTTCAAAATGTATTTTCAAAATTAATGAAACAACATTTCTTTAATGATTAACGTAAATTATGTGTAATATACTGTCCTTAATGTTGTTATTATGGTATGAATGGTTATTTAATTATTATGTGTATGTTATGATCTCCATGTAAAGCGCTGTGAGCCCGGTTCCTTCATGGGATACAGCGCTATAAAAATTATCAATTATTATTATTATTATTATTAAAACATACAACAGTTTCAGAGGCGTTAACCAGCAACATAACTCTACCTTGAACTTAAAGACTGCTGAATGTTTTAACATTGTTGATTGAGTTTTGATTTTGGAAAGATTTGTTAACATTTAACAGTTAACCCCGACCCCACCCACTCCCCCATCATATTGTGTTGCTGAAATGCCACGTGAGAGAGAGGGACTGCGATGACGTATGGGGTAGACTCTGTTTACCCTTATGGTACAGTACTGCCAATGTGATTCGGTGCAATTTATTTTCGGGTTATTCATTTTCATACATCTGTCTTATTGGCAGCAGCAGAGATAAGACTACCGTAAAGGAAATGCTACTCTTCCGAGGCTTATATGGTATACATATTCAGGGGAAAGTATAACAATTATATCATCTATAAACATAATGTTTATCCTATTACAAATTAATCGGACTAAGATTTTTGTCTCAAACTTTATTAGACCAAAAGTCACGCTAACTAAACAATGAATAAGTGAATACATTTCTTTTTTTAAAAAACCCGCCTCAAAATTTAAAAATAAAAAATAAAATAAAAAATAAAAAATAAAAAACAAATATGATTAAAAAGGTATTCAAATGAGTTGCCACCCCTTCCTCCTAACAATTTTTGCGATATCAACAACACCGGCGGATCAGGGACAAAAAGACACATAGAAATAAAAGACATGTTTTAAGCCATGGTAAGATGGCTTGAACTCTCTAAGCCTAAATTGTTTGATTGCTTTAGAAAAAAAATCAGTGATGTCCTAGACATATTTAAATCATTAAACCTTGAAACACTAGAGGATAGAAGAACCAAGAGTAAAGTAATAATCATACAATTAATTCTAATTTATAAATAAAACACAAAGATAACTTAATACAACCCTCAGATAGACATAAGGATAATAACACCTTTCTTATTCCATATGCAAGAAAAAACACATACAAATGTTCGTTCTTCCCGTCCGGAATTCGGGCGTGGTATAGGTTGCCTGGAGAAACCAGAAAAACCAACACTTTATCAACATTTAAATCTGTAATAAAAATGCAGGACTAGACACAAACCCTGGATAAGCGTAGGACGCAATAATCTTCTGTATAGAAGGAGCGTCTGTAAACAGATAAGATAAAATAAGTCACATATTTAAAAGGCATTTTATATTTTCTCTCTCTGAGTCAAATGTTTTCTTACTTTCTCTCTCAGCCTAGTTTCAGATATTATGGTAACATCAGGTTGTTAACAAACCTTTTGACAACCTTGACATCACCTACCCCACGCCTTAACCCTTTAAAAAAATATTTCATTAAATAGCATTACTCAAAATTATTTTAGCACACAATCCTATATAATAATCTTCAATATAATAAAAGGCTATGTTCTGTGCGGTCATCGATAGCGATTGGTCCCTCAAACACATATGACTCCTACAGCCAATGATATTGAACACGTTTACGCGGACGTTCAAAACGAGTTATTTTTGGTGCAGTATTTCTTCCAAGACTTTATTTTGAGTTATGCGCGCTCTGTTTTTACGACTTATTTATGTTAACTATAATGAATAATATTTTTGACACGATGCACATGTATGCCGGTCGAGACGGCTGTTGGAGGGGAGTTACAACATGCCACCGAACGGTGGCGGAATGTCCTTGGTCGGGCTTTGTTGCTCGTACTTATATATTTATTTAAATTTTATTTCATGTGTATTTTCAATATTTGAAAAATTCTGCCATGTAGACCCAACTTCCTTATCTTATCAATTGTGAGGATAATTTTCCAGTGTTGGTGGCTTCTATTTATACCAATCCCATAATTAATTGTACATATCTACTGTTATACAAATATTGAGTTTTACAAATAATATGCTGGTTTAATATAGTCCCATACACTTGTTATAACTTTTGAGCTTATACTTATATTCTGTAAAAAAAATTTCAATCTTCACGATTTATGGACAAAAACGTATTTTTGCTAACCACCTTACCACCACTACAAATAATTAAAATTTAAAAAAAACCAACGCATTTTTCTTTATTAATACTAAAAGGGAAAAAAAAGTATTTTTTTCCTTATGACCACTAACAGAAAAAACGTAGTTTAGTTTATTATAACTACCTCTAGAGACAATGTGCATTTTTGCTTATCCCCCCTAATGACTAATAGTTAGAAATCAAACTTTCTGAATGAAAGAACAAAAAGGACAAACTTTGAAATTGTTTCTATCACAGGACAGGAGGGGGCGTTCAAAAAGATTAAAGCAGAGGGCGCCAGTCCTGTACTATCCATGTCTTCAGCAACGTCGCTGGGTGGAGCATCCCCTGGCTCAGCATCTGGTCACACACCAGGGGCGGGTACATGTCCTACACCGGCCAGAAGGCGGCACCGGACAACTTTTACACAGGTAAATTCTTTTGGATCGACTTATACAAAATCGCTCCAAGTGTTTCTCCTGAAGTAGGAGTAGCGTTTATTTGGTTAGTTTCGATGGGCGAAGACCAACAGTTCTTTTACCTCTCTATTGGGATATATCTACAAGACCAACAGTTCTTTTACCTCTCTATTGGGATATATCTACAAGACCAACAGTTCTTTTACCTCTCTATTGGATATATCTAAAAATATATCTACAATTGCCTAAATATTTTTTAAAAAATTAGTTGTACACGGAAAGAGCGCATCTCTCGGGCCCAACTTCCATACGAAATATGGACACAGACGACAATGCCCTTAATCTCTTTTACCCCTCCCACTTTCTTGCGTCTCTCTCTCTCTGCACTCTTTCTCTCTCTGAACTCTCTCTCTTGCACACTCTGTCTCTCTCCCTCTCACTCACCCCTCTCACTTTGTCTCTTTCCCCCCTCTCTCACTTTTAATATGCATGGCACTCACCATCAAATGCACATTTCCCTGTCAATAACACTTACGTTGACTGTATTCCCGCCAATAACACTTAATTTGACTGTATCCCCGTCAATAACACTTACTTTGATTGTATCCTCGTCAATAACACTTACTTTGACTGTATCCCCGTCAATAACACTTACTTTGAATGTATCCCCGTCAATAACACTGACTTTGACTGTATCCCCGTCAATAACACTTACTTTGACTGTATCCCCGTCAATAACACTTACTTTGAATGTATCCCCGTCAATAACACTGACTTTGACTGTATCCCCGTCAATAACACTGACTTTGACTATATCCCCGTCAATAACACTTACTTTGAATATATCCCCGTCAATAACACTGACTTTGACTGTATCCCCGTCAATAACACTTACTTTGAATATATCCCCGTCAATAACACTGACTTTGACTGTATCCCCGTCAATAACACTGACTTTGACTGTATCCCCGTCAATAACACTTACTTTGACTGTATCCCCGTCAATAACACTGACTTTGACTTATCCCCGTCAATAACACTTACTTTGACTGTATCCCCCCCGTCAATAACACTGACTTTGAATGTATCCCCGTCAATAACACTTACTTTGACTGTATCCCTGTCAATAACACTTACTTTGAATGTATCCCTGTCAATAACACTTACTTTGAATGTATCCCCGTCAATAACACTGACTTTGAATGTATCCCCGTCAATAACACTTACTTTGAATATATCCCCGTCAATAACACTGACTTTGACTATATCCCCGTCAATAACACTTACTTTGAATATATCCCCGTCAATAACACTGACTTTGACTATATCCCCGTCAATAACACTGACTTTGACTATATCCCCTTCAATAACACTGACTTTGACTATATCCCCGTCAATAACACTGACTTTGACTATATCCCCGTCAATAACACTTACTTTGAATATATCCCCGTCAATAACACTGACTTTGAATGTATCCCCGTCAATAACACTGACTTTGACTATATCCCCGTCAATAACACTGACTTTGACTGTATCCCCGTCAATAACACTGACTTTGAATGTATCCCCGTCAATAACACTGACTTTGACTGTATCCCCGTCAATAACACTTACTTTGAATGTATCCCCGTCAATAACACTGACTTTGACTATATCCCCGTCAATAACACTTACTTTGAATGTATCCCCGTCAATAACCCTGACTTTGACTATATCCCCGTCAATAACACTGACTTTGACTATATCCCCGTCAATAACACTTACTTTGAATATATCCCCGTCAATAACACTGACTTTGACTATATCCCCGTCAATAACACTGACTTTGAATGTATCCCCGTCAATAACACTGACTTTGAATGTATCCCCGTCAATAACACTGACTTTGAATGTATCCCCGTCAATAACACTGACTTTGAATGTATCCCCGTCAATAACACTGACTTTGAATGTATCCCCGTCAATAACACTGACTTTGAATATATCCCCGTCAATAACACTGACTTTGACTATATCCCCGTCAATAACACTGACTTTGAATATATCCCCGTCAATAACACTGACTTTGACTATATCCCCGTCAATAACACTGACTTTGAATGTATCCCCGTCAATAACACTGACTTTGACTATATCCCCGTCAATAACACTGACTTTGAATGTATCCCCGTCAATAACACTGACTTTGAATGTATCCCCGTCAATAACACTGACTTTGACTATATCCCCGTCAATAACACTGACTTTGAATGTATCCCCGTCAATAACACTGACTTTGACTATATCCCCGTCAATAACACTGACTTTGACTATATCCCCGTCAATAACACTGACTTTGAATGTATCCCCGTCAATAACACTGACTTTGAATGTATCCCCGTCAATAACACTGACTTTGAATGTATCCCTGTCAATAACACTTACTTTGAATGTATCCCTGTCAATAACACTGACTTTGAATGTATCCCCGTCAATAACACTGACTTTGAATGTATCCCCGTCAATAACACTTACTTTGAATGTATCCCCGTCAATAACACTTACTTTGAATGTATCCCCGTCAATAACACTGACTTTGACTGTATCCCTGTCAATAACACTTACTTTGAATGTATCCCCGTCAATAACACTTACTTTGAATGTATCCCCGTCAATAACACTTACTTTGAATGTATCCCCGTCAATAACACTTACTTTGAATGTATCCCCGTCAATAACACTGACTTTGACTGTATCCCTGTCAATAACACTTACTTTGAATGTATCCCCGTCAATAACACTTACTTTGAATGTATCCCCGTCAATAACACTGACTTTGACTGTATCCCTGTCAATAACACTTACTTTGAATGTATCCCCGTCAATAACACTTACTTTGAATGTATCCCCGTCAATAACACTGACTTTGACTGTATCCCTGTCAATAACACTGACTTTGACTGTATTCCCCAGGAACAACTGAGAGAGTTAGAAGCAGCCTTTGCCAAGTCCCATTACCCAGACATCTACTGCAGAGAGGAGCTCGCTAGGATAACTAAACTGAATGAGGCGAGGATACAGGTCAGTCTCTTGTTGCTAGGAGGTACATTGTCTGTCTCTTGTTGGTAGGAGGTCCACTGTCTGTCTCTTGTTGGTAGATGAGTCCATTGTCTGTCTCTTGTTGATAAAGGCGTCCATTGTCTGTCTCTTGTTGGTAGAGGCGTCCATTGTCTGTCTCTTGTTGGTAGAGGCGTCCATTGTCTGTTTCTTGTAGGTAAGGGCGGATCTGGTCTGTCTGTATCTTGTTGGTAGAGAATGCTTTCAATTTTGTGTGCTCGTATATCTTAGGGGGTCTGTATCTCCATAAAATTATTGTTGCCGCATGTTTATAGTCCTATATGTATAGAGCCTTCCCATGTCTTATTTTAATTTTTTAAATTTATTTATTATTTTTTTTTAAATTATGTGTCAATCTCTGTGAAGTTCAAATCTAGAGGGAACTTGAAAATGAAAGTCTGTGATTTAATTTTAATAATACATTTTTGGGGGTACTTTATTGTATTTTAAACCAAAAGCATTGGAAAAGGGGTCAAATATAACAAGTTTTATTATTATTATTTTTTGTGTGTGTTACACTTTTAACGGTAAAGTACGTATATAAAAGAACCTAGATTGCCGATAGTTTGGGTCTTCCTGCTGTAATGTCTTTTCACTATAACCGATATTCCATCGAACTTAATTAAAAAAATAAAATAAAACTTAAACTTTCTCTTCAGCCAACTTAAATAACGAAATTATATGGAAAAAAATGTCTAAGACACATTTACACTAATTTCTTTTTTAGCCGAATGGATGGCTTTTAAAAATCTTAATATAGTCTAATAATAATAGTAACTAGATACGACCGCGGCGTAGAATACGCCGCAGACTTGCTCATAGATAGTGCAAGTGCTTGCTCGCGTCGTCTTGTGCTTGTCATAATTTCTGGCGAATTATATATATAGAAGATACTAAGCGCAGGTCTTGAGAATTATAGTGGTTTTAAATGTTTTAAGTCAGAGGGCAGAGATCAAAACCAACATGGAACATGGCTAACTGTGAAACAATCGTCCAAAATGTCCCCAAGCCCAAATCTGGTTTAAATTATACCAGATAACCCACTTCCGCTTTCCCATTTACCTGGCAAGGTTTTTAGATTTACGTACCCCTCCCCTCCCCTTTCTAGGATTATTCAGTTTTCCTGGTAACACGCAGGAGATGTGTTCCGTTCAACATCTTCTATTGTATTCTTTCCTAAAGCTCCAAAGGTCCACTAACAAACTATAATTACAAATACAATACTTCCAGTCAATGGATCATATCTGAGGCATAACATTTACTTTCTCTTGTTTTATTTAAGGATGCAGCTTTTGTTGACAGGCGTGTAAATAAATCTGGCAAAAGTACAGTTACAGATGCTCTTTCTTTACAGAATTATTGCGTCCTATGATTTTGATTTGTTAGCTGATGTGTAAAGTGCTAATAAAACAAACTCGTAAAAACAAAGTTTTTGACTATAAATCCCTTATATATGAGACATAACTAACAGTATTGATTATTTTCAAACATTTACAGACTGAATCTGTCTTAACTCAAATTTGCTTCATAACCCTAGGGGGGGGAGGGGTGGGGGGGAGGGGGAGAGGGGAAAAGTCTGGTCACCGATTCGCTTGACTGAGCTCAGAGTGACACGTAAAATGTAAACAAAAGCGCCCCGTCGCTTCGTTGGGTCGCCTCAATGCGTCAGCTCAAAATTTCACGTGGGAAAAAACAATAACAAACCGTGAATTTGAATTACATACCTCATATAAGGATAAACTAAAAATACATTAATTTCATTACGGTACGTTCGATCGATCTGAAATTTTGATACGATGCATTGTTATGTTAGACGGGTCCGTGTGCCAAATTTCAGCTCGATCCGATCACTGGAAATGGGTCATTTTCGACTTTTCTTTTTCGCCCGCCCAGCCCACGAGATGATGAGAGAGATGATGAGATGACGACAGACAGACAGAGACGGCCGCGAAGTTAATATAAGGGATTTAATTTAAAAATGAGCTCAGTTCAACACGAAGTCACAGATTGTATAAGTTATCGTTATATCGTTAAAGCCAGAGCATTGGAGGAGTGCCAGAAAATCCAATTCAGCTATCAATTTCAAAACATTAAATTCCGACCAGTTTAAGACTATTTTCAAATTCAGTCTAAACCTTTGTATTTCTTTTAACAGTTGAGATCATCAGCATTAGTTACCACCGAAAGGTAAACATCCAAGAAACGTGTCTCTTACTTTAACTTTACCTTTGTGGTTGATCACATACCTACATGATCACTTCATACAGCTGCACGCGGTCATTGTGGGATTTGTCAGGTGTAAAAGAACAACTATATTTATGATATAATCGCCCTCAAAAGAGATAGTTATCAAGATATTTATTAATTCTTTTCCAGTTGTTTATCCAGTTGAACGCAATATGCTTTTTTTTTGGAAAGATATTTATTACGGCATTTGGTGTTCGTTTATCAATGAGTTATCTAGCTAAGAAACGTTTTCTTTAATAAATGAAGATTCATCTTCGTTGTGCCACGTAATGCCATATTTTGCTTAAAAAGAAACAAAGTGATTTCCAAAAACCTGTGATGTCCACAACGATACTTTCGGTTTCCTTATTGTTTCGTGTGGCCTGAGTTCTTATGCAAAAATGTCTTCCAGTTTTCAAGACTAAATCATTGCGGGTTCAGTTAACGCACTCATTACAATACAAGCAAAAATTTTTGATCGTTGTTTGCATTACCAACAGACAACATACATCAAAAGCTGTACAATTTCGCACCGGCGAGAGATAAACCAAGCACGGCCGCACTATTTTCCGTTCAGCATACTCTTGAAGAACAAACCGTTATGCTAGTAGCTGGTGCTCTGCTCCTTCAGAGTTAGTGTCTGGTCTTTTATTTGAAAAATGTCTAAATCATTAGTTTTTTAACCCTATAAATGGATATGGAGCTATGTGTCATGGTTTTAGCTATTTATTTATTTGTTAAAATCACCCGACTGCCACGTGTAGATGTAGAGGTATGATGGAAAACTGTATTTCCCAGAATTCCAAAATCTCAATTAAAATGGGGTTAAATTGTGGTAAAAACATTTTTTCCCAACCTACTTATTTTAAGGGAACCCTACATATTTTATATGCATCAAACTGTAATTTTTAATAGAGCAAGCATTTTTATCTGTTTCGACACTGGGACATTGTACATTTTTAAATCGGTAACCGGTAATGACACGCCTGGTCCTTTCAACGTGTGCTTTGTAAATACGTAACTAACAGAAATGGTGAGAATAAGTAAGGTTGTTGAAAGTGTTGGGAAGAGAGTTTGGTTTTTTAAATCATTTATATTAACTCGTGGTGTCTGTCTGTTTGAGCCCTTGTTTGCTTGTTTACTAGTTAGCTTGACGCCAAAACTTTGGATCGATTTTAACCCACTTCCTCGTAAGCTAGCGAGCTGAAATTTTGCAGGCAGGTTTGTGCCGATGATAAAAATGATGTATCAAAATGTCAAATCCATCGCATGTACTGTAATTAAATTATTGAATTTTTAGAGTATTTTATTTATCTCAATGTATCATGTTAAATTTTTGAGATAGAGTGTCGCGGTGCGTATTATGTTGAACGACCTTTCCTGTCGCCCAATAAGGTGCGTATTTTATTGACAACACTTTTTATAAACATCTTCCTGATCGGTGCGCATTAGATTAAGCACGTTTTACGAGCCATAACTACAATTTTGAATTTTTTGATGGTCTTGCGCTGCGTATTATAATGAACATTCTCTTAGTTACGTCTCGTACATAAAGGATTTATAGTGAACAAACTTGGATTTTTACGGGTGTTTTTTTATTAATATATTTAAAAGATTTTTTTTTAAAAAAAAGGTTAGAAATAAAAAGCTGTTACAAATGGTTTGATTTAGTAAAACTTTCATAAGGTGTAACTTTGAGGGGGAATCTCTTATAAAACTCTTATAAAGTGTTTAAATAGATAAAGCTTTTATGAATGGTGGGTATAAAAATAGTTGCTACAAATGGTGGCTAAAGGGGGAAATTATAATCGGGGGTTTACAAACTTCTGCTTCGTCACAATCTTTGGTTCAACCGACTCTTGACTTTCTGTTCATTAAATCTTTAAAAGACCCCCGTACGTTCACAAACTCCCAAAATTCTCGCCTCGGGGAAGCCGGTAAGAAGACATCATTAGACACAAATCAAAGGCCGACATCGCCGACTGGAACAAAAACCTCAAAACTGCAACCCCGGCGAAAATGACTTGTATTTGTTTTTGTTTGGCACGCGCTGACTGCTACGTACTAATTAGCGACCACCAGCAAATCCGCGGAGAACATGCCCGTTAGTGTGGCCCTCATGAAAGACAAAATCCACCCTTTTTACACTAATCTCGAGACCCCTCGAAACCACGCCCACCTCATTATCGGCAATGTATTCATTCGCCCGTTAGATCCTGCGCCGCCATCTGTGTTGCTAAAACCCGTGGACCCCCCTTCCCCACCCCAACTCCACTCCCGATTCCGCTCCACGTCCCAACCCGGACTTTTCCCTCTCGTTAAACACAGAGGACAGTGTGAAACATGGCCAGATTTTTTTCTCCCCTTCCCGGGCTGGAATCCGAGAGAAACTAAAAGCACAAACCCCGCGTCAGGGAAAGTGGCCGAGCCCGGCAGGAGGGTGATTGCCGGAGATGGCAAGGGGTTAGTGTGTGTGGGGGAGGGGGAGGGGAGCAGGGGGAGTAGCGCGAGGGGCCAGTTTGATCGATGTACGCCCGGGTGTGGGGTGGATAATTAAAAGGTTCCAATTTATCCAAGCAAAGATCGCCCCTCGGCAGGCGTGTGGATTTTCATGGGCATCACCCGACCGAATGGAGACACTGGGTTAAATATTTCTGTTATCTTAGCTTCGTTCCAAGTGTTCCGAATATGGCTCTGTTTCTGATAGATACAACAAATGCTTGACGAATTTTATTGCATCTCTGAAGTGGCTGCAATCGTCTACGCATTCCCTTCTGAATGTTCCCCATGTGGAAGGAAACAGGAAGAATTCCTTTGGCTTGCGCACTTTTGAATCGGCGGCACCAAAATTGTGGAACACTCTTCCGAAATTTTTGAAAGAATGTGAAAACTAAAATCAATTTAATAAAAATTTGAAGACTTTTTTTTATACGATAGCTGATAGAGTATTTAAAACAGCGCAACGCACATGCGAATCTAGCATGAGTAGTATTAGCTCTATGGGAGAAAGTATTCATTCATTCATTCATTGGTATATTTAAGTTATAAAGGACAAAAGTCAGCAGCCGCTGAAATCAGATTACGCACATCCCTCCTTCCCAAGCTTTCCCAGCATTCTTTCCTCATTTTCTACAAGCACATCCAATGTCTTACTCTTTATAACAGACGAGCAAAAAACCTCGCCCAAGGACGTTCCGCCGTCAAATCGGTGGCATGTTGTAACTCCCCTCCAACAGCCGTTTCGACCGGCCATACATGTGCATCACGTCAAAAATACAATTCATTATAGTTATAATAAATAACCTGTAAAAACAAAGTTTTTGACTGTTAATCCCAACGCGTACCGCTCAAAATAAAGTCTTGGAAAAAAAATACTGCACCAAAAATAACTCGCTTTGAACGTCCGCATAAACTTGTTCAATATGCAAATGAGATTTAATTTTTCTGATTGGCTGTATGAGTCTGTAGGAGTTTAGGGGACCAATCGCTATCGATGACCGCACAGAAAATTGCTTTTTATTATATAGGATTCTCGTTTTAACACAGTCTCTTAAAAGCTCAACCTTTTTTATAACCGAGTATCCTTATAACTCAGTATTTTCATAAATACAGTATCCTATAGCTCAGTCTCTTGACAGTCTGTTATAATTTACAAGTGTTTTTAAATACCATCCCATTTTGTTATAGAATACCATCTAAATTTAATCTCCTTTGATTCTATTATAATATAACATCAGCAAATGTCAAACTGTTAGTAACAGAGTTACAGTAGATCTAATTTCATGTTTACGTTATAAATGATCATCTAATTTCATTCTTTTATCGTGACAAAATGTTATAGTAAATCTTCTAAAGCAATGGCATTATTCTATAGCAGATCATATAATGGCAAAATGTTATATATTAGATTACTAAATCATCTAATGACATCCTATTTCAGTAAGTAGATGTTCTAATGGCATTCTATAGTAGATCATCTAATGAGACTCTAAAGCAGAACATCTAAAGCCACGTACTTGTACTGCACCATATATTTAATCAAATGAGACGTCTTCAAATCACGCAAACCCCAAATAGGCGAAGCCTGACAAACGAAGGGCTGCACGGAGACAAACACCCGTCTCTTGAGTACCCCCCGGAGACGCCGCTGTTCACGGATGAGGCGCACAACTCGAGATGCTCACCGCCCACCCCCCGCCATCAAGTGGACACACCCACTGTTTCAGTACGGCGCCCCGGGGGCCATCTTGTCGTCGGGATCTAAGATGGAGGATCTTGACGTCAGGTCTTCTTAGTGATCTCCCCCGACCTCCCACAACGTCAATTGCTATCAGAAATAATTAAAACTGCATTTCTTTAAAAAAAAATTTTTATTCTTTACTGTTTTTTTAAAATAAAAATTAGGTTCCACTCTAAAAATAAACAAGAAAAATATTCCTCAGATCCTTTGAGTTGTAGCAAGTTAGTTTGAGTCAATTCATGGGCTGAAAAATCTATGTGAGAAAAATAAATTGATTGATCCGAATCTATACAATAGATTATATTGTTTTTAATAACAAAACAAAGACGACTCAACGGCCAAGGGGACGGGGTGAGAAAAGTAAGGGATTATGTAGGGGGGTTGGGCCCCCCAACCCCCCTCCATAATCCCTTACTTAGGGTACACTTCGATAAAATATCAAGTGTAAGCTTGCGACAAAAAAATCAATCAGCCGTCAAGCAATCGGAGGCGAAACTATAAAAAGAAATCGTTGGTTGACTAAACTGACATTCGAAAAAGACAACACTTAAAACACATTTTTTTAGCAAGTTATATGGCGTTGAGTATATAATTTGCCCGTAAGCCTGTAGGAGGAGGCAATAGAAGAGGAGCTAAATGGGCCGTATCCTTTAAGAGCAGCACTCCACAACAGATACGTGGAACTGTAATATATGTTGGTTACCGGGCCGTTAAATTTTGTATTGTCACTTGTCACTATACCGACAGCTCATACATGAGCCTCAGAGTATACTAACATGTCATACGTGGACATCACAGTATACCGATAACCAGTGTTCCTTTTAAGCTGGGCAGCCGCGCATATATCTGAACAACGCCGCGCAGCAGTTCAGAATTACCGTGCAGCAAATTGTGTAAAATATTGCATAAAAAATGGATGGTGTGCAACATTGCACACGAGTTTTTTTTACTTTGCGCACGTACCAACGAACCTTAGAGGGAACATTGCTGACAACTCATAGCTGGACCTCACAGTATACTGACATGTCATACCTTGACCTCACAGCTAGACGATTAATTAACAACTGGTAACCAATGTTCCCTCTAAGATTCGTTGGTCCGTGTACAAAGTAAAAACAAAAAACAAAAAACAACTCGTGTGCAAAATCAATTTTTTTTGTGTAATATTTTTCAAAATTTGTTGCTTGGTAATTCTAAACTACTGCGCGGCGTCGGTCAGATATCTTCGCGGTCGAGCAGCTTAAAGAGAACATTGCTGGTGACAGCTATCCAACGGGCAGCTCATACGTCCCACACGTCATACAGATGACGCAGACAAGGGGACACCGGCGTTCAGCGAGCCCAAGAAGATCGACGCCATTCGTCGACTTCCGACCGCGACCCCTGAATGGCTTCGTTCACTTCCGGTCGATTTGATGCAGTAGCGTGAACGGCAGCGGGATTTAATTGTCGGCAGCCGCACAAGAGGGACTCGTGTCAGGGATCCGCTATTATTTAAATACACGGAGGTGGCCGTTAGAGATAGAAGGAAGTTGTAGAAAAGGAGGGGGTGGTGTAAGTAAGTTGTTTAATTAGCTGGATCGAAAATATATCCCCCAATTTATTAAAATCGTCAAGGTATTTTTTAAAAATATTCACCAATATATATATACTAGTTTGTGCTGCGGCGCCGTGGCGCCTGCGGCGCCCCCTTTTTTATGGGCGCCTACGGCGCCCACCTTTTTCAAAAGCCCAACTAACTTTTCCTTGTATGATAAATACGTAATCTTAAAATTTCTTAAATGTACACAAAGTATTTTATAATAGTTTTTTTTTAATTTTATTTTTTATGTTAAAAGCCCAAGTAACTTATCCTTGTATGATAAATACGAAATATTCCTAAAATGTTAACAAAGTATGTATATAATATAGGTTTTACTGCGGCGCCCTTTTTATTTAGGAATATTAAACTACCTTAAATGTACACAAAGTAATTTTAAATTGGGATTGTAGGGCGCCTAGGGCGCCTAAGGCGCCCACTTTTGGGGGGGGGGTCAAAAGCCCAAGTAACTTATCCTTGTATGATAAACACGAAATATTCCTGAAAATTAAACAAAGCATTTAGAATAATTTAGATAATAATTTTTACAGTGCTAATCACCACACGATTTCTAAACTAATTTTAGAAAGCAGCGCACCAAATTACTGCACCAAAAAATAACTATTTGAGTCAATCAGCACTGCTTACAACGCAAAATTTAAAAAAAGCAGAGTGATTTCCCTCAACGTTAGGCGGCAGTGAAAAATGAGCGTAAATATATAATAATATAAAAGCCCAAGTCATTAACCGGCTCACTGTGGTACGCTGAGGAACGATGTACAACAGTCTATAGCAATTAAAAAATCGTGTGGTGATTAGCACTGTAAAAATATTTAATATGACGTCATTGTTTGATCTTATATTTAATACAAGGCGCGCAAAAAGGTGTGCAAAATAATTATCAATTAAAGACGTGCTGTAAAAAAATATTATATGACGTCATTGCTTTAGCTTATATCTTAATTTTGGAAAATGGAACGATGTAAGAATAGGATTTGATGATTTATAATTATAAAATACTTTGTGTACATTTCAGGAAGTTTAATATTTCGTATTTATCAAACAAGGATAATTTACTTGGGGTTTTGACAAAACAAGTGGGCGCCGTAGGCGCCCTAAAGCCGGGGTGGGCGCCTTAGGCGCCCTACAACCCCTAGTGTATATATATATATTGTGTTTTCTTTCGGCAAAGTTAAAAAAGAAAAAGCTATATAACACATACTGACATATCGCATTAACTATGCCACAATGTGTATAATTATTGTATGGCACCAAACTGTAGTTCAGAAGCTATTGCTAGCATAAAAGATCAACTGCAAAATGATATTGGTATATAGTAAATCAGTGTTGAAATTTAAGGATTATATAAAATAAAAATACATATTTATTTTAAAACAATTTTATTATTATCATTATTACTTTTTTGCGGCAATACTTTTTTCCTTGGTCCTATATATACTCAGATGATTACGAAAATGAATAAAAGGGGATAGAGGACATCACTCATCCTAGATAGAAAAGTTTTAATTAAGTTATTAAACGTGTTATTCATGGGTAAACCTGAAAGAGACTAGACAAGACAAAGAAGGTATCGGCACGAAGCCTCCATCATCGAACTAACACAAACAACAATAAGTAAAAATGTAAAACTCAGTTCTGGGTGTGTTATTCAGAGTAGACAATCAACCTTTGAACTTTGAACTTTATATTTTCTCATTCGTACATGCGGGTAACATGAGTACCGTATTTTCACGCATATTCCCCGCACTCGCAGATAACCCGCCCACGCGTATACCCCGCATAATTTTTAGATCCTGTAAAAAGAATTGTGGTATCACCCGCCCACGCTTATACCCCGCACTATCCCACCACATTTGAGAAGTCATATCACGCTGAACCACTCTATTTGAATGAACTGTATATATATATATATTATCGCTCACCACGTTATAAAATCAGATTACGTAATATCAAACGATTAAAGGTAGATTGTGAACAAACTTTCCAGAAGTTATACAGAATCTAATTTTATATTCGTGTTTTGCAAGTAATAGTGCCATTGATGCATTATTCAGTAAAAAAAAATTCAGATACCCCACCCACGGAGATACCCCGCATGGGGGGTGCGGGGTTTGTAAAATCTGGTATAACCCGCGGGGAATATGCGTGAAAATACGGTATTTCCATATCCATATAAACAAAACATGAGAACAAAGAACATGTGTCGGTGCACGAGATGCCAACGTGAAAAATGTGACGTAATGATACGGAAACATTTAACATCGGTTATTATAAGTGTAGCCGAGAGGGTGGCTCTCCTATACAATTGGTAACAGATGAAAAAACGCAAATCGTTAGGACTCTCTGCGTGTCTGTTTAATGTCAATGGAGGAACAGTTCTTAACAGCTACAAGGCTCAAATGCAATGAGTCGCTCTTCACGCCGCACACAGTAACAACAGCTCATTATTACACACCACCTTTCGTCCACCCACACTGCACTGCAACGCACTACACACCACTTAATCTCTCGGCCGCTACTAGAACATCCTACATGTCACATAACAGGGAAACAATGCCAAATATGTAATTCAGTCTTACGTAAAAATTGAAGAAAACCACATAAACCAACATGACGACTTCGATAAATAATCAGAATTTCGTCAAATTGTTTTCAAATGTGTCAGTGAGCCCAACACCACCTCATCACCATTATTTCCTGTTTTCATAATTCTTTAAAATAATTAGGCTTGTTGGTTTTTCTTTGACAGCTAGAAAGTCTGACTGAAAACATCTGTCAGAAGCTAAATATTTTTTGGTCTTAATTTCGGCTGCGATGCCTTGAAATCTTTCAGATCCGTGCCTCACGCCCCTTACATCGATCCCCCATCCCCCCGAAATCATGGTACCCCCCTTTATGCCATTTTCAACGCCCCTCATAGCCTCAAGGGTCTCAGAAAGAGCCATCATCGTCCTCATCATTTCTGGCTTCGGGACGCGACACTGTCCTGGCCAAAACGCCCCCAAGAGTGTCCATATGGCATGCCAAATGTGACTTGTGAGCCAAATTAGCTTTGCTTCTCAAACCTGTAAAATCCGTCTAAGAGGTTGCTATTAGTTTGTCAAATATTTGTTTCTTTAACTTGCACGCCTTTCATTTATAACCTTACCCATATAATATCGTTGGTCTAACTTGTTGTTGGTGCGACTAATGTTGTCTATTCGTTAATAGGCTGTATTTGTGTCTAATTTGTTGTTGGTGCGACTTGTGTTGTCTATTCGTTAGTAGGCTGTATTTGTGTCTAATTTGTTGTTGGTGCGACTTGTGTTGTCTATTCGTTAGTAGGCTGTATTTGTGTCTAATTTGTTGTTGGTGCGACTTGTGTTGTCTATTCGTTAGTAGGCTGTATTTGTGTCTAATTTGTTGTTGGTGCGACTTGTGTTGTCTATTCGTTAGTCGGCTGTACTTGAGTCTAATGATTCACGATGAAAACAATCCAATTAAGTTATCTGCAGCTTTATTATTTAAAAAAAATATTTTCAAGTATTTCTAAGTTAACAAATCTCTATATATATAAGCCGCATTTGTTGTCTGTCTGTTCCCTAATAACTCAAGATCCAGACAACCAAATAACGTGAAATTTGGTACACGTACACAAAATTATACCGGAAAGGTTATTAAACAGGTTTCGTTCCATATATATAAGATACTGGGGCTCGGGGGCCCAAAATGTAGTTTTTCCCTATATGAGCTATATAAAATAAAAATTATTGAAAATTAAGACGTAAAATAATGACGCAAATTAATAAACATTTTGGTGTCGAGATTAACAAGAAGGCGATTATCGTCATAAAATAATTTTTTTTGTTGTTGTTGCTTTTTTGTTGTTGCTTTTGTTGTTGCAGTTGTTGTTTTGTTGTTGTTGCTTTGTTGTTGTTGCTGTTGTTGTTGTAGTTGTTGTTTTGTTGCTGTTTTGTTGTTGATGTTTTTGTTGTTGTTTTGTTTTTGTTGTTGTTGCTGTTGTTGTTTTTGTTGTTGTTGCTGTTGTTGTTGCTGTTGTTGCTTTTGTGTTGTTTTTGCTGTTGTTGTTGTTGTCCACATCCCTTGCCCTGCGACGACAATGTCCTTCATGTTGTTGTTGCTTTGTTGTTGTTGCTGTTGTATTTGTTGTTTTGTTGTTGTTGCTTTGTTGTTGTTGCTGTTGTTGTTGTAGTTGTTGTTTTGTTGTTGTTGTTGTAGTTGTTGTTTTGTTGTTGTTTTGTTTTTGTTTTGTTGTTGTTTTTGTTGTTGTTTTGTTGTTTTGTTGTTGTTTTTGTTGTTTTTGTTTTGTTGCTGTTGTTGTTAAACCCGGGCAGGAGCCGGGTACTTGCCCCTAGTAGTCAATAAAGAAATGGAAAAAAATTGAAAGAAGGTAATATAATTAATATAAGATACATGAAGTAAATTCATGTATAATCAATATACATAATTTGCAATGTAGGTCCCGTCCGTGACACTACTAATTTTAGAAAGCAGCGCACCAAATTACTGCACCAAAAAAATAACTCTTTTCGAACGTCCGCATAAAATTGTTAAATAAGGGAAAAAATGAATAAAACATAATATTTTTAAAAAATGAATAAAATAAAAATAAATAAAATAAATGAAAGTTCTGTATTACATTATTTTTTATTCTGATGTGTATTTGTTTTGAAAACTTCCGCGATTTTTGACGGGTGATACACTAGGTACTAGTTAGATAAATAAATTATAGAGACTTCAACTCAAATAGATCTACACGGCACAATGTGGATCCTTCAGAAAGCAATACACGAGTGATCGATTTTAAAGTTGGTTCACTATAATTTTTATTCAAAAAATACTATCATTATTATTTTGTTTTTTTCTGCTACGGAATGACTTAAGCCGTTGCGTCAGTGAAATGGTTTTGTTCTTGTTCTTTTTTTCTTTCTGTAGCTATAGCCTAACATATTTTCTACGACTTTCAGTCCCCCAGACCTGAACCCCGTATCCTTTCCACCGCTAGCTCATCTCTGTCCCTCACAACACTTTTCACGCCCCCACTGTCCCTTGTCACCCTCCTCCCGCGAATCACATCAGCGCACAGCCTAGTCCATTTGCGAGCATACGTTTAGACTTTACCTACACATCGCTGTTCCATTCCAGCACCTTACGGCGATAAGTTTTACGTAGCCAAGAAGTATCGCAAAACTTGTCAAGACATTTGTTTTAATATAGTTTAAGAATGTAGCTAGAGTCCCCCACCATTATGTTTAAACCTAGTTCAATGTAGCATAGAATTTTGTTTGAATCTAGTTTTAAAAATATCGCTAGACACCCCCCCACACACACACACAATTCTATTTAAAGATAGTTGAAGACGTCCTATAAGACTTCTGCTGTCGCCAGATCCACAAGTCCCCAGGGTTTGACACAGGTTAATTGAACACGTTTCGACACGTCTGCTCATGAACATCGAGGAAATCGGTTGGAACAAAAAAATGGTACCGTCTGGAGAATCGTATTTATCTCTATTACCTCCCTTAAAACACGCTATATCCTCGATCACCCCGCAACCTTTAAAGCATTCTCTCGCAGTAGATGAGTCGGGTCCCTTTTGTGTGTGTGTTTGTGGAGAGGGAACCAGATTCAAAAAATTGTATAGATCAGTGAGAATATATTTCCCACAGTTTCTTCTCATTATTGATTTGTAAACCTCCGCACAAAATCCTTCGAATGAGCCGCACAATGCCGCCACGCATCCACGAATAGCCGATCACATTCATGGATAGCTGACCACACCCCCAGATAGCTGACCACACCCACGGATAGCTGACCACATCCACGGATAACCAATACATCCACAGACTCGAATAACTGACCACAGTCACGGATGGCTGACCACACCGTACACTGCATCAAGATACAATAAATAGAAGTAAAAAAAGATTTTAAAAAACCACGTTTTTATAATATGACTAAAAAGAAGAAAATAATTTTTTTTTCACAGAATTGTGAAGCAAAAATCTTTTTCTGGATTGATAAAAATTTCAAACTTATATGCTCAAGTACTATGATGTAATATGACTAAAAACGTGGGCGGGCGCTTTTTAGGCGATTGGCTGAAATGATTAGGGTTTACAAATGACGAGTAAGAAAATGAGTGAATTGAATTAGTTAAGCCCGAGAAGCGCCCGCCCCACATTTTTAGTCATATTACATCATAGTTCTTGAGCATATAAGTTTGAAATTTTTATCAATCCAGAAAAAGATATTTCCTTCGCAATTCTGTGGAGAAAAAAATTGTTTCTTCTTTTTAGTCATATTATAAAAACGTGGTTTTTTAAAATCTTTTTTAAAACTTCTATTTATGTTATTCTTATTTAGTCTAAGTGTATGCTATGGTGAGTTTTGAAGTATTGATTATGTTCAAAATAATACGCATTGCCCGACAAACATTTACAGACTGGAAATGACTGATCTACCCTTGATGTTAAACATGGTTGATGTGGTCGTGGTTGGTGTGAACTCGGCACGTGAATGTAATGTAAACAAGAGCAGATGGATAATACATATGCTTATATATAGATAAACTAAAAAGTTCAATAATTTAATAACGGTACATTCGATCAAACTGAAATTTTGATACAATGCATTGTCATCCAAGATCTATCTGTGGTAACATTTTGAGATCTCTAGGACCATCAGAATTGGTTTAATTTTACGTTGGCAGATTTGAAAAATTGTGGACAAACATGAACGAAAGCGAGCTAATAAAAACGTGGTAAAAATAATGATCTCACAAGATTTCTGCCGCGTAAATATTGTAATATAGAATTTATCTTTCAGTTTGGCAAGCCAATTGAGGTCTAAGGTAAAATAAAATCACATGAGTTATCGTTACCTTGTGTGTGCGCATGTCATTTATTTTCGATTTGTTCATTGAAAATAATTTCAAAAGAAAACTATTTTCTTTAAAGCATATGTTTATTTTATAAATATATTTAAAAAAATATTTTTTAACCGTTTTATTTACATGCCACAAAACTTTCAAAATCGATATCTGAATGGTCATGTCCTTTTGGGTTGTCCGCTTATCTTATCTGTTACAGACGCTCCTTCTTTCTATACAGAAGATTATTGTGTCCTAGGCTTATCTACTTCCGTCTTATGATACTACAATTTACTGCCTTGTTTCCATCTCAAGATGATTTAATATTAAGATTTTTTAGCCAATAATGCAAATTTTCCGTTTGAAATTTTCAACATCTGTGAGTTTCTATAATCCATTCAAGAGGGGGTCATATCCTGAAATGAAAGCTGCGTTAACAGTTTATGTATATAAATATACGATGCGTGATTGTTGGTATGTTCTAGCAGAGGCGTAGTGAAAGGGGGGGGGGTCGAGTACATATGACCCGGGGGTCGAGGTACAAGGGTGACAAAATAATGAGAGTTATGACGTTACATTATAATAAGTGAACGAGGATAATACATTTGGGGGAGGTGGCGACTATTTTATAGTTGTCCCCGGGCGTAAAATATTCTAGATACGCCTCTGTGTTCGAGTGGTGGATGGTTGATCATATGGCTGGTCAGGTGGAAATTACGGCTATGATTGGATCATCCGACTGTTCGGACGCATGTATCAGATAATGTATGATCTTAATTATCATTGTTCAACAATATATTTGTTTTAAACTACCGGAGATATCCGTAAATAGGCCACGGGCTTCAAGACGGAAAATTGACGTAAAAGGATTGAAATTTTTGTACAAAGTAAAGGCCCGTGGGCGTTTATATGGAAAATACATGCAGATTAAAAAAACAATTATTTTCCCGGAAATAATTTCCTAAAAAATTATTCCAAAAATAATACAATTGCGGTTTTACGTTTGAAATTTTATGTAAGCAACAAAAAAACAAAAAAACAACAACAAAAAACAAAAAACAAAACAAAAACGCAAAACATAAAAATTTATTTTTTATAATACTTGATGCCAGTGACGATCCATCAAAAGTCTCGGTATGTGGGTTTAATAATTGTTGTACTAAATATAAGCCCATGGGCCTGTATACGGAAAGACTTTCTGTATACAAGCCCATGGGCTTATGGTCGGGTGGGCCTATCTACAGAAATATCCGGTATCCCTTTGAGTTCTTCGGAAAATCTTGAAAACTTAACAAATGTCTGTTTCCACCGCCCTCTTCTGCAAATCAAAAACCAAATTTAAACAAAAAATTTAGTTCGCATTAAATACAATAACAGAGTTAACTAACCAACTAACAACAACAACAACAGGGTATTAACATATTAACAACATTATCTACATTAATACTCAGGCCTGCCAACCCTCCCGATTTTTTCGGGATTATACGGATTTTTTACCCATGCTTACGAAATCCCGATAAGACCCTTAATCTCCCGATTTTCCGGAAAAAAAAATTCACCATGAAAAATCCGAATGCGAAAAAATTATAAAAAGAAAAAGCTAATACTATTAATGGCGGTGATGTATTTCGAAAATGAAAATGCCACTTCCTAGGTTTTTTCCTGTACTTCCGTTATCCAAGCGAACCGCGATATCTTACTATTTCTTCGTTGGCCATCCGATCGTACATCATTCCTTTTACCAGCCTAATAAAAATTTAAAACAATTCAGCTGTTTTGTGACTTTAAAAAAAATGGATACATTTGTAAGGAACGCTGCTAAAAACGGTTTTCCAGTGACTGAGCTTCAGAGTGTTTGTACTAGTACTAAGACTAGTCTAACTAAACAAATAAAGAAAAGACGTCATTGGGACATTCGTTTTCGAAACAGTATCAGTATTTGGAAAAACACTCGCCTGTTGCCGTGGCGAAACATTTGCAATCTGTGCCAGACCTAATTATCTTTTGAAAGTGGTGGGTTCAATAACAATAAAAAATAGTTTAATGCAAAAATTACAACTGCTGATTTAGTAAATTAAATTCATTAAAAGTAGTGAATCTACATCTGTTAACAATTACTTTGTTATTATTGTTGAAGGAATAGGAAATTCAGATATGAGATGGAAAGTTTATTTACCATCCTACTTTTTGGAAGAAATAAAGATTTTTCTAATACCTATCTTTTTAATGCCAGATTCAAAGAAATGTTTCCAGATAAATTACAATGAAACAAGAGCAATCATTAATTCGGTTAATTCAGATGAATGATACTCTTTCTAAAGTTTCTAACTAAAAACTAATATTTATCTAAAAGCAAAGCTAACTTCAATTGACGAAAGAACTGTTCAAGTTCAAAAAGGCCACTAGGGAAATGCTGGAAAGCTGAACTCTATGCAGCCTCTGTTCATATGTGAAAAACATGGTTATTCTCTCGTGTATCTGAATGCAATGTAAACATTTCCTGTATTCTGTGGTGTTCTGTAGACACTTAAATTAAAAGATAATGGATTTAACTTATTACTTTATATTTATTTAGTATGTAGTTCTTAAACCAGCGCCGTGGGGTGCCGCATCGCCGCGCGTGGACCCCTCTACAGATTTTTTTTCTTGGCAGGTTGGCAGGCCTGAATACTGCATGTTTTGTTTTTAACAGTGGGCAGTGGGATCTTATTCCTTGTTGCCGCCCCAACATCTATAGTGCACCCCCTCAGTTTTACTGTATGGCCTTCGGAAAATACGAGGACTGACCGTGAACACTGCAATATGGGGTGGGGGAGGGGCGAGTGTGCCCTCTATTTTTAGTAAATTGTTACGCATTCAGATTCGGCGCTTTCGGTTTCTAAATTGTAATTTCATGAACTCATTACAACCTTCCTTTGGCTATGGCTTGTAATACTTTTTAATTATTACAATTATTTTTCATGCTGTTATTTCTTATTTAGTTAATTTCGGCAGCTTTATAAATGTCTATATGTTTACTTTCAAGAATTGAAAAAATATCTTGAAAACAAACAATTAACAATTGGTGAGTGTGGCGAATGTGCCATGCAGGTGTTCTGTTTTTAAAGATCCAGATGCATTTCTCTGATACGTTCTGCCCCTGATTCTCCACTTGTAGAGTAGTGTAGAGAAAACCCAAGGCGCGAGGGGGGACCAAGGGTCGTGGCACGGACAAGGGGAGAGAAACTCTCGCTAGCCAAAGGCAGGGAGTAAATTGAATTTGTCGAGTGGCGAGCTCCAGGGAAGATGCCGTTGTCCCGTCGGACCTCAGTGACTGGGAGGGTGTGTGTGTGTGGGGGGGGGGCATGGAACAGGAGGAAGACGAGACGGGAGGAGGATGGGCTGGGAGGAGAGGGTTAGAGCAGGAGGCGGTTGAGTGTCGATAGTGGAATCCTGCATGGTAGTGGACAGTTTTAGTGTCAGTTGTATGGACATCCCTTTGGGCAGTCGTATGGACAGTTGAATTGACAGTCATATGGACAGTCGTATTAACAGTCATATGGTCAGTCATTTGGACAGTTGCATTGACAGTCATATGGACAGTTGTATGGACAGTTGCATTGACAGTCATATGGACAGTTGTATGGACAGTTGCATTGAGAGTCATATGGACAGTCGTATGGACAGTTGCATTGACAGTCATATGGTCAGTCATTTGGACAGTTGCATTGACAGTCATATGGACAGTCGTGTTTATGGGGTGTACAATTTTGCAAACAAAATAAAAAATGGATGCTGTGCAACTAAACACACGAGTTTATTATATTTTGCACACGGACCAACGAACCTTAGAGTGGACATCGGGGTGGGGGTGGGGGCGTGCGATATTGTAACCGTTTGGTCAGAACCTGTGCTGGGTCAATTGTCTTTGGTTTTATTTCATGTCCAGGCGTGCAGGGGGAGGATATGGGGCCGTCCATAAATGACGTCACGCACATAGTCCACACATTTGTGACGATGTGTGAGGAGGGGGAGGGGGATGTTTTAGAAAAGTGACGTCACATCAAAACTCGCAATTTTAAATAAAAGTTCCACTGAAATATTTGATTTCTCTTAATTTATTTTATGACGTTTTACATGGCTTCACGCGTGTTACGAAAGAAGAGTTCAATCTTTCAATAAATACTTACTTAAATGACAACAAAAAAATAATTATTTGAAACATGATCTTTTTCAAATTGAAAATGCAGCTTTTAGGGGGGGGGGCGACAAAGCTTTCTGACGTCATATTGAAGGGGAAAAAAAAGGTCTAAGTTTTTGTGACGATGCGTGACGGGAAAGGGGGGTTGAAAAATTGGCCAAAATCTCGTGACGTCATTTATGGACGGTCCCTATTTGGGGGGAATGGGAGGGAAGAATAAGAGCGGAGGATAGTGCGGCCTTTAGTGCTGCTCTGTTGAGACTTTTCATTTTAAGGTCATAACATATATCTCCGATTGATTACTCAAAGTTCTATAGTCAATGGTTAATAGTTTATAGTATGTCGATGAAAAATGCAGTGGTCCTCTAACAGGACATGTACACATGTTATACGTCAACCAGCGGGACAAGTATCTGATGCGTCAATAAATGTGACGTTTATGTCAATATTTCAACTAAGGACACGTGTATGCCACTGTTTTTGGTGTGGTAAAGTTCTGATTGGGATAAGCCGTCTGGGAAAAAAAAATCCTCAATTTACTTAGGGGCCGTCCATAAAGTACGTCACGCTATTTTTTTACCATTTTTAACTCCCCCCTGTCATAAACTGTCCGTATCTCAGACTTAAATTACGTCACACTTTCGAACAAATTTGTTCATTTTTATTAGCAAAATAATTAAAATCTAAAAATAAACACCGTGACGTCACACATGGCCGGCCGCCCCCCCCTCCCCCGTGTCACAAACTGTCAAACTTTCTTAAACCCCCTCCCCCCCCTCTGGAGCGTTACGTACTTTATGTACGGCCCCTTACAAATTATTGTAAAAGAAAACTACCAATTAACTTCCATTCATATGGCGGCAGTGGGCAATGTTTGTGGGTAGCTATCAATCCGTAGAAACTATCTTTAGGGACAAGAATAAAGGGGAGAGCATCTGCTCTCATAAATATTACCCGTAGCTCACGGCGATGATATGACCACACATACAAAGAGTTTGAAAGGAGGGGTGGGGGTGTAGGTTTGGACTTCACCCTTGACCCCTGAAAGGTCATGGTTGGTTGTTGTTAAGTTTAAGTTTCAGGAGGTGGGGTTAGTTGTGATAAAATCCATTTAAACAGGAACGAAAACGACCCCCGAAAAAATGATTGAAAGTCTGTAATGTTATAGTTATAGCTTTGATAGAGGGAAATAACTCCTAAAGAGATGGATGTACCTTAACTACGATGTACGACTTTGGTTAAATGTATCTGGAAACGAACAACCCTATAACCACTGTTAACTACACATACTCTGTCCGTCCTCAAAACATGTCAGAAGTGAGGTGACGTATCTAAAGACACACACCCCCTACTCCCCAAACTACGACTGCGAGGATGTAATGTAAACCACGGGGTAGAGTGGAGGGGGGGGGACATATAGTAAAGACCCAGTGAGACAACCCAGTGTTGCGCCGCTACACCGTCCCCCCTAAGATGGCTCCATTAGCGACTTTGTCAATTTTCATTAGGGCGACATCCCTCCCGAGACGAAGGCCAGCACTGAGTGGAATATTTTAAGACGGCAGGGTCGCCTCGCGAGCAAGAACCCTCGCGCTGGCCCCGGCTACTTCTTATTCACTTCAAGCCCCGGTGCTGATGAAAATTGCAAATTCTCCTCCGCGGGCGAGAGCAGAAAGAAGGAGACAACGGGGCATGGTTCAGTCACGCTACTCGACCAACCGGCCCACCCTAGATCCGTGGCCCTCGAGGGTTCAATGGGCCATTCGTGGTCCCCAAAGTATACATGGCTTGAGGGGTGGGGTCACAGCTCGCAAGAGATACGTTTTTTTTAAAAAAAAGTCTTATTTGTGGGCGGTTAAATAAGAGGAAAGCTCTCGTAGATATCGGGCATTCCCGGTGTTGGGTTCAATTTGTCCCGATGGGCGACTGGTTGATATATTTTATTTATATACGGTCTCAGAGTTTGTGAAGTTGGCGGACGTTCGAATTCGTCTGGCGTCATCAAACGCTTGGAGAACTGATCAGCTGCTATTAAAATCATCCTGTTTGAGTGTCTGTCTCAGAGTCTGAGTGTCTGTCTCAGGCATTTGTCTGGGAGTCTGTCTCATGAGTCTGTTTAAGTGTGTATTTGATATATCCCTGAGAAAATGAGCCGATGCTTTGTTATATATTTGCCAAAAAGTGTATTTTGTGCAGAAAGTGTTTCCACAAGTTCAAACACACAAAGGAAACTATATATTAAATCTTCAAGAAAACGTTGGTCCCTTTCAACCAAATTAAGTCAGCATGGAAGACTTATTCTAAATGTTGTAGCTGTCAGTTAAACAATACAGTAGATATAAAAAAGGAAGTTATCAATAATGTCAAATCAAAATTTTTCTTTAAAAAAGTGGTGTTAAAATTTTGAATTTGATAATAATATTATCTATTTGATTTTCCTGCCGAATTCTATAGTCTGGCGTCGAAAAGGTTCGTCAGATTTAGGTAAATAGAATGAACTGGGGTGATCTCTTTATAAAAAGGCACACAGAAACAGATGTCAAAAGAGAAATTTATACGCAGGCGCAAATATGTAGTGAAACATATATAAAGAGACTTGGAGAGTCAGAGCAAAGAGATATTAATATTGATACATACATAGTCAGAGCAACTGTGATGTTAACAATGATACATACATACCATAGTCGGAGAAACATGGTTGTTAACTCCTCGCATGTATCATCTTCGAACACAGGGATGTTAACTGGATGCTCTACGTAAAGTTAAATTTTATGAAACTAAAAAGTAACGTGGATGGTCTCTCGGTCTGCGTTGTCTTTCGGTCTGCGTTGTCTTTCGGTCTGCGTTGTCTTTCGGTCTGCGTTGTCTTTCGGTCTGCGTTGTCTCTCGGTCTGCGTTGTCTCTCGGTCTGCGTTGTCCTCCGTGCGTGGCCATCAATGTACATCGATATGCGTGTACATTGGCCCCTCTATACCCCACGGCCATCAATGTACATCGATATGCGTGTACATTGGCCCCTCTATACCCCGCGGCCATCAATGTACATCGATATGCGTGTACATTGGCCCCTCTATACCCCACGGCCATCAATGTACATCGATATGCGTGTACATTGGCCCCTCTATACCCCACGGCCATCAATGTACATCGATATGCGTGTACATTGGCCCCTCTACACCCCACGGCCATCAATGTACATCGATATGCGTGTACATTGGCCCCTCTATACCCCACGGCCATCAATGTACATCGATATGCGTGTACATTGGCCCCTCTATACCCCACGGCCATCAATGTACATCGATATGCGTGTACATTGGCCCCTCTACACCCCACGGCCATCAATGTACATCGATATGCGTGTACATTGGCCCCTCTACACCCCACGGCCATCAATGTACATCGATATGCGTGTACATTGGCCCCTCTACACCCCACGGCCATCAATGTACATCGATATGCGTGTACATTGGCCCCTCTATACCCCACGGCCATCAATGTACATCGATATGCGTGTACATTGGCCCCTCTATACCCCACGGCCATCAATGTACATCGATATGCGTGTACATTGGCCCCTCTATACCCCACGGCCATCAATGTACATCGATATGCGTGTACATTGGCCCCTCTATACCCCACGGCCATCAATGTACATCGATATGCGTGTACATTTGCCCCACTATTCCCCACGGCCATCAATGTACATCGATATGCGTGTACATTGGCCCATCTATACCCCGCGGCCATCAATGTACATCGATATGAGTGTACATTGGCCCCTCTACACCCCACGGCCATCAATGTACATCGATATGCGTGTACATTGGCCCCTCTACACCCCACGGCCATCAATGTACATCGATATGCGTGTACATTGGCCCCTCTATACCCCACGGCCATCAATGTACATCGATATGCGTGTACATTGGCCCCTCTATACCCCACGGCCATCAATGTACATCGATATGCGTGTACATTTGCCCCTCTATACCCCACGGCCATCAATGTACATCGATATGCGTGTACATTGGCCCCTCTATACCCCGCGGCCATCAATGTACATCGATATGTGTGTACATTGGCCCCTCTATACCCCACGGCCATCAATGTACATCGATATGCGTGTACATTGGCCCCTCTATACCCCACGGCCATCAATGTACATCGATATGTGTGTACATTGGCCCCTCTATACCCCACGGCCATCAATGTACATCGATATGCGTGTACATTGGCCCCTCTATACCCCACGGCCATCAATGTACATCGATATGCGTGTACATTGGCCCCTCTACACCCCACGGCCATCAATGTACATCGATATGCGTGTACATTGGCCCCTCTATACCCCACGGCCATCAATGTACATCGATATGCGTGTACATTGGCCCATCTATACCCCACGGCCATCAATGTACATCGATATGCGTGTACATTGGCCCCTCTATACCCCACGGCCATCAATGTACATCGATATGCGTGTACATTGGCCCCTCTATACCCCACGGCCATCAATGTACATCGATATGCGTGTACATTTGCCCCTCTATTCCCCACGGCCATCAATGTACATCGATATGCGTGTACATTTGCCCCTCTATTCCCCGCGGCCATCAATGTACATCGATATGCGTGTACATTTGCCCCTCTATACCCCACGGCAATCAATTTACATCGGTGCATGCTGGTGGTAAGTCTATATACAAATACTATATCCATTGTCCATCGTGAACACCAATATGCATCGGTACATATGATAATCACTCTTTCCATCGTGGCAATCGATGTTTATCACATCTTAAAGGTCACTCTATTTATCGTGGCCATCGATGATCAACGGTACATCAATTTACATTAGCGCATGCGCATAAGAAGTTATTTGACGAGTCTGAACTCTTTTCTTTGTGATATGGGGCAAACAATTACAACACTGATACGTCCTCCGAGTACAAGAGGTTTACAAGAGGTGTACAAGAGGTGTACAAGAGGACACAAGAGGTGTACAAGAGGTGTACAAGAGGACACAAGAGGTGTACAAGAGGTGTACAAGAGGACACAAGAGGTGTACAAGAGGACACAAGAGGTGTACAAGAGGACACAAGAGGTGTACAAGAGGACACAAGAGGTGTACAAGAGGTGTACAAGAGGACACAAGAGGTATACAAGAGGACACAAGAGGTGTACAAGAGGACACAAGAGGTGTAAAAGAGGTGTACAAGAGGTGTACAAGAGGACACAAGAGGTGTACAAGAGGTGTACAAGAGGACACAAGAGGTGTACAAGAGGTGTACAAGAGGACACAAGAGGTGTACAAGAGGACACAAGAGGTGTACAAGAGGACACAAGAGGTGTACAAGAGGAGTACAAGAGGTGTACAAGAGGTGTACAAGAGGTGTACAAGTGGTGTACAAGAGGTGTACAAGAGAAGTACAAGAGGACACAAGAGGTTATGTTCCGATTCAAGATTTATGGTTTTATTTCCAATAAATGATATACCATTCCCGGGAGAAATATATCAGAATATCTTTAGTCTTCCAAAAGTAATTGTACTTGTACTGGTTCGGTATTGATAAAATGTATAACGAGTAATGAGCAGTAAGAAATTGATGCTGAAGAGAAAACCCACTACGGTTTATAGAAGTTACGACCAATAGTTGAATAAATAGCATTGCATTAATGAGTTGATACACACTTTCTGATATGTGATCATATCAGTAATCGATGACAAACAAAAGTCTGCAGTACTTGATAGCGTGATATCGGCCAGCAGAAGCGTAGGGGGCCGTCCATAAAGTACGTCACGCTATTTTTGACCATTTTTACCCCCCTCCCCCTGTCACAAATCTTGGAAACCCCCCACCCCCCACCTAAAGTACTTCACAATTTCGAGCAAAAATTCTTTTTTTATTAACAAAATAATTAAAATTTAATATAAAACACCGTGACGTCACACATGGCCGGACCCCCCTCCCCCCCGTCACAAACTGTCACACTTTCTTACACCCCTAACTGGGTTTTCCGCGCCCTTGGCTAATTTATTTTTGGCACCCTTGACAAATGGATATAAAAATAATCCAAAATGTAGGAAAATACTAAATTTGAATAATTTAAGGATCAGCACTCGGGGCCCTTGGCAACTGCCCCGTTGGCAACTCGTTGTTACGCCTCTGTCGGCCACCTTTACATTATTCTGTTTTATAGTATAATTTATAGTTCGTTCAGCACCCTATAATAATTATAATACCTGTACTTACTGGTTGTTTCTATCAGTCATTTACTTTTGTATTTATTGTCTTTCGTAACCCATGCAGAATTGTATGATTGTGCTCCATTGTTTCTGAATGTATATTAAAGAAAATCAAGTCCAAATGACAGAGAGATATTACTTCTATTTATAAAAATAAGGGGGAGTAAACACCGAGAATAGTATAAAAAAAATTCACAGTCGTATTTGACTCTCCTGCCAAGCCGAGCTCTACCCAGCCACCAAGTCTGGACTTAGGTTAGGCTAATTAATATAAGCGCACGTTAAAACCCTCGCTACTTCCTCGGCCCGTCTCCACCGCCGGATCGCAAATATTCTGTGACACCGGGGACAGTGTCTTGTCAGAGGAAAGCAAACCGGAAGTGCGGCGTAACGGGGCTGCAATGGCCTCCATTAGCTGCGGCTGTTAAGTGCGCGAAATGGCCGGCGTCCAGAGAGACCTGCTCAGAAGATTTTGTTAATGCGAGCCGACGGCTTGTTTGTACGTCTCCACACGTCGGTGTCACGTGCCATCAACATTCCCCTGGTGTCGGTGAGCGCTAGGAGCACGGGGGCGTGGCACCCAAGGTGTTCAACAAATATTGTGACGCCATCATGGACGCGGCACCAAGGTGCTCAACAAATCTGGTGACGTCATCGTTGACAACAATGAGACAAATGGTTTGGAGCAAGTTTGCGACTGTCCATAATACGTAGAAATAAGTATAGAGTAACAAAAAGGAAAATTTGTTTGAAACCAATTCTGTACGAAGCAACTTAGCTCGATCTGAATTCATTTGTGTAGGTGTTTATATTCTTGTATCCCTCACACTTGCATGAAGTCATTAATCAAATATTTTTTATTGCATTCTCCCCCCACCTTTTTTTTTATTCTATCGACCTGTGTGCGTTCGTGTCTCTCTTGTTCTTGCTCTCTCACTCTCTCCCAACACCGTGTGCGTATCTATCTCTCTTTCTTACTCTTCCTCTCTAGAAGTTCGTGTGTGTCTCTATCGCCCTTCGTTACTCTCTCACTCTCCTTCTCTTTCCCTCAGACAAACGTAATCTCTCAATCCTACAACCAGTCCATGTTCCCAAAGTCCCCCTAAAATTTATTAAGGGTGATGCCCCGGATGTAGAAACGAAAAGCGGGGTCGCCACGTGAGCGTAGATTGCACGCGAGCAGATGAGAAACAACTTGCAGCACCCTGAGCCATACTGATCCATGTGTCCATTTTAAGAGTATCTCCGGGGGGTCAGTGTGGCTAGAGGGAGGGGGTAGAGCGGGTGGCGAGCCCGACAACAGCCCCTGATGATGGAGCAGACGAGTGAAAGACGCGGAGAAAAATGGCGACAGGAAACAACTGGGCATGGGGAGACAATTCAATATAAAAAACCGGTTGGAATGATCGTGATTGTTTGAAAATACGGGTTTGCTGGAATATGCCAGGCTGATTGAAAACGCAAGGTTGATGGAATGTGCAAGATTGATTGAAAATACGGGGTTGATGGAATGTACAAGATTGAATGAAAATACGGGGTTGATGGAATGTGCAAGATTGATTGAAAATGCAAGGTTGTTGGAATGTAAAAGATATATTGAAAACACGGGGTTTGCTGGAATATGCCAGGCTGATTGAAAACGCAAGGTTATTGGAATGTGCAAGATTGATTGTGTAACAAAGTTATTGTTGGTGCAAAATTCTTTTTTCGCCAACGTGAATTTCCGTCTCTGTACACATGAGTATTGATGCAACAGTTACAGCTATAGGCAATAGTACGGCCAACAGAAGTGAGCCGTTAGGTCCCGTTAAATGACCTTGTGGAATGGGAGGGGGGTGAGGAAAAGTAGCAAAGGTCGAGGAATGGCCACCAGATAAACCAAAAACCGAACAAAGTTTCGGCAATAAGCTCCTCTCAAAAAAAGTTTTGTGACTAATTTTTTCCCATTCTACAGTAAGTTGTTAATGTTGGAACTTAAACACGAATTTTGTTTTCCGCCAGTCTCCTCACGGTTGGAAAGAAATGCTATGAACTTTTTGTGACCCTTGACTTGGCCGTGTTTATGCACATATTTATTTGTCATTGTTCCTAAAAAATAAAAATGTTGTACTATGACGCCTCTTGCAACTTTTATTTTTTTAATAAAATATAATAATTCGGCTCTTTAAATTTAAAAAAAAAGTTTCTCATGGTTGAATAATTATTTTCCCAGAGGGAAATACGACTTACCACGTCATCAAGAAAATTGATATCAAATATCTCATGTGACACCACGTCATCAAGAAAATTGATATCAAATATCTCATGTGACACCACGTCATCAAGAAAATTGATATCAAATATCTCATGTGACACCACGTCATCAAGAAAATTGATATCAAATATCTCATGTGACACCACGTCATCAAGAAAATTGATATCAGATATCTCATGTGACACCACGCCATCAAGAAAATTGATATCAAATATCTCATGTGACACCAGGTCATCAAGAAAATTGATATCAAATATCTCATGTGACACCACGTCATCAAGAAAATTGATATCAAATATCTCATGTGACACCACGTCATCAAGAAAATTGATATCAAATATCTCATGTGACACCACGTCATCAAGAACATTGATATCAAATATCTCATGTGACACCGCGCCATCAAGAAAATTGATATCCAATCGCGTCCGTTCATTGACTCCCTGTTTTGTTTGCGGCCAGTTAATTGTTCCACCATGCTTCATTCCTTTTTTTTCCATCTTTTTTTGTGTGTCCCCTAATCTCGTGGTCGTAGGGGGCCCTAATGTTGCCAATAGAACTTTCTCGGGGCTTGGTAGACCTCTCCAGGTCAGCGGATGACTTTCTTAGCGTTTGTCATTCATTCATCAACATTTTTATTGTGGCTTTAACGTGAGCTACATCCCACGCCCCTCAGCTTGTGAGGCGAGTGCACTATTGACTTCGATATCCAGACGCTTCATTCTTACCTTCCCGTATTTCTATTTAAATGGACCAGAGTGTATAGGCTTAACACATCACACGCAGTTAAGCCCATGTTTTATAAGTTGCAGTTAATCAAAATGTATGCCGAACCAAAATTATGCCTCACATCTTTATAACCGTAACACATCACTTATCGTTTGACTTTCCGGTAAAATCCGCCCCCACCTTAAAAAGAGACAAAGAAACGCCGTCAAGGGGACCGCACACCACGTCACAGTAAATACAAATATAAGGTAACTATTGCCTTTGTATTGTGGTTATAAATAATGTTAACATTTTTTAAAAATCAATTTAAAAAATATATATAAAAAAACAAGCAAACAAAACAAGAACATGACAGCGGTGTTAAAGATTTCTCACTGCCAGTGCGACATGATACTTTATGTTTAGTTGAATCCAGGGTCTCGGAAAGCTAAACTCACGTCCGAGAAAAAGCCTGAAATAGGATACACTGTCTTACTCCTCAACCACCCCCCCCCCAACCTTTCAAAAAAGGATACATTCAAAATTTAAATACATGTTTACCTTGTAAAACGCCAGCTACCCGAGTCCGCTTCGCACCACCCTGAATTCACCGACCTCTGTCACGAGAAAGAGTACATCTTGAAGTTTCTATTTGAAGATTTATGAATCCTATGTTATGTTATCTCCGTGCCTTATGACCAAGTTTTTATTAACTTGCTTTCGTGTCTGTCTGTCCGCAATTTTTTTTCAAATTTGCCAACTTAAAATTAAACCCCTTCTGATAGTCCCAGAGAGCTCAAAATTTTACCACAGATAGATCTTGGATGACAATAAATTGTATCAAAATTTCAGATCGATCGAATGTACCGTAATTAAATTAATGCATATTTTAGTTTATCTCTATATAAGCATCTGTATCCGTCTGCTGTTAGATTTCACGTGCGAAGTTCACCCCGTGACCTCATCGCCGTGGTATCAAAACGTTGGGAGGGCACTTATGAGGTGTTTTGTAAAATAAATAGAGGTAAAAAGAAGATTTTTTAAAACCACGTTTTTATAAGTGGGCTAAAAAGAAGAAAATAAGTAATAAATAATTAATAAATAAAGAAAATAAATAATTAAAAACTTACAAGTTCAAGTACTTTTATTTAATATGACTAAAAACGTGGGGCGGGTGTTTGGTATACAAATTAAAGATTTATAATTTAGAAGGCAAAAGAGAGATCTATAAAATAGAGAATTATAAATCACCTCATAAGCGCCCGCCCAACGTTTTTAGTCATATTAAATGAAACTACTTGAACTTATAAGTTTTAAATTATTTTCTTTTTTTTAGTCCACTTAAAAAAACGTGGTTTTAAAAAAAATCCTTTTTACTTTTATTTATTAAATCCTTTATATCAACTCGTGGTGTCTGCTTGATTGCTTGATTGCTAGTCGCAAAAACTTTGGATCGATTTTTAATCCATTTCCCCGTATGCTAGCGAGCTGAAATTTTACAGGCAGACTCGTGAAGACGATAAAAATGATCCATCAAAAATTTCACATCGATCGAATGTACTGTAATTAAATTAATGCATTTTTAAATTATCTATATGTATCTCTATGTAGGATGTAATTTTTTGTGGTAGACTGTCGCGGTGCGTATTATGATGAACAACCTTTTTTAATATTTTCTGTTCGCGCGATGCGGTGCGTATTATATTGACAATACTTTTAAAAAATATATTCCCGATCTGTAAATGTTTATGCTAGTCTGTCGCGCGGTGCGCATTATATTAAACATGTTTTTATAACCCTTTTCCCGTGATCAAATCAAGCTGAAATTTAGCAGGCAGACTGTAGTAGTTTTATTTTTTTACTATAAATCCTTTATATATGAGGCATAACTGAAATTTATGATGATGCGTATGATAATGAATATATTTTTAGTTATGTCTCGTATATAAAGGATTTAGAGTAAAAAAAGTGTGTTTCTTTTTAAACTTTTTTTTTAAATTCCAAGTCAATTGGACTCCTCCAGTGCTACTTTCAAGATAAGATTAACGTCTGATCCCCCTCATGTTCTTAGTTTGAAGAATACATTAAAAAAATAATGCTAACCATTTTAAATCCTCCATTACACTTATCCAAGAATTGAAGTTTAAGCGCATATGACGTCATCTTGTCATAGCGTGGCGGGAAATGAACAGGAAGTGATTTTTCCAGCACTTCACACATCCCGTTAAATAAATGGAAGGCGTGCTTCTCTTTTAAGGTCCTCCCCTCCCTCCTCTTTATTGATCTGAAGGAAACGTGATGGCAGAGGCGTTTCCAAAGAAAAAAAACGGTTGCCCACCAATAATGAAATTTTGTAAAGAGCCCGCATAATTTTAAAAAAAAAGAAATGGTATCTTTATTTATTCAGGATGGAAAAAAAAACATGGCTAAAAAATCTAAAAGACCAAATTTTCAACCATTGTAGGATCCACCCCTGATGGCAAAGGAAGGTTGTTGGAGGTACAAAAAAATCTGAACTAAAAATTCCGTCGCTCGCGGTCGATGGTGAATAGATCTCGCATGCACGAGACGGAACAGCGAAGCTACTCCAGCCCGGGGATGAGGGAGAAGACGTTCTTTCATCGGGCTGGACCTCTTGAAGGGACTTGGGTAATTCAATTAGGTCCGATAATTGATGTTTCCTAGTCATTTGGATGTCCATTCAGTGGCTCAATTAAGGTCTTTGTAAATAGCTTTATTACGAGCGGCAGTGCCCATGGTTGGTGGCGGTGTGCTAGAAACGCGTGTAGTCACAGTGTGTACAGGATACTATTTTTTGTCTTGGTGTGTTACTTACTCATTCAGTCACAAGATGATACTTTTGGTCTTGGCGTCGTACATACGCTTACAATCATTAGTGTTGACAGGTCTTGGTGTTTTACAAACTCTAAAAATCACAAGTGCAGTCTGGTCTTGGTGTTTTACAAACTCTAAAAATCACAAGTGCAGTCTGGTCTTGGTGTTTTACAAACTCTGAAAATCACAAGTGCTGTCTTTTCTTGGTGTTTTACAAACTCTAAAAATCACAAGTGCTGACAGGTCTTCGAGCACACCACGTGTTAAATAATTTCTCACAAACACCAGGCAAGATATTGGCTTATTAAGTGTTGCATAAACTTGAATTTTGGGTGTGTGGGATGAAGGTGGGTTGGGGGGAGAGTATGGGGAGTTAAAGTGGCTTTCAGTATTTTCAGTATTTCTCGAACTTGTTAATCAAAGCACTTTACCGCAGGCAATTTTCCTAACTATTGGTTGCTTCTGCAAATGCCTTCTGTCAACGGAAACCTATCAATGTTTTGAATAGTAAAGGGTAAAACACCTGAATGGTACAAAAATCCGTTACGTCATAAATGTATATTCTTTCAATGACCACTAGAGATAGGGTTTTTTTGTTTTTTGTGTGTGTGTGTTTTTTTTTAAATCTAAGAATAATATTTTTAAAAAGAATGCCTTAAAAAGTATCTCATTACTTTTTATTATATACCCGAAGCCGAATAGATCACGTGACAACACGATTCCGTTACAGAGCTATATTAGACCCTCACCGCGGTTTCATCATCTTTTATATGTCTACTCTCCAGGTCTGGTTCCAGAACAGGCGAGCCAAATACCGGAAGCAGGAGAAGCAGTTGGCCAAGTCGTTGAGTCCCGTGATACCCACCTGCAACGGTATGATGAGGAACATGTACTCCAGCAACACCAGGGGCTACCACTACCCACCCTCTGCCAACATGAACAACATGGCGGCCAGATACGGGGACTTTGTGTAAGTGGGGGCACCCTCCCTTGTTTTAAACCTCGATGACCAGGTTCTTGTATAAGAGTTTGGCTCGGAGTTGTTTTGTTCAAACTGTATCAGTGATCAGTATCAGTAATTTGTTTGAAAGTGACCAACGAGATATATATATATATATATATATATATATATATATATATATATATATATATATATATATATATATATAGTGTGTGAGAGAGAGAGAGAGAGAGACAGAGAGAGAGAGAGAGAGAGAGAGAGAGAGAGAGAGAGAGACAGAGAGAGAGACAGAGAGTTAAGACAGCGTTTCTCACTTCTTCTATAGTAAATCTTCAATGTGTTTGTGTCCTGCCTTAAAAATAATATGAAAAGTTCCTGTTCAATGTTCTCTTATGAAATGTGTGTAGTAGTACAACTGAGAATCAGCACTGCAAATGAAGATCCCAGTCCGTGGTCTGCATGTTTAAATACTGTTGTCTTTAATCGCATGTGCATTACATTTATAACCACTCTCCGAGTTCGCTCAAAACCCAAGTACGCAGCCACAACGTTCGCTCCGCATGCTGAAACAATATATTCACAACAAAAAACCGGCAAAACGGCCCCGGACAAAACGGCCCCGACAATTGGGCTCCGGCATAACGGCCCCGACAAAACGGCCTTGGACTAATAGGTGGACTAATAGTAAAATGCACAATCAAATACTATATTCGTATTTTTACTTACCTATTCAGTGTCAGGTTTAGCTCACAATAAACAATAATAGTGACATCACAATAGTGAATTTAATAACCTTTATGCGAAATGGTACGAATAACGGTTGCTTGTTGACAAGAAAAAATATAATAACATCACAAGAAATAATTTTACAATTTGACTAATTTTTGTAAGGGTGAAAAAGGTTGACAAAAGCTTACAATGCAAAATAAATAAATAAATAAAGTTTTTGTTTAAAAATGTTTACAATTTAATTTTGTCTGAGGCTGTATTGACCGGGGCCGTTATGTCGGGGCCGTTTTGTCGGGGCCATTTTGTCCAGGGCCGTTTGGACGGGCCACCACCGTCTGTTACAATACGCTGAGGTAATTTTAAATCTGACTGCCGTTGGCACATTATATGCTGTCGTCTGTCTGAAAATGAACTCAATATGAGGAGTGAGGTGGAGGTCAGTCTAATACTGAAATGTCTTGCTTACTAACGTTATAGTTATATCAAAAAGTGTATTATTTTATTATTTTTTTTAGGTCACGACCCCAAAAGCAAGCCATTCGCAATTTTGTTTTCCATTGAAGAAAAAATAAAAATTGAATATTTTAATTATTTCCCCAGGTACCCACAGATGAACTCTTCCTACCCGACATCCATGGGCGGCATGCATCAATTCTCACACATGGGGGGCATGACTGGCTCCAACATGGCAGCCACGATGAGCCACATGCCCAGACAAGTCCAGCAGTTTCCAATGGCCTCTGATTATGGACTGGTGAGTGATTGCTATTCTCGCTGTAATGTTTGAACTGGTCATTTATAGCTGTCATTGGGTCATTATACACCAGCCCTTATTTGTTTAGCTTAAGCACAAATAAGAAATTGGTTCTTTTTTGTGTCACAAAAATTAAGCAAATAAAAGAATATTAAATTAAATAGCAAAGCCGTGCCTATGATTACAAATATTTACCAAGATGATACGAAGACAGAGAAAATGTGTTCTTCGATCGGCTATTTCAAGAGTCCATTTCTTTGGTTCCAATTTGTTTGATACAACGTGCCCGCTAGTTCTACTAAACCGATGTAAGAGAATTTTTTTAAAAAATAACATACAAACAAATAAACAAGTATTCTGCCTGAAAGAAGTTCAGTGAAGAACCGGAACCAACCACCAGGGGCAAGCTACTCTTAAAGTACACATTTACACGTATACAAGGCAACATAATTGGTACACATTTTCAATGATGATATCTATAATTATACACATGATTAAATGTAATAATCGGACATCTTTGTTCATGAAACATATAGTCAATGTAGTGAGGAACGAAAACGTTGCTGCAGAGATTATTTTATTTCATGCTGCCTTTCTAATAAACTTAAACCCTAAAATTATGTTTATTGAAAATCGTCAATCTGGCATACAAAACTTATGATTTCAATTCTTGTTTTCCTCCCAGGAATCCCCTGAAGATGACTGGTACAACAAAAGTTTAACAGCGCTCCGCATGAACAACTCTCACCCAGGCCCATTATCCAATCAAATTTTACCTTATCAAACGCAGGTTTAGTTAAACCAATGAGATACGTTCTTGCAAGCAGCTACTCAAAACTTTTCCATTGTGCCACAATCCGCCAATGAAATCGATCGTCTTATGCTATTCTCGACTTGAGTGCGACAGTTTCGGGTGCAGGGTCATCATGGAAGGCACGTGACTTTTTTTTTAATGGTTGTATTATTTTTTTTTACCAGGATATTTTTTTACCCCACGCCCACAGAGCAGACGTATTACAAATGTAAATTAGTTCTTGTCTGCGGATATCCAAGGAAAGAAGAAAAATGTGCGACAAAACATGATGCCTATGCTTTGATATGTTGACTTAAGATATTAGATAAAGTTATTATTTCTATGAACCATGGATAACACAATAGACGTACATCATGTTTACTCCCTTTTCATTCTGCTCGATCACCAACACCTGAATTTATTAAAACCTAAAGTAGAAATTGAAGATGCAAATGCAGTTATTAAGCTATCGGTTTTGCATCAAAACATTTCTTTGTAATTTGACTTTGCGTTGAATGTATATTGTGGTAAATGAATATAGTTTAAGTTGAAATGTAATATTTGATGATTTGATCTGGAGTTGAATGTAATAAATGGTCGATTGAGTAAGAACTAAAGCTAAATTTCAAATGTCGTTCATAGGTTTAGAAGTAAATGTGACTCTTGTAAATAGGTTCGATAGTAATATGTGGTCCATACAAATTATAGTTGAATGTGTTGCCTATGTAGCTTATAGAGGTGAATGTAACATGTGACCCATGGAACTAGGGTTGAATTCGATAATTTATCCATGTAACTAGAATCGAATGTTACATGCGGTCAAATAACTAGAGTGAATGCAATATCATGTGGTCCATGTAACTAGAATTGAATGTAATATCATGTGGTCCATGTAACTAGAATTGAATGTAATATGTATTCCAATAATTAGAGTGAATGTAATATGTGGTCATGTTACTAAAGTTGAACTGTATTTAATTTGTGCCCCTTTGTGCGGGGAGCGGGTTGGGCTGGGCTGTGGGAATAGGGTCACTATCTTTTGCGATGGGTCACCATCTTGTGCAATGGGTCACCATCATGAGCAATGGGTCACCATCTTGTGCAATGGGCCACCGTCTTGTGCTATGGGGCACCATCATGTGCAATGGACCACCATCTTGTGCAATGGGCCACCGTCTTGTGCTATGGGGCACCATCATGTGCAATGGGGCACCATCATGTGCAATGGGCCACCATCTTGTGCCATGGGTCACCATCATGTGCAATGGGCCACCATCTTGTGCCATGGGCCACCATCATGTGCAATGGGCCACCATCTTGTGCAATGGGTCACCATCATGTGCAATGGGTCACCATCATGTGCAATGGGCCACCATCTTGTGCCATGGGTAACCATCATGTGCAATTGGCCACCGTCATGTGCAATGGGTCACCATCTTGTGCCATGGGTCACCATCATGTGCAATGGGTCACCATCATGTGCAATGGGCCACCATCTTGTGCAATGGGTCACCATCATGTGCAATTGGCCACCGTCATGTGCAATGGGCCACCGTCATGTGCAATGGGCCACCGTCATGTGCAATGGGCCACCGTCATGTGCAATGGGTCACCATCATGTGCAATGGGTCACCATCATGTGCAATGGGCCACCATCTTGTACGATGGGTCAACCTCTTGAATGAATGGTTGGACCTTGCTATCTCTCATCACATTAGATCTTGGCATGCAATGTTGAACTGGCACACACATTTCTTCTTGTAAGCACACGACTTGTCCTGACGGATTCTCTGCTGCTGATTCCTCGCCAAGTCACAACACCAAGGCGATCGGAGTTGCCATGACAAGAATTGCAGGGCAACAAGAACTCTGTCTGCGCTAACGGGCAATGTCCAGTAAACCCAAGCGCTCCCGAGGACATTTTCCTGCACCCAACTGAGCCAAAAATATATATTTTATAATTTAAAAAAACAATAAACAACAACCCAAGATTTCACCAAATGTAAAAGTAAATTTCCACAATGCTTGAATATATGTAAAATGCATGCTAATTATTCGCTGTTAATTAATGTAATAATGATGGTCTGATCAGATACATTTTGCAATATTTTTAATGTATTATTTTCACCATGTATATAAAACACATAATTCAATGGAGTTATATATATATATATATCAAATGTATGAAAACTATAACGAACGCTTTTTAAAATAAATCATACTGATTAATTATGGAACAATAAAATGTAGGAAAAGCCATCGATGTCACAGCGAGCAATACGTGTTGTTTTATCGTGGTTATAATAACAATGTGTAAAACTCCCGTCTTACAGTACGAGTTCCAGAAATAGACGTCACGTGACTGCAGTCTTTTGTCTTATTTAACTTATTGGCACCATTACCATCTGGAAATATCATTGACTATGTTTGTATGACCTCGCACGCACTAGAGTCTAGACACAAAAGACGTATTTGTTTTTCTGTATTCGCCTACTAGCAATTGGCTGTGTAATCATCGCCCCACAAAACTTCTCGTAAACTGGATTAATGTTGTTGTTTTGGTTTTTTAGGTGGTCTAGTGGTAGAGCGTTTGGGGCGCGATGGTCTAAGTGGTAGCGCACTGGACTATCGATCCGAGGCAGATCCCGAGTCGCGGGTTCGAGCCCGGGTACTGGCAAGGCCCCTGGGGCATTGTGCTGGCCACACATTCCCCTGCTCATTAGTGGTGGCTAAAAACTTGTGAACGCTACTTCACTTGCCCATGGACTGGAAATGGGGTCATTTCATTCATTCATTTCAGTGGTAGAGCGCTGGGCTGCCGAACCGAGACAGAAGAGAGTAACGGGTTCTATTCTCGGTGCTGGCAAGGCACACGGGGCATTGTGCAAGCCACACAATACCTTGGTCGTTAGTGGTGGCTAAATAAAACTTGTGAACGCTACTTCGCTTGCCCCATAGTCCGTCATGGACTGGAAAGAGGGTTGTATATTATTTTATACATTATTTAAATCAAACCTCTGCAACAATTAATATTCATCGTTTACAATTTTCAACAGATATTTGAAATGAAAAAGTACACCAAAATAAATAAATAATAAAAAAAACTAAATTGATTATAACAGAAATCAACAGAAGGATTTTCCCATCTAAATTCTTTATTTATGCAAGGAAATGCTCACATTTATTCAAAAATCACACACAACACATTTTACACATGTCCATGACATATGCCTTCATAAACAACCACATATTAACTAATAAAAGTGCCACTTGTTTACAAATCTCGTGAGATTCCAATGGGAGATTTCTAATTCGTGGATTTGTATAAGTATAGGAGATTAGGAGTGGTTCTAAAATTGGTGGGCATTTTTAAAGTACAGAAGTCAGCAAATAAATGCGATAGTTTTTGCATTATTTTTCAACAATGAATACATGCATGAAGATACACACTAACAAACAACACACACACATTTTGATAAAGGCACTTTTAAACGGATCAATGATTTGAAGTTATAATTAAAATAAACAGAAACTATGGATATAAAGATGGTTGTTTAAATATGTATAGTAATTGCTTTTAAAATTCAACTCCATCTGAATGTTTAAGTATCGCATTATAACTTTAACTTGATCGGCAAAAAATTATATTTGAACGATAATAATTAGTAATATAAATATATATATATATATATATATATATATATATATATATATATATATATATATATATAATTTTTAAAAAAAACTGCAAAAGAACTTAGCCACACAAAAACTTCAGAGTAAAAGTCGAAACATAAACAAGTTATGACATGAACTTCTCAATCTCAACCACTGAATAAATGATAACTATAATTATGAATCACAATATGTTGCGAAATTTAAATAAATCTTGAACAAAAATTCAATTTCAGTTCACTTAATTAACATTTATTTTCCACAAACCAATAAAGTCAGAAAATCGATGTAAATATCATGTAATAAATTAAACAAAATATCATTGCCAAACCTGAGGGGAAATGGGTGGATGTTAAGTGTTATTAAGTTGACAAAGGCGGTGGGATATATTAAATTTAGTGCGTTGATAAAACAATCACACATTTTAATTCGCGGAAAAAAATAAAACGACAGGATTTCATACAAATATAACATCGTAAAACAAGAATACATGTTTAACAAATTATTTCTTTAAACGTATAAATTAATTTTAAAAATAATGAAACATTTTCCCTTTAAGTTATATGAAATTGAAATGCTTCATTTAAAGATATCTAACTTCTAACAATTAACTTAGTTTCCTGGAATATTAGCATTTTTTGTTTAAGCGGATTCTAAGAGTTCAATATGTAAATAAATATTGCATGGTAACCTCGGATTTAATTTATGGCAGAAAGTCTCGTCTTACACTTGACTTAACAAAGTGACATCACATATATGAGGTTCGGGAATGATTCGGAAAACTTCGTCTGCCAAATTGGCATGTGCTAAAAAAAATTATCAAAAGTAATTTTACAAAACTATCTTGAGAAATGGTATTTCACAACTTATTTAATGGTGGGTCTTGCATAAATAATCTAATGGACACACAAAAGTGTACTGTATGTGGGGAGGGGTAATTAAATTTTAATTGCACTGTTGTTGTTTTAACTGCACCCTAAAACTAAAATGAATCATTTCTGATGAAAATAAATAAAGGCAACTTTAAAAAAAAATAATCGATTTCATTAAAAAAAATATTTGTTATTTAATTTTGAAAATATATGAAAATAAAATAATTATGCATCTATTTCTAAAAACTAAGAACATTGTTCTTTACGTGTAACCGATGTTTAAATTATTGAAAATAAACATGAAATGAGTACCAACTCTAAAGCCAATGGAGTTCCGTACAGAAGATTATGGGAACGGTGCAATAATATTATTTGGTAAGGGCACCTTGGTCTGAGATTTATTGAACGAGAAAGCGAACATGTAAACATATTTATGTGAAAGAGATCGCTTAGCCTGGACGTCCCTGGTCGTAAATGCTGTTGTAAATGTCAGTCTGTATCAGTGGTCGTGTGAAGAGTCGTGTTTTGAAGATGTCAGCTGCACTGCGGAATATAAATATCCCACCGAGTTTAATGTCAAGTTAATGTCGGATGTTGGTGGTCCATGTCGATGTCGGATGCTGGTGGTTCATGAAGATGTCGGCTGTTGGTGGTCCGTTTTAATGTCGATGTTGGCCGTTTATGTTGGCAGTATGAATGTGGTTCATGTAGATGTTCGTAGTTGGTCTAAAGTGTGTTTCCTAAGTCGGTTAACGATATTCTAAGCAAAGAGGCAGTGACGCTATTTCCACCACCTCATTTGAACAGAAGTCTAAAAGCCAGGAGGTTGGGGTCTGTCCCCCTGGTTGTGACCCGGTGAGTGCGCCTCAACCTTTTCATAGCCAGGCAGTGACTCAGGATTTATCTTCCCCTGAGCATGTCTCATCCGGGCCTGTGCCGTCATGAATTCCGGATATTCCACGTAGCCGTCATTGTTGAGATCCTCGGAGCGGAGGGCGGAGTCTATGATAGATTCCATCTCATCGTCATTGTATGGGCGTTCCTGGGAGGAGTCAGCCCCGTCATTGTCCCCTGCAAACCAAGGTGACATAGTATAGTTTTAATAATGTGTTGATCAGAATGTTGTGGGGTATAGTATAAGATAAAGCATAGCGCAGGGTAAGACATTAAAAAGCCATTAACTTAAGTTGTAAAATAATCGATTCACTGGAAAAAAATGGGGATTTAAAAAAACACCAAACACACACACAGAACTTAAAAGTTAGGCAGTAAACTGTCATATTTTGTGTCACGCAAAAACTAATTAAATTTTCTCTATTTCCACGACACGCAGATCAAATTAAACCAACGCTCTTTGTCGGATTGTACTGCTGTTTTTCTAGCTTGACTTTGTCTTGGTCTGTGACTATGTGATGTCGCGATAGTTGTCTACTGTCTTGTAATGTTAAGGGGAGTGTTTGTAACAAATAACGTCAGAGTTTGAGTTTCAGTCAAGCTTTGCTTACACTTACACCTCCTTTAGTTTATAATTCAAAATACTGTCGGTATATAATTAATATATATTATATTACAGAACTGGGGGTATATAATTAAAATTAGGGGTGTACCAGATTCGAATTTTTGAAATCCAGCCGGATTCGGCCGGATTTATAAATTATTAAGTGAAATCCGGCCGGAGCTGGATTTGTAAAAATGGCCGGATTCCGAAACTGCCGGAGCTATTACATTTAAATATATTTTATGGCTCTACCGGCCAGCCGCATTTGGCCGGATTTTTAAAGTGAAAATTCTGCCGGAGCCGGATTTGCAAAATGGTCGGATTCCTGATTTGCCGGAGCCGAAATCCGGTACACCCCTAATTAAAATATACGTTACACCACTGACAGATATTATAATTTAAGTATAATTCGATAACTTTCAAATCAGTCAACTTTACTAAAGCCTCGGTATCAAATTGTCAACATGACCACGCAACACGCTAGCTATCGTGTGACATTGATTTCAGCTCTAATTTAATCTACTCGCTCGAAACCTTGCCAAGGACTCTGGTCAGGTCTTGTCAAGACCAGCTTGATATTCCATGGACTGGTCATCGCCATGTCTCGGGATAGCCTTGAAGCAGTGATTCTCATTTCAGGAAACCTCCGAGTTCACGTCTACTTTAATGGTATAAAACTAAATAAATTGTAATACATTGAAATTTAACAATTATTTCCTTAAAAAAAACACCACGAGATATTAATAGTAACAATTGTTAAGTTACATTAATGATTATATGTCCTTAGATTACAGTTTCACTTATAAGTTAGTTTCGTTGGCAACTGATTTGTTGTGATGTGAATGTATACAAATTCGATTTTTTTCTTACATATCCTAATGCCCTTGTTGAGATCGCCAGTAAACAAGAAGCAAAAAGTAATCTGGCATGAGGTAGAGACCGGAGGACGTCCCGATTGTCCTAGAAACACTGCAGAATAATCCAGAAATGAACTGTTCTTGATAATACAACACGCGCCATTAGCACGACAACTGTCCACGCGAGGCAAGGCTATAGTGACAGTACATGACTTGTATGGGGTGAAATGAATATTGGGCGCGGAGTGAAGGGTAGAAATGAGATGGGGTAAATGTTTGACGATACTTTCAAAAGGGACGGCGGGGAGGGGTGCAGCGAGTAAATGAACGTCATCGAATGAGTTATTTGCCTATTATAGTAATGTGTATGGAATTATTACTTTGTTCGTGGCAGCAGCATGGCTAGGGTTGGTTAGTGCAGCCCGGGTGAGCAAAAAAATAAATAAATATGTACTTTGCTAAATATTTCACACCTATATTCAATATAGAAACATTTACTGCACGGAGAGGTCCTCTCCCCACTCTGTCTCAGAGTTTATTGAAAAGGAAAGACTGCAAACTTACCCAAACCCCCTTTAAAAACAAGTTATTGGCATATTGTGAGAAAAAAAAACGACAAAACCTGGTACAAAAAAGCCACCCTTCAATTTCTAGAAGAAAAAGGTCTGTAGGTTTAGAGCACTATCCTCACCTATCCTTCCTAAAATGTTCTTGTGTTGCCATTGTAACCGGGGACTAAGCCAATATTCCACCCAGGCCCAGTCCATCATGTTAACAGATATAAAAGAAATCACAAACAAATGCACAACTTCTGCACAAACAATAAAAAATTTAATCTTTTAAAAGCTTTGATTTTTCACAGTGCAAGGAATGGCATATAATTTGTTTTAAAATTGAACAATATCAAATATCAACATATCTCTTTAGAAAGCGATAGACATACACGACGTAAACTGTTCTGAAAAGCGTACACCAGTCACAACAGTTCAAAATATCAGAAAGGAAGAGTAACTGTTTCCGTATAATCACGTTTAAAAAGCCATGCCCTCCCCTTACCTGTCTTGTACTTTAATGACACATTAAATGCATTTACCATGATGGAAGACATGGGCTTAACTAAACAAAAATAAAAATACAAAACAACAACAAAAGATAAATTTACAAGTTCACTACTCACAAATGAAATGACAAGAAACTTTGACACAAAGTCATGGAATGCTCACAAGAATGCATGACAACATAAATTTTGGTGCTTATCGACAAAATACTTTAGTGGTACACAATGTAAAAAGTGTTATTCATTGAACTATTAATATTCATTCTGAGTATTTAATACTAGGTAATGACTTTGTTATCACATTTACATTTATTTATAGCTATTGACAGAATGTCATCAACACAATTTTCAATTTACTTCAATATAGAAAGGATTTGTCAAAATACGGGCCTAGATAATGCCACTGATAGACTTTCATTAGTGCTGTCACTATAATTCCCTTTTCTGGGGAAAATTTTGTATTTCATGAAGTTTTTCATAAGGGTAAATAATGACAATCGAATTCAAGGAACTAATGAATAAATAAGAAATAGCTTTAAAGTAGGAATCAGTTTACAGTTCTTAAATGTAAAAACAGTTCATACAAACATAGTGTATCACCAACCTTTTCATGCCCTTTTCTGCTGGTTCATATTTTCCTTTAATAAACTCCCCAAAGATGAAATCCATTTATTTCTTCAACCAATAAATGTAGCTCATGTGTGCCATTCATGCTGCTACATGATTTCTTTAATTACGATATGAATGTTTTGCATTGAATGTATAAATATATAAATTTAGTTTGAATAATTTTTTTTATGTGATGCATGGTGAGACCAGCATCTGGCTGGTGTACATCTAAGTTCACAAATTATTATTGTTATTATCCAGCCAAGCTCTGTTAACATCACTGGACTGCTTAGATTTTACCGCAGCTAAGTGTTTTTTTTTAAAATTATTATTTTGTTTTATTCGTTTCATTTGTGTACTATTTGTCCGTTGAGGAAGGCTCTTTGCCGAAACGTTCGCTGTTGTGTTACCTCTTGTCAGGCCTACTAATACCCTGTTTTTATATTATAAATTTACCTATTTAAACGCCTGATTGCAGTCTCACCCCCATTATTTTAATTACTCTATTAACATCAGCTTCTCAGAATTTTTTACTAATCCCTACAGAATGCAGGTTGGGAGCCCATGATTAAATTAACAATCAGACAAATAATGGGAAAATTAGACAAAAGAAATAGCAGACAAAGTGATTGTGTTAAAGTCTACTTAAAGCTCTGTTAATTTGAGATGAATGAAAAAAATACTGTCAGCAAAAATATTTAAAAAAAATATTGGTCTCTTTAGTCCAAAAAAACAGGAGCATTAAAAGCAAAGCAATAAAAGTATCTAAAACAGACTACAACAAAAGAATACATAAAATGTAAGTTAAACATTATTTTATAAGCAAAAGTGCACATCTATTAAGTGATTTTTTTCTTTAAAATCAAATTAAAAAGACATTGAAAAACTGAAATATACTTGTAACTTGCAGTGGACTTGTCAAAAAATCAAGAATTGAACAAGAAACAACCCATTAATTAATGGTTTGACAAAATAAATTTTTAACTCTATGATCATAGTCAGACACACACAGGATGTAAAAAAAAACAACATATATACCATTTAAAACAAATGTTAATTATACCTTGACCTTATTTTGGTGCTGGATATAGTAGTAGACATTTTTAGCATAATTATCAGTTAGAGTTGACAATAAAATTTGAAAACTTCCTCAAACATTTCACAAATAAAAGCAGTTCTAGCTGAGATCAAGTAATTTTGACATAAACATGTATAGTTTATCAGGACCACATTAACTTACTAAAGTTAAATTGTGTCTTTATTTTATAGATAGCCTAAATGAATTATATAACTCTGTAAAAAGTTATTAATTGAGATCAATAACTCTGAAAAGAAAAGAAAACACACATACACATGTCATATATCTATCTAGGAGGTAAATCTTAATATTAGTACATAAAAGTTCTTTCATTAAAACATTTTTAAAAAAAAATTAAATGCATATATAATCTAAGAAGACTCAAATAAAAAATAATTTAAATACTCTCAAAATGCAAAGTAATTTTTTTTAAATAATACTTTTTTCAATGTTATTATTAATCATATTTTCATATTTTTCCTAAAAATTCTGCAATTTACATATGGCTGATTCCCATCTTTTTCAAAGAAAAAAGAAGATGCTATTTCAACACAGCTCATGATGTGATTACATTTGTACTTCAAAAGAATCAAGTGGTGATGATCAAGTTGCCTCATGTTTTGTACATTCCCATTTAAAAAAAAATTATACTGAAAGGAAAGACTCCATAATTTTTTTAAACCTTTAAAATGCTCCATATATATATCAGATGGAGAATATAACTCCTCCCCCTCAGTTGGCGGTTTCTTTGTGTTAAGGGCATCATTGATATTTGCTCCAATTCAGCTGACTTTATCATTTACAAAGTGGATCCACATGTAAATACATAAAAAACAAGAAAACAAGTCTATCTAACTTTTGTTATTGTCTAAGTTCAACTTGACATTTTCAGATCCAACCCTCACCATATAGAGTAAACAAAAATATACAATACTGAAACTCCACCATAGTAAATGACCACTTATTATAAGCAAAATAAAGCTCACGTATGAATAGCATTTCAGTCTATTGAGAGACCTTATCCACCCCCTCCCCAATCTTCTTTAACAATACTGGTAACAGCTAAGCCATGCAAGAGTTTCAGTATAGGATATTCTCATTTGGAAAAATAAAAATATCATTACCAAATGTTTTGCCAAAACAACTTTTTTTCCCTCCATTATTTTCTATTCATTTTTGGTAGAGGAGGGATTTAAAATTAATCTTGATGCACAAATTAAAAATTGTATATTTTATTGTGATGCATAAATTAGAAATTTCCAAGTAGAAAAAAAAATGAGATGATACGGTAGTTGAGGCTCATGATCACAACAGAGCAATAATTGAGTTACAAATTAGCAGGTAACCAAATCCATGGGAACAGTTGTTGTCAACTGGTGTGGAGCCCCTCACTACTTGTGGAGCCCCTCACTACTTGTGGAGCCCCTCACTACTTGTGGAGCCCCTCACTACTTGTGGAGCCCCTCACTACTGTTTGACATATTTTTTATTTAATCAATGAAATCAAAGGTTTTACATTTTAATTTGAGGTAAGATGGAAGCCAGATAAAAACCTGTGCCATCTATTTGAATACATGTAATTTGGTCTGATTTAACTAACTGACAATAAACTTTCTTTTGTAAATACTAGAACGTTTTTTAAAAATAATTTAACATTTTATAACAACATTCCCAACTACCGACTTTTGAAGTTTCCTGTATTTTTCTAGAACAAAAATCAATTTAAAAAAGATTGAGATTTAAATGGATTCATGATCATTTATCATTTTAAAAATCAAATGATAACTAAAATTATGACAAGAGTTAATCCCATGCTGCAAATCTCTATATTTACAATCATGCACTGAAATCAAACACAAATCAACTTCTGCTCAAAACTGAAGCCATTTGTTCTAATCAACTATGTCAATGAATTTAAATAATAGTTGAAAACCATAATCTCATTCAGAATATATTAAAAAAATCTATTGCATTTCAAATCACAATATAAAATGTAAGTATTTTTAAGGTTATGTCATGGAAGGTATGAGAATTCCTTTTTGGCAACTGTTTTTGATTGCCATTTAATTAAAAATTAGTTCATTACTCTTGTCATGGATATAATATTGGAGGACAGTGTTGATACCACAGCATTAACCATAGATATTTTTTTAAACATTTATTTCCATATCAGTGAAACATGTATCTAGTATCATATCAAACTTATGTACGCAAACCCTTAACCCAGACTAGGCTAAATATTATCATCTAGGATAGAGGAGAACAAAGTCATGAAAACTTTAACAAGGCACCTGACCAAATTCTGAAATTTAATGGCTCAATGCTGGGGCTGCTCATGCTGTTTTTGCTGTTGTTGCTGCTCTCTGTCGTCCTTGTTGCTTGCCTGGCGACGTTTGAATTCAAAGTATTCAATGTAGCCATCTCTGTTCTCGTCGTTCTCAATTATAACAGAATCGACAATGTTGGAGATCTCAGCATCTGCAAATACCTTCCTCTGTTCCTTGGTATCTTTGTCATTTTCTGAAATTAGGTTTGGGTGGGGGTTAAAGGTTTAAAGGAGTTTTTGGCAAGCATGTGCAAGCGTAGATTGTTAGTTAAATTTGTTAGTTAAAGTTAGTGTGCATTACAGCATGGCAAGTTAAATAAATAAAAACTACGTGCAGAAGTCTCAGATAACCAGAATAACAATGTAAAACTTATGTCAGTCCGATTTGACCCAGAATGAACAGCGTAGAGAAGTGGTTCATAGCCTGTGTTCTGCTGTGTGAAGGGAGGCCAGCCTGCAGGAGAGCCACTTTACTCTTTATGGTTGCAAGACATAGAGTAGGACAAAAGGGCTCATCCATAGAGATTGATTAGTAAACAAATATCAAATGTGCTCAGCAAGTCTGGGAACCAGTAGTGTATACTTTTGAAACAGTTTTTTTTATTATTTTTACTGTTTTATCTTGTTGACACATCTTTTATATGCCTATCCAGCCGGAGTTAATCTGGAAAGGGAAGACCTCTGATGTAAAGTCTCTGGCTAATTTTGATGTTGAGAGGATGGTGGAACAGGCAGTGTCAAAGTGTTTGTTACATGATGCTGGGTTGAAATTGCTAACAAGGTGCATACCAGACACAGGAGACTACATGCTCTAATCTAAACTTCAATTCATGGTATCCTTTTAAAAACACTATGACTCTTAACATGGTATTATTTTTATGATATGATGGAAACTTCAATATTATCTTCAGTTATGTGGATACGTGTAGCCTTAGACTCACCTGAGTTTAGTTGAAAACAATCCAGCATTCCTTCTAGCAATACACATATACATGTAATAAGACATGCACAAACCTTCAATTCCCCAAATGCAGCGTTTGACAAACATACTGGTCAAATGTATTTGCTAACCAGAACCATGTGCTTTTTGTGTCAGCACAATTCATAATAGTTGTATTGTTACATCTTACTATTTTACGTCAATGATGAGTAAATCAAAGGTGTTTATGACTGTTTATCTAAACCATCAATTGGATTAACAGATTTTAAATTCATCTTTCTACAAGTTCACATCTTATTCATAAATTTAGTATTGTTGATATGTTTAGTAGGTCTATGGGTCTTTCACTCCACTGCTGAACATGTCAACTGGAGCACAACTAAGACAGACTGCAACTTTCAATAGGATGACAACCATTTATTGGTTACAGATGGCAGAAAAGTTTTTTTTTAAAATTTGGATCAAGAAAACAATGAGACAAGTTAGTTCAGTTAGTACATTTAATAAGTTTATTGGATTAGTTGAAAATTACAACAAAAAAACAAAATAAAAGCTGAGACCAAATTATTGTAAGTGTTGGGTTATTTAAAAAAAAGTAAAGTCAATCACTTTAAAACAGATGGCAATTCAAAGATCATGGTTATAGTCAAAATTGAATTATTCTTCAAAGTCAGTAAATCTTATTTCAAGAACTTGTACAATGAATCATTTGGTTAAATCTAGCATACAAATTGGCACAGACATAAATGGTAACCCTGTCACTTGACTATAGGAGCTGGGGGAATACCCAAGTAAGGGCAGGAAATGGCCTGAGACATAATTTCAACAATTGTAATCTTCTCTGTTTTCTCAATATTTTAAATATATATATCTGAAATATCATTTCTTTACAATATAATTCGTTTTAAAAAATCTACAATAAAATAATAAAATTTAGTTACAAACTCTTTAAATAGGATACAATTGCTTAGTATAATTTTTTAATTTACTTAATTTTATAGAGCCTATTCAATAGGTTGCAAAATTTATGAGAATTCTTCTTTTTCAGGCATTACAATAAAAAATGAAATAAAAATATAACACATACGATCTTTATAACATTAATCAAAGTAATTAACACAACACTAATGCTCTGGACCTAATTGTTAGGTTAGTGTGATCATAAAGAATGAAAACCAAATTGTAACAAATGAAATTTTGACTCTAAAAAACATTTGGATGAACACATAATTAACTCTGCCAGCCTGGTTCTTGTACATCTATTTTCACATTAGAGCACTTAATTATTGAATTGTTTATAAGATTAAATAAGTTACATTTTACATTTTTTTGTAACTTTTTCTTTTCATGTGTATTTTGTTCTGATTAAAATTTAAAAAAAAATTGTTTTGACAATCTACAAGTCAACAGAAAAGATGAAGTTGAATTTTGATTTCAGATCATTTTTACTTTGTTAAAATTTTGAATTTTCCAATTTTTGATTCCTCTGATTTTGAAATAAAATGTTTTCTTCTAAGCTTTTGATTTATAAGCATTGCATATAACTTAATGAAAATTCATTAACCAATGTCCCCATATTAACCATAAAAACATTTAAAGCCAAATAAATACAACATTACTGTGAAAGTGAAAATATAAGTTATAAATATATTACACAGGCAAGAAAATTAAAGCAAAATGTAAATTTGAAATAATAATTTTAACATAAGCAGAGAAGGCTCATGTGATTCTTTTTAAAAAAATGCTTCCTACAAATAATAACTAATTGTTACGGCAGGCTGATAAGAGAACCTCCAGTCTAGGCAAATTTAGAAATACAACACAAAGATAACTTAATACAACCCTCAGATAGACATAAGGATAAAAACACCTTTCTTATTCCGTATGCAAGAACAAACACATAAATATTTTCGTTTTTCCCGTCCGGAATTCGGGCGTGGAATGGGTTGCTTGAGGAAACCAGGAAAACCAACACTTTATCAACATTTAAATCTCTAATAAAAATGCAGGACTAAACACAAACCATAGATAAGCGTTGGACACAATAATCTTCTGTATAGAAGGAGCGTCTGTAAACAGATAAGATAAGATAATGAGACAAACAAATGTGATCAAATAAAACAAAACCTGACACAGCAAAATTTCAAACTTTTGCATCTGTATACCTAACACACCCCATCATAAATTAACCCCAACAATGTATGTTACTTATCAAGCATTTGGAACATCTTTTGGGAGAAAACTTAAAAGCTCTATCTGGAAATAATACTAAAGATTTATTCATGTTCCTTAGGAATCACTGACATGGATACAACAGAATTAGACATTTGAATTGACTTCAATCCAATGAAGTGATGGCATAAATTATGTTTCTCCCCAAACAGATCATATCCTGAGCCAATTAGAAGCAGCTGAGCAGATGGGTTTTTGCTAGATGTAACTCTACAATCAGACAAGCAGTGCAGTTGTATTTAAAGGCTGCGTAGGGGACTTCTTCAAAACGATGATTGGAGTCCGCCAGGGCTGCATTCTCTCACCTGTCCTGTTCAATATCTTCTTTGAAAAAATCATGCAAGAAACACTCAGTGATCACCACACATCCATCTCTTTAGGCGGAAGACCGATTTGCTGATGACATAGATCTTTTGGATGGGAGCAGTAAAGAACAACAAGAACTCACTGACAAACTTGCAGACAGATCAGGTGCATATGGGATGGAGATCAGCTCAGAAAAAAGCAAGATATTGGTTAATACCTCAGCTTCCAGTACGGCAAACATCGTAATGTACCACCAACAAAAGCTGGAGGAGGTACATAACTTTAAATATCTAGGAGCCATTATATCTAGAGATGGTACCTGTGAAGCTGAAATTCGAGCTAGAATTGGGTCTACAATGGCAGCAATGACGAAGTTTAAAAAAAATATGGAACAGCAAAAACATTAGCCTGCCAACAAAGCTCAGGCTTTACAGAGCACTCGTCAAAACCATTGCCCTTTACGGATGTGAGACCGGGACACTAATGGCAACCAATGAAAACAAGTTGAAGGCATTTGAAAACAAATGCATGAGGAAAATTCTCCAGATCTATTTAGAACACAAGACCAATGAATATGTCTGAGACAGAATAAACTCTGTTGCGGGTCGTCAAGAAACCATTACAACAACAATTAAAAGACGTAAGATGGCATGGTTTGGTCATGTACTTCGACATGATATCCTGACAAAAATTATCCTTCAAGGCACTGTAGAAGGGGGCCGGCGAAGAGGTCGACATCTGTAAAACTTTATTTATTCAAATTGTTTCTGTCTCATTAATCTGCTAAAAGCTTTATTGCAGTTTCCCCCTGAAATAACTATGCTAAAAAAATTATTTAAAACTCAGCTCTGCTAACAATTTTTTTTTAAATGGCTTGAAGCAAAGTTTTAACTAATGCTTACATGAAATCATAAATGGAATAAGATCAGCCCCTATCTCCTCTGTAAGTCTTAGTTAATGGAATAAGATCAGCCCCTATCTCCTCTGTAAGTATTAGTCAATGGAATAAGATCAGCCCCTATCTCCTCTGTAAGTATTAGTTAATGGAATAAGATCAGCCCCTATCTCCTCTGTAAGTCTTAGTTAATGGAATAAGATCAGCCCCTATCTCCTCTGTCAGTCTTAGTTAATGGAATAAGATCAGCCCCTATCTCCTCTGTAAGTATTAGTTAATGGAATAAGATCAGCCCCTATCTCCTCTGTAAGTATTAGTCAATGGAATAAGATCAGCCCCTATCTCCTCTGTAAGTATTAGTCAATGGAATAAGATCAGCCCCTATCTCCTCTGTAAGTATTAGTTAATGGAATAAGATCAGCCCCTATCTCCTCTGTCAGTCTTAGTTAATGGAATAAGATCAGCCCCTATCTCCTCTGTAAGTATTAGTCAATGGAATAAGATCAGCCCCTATCTCCTCTGTAAGTATTAGTTAATGGAATAAGATCAGCCCCTATCTCCTCTGTAAGTATTAGTTAATGGAATAAGATCAGCCCCTATCTCCTCTGTAAGTATTAGTCAATGGAATAAGATCAGCCCCTATCTCCTCTGTAAGTATTAGTTAATGGAATAAGATCAGCCCCTATCTCCTCTGTCAGTCTTAGTTAATGGAATAAGATCAGCCCCTATCTCCTCTGTAAGTATTAGTTAATGGAATAAGATCAGCCCCTATCTCCTCTGTAAGTATTAGTCAATGGAATAAGATCAGCCCCTATCTCCTCTGTAAGTATTAGTTAATGGAATAAGATCAGCCCCTATCTCCTCTGTAAGTATTAGTCAATGGAATAAGATCAGCCCCTATCTCCTCTGTAAGTATTAGTTAATGGAATAAGATCAGCCCCTATCTCCTCTGTCAGTCTTAGTTAATGGAATAAGATCAGCCCCTATCTCCTCTGTAAGTATTAGTTAATGGAATAAGATCAGCCCCTGTCTCCTCTGTAAGTATTAGTTAATGGAATAAGATCAGCCCCTATCTCCTCTGTGAGTATTAGTCAATGGAATAAGATCAGCCCCTATCTCCTCTGTCAGTCTTAGTTAATGGAATAAGATCAGCCCCTATCTCCTCTGTAAGTATTAGTTAATGGAATAAGATCAGCCCCTATCTCCTCTGTAAGTATTAGTCAATGGAATAAGATCAGCCCCTATCTCCTCTGTAAGTATTAGTTAATGGAATAAGATCAGCCCCTATCTCCTCTGTAAGTATTCTCCTCTGTCAGTCTTAGTTAATGGAATAAGATCAGCCCCTATCTCCTCTGTAAGTCTTAGTTAATGGAATAAGATCAGCCCCTATCTCCTCTGTAAGTATTAGTTAATGGAATAAGATCAGCCCCTATCTCCTCTGTAAGTATTAGTCAATGGAATAAGATCAGCCCCTATCTCCTCTGTCAGTCTTAGTTAATGGAATAAGATCAGCCCCTATCTCCTCTGTAAGTATTAGTTAATGGAATAAGATCAGCCCCTATCTCCTCTGTAAGTATTAGTTAATGGAATAAGATCAGCCCCTGTCTCCTCTGTAAGTATTAGTTAATGGAATAAGATCAGCCCCTATCTCCTCTGTAAGTATTAGTTAATGGAATAAGATCAGCCCCTATCTCCTCTGTAAGTATTAGTCAATGGAATAAGATCAGCCCCTATCTCCTCTGTAAGTATTAGTTAATGGAATAAGATCAGCCCCTATCTCCTCTGTAAGTATTAGTCAATGGAATAAGATCAGCCCCTATCTCCTCTGTAAGTATTAGTCAATGGAATAAGATCAGCCCCTATCTCCTCTGTAAGTCTTAGTTAATGGAATAAGATCAGCCCCTATCTCCTCTGTATTATAAGTATTGTTTAATGAAATGTTAGATTAATACACAAGGCACGAATACCCCAGTTTCACTATACAAAAATAAGGACATAGAAAAACATGCCTGTACAGAAATACCTTCGATATCATATACTATACCAACTAATTGATAAATAGGAAGATCAGAAAACTAATTTATTAATAGAGGATGCATCCATAATTTCAAGAGAAAGCAATATAATTTTTAATTACTTTCACTAAAACATGTTAGTAAAGAGAAATAAAGTCTTGCTTTTTAAAATAAAAATATATCTTTAAATCTACGGATTTTAGCAGTACACGTATAGTAAATCTTTCCATCACACTAGTTAAGATCTCCAGCAAATCTTTAAAAGGATATTTTCATCATGCAGCATGTCATATAAGCACGAAACATTTTGTCTTTCCTTGTTTCACAATGGATGAGCCTCTTACGCCAAATATTTTCTCTGAGAAAGATCAGGGTCATTGGAATTTTAATGATATATTTTTAAAAATTCTTTGAAAAGACAGATATGCATTCAAATAATACAATTACACTTGCTTAACAGGCGTGATGCCTGGGAATCAATGTTACACCACATCCCCCACCAGATCTGCCAAAAGACAATACTTGACAATATTTAAATCCAAAGCATTGAGGCAAACCATTAGAGCAAAACAACCGGCCTGAAATAACTTTGATGAGAAGCTCACATATACGTAAAAACCTTCAGAAGTTCTAGAAGACAACCAGACTCTAACATTTTTTTAAAGTGTAAAGAATGTGATTGTTTTTTTTACTTGAGTGCCATTAATATGCTCATCATTAACTATCATCAACATTTTATAGCACCTTGTTTAAGGCCAGGAATGAAAAATCCCTACAACTAAGGAAAACACAATAGAAACATGAAGATAAAAGAGACGTGATGACTTTAAAAAATAAAGTAAATGAGATTCTCATACTGTCACCCAATCAGTACAATGGTATTGACTCATACCAACAACACCTGCCAATCAGATTATCTGGAAATGTATCAAACGAATCACGAGAGGCACACACAATTGACACTCAACCTGCCATATCACAAACTTTGCAAGTAAGCTGTGTGAGAATATACAAGTGTTAATTTAATATGATATGAAATAACATGCCTGAAAAAAAAACTGGCAGTTTCAAGAGATCCAGTAGAAAATAACCAACAACTTCATTCTGTTCTGCTATGAAGATATGTATTATTCTCTGGCGAAATAAAACCTCATGACTCAATTTTTTATGTTATTTCAAAAGAAGCAAAATTACAGTATGTGGGTTTCTTTTGACCAACAATGAATATTTTGTGCCACAAGACCAAAACAAAAATGTTTTTGAATCCCCCAAACGCTGTGGACAAAAACACCATAATCAGCCCAAACAAAAACATGCATTGCGTAAGGAAAAAAAACAAACATTTTGCAGGCAAGTGTCAGACCACAACCCACAACATATTACCCCTTTAACCATAATTAAACTTTGTACCAATGGCAATCAGATCAATTGAATGGCTAGGCTAGTCAACCCCATCCGTCAGGTAATGGCTTGTAATGTGGGGGAAAAACTCTAAATTATGTGGAAATAACCTTGAAGTTGTTGTAACATTGTATTGACTGATATTTTAGAAACTGATCTTTGATAATGAAAAAAATATATATAGATTTTCATAAAAATTTAAGCTTTTTTGAAATCATTTTTAGTTAAGGACTTTTTGTCCCATTAAAGATTAAACAATCAACTATTATGTCCTTCGCCTCTCATACAACTGAGATATTTTTGGTGTCGTCTTGGAGCATATCTAAAGTTCAATGAATTTTAACAATATAATTATTTCTGATTTTGCCTGGAAGCTCGTTTAAATTCAAAGTATTCCACATAGCCATTTTTATCTAGATCAAAAGTTACGAGTAAGCCATCAATTGTTGAGGAGAGGTATTCATCGGACTTGATGCGCACGTCATTCCCCTCGGCATCAATGTAATCGGCTTCTGTAGAATTGGCCTCTGAAACAAGGGGTATTCTCAGTCAATATCTTAGTTAAGAAGCCTTCACTCCAGTCAGTCACCATAATATAATCACTCAAACCCTCCGCGGAACATCTTGAAAACTATTGTCGATTTATATTTGAGGTTTTCTAAATCAGTACACTTTTCAGACCTAATTTTTGTTGGCAATGGATAAGTTGAGAAAACATACAGGTATTTTCAGAGGTACAATCAGGGCTGACCAGAGTACAAACAGGGCAGGGCTTATGGAATTTTGGGTGATATAATGAAAGGCTGGAATAATTTGGAGTGAATAGAGATGAGTACTTTGGCCTCTAGCAGAGCCCTATGAAACTAACACGCGAGTTATTATCTTCAGGTGGAAATTTAAGTGGAAATTTTTAACTTCTTATGGTTATCATAGAATAGATCTCAAATGAATGAAATATAACGGCTTAACTCTCTTTCTATAGAGCTTTTGTGACTTTATAAAACAGACACAATGTGGTAGGCAGAGCTGATCTAAAAAGTTTATAATAGATTAGCACCCCAATGTTGGCGTGTAAAGTTGAGTTTGTGAGATGTAAAAGGAATTCTGAATTTACCAATCACTTCTTGAAAATAGAGCAATCAGTTTGTCACAGAGCAAAGAGTACTCTACTTGATGTGAAATTTTCTAGTACAGAGAATCCTAAGAGATAAGGTTTTTGTATGGAAAATATTTTCCCTTGAGTACAACAACCTCAGGAAACATAAATTTTTAAATAAAAGTACACATATCTTGCTGTCTTACACCTCAATATGTTTGCATATTTCATATTCCAATAATACAAATTTTTAAAAATTTAATGAAAAATATTTTGAAACAGAAAAAATATATTATTATTCTTATTATATTATAATATTTTAAAGTCTCTCGAATCTGGTGGTCTCAGAGAATTCGGGGTTGGGGGAGGGGGGGGGTCATGTTTTGTCTAGATCGGTGTTTGCTTGGAATTAGCCCTAGTGCACATACAATGCTACCAGGCTCACTGCGTGGAGTACAGATTTACATTATGTTTAGCAAATAATCTAGGCATTTTATCACCAGTAACAAGTGAGAGATAAGAGAAGAGAAGATAAAATAATTGTTACCAAGAAAGATTATTTGTCACAACAAATATTCTTTCCACTCTGAAATATCAGCCATGATTAAACATTTAAAATCATATTACAATATTAAAAAGAAAAAAATGAGTTGTTGATCAAAGTCCTGCAGTCAAGAAAGAAACATGAAACATTTCAGCTAAAAGAAAGCAAGAATAAAATGTACATTTCAGGATCAATGACTCTCAGAATGGAGGACCTCTTTGAGTCATTCTGAAGATAAAAAGCATGCAAAGAAAAACTATATAGTAACGACAGGGCTGAGTTATTTCTTTAAACAATTGGGTATGATTGATTGTTACAGTGGTTCAGTCATTAAAAAATGTTTTTTTAATAGACCATTAAAAAAAATTATTAAGTTTAAAAAAGAAATTAAAAAATAAACGTTTTACAACGGCAGTATTTAGATATTACTTAGATTAGAATTAAGGTTCTGGTATATCTATGATTAACTGGGAACTGCTAGGTCAATAATTCTACACCTAGGTCGTGTATTGGCCAATTGGTGGTGTAACAAAGGGAAATATAAAACAGCTTTTTAGTTATGAGATAATATCTTTTTAAAAACTTTTCTTCTTTAATCAATTCTTTTTTCTGTAATAAAATTAACACAAAAATCTTTATTTTCTTTTAAAATAAATTTTTCTACTTATGAAGGGTATCTGGGGCTTAGAAGAACAAAAATTTGGTGGGTTTGAAAGAGATAATTCAAATAATTTTTAAGAGTTAGCATAAAAAAAAAGATCTTGAAAAACTGTCTTCAGAGCTATAGAACTGGAAAAATAGATCCAATGACTTTCATCAAGCAAGTGTTACGAGTACCCAGAAAAAAATAATATTACAAAAAATTTAATTTGGCCAAAAATGTAAAAAAAATCAATCAGTTCCATGTGTTGCTTTATATCATGCAGCAAAAGTTGTTTTCTTTTCATAATGAGGATGAGGCAAGAAAAATATCCCTTTCAAAGTACTTGTTTTCTAATTTCATACAGTCAACGAGTTTGCCACAGACAGGGTTTTAGCAAGTATGTCAAACCTCGTTTATAAATAAAACATTTATTTTTTCTGCCTGGTACCCAGCTTATACTCAAAATATTCCACATATCCATTCTGATCTCTATCAAACAACTCCATCATGTTATCAATGCTTGTCTGAAGGAACTGGTCAGATCTAACTGTTCTATCAACACCGTTCTCATCTAAGTATTCTTCCTGAGTCCTGTTTGAGTCTATGGAGGCCAGACGGAAAAAAAAATTATTATTTAAATCTAAAAAGCACACCCAAAAAATAGGGTTTGATTGATAACATACTAATGCTGTGTTGTAATTGAGGTGTTGAATGGCAATATTATTTTTTAACATGACTGAATAATAATAAGAAACTTGTAAAAAAATTCAGTATAAAACTACTTGCTTGCAGTCCGAGTCTTAGTTTTTGGAGATAGAGAGTAATGTGTTACATTCCAAATGAGTAATTTCTCTATATTTATCATTTCATATGTAAAACATATTGGAAAAAAAAATTCAAATTTTAAATATGACTAGGATCTATCACCTGATGAGAAAGTATAGTGTTATATATATATATATTTGTGAAATTATGGATAGCTTTAAAGTATGTGCCCCCATACTCTAGACAGAAACAGGGAACTTACGCAAAAGACTACACGAAATGCAAGCTACTTCTACCCCAATACTATGGACAAGAACAGGTGACTTACGCAAAGCTCTACCTATATGAAATATTAATGACGATGACATCTTGAAACACACAACAGAATATGAGGCGCCTTGAAAACAAAAAAAGCTTATATCAACTCGTACAAAGTGGCCAATAGAAAGCTTTAACTACTACTACATGCAAAAGAAGACATGATAAATAAAATAGTCAACTGTTGGAAATAAAATTCAAAGATGAATTAGAAAAACAAAATTCAGTTGAAACATCTCATTTAAAAGATAGTCAAGTTATTTAGTTTTTAAGAATTAGAAAAGGAATCAGCTTCAAATAAAACAGAAAACTAAATGCATATTCTACAATAAAATAAATATTTCTAAAGCAACAAATGTGAATTGAAAGGAAAAAAAAACACCAAAGCTTTTGTCTGTGTAAAAAAAATAATCAAATTAAGGAATTCAGTCGGAGATGGGATAGAAATAAATGTATGGCTTACTTCAGATGTATTGAAATAAAACCTTAAATACAAAAAAAAATTTACTTTGGTTTCATCATTGAAATTGAAATTTTTATTAAGCTGCGTCGGTTGTCTTTTGTTTCTCTATGTATTTCCTAAATTCAATATATTCAACAAATCCGTCATTGTTGTTGTCATACATTCCCAAAACAAAGTCGATGGTGGTGGTGAGGATTTCATCTGTTTTAACACGGATGTCATTGCCTTTGTCATCAAGATAATCAGCATCTGTCTTGTTAGAATCTAAAATAGGGAGGCTAAAAAGTCAAGGACTTAATCATTTTTAGATAACAGTTTGTTAAAAAAATAATGATTTTAAGCCTGTTTTTGTTGTTGCTAGTTATTAAAGTTATATGGAAGCACTACTTGATATTTTACACATGCCTAAATATATCAGAGAGATCAAATAGTTACAAGAGGTAAAGAACTTAACTACTACACAATATAGGTTAAATATTTTAATAAAAAAATTAAACGATGAGGTTACAGCCAACAACAAAAAACAACACATTATTGTAAGAAACAATGTTAGTGCTCAAATGACAGTGATGATTAAAGCTGGCGCTTTGAGAAACAGTTTATATACATTGTGCTATGATATGAAGATTCACAGGTTTTCTTGAGATCACTGCGATAAAATAAACGGGGTAATAAGCAGAAATTACAGGTGAGATAGGGATAATGCCTGAGCCAAAAATGGAAGGGAACAGGTGTACATTATTTGGAATAGTAAATAAGCATTGGTAACAGAGGTTTAGAAGGGGTGGAAAAAAAAATCTGGTTTGCTTATAGTCAGCCTTAGTCATAATCATAGAGCAAGTGTAAATGTATTAAAATATTATCATAAAAAGTTACAGGTCATGATTTTATTATTTTAAAAAACATAAATAATGATTAAAAAAGTTAAAACATACAAGACTTCAAAGAAACCATTACCATAATAACAGCAACAATTACAAATATGATTGCATTTTAATTAGTTTTAGAGGCTCAAAGTTATAGTTTTTGTAAAGCATTTCTTGCCTGATTTTTGCATAATTTAGAGCTGAGATTTTCAACCTATGACTTGATGACTCAATCTTTCAAACTATTGTGTAGCTATGTTTGTATCATTGAGAGCATGAACCCCCCACCACTTTTCTAATGGCCCCAATAAAAGTCTTTCTTAAATGGAAGAAAATTTTCTCATTGAAATATGATTTTGTCATTACATGTGTGTTCATTATTTTCATGCTATACTTGTCTATAAAGCAAGCAATATTGGAAACATTTTAAGACAACATCTACAAATAATCACAAAAGTCTTGGCTTCTTCCATCCAAAATTATATCTCAGTTCAATAAGATAAGTGGCTTTCCAAAACAGAAATTAAAAAATAAAAAAGAATAGTTTATTAAACTATAGTTGGAAAAACACATGGCTATAAAATGATAAAATACATGTCAGTAAAATAAAAGGGGTTTATGGGGAAAAAACACAAAAACAGCAATAACAATTTTACAAAACATAAATTTAAATAGTAATAATAATGAAATAAAAACAAATTTTTAAACATTCCGAATAATGCATGTTAGAATTACTCCTAGATAAAATTAAACTGTATTAATATCATAATCATAATAATATTATAGATTTTCTTTGAATTTTTACCCCTCTTTCATTCCTTTATCTATTTAACTATTCATGCAATGAAATTAAACCGTTTCACATAAAAAAAATAAGGGCACATTTCTTTTTGTTGGTCCTTCATGGCTGTGATCAGGTCATTAATACCACAAGTTTTGTCAGACTCTGAATGAGACCTCACATTCGTGTTCATATAATTAGATCAGCTTATTCCACTGTCGCCAGCTTTCAAGTTTCATGGACAAAACAGAGTCTCAAAAATATAGTAACAAATTAAAAGGACCTATTACAAAAACATGCAATAAGTAAATGTAACCATTTGATCATTTACCCAAATAAACAGTATAAAGAAAAAAATTCCATTACCAAAATAATGCTTTAAAAAAAATTGCACATTAGCAAAAATAAAACAAAATTGCACATCGTCGAAAAATTGCACTTATGTTTTTTGGGGAGCCAAAAATCGCAAAGAAATATTTAATGACTTAATCTGGTGAAGACTACTTAAGCACTGATAAGTTTTTATTTTATTTTTAATTAATAAAATTAATCATAACTGATGGAATAGCGTTGATATATAAATTAATATGGTGGTTTAAGGAATAGCACTCATGCATATAAATAATATGGCGTAGAATAGAACAGTGCTGGAATGATGTGCTGTTATTTTTCATGGATTAAAAAAATATATATATTCTAAATGTTGACATGTCACTTAGTGTATTTTGATTTTTTTTATTAATGGCCATAGTCAGTGGTTCTCAAAATAGTATAACCATTCATAACTAACAGGTTCAAACTAATTTTGCTGTATATTTTCTATACTTGATTATGAAAAAAAGAGAGATTAAAACGAAACAAATTATAGACTAAAGTAATCCGCTGTCCTTCAATCCACCTTCAGTAGCCTCAAGCTCTTTTGTACAGCTTGAACTCCACATAGGTAATGTAACCATCAGTGTTCTTATCAAACTGACTGAGAATACCGTCAACATTGACAGTCAATGTTGTCTCTGACACCACAGGTGGAGGCGCTGTATTGTTCTGTGTGTCGTCTGTTAGGGCAAACATGCGCAAGTTTTGGGTGCATCAATAAATAATTCAATAGGAAACACATTCTCATAATTTATATCATAATGTTCTTCCCAGCACTGTACTAAAATATAATTACAATTAATTAGATATATTGCTTCACTAAAAAAAAGTATTAGAAATCCACCAAATACACCACATTTCTAACAAAGTCTTAGTTGCATTAAATGTGTTAATAGTCATGATCATATGCTTTTTTATTAGTATCTTTTATCTATGTAAGCATTTCATTGTAAGTAAATACGAGATCTACATTAATAAATATATAAATTAAACATGCACCAAGCCTTATAAAGGTTTTTAAAATTCCACCACCAGTAAAAAAAGGGAAAAAAAGAGAATCATCAGGTGACATATATAATTATGACTTCATAAACCTTGTTAAATAAAGTAATATAAATCCAACTTGATGAAATGTTAATCTACAGAGAAAATTTTGGTGTTGCTTTCAATGTAATAATATATTTTAAAAAAACAAAACATTATCTTTCTAGGGTGTCAAGTTTTTATTGTTATGGATAATTTTTATGTAAGGAAAAATGTAAACCTTTAATAAATTGTATAACTTGCCAAATGTAAAGAATTTAGATTAAATAAACATACTTAATTGGAACAAAAACGATATAACATTATTGTTTAAAAACATCTATTAATCAGACACATTTTCTCCATCATAACAAATGCTATATTAAACTTACTGTCAACTGATAATTAGGTCAGTTATTTGGTGTAAGAGAGAATAAGAAAAAGGTTTTTATTTTTATTTTTAAAAAAAACTGATTTATAAACTCTAAACCAGATTATATTATACGTTTCTTTGATAAAAGAGGAACTGTAAAAGCTACAATCCCCTTTTATTCAATGCAGAAAACTATTTAATTTTTTGTGTATTGTATGTTTCACACAATAAAACTAGTCGTTTACTTTAAAATTAAGGAATTTTTGTTTTTTTGTTGTTTATTTTTGCAAGTAATATTCCAAATTATGCCATTGCAAGAATGTGGAGTCTAAATGTTTGTATACTGAGGGGATTTGAGTACCTAAAAATTATTTATTGTAACATCTTAGCTCTATTACAAAGTTTAATTTCTAAATTTCACTCCAGAAAATAATTTTTTTAGACTGAAAAATATGTGCTGAGTGGAAACAGAAAGGATAACCCCCTCTCTTCCTCCCACATGCCCTCCCTCCCCCCTTTTCACCCTTCTATCAGTCTTTGACATTTAGGTTAATGAAATTACAGCAGTGGAAAGAGGCACAAAAAGGCAAGGCAGGGGACATGAAAGCCGTAGTCCTGTTCAGTGGAGATAATGTCTCATGGAACTCCCCAGGAAGATGGGGTGGCCTTGATTTAATTTAAATACAAATTCTGCAAACCCCCTGTGCTCCAGGTCCATGCACACAAGTGAGGTGAGGGAATCTGAGAGGAGTAAACTCAGACAAGAAAGGAACGTTTTCTCTTGGGATTGTATTTGATATCCTATGGTTTTAAATAATTTTGTAACATAATAACTGATTGTTGTGAGTTTCTATAAAAAAATATTAATGTAGTAAGAAAAACAAAAGTGTCCATGTTATAGAATTGATGGCATAAGTTTTTATGATCATATTTTGTATATTTTCAAGTTGATTCTCAAACTTGGAATGCCAAGGAAAATAAATTATGTTTACTGAAAATTATTTTACAATTCAAACCTTAAAGACAAAATTGTATTGGGTAATTAAACATACAAAATATTTTCTCAACTGATGGTTAACATTCTGCATAGTTTCAAAATTAAAATTCCATGGAAAAGGGATTTAAAAAATATTTGTTTGTATTTTTTTTCAAGCACACCCACTGTTACTGTCATGCCCAGAATGATTGGGTGAGAAGACAGAAAAGTCAGGGGATCTGTTAACTATGTATGTCTTTGTGAAATGACTATCCCTTGGCTTTGTAGGGGTTTTTTTGTATTAAATATAGTTGTTTTTTTATTTTGTTGCTTTTGAATTGTTTATGGTTAATTTTTCTTTTTCTTTATATGAATGGAAGTGTAAACACTTTTACTTTAAACAATCAATGGGTTTTTTTTCAGTTCATTATAATTCTTATAACTATAAAGCCCCAATTATAAATCCATAATATGCATCTTTAAAAAAAAACTACTTAAGTTGAAGTGGATGTTTTGAAATCCTTCATATTACAAGGTTAGTAAAAACATTTTGTTCTTTATTCTAAAATTAGAACTCAGTTGTCACCCTTAAAACTTTTCTTAGCTCCTCTAAAATTGGGGATTGATTCCTCTGAAAAACATACCACTTACCAAACTTACCAAGATATTTGAAAGCTCCAATACCAAGATTATAGATTCAGATTTTTTAAAAATACAACAGGAATTAAAAAAGAAAACTTACCTTTAACTTGCAAACCAATTCCTCACCAATTAATTAAGTTTTTTTGGGGGTTTTTTTTTAAAGAGGAGAGAGAAATCACTTGGACCAAAGCAAGAATAGTAATTAAAAAAAATTGGCTGAGTTTTTAAAAAAGAACAAATAGTACAGATCACACAAGGTAGACAGCTGCACACTGAAAATAAGTTTTAAACAGACAGTCATAAAAGATACATGGAGATGGAGACAGAGTCACAGAAATGGTATATAGTGATCAGTACACATGCAGACGCTGAGAGGGGACTTACCATCATGAAAATGTGTCAGTGCCTTTCCAATCTCTACACCATCTAGCTTGTTGTTATTGTCATAGTCATGTAGTTTAAAGTAATGGAACTCCAGTTCTTCCTCTGTCATTTGATCCTTGGACTTGGTAGCCACAACTTTCTCTAAATGTTCCAAAATATGACTGGAAAAAGACAAGAGATATTTAATTTTAAACATAAGTATCCTTAAAATAACACCAAATGCTTTTTATTGCTCACTCATGTTCAAAAATAAATTGAGAAAATATTTTTTTAAATACTTTTATACAAACTTTATATTTAACATATAATAAATACACAAGGCAACAAAGAAAACAAAACAAAAGACTGTACAGACATAAAGATCAGCACTCTAGCCTTAAAATCTTTCTCATGATAACGATTTTGATAAAGGAGATTATTACAGAAAATTTTAAATACACTAAAAAATTAAAACTAAAAAAAAATTCTCACAAGAGTATTTATTTTTTCATATTTTAGCATGTTAAAAGTTAAAATTCATCTCTAGTAGAAATTTGTAATGTAAGTCCATTTTATATAAATTTAATTTTCTACATATGAGTAATAAATTGTGAGATATTCTTGAATCAAACAGAAGTATAGTTGTTTTCCCAACATTCTCCCACCATTCATTTAACATTGCAGAAAGTACGTTTAAACAAGCTGTCACTCTTTGTCAACACAAAACAAGCGATGAATCAATTAAGAATATCACGACTCAAATGTGTTAAAAAAATAACATTTAAAATTATTTTTTTTTAAAAATGACATTATAGAAATACAGTCGAACCCACTTACCTCGAGCTCGGTTAGCTCGACCACCCTATTATGTCGACATTTTTTATTGGAACCGCCAAATTCTCTCTTTGTCTTAGCATTTTTTCATCGGCTAGTTCGATTTTTCTAAGTCGCCGAAACCTAGTACCTCGAGCACAAAAGAGGACCAAATTTGCAACTTTACTTGCTTAGCTCGATTTTCATCGGTTGGCCTAGGAATGCACTCTGTCATTTTTAGTTCAAAACAGTGTTGACATCTCGTTTTTCTTCGAGACTTCCGGCTATTGAGTGATTCTACGAGATTTCAAAGAACTTTACCGGATGTTTTGCGTGTGTGAATTATAATTCGACGTGTATCCATGGAGTATGTATTCACCCGAGGTACTGGACAATCGCGTTAGAGGTCATGAATCGTCACTTAATTCATTTTCTAATGCATTAATCATTTTATTTTTAAAGATAAATGAATATCTTTAGAAATGAAAATGTAGGTTTGTATCGAGAATAGACGGTGGTTTTTATATAATTAAATAAAAAATTAATAAATTATTATTCTTTTAAAAGTTTGTTGTTGCTTTGTTACCAGTAAGATACGTGACTGTGGCACTAACACGCGCGTGACGATGATATGAAATCATTTCTGATAAGGAATGATTTTTAAAAAAATTCGCTTAGACTTATTTGCCGGCCGAGATCAAACACAGTACACTGAGTACACACAGCCCACAGCGTGCTGTGATCAACGGTCAAGGCCACAATAGTTTTATTTATATTACAAGTTTGATTGACTGAGGAAATTCGAGAACGTTCTGATAGTTAAGTAACAGATATCCTGCACGTCAAAAGCATTAAACTTAAAATAACCATATTGATTTGTTTATTTGTATTTTAAATTCGCTGATACGACGGCAAACGCGACTGTGACACGGCGAAGCGTAAACTTTGACCTTTTGGCGCATGCGCAGACAATTATAAACTGGTAACTTATTTTTTATTAAATGGAATCGAAACATGACAGGGACGTAATCAAAGTCCTTTACTTCGGCATAAATATATTATATTATATATATATATAAATTCCCGATTAGTCATAACTTTTCCCGACTTTCAAGGCAGAGAGTTTATTTTTAAGAATTCCCGACTTTTTCCCGTTTTCCTGAGTGGGAACCATGGTTATATTTAAATTTTAAACTGTCCTTAAAAACGATCATTACAACCTTAGGAAAGAGTGAAGAAATATTAGGGTTCCGATACGATTCCGATTAATCATCCCATCACTAATTAACGCTAACTAATTAATCATGTACATAAAGAAATTTCAAGCACATGTTAATATTTTGCCGCCATATTGGTTTTCGTTTTAACTCGATCATCGGTTATGTCGACGCCATTTTTCATACCCCAACGCCGTCGACTTAAGCGGTTTCGACTGTAATCATGTTTTGACTGCGCTAACTAAGGGGCAAGTGCAATTTTCAATATCTAACTTACTCAGCATTGTGAACTTCTGAAGCAAACTCCAATGTGTTGCCATGTCCATGCCCATGCCCACCGGCTTGATGTTGGGATGGTTGTTGCTGATGTTGCTGCTGCTGTTGTTGTTGCTGACCGTCATGATGATGACCTTGAGGTGGCTGATTTTGATTGTGAGGTGGTACTCCCGGTGGCTGCTGGGTGCTCATGTGTGCCAGAGAAACCAATACAACAATCACAGCCCAATACATTTTACAACTGTTTGTAGAATTGGCAAATAACTGTATTGATATCAAATTGACAATAAGAATACTATCCCTGCCAAGGCCTAAGGGAATACAAACAATATACATTGTAGAAAATAAATCTGTATCAATTGTTTGCTTGGATTTTAACAATCTACATTAAGAATAGAAAGCAATCACTTTAATTATTGGGAAAAGATCAAGACAAGTTTCAGAGACAAAATTATTTCATTTAATTTAGCCAAAATCTTTCATGTAGACAGGCATGCCACCTGAGTTAAAAAAATATTGCGACTGACAGAATAAATTGGTAATTAGGGCTGTCACTATTGCTGAAAAAGCTGCCCGGGTACCCGTCCCAATTTTGAATCGGTAACCAAGTCCAGTTCATAACGGCTATACAATGCAACCTAGCCACCACCCATGCACCTCATTTCACACAGTAGCCAACAACAATTTTTTTTTCAGAAACACATATAGTCCCTAAAAAAAAATCACACCAATTGATCAACAGGAAGTGGATGAAAATTTGGTAATAGGTCCATAAATGGTATTTTTTGCAACCATCGAATTTATTAATTTTTTTTAATTACTTTTCGACTTCCAATAATTTGTAAGTGATGGTTCGATTAATCATTAAAAAATAATTTAATAGTTAAAAAAATTTTAATGATTCATCGAGAAATTAATAGTTAATTTCTGCAGCCTTAATTTTTATACATTCTGCTTGTCTTGGAATTTTCATTGAAATGGCTTTGCCATGAGGTGTTCAATTAATGTATTTTTATAAATTTACATATTATAATTTTTTTTTATTTGCAACTAAACAATTTTTTAATAAAAACTTTCTCATAGAAATTGCTATACATTTGTTTAAAAGTTACATATTCAAATGTTTTAAATTTTTCAGTATTGTATTTTTAGAAGTAAGCATAAATTGTGTGATCTGCATTGATATACTTTTTGTGTACATTATTTTCAAATACAAATGATCTGTTGGTCACTTGGTGTAAAATATTGTGTTGCCTTTTGTTTAACATTGTTTAATATAAAAAATATATAAAATAAATTTCAAAAAAAATAAGAACAAGAAAAATAGACGACTGTATTGGGACTTTTAAAAATTATAACTATTTAAAATTATTATTATTATTTTTTGGACTGCACTAGAACTACCTTAAAAATTCAGTTTTTAAATTAACATTGACTATCTCAGTACTAGCATAGGAATTACACATTTTAGCCTAAATATAGTGATATCGGCTCATTATTTTAGCAGCGTGTACCTAGGCCAAATAACGCTATTAAATAACATGGAGCAAAAAGCCAAAACTGTGTGAATAAATTATTATATACAACTTTAGTCGTAACAGTAAGCACAATGCCTATTACTGTATTGTAATTGTTATGACTAGTCGTAACAATAAAATTATTTCGTGTTTTTACGACTATATAAAAACATTTACAGGCAGGAGTGTGTGTATTAATTCTAAAATCTCAATTTATTTTAATATAGTTAATAAACGCCTCCGCTTTCAGAATAAGCAGAAAAATTGGCTACTGAGGCTACTGTTATGACTAGTCATAGCAATAAAATTATTTCGTATTGCTACGACTAGTCGTAACATTAGCCAGTAAACTATTGCTCCGACTAGTCGTAACACAAGATAGGAAGACTAGTAGTGTTACGACTAGTGATGAGACGATTAATCGGAATCGTATCGGAATAATTGGAATATCGGGATTTTTCCAAAGAATCGGGAATCGGTATCGGAGCTGAATAATTCAGACCCGATTCCGATACCAGACAATTCTTTGCTGATATGAAAAAGAAAGCCGATCAACCAGAAACAAGCAACTAAATGCTACAACCACAACAACAAATAGTCAATTTTCAGCAGCATGTATTAAAATTAGAACAGAAATATCAAGGTATCTAACATTTCTTGCAAACAATGAGAATCCTCTTAGCTGGTGGAAAGCGAACAAAGAAGAACTTCTAAGTTTGGCTCTCCTCTCAAAAAAGTATTTATGTGCTCCGTCTTCTTCAGTAGAGACAGAGAGAATTTTTAGTGCAGGTGGCAATATATATATACTCACCAAAAAGAAACCGTTTAGAACCAACAACTGCAGAGACCCTTATGTTTTTTGCACTATAATTTGCGAGTGCTTCAATTTGTATATGATTAAATGCATATTCTAACTATCAACTGATTGAACACTGAATGAAGTTTTTCTCATTAAAATATAATTATTTATAGATATGTTTATATAAAACCTTTCCAATACATTGTTATCGAGCATATTGTAAAGCTTCAATAGCAAGTTAATGATCCTAATGATCCTATATGTGGAAGAAAATCAGAAGCCCCGAGCCTAATGCTCTTCATGGGTCTTCCTGGAAGACCCTCCAAGCTATCTGGCCCCCTCCCCCAGAAAGGGATGTAACAGCTGGGACCCGGAGCGGTCGCTTCTGAAGCGGCCATCTGGGCATCCAGGACAAAGAGTCGAAGATGCCTCCCACTAAGTTTGACCTCACAAAGAGGGGTGGAATTTCCTTACAAGTTAATAAACTTTTCTAATCAATTCTCAACTTTATATTAATTGAATATGCTAATAACTGGGCACAGTAATACATATATGTAATAATGGCAAGGAATCGGAATCGTATCGGGAATCAGGATAATTGGGTAGAATCGGAATCATTAAAAATGTTGGTATCGTCCCATCACTAGTTACGACTACTTCGCTTACTTAATAAAATCATATTGGATGGGGGTCTAAGTTTTTGTGACTACGTGTGACGTCATTTATGGACGGCCCTTCGCTTTATACACACACACACACACATATATATATATATATATATATATATATATATTAGCGTATCACCCGTCAAAAATGACGGAAGTTTTCAGCTGAAATCTATTTATTTTATAAAAAATGCACTTTTTTTAGGGCGCCTACGGTGCCGACCTTTTCAAAAGCCCAACTAACTTGTCTTTGTTTGATAAATACGAAATATTAAACTTTCTGAAATGTACACAAAGTATTTTATAATAGGGGTTGTAGGGCGCCTACGGCGCCCCCTTTGTTTTTTTATTTTATAATTAACCATCATCAAATCCTCTTTTTACATTGATCCCTTTTCCAAAATCAAAATACATGTATGAGCGAAGACAATGACATCATATAATATTTTTTTACAGCGCATCTTTACTTTGCACACCTTTTGATGCATTGGTGCAGTAATTTGGTTTTCCCTGCTTTCTAAAATTAGTAGCGTCACGGACAGACATTGCAAATTATATTGTTTAATACTAGGGGCAAGTACCCGGCTTAGCCCAGGTTTAAAATAAGGTTTTCTGTAGAAGCGTACAAAACTGTTTATTTGTATGCAATAAAAGGGTACATTTAACTTAAAGCAATGTGATAGACAACATTTTTGGCAGTTCCATTTGGAGTGTGTACAAAAAGATTTTCCTCTTTGCCAACAGTACTCTGGAGCAGGCCACATACAAATGTCCACGAAAAAAGCATGGTGTCTGCAAGTCTATACCAGCAATCCCAAGAGACTGAGTGATAATTTATATAATTTTTTTACCTGTTACCATTGCCAAATGATACTTAACAACCACCGAAAGTTTCATGCTTCTACCTACACGGGAAATAGAATAATTTTGTATTTTTATTTTTTATAAAGCTCATATAAGGAAAAAACTACATTTTGGGCCCCGGCCCCAGTATCTTCTATATCGTATATAGTTTAAGAACTTTTCCCATGTAATTTTGTGTATGTGTACCAAATTTACGTTATTTGGTTGTCTGGATCTTGAGTTATTAGTGAACAGACAACAAATGCGTCTTATATGTATAACATTTGGGCCCCCGGCCCCCCAGTTAGTGATAATTTCTTTTTTGATTGCTACCACTGCGGGAGGGTACTCAACAACTTTCCAAAGTTCATGTTTCAACCTACAAAGAAAGATGAGGAATTAGTGTTGATTCAGTTTTATATAGCCCATATAAGGAAAAAAAAGATTTTTGGCCCCCGGCCAACCATGAGTGATAATTTTTAAATTATTTTTCGCCAATTATCGTCATAAGAGTGTATTCAGCAAGTTCCCAAAGTTTCATGATTCTACCTAGACGGGAACTTGAAGAATTAGTGTTGAGTCAGTTTTAAATATAAGAAAAAAAACTACATTAGGGACCCCGGCCCCCAGTAAGTAATAATTTATATAATTTTTTTTACCTGTTACTATCGCCAAATGATACTTAACAACCACCGAAAGTTTCATGCTTCTACCTACACGGGAAATAGGATAATTATTTATTTTTATTTTTTATAGAGCTCATATAAGGAAAAAACTACATTATGGGCCCCCGGCCCCCAGTATCTTATATATATGGAACGAAACCTGTTAAGAACCTTTCTCATGTCAGGAATTTCTTCAATTGCCAAATACTTGATAAAGACAATGACAAAGGTTATGAATGACAGATTGAAAAATTTGCATGCAATAATACAAGTTATATACAAGAAATTTACAGCAAAAATGTTCATATTCTTATTATCATTTAATGATTTAATGAGATATTTAAATCTTCAAATACTTATTGCTTTTAATTTGAAATTTCAGTAATCAGCCATCGAGGGTGAGGAGTATTTCCAAAAATAATTTATTGTAACTTGCATTCAGTTTTATTTTAAAAGTCAAACACTTACCCTTCAACAATTTAAATATAGTTATTGATTTAAATTTACCATACAATTAATTAAAATACATTAGGCATGCAACTGTTTGTACTGATTTGTATTTATATATATACAATAATAATAATTTTCACAATGATTTTTTTCAACAAGCCTATGAATATATTTTTACAAAATTCAAATTCTTGATATACTTTAAAACATTTCTTGTTCATTGTTTCGTAAATGGCTTTGTGAATGTCTCCTGAAAATTAGATACCCATATCTCTAAAATTAAAAAAGTTGTGAGTACAGAATTTTGAAATGTGGGTCACAAGTTTTCGAATAAATTATATAGGTTATATAAGGAACAAAAAAAATCAACAAAAAAAATCATAACTCCACTTCTATCAAAGATAGAAAGACAAAACAAGTGTTTTTGAAAAGGTCTTGGCAAGCCCTTTAAAATGATATATTATTTAAGCCTATTGGATAGGTACTTAGATACTCGTTCGTGTATCGTTCTGCGCATGTCGTAAATTCACGCAAAAACTGTCATGGCAATTTTACAGTCTGTCTTTCGGCCACATCGGTAGTTCGCGTTGTACGTCACAGTATTCTAAAAAAAGCCCACTTCGTCATCACAGACGTATACAGCTTGGTTTTCTGAACATATCAATGTCAATACCATTTTTGAAGCGATTTCCAATTTTTAACCGGCGGTGCTATACATTTAAACTGAATTGTGCAACAGTAAACTAATTAAAAAATTAACCCTGAGTATTAAGAGTTTGTGGTTTGAATGTAATCCTGCAACATTCATTTTCTGAATTGAATAACTTTATTTCGTTAAAATTGGCATTGGTATTCATAAGTTATGCTTGGTACAGTGTTAGGACTATAAGCGAAAATATGTCAGTGCTTCATAAGTCATCTCCCTTCATAAACAAAAACGTGGGTTGTCGGAAATGGACTTGCCGATCAATTTACGCAAAAATGAATAAATATAATTATATATTGCAGTGGCAATGTTTACTTAGAGTTATTACAGGAATTGAGTAATTATATTAATAATATTTTGAATAAAAACACACAAAATAATAAAAAGTACACTATCATTGTGTCAATAATATTTTACCGACTAATGCTATTCAATCTACTAGTACTAGACTAGTAGTACTACTATACTTATCTTATCTTATCTGTTTACAGACGCTCCTTCTTTACAGAAGATTATTGCGTCCTACGCTTATCTATGGTTTGTGTTTAGTCCTGCATTTGTATTAGAGATTTAAATGCTGATAAAGTGTTGGTTTTCCTGGATTCTTCAGGCAACCCATTCCACGCCCGAATTCCGGACGGGAAGAAGGAAAACTTGTATGTGTTTGTTCTTGCATACGGAATAAGAAAGGTGTTTTTATCCTTATGTCTATCTGAGGGTTGTATTAAGTTATCTTTGTGTTGTATTTCTAAATTAGAATTAATTGCTTTATGTATGATTACTACTTTGCTTTTGGTTCTTCTATCCTCTAGTGTTTCAAGGTTTAATACTTACTATACTACTATACTAATACTAATAGTTACTGTTAATAACTATTAATTATTAGTAATATTAAAGTCAGTTTACAAAGAAATACAGGTCCATTTAACATTAGATCCTAGTACCTATTAGTTTTCTAGTAAAAAATTGTATAGTATTAGTTGAAAGTTATATTATTTATAACAATGTGGTATTATACTATTAAAATTAATAATTATTTATAAGAGCATAATTAGAAGTTTTTACTAATGCTAAGTCCAAACTGATACTTACCTTAGAATTAATAATGATAATAGTGTTGTAATCCTTTTATTTAATGTTTGTTGTTAAACATTTTTTGTTATATCTTACTCACCATCTTCTTTTTTCAAAGATTAGGACATATACTTATTCAATTGACAAACACTTAATATTTACTACATAGATAACATAATGAAAAGAAATAAATCTCAATACATGTAATTAAAATTAAATAATATTACTAAGTAAAATAGACATTAGGAATAATTACAAGAGATAAAAATAATATTTCATTGCAGAACTCTGAATATCTTCAATAGCCAAATATTTGATAAGGCAAGGACAATGACAAATGTTATGAATGACATTTTGAGAAATGTAAATACAATAATACAAGTTATTTACTCAGAAATTGACAGTAAAAATGTTGTTATTCTTATTATCATTTAATGAGATACTTAAATTCTTCAAATACTAATTGAATTTAATTTTAAATTTCAGTAATCAGGCATTGAGGGTGTGGGGTATTTCCAAAAATAATTTATTTTTATTTTAAAAGTCAAATACTTATCATTCAAACATTTAAATATAGTTATTGATTTAAATTTACCATATAATTAATTAAAATACATTAGGCATGCAACTGTTTGTTCTGATTTGTATTTATATATACATGTATATATATAAAATAATAATTTTGGCTATGATTTTTTGCAACAAGCCTTTAAATATATTTTTTACAAAATTCAAAATTTTGATATACAGTCCAACCCGGTTAAGTCGACGGCCTTGGGGTATGAAAAATGGGGTCGAGATAACCGATGATCGAGTTAAAACGAAAACCAATATGGCTGCAAAATATTAACATGTGCTTGAAATTTCTTTATGTACATGATGTGCGTTAATTAGTGATGGGACGATTAATCGGAATTGTATCAGAATATCGGGACCCTAATATTTCTTCACTCTTACCTAAGGTTGTAATGACCATTCGTTTTTAAGGACCGTTTAAATATAACCATGGTTCGCACTCAGTCAGGAAAACAGGAAAAAGTCTGGAATTCTTAAAAAAATTCTCGGCCTAGAAAGTCGGGTAAAGTTATGACTAGTCTGGAATTTATATATATATATATATATACATATATATATATATATATATATATATATACATATATATATATATATATATATATATATATATATATATATATGCCGAAGTAAAGGACTTTGATTACGTCTCTGTGGTCATGTTTCGATTCCATTTAATAATTTTAAAAAAGTTATCAGTTTATAATTTTCTGCGCATGTGTTAAAACTAAGGTCAAAGTTTTCGACCCTCCTTGTCCCATGGCGCGTGTGGCGTGGCATGTCACAGCCGCTCGCGTTTGCAATGCCCGTCGAATCAGCGAATTAAAAAAAAATAATAATAAACATATCAATCTGGTAATTTTAAGTTTAATGCCTTTGACGTGCAGGATATATGTCACTATCAGACCGCTCTCGAATTTCCTCAGTCAATCAAACTTGTAATATAAATAAAACTATTGCAGCCTTGACCGTTGATCACTGCACGCTGTGTGTTAGACCTCAGCCGGCAACTAAGTCTAAGCACATTTTTTTAAAAATCATTCCTTATCAGAATTCGACCTACAACAGTGATGACGTGTATATTAAATATATATACTGGAATATTAATAAGAAAATGGATTTGATTTCACCGTCACGCGCGTGTTAGTCACAGTCACGTATCTTACTGGTAACAAAGCAACAACAAACTTTTAAAAGAATAATAATTTTTTATTTAATTAAATAAAAACCACCGTGGATTCTCAATACAAACATCTAAATTTTCTGTCAAAGTACCTAAGCCTAAGGCAACATCCATTAAATTAAAGAAATCACTAAAAAAGATAATTTTAAAAATATACATGTTACATATCAACCACACATCAAACAATTTAAAAGCATTGGCTATGGCCCATGTCCATGCGTGGTCACTTGACTTAATAAACTATCACTATCGAGTTAGCCGTTAGTTAGCAGATGGTACTCAACTCAGACAGAAATAGTAATTATTAATTAGTTACACTTAGTTAAGTTAGTCAATAATATAAATAAGTCAGTAAATACCAAATTTTTATATCTTAAGCATTTTAAATAATGTCCCTTATGTACTATAAAGAAAATAAAATACATACTGCAAGAGAGAGAATTTATCAATAATGTACACGTCCGTATGTTATGGAGCCTTTCTTGCGATCTATGCAGCTGTCAATTGTCAACAATTACAAATTGATGAGGTGTCCTACCGGGTTAAAATCAATGAAACGGAGCACTAATTCCAACTAAAAGAATAACACAAAATATATAAGTATGCCATACGTGTTTGACATGTTAGGAATACGTAACGATAGCATTTATTAATTTTGTTTTTAAATATTCATATTACATGTAAAAATCAGATTCATTTGTTAAACATATTTTTCCCTACTCAATGTTAGAAAATATTAATGATAAATTAATTTTGAAATTTCAAAAAAATATTAATATTAAATAGTCCTATTATAATATTTAGAAGGTTTTTAGAACTATGCTGCACAATATGATACAATAATAGCAAGTGCAGACTGCGAGAACATTACCGGTAAATGTAGAATTTCAATCTTATTTTACTGATTTTACTACCACTACCATTATAAACTTTGACATGTGTTATAATGTTATTGATATTGGATGTTTGCACGTGAGTGTGGCTCCATGTTTCCACGACGTACGTTTAAAAAGAGTTAAAGCATTTTAAAAATAAAAAAAGTCAAAGACATAACAGGGCGTAATAAAAACTTAATATTTCAAAGGTTTAAGAATGAGGAATAAAAGTGTTCATAAACAGGGCGCTTGTATACTGTATTGTATTGATTTTAAATTAACGACAGGGATTCTCATATACGCAAGATCAAACATGCATGCACGATTTTCATTAGAGGCTATAATAGTACTAATAGTAGTTAAGTAGATGATAAATGACAAGTTATCTACTTAATGACTACTACTACTACCTGAGATTTTACAGTGCAATGTAAATAACATTAATGACGGATATACGCCCATGTCTGGACATTTGTTTATAATGTTGTGTTTGTAACTTTAACTATGTTTAGGATGATTGAAAGTGTAATGTCTTTAGTCTTTACTAAAGTTGTTGGAAATGTGTGTACTGTAGGCTACAGTGAACTGTAGGCTAAAGCGCTATTTATAAATAAGTGTACAAAATAAAATTTAAAAACACTGGGTACAAAAAAATAATTTTAAAAATAAACAAGCAAACAAAAATATCACTTAGATCTGTGTTTTCATACTTCATATATTAACTCCATGATTATCCATTAAAAGAAAAGATAATTTCAGACGATTTTTTTTTGGTTTGGGCAATGAGTAATTCTGTTAATACCTGACCTGACCTTGGTACGTTGCAAGCTACACATTCAAATAATATTCATTTTGGTCAGGGTTTTACGAACAAAATATTAAAGTTCCACTCACTTTATATTAGTAATTATTGAAATAAATGGTTTTCTCTTTATGAAAACAAATTTATTATTCAAATTCAATAATTCTGTTACATAATTAGTTTTCGCTCCTTTTCCATCCATTAAATGCAATATGCCCATTAATGTCATTAAAATATGTTAAATATTAATTCATACAAGTGGCGTAGCTATAGTTGCAGTAGACTCATAGTGTCACATTTCATTGTCGGCCCAGTGAATTTCTACTTGCTAAACTTTTTAAAGCTACTCAGTTGCGTAGCGATAATGGCAGGTAGGGGGCAAATTCCCGGGACGGCACTTTGTTAAGGGCGTAAAATTAAACGTAAAAGAAGGTGAAGCTTTCTTTCTAAATAAAAGAAAACTCCAACGACAGTCAAATTTCAACAACTTAACACAGACTTTAACGATCTAAATAATTGCTCCCAAAGAATAGATGACAATGTGCCACTATTATAAGTGAAGCGAGATTGGAAAAGTATCCGATATATAATATGAAAATTATCTCGATCAAAACAGACACAGGCCATACACAAGAGGGAGAGCTGAGCGGAGGCTAACGCCTGTATGATTTTCGTGTATGTAAACTGGTAACCGAACAAAGAACACAAAACATGTAAACAGAGGCGTCCCTAGGGGGGTTGCGGGCACCGGGTGACACCATCACAAGGGGTGACACCAATGTGTAAAATTTAGGGCTGCGGAAATTAACGATTAATTTCTCGATTAATCTTTTAAATTTTAACGATAAAATTTTGTTAACGATTAATCGACACACCACTTATAAATGTACTGGAAGCCAGAAAGTAAAATATTTCGGACGATAAATATAACTAATTTCCGGACGATTACACGAACATTTTGGTTTTAAACTATTGAGAGACGTGAATGTTCAAAATGTTGATTAATGTTTTGATCCCATTGAGAGAAATCGTTTGCCTACCATGCAATGTTCCCTCTAAGTCTAAGTTTCGTTGGTCTGTATGCAAAGTTAAAAAAAAACAACACGTGTGCAAAGTTGCACAACGGTCAATTTGTGTGCAGTATTTTACAAAATTTGCTGCGCGGTGATTCTAAACTCTTGGGTGACGTCTGTCAAATATCTGAGCAGCCGCGCTGCTTAAAGGGAACATTGCTACCATGGTTCTAACACTTCGCTTACAAATCACCTGCAAACCAAACATCCTCTACAGTATCGGAAACTTCAGCTGAGACAATCTAAAGCTATGTGAACGATTGTTCAGCTCGGCTAATTATATTGTCAATAAGACCCACTCATCACTTGAACCAAATAATGGCAATACACTTGTTTGTTTGCGTTGTTGGTTAAAAGATGTCTTATAAAGAAGACATTCCAGTTTTATTTCGATTTTCAACAAGTATTTTAATAATTTATTATAAATGTTACTATGACACCATAAATTTTAATCTTTGGCTTTAATCGAAATTTACGATTAATTAATCGTTAATTTTTATAAGTTAACGATTAAATTTAAATTAATCGTTAACAGCCCTAGTTAAAATTCTGTATGTTTCCGTTATTTCGCAGACGTGGGGGAGGTCTATGGGGTAAATCGTTAGGGCAGTGGCGTAGCTAGAACTTTTGCCGCCCGGGGCGGTCTCCAATTTGCCGTCCTTTTTAGGGGCCGTCCATAAATAACGTCACCCACCTGAGGGGGGGGGGAGTCACACGTTTGTGACGAGGGGGGTGTTTAAAAAATGTGACGTCACGTCAAAACGCGCAACTTTAAATAAATATCCACTTAAATATTTGATTATTTACACTTTATTTATTGACATTTATGTAAAACGCGTGTTACTCGTATTAGAATGCACTATAATGGAATACTTATAATTATAATAATTATCCCTACTGGACTGCTTGGATTTCACCGCAGCTAAGTGTTTTTTTATTATTATTTCGTGTTATTCGTTTCATGTGTGCACTATTTGTCCGTTGAGGAAGGCTCTTTGCCGAAACGTTCGCTGTTGTGTTACGTCTTGTCAGGCCTACTAATACCCTGTTTTTTTATATTATAAATTTACCTTAATGAATAACAGTATTTTAATGAAAAACACAAATTATTTGTGCTACTTTACGCAATTAAAACAAAATAAATTTAATAACTTACCTTACAATAATTTACTGAAAACTGAAACGGTAATATAAATTACTACTTGCAAGTTAAACAAAATATTTGAACCACCATGCCTTTGTTTTTAAAGAACGGTAATTTCTAGTGGCAAAACTTAAGAAAACAACACTCGGCTGGAAAAAAGGTTATTGTTAGAATGTTTTACATTATTAAACTTTTGGGAAAATAGAATATTAGCTTTTCGCGGTGACAGAATGCTAATCAATGTTCCCGTTAAGCTGCTTGAATATCTGATCGACGCCTATATAATGTATTTAGGTTACATGAAGCCATAGCCACACATATCGTAAAAAAAATAATTGAAATCTTAGCTGGCGTATAGGAGAATATCGTGGAAGTCCCATTCATCATTCAGGTAGGAATCTCGAAATATCAGATGCTGACCAGACCAGGGCGTTGTGCTATTCAGTACTAACTGCCTTTAGTCGTCAACTTAGCCTTGGCATTTCTTCTTAAAGCAAATTTACGGATAACTCATTGTAGATAAAAAGAAAAAAATTAAGTTAAATTTGTAATGGACACATATAACTCATCGCAACCACTTTCTCTCTCTATCTTCCAATCATCAATAATTGAAGATAATAATAAACAAGAAACTAAAACAATTTTTTTAAATTGGCTTTATTTTTTTCATTATCATTATTTTATTGCATGACGTCAATGATATTATACATAGCAGACCATACACAGATTATTACATTTGCATTAAGCAAACAGCACTAAATATAAAAGTATAATAGCTTTACAAACACTTCTACTTTGGTCATCCAAATGTTCTTTTTTTAAATCTATACCCGTATTTTTCTTACAATGGTGAGGTTTGCTTCGTTGTATTTCGCTTATTTAAATCGGGGAGATGGGGGAAAGGGTCTTAATTTGTAATAAAATCATGCTCCGCTGAATTTTTCAAAATCTTTATTTACAGTAATATCAAGAGGAAGTTCTACAGTACACGTTATGCTTAATGAATGGGCGGCGGTTTGGCTCGTTGGTTGCTGTTTTTAGCAGTGAAGAAATAAGGCTTCTCCTGTAAAAGAAAACAATAAATGCTATAAGTATTAATGGAAACCCAGCAGTTTGTCTTCGTAACTGCTCTAGAACATTTTCCATACATTCAGTTTAAAAGATGAAGATTTGTCTCATGTCATATGAAACGCTCCTGTACATTCCACTATTAACAATTTCAGTCCTGTAAATAGACATTCACTAATTGCACTTATGTCCCACCCTCTGCAAACCCCACTGTGCCTAAGTGTGTCTGAATTAATTTAGTCTGCAATACGGATACGTCCAAATGTCAAAATAACAAAATAAATCACTCGAGATCATTGTGTCCATGATTAAAGATTTTGGGGTCCCTGTGTATATAAACCACTGCCTGTAAAAAGCGGATGGTGTTACATGGAAGCATCTTTAAGTCACGAAACCTTTTAGCCCAGCATGCTCTTAAATATAATCTGGCCACCTACCTCGGAAGGACATTCGAGAGGTTCCCCTGGCATCCAGTTCAGACGTTTAGACCCGACTGGCTCGACCTGGGAGGAGTAACCGAGGTATTATACATTACCGTAGTTATACAGTATGATATCTGCACATGACAATAGATGAATTACGTAACAATAGTTAAACTATGCAACATCTCTGAATTACAATCGTTGAACATTAAAACAGTTCTTAACAATAGCTATACAATACATAGAATATCTCTATGCATAACATTAATTATACATTTTAAAAGCTCTACAAAAACAAGAGACCGACATATAACAATTTGTTTTACAATAACAATAATTTTACATTATACAATAACTCTTCAAAATCAGAAACCTGCAGACCAACAGCTATACTATTATACATAACAATAATTCTACTTCAAAGTTCAAAGTATATACGTGGGGTGGGACTGCAATCAGATTGGGTAGGAAAAAATGGTCAATGAACAAGGGTATGAATGATTCTGAAAAAAGCAATAAAATAACGTCAGAATCAATTATACCCTATTAAATTACCATTTTTTCACAATAAAGTAATTCTATACCTAACTGCCTTTTTATAAAATATCTTCGATATATTACAGCATCTTGATACTGTAGCATTTCAATAATACGGGTTCTATATATTACACCTTCTCTACAAGACAGAAAGCCTTTATATCTTGTAGCGTATAAAGATTGCTGCTTCCCTACAACACAGCCCCCCCCATTTTTTTTACCCAGGAGCCTTTATATCAAACAGCCTCTATAATGCATTATCTCTGTAATAAATCATCTCTAGGCCTACATTACAACATCTTGCTCGCACAGTTGTTTGTCTTGTGTATAAACAAGTTGAATACATGATACAATAAGCCATTCTTGCAGTCTTCCATACTATCTTGTCTCATTGATTCTTGTGTAATAAAACCACAATGAATCGCGTTTGTATAGATCTATACCTATAACCCCGTTCGTCGTAACATATTACTGATTATTTTATAAACTGCTTATATTTACATATTTTTATAATTGTATAAACATTGATATAAATATAAAATACACCACGTTTTTATAAACATTATATCAAAGGGAATACCACGTTTATTTAAACATTGACATAAACGTATAGATTTCAACGTTTATATTAACATAAAGATAATGGATTTTTTTTCTGCTATATTGGGTTTCGACCACACAATGAACACATTTACGCATGTGCATACCATGTTATTCCAAAGGGCTTCAGCTGCCGCCTGCTGACCCTTCTTGCTGTGATGGAAGCAGTCGCTGGCAAAGAAGGACATGTCCGGTTGACCATCGCCCTATCGTCGTTCAAGAGTGAACATGTGACAAAGTTCAATAAAACAAAAACATGTTACCACAGGTTATTACCAAAATACATAGTTTCATACACAGATGTTACACGCACATTATCAACTAAGAGTAATATTGATTCTCCGGTTTGTAACTATCTGCCCATACACAGAGGGCAGACAGGGTCACCCTGACCTTACCGTTCTTGGAGTGAATGTCTCCCTGTAGAAAGGCTGGAGGACGACAGTGAAGTCTTCGTTGGTGTCGTATCGTCCGGACGCCACAAGGTCACGTGCGGCCTTCTGATAGCCCTCTCGCAGACGAATCAACTCGTCCAGTTCTGCTTGGCTGCCGGGGTTCGCGGCACAGTTACAGGCGAAGCTGAAATTGAACGCGTTTTGCAGATACGATGATTAAATTTTCATTCAAAATTTGTCGCAAAATTATAAATTGAAGAAAGTGTTTTTAAAATTCCTCACCATGCCCTCATTTTTTGGCAGTACAAAGAAAACCTTAACTTCAATCATGACCATGTCAAGCCACAGCTGCATCAGAAACAATGTCTGAGAAATGTATTTTTAAGATGGTGCCCAAAGTGATTGGCCCCTTCCGCCTCCCAAAGTTTCTCACTTTCTCGGTGTCAAAAACCAGAGCATCTTCTATATCAACTTCAAAATTGATCCTAATTATGCTGGATAGAACATACGAATATATAAAATGGATGTATCGTTAATTTGTGTGTTTGTTTGTTGTTATTGAAAATAATGTCTTGGACTTAGTTAACTAATTAACGATAAACTTCGATATTTTTTTTCTCGTAAAAACACGACTGCGTTCTGTTTCTAAATATTTGTTTCAAAATAAAACTAGAATTTACAGGTAAGACAGTCTAAGTATAATAATTAATGTTATTCGGAACAATCTCTCACTACCAATATGACTTAAGGTGTTATATCCAAAAAATGGAATTATTTCAACAGCCTTGAGCTTAAGGCTCATATAACTCTCCCAGAGAACTCTTCTAGCATTTTAACACCCTGCTAAGGGAATTTAAACATAGCGGACACCCCCGGGAGGGTTTACTCTGATTGGGCCCCTTGGGCAACCAAAAAACAACAACAAACAATAGAAGGATGCTATTTAAACAATTATTATAAGTTTACCAGGACAAAAGGGCCGGTCATTGAGAAATGAAACATGAACTGAGATTTTAACAAGTATTCTCACAAGTGTACAGCTTCGCAGAGTAAGTTGTCGGCCAGGTCCTTGACCATCTCCAAATTGAGAACCTCCACGAGGTTGACAAATGCGCGAGGGACGTTAGCGTGCAGATAGTCCAGAGTATCTTGGAGATGCACGGCGTACTTCTCAGCACTGTACTGTTCCTGTTACAATTGGGAGGTAATGAAAGCGGACAATGAAAGTTATTTAGATACCATGATTAGGTGTATCGAAATGTATCCTTCAGTAGAATCAAGAGCATGGACATTTCATCCAATTGCATACACAGAAAGCAAAAATGCATGCATCCCAAACAATCTGGCATACACCGGAAAAAAAACACGCATGCAAAACAAAATAAGTCGTATGCACCCCAAACCAAATCGCACAAACCCCAAACAAACCCGCATGGACCCCAACAAACCATATAGCTAATGACACCCTTAAGTTATTTCAACAAGGAGGGATTAATTAATTAATTATAGTGTATAACTAACTGTATTCTCCACCCACCCACCCCACACCCATTTTCAAAATAATAGGTAAAAATGATTTTTTTTAAAGTATGCTAATTGCTATGTGTACTAAAAATTATTTCTTATCCGTTCAGGACACAAATCCTGCTTTCTCTACTACCTTAATCACCGTGCCTAAGTATCATCATAAATAATCTCAATATCTAAGCCCTAAGTCTTTCTCCAGTCATATACTGTCACAAGCGTCTTAATAATTTATATCTATAGACCGCTTGCTCCCAGATTCATAAACTCCTTTTGCACAAGAAATGACTGAACACTGCTAACGGAAACACAATTTAATCGCCGAACCCCTTTTCAACAACACCCTATATCACACAACTCTCTAACCTTTTCCCATGACGTCAACAAAAACAACGCCCTTTGCACGCTTTCGCACCGACTAAATAATAACACTAACACGACTACCAAACACACCACCGTGCGCAGCTCACGAGTTATAGGGGAAATTGGTCATTCGTGACATATACCCAGTCTGATACTCTATCATCGGCCTAATGTCTCATGTAGCCCTCTGAAAATAAATATTTAGTTCGTGTATTAACTATGACCACTGCAATCATTGTATTTTTTATGTTACTTAACAACTTATCCGCTCTGTACCAAGTCGTGCTGTATAACCATTAATATTGCCAGACCTGTACCTGAACCATCTTACTGTCTAACCCTTCTTTTAACAGTGCTCATAATTGATTTAGATCCTCTGCACGGAACAGGCTCCATGTGTATTCTTTTCGTATTATATTATTGTGCTGAAGGATTACTTGATTCCATTCAGCGCGCCTACAACCAATGACAAATCAGATAAATCAGATAAATCTCTTACAACTAGTTATTTGGCGCATTTTGAATATTCTTTAAAGTTATATTCAGTCTTCGCCTGCCCATTAAAATTAATCTGGGTGGCACGCGTGACCTACGGTTTACAGAAGTCCCTGCATCAGTAAATTAGGATCAATTAAGTATCTAGAAAAATGAATGACAATCCCCACTGACCCTGTTGTCACACCAGTCACAAAGGTCGTTCCCGCCGATGAACACCGTGATGACCTTCCAGTCATTGTTGAAATCAACACCACTGCTTTCCTTCAGTAACGTCACCAGCCGCTGGGCCTGTCCTAGTACATCACTGTGGGGTGTCATCAAGTGAGGTGAGATAAGAGACCCATACGTTAGAATCATAGTCATAGGACCTTAACTTAGATTGTATTATTATTTAGCCTACATATAGAAGTACTAACTTCTTATTTGTACTGGCGAAGGCATTAGCCGAAACATTTACTTTTTTATTATTCAATTAATAAAGATTTAAATTATTGTTTTGATTACATAATGTGTTGGTGTGTCTTGTATTTATTTGTATATGACCCAGTTCACCCAATGGTGTTTTACTGACAGCCGCCAGGGGTGGACTGGGCCGCCGGGACACTGGGGAAATTCCCGGTGGGCCGCCAGTACCGGTGTTATAATAATAATTAATCTTTCAAAAAAATGTCCTGCTTGCTGCTTTTCTGTACTAAATAAATACAGTTTCTATGGGCAAACATACAAGCATCTCTTTAGTGCATATGAACTCTTATTGACTCTGTCGTCTACCCAAGTAGATTTTGAGAGAAATTTATCTAAATTGAAATCAGGGCAGGGCTTAGGGAGAGGCAACTGCCTTGGACCCAGCGCTTTTCAGGGCCCCGCGCTTTGACTTGACATTTTTACTACTTTTTACAATTTGACTTCTATTACGCAATAATTTTTTTTAATAACAGCGTATCAAGAAAACTTTATATTAATTTTTTCAGAATAAAATAATTAGAAAAATTCCGTACTAATATAATAAAATATTATAATCATCCAAAATCTTATTGCAAAAAGTATTTTTCCTAGCGTATTTACCTTTCAGAACGCCACTTTTAAGCTTTAACTTGCTATGGTAAGTGAAATAAAAATGTTTTAGACCGTCTGATCATGATAAATCAAAGGGATATATGACATCTACTTTGGAATGGTTTGAGATGAAGAACAGGTTAACAAAACAATGAAAATCGACAAGCAAACCAAAAAAATAATAAACTGTGAAAAGACTCGTTGGCATAGTGTATTTCAACGTCTCATGGCCATTGTCCAATTTCTCGCTCAGCTATTTCGTAGTTCAGTTGATAAATACCCCAGGCACACAATGGAAACTTTCTGGGTCTCGTGGAATTGCTAGCAAAATTTGTTTCGGTTTTGCAGGAAAATATATGAAAGATAAAAATTGATGAAATTCATGATCACTACTTCAGGAAAGCGCATTCAGAACAAACTCATTTCGTTGATGGGAAATAAGGTAAGGAAAATTATTGTAGGGAGAGTAAAATCAGCTAAATACTTTTCATTAATAGTTTATTGCACACCGTGCCAGTGTCACTGACAATGCGCTATGTAAGCCAAGGAGGTGGATATTCTGAAGTAACTCATGAGCACTTCATACGTTTTCTAGAAGTGGAAGAAAGTACTAGGCAACAACTGCTTGGTGTCTTACTATTGGAACTGAGAAAATTTGGCTTAGATGTTTCTGATATCCGCGGTCAAGGATACGACAAATTATTTATGTTATTTTAAAAGGGCGAAATATAGTTCAATTTTATTGATGCACAGACAAGACAACTTTCAGATCTGTAAAGAACAGGAATAATTGTCTTTTAAAATCCTTTATATTAACTCGTGGTGTCTGGTTGAAACCTTGATTGCTTGTCGGTCGCCAAAACTTTGGATCGATTTTTAACCCACTTCCTCGTAAGCTAGCGAGCTGAAATTTTGCAGGCAGTTTCGTACCGATGATAAAAACAATGTATCAAAATTTCAGATCAATCGCATGTACTGTAATTAATTTTTTGTTTTTATAGATTATTTTATGTATTCCTATGTATCATGTTATTTTTTGAGATAGAGCGTCGCGGTGCGTATTATATTGAACAACCTTTCTGTCGCGCAATAAGGTGCATATTTTATTGACAACTCTTTTTATAAACATATTCCTGATCGGTGCGCATTATATTAAACATGTTTTACGACACAACTGCAATTTTGTATTTTTGGATGGTCTTGCGCTGCGTATTATAATGAACATCCTTTTGGTTAAGTCTCTTACATAAAGGATTTATAGTCAAAAACTTGGTTTTTTAACGTTTTTAAAAAAAATTAAATCCTTTATATTAACTCGTGGTGTCTGTTTGAGCCCTTGTTTATTTGTCGCAAAAGCTTTCGATCGATTTTTAACCCACTTCCTCGTAAGCTAGCGAGCTGAAATTTAGCAGGCAGTTTTGTGGCGATGATAAAAACTATGTATCAAAATTTCAGATCGATCGCATTTACCGTAATTAAATTATTGAATTTTTAGATTATTTTATTTATTCCTATGTAACATGTTATTTTTTTAGATAGAGCGTCGCGGTGCGTATTATATTGAACAGCCTTTCTGTCGCGCAATAAGGTGCGTATTTTATTGACAGCACTTTTTATAAACATATTCCTGATCGGTAGCGCATTATATTTAAACACGTTTTACGACACAACTACAATTTTGTATTTTTGGATGGTCTTGCGCTGCGTAGTATAATGAACATTCTTTTAGTTACGTCTCGTACATAAAGTATTTATAGTCAAAAACTTGTTTTTTACGGGGTTTTTTTTATTTGAGGATATTGCATTGTCAAACAAGACGCGCAACGACATTGTTCTTCTCTTTCACACCACAAAGCACCAGTGCTGACGAATTTATTATGAAATTTTCTTGACAAGCATAGATCATAGATGAGAGGCTTAAGAATATCATCTTTAATTTTTTTTAAAATGTATTCAATTATAATTTATACTTCTTTGAGATTTATGACTTATAATGTGGGCTACTTAAGTGTTTCCTTGCATGAAGCTAATAGGATTTACAGAAACCAAACATTTGAGGGACGAAACAAATTGTGTAATCCTATTCATTTCATTTTTAATAAACTATTTAATTTATATATTTACTTTAAAAGATACGACTTTCTATTTTTTTTAAAAGGTGAATTGTTGCTTTCATTTTTTCTATATTTTATCCTAGTGGCACACCACTTGAACTCGATCCCTATAATTAGGGATACAAACAATATACATAATTTGCAATTTCTGTCATGTCTGTCCGTGACGCTATGCAAGGTAACTCCCGATAAAAAATATATATAGACTTAAAAATGTTGCTTTCGAGATTAACAAAATGTGTTTCTCGCCATAAAATATTGTGACGTGAAGTCATTATTTGAGCTTTTATTAAATTTTGAAGGGAACGAAGTAATAAAATTTCAGATCTCTAGGACCATCAGAACTTGTTCAATTTTACGTTGGCAGATTTGAAAAATTGAGTTTCGGACAGGAACGAAAGCGAGTTAATAAAACGTGGTTAAAAAGAGCCATGTTTTATTTGATGTGATTAATATTATTATTATTATTTTGTTTTAAATGTCCGGTTTTTTATGTGTCCAGGGACCATGTCAATATTACGTACGTAATTATACATTTAATTTCCTATATTAATATATAAAATTCGTTTTTCGGTTTATGAAATTTACAATTGGTAGTCGTTTGGTTGTCAAGTTTCGATGCGTTTTGAACTACAAAGCCATTATTTATTACTGCAAATGAAATTTTCCAACTTATGCTTCAGTTTAGCGTTTGTTTTTCTTTTATACACTTTGAGATTGCATATTTGTATGATTTAAAAAATAACAGATTTAAAAATCGGACCCCTCCCCACAATAGTTTTTTTTATTGTTATTTACATGTAATATTTTAATGCATCTTAGACTAATTTGGAATAAAAAAAATCTTAGCTTTTAATATAGAACTGGAAGGGGTGGTGACTTGACAATAATGAAAACGTTTATTAGAATTCCTAAAGCTTGTATATTAAATTTTATATACGATTACCTGTTCATACTTTAATATTTTCTTTTATCCAGTGATTAACTTTACTTCAAAGGTTTCATGCAAAATAAATAGTTCGTTGTTATTCATATTTGTAAATAGTTACAATTTTTTATTTACATGTTTTTGATAATGTAAAGGTAATAATGTATGGACCAATGGGCGCATAAACTGACAAGTCATAATACATCTTGAAAAGGCGCTGACTTGACAATAATAAAAAAGTTATATGAATTACTAACACGTTTATATTAAATTGTAAATACGATTAACTGTTAATAATTTAATCTTTTCTGTTATCCTGTGACAAACGTTGCTTACTACGTTTCATGCAAAATGAATAGTTCTTTATTATTAACATGTGTAAAAATTACATTTTATTTTTTACATGTTTTGGTAATGTTGTGGTAATAATGTATGGACAAATGAGCGAATAACCTGGCAAGTCATAATCATCAATGAAGCTTAAACTGCTTCAAATCACAGATGTGCTTGACGTGGATCACATTACAGTCACTTAATTTATTTTTAACGCACTGTGCTGTATTATTGGTGCGCTCATAATTGGTGCGCACTATTCAATGCCGCAAGTTAACGTCCGGCTGACTCCTCAGCAATATTTGTTAATACTTCGAACTTCAAACTTCTTTGCTGTAGTATCATCTTATCCTGTGTGTAATTCACTTTGCATTTACTATTATCCTGATTATATCATTACTAGCGTACACCCGTCAAAAATGACGGAAGTTTTCAGCTGAAATCTATTTATTTTATAAAAAAATGCACTTTTTTTAGAGCGCCTACGGCTCCGACCTTTTTCAAAAGCCCAACTAACTTGTCCTTGTTTGATAAATACTAAATATATTAAACTTTCTGAAATGTACACAAAGTATTTTATAATAGGGGTTGTAGGGCGCCTACGGCGCCCCGTTTATTTTTTAATTTTATAATTAACCATTATCTAATTCTCTTTTTACAATGTTCCCTTTTCCAAAATGAAAATATGAGCGAAATCAATGACGTCATATAATATTTTTTACAGCGCATCTTTAATTTGCACACCTTTTGGTGCATTGGTGCAGTAATTTGGTTTTCCCTGCTTTCTAAAATTAGTAGCGTCAGGACAGACTGACTGACTTGCGTGACAATTGCAAATTATATAGTTTTATTATTCATGCAAACTTAAATAACGCGAAGCCTAAGCTTGGAGGTTTTCTCATTGCATAACACATATATTCGTATATATAATCAAAATATATACTCTGCTATGTCAGTTCGTAACGCTAGATTTTAGAATGCGCACCGCTAAAAAATAGCCTTGAAAAACATACTGCAAAAAAAAACAAAAACACAACAAAAAAACACACAAAAAACGCTGTTTTCAAACGTCCGCATAAAATTGTTCAAATATGGAAAAGAGATTTAATTTTTCTCTCTTGGCCTCTACATTTTCTGATTATTTACTATGCGGCTTTCAGGCAAAAGGGACAATTACAAAAACTGAAATATATCCATTTTGAAAACTTCCGTCATTTTTGACGGGTAATACACGAGTATCAATAGAATAAGATTCTCCTACGGCGATAAAAAATATTTGTATAATATATATATACTAGCGTACACCCGTCAAAAATGACGGAAGTTTTCAGCTGAAATCTATTTATTTTATAAAAAATGCACTTTTTTAGGGCGCCTACGGCGCCGACCTTTTTCAAAAGCCCAACTAACTTGTCCTTGTTTCATAAATACGAAATATTAAACTTTCTTAAATGTACACAAAGTATTTTATAATAGGGGTTGTAGGGCGCCTACGGTGCCCACTTTGTTTTTTTTAATATTATTTTATAATTAACCATTATCAAATCCTCTTTTTGCATCGTTCCCTTTTCCAAAATTAAAATATCAGCGAAAACAATGGCGTCATCTAATATTTTTACAGCGTATCTTTAATTTGCACACCTTTTGATGCATTGGTGCAGTAATTTGGTTTTCCCTGCTTTCTAAAATTAGTAGCTTCAGGACTGACAGACACTACTTGCGTGACAATTGCAAATTATATTGTTTAACTATTTTGTGCTGCGGCGCCGTGGCGCCTGCGGCGCCCCCTTTTTTAAGCGCGCCTACGGCGCCCACCTTTTTCAAAAGCCTTCTAACTTGTCCTTGTATGATAAATACGTAATATTAAAATTTCTTAAATGTACACAAAGTATTTTATTTATTTTTTTTAATTAAATTATTTTTTTTTAAATTTTTTATGTTAAAAGCCCAAGTAACTTATCCTTGTATGATAAATACGAAATATTCCTGAAATGTACACAAAGTATGTATATAATATAGGTAAGGGGCCGTCCATAAATGACGTCACGCGATTTTTGCCGATTTTTTACCCCCTCCCCCCCTCGTCACGCGACGTCACAAAAACTTAGACCCCCCCTCTAAAAATACGTCACAAATCTTTGACCCCCCCCCCAAAAAAAAACAACAACAAAAAACAAAAACAACAAAAAACAACAAAAAAAAACAACTTTATTTTCTATTTAAAAATAAGTATATTTCAAATCACTTTTATTGTCATTTAAGTATTTATTATTTATTTAGTGAAGATCTAAATTGTAATATCGTAACCCGCGTGAAGCATTTTTAAAAAACGTTTAACCGGCCTTCAGAAAACGAACTGTGTTAACATCCTTAGCTTATATTTTATTTTAATGAATACAAATTAAACATTGCCTATTGATTGATCATCACGGTTAACGTCTTTGTTTAGAAAAAAAATTATTTAAAAATAACATTTTTAAAATGTATTTTTTTTTAAATCCCTCAATTGACTGACGGGCATCCCGTAAGACAGAGGTCGGCGAACAGAGGTAAATAACCTGAACTGGGGTCAAAAAGGGAATTCTTGGGGGTAATGCAGACTCATTTGGGACATATAACATCCACTACAATCCGCTAGATATATTAAAATACGTCATGTGTACGTGTACGCTTGGAACATATGCCCATTATTAAACAGGTTCCTTCCAGAAAATGCATTTTTTAAAAATTTGACAACTATGTAGATTTCTTACCTACGCACTATATGAAGACACCTAAATCTACCCTACTTTCATTTATATTGACACGAGTGACAATAATCTTAATCCACATGACTTGTCTTTATGACGTATCATTTCTGTGATATTTAAAATTAATGCCTTAAAAACTGAGCTAAGAAGAAAAGTTGTTTTGTTCTCCTCTCGAATTGCAATGTCAAGAATTTGATGCATTCAATAAAGTTAATGAATACTTGACTAATTTTAAATGGGCTCATTTACCATTATATCTAGAACAGTGCTTCTCATACTTTTTAGTATTGCGGACCAGCAGGAATTTTTTCCATTGTACCAGTGACCGGTGCACTATTTTCCCTGCACTGACAATTTTTTCTGTCCTTTTTTGAGAACATCTGCGGACCGGCAGCGGATGGCCAACAGACTGGCATCGGTCCGCGGACCACCACTTTGAGAAGCACTGATCTAGAAGACTAGAATGACCAGGGGCGTTTTATCAAAAACCATCGAACAATTATATCAAACTTAAAACGTTTTTAATTCTATCAAATAGATCCCCCCCCCTTTCCCCCTTTAAAGAAAAAGGATATTCCGTGTCGTTTTGACTTCAAATATCTACACATAATCCTATTCAAATCATTTTTAGACACTTGTCATGCTTGTAAAACTCACCAGTAGCATTTTCGAGGGGGTGCTAAAGACGCTCCCCCAAATCCCCGAGTCACATGAGAAGGACCTAGAGTCTGGGGGGGGGGTAACGCTTACATTAACTTGTATATTTTGTGGTAACGGGCATGAAAGAACCAAACGGAGCTGCGGTTAGATCACAAATGCTTTGATGTCAACATCAAACGACGCAGTGTAACAATTTCATATGTTATCTTGTGGATTCTCAAACTTAAGGATTATAATTAGATTTAATTTTCGTGTCTTGATAGCATACGCCAACCAGCGTCTGATGGCCTACCGACCAGCACATTGAGAAGCCTTGATTTAAAAATAAAAAAAAAGTCATTAAATAAATTGTAAGCGACCAAATATTTCAGTGGAAGTTTTATTTAAAGTTACCCTTTTGATGTGACGTCACATTTCTTCAACCCCCTCCCTCCCCCTCGTCACGCAACGTCACAAAAGTGTGACCCCCCTCCCCCCTAGGTACGTGACGTCATTTATGGACGGCCCCTTATGCTGCGGCGCCCACTTTTTCAAAAGCCCAACATACTTGTCCTTATATGATAGATACGTAATATTAAACTACCTTAAATGTACATAAAGTAATTTAAAATAGAGGTTGTATTTTTTACAGTGCTAATCGCCACACGATTTTTAAACTAATTTTAGAAAGCAGCGCACCAAATTACTGCACCAAAAAATAACTATTTGAGTCAATCAGCACTGCTTACAACACAATTTTTTTAAAAAGCAGAGTGATGTCCCTTAGCGTTAGGCTACATAATTGAGCGTAAATATATATATAATAATTATTATTTATATAAACTGTCTAATTAGCATACCAAAACAAAAGTATTTTTTTCAATATTTTTTTGAGTTTTAGGATCTTCAAATAAAACTGTAATCATCGATATGTCAATGCTGATATAATATAGTAAAAATTTAAGTAATTTAATTTTTTAAAATTCATTTCATTTAATATATGTAGAAATGCAAATGTTTGCATGGGTCTCGCTCCTCATCTGCTGCCTTGGGCTCGGTGCCCCGCATATCGTATGGTGCCTTGGGCCCCGCATACTCTATGGCCGGCCATGACTGAAATACATTCAGAATCGCTTGCGAAGTTCATTGACTTCTACACACCTTGACGCTTTTATGCTTATGTCAACAGAAACAGACTTTTTAAGTGAACTGAATAATGACACAATTATAGATCATGTAGCCGAAATGGCACCCAGCTTAAAGAAGTTGCTTATACTATAAACAACATCACAGTGAGTCCGAATAAAATTGTTTTATAACTTGAATTTACTCATTCTTGATATTTTATTTATAAATATAAATGCGATTTATGTGTTCATTTTATATATATATATATTGTATATTGTAATTTGTTAAGTGACCCATGACTTTGTAGGCCTCGGCCCTCAGGTTTGGATGGAAAAAATTAACAAGGAAAATACAAGTTTTGAAGATAGGGGCGCTTTTTGTCCCGGGCCGCTTGAACTCCCCAGTCCACCCCTGACAGCCGCCTTACCCTGATTTGGCTCCACTCACGGCCACGTTAAAGCCTGGGTCGTCCGTTCCCGTTCCTTGAGAGTAGCCAAATAGACCATTGCTGTATTGGCGTAGAATGTCTGGGGGGTAAAAGTTCAGAGCGTTATGTTTGAAACAAAAGAAACAAGAGGACAAACATCAACCACAATCCTAGGTCGGTGAGCAGAACATTCTCTGAACACTACAATTTTACGCAATAGGTTACAAAATCATTTCCCTTTCTTGTGGGGAAAAGCATAAAACATCCGATTGCATTTCATGATATTATTTTGATAGAATTTATCCGATGCATAGTGGGATATAACTACTGTTAACATCCACACCTAAACAAATTCAAATACATACAAGTATACGTTAACAAACCCTTATAAAAACAATAGTAAATATTCATCATGCAAACCTAACATGTAGAGTTTTTTTAAAAAGTTCTTTATGCTGAAGAATAGCCATGCATGAAATATAACAAACTTGAACTTACTGGGTAGAGTTCTGAGGTCCTGGTAGGACTTGTCTCCTCCAATGCTAAGAAATGGAAAAGAAGACAGCAATGACTTGAGAGAAGATTAAAGATGAAGTTAGTATTAGTGTGGGACAATTACCACGTATAGGCACATTGGTTAAAGAGACGCAGTTGTTCGCAAAAAAATTGGAAAGGGCAAATGAGGTACCATCCCCTCATCAGCCTCGGGAATGCCAGGCATACATCCTCAATTTTCTTTTAAAATATTATACATACTATACCAGAGGCGTCACTAGGGTTGGCGTCACCCGGGGCGGTAGCTCATGGTGTCACCCCTTCACCACTGAAGGGGCCGTCCATAAATGACGTCACGCGAGGTTGCCGATTTTTACCCCACCCTCCCCCAGGGTCTTACTTTGTCACAAGAACTTAGACCCCAACCCTTTTTTACGATATGACGTCACAAAGCTTTGACACCCCTCTCCCAAGCTGTATTTTCTCAATAAAAATTAGCATGTTGCAAATTATTTTTTGTCATTTAAATATGTATTTAGGGTAAGTCTGCACGTAATATCGTAACACGCGTGAAGTCATTGAAAACGTAATTAAATAAATGGTAAACAATCAAATATTTAAGTGGAACTTTTATTTAAAGTTTCGCGTTTTTGATGTGACGTCACATTTCTTAAACACCCCCCTCCTCGTACCACATCGTCACAGATGCGTGGACACCCCCCCCCTATGGCGGATTAAAAGATGGGGGTGCTGAACGGGCTAAAGCCCCCAATAATTTAAGGGCCCCCAAACGTTTTATGAATTATAGTGTATAATAAAGATGCAGGCCATTATGTTTGAACGAATCCCTGAAAATGCCTTGGACAGTCATACGGCAATGCTGCAAATGAGTAGGAAGTATAACGGAAACCAGGCTATTCTTCGTGAGAAGTGCATTATAGCTCATTATGTGACGTGCACAGCTCATTCCTTTAATTTTGTTGGGAAAAGAGCAGCAGGTTGTCCTACTGCGGTCATTTTTTTTTGGTCTTCTGCAAAATCTTTATACCCGACATGTTGCATCTACTCATCGTTGACAGGTACTTCAAAAACATATGAAATTGATACATGCTAACAAATCCTTGTCTGACACAAGATGGTCAGCCTGACATAATGCTGTAAGGTCTGTTAATAGCTCATACCATGAGAATATCGCAGCACTAGAAGAATTAGCAACGAATGAAAATCAGCCACGTGACTGCCGACTTGAAGAGGAAGGATTTCTAAAGGAAATTGAACAACTGGAAGTCGCTATTTTACTTGAAATTTGGGAAACAATTTTAGAAAGGAAGTCTCTAATTGAGTTTGTTAAAAAAATAGCATTCTTAATTTTATTCCTAATATGACAAAGGAAAGGAAAAGTCCGTGGTAAAAACAGTGTAAACAATCTTTAATACTATCAAACAAAAAAGAAAGCGTCAGTTTGATCAAGGGACATCAACAAAACAGTATTCTCCTGGAGAAAAAAAATCAAGATTGAGGTAGTTCTGGTAATCATTGACAAACTTTTTTAAGCCCTACAACATTGGTTAGGTGCATATAAATACATCCATGAGAAATTTGGCGTTCTTAAAAACCTAACTGAGCTCAGCACTTTCACCACCCGATGGGCAGCAGCCAAGTTAATGGAAGAACATTCAAGTGATTTCGAAGAAGGGGTCGGGTAAATCCGAAGAAACCGTTTCGTCCCTCTCAGTTTACTAGCAACGCCATCAGGCGGTGCCGGTTTAGGGCCAGGAGCGCCAGTACGGATTAGCAAAAAGTGCCGTGAAGAACGCATTGGACGCCAGCTCTGAGGAAACCTTCCAGTGTGGGTTGCACCCTAGGTAGGTCTTTGATGATCCCCGGTCTGCGGTGGTCCTAACCATGGAGACCCGTGTGCTTTGCCGGGATGGCGCCAAAGTGGTAGCGGGTCGTATTAGGAAATTCCACCACCTCCTTGTGAGGGCAGCTTAGTGGGAGGTATCTTCGACTGTATGTCCTGGATGCCCAGGTGGCCACTTCAGAAGCGACCGCTTTTTTTTTGGGGGGGGGTCCTCAGCTGTTACGTCCCTTTGGTGGCCAGATGGCTAAGGGGGGTCTTCCAGGAAGACCCATAAAGAGCACTAGGCTCGGGGTTTCTGATTTTCTTCCACACGTAGGTTCATGGGTGATTTCGAAGACTGCTTACCTTCAGAATTAGTCCAATTTTCAGAACTCTTAAAAAAGTTATTATCCAGCCCAGGCTCAGGGTAAGGAAAAGGAATTAGCACAAAGCGAAACTCAAAAAAACTTGCACAGAGCTAAAAATGTGTGCTGCTTTTGAATGAGCTATATTTCACACAGTCCTTTACAAATGTACACATCGCATTTCGCATCTATCTTTCAATGATGACATCAAACTGCAGCTGAGAGCGATCCTTTTCAAAGTTGAAAAGAATATATAATGAGTTAGAATTTGCATGGGACGAAAAGGGCTGAATATGCTCTCTCTAATGAGCATTGAAAAGAACTTGTAAGCTTACTCAGCTTTATTGACTTGATTGAAAACTTCGCCATTTGAAAAATTCGCAAACGAAAGTTGTATAGGTTGAAATAATAATCATACATATTTTTCAATAATTTTTATTATTTCAGATAGAGAAAAGAATTAGTTACCTCATGAATTTTTTTTTAATACGGAATAACGCGTAATACTATTCTTTACGGGGGCGCGTTTGTAAGCACTAAACAGCGTAAGTCGGGATGGGACCGTCGTAACCGGAGGACTACCTGTATATAAACATGCATATCTATGCTTTCACGCCTTTAATAAATAAATATATATATATATATATATATATATATATAAACTCAAAGACATTGAAATCATAATTTTCCTCAAGATAAACATCAACAAAGAAAACCCATCTTTTGATTTTTTTCTTTGGAGGGGGGGGGGTGATAAAAATCGTATTCCCCCACCCCATTGTGGTGGAGGGAGTCGTGAGGTGGGATTCGTTCATGCTGTCGGTGTGTCCAAGCCCAAATAGCTTTATATCTTTTAAAACAGAAGACACTGCCTCTTTCATTCCAGCCTTTTTTAAAGATCTCTCTGCTGCGACTATTTCTTTTCTTTTTGTCCTAATTTGTTTTAATGTTGTTCGTGTGTTGGGACTGTTTTATTATTGCAAGTTAACTGATATTTTTTTAATAAGAATTTTCGCATTTAACGTATTTCATTGTATTTCTTAATTTCTTTCTAGATTAAAAAATGTGTCATCTTTTGTTTTCTGACATAAAATCGTACACAGTAAAATTTTAGGCTCGGGTGTCACCCCCTGATGGGTGTCACCCGGGGTGGCCCGCCCCCCATTCCCCCCCTAGTGACACCACTGTGCTATACAATCATATTACCACGTCTATATCAGTTATTGTTGAAACCTTTTTAGAGCGCTTTTTTCTGACTTCACCGGGGCGGTTTGTTTTCTCCTCGTAAGTTTCTTTTAGGGAGTGTAGGAAACGAAAGGCCTGAGATCATTTACTCAATGACAGAGTGCCAGAATTGACATTTGAATTTTGGTAAACATTATGTCTGGCCACTGATTACATTGCATTGTGTGCCATTAGCCATCCATTATATCTTAGCCGATCTCCCAGTCGACTTGACGATGTCTTGCCTTTAGTCATTCCAAATACATCTCCCAGTCGACTTGACCATGTCTTGCGATTGCTCAAAACGGGAACATGCGAGAGAATGAAGCTTGTGAATTGGGCACCACTTCAAACATACCTAACTTTAAAGAACAAAATATAGATAGTCCATCTCGGCTATAGTCGTGGACACCATTGGTGACGAATGATTTTAAAAAATCGTAATAATAGCGTTGATCTAATGGCCTACCTCCAAGACAAGCCGCGATAGTCAATCAGCAGGCCAATGATTCCACCTTCAGCTCCCCGTCCAGCCTGGGAACAAGTCATTAAAAAAAATAATAAAAAATCGTCATCCAACACTATTGGGATCTCATCTGAATGATACACATTGTATCGGAAACAACCATCTGCATTTCCACTTATAAAATAATATACATTTATATATTATATTAACCTACTCAAACGTTATGAATTAACCACGTGCTGTCTTATAAAATGACTTTCACTTATTTATGAATGAACGAAAGACATTTTTCAAATAGATATTACCTACAATTAACCCCCCCCCCACACACACACACACCCACACACACAAAAGCTATAACGAGTACCTACGAAAATGACAACCAAGCTTCCCGAAAAAATAAAATACATTTACTCCTATAAAATAGACTTATTTTATCGGAGAAATTCATCCTCATTGTCATTATATTATATATTATTAGTTATATTAGTTGCTGATTTTTAAATTTGTTCTCGAAACTTTTCTCAATTATTTTTAGGTCTCATATAAGAGATAAGAAAGTTCTGACGTGTTCATTGATTATAATTACGAGAAGTTAAAGACGTTGTTATGAGCTGCAATCATGCCAATGTGCCATGAAAATTTATTTTTTTATAATTTTTTATTAAATTATGTATCATTAGTTGTGGGGATGTGGTCATTATTGGTCCGTAAAATCAGTACGTTAGCAGTCGGATTTTTGTGTTCAGAATTTTTTAATAAAAAATTATTTTTAAAAAAAAATAAATAAAGACCATTTCAAATTCCCGCCTACCAAGAGTGGGGTCGGTAAGAGGATGGGATTCTCATGAAAATACTTAAATTGCAGGAATTGTTTCACAATCTGGTCAACTCGGAACTAACAGGGATCCTACCCGTACTTACGGTTAAGGAATCACCAAGGGCCGCAACCACCTTCACGTCAGCGGGTCTCAAACTGTGCACTGGACACAAGGAGATAAACATTGGATGGGAGAGAATAAAGTTATACTAAAAAATAGATTTGGCAAAATAAACATATATTACATAGATAAGATATGATTTTTCTTGAGTTCAGACCGTCGTAACAATGAACTGAATTTCTAAATTCGGTTTCTAAAAATGCACTCTCAGCAAACTCACTAATTCATTCAATTTTATGTTATTTTCCTATCACTCCAAGGAAAACTACTTGCACAAACCTGAGGTGGGTACTGTTGGCGATGGGTTCAGCCCGGGGCATGGGAAACTGGCTGCAACATTCTGAAAACAGAGCATCTTAGTATTGTTACCCGGGAATTCAAGGCCAAAACTCATTACAGACTGCAGTTAAAGAAGTACCTGCTAATAACATTAGCCACGTGAATAATGAACTAAGTATTTAAAAGTATTTAATCTGTACACATTAATCTTGACCTACTTTGTAAAGGTTGGGCCTGGGACCGAAAACCTTGTCAAACTCTGCTGCGTAAGTTTTGTTAGATTTGTACAAGTGAATTATCTTAGCTGCGAGGACCTCTTCCCGCCTCTCCAAATCTGTAGACAGTAACACACCATGTTCTAGAAGCGTTCAATAAAGTTTAATTTTAGCTTTATGACCCCCGCTTGTTTGATGTTCTCTGAGTTATGGGCGTTCCGTTACAGCTGAATTTAAAATGAGATTGGAAAAAATACAAATCTACCACGATCACAATTCGGAACTTGAACCCAGTGGCAAGAAAATCCCAAAGGGCCTTCCATAAATGACTTCGCGCGCCTATGGGGGTGTGAGGTCACGCATTTGTGACGATGTGTGACAAAGGGGGGGGGGCAGGGGGAGTTTAAGAAATGTGACGTCCCATCAAAACGCGCTACTGTAAATAAAAGTTCCGCTTAAAAATTTGATTGCTCTCAGTTTATTTAATGGCGTTTTCAATGGCTTCACGCGTGTTACTATATTAGAGTGCAGGCTTACAATAAATACATATTTATAAGACAAAAAAGTAATTTGCAACATGCTAATTTTCAAATTTTCAATTAGAAAATACGACTTTTAAGATTCAAAGCTTTGTGACATCATATTGGAAGGGGGGGGGTCTAAGTTTTGTGACGAAGTGTGACGAGGGGGGAGGGGGATTAAAATCGGCCAAAATCACGTGACGTCATTTATGGACGGCCCCCAAGTCATAAAAAAAACTCTCTAAAATATTGCATTATATTGCGATCTTACCATTGTATTTTTTAGAAAATATTAGTGGTTATTGTTAACTGTCATTTGTAGCCGAAGGTGAGCAGGTGCAAAATAATATATTTATCATTTCTTTGTTTATTTTTTAAAATTATTATTTAAGCTCAGCCTTGTGTCCATTGATATCTATCCATTTTAAGATTGCAGTAACTTTTTTCAAAGATGGTTCATGACAGTTGACTGAGCCGCCCCACCTCCATGACCATACCCATCAGAAGCACAAAGACCTTTGATTGTCCTTTGATTTCACTAATTTACACAACATTAATTGGATTGTATGAAACTGATGTGATGAAACTTGCCCAGGTGTTATCATTATCATTATTTTCGAATGAGCTTAGTTCGACTGGATTCGAATTCTGTTTTCAGAGTATTATGTTTTTGTCCAAAGATCGTGGTTAAATGAGAAAGCTCAGTTGAGTTCGAAAGGCACGAAGTCTATGCTGCGCCCTGGCGAGCAAATGTGTGTCAAGGGAGCGTTTGTGATTTGTAGAATGTTGTTATGTAAGGAGAAGTGTTTGTGAGTTGGACAGAGTATGTTTGGGAGTGAAAATGTGTTTGATTGGAAGAGAGCATGCTTGTGAGTGAAAGTGTGTGTGATTAGCAGATTGTATTTGAGTCAAGGGAATTTTTGTGAGTGTGTATGTGTGTGAGGGGAAGTGTGTTTGGGTGGAAGAGGGTATCTGTGTTAGAAATGTGTGTAAATGTGTGTGTGTGTCATTGGGGAAGTGTGTGATTGGAAGAGTGTAAGAGTGTTTGGAGGGATTTTGTAGCATGTAATTTTGTATGAAAGGGAAGTATGTGTAAGTGGAAGAGTGTATTTGTGTGAGGTGAAGTGCATACGCGTGAGTTTGTATGTGCATGAAAGGGAAGTATGTGTGATTTGGAGAGTGTATTTGTGTGAGATGAAGTGCATGTGCGTGAGTGTGTATGTGCATGAAAGGGAAGTATGTGTGATTTGGAGAGTGTATTTGTGTGAGGGGGAGTGTGTATAAGTGTGAGAATACGTATAAGAGTTTTAGTGTGTTTTATTGTTTTAAAGTTGATGTCTTTCATTCAGTTAAACCCGATTCAATGCCCCACGCATAAGCAAAAATATTATTCTTTGATTGAGAGTGTCAGTGTGCGAGTAACGTGATCTGATTGTTTTGGGCGGTTGACTGACTGTAATTTACCCTCCTTCTGAAAATGTTTGAACAAACAAAAAATTTGATTAATTTGATAGTTTTTACAGTATTTATTGTGATTATTTTTTTTTAAACTGTTAAATCTGGATGAGCTTTCTAAAACTACATTTTAAAGTAACATTGGCCTGTTACAATGTTAATTGGAGAACTTTTACATCCATTGCCCCTCACCTTATCACAATAACTGTGTGTGTTCAGTAAATTGAACGACAACTAAAGATCGTGAGAACCAATACCTGATTGTCACATTGCCCTGCAGTCGTTCGACGTGGCTAACGGTTACTGAGAGACCATAAATCATTAAATGGGTGACTGCTGGCTAGGACTGGAGATTACAAATTGCTTCCCATGTTACGATACTTTGGTATCTCTTCAAAGAAGGTTAAGCCTGACACCACAGGTTGTTATATATATAGTACTTTTTTTTCCCGCCAGGCAAGTAATTCAACGGCGATTTCAGAAATAATAAGAAACACAATTTTTAAATATCAAGTAACATAGTATAAGTTGTGTGTGAGATCACATTTTTAAATATCAAGTAACATAGTATAAGTTGTGTGTGAGATCAAATGACAAGTTAGTAAACCCCTGGAGGTATCAAGAGAACCATGACGTCATTATTTTGTTGAAAAGGAATGGGTCTACAGAGCGAATAGACGAATCTTCCCATTATTAAATTTTGAATGCGTATTTATTCATAACAATTTAACATCACTTTTTACCCATTTGTCGAAATTATTAATCGAAGTTAATGGAAATCTTTTAATCTTCCAGGGTTTAGCAGCAGAATTGGAAGTTACATGTATAACCTGTCTGCGTGAAAATACGTTTTAAGGAATTTTTTAAAATGTTCGTATAGTTTACATTTTATAGGCTATATATATATATATATATATATATATATATATATATATATATATATATATTATATATATATATATATATATATATATATATATATATATACATTAAATAAAAATTGACTATTAAGAAATTTAAAGTTATATTAATTTTTTTCAGACTTTACCTGTCTTCCCTTGGACACTGACCAGTAGAACAAGAATAGCCAAGGACACACTCGCTGCTACTTGTTTCCCCATGACTGAGTGGTGAGCCTGCTGTCCACTCTTGCATTTAATGGGACAGTGGACCGAAGATTTCCGGAAGATTATGTACCGCTATTTACATCACTGACATAGTTTTTGGTGTTTATCTGTTGTGAACAGATAAAAGTGTCCGTCGTACAGATTGCTATCTGTTGGTGGGTTTCTATCAGAGGCGGATCCAGCAGACAAAAAAAATCGTCTAGATCCTTGAGATGTATTTGCTTCCTCTAAATATGTTATCTTTACGCTTTGCCTATAAGATCTTATCTCTCAAACGTGTTGGGAATTTCAAGGCAGGACCTAGGTGGCATTTTGATCCAGCCTAAACTCCACAAATCGTTCATTTTTCTCTCAGTTTCTCGTTTATTTATGAGTCTAACATTTCGAAAATGAGAACTGTGATTGCGCGTGGAAAAGTTCGATGCCCATTGTATCACGTGATTATAACATATAGTAACGACATTGAGAACGACTGACATCATGGTGTGATTTTTTACATAAATAGCTATTACATTAGTCTATAATTATTTTACTCTAATATATTGGTTCATTCGCTATTATATTACATCATTCAAAGACTAACGGGAACGTTTTATGTAAGCACGTGTAGACATGTATAAGAAACCTTCACAAATTGTAGGCTTATACAAAGTCATTTATATATTATAAAGACTATAATCCTACTGAATTTTTATTGAGCTCACTTGCGTTTAAATATTTTGTAAAAGATAATAAGTGAGATGAAAGAGGGCGCAATACTTTTTTTTTAAATTCTACTCAGTACAACGTTAGATAAATTTTAGTTTATCCCACCTTTAAACCATCTTGTATAATTGGTTTTTGACCTAATGCCTGAGTCAAGGGAAAAGTTTAGCGCAAAGAGGCCGTCCATAAATGACGTCACGTACCTGGAAGGGAGGGGGGATCACACATTATTTACGATGTGGGTCGAGGGGGTGGTGAAAACTGTGACGTCACATTAAAATGCGCAACTTTAAATGAACCTACCCTACATATGAAAGAAAGTCAGCAGCCCCGAACCTAGTGCTCTTCCCGGAAAGCCCCCCCCCCAGCCCCCCTGTCCCCTACCCCAAGGGAACCTAACAGCTGGGACGGAATGGTCGCTTCTGAAGCGGCCGCCTGGGCATCCAGGAAAAGATCGAAAATGCCTCCCACTAAAAGTGACCTGACAAGGAGGGGTGGAATTTTCCATACTTCGACTCTCTACAACTTCGGCGCCATCCAGTCAAAGCATACGAGTCTCTATGGTTAGGACTGCCGCAAGGCGGGGGATCATCAATGCATGGCGTACCTAGTGTATTACCCCCACTGGAAGGTTTCCTCAGAGCTGGCGTCCGCTAAGTTCTTCACGGCACCCCTTGCTAATCCTTTACTGGCACCCCTGGCCCTAAACCGGTACCGCTCACTGACATTGCTAGTGAGGGGGGCGAAACGGTCGCTTCGGTACAACCCGACCCTTAAGGGGTACTTTGGTTTTCATTATCGGCATCGCATCTAAATGCTCTGCCTAAGATCCGTACAGCGACTGTAATCATATATGACTAGCACCTAACACCTAACTGGACTTCGTCATTACCTGCCAGGGGTTGTTGGTTTCGGGCTGCGGTCAGTTCCACTGTTACCCTCCTGTGTTCGGTAAGTTGATTCCTTTTATTGTGTCGTCTAGTCTAATCTCTAGCACTGGCTCTATCGCCAGGATGTATAGGTAGGGTGAAAGTGGGCACCCCTGCCTAACCGATCTTTGTATTTCTATTCCCCCCGATAGTGTATTGTTAATGAGAAGTTTGCTGATCGGATTTTTGTATATTATTTTAATCCAGTCACACAAGTAGTTTCCTAGATTATTTTCATTTAGTATTTTGTGTACGTATTTGTGGGATACTCTATCGAACGCTTTCTCTTGGTCGAGTGCACTACCCTTTCACGGAGTGTTCCCAGACTTGTCTTCATAATTTACTACTTTGTTAGCCTAATAGCCTATATTTCGGGTTTATATTGGGTATGGTGTCAAGCTTACTGTAAGTTCTACGCTCTAGATTACTTCAAAATTTTGCTTTACTTCAAATGCTTGCGTCAGTAATTTTTGTTTGGTTGATTAATTCAGGTATAATAATGTTTATCAAATAAAGAAGAATGTAATAGAAATATAAAACTAAAATGCTACCTCAATTTGGTGAGACCTGTACTAGAATATGCATCTTCTGTATGGGACCATTCCACCAAAAAAAAACATTGATAAACTAGAAATAATCAAAAAAGGGCTGCCAGATTCATTACTGGAGAATATTCAAAACTGAGAAGAATAACACCATTAGTTAAATCATTAAACCTTGAAACACTAGAGGATAGAAGGACCAAGAGTAAAGTAGTAATCATACATAAAGCAATTAATTCTAATTTTGAAAAACAACGCAAAAATAACTTAATACAACCCTCGCATAGACATAAGAATAAAAACACCTTTCTTATTCCGTATGCAAGAACAAACACATACAAGTTTTCGTTCTTCTCGTCCGGAATTCGGGCGTGGAATGGGTTGCCTGAAGAAACCAGGAAAACCAACACTTTTTCAACATTTAAAACTCTAATAAGAATGCAGGACTAAACAAAAACCATAGATAAGCGTAGGACGCAATAATCTTCTGTATATAAGGAGCGTCTGCAACAGATAAGATAAGATAAAATCATATTTTTATTATCTAGGAATGCTTTTTATAAAATCAATCATTTAAATTATAAACAAAATATTCCAATAAATAGTAACTTTCTTGCAAATTAGGCTTCAAACTCTGATTTTAAAAATTGATTTGAAGCATACATTTTGAAATTTGAATATATATATATATATATATATATATATATATATATATATATATATATATTATATATATATATATATATATATATATATATATATTGTCATAGAATTAATTGATGTATAGTATTAGTATATACGTTTAAGTCGTTTAAAGGCATTCGTTTAACACCAAAAATTTATTTTTAAAAATGTCTAATATATTCTATAGAGAGCACTTAATTTTACATTTTACCACACCAACCCCCTAAACATTCCACAAAGTCGTGATTAATTTTTTCACTGCGATTTTATTTAAAAATAGGAAAAACTTAAAAAATGATTTGAACATCGGAACAGAAGACAGTGACACAGTCAAACATTAACATTTACATACTTCAAAATTGTCTCAACACCGACGGAAACGCATATGTCACATGACCCAAAGCGCGCGTCATAAACTTCTGAATTCTCAATTTTAGTGTAACTCAAAGAGTCTTAAGACACTCGATAAATTGTAACAATTCAGTCATACTAAGTTGCGGTCCATGTTTTATTTATGATAAACTGATTCACAATGAACAAGTTAAATTTAGATAACATTAAAAGCCTGTCAGAGGCTCAGGTGAATTATGAAATGAGGCAAGTAACTGTCGTCTGTCGCATTTATAAAAAGTTATAATTATAGTATTATTATTAATAGTACTTATAGTTATAGTCAGTCTTATGTTATAATAATAGTCTATTAGATTAGTATACTAAATACTTTTATAAATTTTAATTAACTTATTAAGTTTAAGACTTATACTCTATACTGTTATTCTTATGACTTAATAAACTTAATTCATTTATTTTATGCATTATAATTATAATGTTCAATTTTTTTTTAAAGTTAAAGTTATAAATCTAGAGTCTAAGACTTAAGAGTAAGAGTCAAAAGATTAATGATGAGGCTCAGGACACTCAGGTGTTAGTGTTAGTCATTGAATTTGATTAGTACTTTACTGCCACTTAATTACTGACATTTTCTAATAATATAATAAACTAATTTTAATTGTTCTCATAGAAATACACAGAAGCGTAACTGAAACTGGGTTTTCCGTGCCCAAGGCTAATACTAATTCATTTTTGGCGCCCTTGACAAGTAGGGAAAATACTAAATTACAGAATGAATTTGATTATTGAAGGATTAGCCCTCGGCGCCTTTGGCAACTGCCCAGATGCCAAGTTGTTGTTACGCTTCTTCTGGAAATTTAAAATATTTATCTGTCTACTACTACTCTGATACTAATGCCTCTTACTCTATCTTACTTAATTAAAGATCAGCAGTGATAATTCAAGCCTCTAGATTGGCCATTTGGTCATACCAGCTAATCAGATTGCTTATTGCTACATAAACAATATTTCTTGTACATCCTGTCATTATACCTGTGGCCTGCTCTGGAATTGTTGCTCTTGTCGTTATTGTGGGAATAGTTTTAACATATTAATATTGATACTTACAAGAGATATTGTTCTTTGATAATGAAATATAATCCCTTACAAGTAACTTAACACTTACAGGGAACTGTTACTATAAACTTTAATCGTCTTCTCTTTTTCCATAAGTCAAAAAAAATTGTGTCTCCCTCTTTCACTATGGCTATGGTTACACCAAACATGGTCCTGGCTGGAGCAATGGATTTCTTAAACATGTTTTAAAAGTAGAAATTACAATGACAAAACCCTTCCAATAAAAATTTCTGGCTTAACCTGCATCAAGTGTAGAAAATTTATTAGTGCTGGCAAGATTTTTATAATAAAAATTTTAATACCATACAACAACAAAAATACTATTACCATGGGAAGAAACATGTATAAATTGTATGAACAAATACTATTCATATCCATTTAATGCAAATTATTTTATAGTCCTTAAAATCTCACATCTGGTGAAAATATCTACCGTTTTGTTCACTAAACTTTTACAAATTCTTAGTTTAATTAAGTTAGCTGTGTAGTAAGGGTTCCATACCTTATTGGAGGTAAAGCAAGTAAAGATATAGAGTGCATCTAGACGGCCCTATTTATCACTGTTAGTTAGTTATTCCTCTCGGGCCGAAGACGGCACAGAGGGCAGAAGTCATGGATTTCCATTTACGATGATTCGTGGCCAATTGTATTAGGTCTTGATTATTTCTTTGACCAATGGTTGAGCTTTCTCTTTTGATTGTTCTACGTAGGGTTTCCTTTGGTCTTCCTTTTTTGCCTTTTGGTGTCCATATGAAGGCCTGACGAGGGAGTCTTCTCTCGTCCATTTGAAGAACATGACTGATATAATTCCAATGTATTCTCTTTATAAAAGTTGACACATATTCTTGGTTGGTTTCTTCTCTTATTGTTTCATTTGATTTAAAATCACTCCATTTTATATTCAAAATTTTTCAGAGGCATTTGTTTTCAAAGGCAACTAATTTCTTTTCTATAGCTTGAGTGGATTTCCAGCTTTGGCATCCATATGTTAGTACAAGGATTACGCAAGAGTTGGATAGCCTAAGTTTTATATGTTTACTAAGTGTCTTTGATCTCCTAACATTTGTAAGTTTGTTAAAAGCACTTGACGCCAATGCAATTCGACTCATAATCTCTGATGTTGCATCTCCATCATATGACACTGTACTTTGTACCAGGGAGATATTATTATGCAAATGGGTTGTAATATTTTTACCACTGCCTCTAGTTTGAATTCAAAATGTTATTTTAAAGTTATAATAGGTGTTAAACAGAAAAGTACCGTATATACTCGTTCTATAGCCCGTTCGTTCATAAGCTCCCCCTGCCCCCTCCTTTGGAAGAGAAAAAATATTAAAAGTGTGTAACCCGCTTGCAAGCCGACCCCCCAAAAAATAATAGGAGAGCTTAAACAAAATGCTACAGTTTTTTTTTAAACCACATGCTAAATCGGTCATTATGATTGTTTATTTTGTACTACCTGTCTTTGTGCTCTTTGTTAGGCAAGAGTTACCTGTATTTTTTTTTCTTCTTTAGTAAAAAGTGGCAAAAGCGCATACATTAAAAGTCGTTGTTTAAAACAAAATTTGTAAAACAATTTATTAAAACATTCACAAAAATAAAATAAATTAAATAAGGTAAGTACAGATGTTTAATAATATTTTATAGCTTCTGGTAGAGCATGCAAATCTTGTAGAATGTAGAAAAAGACCTTGATGAACTTCAATAACGATATTCAATGTACATGAAGAAATCACATATGACCCGTTTGTAAGCCGACAACCCCAACTTTTTTCCCATAGGTTTTGTCCAAAAATGGTCGGCTTTAGAACGAGTATAAACGATAATAATTTTTACTCAAATTAGCCACTTAACTACAACTCTGTATTGGTATTACTAATTACTCTTTAAGATTCGTCTCATTCAAAACATGCTGAGTTTCTATATCCAGCCTGTGAATATTTTTTTGTCCAAAGTTCAGTTTGAACAGACCAATAGGATCTCAATTTGTGCCAACTTTGAATTTATTGCTCTAGAAGTGAGGTTTTTTCTGTGAACTACTGAATTCTTTATGACTTACAAAATAAAAAAATTAAAACCTGTTCCACTACTGCACATTTTCTCATGTGACTAGGGGTCATCCATATATAAGTTACGCACAAAAGTAGTATTTTTGTACTCCCCCCCTGTTGCACGCTGTAATTTTCTGGACCCCCTACCCTGTGAGTACGTACAAATTCATTCACCCCCCTCCCTCCCCATTTTAAAAAAATAATTGTAAGCCAGATTGAAAAGATATTGGTTTTACTCTTTGAAGCCGCCCATAAATGATGTCACTCGCCTAAAAAGGGGGGGGAAGGGGTCACTGATTTTTGACGGTATGTGACGAGTTGGTGGGTGTTTAACCCTAGAACTGTCCAGTCAATTTTTCTGTAGCGTCCTGCCATTTTAGCTTTTTTCATAGGCTTATTAAAAATGACAAAATCCCATACTAAATGAACTCTGAGACCCTAATATGTATACATTTTCTGAAAGTACATTGGATGAGGTTTCTTATGGTATATAAATAATTTGTTTTTATATTATGTATGTTTACATTGACCTTCACAGAGTGAGTAAAATTTTACTACTCATCTTCTGCATTCAAACCACCCTCACACTCTATAACTTGTTCTAACTGTCATAAAACCAAGATTTTCAGATACTATAAGCAATACTCTTTCAGAAAATGTATAGGTATATGTCATTTGTTTGACAAATGTAATTTTGGTGAATTTTTTTCTTTCATAACCTTCAAATTTCGGTCACTCCAAAAAAAAAGAAAAGGGACATTATATCACTTTGATCATTTAAAGAAATGTAACGTCACATCAAACTGCGCAACCTTAAATAAAACTTCCCCTAAATTTTGCAATTTATTTAATGACGTTTTCAATGGATTCACACGTGTTACAGTATTAGAGTGCAGCCTTACACTAAATACATACTTAAGCTTAAATGAGACAAAAAAGTACGCATCCATACCAAAATGCTGTTAATTTAAGACCTCCCCCTACTGAATGTCCTAAATGTTTCAAATTCTCTAAAGGTACTTGCAGTTGCAGGATATTGTGTAGTTGGCATTGAAGAGATCATTTTTATATCACCTGATTACCTTTTATATCACCTGATTACCTTATGGAATAACCTATAAATATACATAATTATAAACATTTATAAAGAATGGCTTTTAGGGTCAAATTCATATACATTTAATATTTTCTATACCCACTGAAATACACATTGAAAAATGAATGTTGAAAAATATATTCACAGGTTTGTATCATCATATTACGCTTATTTAAAATTGATTTAAATAAATGATTAATTATGCATGTTCTTTGTCATGTAACATCTTACATCTGTAATTCATTAATACTGGTTATATTTATTTGCAGGTTTAACTGTGCTATTTGTATGGAGCCTAAATTAGAAATGATTTATGGTCACTGTCAACATAAATTCTGTATTGATTGTCTTTACGTAAATTCATTTCTTCGTGAAAGTATGAATAAATGTCCTGTGTGTTCAAGACCCAACAGTTTTCCAATAGTTCGGTAAGTGCATTATTATAATAACATCCCAATCTTTTCATTGAACATAAACTTAACACTAAATAATAACCAAATCCTTGATTTTACATCACTTGTTTGTCTTGTGCCCTATAACTTTTCAAGGACATTTTTTGGCTCTGTTCTTTAGCAATTCAAATTTCACCCTTTCTGTTTGATTTTAAATGAAAGCTTGCACATAGCTTTTAAAGTTTATGGCAGTATTGGCAGTGCTTCCTTAACTTTTGAATAGATGTATTTGTTGGTACAAATAATTGTATTCTTAAATACTGCCTTAAACTGATAAACCTAATTTTGTTAGTTTCATTGGTTATCCTATCCATCACTCGCTTTTTCATTACTAGATCGCTGTTATTACTTACTGTATTTTTTTACTAATTTAAACCATTTGAAGGTTATCAAATGGTTATCCTGGGTAGGGATGTGACGGAGCTGATGAAAATCCGTCGGATTCGGATTTGGCAAATATAAATCCGTCAGATTCGGATGCGGATTTGGTCAACACTTGGCTAAAAGGGGGTATACCAAGGTGTCAGTCCCGTGCATAACAACGAGGATTTTTAGCATTTCTTTTTGCATGAACAGCAACATAAACTAGCTAACACAGTTAGCCAAATTGTTAACGAATCATCAGTACAAGATGCTTTATAATAAAATAAAATTCTCCTTAACGTTTAATTTGACAAAGCGCGATAAAGCGCGCCTCGATAGTACTCTTTTTAGAAACGAAATCACAGAGAGTAAAAACTATTCAGTGCGGGAAAGAAGATGTATTCGGCTTCCGGCAATGGCAGCGATTGCCTTCGCTCGTGTTTTCGCTCGATTCGTGAAGTTTCGGGGTAGTTTTTTACGTTTTTTTTGTGTGTTGAAAATGTGATTTTGTTATACTTTTTTGTAAAAATAATAGTACTAAACTACAGGTAAAATAGTATTAAACTCAAAACGGTCTTTTGGATAATTTAAAATAACCATTCTTATCCTAAAAGATGAAGTCAGTATGACTAAAACATTATTATTATAAATAAATTTACAGCAATATTTTAAATTTCATAACCAGTCGATCGCGATACGGGAAATCCTTACGGGACCGAGGCGGAAGTTTACCGAAAACCTTATATTTATTATCTAATTTTCATGCACAAAAAAAAATGTATTTGTATTAAATACGGCTGTGTTTGATCTGAAAACGGTAATTTTTCAAAATCAAATCCGATGGAATTTTTTTTAAAAAATCCGTCGGATTCGAATTTGCTCAAAAAACGTCGAAGTTCGAATGTCGTCGAATTCGAACTTCGTCACATCCCTAATCCTGGGTATAAATAACTTTTTTTAAAAATCCCTTATATTAACTTCGCGGCCGTCTCTGTCTGTCTCTCTGTCGTCATCTCATGGACGGGCGGAAAAACAAAAGTCGAAAATGACCCACTTCCCGTGATCCGATCGAGCTGAAATTGGGCACACGGACTAGTCTGACCTAACAATGCATCGTATCAAAATTTCAGATCGATCGAACGTACCGTAATTAAATTAATGCATTTTTAGTTTATCCTTATATGAGGTATGTAATTCAAATTCACGGTTTGTTGTTGTTTTTTACTTCCACGTGAGTTTGAGTTGACGCCGACCGTCGTGCCGACAACCCCTCATGTCCCACCCAATTTACTAAAGACAAGGGACATCACTCGGTGTCAGTCTGTCAATGTTTGTAGCGTTTGAAAATAATCAATACTGTTAGTTATGTCTCATATATAAGGGATTTATAGTCAAAAACTTTGTTTTTACGGGTTTGTTTTATTCATCCTTTATGGTAATTTTATCATGAGCTAAAAAATGCATGAGTATTTTTAAAACATTTTTTTGTGTTATATTAAGAATGGTGATGTTATATTATATATAGGATGGTAATGAAATTGTAATATCACTGCTGTTTTTTTTTCTCTTTAACAGACCTAAAGTTTCAGATGACTCAATTGAGGTGCAGAAAATTATCGGAATCACTGAATGCCCAAACAAAGAGATGGGTTGTAAGCATACAATGTGGAAGTGGGAGGTAGATGACCATCTCAGGTAACCTATTTAACAGACTTTTTGTGAAAGGTTTTTGGCAGCTTTTAATTTTTAATTGAACACTGGGATCATATATATAAGCTATGTTGCTTTTTTATTCAAACTGGTATTTAAAATTCTATGTACTGTTTTTAAACTTCCAGAGATTGCTACTTCAAGAGACGATTTGGTCAATTTTCTCTTAGTTCAGTTAATCAGTTGCACACACCAAGACATCGCATTGTTGTGAAAAACAAAGCATCAGGATCAAAAGGCAGAAAGAAGATGCAGTTTCGCCAACAGCCTAGAAGATCGGTTCGTCTTATGAGACAAGCTTCCCAACAATCACGACAGCCATGAAGAAACCAAACCACTCATTATTTATTTTTATTTAATAAGCAGCATACGCCCATTATAAATGGAACTTGGAACACATTGTTGTGTGTGTGCTTTACATTAATTTAATAATTAAATTAAATTCCTATTTCTTCATTGTAAAAAAAGGGATCAGCAATAGTGCTCACCAATATTTGAAGTTCACCTATCTTTAACGTAGTTCAAGCCATTTCTGCTGGTTATAAAATTGAAGTTGTGTTTTGCTAAGTTTTAACTTTTAAATTCATTTTATTGTTTCAATAATGTTCTAGTTTTGAAAATTTTATATTTTCTTATGTCAAGGGTGAGAAAAATGGTTCCAATCTGCTATCATTCAAAGTCTATTTACATTGTCTATCTTTGGCTAAAAATTAATTTTTGAATTAACTGAATTTCTGGTGCTGCTCACTGAATAACTCACATAATTAGCAGCAAAGAAAAAAGATTTTAAATTTATTAATAAGTAATATGCCATATAAAATGTATGTAAGTTTTTCATTTCACATTTCAGGTGAACACAATTTTTTTATTATTATTAATTTTTTTTTGTTCATATTTATTTTTGTCCCATAATTTTCAAAATTAGGTTGAACCCTGATTGATGCCTCAGTTTTCAAAAATTAAATGTTTCAGCAAAATAGCACTATGTCCCAAAAAGAAAAGATATTTTAACTGCATTGAATATAACTGACATTTTGTTTTCCTTGCAACTACTATTAGTTGGAAGTCCAGTTCTCTTGTTTGGGTTACATCTGACCTCCTTTCAAGGGCATCAACTCTGCACCTTCTTATCTTCTACTTGTACTTGTACCTCTTTTGCAAGAGCAGGATTCAGTTTTTTGTCTTTTCTCATAACAATGCAATGTTATTTATTGTTTACTAAACACTTCTGTTTAATAAAGTATTAAGTTTCTGCACAAAGGTTTTTTTAATTTTTTTTATATACCTGATTATTTTTTTACAAATCCCCACCAACTCAATCACATTTTGACTTCAGTTTAATAATTTCTAGGTTCTCATAATTCATTCTTCATTTAAATTATAAATTATAGTCCATGGTGTAAAGACACGCAAGTATAATGACAGCTTTTTTTTGTTTTGAATGAATGGAACCTATTATAAGTTAAAAAAATAGGATGATATGAAAAGTTTACCAATAGTTAAAATGGTGAGGAAATTGTTAACAATTATTATTTTTTTCATTACATGAATATATAAAAATTCAATTATCGAATTGTGTTATTTTTAACAGCATTATAAAACTGTTTAATTTCAAATGGTCAGACTAGCAAATAAAATTCATGGAAATATCCACCCTCTAGCTAATACAAAAAAAGATGAAAGATTTGCCCAACAATAAAAAGAGATGACAAAAGATAGTAATTCATACATTAGGCATTAAATTCTAACTTGAAGATAAACAAAAGCAATCTGACAATACTACAATTAATCATATAGACATAAGGATAAAACTTTCTTCTTGCGGGAACAAATACAAATAGAGGTCACTTTTGTCCCTGGACGGCAAATGACACTTACAAGGTTACATTTTAATAAGGGAGTGTAAATCGGTCAGAAGTTAACTGCAATGCCTGCCATCCACAGTGATGATGCCGCCTTCCAGCCAGCAGAGAGATATATTCTGTGTTCAGCCGCTTTCCGTTCGCACATGTTAGCGGAAACCCTGATTGAATTTATTGACACTTGCGTCGACGTTAAAGTTAAAGAGCAAATCATAGACTGAAATGAGGGAAGACAAGTGCTACAATATCTTGCTTGATTCACCCTCCTTATCTAGGACACCGGAATCAGCTTCCTCAGATCATACTATTTGTGGCTATGACATGACTGAAGTTTCAAACAAAAAGTACACAAATATTTTTTTTAAAGGTAATATCTAGATACATTCAAAATATAACAGGCCAGAATGAATCATGCTTCTACTTTTTGTCAGTCGACATTCTGGCACAGTGTTATGACATTTGCTGATGTGGGTCTTTGACAATGAAATTATGACAGAAAACAGCTTAAGGTGGATCCAATTGTCAAATTTTATGGAGAACTTGATATAATTTTTTCCCCCTTTCTCATTCAGTTCCTTAATTTGAGTTCAACGGAGTTAAGTGATAATCTGAAATACGCCAGAGTCAACGATCAGAAGCTGTTAAAGCTATCCATTGAAGACTCCATGAACTAGAAACGCTGCTAGAAATGTTATCTTTTTTTTAAAAATGTTTATATATTACAAGTTACATGCGCTCCTTCTATACAGAAGATCATTGCCCAGACTTGCATTTTTATTCGAGTTTTATATGTTGATAGAGTTTTCCTTGGTTTAATCAGGCAACCCAATCCACGTCCGAATTCTAGACGAGAAGAACGAGAATGTGTATGTTTGTTCTTGCTTGCTGAATAAGAAAAGTGTTGTTTTTTTTTAAACCACATGTCTATTTGAGAGTTGTATTAGATTTTATAAAAAAAATTAAGTCCCATAACCGATCGTCGTAGGCCGTAGGGGGTCATAATGTTTCCATTAGAACTTACTAGGGGCTTTGTAGACCTTGGTGGGCGCCCCATCTACCTCCCAGGTCAGCTAGATCCCACACCCTTCAGCTTGTGAGGCTCGCTATCCAGCCGCCTGTATTAGATTATCGTTGTGTTTTATTTCCAAGTTAGAATTAGTTGCCTTGTGTAAAAATATTATTTCTTGGTTATTCTATCCTCTAGTCACACTCTAGTGTTTCAAGGTTAAAAGGTTAAAAGCTTATCGTAATAATCAAATATGACGTCTGCAACAAGAAGTGATGCAGAAATGTTAAAGGCATGCGTATGAAATTTTAACTGACTTATAGTTTATTACAATTCAACAATGCCATTCTTGGAAGAAAAAAACATTACTGAAACACTGAAAAGAATCGTATATGAATCTTCAGAGTAAAGATTAAAATGTTTCAAGCTTCGTAATGATTTGAGCTGAGTTGCTGTAGGAAACGCAAAAACAAAACGCACAGCCGGGAAAGATGAGAGATTTTTGATTTCTTACAATTTATTTTAGGACGTTTTACATGGGCTTCACGCGTGTTACGATATTAGAGTGCATCATTACACTAAAATCATACTTAAAGGACAAACAAAAGTGACTTAAACATGCCCATTTTCAAATAGAAAATACAACTTTTAGGGGGGGGAGGGGTAAAGCTTTGTGACGTCATATTGGAGGGGTCTACGTTTTTGTGACGACGCGAGACGAAGGGGGAGGGGGAGTGAAAAAACGGCCAAAATCGCGTGACGACATTAATGGACGGACCCTTGGGGGAGGGGGCAACAATTGTATAGCTTAAGGCCGCAGAGCCGTCTTTACACCAGTTTGGGCCCCCGGGCAAAGAAATAGTGCTGGGCCCCTCCCCCGCAGGAATAAAAAATCAAGATACATGATATATATAAATAAACATATTCCCATGGGGTCCCTATGCTTGTGGGCCCCCGGGCAAATGCCCAACGGGCCTATGCGTTAAGACGGCCCTGTAAGGCCGTCCATAAATGACGTCACGCGATTTTGGTCGATTTTTCACCCCTCGTTACACGTCATCACTAAAAGTTAGACCCCTCCTTCAGTATGACGTCACAAAGCTTCTCCCCCCCCCACCTAAAAGCCATTTTTCTATTTGAAAAAGAGCATGTCTCAAATCAACTTCTTGCCATTTAAGTACATGTATGTATTTAGTGTTAGGGGCCGTCAATAAATGACGTCACGCGATTTTGGCTGATTTTTCACTCGCCCCTCGTCACGCATCATCACAAAAACTTACTGTGACGTCACAAAACTTTGCCGCTAAAAGCTGTATTTTCTATTTGAAAAAAGCATGTTTCAGATCACTTTTTTGTCATTTAAGTATGTATTTAGTGTAAGGTTGCACTCTAAAGTCGTAACACGCGTGAAGCCCAAGTAAAACGTCATAAAATAAATTGTGAGAGATCAAATATTAAGTGGAAATTTTATTTTAAGTTGCGAGTTTTAATGTGACGTAACATTTCTTAAACACTCCCTCCCCCTCGTCACACATCGTCACAAATGCGTTACCTTCTCCCCCCTATGCGCGTGACGTCATTTATGTACGGCCTCAAATAACTTTATTGTCATTTAAGTTTGTATTTAGTGTAAAGCTGCACTCTAATATCGTAACACGCGTGAAGCCATATAAAACGTCATTATATAAATTGTAAGTAATCAAATTTTAAAAAGGAACTCTTATTTGGGGCCGTCCATAAAGTACGTCACGCTATTTTTGACCATTTTTAACTCCCCACCCTCCCCCTGTCAAATATCTTGGAACCCTTAAAGTACGTCACACTTTCGAACAAAAATTTATTTTTTATTAACAAAATAATTAAAATTTAATATAAAACACCGTGACGTCACACATGGCCGAACCCCCCTCCCCCAGTCACAAACTGTCACACTTTCTTACACCCCCTCCACCCCTTCGGGAGCGAGACGTACTTTATGGACGGCCCCTTTAAACTTGCGCGTTTTGATGTGGCGTCACATTTCTTAACCCCCCCTTTCGTCACACATTGTCACAAATGTGTGACCCCCTCCCCCCGGGTGCGTGACGTCATTTATGGACGGCCCCATAGGACGCAATAATCTCCTGTAAAGGAGCATCTACAATTTTCTAATAGACTAGCATCAAGGGCAGGACGCGTTAACTGTCTTTGTAGAAAAGGTATATGGGGCCGTCCATAAATGATGTCACGCAATTTTGACCGATTTTTCACCCCCCCCTCCCCTCGTCACGCGTCGTCACAAAAAGTTAGACCCCCCCCCCTCCAAACAAAAAATACGTCACAAAGCTTTGACCCCAAAAAAAAATTAATTAAAAAAATAAAAATAAATAAAAATTAAAAATAAATAACCCACCTTATTTTCTATTTGAAAATGAGTATGTTTCAAATCATTTTTTGTCATTTAATTATTTATTTAGTGTATGTGTCTACATTGTAATATCGTAATACGCGTGAAGCTATGTAAAACGGCATTAAATAAATTGTAAGCCAGTGCTTCTCAAACTAGTTCGTATTAGACGACCGGCAGGTATTTTTTTAATGCATTTCACCAGGTACCGGTGCATTCTTTTCCCGTTTTGACGTGATTTTCCCTGTACTGACGTGATAGCAAAATGAGCCCCTACATGGCTTAAAGCCCTATAAGATTAAGTATGATTTCGGCTTGTTTTATATATATATTTTTTTTAAATTTGTCTAGTTGCCAAGGCATAGCAAGACAGCTAACGAACAATGCAGCGGTAATGTCAAAAACCATTTGATGTGATTAACCTTCGCGATTAAGCTCGCGAATAATAATAATAATAAATTGATAATTTATATAGCGCTGTATCCCAGTAAGGAACTGACTATGTGACTATTGATATTACAAGGATCATTTCATTGTTGATAAACCAAGAATATATAGATACAAGACGATTCCTCAAATTGATTTCGATCTTATAATGACAGTTTTCCTGCTATGTATATGCACATCAAAGGCATTTGATCTAAAATTACCACATTGATATCAAATCTCATGTTTTCTAAAAATTATTTGGTATGCGCTGGAAGAGGAATATGGCGAGTACTGTACGAACCCCACATTTGTGCAGGAAAGTAGGGTGTCATCTTGTGCGTCGCAAAATACAGTAATACTGCAAGTTGAAGACTGAAAAATACTATGACATTAATAAAATATCCAATATTATCATAACTATTTACTCCGAAGCTCACGAGTTTGTTTTGTTGTTTTTTTATTTTATTTTTTGGTTGTATGGACGAGGAGGCGTGTTTAAATTGTTGCATTCTCTTGTGGAATTTATAAACTAATGAAAAATACATGGCTACCGCTATCGGGCGGTTTAACCGAGGGGTCTGTGAACAGCGGTAAATTATCTCATTTGGGGTAAAAAGGAACTCTTGGCGTTTGACCAAAAACTAATCGAACAATTATATCAAACTTAAAACGTTTATAATTGTATCAAATAGATCAAAAATTTAAAAAAAAATAAATAATAAATAAAATTGATATTCCGTGTCTGTTTTGACTTAAAATATCTTTACATAATCCTATTCAGATCATTTTTAGACACTTTTCATGCTTGTAAAACTCACCAGTTGCATTTTCGGGTGCTAACGACTCTCCCCCAAATCCCCGAGTCATTTGAGCAGGACCTCAAGTCTGGAGGGGGGGGGTAACGCACACAGAGGCGGCGGTGACATCACAAATGCTTTGATGTCAACATCAAACGACGCAGGGTAACAATTTCATACGTTCTCATGAGCTCTCAAAGTTAAGGATTATAATTAGATTTAATTTTCATTTCTTGATAACTTACGCCGACCGGCGTCTGATGGCCTACCGACCGGTACTTTGAGAAGCACTGATTTTTTAAAAAAATTCTTAAAAAATCATTAATTATATTGTAAGTGACCAAATATTTCAGTGGAAGTTTTATTTTAATTTACCATTTTGATGTGACGTCACATTTATTCAACCCCCCTCCCTCCCCCTCGTCACAAAAGTGTGACCCCCCTCCCCCCTATGTGCGTGACGTCATTTATGGACGGCCCCTTTTTAATTTATAAAAAGCTATAAAAAAAAAGTGTGAATTTTTAATTTTTGAGTGCTTATTCGCAAACGAGGAAGCATTGAGATATTAACTTTAAAATTAAATAAGATAAATTAACTAACAATAAATTGAATAACAATAAGGATTAACGATTTCAGGGTTTTATTCAATAAATCGTTGACTCTGGCAATACATTTAAATTGTAAAAAAAAGTACACATTATTTTGTTCACGTTTTTTAAATAATAGAAAGAAATGTCGTGATCTCTTACCCTTAAAAAATATAAATATGCTGGGATAATTAATTTTGGCTTTGGGGGAAGGAATAATTAACATATAGATCTATAGGAATTGAGATTTCTATTACTTGGGGTGAGGGTGTGGGAACCCCGACAAATTTATTAATATTATTAGTGCCGCGGTATGCCTACCACTACCAAGTGTAGATGTTTAAATTTAAATGGAATTGTGGTTATATTTTAATTATTTCCATTAATATCAATAGTAATAGTGCATACAATCATCGTCAACACCTTTGCCTATATTCTATATCAATAAATTATTAAACTTAATTTTATTGTTTTACATTACCCAAGCGTGTCCATAAGTGATAAAATCTCATACTATATTTTTACACCAATGAATTATAATTCTTTTTAAAAGATTAACACATAAAAAGGTTGCTTATTGGGCATTCAAATAACATTTCATTGAAATCGAAAATGAAATAAGAATTTAAAATAAATAATATTTTAACGAATTTGGCCAGAAGTCGAATCACAAAAACTGGCCGAGAGCTACGCATGCGCTATTCTATTTTCGTAAAATTGCCGAAGTGGGCGAAAAAAAATGCCATAGTTATTATTGAATTATTAAATATTTTAGCATTATAAAAAATTACTTTTTTTTACTTAAGTGGAAAATTCTAATTAGTTATTTATTTTCATTTTAAAAAAAGTAAAATTCAAGCAAGTATAATTGAATTGCATCACTTGGCATCTTGACTCTCTGATTTGTTTCATTGGCTTTAAGGTGTAATTTATGTGGCAACCCTGCCTGATTTCCGTATCACGCTGGTCCTTTTGGTGTGGCCGCCTTCTTGTGTCACTTTGTCCACACAAATTTACTTGAACTTTTAGGAAAATCCTGGATAAGGTAAACAAAAATGACATAGTACGATGTTTCCTTTCCAAAATAATAAAATGTTTCAAGTTAAGACATATGGGAGTAGTATTAATAATTGAAGATGGGGATTTCTAATTTGAGTTTTTTTTTCAAAGTCGCAATGCTCAGCGAATGAAAGACTTCGCTCTTTGGCACGCCATTTTGCCTGGACCACCGCCCATTACTTTCTTAAAATGAAACAAACCAGGAACGTTTTAGTTTCCTTTAGTACATGATTTGCCCATTGGTATATATAAATGCCAAATTGAATATTTTTACTTCAGAAATAAAAGTAATATATATTTTAAAATTTTTTTATTTGTAATAACTAATTATTGATATATTGATACTAAAACCAGACATGATCTATGCCTTTTATTTTACGCAGAGACATTTTTAAATTTCAAAATAGCCTATGCCTTATAGCCTATAGTTATAGATAATATAACTATAGTGTCTATAGTCTATAGTTATAATAAGATTAGTAATAGTAATATTATTATCATGAAATCATAGCTAGCTAATACTAATTACGATACTAATACTATTTTAGTATATAATATAGTATAGGCGTAGGACTGCGATAAGTAAGCTTTTCAATAATACAAAATACATAAATTGTGTAATCAAAGTAATAAATTAATAAATGAAAGTGAAATCTTTACAAGTTATATAAATTAACTTTAAAAAATTCTACAGTAACAGTAAACCAGTAACCAACTTGAGTTTAAGTGTTACTTTTTACTTAGTAGTATTAGTAGTAATTATACTACTACTTGTACTTGTAGTACTAGAGTCAGAGTACTAGACTGATCATGATCAGAATTAGACTAATTACTTATAATTTTACTAATTAGTACTTATTAACTTATACTTGACTTATATTTATATATTTTTATATGAGTTAATCAGTGACATTGTTAGTTTAGTATTATTAAAAAAGTACAGTATCAGTAAGCATACAATATTACAATATATTTATAATATTATATATTAAATTATTTTTATTTATATTATTTAATTATTTATTTATAATTACATATTTATATATTTAAATATATTTATTTATATTAGTTTTTAATAGTATCAGTATAGTATAGCTGTCTAGCCATGTCCATTTTAATAGCCTACCCAAAAATATCAAGAAACAGTCTTACTCTTAGTATCTTAGACTTAACCAGTTATATTGCGACTATCGTATCAGTCATAAATTTGACTGTTATTAATTTTATTTGTATTAGAAAAATTAGGGCTTAGAAATCAGGCTTAGGTACTAGAGGCTATAGATTATTTTAAGTACGAGTATTAGTGAATCAACTGTAGCCCTACTGACATTTCTCTATGTAAGCTGTAAGCAAAAGTAACAAAATGAATGTTTAAAAAAAACGTTTCGCCCTTTACATGAAAGAACAAAAAGATATGAGGTTAGATTGTATTAAAGTAATGTGGGCATATATTTTGGTTTATAAGCATAGGTATATGATATAAGTATAAGAAGAGTTGTATGTATTTTTTTAAAATGCTATTTTATTTATGTTACATATTTTTCACACTCTTCTTAGGTAAACTGTCACCACCTGAAAAAAGGAGTTTTAACTGCATTTAATTGACTTGAAGCTGGATCTAATGTACTGACAAGCATAAATAACAGTCTTCAGTGCTGATTACAAAAATGAATCCAGTAGGCACCAATAGCATTACTATTTGCTTACCTCCTTCACTTAGTCTATCAGAGATTAATGCAGACAACCTCAGAAATGTTGTGGAGGCAGCTTGTCAAAACTCACATGAGGCTTTTGGACAGGATGGTGAAATTATCCTGTATGTTAAAGAGCAAGACATGGATTTGGATCAACAATATATTTATGAACCAGTCAGCCAGGCTTTGTTTCAAGAGAAAATTGATCAAGGAATGCTTGAGGATTCAATGGGGGGAGTCAGTGATTCTACATTAATCCAGCTCCATGAGTCTGGATTACTTCAACAAGAGGCCATCATGATGCCAGTGCAAGACGCATTGTCTGAAACAGATGCTAATATGATTGAAGGGCATGAAATGGTTCAACAACTTGCCAATGTCCAGCAAAACAGTAGTATCCAACATGTCAATATCCAACAAATGAGCGCAGCTTCTCAGATCAGTAATGTCCTACAGGTTGGGATTACCCCTCAAGTTAATACTAATCAACAAATCAATGAGTCGAATATGACACAAAATCAAGAGAAAAAATTTGTTTTTCCTACCTTAATAAAAACACCAACGCTGGTAAAAGAATCTAAATCATCAATAACTAAGCTTCCTTTTCATAATGCAACGACCAAAAAAATGGTTTCACCCAAAGTGGAAATTGAACATGGGAAAGAAGAAGACGATGAAACAGGAATGAAGTTTGATTATGAAAAACTAAAAAAACAGAAACTGACAGGACCTCAGGGATCCAAAATATTTGGTTGCAATGTTTGCTCATATAGATCTGCTACTAGAACTCTTTTGAGGCAACATATGATTATTCATGCTGACAAAAAGTTTCAGTGCAAGGAATGTAAGTACAGATGCCACACAGCTAGTCACTTAAAACGTCACATGTTCACCCATTCAGACAGCAAACCAATTCTTTGCTCACAGTGTGGTTACTCATGCACACAAAACTTTCAGATGAAGGCTCACCTCATACAGCATGAAACAGACACCCCATTTGTTTGCAAAATATGCAATGCAGTATATAAGAAAGAAGAGAGCCTTAAGGTTCATATGTTAGGTCATGAAAATGTGACAAAGTTTCGATGCACTCAATGTAACTATGCTGGAAATCGTTATGGGGATTTTAAAAGACATGTGCTTACGCACTCATCTGAAAAACCCTTGAAATGCACTATCTGCAGCTACACATGTATTCGTCAGTGGAGACTGAAAGCACATATGAAGATCCATTCTCAAGATAAACCTCTCCTGCGTTGTGATGTATGTGAATTCACCTGCCTGAGTGCTCCACGACTTAAGGATCATAAGGTAATTCACACTAATGAGGGCATTCTTCGATGTGACGCGTGCCCATTTTTTTGCACTTCACCAGCAAGATTAAAAAGACATGTAAAAGTTCATTTAGCAACACCTCAGAAAACATACACAGGTACAACGTTCCCCCCAGCTTACCAACAAAAGTTAGAATTAGAGCAAGCTGAGGCAGAAGCTGAAGCTAATACACAAACAACATTTGTGAGTATTCCACCCTCTCAGACAATGGAAATGGAAGCGGATTGGGGTGCGGAACAGATGGATGAAGATCAGTTCAATGCGTTTGCTGCCTTTGCTGGAAAAACCTCCGGGGAGACCTACACAATCACAACAACCGATGGAGGTCAGACCTATATTATACAAACAGATTCTCCAGAACAATTTGCTCAGCAGCTAGCACAAGCACAGTTTGAGCAAGTACAGCAAATAGAAACACTTCAAGATCAAACACCCCATTATCATGAAATTCAGGATATCAAACCAAGTCCCTCAAAACTTCAGGCCATGTCAAGTTTTGAAGTTCCAGCTGAAAAGAAACCACCAATCAACCATTCAAAATCTAAGAGGTTTCACTGTGATCAGTGTGACTTTTCTTGTGACTACAAGTCAACTTTTTCTGCTCACCAAAAGAAACATTCTACTGTCAAGAAGTACAAATGTGCTCATTGTGACTACATGTGTAATGATACATCACGTATGAAAGATCATCTACTTTGCCATACAACTGAGAAGTTATTTACTTGTATGCTCTGTGACTTTTCTTGCAAGCGTAAAATGGGTCTTAAAGACCATATGAAAGTACATACAGGGGAAAAGCCCTACCAGTGCAAAGAGTGTGATTACACCTGCCGCTCATCCGAAGGCCTCAAATCTCACATGTCAAAACACTATGGTGTTAAACCATATACTTGTGATGTTTGTGGGCAAGGTTGCTCATCGGCTTATCTTTTGAAAAAACACAAGTTTGTCCATGGTGAAAAGCCATTACAATGTAACTTCTGCGACTACAAATGTATTCAGAAAAAACAGCTGACCAATCACTTGCTTCAGCACAAATACCAGCATCCATTCTGCTGCAGTTTATGCAGCGCCACTTATAAAAAGGAAGAGAGCTTGAAAATTCACATGATGTCCCACCAGAACATTCGAAAATTTGCTTGTAACTTGTGTAACTATGCTGGTAACAGATCAGCAGATTTCCGCCGACATATGCTAACCCATTCGACATCAAAACCTCTTCAGTGTCCACAGTGTCCATATTCTTGCATACGACAGTCGCGTTTGAAGGCCCATATGTTAATCCATTCACAAGAGAAAAACTTGAACAGAAAACCTGGTCCTCTTCCCAAGGCTTACCGCTGTGCTTTCTGTGATTTTTCCTGCGCTCGTACTTCTAGGCTTAAATCTCATTTATCAAAGGTGCACCTTGATTTGCCGGAAAATGTCATTTTTAGCATAGACTTAAAACAGATAGAATCTCAATAGTTTTTATTTTTATCCTTTAGGCCTAATTAAATTGAAGCCCTAGTACTAGTGGAATTGCTAATGTTTAGCCATAGTTTACATTCATTTTTGCATCAAACCAAATTTTCTAAAATTAAAATAAAAGCATTGAAAGGCTGAAGTAAAAAATGTGTTTTATTTGGCTGACAAGATAGTGCCTCAGACTTCATTTAGTAATACATATATTTTGTTTTAGAAAATTATTTCAGTTGAAGTTTCAAATTTAAAAGATTTGTCTTTCTACCAAAGGTGTTGTGTATGTTATTTTACTAATTTTCAATTACATGTACATTGTACTTATACTTATAGTATTGTATCTAGAGAAAATTTAATTAAAAGATATAATTTCATAGCAGGATAAAGTTTCTAACTGCATCAAATCAGTTGCAAGACCTATATTAATAAACAAATTATCACAGTGTTTCGACTCTCTAAATATTTTGTTTCATCTTGGTATTATTAGTGATATGTGACTCATGAAACATGACCTTGTCTTAAAGTTGTTTCTCGGAGTCTTAAAAAACCTGAAAAAGCGACTTCCATCAATAACTTCATCACACTTTAGGTTTTAGGAAGAAATTTAAAACTTGCATTTTGCTGAAAATTGTTTAAGAGGATGGTGCTCTTAAATCAATACCTTCTTTCTCTTAGTCTCAGACTTCAAGTAGTTAACCAATCTTTTTTTCTTTTCTTCAGAAAATTTTTGTTATTTAAAGCATTATTTTTTAACTAAGCAGCAGTGGTTTTAGATTGAATGTCAATCATCTTTTGATCTACCTTACCTTTTTAGATTACAAAGTATTAATGTAAAATTAGTGTAAAATGTTAAATTTCTTCAGCAACATTTTTTTTTGAAAAAGTTTTCCAGCCTCATTAATTAAAATATTATTTTAAAAGCCCTACAAATGTGTGTTTTGTTAATGGTTCTAAATTTTTGTACTCTTCATATTTTCCCAAACCAACTTTGGTACTAATAAATTTGTCAAAATATTTGTGACATCCAAACATCATGTCACGCATAACCTATTTTAGTTCTTAAATAATTGAGCACTAGATTTATTGCAAAATTTGTTTGTTTTTTTAAAATTCATCTATTTAACTAAACATCCTTTTTCTAATTCATTGGAAAGATTTTATCAGAATATAATTAAATTTTTTAAAAAGTTTGATGAGAATGCCAAACATTTATGTTGGTCTAATTGTTTCTTAGCTTTTTGAATTTACAGACACCAAAATAATTAAGATATACAAGATCCTCCTGTTTCATTTTTTCCTTATATTATATATGCCATTTTTGATGCTGTAAAATCTTGAAACTGGCTGTCATTGAAATCTTTATGGCTTGTTAAATTAAATGCTAATTAAATAACAATCCTTTTGAAATACACTTGCAGTTCATGCAGCAAATTTTTGTGTATAAATTTGATACTGTGCTCTTCTTTGTCTAGATTGCTAGAAGTTATAAATGATATTATCTATACATCTATGTCATGCAATTTTGAAAACCAATTGTTTTACTTGTAAATCTGCTTCCCTTCATGCTGTTTCCATGTGAGATATTGAATCATTAACTTTCCTTAAATTCCAATACCAGTAAAACAAAAAGTGAAAAAGTAAAGTCTCCTTTTCAGACCATGATGGCCTACAGGGGGGCAAGTGAATTAGCGTTCAAAAGTTTTCTTAGCCATGGCTTAAGAGCAAGGGATTGTGTGTCTAGCCTTTACTTTTCCCAACTGGTATATATTTCAATCTCAAAATTTTAGCTCATCAAAACTGGAGTTGAAGATGTACCCAAGTGAAGATGAATTTGGTAGCTTGGATTTATTTTTTGGACTTTGTAGATTACTGTCTTGCTATAAGGGAGTAAAGATGTAAATGTTACTTTATTGATTTCTTCTACTCTTGATTTCCAAGTTTTCTTTAACTTTAAGACTTAAGTTATTAAAACACATTTTTCAATCAGTTATTAATGGATTTGTTTGATTTTTTTCCCCGGCGTTTTGGCTTATGTACATGTTGATATTTATTTCTCCATTGAAACGTGACAATCATGGGCATCCCCAGATGTTTTTTTTTGTTTTTTTGTAAAGGAAAGGGTTGTGGGGGGGATGTTTTAAATAAAATCTGTTTGAACATGGCATGATCTCTGTTATGGCTGCCAATGTGCGAGCACCTTGCCACCTCTGGCAATCAGTCGGTCTTGTTTGGATACTTGAACCACTGGTCCGTCCGCCAGTGCTTTGGGTAGTATTTAAAATATCAGTGACATGTTTTTTTAAGGCTTGTTTTTAGCTGCCCAGGATACCATCACTTTTAGCTCTCTCTGTAACTGAATGTTCAAATATATTTTTTAAAACAATTAAAAATTGATATACGTAATTACAAGTAACAAATTTTAATGCAGAAAAAAAGCCTGATGCCTGATAAACAATCATCACTGGTTGTTATAAATGAATTCCTGCTTCAACCCACCTTTGTGTACACGACTGGTTATTGGTACAACCTTTGCAATCTGGAAAGCCATTAATACTGACGAATTCTGTGTAGCTTTAATTACCTTAAACTTCACTTAAGGTCATGCCCATTGGTCATCCCATCGAGCTTGCTGTTCATAAATGTATCATACCAACTTAGACTTTCTTCCAGAAAATTGTCAATTTTGTACAGATCTAATACTCCTATCACATGGTTTTAAAATGTATTTCTGATTAGATTGACTATTCTATAAAGTAAAGGGTTAACTATATGTAGGTTAGTTTTCTTCATTAACACAACTCTGTAACGTTGATAGGCCTACCAGTGTATCCAGATTTGAAATACACAATGGTACTAGACAATAAAATATTGTTCAGAATCTTCAATGTGAGATGTCTTAACAGGGGCGCCCGCAGCGTGACGCACTGGACGCACGTGCGTCCACTAAAATTTACAAAATTAATATTTGTTTATAAAAGTCAATTAGCGCCTTACCGCTGCACCACGGAGCTCAATTATTAAATTAATTATTAAAAGCAAATAACAAAATTAAAAATATCAAAATTAAGAGTTCCCCTCACCCCTCACCCCTGGCTTGTGAGAATGTGAGTGACCGTTAGAAACTTGTTTTATTTAGTATTTATTACTTTTACATCTCTATTGTAAGACGTGTGCATGTCCCCGGGCGGCCATATTTGTTTACGTTCAAGCCGTTCTTCAAGTAGTCAAGTAACCGTTGCAGTATTCTTGTATTTCTTCAATTTTTAATAATGGGTGACTGTAATAAAGGTGAGACCGGCGAAAAATCATCTCCTAAAAAGAAACTGTGTATTACATCATTCTTTAAAAAAAATTGCAACGCCCGGTTTATCAGCAACATATCAACGTCATCAATAAATGTGCCACAGGTGCAAGATGCTGCCAAAAATACTCCTGCAATTACATTATTATTGGATAACCACATATCCAGTGTGTCCTCAAATTCTAGTGAATCCGAATCTGATTCAGAATCATCATTATGTGACACATTGACATCATCAGCCGCAAAGAAAGTCACAGGCATTTAAAGTATCTGTTCGGCTGTATTTTACGATATTGGTGAGGTCAACTTTAACCAACCATTACCTGAATCAGTAAAGAAATCACTGCTTTTGGAAAAGTTTCAACCATCTAAGAACTGCAAAGGGCTTTTGAAGACAGTTGGGAATAAACAACGCCGTGTGCTTAGTTCTATGTTTAACTCAAATGTGTCCGTTTATGAGTTACGGTGTCAAAGTGGATGGTGTTTTCTGTGCTGCCTGCTCAGTATTTGCTTCAAGTACGACATGCGCTTTTATACGCGAGCCGCATTCAGACTGGAGTAGCATAGACCGACATGCACAACGTCATATAAAATCCTTGACACATCTTAGCTCTATACAAGAAGCATATGCATTTATAAGTGAATGCGAAGGTAAATCAGTCTCCGTGAAACAGCAGCTATCTCAAGCGTACAATGACAAAGTCCAAAGGAACACAGCTGCTCTACAATCCATTATTAAAACTTTAATACTGTGTGGACAGCAAAACATACCAATGCGCGGAAAATCAGATGATCGGAGCCATTTTATGGCTCTTCTTAATTTCAAAGCTGAGCACGATCTTGCTCTTAGTGAGCATCTACGCATCGTGTCAGGTAATTCAAAATACATCAGTCATAGAATACAAAACGAGCTGGTTGCTCTGTACGGAAACCAGATTTGAGACAAGATCGTCAAGGAATGCATCGCTGCAAAATACTTCAGCATCATTGTTGACGAAACTACTGATGTCTCAGTCAAGGAGCAAGTGAGTGTGAATCTTCTTTTTGTCACATTTGATGCAAAACGACATGATGTTCAAACTTTCTGCGCGTGAAGGAGAAGTCAGCAACACTGCCGTGTCTTTGCAAGACTGTTTTTTACTCACGAAGGATTTATACCCAAATTTGCACACTGTTTTTCATGTACTTTTATCGATGCCTGTTACATCCGCCACAGCTGAACGCAGCTTCTCAGCGTTCTGTCGTCTCAATAGTTATATGCTTTCAACAATGGGATCAGAACGACTATCAGCTCTGGCGCTGCTGCATATTCACACTGACATATTTCCTGACGTCACTAGAGTCATAAAAGACTTCGATGCCACAGGACATCGTAGAATTGTGTTTGCCTTTGACAATAATGACTCATTTGCCAAGCAACGTGTTTACGTAAGGTATATGACGGTAAATATACTTAGGCTAGATTATGTTTGTAGCCCGTTCTTTGCGTAAAATGTTTGAAATATTGGTGAAATAGAAAAAATGATTAAAAATATGACTGTTTTGCTTTATGTTTTGCTGGAGCACTTTTGCTAATATGAGACATATGAGTCATGGCATGTGGTGAAATTTATTTGGCAGTATATGATTAAGAAGGGTTGATCAATGACGATAGGAGACGGGAAGTTGTGCGTCCATTTTTTTCAAGGCTGTGGGCGCCGCTGTGTCTTAACTTCTTAAGTCGATTAAGCTGCATACCAGCCTTGGCGATGGAGGTTTCAGATCTACTCCAATATCTACCAGACTTTTAGCTTCTGTAAAAAAAATTTTTTTTTAAAGTCGTATCTTACATTGGTTATTTCTGCAGTCAAGTTATCTTGGATTGTTGAGCTCTTTCCAAGCAATTCAAAGTTATTGCCTTCAGTGTTTGTGAAAACAATTTTTTAAATGAATAAAAACCAAAGACATAAAAAATGTGGGCGAGAATCATATACATGTAGTATATTTTATATAGTCACACAGCTACTGCTATACATTGTTTTTTATATTTTTTTTTATTGCCCGATTCAGTCAATATTCTCAGTTCTTCAGTTCTACAATTTCTTTAAAATGTTCGCCAAACAAACGAATATATTCACACACATCAATAATTGAAAATTTTGTATTAATTTTGTCGATGTCCGCATCCGAACTTTTTTTTAAATAAAGGACTTTATTGTTCCTATGACATCAGCATGATCGAGATCTTCTAAACTAAACTTAATTGGATTACATAAAATAAGATTCAGCTCCATGGAAAATCATTAGTGAGCCGGCACTTCCACCCTGATGTATTATTCTGTGTTAAGCACTCGGTCTGCTAGCGTATTGTTTTCGTGTGTGATCAACCGTTTTTACAAATTTTGTATTCAGACAGTATTCGTAATTTTTTATGTGCAAAGTGTAATAACCTGTGCTAAAATGTCTTCGAAAAAAACAACACAAGAAGACAATCATAACAGGAGAAAAAAAACATCATTTAAATGAAACGAAAAACCATTGAAAAGCGAGAACAAGGTGGCTAATCTAGCGCGCAACTACAATCGGCCAAAATCAACGATCTGCACTATTCTCAAGAAAAAATTAAGGAGATGGATGCTTTAAATGGAGTGTCAAGAATGTATACGAAACGGTTACGACACATCTTCGTCAAATTTTGAAGCGTCGGCAAAAACAAATGTCTTTAACAGTTTTCTAGGTAATTAAACAACCCGTAAATACAAGGTTTTTGAGTATAAATCCCTTATATATGAGACATAAGGGGCCGTCCATAAAGTACGTCACGCTCCAGAGGGGGGAGGGGGCGACCATGTGTGACGTCACGGTGTTTTATATACAATTTTAATTATTTTGTTAATAAAAATAATATTTTTTTAGAAAGTGTGACGTACTTTAGGGGGGGGGTCCAAGATTTGTGACAGGGGGAGGGGAGGTAAAATTCGTCAAAAATAGCGTGACGTACTTTATGGACGGGCCCTAACTAAAATTATTGATTATGTTCAAACGCGACAATCATTAACTGACTGAACTCCCCTTGCAGTAAAACACGGGATGTAGTCATCGATGGCTGGAGTGAACTCCAGTGACATGTGGATGTCAACAATAGCAGACGGATACATAGAGATAAACTAAAAATGCATTAATTTTATTACGGTACATTCGATCGATCTGAAATTTTGATACAATGCATTGTTAGGTGACACAAGTCTATGTACAAAATTTCAGCTCGATAGCATCACTGGAAGTGGGTCGTTTTTTAGTTTTGTTTTTCCGCCCGACCGACCGCGAGCCTAAGACAGAGAGAGAGAGAGAGAGAATACGGTGAAGCTAATATAAGGGATTTAAAACAAAAGGAATAATTATTTGTCATAAATTCATATTTTTGTTTCGAATCTTAAGTATGTTCTAATTGTTTCGCTCTTTAACAATTCATAAGTAATTTTATTTGATTAAATGTTAATAAAAGTTGTGTTTTTTTCAGTATGGAACGGATTATCGCTTTTTACATTGATTTGTATGGGAAAAATTGTTTCGTATAACGAGTGTTTCACTTAACGAGTAAGACTCTGGAAAGAGTTATATGTAATCTCGTTATGAGTGGTTTGACTGTAACTAAATTCTGAAGTTTATCACACAGTAGTGAAAGCATCTTACGCTGAGTCATTATCATCAAAATCGTCTGCATTTGAGCAAATTCACGTTAGGATGAAAGATCACAGCAGGTGATTTTCTTGAGACGGAGAAAAACCCGGACAAAAGCCCTTTTTACTGGAGAGCCGCCCGGACAGGGGCATAATAAAACAAACCCGTAAAAACGAAGTTTTTGACTATAAATCCCTTATATATGAAACATTAACAGACTGAATCCGAAATTATCTCCCCTGGCTTTAAAAACTGGGGGGAGGGGGTGTGGAAATGTACGGGTGGCGTCAACGCGTTAACTCAACTCCCGGTGTAAACCACCTGGTTAAAACATGAGATGTGTTCACCGATGGCTGGCGTGAAGTCAAGTGACCCGTAAAATGTAAACAATAGCGACCGCTACATATAGTTTATATAGATAAACTAAATAAACATTTAAAAAATCTTTTTTTTTAAAAAGGACACGCTTTTAACATAATCACTACTTTTAGTTATGTCTCACATATAAGGGATTTATAGTCAAAAACTTTTTTACAGCTATTTTTTAAAACTTATAATAAAAACTCTTTACAATGCACGTCTGACGCCCACACATTTTTTACCTCTATTTTTTATATACCAAACACCTCATAAGCGCCCGCTAACGTTTCATACCACGGTGATGTATTCACGTGGTGAACTCATGGATGTCAGCAAAGCAGATGGGTACCGATGCTTATATAAAGATAAACTAAAAATGCTATAATTTAAATACGGTACATTCGATCAATCTAAAATTTTGATACAATGCATTGTCATCCAAGATCTATCTGTGGTAAAATTTTGAGATCTCTAGGACCATCAGAAGTGGTTTAATTTTACGTTTCAAGATTTGAAGGATGGATACAACATACAAACATTATGACTTAAATAAAAGCGTGTAAAATGCATTAATTTAATTTCTGTACGTTCGATAGATCTGAAATTTTGAAACGATGCATTGTTAGGTGACACCATCCGTGTGCCAAATTTCAGCTCGATGGCTTCACGGGAAGTGGGTTATTTTTTACTTTTGTTTTTCCGACGACGAACGACAGACAGAGAGAGAGACAGAGAGAGACGGCTGTGAAGTTAATATAAGGGATTTAATCAAAAAAATCCGTAAAAACAAAGTTTTTGACTATAAATCCCTTATATATGAGACAAAACTAAAAGTATTGATTATGTTCAAACGCGACAAACATTTACAGACTGAATCAGTCTTAACTTCCCTTTGCTTTATAACCCCTGGGGGCGGGTGGGAGAGGGGAAAGGTCTGGTCACCAATCGCTGGACCGAGCTCAGCGTGACACGTAAAATGTAAACAAAAACACGCCGGTACACCTGGTTAAAACACGAGATGTGTTCACCGATGGCTGGCGTGAAGTCAAGTGACCCATAAAATGTAAACAATAGAGACTTCTACATATAGTTTTATATAGATAAACTAAAAATGCATTAATTTAATTACGGTACGTTCGATCGATCTGAAATTTTGATACGATGTATTGTTAGGTGACACCGTCCGTGTGCCGAATTTCAGCTCGATGGCTTCACGGGAAGTGGGGCATTTTTTACTTTTGTTTTCCCGCCCGCCCATGAGACGGCGGTGAAGTTAATATAAGGGATTTAATAAAACAACCCCGTAAAAACAAAACTTTATCAACATTTAAAATTCTTATAAGAATGCAGGACTGTAAAAATTATTATATAAATGCTTTGTTTAATTTTCATGCTATTTTATTTCGTGCTTACCATACAATGATAAGCTACTTGGGCTTTTGACCACAAAAAGAAAAAGTGGGCGCCTTAGGCGCCCTACAACCTCTATTTTAAATTACTTTGTGTACATTTAAGATAGTTTAATATTACGTATCTATCATACAAGGACAAATTTGTTGGGCTTTTGAAAAAAGTGGGTGCCGTAGGCGTCCTAAATAAAAGAGGGCGCGCAGCATAACCTATATTATATACATACTTTGTGTACATTTCAGGAATATTTCGTATTTATCATACAAGGATAAGTTACTTGAGCTTTTGACATAAAAAATAAAATTAAAAAATAAAAAAACTATTAAATAATACTTTGTGTACATTTAAGAAATTTTAATATTACGTATTTATCATACAAGGACAAGTAAGTTGGGCTTTTGAAAAAAGGGGGCGCAGCAGGCGCCACGCCGCCGCAGCAAAAACTAGTTTAAAGATATTTTAAGTCAAAACGACACGGAATATCAATTTTTAATTAATTAATCAATTTATTTATTTTTTTTGTGGGGGGGATCTATTTGATACAATTATAAACGTTTTAAGTTTGATATAATTGTTCGATTGGTTTTTGGTCAAACGCCAAGAGTTCCCTTTTTACCCCAAATGAGATATTTTACCGCTGTACACAGACCCCTCGGTTAAACCGCCCGATAGCGGTAGCCATGTATTTTTCATTAGTCCATAAATTCCACAAGAGGATGCAACAATTTAAACACGCCTCCTCGTCCACACACACAAAAAAAAACTCGTGAGCTTCGGAGTAAAAAGTTATGACAATATTGGATATTTTATTGATGTCATAGTATTTTTCAGTCTTCAACTTGCAGTATTACTGTATTTTGCGACGCACAAGATGACACCCTACTTTCCTGCACAATTGTGGGGGTTCGTACAGTACTCGCCATATTCCTCTTCCAGCGCACACCAAATAATTTTTAGAAAACATGAGATTTGATATCAATGTGGTAATTTTAGATCAAATGCCTTTGACGTGAATATACTTAGCAGGAAAAGTGTCATTATAAGATCGAAATCAATTTGAGGAATCGTCTTGTATCTATATATTCTTGGTTTATCAACAATGAAATGATCCTTGTAATATCAATAGTCACATAGTCAGTTCCTTACTGGGATACAGCGCTATATAATATAAATTATCAATTTATTATTATTATTATTATTATTCGCGAGCTTAATCGCGAAGGTTAATCACATCAAATGGTTTTTGAAATTACCGCTGCATTGTTCGTTAGCTGTCTTGGCAACTAGACAAATTTAAAAAATAAATATTATTTAAAACAAGCCGAAATCATGCTTAATGTTGTAGGGCTTTAAGCCATGTAGGGGCTCATTTTTGCTATCTCGTCAGTACAGGGAAAATCACGTCAAAACGGGAAAAGAATGCGCTCGTGCCTGGTGAAATGAATTTAAAAAATACCTGCCGGTCGTCTAATACGAACAAGTTTGAGAAGCACTGGCTTACAATTTATTTAATGCCGTTTTACATAGCTTCACGCGCATTACGATATTACAATGTAGACATACACTAAATACCTAATTAAATGACCAAAAAAATGATTTGAAACATACTCATTTTCAAATAGAAAATAAGGTGGGTTTTTGTTGTTTTTTGTTGTTTTTTTATTGTTTTATTTATTTATTTTTTTGGGGGAGGGGGTCAAAGCTTTGTGACGTATTTCGGAGGGGGGTCTAACTTTTTGTGACGACGCGTGACGAGGGGGGAGGGGGTGAAAAATCTGTCAAAATTGCGTGACGTCATTTATGGACGGCCCCTAAGACGTACACAGTCTAAACTTTTGATCAATTATTAGTGCGTTATTTCGGGGTAGGAATAGGTGGTTTTAATTATCATTGACATGATTTTTACCCAAAAATTATTTCCATTCAACTTTCAAGCAATCTATACGTGCATTAATTTCATTGCTATAACTATTAGTATATGCAACGACAAACACATAAAAATTATCGTTCTTTCCGTCTAGTACCTAGCATGGGTTGTCTGATCAAACGAGGAAAACCAGCACTCTATCAACATTTAAAACTCAAATTAAAATGCAAGAATAGACATCAACAATGGATACACATAGGACTCAATAATCTTCTGTATAAAAGGACCGTCAGAATAGATAATATAAGAATGATGCCGAGAATACTGTTAAGATTGCCATTTATAAGGGAAATGACATGAGTGATGAATAAATGCAGATGTTAATTTATTTTATTAATAGTTATGTCGAACAGTGCTTCTCAAAGTGGTTGTCCGCGGACCGGTGCCGGTCGGTGGGCCATCAGTCACCGGTCCACGGAAGTTATCAAGAAATGAAAACTAAATATAATTATAATTAGGGCTGGCTACTTTCTTGTCATCGCGGAGCATATATAGTGCGATTACACGAGTGTCCTGTCTCCCGACCCTTCAATGGACGCGACTCAATGTGTGTTAATGACCTGTCTGTCACCGCCATGGTATCCTGCACGAACACACCCGGCAGGTTCAATCTAGATAATAGATTTTTCAAAGAATATTGGACCCTTGCACCACAGGGATGAATGTTTTATTTACGCTGACAAACTAACTGATTCGCCACGCCCATTCTTTCCTTTCCTATATAAGCTCTTACTAATGTCTTCCTTCTATCGTACCGATGGTCACGGGTTCGAATCCATGTCAAGGCAAGGATTTGTTCCCGGGGCCTAGGGCATCCCTGAGTCACCCAGCTCCGAATGGGTACCTAACACTAACACTAGTTAGGCGGCTAAGTAATGTGTGGAACCCACAAAGCCGTGGCCTGTGAACAGGGGCGGATTAAGACTGCACGGGGCCCCTGGCTGCAATTCAAACTGGGGCCCTATCCAGCCAGTGTACCTTTAGATAAAATGATTGCTAGCAGCTAATATAAGACTGTAACTTGTAAATATTCATCCAAAATGATTATTCATGAAAAAACCGAATTCGAAGAAATAACTTTTTGCAGGTATCCTAAAATTGAGTGTAAAAGACAATTTATAAAATTAAAAAACACATGAAAAAAAAATTCACACCCCACCCGGGGATTAAACCCGCCACCGCTGGCACCACAAGCCTTAGTACTTCACATTCGGCCACGAGAGCACATTTAGGATTGTCAATTTAAAATATATATATAATATTTTTTAATAATTTCTGTTATTGAGCCTATCAAATCAGGTTTTTTGACTGCTAAGACTATCGTGTGGGAAAAGAGATCATTTTAATAGATGAGATTTTATTAAGTTATCATATTTTCAGCAATTCATGTATACATTTGTCCACATTTATTATAAAATATGCTAAGTTTGGGGGCCCTAAATCATCGGGGGCCCCTGGCTTTAGCCCGTTCAGCCCCCCCCCCTTAATCCGCCATAGCCTGTGAACGCTGCATCACTTGCCAACAGATCATCTGTCATGGTCTGTGGGCGCAATTATCTTCTGCATAATGGGAGCGTCTGTATAGATAAGATAAGATATTGCTCTGTTTGGCTCTGTATTTCACCGCAGCTAAGTTTTAATATCATTTTATTCGTTTTATTTGTTCTTGTGCTGTTTGTTTGTTGAAGAAGGCTCTTAGCCGAAACGTTTATTGTTTTGTGACGTCTTGTCAGGCTTATACATACCCCGTTTGCATGTTATCTATCTAATCTATAACTATAGGTATAAGTATAAGCCTGATTGCAGTCTCGACCACATTTTGTTAGTATAGTATTACTTTACTATTAGACCTTCCACTACCACATATGACATATTTCCTCTTGCCATGGCCCATGCATCCCCAACCCTAAATGTTGTAGTCCACCTTTTTTATCGTTTCACCATTTTACATATTTATTTATATTTTAAATTCAGTAGATTAAAAAATATATATACTATTTTAAAAGTAACTAAGTCCAACTCCAAACAAAGAGCGGAGTTGACTCAGTTGAACTGCAAATTTAGTTAAAGATGGCGACGAAATTCTGTAGTTTTAAGCTTTGATTTATACATCTTGTCTACTAATTGTTTATAAAATTAATCTCAAAATGATTAATCTAATAAAATACAATATATTAATGGTTGTATCTCATTTACATAACGAAAAAGAAAAAACAACTAAAAATCATGTGAGCCAATGGGTATTATTCCTAGACATATTCGGTCCATTTCTGTTCGCGCTCATTTCAGAACCAAAAATTAATGGAGCATTCACTGACCCGACCCTTTTTTTATCAAATTATTTTTAAATGGTGCATCGATTCTTAATTAATTATTCGAAAATTAAAAACATAACTCTTATTTTGATCTAACTTAACTTAAAAAGTGTTTCAAAATTGCAGCAATAAAGTAAACTACGAGATTTAAAGGTGCATATAGGAAGTTTCTACAAGTCAAAATGTGCTGTATGCACTGTAAAAATTATTTTTTAAATTCTTTAAAACAACATTAAAATGAAAATAAATGGTATAAAAGCTTAGTAACATGATCAATAGTGTATTCGGAACTTAAAAAGTTATGATGAAATGCTTCAATGTATTTCTTTTCTATTTTCTAAACATGTCATAAAGATTTTTCAGCTAGATGATGTTTTGGAAAAGTGATAAATGCAACAGCAATTTGATTATACCATACATATTAATTTATACTAAGTAAAACTTTATCAATATCTAAATTTAAAAACATATATGCGATCTATATGTTAACTTCAGTTTATTTGTTGAGAATTTTTAAAGCAGACTACATAGTACAAAATTTGAAACTTTTCATCGGCATCCATGATAACCGGACTGGTAGAAACTGTGTGACGTATATGCTTTCCGATATGTTCGCGCGGTCCGATATAAATGAACGGTTTACCGATGACAGTCATTCTGTTTGCATCGCTCGTTTTCCGCCGACTCTCCCAATTTTGGAATTTCGCACTACTCTAGCTTGCCTTATTCACATCTCACTATGTCTGACTCCGACGTTGCCGCTCCCGCACCAGCTGCTGCCCCAGCTAAAGTCAAGGCATCCAAGAAGAGAGCCGCTGCTGCCAAGCCAAAAACCACGGCCACTCATCCACAATACAAAGTGATGATTGCTGCAGCTATTACAGCATTGAAGGAACGTGGCGGCTCCTCCCGTCAGGCTATCATCAAGTACATCACCGCCAACTACAAAGTTGGAGATAACCCCACTGCTATCAACGCTCGCCTCAAGGCGGCACTTAAGGCCGGAGTTAAAGCTGAAGCTCTCAAACATTCCAAAGGCGTTGGTGCCGCAGGATCTTTTCGTTTGGGGGAGAAAGCTGAGAAGAAACTCAAGCCAAAGGTCAAGAAAGTTGCCGAGAAAAAAGCTAAATCTCCAAAGAAAGTAACCAAGGCTGCTAAGCCCAAGAAACCAGCCGCTGCCAAGAAAGCCCCGAAGTCTCCCAAGGCCAAGAAACCAGCTGCCCCTAAGAAGGCTAAATCTCCCAAGAAGCCCGCTGCTGCCAAGCCCAAGAAACCAAAGAGCCCTAAGAAGCCAGCGGCTGCCAAGCCAAAAGTTGCGAAGAAACCGGCTGCAGCCAAGAAGCCCAAAGCTGCCAAGAAGGCACCCGCTGCCAAGAAAGAGTAAAGCTTTTCCTTTACCCGTCCCTAACTTCTTAACAGGTCCTTTTTAGGACCATACCAATGTACCAGAGATTGCTTCAAGACTTATAACCTCATAGGCTATTTTGGTGCTGTATCCGTTCGTCTCTTATCTACTGTCTATTCTCGTCTTATCGCAAACCTCATTTTGCAGCATGTTTCTTCACAAGGGCTGGCGATTCGTCGAGGTAAAGATTGGAATTGGATGGTGTCATTTCATGGTTCAACTAAATATACATTATTATTTTTCAGAATATAGCCATATGACTTAGATCAGTCATTTTCATTTTTTCCCTTTATTTATCTTTTTTTGATGTTAACAATCTACATAATATTGAAGCATGATGTAATTTATTTATATAAATTAATCTGCATTTTCTTTTCAGGATAGGTCTAAATTGAGTCTTTTAATCTGTTAATTCAAAAAAAAATCCGCGGGGGCGTGCCCCCGGACCCCCACTAGTGTTTTGCGCCTCCGGCGCTTGACCGCGCGGTGTGTCATGTCCATCAAAAGATAGGAAGAGACCCAGGGTTCAAGGCCCTATTTAAGGCAAGGGTATCGAATTAAACTAATTTATGTTACCAACTTGGCCTACCCAATATTTTGCTCATGGCGCCCCCCATGGCTGGCGCGAACATGATTGTCAAACTTGTCAAACCATTCCTGATCCTTATATTAGTCCTGCTGCATCCAATTCAGATTTATGAAAAACACATTCAGGAGATATGCATTTCATGCTATTTTGACATAAATCTCATTCAAAGTTTTCACACAATTTTTGAAAATTATTTTTAAAGCTATTTAAATTCTAAATTTTTTTTTAATTTATAAATTAGAAAAAATATTTAAAAGAATAAATGTGTGACGTCACACATGGCCCTCCCACCCTGTCACACTTTCTTACACCCCATCCCCTCCCCCCATTTGGAGCGCGACGTACTTTATGCACGGCCCCAAAAGTTATTTGAAACATGCTTATTTTCAAATAGACAACACGGCTTTTTTATATTTGTTTTGGGGAGGGGGGGGAAGCTTTGTGACGTCATATTGGAGGGGGTCTGGGGTCTAAGTTTTTGTGACGACGTGTGATAAAGGAAAGGGGGATGAAAAATTGGCAAAAATCACGTGACGTCATTTACGGACGGCCCCAAAACTACATACTGCATTCAAAATTTTTATTATCAACATTTAATTAGCTTAACACCTAAATGTTAACAGCAACTTGTTTGAATAAAAATATGTTTCATGCTAAATGTTATGTTTTAAAAAATGAACAATATTTATGATGATTTTTTGTAGAAATAACATTTAAATTATACATATTAAAAACTGAATTGGACAAATCCCAGTTGTCAGCAGGGTTGCCAGATTGGCCTTTTTAAGGATAAATTCTCATAATTTTGCCTTTATTGAGATGTTTTGGCTTCAAATATATATATATAATATATATATATATTATATAAATCAAAGTATGTATGCAGCATGTCTGTTATAGCTGACTAAACCATTCATCCGATCGCCATGAAAATTTTGGAGACTTTTGAGTACGCTCCCGGGATGGAAATAGGCTACTTTTAAAAAAAAATGTAACACTCATGGGGCGCCGGGGGCCCATAATAGGGATTTTTTCTTATATGAGCTATATAAAAATTAGTTTAAGGTTTAGCTGCTTGGAAAATGAATGGATCTTGACCAAACTTGGTACATAACAACTTGATAGCCTATATTAAAATACTATAGAGCACTAATTTCCTAATGTCCATTTATTCGGGGCTGGGGGCCAAAAATGTCTTTTTCATAAACGTTTAAGATTTTATTCCCAATTCAATTATTAAAGATCTTGAGAAATATAGATAAATATATCCACTATAAAATTGATTGAAATAAATAGGTTTTTTGAACTTGATATATTGCACTAATTGGGCCCTTAATCTAGTTTTTTGCTTATATGAGCAATATAAAATGAGTTTATGCGTTAGCTACTGAGTAAATGATTGGATCTTAACCAAACTTGGTAGCCCATATTAAAATAAAAAATGGCACTGCACTTCTAATGTCCAATTGTTCAGGGCCGGGGGCCCCAAATGTATTTTTTTTGGTATACTCTAAGATATTATTTCCCACTCAGTTTTTAACGATCTTGAGAAATATATCCATGAGGAAACTGAATTTAAATGAACAGGTTTTCAAAATGTACATCTGGAACCGAATGGGCCGGGGGCCCCTTAATGTATTTTTTTCCCATTATATTAGCTATATAAATATTAGTTTAAGTGTTAGATAATGAGAAAATAACTGGATTTTGGCCAAACTCGGTATATAAAAACTTAAGAGCCTAAATTAAATCGATTATCTCGTTGTTCGCCATGACTATAAGACTAGGGTGCTGGCTAGCATAGATATTGATAGACTAAGTTTAAACTGAGCACCCTAGTCTTATAGTAATGGCGAACAACGAGATAATCGATTTCAGCTACAATTTAACGTTCCTATCTCATTTTAAACGTTTACATTTTCATAACTTTGGAAATAAAGGTCTCTTCTGACTGTAAATTTCACATTTTAAATTTATTTTCTACTTTTTAGTGCATTTCTAATATAAGACTAGTTTTAAAAAGTGTTTTTTATATATTTGTTTCATATAACTTAAGTTTGGCTTTATTTTGACCTTTTTTTGGCTTTTTACACAAATTATAATGTGGCAACCATGCTTTTTAATATCCAGAGTCCAGAGTCCAGAGGAATACTAAGGATACCGGAAGTGTGCACACGAAAAGGGCTAACCACTAAAATAATTAAAATTAAATCGATTTAAAAGGAAAGTGAAAGGACGATTCCGAATGTTCATCTTATTCTAACGTTGATGTATAAACATTTTTGGCTAACAGCTTTTTTTTTAAATACTGGAGGTGTATTTTCTCAATTGTAATACCAAATAAAAGTATAAGATTAAGTAAGGCAAGGCCAAAGAAGGCGCCGAGGCTAAGTTAATAAACTAAGTAATAAAGTTAAAGTAAGTAACTAAGCCTAAGTAAAAAGTAAGTGTAGAATAACTAATTAACTATTACGGTAATCCTGCAGTTTCTACACGTATATTATTTCACAGCGAAATTTAATTTTCTCGTGAGAACTTACGACACATATATTATATTCATATGTTTTTAATAGTATCTAAATTCTTATTACTGCTTATTATTTATGTTGCATTGCTTAATATATCTTTTGGTTTGGAGGGTACAAAAATAATTAAACTGTCATTTTAATTGTCTTTCGTACTTTCGAGTGACTGGATTATTAAGTGTTCCAGTGCACTGAACTTTGTACAGTATATATAATATAATATATAATAATTAATAATATAATATATATTATTAATTATGAAGTAACTTTATTAACTTTCATAGTATAGGCATAATAGGTGATAGTTTCATTCATAATTAGACGAAACTCTGTATTTAAAGAGGCTAATTATTATTATTCTGACCATAACTAGCACTGTTGGACATCAAAAATCCATTAAGTTAATTGAATTTAAAGCATGCAAAAGTGAAAGACGATAAAATGGTATAGCATAAAAATTTAGAAGTGAGAGATTGTAACTGTGACTAACACTAACAGAATAATTGATACTATATGTATATAGGGTGGGGGAATAATAAAATGTTTCTTGAAAAAAAGTGATTATTCGCACGGTTTTGGCTGTGCGGATAATGCAGAGTATTATCCGCACGGGTCGTCGGCGCATGCATATTCTAGGGGCTGGACGCATTGAGAAAAAAAAACGCGCCCGGTGTAGACAAAATAAAAGCCGATATCACTCGATGTCGGCTAAAATGTGTAATTTATATGCTAATACAAATTAAAATTTCATGATTACTGAAGTTTTAAAGTAACACTGCCATAAAAAAATGATTTAGGTCCAATTAATGATAACTCTTATAATTTTAAAATAGGCCGATGCTGCTCGTCTCGAAGTTCGAGTCATCCAGCATGAATGCTAGTCGTCTCGAAGTATGTTTTGATTTTAAAAAATAGACAACTAAACCTAACCCAGACCCTAAAACTAACATCTTAATTACGTTAATGGATAAAAATAATTGCACTTATTCCCTATTTACTTATTCCCTATTTTCAAGTGTAAAAATACAACATTTCATTCCCGGAAGTACGCTTCGCTCTGCCATATTGCCATAACAACAATGAAAATACTTCGAGATGAGCAGCCACTTCGTTTAAAATTTTATTAAAATAACGCACTTAAATCGTCAGCTTCTCCAGGTGAGTGGTTAGTCATAGCTTAGTTCCATGAAGCATAATGGTATGCGGATCGAATCCCAGGACGGTCTTACTTATATATTTTTTTTTAAAATAATTTTTTTTTCGTTAGTCATTATTTTTGTTGTTGCGTTTTTTTGTTTGTTTGTTTGTTTTACAACCACAGTGAGGTTATTTGCAAACACTAGCAGGCTCTTTCCCAGAAACATTTTATTATTCCCCCACCCATGCCTGTCTTATCTATTCTGTTTAATATTACTCACTGTTACAGACTCTCACTTTTAAATTTCTATGATATTCTATGGCTATGCCATTAATATTATATCATCTTTCGCTTTTGCATGCTTTAAATTAAATTAACTTAATTGATTTATAATGATTACAGGTACTATGCTAGTTTTGGGGAGAATAATAACTAGCATTTTTAATTACAGAGCCTCGTCCAATTATGAATGAAAGTTAATAAATGTACTGTATAATATATAGAATAAAAATACAAAGTTTGAGTGCACTGGAACAGTTAATAATAGTTTAATATCAGCTAAATCCATAGTGTTACTAATTAATTAATTAACTATTGATTAACTAACGATATTATGCAGGTCCACTCAGATTATTGCTAAAATGGATTAAAAAATATAAGATTCCAGTCACTCGAAAGACGGTTAAAATGACAATTTAATTATTTGTATACCCTCCAAACCAAAATATGTCAATAAGCAATGATACATAAATAATAAGCAGTTAGTAATAAGAATTTAGATATTGTTTGGCATCATTCTCACGGTCAAAACCGTGCGGATAATGTTGGACATTATTCGCACTGCCAAAACCGTGCGAATAACGCTTACCTTCTTGAAATGAGCCTGCTTGAGTGATCGCAAGCATCCACACTGTGGTTGTAAAACAATACAACAAAAAGAAAAGAAAAAAAATAAAATAAAAATTAAGACCGTCCATGGATTCGAACCACTAACCATAAATGCACTCCACTTAGATTTACCACTCGCCTGGAGAAGTTGATATGCGATGGCGACATTTACAAATTATAACTAATTATCATAAATTTAACACCCATCAATTTTTATGGCAGTGCTACTGTAAAATTTCAGTAATCATGAAATTTTAATACGTATTAGCATATAAATTACACATTTAGCCTAAATCGAGTGATATCGGCTATTATTGTGTATACGCCGGGCGCGTTTTTTTTCCTAAAACGACATCAGCTGCTAGAATACGCATGCGCGACGACCCGTGCGGATAATACTCGACATTATTCACACGGTTTTTACTGTGCGAATAATCACTTCGTTTATTAAATATTAAATGCATTAATAATTAATTTAATATTAATTAGGGCTGCGGAAATTAACGATTAATTTTTCAATTAATCGTTAAAATTTTTTATCGATCAAAATTATTTTAAACGATAAAAATTTGATTAAAATTAAAGAAAATGTTATTTATAAATTATATTAAAAAAAATGTTTATTAATAAATAATTAATAATAATTTATATATTTTTTACATACAAACTTCTCCCGCGTAATATTACAATTTATTTTATTACTTTATGTGGACCGGCAGACGTCAAATAAAAAATGGCTGACAGCATCAGCGCAGTTAAATTTAAACATATAACTAGAAAGTTGAGCAAAAATTTTGTTTTTAAAGCTAACTGCGGATGGCACAGTCAAAGATTGTGAAAAAGTTTACTGTGTTCACTGCCATAAACAATTCTCTTTTAAAGGATCAAATGCATCGCTGTCGTACCACCTTCAACACAAACATCCGATCAAGTATCGACACATCGTCATAAAATTTAGTTCAAAATATTCTTAACTTTCCATGTCCGTGAGAAATGTTCAGTTTAATGACGTCATAAATTTATATTTTTGGCTGTAATCGAAATTATCGATTAATTAATCAATAAATTTTCAAAAGTTAACGATTAAATTTAAATTAATCGATAACAGCCCTAATATTAATATATGAATATGTTATAATTTAGCTATTATTTATAGCACTAATTTGTAAGTTTTATTAATTTCTAAGGCTTTTTTTCAGCCCTTAAAGCAACATAATCGGATTGGGATACATTCATTTTTTTATGTTGTACTCTACTTGCCGAGTTGTCCCAGTAAGATGCCAAATGGAACTTTCTCACTTACAAACAAACAAAATAAGAATCAAACATCTAGTAACGAAATAAAAAATGAAATTGTCTTTAAAATATTTATTTATCTTCTGAGAAAATTAAAATAGATGAAAAATACCTTTTAAAAAACATTTTCAGTTCAGTCAGTAAATTTATTTTAGCATTGGTCGAGCCAGGTAAAAAATATCTGGCTAGGTAAATAAAATGGACGTATCATGACCAGATTACGTATTATATAGAGCCGAAAAAATGCCTTAGAAATTAAAAAGACTTACAAATTAGCGCTGTAATAGCTAAAATACAACATAAAATAATGCATTTAATAAAGTAAAAACGTAAGTTCTCACGAAAAAATTAAATTACGCTTTGAAATAATATTAATATACGTGTAGAAACTGCAGGATTACCTATTAATTTTATTAAACGCGCAACTAATTATTATTAATTATTATGCTAATTTAACTTTTAAAATGCCAGAGCCCATGCCCATAGTCATAGACTATGACTATGATTGACTAGATAATTTTGCTAGGTCTACCGCCCCGCCACTCAGTGAGCCTCAGTGTGTACGTTGTCGTAACTGTATCTTGTCTTCTTGTGCCAGTGCAAAAGACAGTTAAGTAATTGAAATTGTGATCTATGGTGCTACTATAACTATAAGTACAAACCGTGCAGCCTGTCAAAGTTCAAATTCAAAATAAAGTTTAGTAAAGGCTTTGGCTGTATAACCTTACCAGTCACGAGGTCCATACTAATTCCTAACTTGTGCTTTTATCATTTAAATTTTTACACATCTGTCCACATAATCTATTACAGTCGAACCCACTTAACTTGAGCCCGGTTAACGCGCCCACCCTACTAACTCGACATTTTTTATTGGAACCGCCAAATTCTCTTTTGTTTTATCATTTTCTCATCGGTTGATTCGATTATTTTAAGTCGCTGAAACCTAATACCTCGAGCACAAAATAGGGCCAAATTTGCAACTTAACGTTGGTTAGCTCGATCCTCGTCTGTTCGCCTAGCAATGCACTATGGCATTTTTAGTTCAAAACAGTGTTGACATCTCGCTTTCTTCGAGACTTCCGGCTATTGTGTGATTCTACGAGATTTCAATAAAAATTACCGGATGTTTTTACTTTCAATTTGATTGCGTGTGTGTCTTACAGTCGAACCCACTTAACTCGAGCTCGGTTAACTCGCCCACCCCATTATGTCGATGTTTTTCATTGGAACCACCAAATTCTCTCTTTGTCTTAGCATTTCCTCGTCGTTTAATTCGATTTTTCTAAGTCGCCGAAACCTCATAACACGAGCACAAAAAAGGGTCAAATTTGCCACTTAACGTTGGTTATCTCGATCCCCATGACCAATCGCCAGCTTTTGAAAATGTTAGCTATGATTTTTTTATAACCAAGGGAAGGGACCAATTTTCAGCCTCACCAGGGTCTGCTGGTGACGTCACAGCCCGCTTGCTCAGCGCTGTTACTTCTGGTACTATGCTTCGGTAACTAAGCGAATACATTTTTTTAAAAAAAATCCGTCACTAGCGAACTCCACAAACAGTGATAACGTGTATTTTTATATTTATAGACCAGAATATTATTATTATTAATAAAACGCTTTGATTTTGATGTCACGTTCGCTCCGCGTGTTGTATTCTGCCGTTTTATCAGGACTTAGTCGGTATATTAACTTATTACCCGGAGTTAATTTTTTGTTGTGTTACGGCAAAATACCAGAGCCAACACGCGAGCGACCATGACATCAAAATCAAAGCGTTTTCTTAAAAATAATAAAATTCTGGTTTATAAATATAAAAATACACGTCATCACTAATATGAGTGCCGATATGAGTATTTGTTAGGACAAAAATAACAGCGGTCATATTTGATGACGTCATTCTTAAATTTATCACTCGTAATTATTTAAAATATTAGGGGTCTACCGATATGCATTTTTGCAGATATTACCGATATTTTTTTTCGATATGAGTGCCGATATGAGTATTTGTTAGGACAAAAATAACAGCCGTCATATTTGATGACGGCATTCTTAAATTTATCACTCGTAATTATTTATATTTTATAATTAAGGGGTCTACCGATATCCAGTTTTGCCGATATTACCGATTTTCTTTCTCCCCAAAACGAAGTTTCCGATGTGTTTACAAGTACCAGATCATGACCTACGTAGGACTCATAACAAAACGAACCGTCCTTTATAAAAATGTACAAGGAAAATTAGGAAATCCTTTTGAAACTTCAACCTTGACTCATAATTATTAATTCTAACCAATAGTTTAATGGCTTTTGCACACGGCCACCTTTTATGAATGAAACAATGAGAACAAAGTAATAGTAATAAGTGAAAATGAGGTTGAAGGTTGAATGGTTGCCAATGACAACAAGTCTGCACACGGTACATTTTGTTATTCCATACGAAAGGAAATGTTTTAGACATCTGCGATTCTGCGTGCATCTTTGCTGTTAGTATTAGAGCAATTACGTAAACATAATGTTTTTAATAATTACGGTATACTTGGCATCGGCACTATTTACACAGTATTTCTGAGTATACGAAAATCGGCCGATACCTAAACAATATCACAGCACATGGCACACAGTATCGTGGCTGCACATATTAATACTAGGACTCTTTTGACTATTTCAATACCGGTATCGGGGTCGATATATTAATTTGTCGAGATATTGTAAATGTAAATGATAGTTTTTTTGTTTCCGTTTTTTTTGGGGTCAAAATGTCACTTATTATGAAATATCGGTGACTTCAATATCGGGACCTTTACATGCTACCGATACCGATATTGCCGATATCCAGTATTGATTATGTTCAGTATAATACGCTCCGTGCGAGAAACATTTACAGACTGAACGTGACTGAACTCTCCTTGCTGTAAAACACGGGGATGTGGTCATCAATGGCTGGAGTGAACTCCAGTGACCCATGGAGATCAACTATAGCAGACAGCTACATAAAGATACAGTCAAAACCGGTTAAGTCGACGGCGGTGGGGTATGAAAAATTGCGTCGAGATAACCGATGATCGAGTTAAAACGAAAACCAATATGGCAGCAAAATATTAACATGTGCTTGAAATTTCTTTATGTACATGATGTGCGTTAATTAGAGACGGGACGATTAATCGGAATCGTATCGGAACCGTAATATTTCTTCACTCTTTCCTAAGTTTGTAATTACCGTTCGTTTTTAAGGACCGTTTAAATATAACCATGGTTCCCACTCAGGAAAATGGGGAAAAGTCAGGAATTCTTAAAAAAAAATTCTCGGCCTTGAAAGTCGGGAAAAGTTATGACTAGTCGGGAATGAATATATATATATATATATATATATATATATATATATATATATATATATATATATATATATATATATATATATATATTTATGCCGAATTAAAGGACTTTGATTACGTCTCTGTGGTCATGTTTCGATTCCATTTAATTTTTAAAAAAGTTACCAGTTTATAATTGTCTGCGCATGCGTTAAAAGGTCAAATTTTTCGCCTCGCCTCGCCCCATGCCGCGTGTGGCATGGCATGTCACAGACGCTCGCGTTTGACGTGGAAACAGCAAATATAAAAAAAAACAAAAAACATATCAATATGGTAATTTTAAGTTTAATGCTTTTGACGTGCAGGATATCTGTTACTATCAGAACGCTCTCGAATTTCCTCAGTCAATCAAACTTGTAATCTAAATAAAACTATTGCGGCCTTGACCGTTGATCACACCGCGCTGTGGGCTGTGTGTTAGACCTCGGCCGGCAACTAAGTCTAAGCGAATTTTTAAAAAAATCATTCCTTATCAGAATTCGACCTACAAAAGTGATGTCGTGTATATTATATATATACTAGGGGCAAGTACCCGGCTTTTCCCGGGTTTAACAACAACAAAAATGACAACAGCAACAAAACAACAAAAACAAACAACAAAAACAAAACAACAACAAACAACAACAGCAACAACAACAAAACAACTACAACAACAACAGCAACAACGACAAAAACAGCAACAGCAACAAAACAACTACAACAACAGCAACAACAACAAAGCAACAACAACATGAAGGACATTGTCATCGCAGTGCAAGGGATGTGGACAACAACAACAGCAAAAACAACACAAAAGCAACAACAAAAAAAAACAAAAACATCAACAACAACAACAAAACAACTACAACAACAACAACAAAGCAACAACAAAGCAACAACAACAAAGCAACAACAACAAAGCAACAACAACAAAACAACTACAACAACAAAAGCAATAACAACAAAGCAACAACAACAAAAAAATTATTTTATGGCGATAATCGCCTTCTTGTTAATCTCGACACCAAAATGTTTATTATTTTGCGTCATTATTTTACGTCTTAATTTTCAATAATTTTTATTTTATATAGCTCATATAAGGAAAAATTACATTTTGGGCCCCCGGCCCCCAGTATCTTATATATATGGAACGAAACCTGTTTAATAACCTTTCCGGTATAATTTTGTGTACGTGTACCAAATTTCACGTTATTTGGTTGCCTGGATCTTGAGTTATTAGGGAACAGACAGACAACCAGACAGACAACAAATGCGTCTTATATGCATAAAGATATATATATATATACATGTACTGGAATATTAAGAAAATGATTTGATTTCATCGTCACGCGCGTGTTAGTCACAGTCACGTATATTACTGGTAACAAAGCAACAACAAACTTTTAAATAAATAATATTTTTTAAAATTTAATTAATTTAATTAAATAAAAACCACCGTCGATTCTCGATACAAACCTTTATTTTCATTTTTAAAGATATTCGTTTATCTTAAAAAATAAAATGATTAATGCATCAGAAAATGAATTAAGTTTAATAGTAATATAACATGCAGTGCGAAATAATGACGATTAACAACCTTTAGCGTGATTTCCCAGTACCTCGGGTGAATACATACTCCATGGATACACGTCGAACTAATAATTCACACATGCAAAACATCTGGTAATTTTTATTGAAATCTCGTAGAATCACACAATAGCCGGAAGTCTAGAAGAAAGCGAGATGTCAACACTGTTTTGAACTAAAAATGGCAAAGTGCATTGCTAGGGGAACAGACAGGGATCCAGCTAACCGACGTTAAGTTGCAAATTTAGTCCTCTTTTGTGCTCGAGGTATTAGGTTTCGGCGACTTAAAAAAATCAAATTAGCCGATGAGAAAATGCTAAGACAAATAGAGAATTTGGCGGTTCCAATAAAAAATGTCGAGTTAGTAGGGTGGTCGAGTTAACCGAGCTCAAGCTAAGTGGGTTCGACTGTAACTAAAAATTCATTACTTTAATTACTGTACTTTCGATCGATCTGACATTTTGATACAATGCATTGTTAAGTGACACAAGTCTATGTGCAAAATTTCAGCTCGATAGGATCAGGGGAAGTGGGTAATTTTTACCTTTGTTTTTCCGCGGGTTTGACCACGACAGAGAGATCACGACAAGGCGGTAAAGTTAATATAAGGAATTTAAAAATATGAATAAGCCAGTTAAGGGATGAGGGAAATGTTTGTGATGACATCTGGACAAAAATGTTGATGGGTGAGGGCTAGGCACTTATAGGTATTATAAAGTGTTACTTGAATGCAGAAACTTTAGCAGATGGTAAATTTTCACACTGACTGTTCAGTTTATATCCAGCTGCCATTGTTCGGTGGTTATTTTAGTTAAAGGTACAATGTATTAGCATGTTAGAATTTAGCTGCCATACAAAATTTGAGGAATTCATTCAGATTATTTATTATAGGCAATCAATTATGATAGAAAATGTGATTGCTCAAGGTGTACACGTTGACTTAACTTAAAATATTTGCCAAGCTGAAGCAAAGATGATCTTAAAATAACAATGAAACAAATTGCATACAAATGAAATGCAAACCTTTTTTTTAGATAAACCTAATAATGTATATTTATATTTGCTGTTGATTTTTAGGGAGCATATCATTTTACCATATGCCATTTAAACAAATATTTAACATGTTAAAATAATTTTTGAAATAAAATTTTGAAAATCTTTATAAAAAATACACTTTTATTTCTATTTTCAGATTTTTTGGGAAAAACAATAGCTGACAAATTTCTGCATAAAAAGTTCCTTTTAAAGGTTTTTTATTTCCTTTTATTTCTAAAATACGCACTTGGAATTTAAACATGAATTCAGCAATCTCTTCAAAGGATAGTGCTCAAAATAGAATCACATTATTTGATGTGGAAAGTTTTAAACGTAGGATGAACCCCAAGAAATCTTGTTTAAGGACAAGATCAAAACAAAGGATACAGAAAATGGATGGAATAAAAATTGATAAAGCTGTTGAGCATCTCAAAATAAATCCTTCTCCCAAAAGTTACAATAATCAAGAAAATGAACCAATAGACAAATTCTCCTCCAGAAACATATCTTCCTCTGAATCTTTCCAAAAAGAGGCATTGAAGTCGACTACAAGTCATGGTACACCAGGTACTCAAAATCAACCAAAAGAAACTAAGTTGTCATGTGAAGTTTGTTGTGCTGTGTTTAAAACATCCTCTACTTTGAAAGAACACATCAAGATTCATTCAGAGGAAAAAGAATTCAAATGTCCTCATTGCAATTACGGGTGCCACAGAGAGAGAAACCTCAAGCTTCACATGCTAACTCATGCCGACCAAAAGCCCATCAAATGCCAACACTGCGATTATACTTGCATACAAAAATTTCAACTGCGAGCTCATCTCCGCCTTCACGAGTCAGCCAAAATGTTTCAATGCCAACAGTGTGATGCAAAATTTCTAAAAGAAGCTGGACTGAAGATGCATTTGCTCAAACATTCTAATCGTTTCAAATTCCAGTGTGAACATTGTCCATATGTTACCAATAGTTTTGCTGCAAATAAACTGCACTTACTTATACACACTAAATCTAAGTCAGAAAAGAGTCCATTTTGCAGTTATTCATGTATTCACAAGTCAAGAGCTAACATGCTTGTTCACGATGAAACAGGAGTGAAATTTAATGACAAACAAAAACAAAAGAAACTGACAGGACATCAGGGATCCAAAATATTTGGTTGCAATGTTTGCTCATATAGATCTGCTACTAGAACTCTTTTGAGGCAACATATGATTATTCATGCTGACAAAAAGTTTCAGTGCAAGGAGTGTAAGTACAGATGCCACACAGCTAGTCACTTAAAACGTCACATGTTCACCCATTCAGACAGCAAACCAATTCTTTGCTCACAGTGTGGTTACTCATGCACACAAAACTTTCAGTTGAAGGCTCACCTCAAACAGCATGAAACATTTACCCCATTTGTCTGCAAAATATGCAGTGCCGTATATAAGAAAGAAGAGAGCCTTAAGGTTCATATGTTAGGTCATGAAAATGTGACGAAGTTTCGATGCACTCAATGTAACTATGCTGGAAATCGTTATGGGGATTTTAAAAGACATGTGCTTACGCACACAAAAGAAAAACCATTAAAATGTACCATCTGCAGCTACACTTGTATTCGTCAGTGGAGACTGAAAGCACATATGAAGATCCATTCTCAAAATAAACCTCTCCTGCGTTGTGATGTATGTGAATTCACCTGCCTGAGTTTTCCACAACTTAAGGATCATAAGGTAATTCACACTAATGAGGGCATTCTTCGATGTGACGTGTGCCCATTTTTGTGCACTTCACCGGCAAGATTAAAAAGACATGCAAAATTTCATTTGGCAACGCGTCAGAAAACATACACAGGTACAACGTTCCCCCCAGATTACCAACAAAAGTTAGAATTAGAGCAAGCTGATGCAGAAGCTGAAGCTAATACACAAACAACATTTGTGAGTATTCCACCCTCTCAGACAATGGAAATGGAAGAGGATTGGGATGCCGAACAGATGGATGAAGTTGATACACAAACAACAGTTCCAGCTGAAAAGAAACCACCAATCAACCATTCAAAATCTAAGAGGTTTCACTGTGATCAGTGTGACTTTTCTTGTGACTACAAGTCAACTTTTTCTGCTCACCAAAAGAAGCATTCTACTGTCAGGAAGTACAAATGTGCTCATTGTGACTACAAGTGTAATAAGTCACAAATGAAAGATCATCTACTTCGTCATAGAACTGAGAGGTTATTTACTTGTAAGCGCTGTGACTTTTCTTGCAAGGATAAAATAGCTCTTAAAGACCATAAGAAAATTCATACAAGGGAAAAGGCCTACCAGTGCAAAGAGTGTGATTACACCTGCCGCTCATCCGAAGGCCTCAAATCTCACATGTCAAAACACAATGGTGTTAAACCATATACTTGTGATGTTTGTGGGCAAGGTTGCTCATCTGCTTATCTTTTAAAAAGACACAAGTTTGTCCACGGTGAAAAGCCATTACAATGTAATTTCTGCGACTACAAATGTGTTCAGAAAGTACAGCTGACCAATCACTTGCTCCAGCACAAACACCAGAATCTCTTCTGCTGCAGTTTATGCAGTGCCACTTATAAAAAGGTTGACAGCTTGAAAATTCACATGATGTCCCACCAGAACATTCGAAAATTTGCTTGTAACTTGTGTAACTATGCTGGTAACAGATCAGCAGATTTCCGCCGACATATGCTAACCCATTCGACATCAAAACCTCTTCAGTGTCCACAGTGTCCATATTCTTGCATACGACAGTCTCGTTTGAAGGCCCATATGTTAATCCATTCACAAGACAAAAACTTGATCCGAAATCCTGCTCTTTTTCCCAAGGCTTACCGCTGTACTTTCTGTGATTTTTCCTGCACTCGCAGGTATAGGCTTAAATCTCATTTATCAAAAGTACACATTGATGTACCAGAAAAAGGCATTTTTAGCATAGACTTAAAGCAGAGAGAATCTAAATAGTTTTTATTTTTGTCCTTTAGGCCTAATTTAATCAAAGCCCTAGTTCTAATAGAACTTCTATTTAGCATTAGTTTACATTCATTTTCCATCAAACTGGATTTTCTAAAATTAAAATGAAAGCATTGAAAGGCTTAAGTAAAAAGTTGTATTATTTGGCTGTCAAGATAGTGCCTCAGACTCCATTTGTTAATGTTTACATTTTGTTTTTAGGAAATTATTTAAATTAAATAATTTCAGAAAAAAAAATTATTTAGATTTATAAATATCTAAACAAATTAATATATCGATCCCGATATTGAAAGAACCATAAGAGTCATAGTATTAATATGTACAGCCACAATACATGCAGCAAATTTCTGTGTATAAATTTGATAGTGTGCTCTTATTTGTCCAGATTGCTAGAAGTTATAAATGATATTATCTATACATCTATGTCATGCAATTTTGAAAACCAATTGTTTTACTTGTAAATCTGCTTCCCTTCATGCTGTTTCCATGTGAGATATTGAATCATTACCCTTTCCTTAAATTCGAATACCAGTAAAACAAAAAGTGAAAAAGTAAAGTCTCCTTTTTAGACCATGATGGCCTACAGGGGGGCAAGTTAATTGGCGTTCACAAGTTTTTGTTAACCATGGCTTACGAGCAAGGAAGTGTGTTGCTAGCACAATGTCATGCCGCCTTTACTTTCCCTAACTGGTATATATTTCAGTCTCAAAATTTTAGCTCACCAAAACTGGAGTTGAAGATGTACCCGAGTAAAGATATATTTGGTAGCTTTGATTAATTTTTTGGACTTTGTAGATTACTGTCTTGCTATAAGTATAAGGGAGTAAAATGTAAATGTTACTTTATTGATTTCTTTTACTCTTGATTTCCAAGTTTTCTTTAACTTTAAGACTTAAGTTATTAAAACACATTTTTCAATCAGTTATTAATGGATGTTTTGTTTTTTTACTCAAATTTGTGGCTTGTATACTTGTTGATATTTATTTCCATTGAAAGATGACAATCATGAGCATCTGCAGATGTTTGTGTAAAAAGTGGGGGGGGGAATGTGTTTTTAAAAAAACAACTGAACAATTCATGATCTCTGTTGTGGATGCCATAGTGCGAGCACCTTGCCACCTCTGGCAATCAGTTGGTCAGGTTTGGATGCTTGAACCACTGGTCCACCTGTGCTTTGGGTAGTATTTAAAATGATATCAGTGACATGTTTTTTTTAAGGCTTGTTTTTAGCTGCCCAGGATACCATCACTTTTAGCTCTCTCTGTAACTGAATGTTCAAATATATTTTTTTAAACAATTAAAAATTGATAAAAGTACAAGTAACGAATTTTAATGCAGAAAAAAAAGCCTGATGCCTGATAAACAATCATCACTGGTTGTTATAAATGAATTCTTGCTTCAACCCACCTTTGTGTACACAACGACTTGTTATTAGTATTAGTACAACCTTTGCAATCTGGAAAGCCATTAATACTGACGAATTCTGTGTAGCTTTAATTACTTTAAACTTCACTTAAGGTTAGGCCTATTGATCATCCCATCGTGCTTTATGTTCAACCATGTATCATACTAACTTAGACTTTCTTCCAGAACGCTGTCAATTTTGTACAGATCTAATTTTGTTGATGTTCCCCTCCTCAAAAATATTCACTTTATTATTTCTATGACATCAGCACAATCGAAATCGTCTAAACTCTAAACTCAATTGGATAACATAAAATTAAAAGATGCAGCATGACGTACGTAACTTACATTTAAATTACAAAATTGTATTTCTATAATGTTGTCTACACAATTTTAAAAAAATAATTATAATATAATAATGTTCATTTGGTAGGTCTATTTTCTATTTACCTGATTAGTTTGCATTTTATTATTGTTAAAATAATTGTAATTCCTAACTGCCCTATTTAACATTGATAATTCAATATCTGTTGATTAAATACTAAGATTGGTGTGATAGTAATAGCATTCGAATGTTACAGGAACTTGCAAAGCACAAACATATGTACAATACAATTCTTATGCACGCTTAAATATAGTTAATACTCTCAGTATTTTCGTATGGATAATTTTAATCCAATGCTTTTTTGCCAAAATTGCTCTAGATCCATTTGAAACTATTATTTATAGAGCTCATCATTATAAATAAAGAAATAATTCGGAGATTTTGTAAATACTTTTGCAGAACAAACGCATACAATTTGATTATTAATTATTACAATTGTTAAAAAGTTTTAATTGGTGAGAGGATGAGTAATGTAAGTACAGTAGATCATAACTATTTGTGTACAAAATTTGTTCTACCAGTAGCCAATATTCAACATATTTATATAGCTAAAATAAGAAAAATGACTTTATGGACCCACATCCCCAAAAGGCACATATGTTTACATAATGTTCATAACAACCCTGAAACTTTCACAGGTGTGCACACAAGTCACCTAATTTTCATGGCAATCCTGTCAGTGGTATTTTGGTATTGGAATGCATATGAGACAAAGGAATTACCAAAGGATTATACATTTATATAATTATTTTTCAAGAATTTATATTTTATATTTATATATAATCTTGATATATAAGGCGGCTAAACTAAAGTCCGCCTGTCAGTCAGTGGTCTCTATTCAAGTTCAAGGTGACCGATTGGTCGTGAAAAAGTGACCTCTCTGCTTTATGACCCGTGCAGTGCTTTATTTACCTGTAAGTTTCACAAGCTATAGCGTAGGGCCCCCCAATTTTTGGAAGCACCCCAAACATTGTTTGAGTGAGCAATGTCATATACACTTAAATATGTTGTGATTGGCGCAACACCTTTTTAGTTCTAAGTCATGATATCTCTGTAGACCATAGAACAGCTTTGGTAACAAATCTTACAAACAAACGTGGCTCAACAATAGACTGCTAAATAGACCGATCACAACAGATAAATAGTAAACGGCAGTACTGGAAAAATGTTATCAAACGAGATGGGGCGGTCATAATTACTATGGCAGAGCTTGGTTTACCTTTCAGAGGAGAAACATTTTGCTCTCCTCCCAATGACAGTTTCCTTGGATTACTCAAGCTTTTGGCAAAAATTTGATCCTTGTCTAGCAAACCATATAAAAATATTAGGGAACAAAGGATCAGGTTCCCATCTTATCTCTCTATTATAATATGTGATGAATTTATCCAAATTATGGCACATAAAATAATAGAAAAAATCTTGGATGGTTTAAGAGCTGCAGAGTCCCATTGATCAGCTCACTGTTACTTTGAGGTATGTTTCGCCCCATAATGGGCTAACTATTAAACTAAAGGTTTTCTAACTTTTCCAGAGTTGGATAGCCACACAGGGGCAAGTACATTGTATTGCTAAGAGGGTGCACTGTGCACAACTACTTTGAACTACCTTACAAATGAGTGAAAACTATAATTTTAGTAAGTGTCGAGGCCAGTCATATGAAAATCCTGCCAATATGTCTGGCAAATACAAGGGTATGCAGGAAATTCATGTGCTGGTGATTCCCTGGATCTTATTGGTGCGGAAGCAGTTGACAGTTAATCACTGTTATTTATATGCAGTAAAAAAAATTTGGAATTGTACAAGAAATATATAATTTCTCTTCATCATCTACTCATAGTCATAGATGGGCAGCGCTGTTGTCATTATCCAAAGGTGATTCAAAAGTTCCAAAGTCTTTGTCAAAGACTAGATGGAAGCACATTCAAAGGCCGCGAGTGCGATGCTTGATAGTGGTGATGGAATAATTACTGTATTGCATCAGTTGCATATTGATATTACAGAGAAAGGCGGAAAAAAAAAGAAATTATCCATGAGCATTTTGAATAAAATAGAGGAGTTTCAATTTAGGGTAATGTTATATTTGTGAAATTACTTCCTGGATGAATTTCACAAGACTAATCACTGCAAGACCTAATAAGCCTAGATGTATGTAGGAAATTGTATGCTTCAATTTCAGATTTTTAAAAATATTCCATGGATATGTTAGATCATTTTGAAGAAAAGCAAATGAAAAAATGTCTGATGTTAATTACAAGAAAAGCAGATGTAGAAGAAGCCATAGCAATGATAATAAATTATAAAGAAGATGTTGATTGAAATTGAAAGAAAAGGAGATATAAATTATAAAAGAAGACTTACACATGATGATGCAGATGATTCTTAAAGAGAATCTTGAGTCAAGAGACGTTGAGGATCAAAAATCAAAACATTTATGCCTGTGATAAATTCATTAGAGTCAAGTCTGGCACAGAGGGCCTCAGTCTGGCACAGAGGGCCTCAGTCTGGCACAGAGGGCCTCAAGTCTGGCACAGAGGGCCTCAGTCTGGCACAGAGGGCCTCAGTCTGGCACAGAGGGCCTCAGTCTGGCACAGAGGGCCTCAGTCTGGCACAGAGGGCCTCAAGTCTGGCACAGAGGGCCTCAAGTCTGGCACAGAGGGCCTCAGTCTGGCACAGAGGGCCTCAGTCTGGCACAGAGGGCCTCAAGTCTGGCACAGAGGGCCTCAGTCTGGCACAGAGGGCCTCAGTCTGGCACAGAGGGCCTCAAGTCTGGCACAGAGGGCCTCAGTCTGGCACAGAGGGCCTCAGTCTGGCACAGAGGGCCTCAAGTCTGGCACAGAGGGCCTCCGTCTGGCACAGAGGGCCTCAGTCTGGCACAGAGGGCCTCAGTCTGGCACAGAGGGCCTCAGTCTGGCACAGAGGGCCTCAGTCTGGCACAGAGGGCCTCAGTATAAAATGATGCTGCAAAAAAAAGTTTTCATTCTTAACAAAATTAGAAGCTGCAAAAGAACAGATTTGTGAAGGAGTTAGTGCTTTATGCCAAACATATCCTGAAGATGTGGACATGAATCTTATAGGAAAATTCATTCATTTTCTAGTCCATGGTTCAGCGGAACAGGATAGTCTGACACATCAGGATCTATCTAGTGTAATATTTAACAATCGTGTCCAATCAGCATTCCCAGATGTAGAAGCAATTTTGAGATTGCATGTCTCTTTCTCCAAGTCTTGAAACTAAATGAGAAACTATCATGGATTCCCCATGTCAATGGAGTTATTAAAAAAATTAAACAAAGCCTTAGGCTTTATAAAAAGAAACTTTTACAGATGTAATAAAAATATAAAACTAAAATGCTACCTCACTTTAGCAAGACCTGTACTAGAATATGCATCTTCTGTATAGGACTCATCCATGGGCGCCCGCAAAGGGTTATGAAGCAAAGTTGAGTTACGACAGATTCAGTCTGTAAATATTTGTAAATACTTTTAGTTATGTCACATATATAAGGGATTTATAGTCAAAAACTTTGTTTTTACGGGGTTGTTTTATTAAATCCCTTATATTAACTTCGCGGCCGTCTCTGTCGTCATCTCATCATCTCATGGGCGGGCGGGCGGAAAAACAAAAGTCGAAAATGACCCACTTTCCGTGATCCGATCGAGCTGAAATTCGGCACACGGACCCGTCTGACCTAACAATGCATCGTATCAAAATTTCAGATCGATCGATCGTACCGTAATTAAATTAATGCATTTTTAGTTTATCCTTATATGAGGTATGTAATTCAAATTCACTGTTTGTTATTGTTTTCTTCCCACGTGAGATTTGAGTTGATGCGTTGACGCGACCCATCAAAGTACCGCGTGCTTTTTTTGTTTACATTTTACGTGTCATGCTGAGCTCAGTTCCAAGTGTTATGAAGCAAAGTTGAGTTAAGAGTTTGAAAATAATCAATACTGTTAGTTATGTCTCATATATAAGGGATTTATAGTCAAAAACTTTGTTTTTACGGGTTTGTTTTATTACTAGTCTTATATTAGCTTGCTTTGTAAGTTTAATCGGAACCGTCCGGCCAACTATTTGTTTATAATTTTTTCACGTGCCCAGTTCACGCGTTGACGCCGACCGTCACTGTTCACACCCCCTACCGTCCCTGCGCCCAGGGGAGATAAAAACCAGGGGAGATAATTCTGTTTCAGTCTGTAAATGTCGCGTTTGAACATAATCACTACTTTTAGTTATGTCTCATATATAAGGGATTTATAGTCAAAAAGTAAGCTGGCTTTGCACTTACTGTAAAATGCGTAGACTAAAAAGTAGAAAATTAGTGCATTTTTAACATAAGACTAGTTTTTAAAAAGTGTTTTTAAGGTTAATTATTGTAGAGTAGGTACAGTCATAAAAACCTGGGTCATTTTTCTTTCCATATTAAACTGTTCTTTATCAATGTCAATAACGTAATTTATTTAATGTTCAAATGCTTCATTTAATTAGTTGGTTACGTGGTATTATATACGAATATTTTCTTGCAAGGACTTGCAGCTCATCAAAGCGTTCTTTTATTTGCTTTTATAATTCCATCCATGGATAAAAACATTTCTCGTTGTACTTCTTGCTCTAAAGATAGAACCACGTCTTTTGAATTTTCCCTACTCATATTTTTTCTCCTTCTAACTAGCCGTTCAGTTGATATCTCCATCTCTTCACAAATTGTTTGGCTCATATAACAGCATTTTGTATTAGCACATCTCTTTTTTCCATGCAATGGCTTTGCATTAATTAAAAAAAATGACGGGTTCCCATAAATTGATATAGCATAGAAGAGAAAAAGATTGCATTGAATTGAGTAAAATTTCAGCGTTTATTAACAGAGAAATTTGAATATTTACAACTTCTTGTCATAAATCTTAATAATTTTCCATAAAATAGACGAATTCAAATTATTAACACATTACTATTACTTTAATTTGATAGGCGTAACATGCTTAATGAATAACAGTATTTTAAAACACAAATTATGTGTACTACTTTAATGCAATAAAAACAAAATAAATTTAATTTTTAATAACTTACCTTACAATAATTTACTGAAAACTGAAACAGTAATATAAATTACTACTTGCAAGTTAAATACAATATTTGAACCACCATGCCTTGTAGGTACTTGTTCGCGCATCATTCTGCGAATTTCGAAATTCCACGTAAAAACTGTCGTAGCGATATTAATAGCACACATTATTCGGCCCAGCGGTGATGTGTTTTTGGGTAGTTTTCTTATAAAAGCGTCAATTGTGACTTATACCGCTTAGTTTTCCAAGAACAAATGGATACTTTTTTTGAGCGATTAAAAATTTTTGAACGGTTTTGCGTTAGTTATAATATCCACTATGTAATCAAACAAATGTGCGAATCCGTTAATTAAAACTCGAAATTACGAATATTTTTGTTTCACCTTGGTTTTCCCCTTTCAAAAGAACAAGGGTGGTTGTCGGAAATGGTTTGTACTTTTCAAATGCCCACAAATGCCGCCCCTATATGAGTGCCACCCGGGGCGGACCGCCCCCCCCCCTAGCTACGCCACTGCTTGGTTATAAACAATTACGTCATTTTTTTATACCAATTTGCTAATCAGCACATATTTCAGAGTATTTTAATATTTTTAAAAATAATATGGCAGGTAGACCAGCCGCTCCGATAAAAATTACTCCCGTTATTTTAGTTTAACATTTAGTATTTAGCGCAACGGTCACAACAGAACGTTCTCTGCAGCTATTTGCAAATGCTGTGTGACAATTACAACATTTAGAATTTGATAACTGGTTTATCTGACAGAAAATAACACTTCTGCGGTGTTCTATCAATAAATATTAATAAATAATATACTTTGATGTTCTATACTATTAGTATTAGTGTAAAATAATTTGGGACCGGGATTCGGAGGATATACACTCCCAAAAGTAAAAGGAGTACGTGTATATTTTATCACAATCGACAAGAATTACTGACCTGTATAGAATTTTAATTAATGGTCACGAGACCAGCCAAAAATAACGCTACGAAAATATTCACAACAACATTTTCTGCGGGCGCCCATGGACATGGACTCATCCACCAGAGAAAACATTGATAAATTAGAACAAATTAAAAAAAAAGAGATGTCAGATTCATTACTGGAGAATATTCAAAACTGACAAGAATAACACCATTTGTAATCAATGGCAATGGCATTAGTTAAACCATTAAACCTTTAAACACTAGAGGAAAGAAAAACCAAGAGTAAAGTAGTAATTATGCATAAAGCAATTAATTCTAATTTAGAAACAAAAAGACAACCCGTGTGCAAGAACAAACACATACACATTCTTGTTCTTCCCGTCCGGAATTCGGGCGTGGATTGGGTTGCCTGGAGAAACCAGGGAAGTCAACACTTTATCATATTTTAAAACACTAATAAGAATGCAGGACCAGACACAAGCCATAGATAAGCTTAGGACGAAATATCTTCTATATAGAAGGAGCGTCTGTAACAGATAAGATAATTGAACTTGAACTATCCCTTAACCCGTTGTTGGGTCGTTGGGGCACCATCGTGAACTGCACACTAACACACGCCATTTGTCACGGTCCTGTGCTGCCCTTTGAGAGTCGCTGAATGACAGGCCGGTCCACTCTTTGATATTGTCCTCCCATCTCTTCTTTTGTCTGCCTCTTTTCCTTCCTCCCTGGACTGTGCCTTGTAATATGGTTTTTGCGAGACCTCCAGTTCTTGTCACGTGTCCGTACCATCGTAATTTCCTCTTCTTAATTGATGTGAGTAGGTCCTCGTAGGGGCCAATAACAGTACTTATTTTGTTACGGACCGCTTCATTTGTGATGTGTACTGTGTAGGAGATGTTCAATATCTTTCTGAAACATCTCATCTCTAGCGCATTTATTCTTCTTTGGAGGTCTGCAGTGAGCGTCCAAGCCTCACAACCATACAAAAAGACTGACATCGCTAGAGAGCGCATTAGCCGTATCTTTGAGATAAGATAATATAGACTTACAAATGTTCTTTAGTGATTTAGTTCTTACATTATCATTAACTCATTAACTTAAACTACATACTGCATTCACAATTTTTATTAAAAATCAAACAAAACCTTAGGCTTTATAAAAAGAAACTGTTACAAATGTAATAAAGATATAAAACTAAAAGCTATCTCACTTTGGTGAGACCTGTACTAGAATATGCATTTTCTGTGTGGGACCCATCCACCAAACTAGAACAAATCCAAAAAAGAGCTGCCAGATTCATTACTGGAGAATATTCAAAACTGACTAGAATAACACCATTAGTTAAATCATTAAACATTGAAACACTAGAGAATAGAAGAACCAAGAGTAAAGTAGTAATCATACATAAAGCAATTAACTCTAATTTAGAAATAGAACACAAAGATAACTTAATACAACACTCAGATAGACATAAGGATAAAAACACCTTTCTTATTCCGTATGCAAGAACAAACTCATACAAATTTTAGTTCTTCCCGTCCGGAATTCGGGCGTGGAATGGGTTGCCTGAAGAAACCAGGAAAGCCAACACTTTATCAACATTTAAAACTCTAGTGGGAATGCAGGACTAGGCACAAGCCATAGATTATGATAGATGGGTGTAGGACGCAATAATCTTTTGTATAGAAGGAGCGTCTGAAACATATAAGATCAGATAAGATATCAACATAAATTAACTTACTACTTAAAATTTAAATGTAACTTGTTTGAATAATAAAATTGCGTCATACAAATTTTTACTTTTAATATATGAAAAATATTTATTGTGGATTTTTTTAGAAATAACAATTAAATTATACATATTAAAAACTAATTTGGACAAACCCAGTTGTCGGTAATTTTAATATCCAGAGGATAACGGAAGTGTGCACACAATAGGGCTAACCACTAAAATTATTAAAATTAAATAGAATAAAACAACTTCAAAAGGAAAGTGAAATAACAATTCCGAATGTTCATCTTATTCTAACGTTGATGTTGTAAAAACATTTTGGCTAACATTTTTTAAATGCTGGAGGCGTATTTTCTCAATTGTTGCTATAAAAAATTCGGTAAGTCAATAACAAATACTCAGTCTCAGTACGTTCGTGCAGCAGTAGCAGTGCTGTTTATTGTTGTTGACGTTAGTCGCTAGTGAGTGTCGTTAGTGCCGTATATACTCGACTATAGCCCGTTCGTTCATAAGCCGACCCCCCCCCCACACACACACTTTTGGAAGAGAAAAGTATTAAAAGTGTATAGGGGCTGTCCATAAATGACGTCACGCACCTAGGGGGGGTAACAGTAACACTTTTGTGACGAGGGGGGTTGAAGAAATGTGACGTCACATCAAAGGGTAACTTTAAATAAAACTTCCACTGAAATATTTGGTCGCTTACAATTTATTTAATGACTAAATAATCAGTGCTTCTCAATGTGCCGGTCGGTAGGCCATCAGACGCTGGTTGGAGTAAGGCGTAAGCTATCAAGACACAAAAATTAAATCTAATTATAATCCTTAAGTTTGAGAACCCACAAGATAACGTATGAAATTGTCTGCGTCGTTTGATGCTGACATCAAAGCCAAAGAATTTGTGATGTAGCCGCAGCTCCGTTTGGTCCTCTCACGGCAGGAGTCGGCAAACTTTTTTCCCAGTTACCCCAAAATATTAGGCCTGTTATCGATTAATTTAAATTTAATCGTTAACTTTTGAAAAATTATTGATTAATTAGCCTAATAGATAATTTCGATTTTTCGATTAAAGCCGAAAATAGAAATTTATGACGTCATTAAACTGAACATTTCTCACGGACATTGAAAATTAAGAATATTTTGAACTAAATTTTATGACAATATTTTGATACTTGATTGGATGTTTGTGCTGAAGGTGGTAGGTCAGCGATGTATTTGATCCTTTAAAATATAATTGTTTATGACAGTGAACACAGTAAACTTTTTCACCATCTTCGACTTTGCCATCCGCAGTTAGCTTAAAAACAAAATCTTTGCTCAACTTTCTAGTTGTATGTTTAAATTTAACTGCGCTGATGCTGTCAACCATTTTTATTTGACGTCTGCCGGTCCACATAAAGTAATAAAATAAATTATAATATTACGCGGGAGAAGTTTGTAAATAAAAAATATATAAATTATTCTTAATAATTAATAATTAATTATTTATTAATAAATTTAAAAAAAAATATTATAAATATATTCTTTAATTTTAATCGAATTTTTATAGATTAAAATAATTTTAATCGATAAAAAAATTTAACTATTAATCGAGAAATTAACAATTAATTTCTGCAGCCCTACAAAATATACACGTTCATGTGTGCGTTACCCCCCCAACCCCCAGGCTCGTGGTCCTACTCACATGACGGCGAAAATGCTACTGCTGAGTTTTACAAGCATGACAAGTGTCTAAAAAGGATCTGAATAGAATTATGTGTAGATATCAAAACGACATGGAATATCCTTTTTCTTTAATAGGTGAATCTATTTGATAGAATTATCTACGTTATAAGTTTGATATAATTGTTCGATTGGTTTTTGGTTAAACGCCCCTGGCAATTCTAGATATAATGATAAATGAGCCCATTTAAAATTATTCAAGTATTCATTAACTTTATTGAATGCATCAAATTCTTGACATTGCAATTCGAGAGGAGCACAAAACAACTTTCCTTCTTAGCTCAGTTTTTAATTAAGCATTAATTTTAAATATCACAGAAAGGATACTTGATACAGTCAAGTCATGTGGATTAAGATTATTGTCACTCGTGTCAATATAAATGAAAGTAGGGTGGATTTAGGTGTCTTCGTATAGTACGTAGGTAAGAAATCTACATAGTGGTCAAATTTAAAAAAATGCATTTTCTGGAAGGAACCGGTTCAATAATGGACATATGTTCAAAGCGTACACTTACACATGACATATTTTAATATAGCTAATGGATTATAGTGGATGTTATATGTCCCAAATAAGTCTGCATTACCCCCAAGAATTCCCTTTTGACCCCAAATGAGGTTATTTACCCCTGTTTGTCGACCTATTTCTTACAGGGATGCCCGTCAGTCAATTGAGGGATTTAAAAAAACACACATTTTACAAAATATTATTTTAAAATAATTTTTGTTCTAAACAAAGACGTTAACCGTGATGATTAATAGTCAATGTTTAATTTGTATGCATTCAAATAAAATATGATCTAAGGATGTTAACACAGTTCATTTTCTGAAGGCCAGTTAAACGATTTTTAAAAATGCTTCACGCGTGTTACGATATTACAATGTAGACCTTCACTAAATAAATAATAAAGACTTAAATGACAATAAAAGTGATTTTAAAGATACTTATTTTCAAATAGAAAATAAGGTGTTTTTGTTTGTTTGTTTATTTTTTTTTGGGTGGGGGTCCAAAGCTTTGCGACATATTTTTAGAGGGGGGGGTCTAATTTTTTGTGACGACACCTGACGAGAGGGGGGAGGGGGTAAAAAATCGGCCAAAATCGCGTGACGTCATTTATAGACGCCCCTTACCCGCTCGCAAGCTGACCCCCCAAAAATAATAGAAATAAAAATATTTATATATACTGTTGATTTTTAGGTAGCACATCATTTTTGAAATGACATTTTGAAAATCTTTGTTTAAAAAATACATTCTTTTGTTTCTGTTTTCAGATTTTTGGGAAAAACATAGTTCAATAGCTGACAAATTTCTGCATAAAAAGTTCCCTTTTAAAGGTATTCACTTCTAAAATACTCAATTGAAATTAAAATGAATTCAGCAATCTCTTCAAAAGATAGTGCTAAAAATAGAATCACATTATTTGATGTGGAAAGTTTTAAACGTAGGATGAACCCCAAGAAATCTTGCTTAAGGACAAGATCAAAACAAAGGACACAGAAAATGAATGGAATAAAAATTGATAAAGCTGTTGAGCATTTCAAATCAAAGTTTTGTCCCAACAGTTACTATAATCAAGAAAGTGAACCAGTGGACAAAGTCTCCTCCAGAAACATCATATCTTCCTCCAAATCTTCCCAAAAAGAGGTATTGAGATCTACTACCAGTCATGGTAGGCTAGGTACTCAAAAACAACCAAAACAATCTAAGTATTTATGTGAAGTTTGTTGTGCTATGTTTAAAACATCCACTAATCTGAAAGAACACATCAAGATTCATTCAGAGGAAAAAGAATTCAGATGTGTGCATTGCAATTACGGGTGCCACAGAGAGAGAAACCTCAAGCTTCACATACTAACTCACGCTGACCAAAAGCCCATCAAATGCCAACTCTGCGATTATTCTTGCATACAAAAATTTCAACTGCGAGCTCATCTCCTCCTTCACGAGTCGGCCGCACCGTTCCAATGCCAACAGTGTGATGCAAAATTTAAAAAAGAAGCAGGGCTGAGGATGCATTTACTCACGCATTCTAATCAGTTCAAGTTCAAGTGTGAACATTGTCACTACGTAACCAATCGTTTTGCCGATTACAGACGGCACTTACTTATACACACTAAATCTAAGCCAGAGAAGTGTCCATATTGTAGTTATTCATGTATTCGCAAGTCAAGACTCAGAGCTCACATGCTTGTTCACCGAGGTAAAAATGTCACCCAGGAAGAAGATTCAGAGTTAACAAAATTAGAAAAAGTTTTGATGCGATGTGACAAGTGTGATTATGTTTGCACTACAGCATCGAGACTTGGAAAGCACCAGAAATCTCATCTTAAAAATAGGGAGTTGAATTTAATAGAGCCGCAAACCTCAGTATTAAAAGATGAATGCAAATATGAAGAAGAGAATCCATTAATCCTGGCATTTTCACCCGGCAATCAAACATCAATGATATTAACTACATCACATGGTGAGGATCCTCCACCAAACACTAACTTGATATCTTTAACCCACTGTCAAGTTCAAGAGAATCAGTTGTCTGACTTTAACAACTCACTGAGCCAAGAACTTCTAACAGTGGAAAATGAACAGCTTCAATACAGTCACCCACAAGATGAGCAAGAGTTGTTGACCCCTGCTGACCAGGCCATCCTACTCACAGCTTCTGATCAACATCAGGAAGGACAGCATAATGACCAGACGGTTTTGCTTTCTACTGCAGGTCAGCAGTGGGACGCTGAGAGTGAATGGCCTGACACAGACACCTTCACTGTCGGAGATCTCGGCAGTTTCACTTTTGATCAACTTCTGCAGCCGTCCAACAATTTTATTGTAACTGTTGTCAAGGAAGAGCCTATCCCAGCTGCTGTTAAAGAAGAGCCAGTTGAGCCAGAAATTGTGAGGAACCATTCCAAATCCAAAATGTACCACTGCACTCATTGTTCGTTCTCTTGTGATTACAAGTCAACCTTTAACAAACACCTTCGAAAACACACAAGCACAAAAAACTACAAGTGTGCCCACTGCCGCTACATGTGTGATGAATTGTTCCGTATGAAAAAACATTTAATTAGCCACACTGACCAGAAGCTGTACCACTGTGATGTTTGCCAGTTTTCTTGCAAGAGTAAGATGACTTTACAGCAGCATGCCTTAACACACACAAACGAAGGAAAGCCCTCTAACATCTATCAGTGTCCTCATTGTGATCACACATGTAAGAGTCTGCAGGGTCTGAAGTCACACCTGGTCAAGCACACTGGAGATAACCCTTACAAATGTGATATCTGCGGTGAAAAGTTCTCCACGGATTACCTTCTGAAGAAACATAAATTCTTGCACGGTTTGAAACCTTTCCAGTGTCAGTACTGCAGCTATTCATGTGTCCAGAAGCAGCAGCTGAGCATACATTTGCTGCAGCATACTTATGAGTATCCATTCTGCTGCCACCTGTGCAATGCCAAATACAAAAAACACGACAGTCTGAAAATTCACATGATGTCTCTGCATGAAAACCGACACAAATACAACTGTGAGCTGTGCAACTATGCAGGGAACAGGGCTGCAGACTTCAGAGAGCACATGCTGACTCACTGTGACCGAAAACCCCATCAGTGCCCAGAATGCTCATTCTCTTTTATACGGCCCACGCAGCTTAAAAAGCATATGGCTATCCATATGAAAGATCAAATCAAACCCAAAGCTTTGTTAAGGAAAAAGGTTTATCGTTGTGCTTTCTGTGACTTTACATGTACTCGAACTATTCGACTGAAAGCTCATTTATCCAAGCTGCACCTCAGCTTACCTGACGATGTTATATTTACATTAGAGAGAGAAGAAATTTTGGATCAATGAAAATCAATTTTCCTTAAAACGAATTGTAATTGTATAAAAAGCACAGGTACATAATGTATTTCATTAATTTGCTATTAATTGTAAATAAAGAGGAAATAACTGAAACATATTATCCTATTATTTTTGAACTCATAAGACTTATTTAAAGTTCTCTTACCATTCAACTTATTCACTTTCTTTTAAATCTATTTAATAAAGTATTTAACATGTTAAATGCCACTCACAAGCTTTGATAACAAGCTTTCAAGAAGAAGCCCTATAAAGTTGACATTTTTCATGGTTGTTTCTTTTAGTCTAGCGGTTTGCAATGATACATTTTTTTTATTAGAGCTTTAAAAAAAAAGCCAAAACCCATAAAAACATGCAAAAATTAAAGTTTTTTTGCTAGCATATGTTTAGTTTAGTTCATTTTAGTTATGTTTCATAGTTTTAAAAACTATTTGCTATTTTATTTTTGTAAATGGTGTGGTTCCAACAAAATGTGTATTTTATACTCATATATAGTTATTAATTAGTTATATCTCATTTGTTTAAATCATTAAAATACTAAATTATCTAGGTTATAGTCATTCCATTTTAGAGTACGTGTCTGCATTCTGGGACCCTTATATCTAGAAAGCCCCGAGAAAGTTCTAACGGAAACATTAGAACCCCCTACAACCACGAGGTTATGGGACACAAAAAAAATATATATACCTAGAAGATAGTACACAGGTTGGAGGCGGTCAAAGTACACCTTGTTCTGAGCTGATACTGAAACACTTCAAGTGTTGGCAGCATGCCAGAAAGACTGGGCTGACCACCACTGGAAACAAGGCTTTGACTGGCTAGGCTAACATTACTATTTAAATTAGGTGAAAAACTCATCCCTGTACTGCAGTTCAGAATAGTTAAAAACAAGAATAAGACATAGGAGCTGCTTGTTATTACCAAGGACAATTCTGCGTTCATATTGCGACTCGAGTTTAATTTATGAAAGATATGCTACAAAGATTATTGGAAGATTTCCAAGCCATGTTAATGGCCCATAGTGCTTCAATTTGACTGTCAAAATTTTTAAAAATTATTTTAAAATGGCTCTCAGTTATCACAGGTCTGGCCACCCCTGGACTAGAACAAGCTCTTAACTTACACTAAAATACATTCTTAAATGACAAAAATTAATTTGCAACATGCTAATTTTCAATTAGAAAATACGGTTTTGGGGAAGGGGGGTCAAAGCTTTGTGACAATATTGGAGGGGTTTTAAGTTTTTGGGGGGAGGGGGGGGGTAAAAATCTGCCAAAATCGTGTGACGTCATATATGGACAGCCCCAAATTACTTTTTTGTCATTTAAATAAGTATTTAATTTAGTGTAAGTCTGTACTCTAATATAATAACACGTGTGAAGCCATTGCAAACGTCATTAAATAAATTGCAAGCTATCAAATATTTTGAAATCTTGTGCCTTGTGTGTTATTTAAGGGACTGAGATGTTGACACATATTTAACGGAGTAGGAGTGGGGTGGCATAAGGACAGTGAAGCAATGTTCCCTGTAAGAAAATACCATAAGATTCTGCCACTGTCTTGGGTAGTAACTTCAAGAAATCAAGAGTGAGGTGAGTGAAAAATATTTGAGAAGCACTGATTTACAAGACATCGCCAATATTAGTTATTAACTTATTTTATTTAAATCCTTTAAATTAACTCGTGGTGTCTGGTTGTTTGTCGAAAAAACTTTGGATCGATTTTTAACCCACTTCCTCGTAAGCTAGCGAGCTGAAATTTTGCAGGCAGTTGCGTACCGATGATAAAAACGATGTATCAAAATTTCAGATCGATCGCGTTTACTGTATTTAAATTATTGAATTTTTAGTTTATTTTATTTATCTCTATGTATCATGTTAACTGTTTGAGATATGAGTGTCATGGTGCGTATTATATTGAACAACCTTTCCTGTTGCGCAATAAGGTGCGTATTTTATTGACAACACTTTTTATAAACAAATTCCTAACCGGTGCGCATTATATTAAACATGTTTTACGACACAACTGCAATTCTGTATTTTTGGATGGTCTTGCGCTGCGTATTATAATGAACATTCTTTTAGTTATGTCTCGTACATAAAAGATTTATAATTTATAGTTAAAAACTTGTTTTTTTTTGTATATTAATGAATTAAAACAAACAGTCTCAATAACAATTTTTTCCAATATAGTCTATCACAATCCCTTCCCCAAATCTCTCAGCAGGCTACCCCCCCCCAAATTACCTTGAAGTTACCCATCCTATCACCCATTACCCCTTTTCCCCCACCCCATTAATAAACTGATGCTGGATTATAAGAGAAGTAATGGGAAGCAACTATTCTATTACTGAGCAAGTTTGAATAAAAACAAAGTTAACTAACGCCGTAGACCTCCCATCAATGGATTGGAGGATGGGGGCATCTTTCATACCTTCTTATTGTGTGGGTTTGAATCGAGGTTTTCGGGAGAGGGTTGGACTGCCAAGTGTGAACAGCCACAAACAACTGTGCGGGTCAGTTTGTAGTGCAGGTGTACAGCAATATTGGCTTACTTAATGACTTCAGGTCAAGGACATAAAAAAAAACCGGACATCTGACAAGACTCGAAAGTTTAAGATTATGCGAGGAACGATTCACTCTCCGGTGGATGCTGCAGATGTCGAGGATCCAAGACATCAAAGAAAAAATATGTTGTCTTGTGGAATCGCTTGTATAAGATATGTATTAAGTTCCGTGTTACGGAAAAGAATTTATACATTATAATTATAATATTAGAAAATAAGAGTTTAAAAAAGAGTTTTGCTCACCCACCCACGTCACCAAAAGCACTAGTTATCTCTTTGATCTTATGATCACCACAATTAAAAAAAAAGATTAATGTGGTATTTAAAGGGTTTACGGTTTACGTGAGCCTGACAGGACGCCACACAACTATGAACGTGTCGGCAAAACGTCTTCATCAGTGAACTAATAAACAAAAACTAATAGCAGTACGAAATTAAAATAAAGTAAAACTTAGCTTCACCTCTTTCTGGTTGATGAATTCCCTGGACAAAAACCACTGCTGCTTATTTATTTATTTTTTAAATTTGCACCAAAACTTTTTTAAATTTGAAGTTGAAATCGTGCTTTAGTCTTCAGCTGTTCATACTACTGAGATGAAAATTACAAACAAAAAATTAAAAGAGTCTCTCGATACCTAAAATACAATAATTATATAAATATATAATTTTAAAATCTAATCACACAGTTTGCTAAATCGTGTTCAAATATTTAGTGCATTATCATGTAAACTAGCTTAGTATACTTTTAACAACGGTATTTAGTGTGACCCTAAGAGAAAAACAAAATGGATGTGTGGCTACTTTCACTTTATAATTGTTTGTTTTGTATACTCGTATTATTTTCTATCCCTACATACGGTCAGGTATGCAAAATATCCAACATCCAAATAGATAATGAGGATGGGAAACAGCAGTATATTGAACTTAACCTAAAAAAAGTGGACGTTGATGATGAAAGTGCTTGTCCCGGCTGTAATCTAAGCAATGAAGATTCCGTAAAATATAACAATAATTTTGGTTATCATTACAACCAGTGGATCTCAACTCCCCCTACGTTTAATCTTGTATTTACCCCAGGAGAGCTTATAATTGAATGTGGTAAGGGTCAATCAAAATTTTCGTTATTTCTGCCACAGTCACACCTCAAATGTAGCCTATATTTACATAAGGGTTTTGTTTATTTTGTGAGGAGTTAGTTGAGAATTTATTATAATTTTTAAATTTTTTAGCCAAAGCAAAGAGAACGGAGTGCTCAACTATTTACATTGTTATGGCAGAGCGCGTACTTCCGGGAATGAAATATTCTATTTTTACACTTGAAAAGGGGAAAAGTGCAATTATTTTTATCCATAAACATAATTAAGGTAGTTAGTAGTTTTAGGGTCTGAGTTAGGTTTAGTTGTCTATTTTTTAAATTAAAATACAGTGGAACCCGGTTAAGTCGACTGCTTCAGGGTATGAAAAATGGCACCGAGATAACCGATCATCGAGTTAAACGAAAACCAATATGGTGGCAAAATATTAACATGCGCTTGAAATTTCTTTATGTACATGATGTGAGTTAATTAGTGATGGGGCGATTAATCGGAATCGTATCGGTATATTGGGACCCTATTTCTTCACTCTTTCCTAAGGTTGTTAAGACTGTTCGTTTTTAAGGACCGTTCGTTTTTAAGTGATTGTTTAAGTTTAAACATAACCATTAGTTGCGTTAGCGCAGTTTTTTTCCCCTAGTACATAACTATAACGAATTCATCTACTCCTGCCCGCCACGCCGCGCGCGCGCCGTCTTGCGGTGATTCCCAGATTGAGCGATACTGTGCCTTGGAAGGCACTTGCATGACTTTCCTTACAAGCTACACAAAAAATAACCTGCCCTGTGTAACCTACACATCCCTTCATTGTCCCCGAACCATTCTCTTCTAAACCATATTCCTTGGGTCCGTCCCCTCAGCTTACAATGGACTCAGAATTCCTTCCGTAACTTGATTCTAATCGGACTAGCCAACAACAATGGTGTGGGAGATTGAGAGTGGGGGTGGGTAACTGTTGCATTATATATTTTAAAATCTGGGGAGCCTTGTTTACAGTTCAGTAAGCACCCTATGATTTTGGTATCGTCCCATCACTAGCGTTAATAAATGAGAATGTACATGCACATGATTTTGGAGGTTTTTTTTACACAAAGGAGTTGCCGTTATTTGTTTGTCTATCATGACCTATATATGACTCATGACAAAGCGAACTCTTCTCTATAAAAATGTACAAAAATAAATTAGGAACTCCTTTTGAACTTTTGAACCTTCAACTTTGACACATTTTAATTAATTCTAACCAATAGTTCAATAGCTTTTGCACACGGACATTTCTTATGCATGAAACAATGAGAACAAAGCAGTAGTAATAGAGTCAAAATGAGGTTGAAGGATGAATGGTTGCCAATGACAACAAGTCTGCACACGGTACATTTTGTTATTCCTACAAAAAGAAATGTTATAGACATGCGATTCTGCGTGCATCTTTGCTATTGGAGCAATTATGTAATACTCTGCATCATTTACGCGGCCGATTGCCGAGTATCTCCGAGTATACGAAAATCGGCTGATGCCGAGTAGCGAACCGATCGGTTCAGCCCTATCGATAAGAACATTTTCAAAAGCTGGCGATTTAAGTTAGTAACACAGTGCTGTGAGCAAGCGGGCTGTGACGTCACCAGCGAGGCAGAAATTTTATGCCTTCACTTGGTTATAAAAAATCACATCTAACATTTTCAAAAGCTGACGTTTGGTCATGGGGATCGAGATAACCAACACTAAGTGGCAAATTTGACCCTCTTTTGTGCTCGAGTTGTAAGGGTTCGGCGACTTAAAATAATCAAATTAACCGATGAGAAAAGACAAAGAGAGAATTTGGCGGTTTCAATAAAAAACGTCAACTTAATAGAGCTGACGAGTTAACCGGGCTCGAGTTAAGTGGGTTCTACTGTCGAATAAAACATATACCAGCCAAAAATACCATTTATCGAGCGCACCGTTCGCTTTGCTTTTACCATTTAAAAAAAAATTTTTTGATAGTGTACATTCGCTCATCTGGATGACCGAGTATATGGCTGTATACTTGCTTGTCCACTTCCGGTTTGCCTAAGAAATCATGTTTCTAAAATTGAAGAGCTACAAGTATGTCGAAATAGTTAGATTGCACCGAAGAGCGCCGCCACTAGCATCAAACTTGATGATTATTTTGCATACATGTGCTTTAATCTCTCGCATACTTAACTGAACATTTTATTCAACTTCACGAACATGTAGGCTTTAACTTTAAGGAAGGTCCACACAAAAAAAAATGATCAAAGGCAAACACAGTTATGTAATTATAAACGTACTCAACTTATCCACGTGAACCAACGTATTTATAAAATTATCTTAATTTTTTTTAAATATTTTTTTTTAAATTTCTAAAATAAAGAATGGTGGACACTTTTCAATGACCTTAGCAAATATATTTAAATGATGTGATCTGTGTGTTCAAGTCAAACTCATTCCTTATTCACTAATCCCCCTGTCATTAAACCCCTGATTCTCATAACATCCTAGTATAATCTTGAACTACAACTAGATAGCGTTTATTGTGTGTTTTTAAAAAAAAATCCTATTTTCGTTCTCTCAGTCCTAATCTCATTCTTTACGACCAAGCAAACTGTGTTAAGTGTTCAAACCAGACCTTTATTGTCACACCAAAAGAGGTTAAACGCCTCAGTGTATTGAACTCAGATAACAGCTCTCTAGTCTAAATTCTAAATCTATTTTAATGCTTGTCATTGTTGTTTATTTTTGTCTATTTCATGTTTTTAAAAACAAATTTAACGTTTTTTGTTGTTTTTCTTTATTTAATTTTAGAGATGGCAGAGAAATTTAGTTTCCGCCATTTTGATCAAAGTCAGGGAATGAGTTATTAAAAATTATTCCATTTATCTATGTATCTTCTTCTATCTATATATATAAAAATCAAAGTATGTATGTATGTATGTATGTATGTTTTATTTATGTATGTATGCATGCATGTCTTTTATAGCTGACTAAATCATTCATCCGATCGCCATGAAACTTTTGGAGACTTTTGAGTACGCTCCCAGGATGGAAATAGGCAACTTTTTTTTCAAAATTTAACACTCATGGGGCGCCGGGGGCCCATAATGAGAATTTTTTCTTATATGAGCTATATACAAATTATTTTAAGCGTTAGCTACTATGTTAATTGATGGATCTTAACTAAACTTTGTATATAAAAACTTGACAGCCAATATTAAAATACTATAGGGCAATAAACTCCTAATGTCCATTTTTTCGGGCCTAGGGGGCCCAAAATGCCTTTTTTCTTATACTTTTAATAATTTATTCCCCATTCATTTATTAACGATCTTGAAAAGTAATGATAAAAGCATCCATTATTATCCATATTGAAAGGAACAGGTGTTTTTAACTTTATTTCTTGCACAAAATGGGCCCTGGGGCCCTTAATGTCGTTTTTTGCTTATATGAGCTATATAAAATTTAGTTTATTTGTTTGCTACTAAGTAAATGCATGGATCTTAACCAAACTTTGTATTAAAAAACTTGGTAGCCCATATTGAAATACGTAAGGGCACTGAACTTCTAATGTCAATTTCTTCGGGGCCGGAGGCCTTAAATACCTTTTTTCATATACGTTTAAGATATTTTTCCCATTCACGTAATAACGATCTTGAGAAATATATCCATGATGAAACTGAATTAAAAGGAACAGGTTTTTGAAATTGACACCTTGCACGGGATGGGCCCTGAATCCCTAAATTTTTTCTTCTATATATATAAAAAATGAAAGTTTGTGTGTGTGTGTGCATTTCCTTTATAGCTGACTAAACCATTCACCCAATCGTCATGAAACTTTTAGAGACTGTTGAGTACGCTCCTGGGATGGTAAATGGCCACATTTTTTTCTAAATTTAAAACCAATGGGGCGCCGGGGGCCAATAAAGTCTTTTTTTTGCATATATGAGCTATATAAAAATTAGTTTAAGCGTTAGCTAATGTATAAATTTGATGGATCTTAACCAAAATTTGTTATATAAAGCCTTGACTGCCAATATTAAAATACTATAGGGCAGTGAACTCCTAATGATCATTCCTTCAGGCTTGGGGGCCCAAAATGCCTTTTTTCTTAAACGTTAAAGATTTTATTCCCCATTCAATTATTAGCGATCTTGAAAAATAATGATAGATGTATCCATTATCATCCATATTGAAATGAACAGGTGTTTGAACTGAATGGGCCCTGGGGCCCTTAATGTCGTTTTTGCTTATATGAGCTATATAAAAATTAGTTTTTTTCGTTAGCTACTGAGTAAATTAATGGATTTTAACCAAACTTTGTATGCAAAAACTTGGAAGCCCATTTTAAAATACTTATGGGCACAGAACTTTTAATGTCAATTTCTTCGGGGCCGAGGGCACAAAATGTCTTATTTTTGTATATGATTTTTTTATTCACTTTTTAAAGACCTTGAGAAATATATCCATTATGAAACTGATTGAAAATTAGGAGGTTTTTGAAATTGACATCTTGCACCGTATGGGCCCGGTGGCCCCTTAATGTCAGTTTTCCCCCTATATTAGTTATATAAAAATTAGTTTCAGCGTTAGCTTATGAGAAAATAACTGGATTTTGACCAAACTTAGTATATAAAAACTTAAGAGCCTATATTAAATTACTATAGGGCACTGAACTCCTAATGTCATTCCCTCGGAGCTGAAGGTCCCCAAAAGTCTTTTTCTACTGCACGTTAATAATTGTATTCCCTATTCAATTTTACACAATATTGAGAAATATAGCTTACAATGGCACTAAAAATTAAAATATCCCTCATTTTGGGACCGGGGCCCTAAATGTCGTTTCTTCTTTTGTAAGCTATTTAATTATTAATTTATTTATCCGTTTGCTATGAAACTTTGACTTTCTTTTTTGCACACATCCGCGAAGGTTTCTGGCAGAATTTTTAAAAACATACCCCTCATTGGTTTCTTTAAATTTATTCATTTTTACTGAGATCGTTGCAACGCATGACGGGTCTGCTAGTAATAAATAAATTTGAAAATTTTTATTTATTTATCACTTAATCTAAAGACTGTAAGATTAATGTATTTTAATTATTTTAAGATACTGAGGACTCTAAGTCATTGCCCTCTGGTTTATGTGCCAATGGAAAATCACAAAAGAATGTTTGCCTGGACAATATTTGCAGCTTCAGTTTAGAAGATGTGGAGGTAACGTTTTTGTGAAATTTATGGTTTCAAAAGAAATAAAAACACCTTAAATCTCACTTTAAAACTTAGGAAATTCAATTAAAACTGATAAACTCAAGAAATTCTTCTTATTTTGACAATTGTTATTTTCTAATCAACAGGAATTGGCAGAGATTATTGAAGAGAGGCAACTCCTCCCTCTTAGTACTGGAGATGAAAAACTTGATCACAAAGTTGGTAAGTTAATTTAACATTTTTAAAGACATATTTTAAATTTTTGTATGTCTGATACTTTGCCCTAGTTTATGCAAGAAATATTACTAGATACTGTGGTCACACTCTTTTTTTCCTCTTTGTATGATTAATAAATCTTATTTCATTTCTATATTATTTATTTTTAGCAATGGGCATTGTACTGCTCAATCTGGGTAACCTTGACAAGGCTGTAGACGAATTCACAGCTGTTATAACAGTATGGAAACAATATTTGAAATCTCTTTTGTTTGTGTGTGTGAAATGCCTCTACTAACATTTGTCAACTAAGTCCAATTTGTATGAATTTATCAATAAAAAATATAATGAAGTACTTACAGCTGGATCAGATATTTTGCTAGTAATAGATCAATCTGTGAAAATGTTTGAATTTTTAAAATGTACTTTGATTTAATTACCCAAGAACATGAACTTTCATTCATGTTTGAATGGATACTTTCTTCTAATTACAGGTGGATCCGATGGCTACTGTTGCATATTTTGGTAGAGGGGCAGCCCATGCTCGAAAAGGACTTCAAGTAAGTCTTAATTAATTAGACTTTATACCCTGTGCAAGCTGACCACCAATTACTTGTGTCATCTGTCTTCATAAATTTTATATATTAGTATAGTTCAGTGTTTCTCAAATAGTGGGGCCCGTCCCCCAGCGGGGGCGCGAGGCTCCGTAAAGGGGGGCTCGTTAGACCGTTATGCAGAGGTGTGCTTATAACAATTTTATAGACAAATGATACTATTTACAGTTGCGCGGGGACGAAGAATGTTTTCTTTCTTCCGGGGCGCATGACAGAAAATAATTGAGAAACACTGGTAAAGTTATTAAAGTGACTTATCAGCTAATAGGTCTTACTATGGAGGGATAAAAAGAAAAATAACCTATATTTTGAGTAAAGATATAGATTTAGCTGCATCTAGTTGTCATGAAATGAGTATCACAACTTTAATCTACGAACTAAACACAGGCTTGACTTATTGGTGGGTGGGACAGGTGTAAAATCAATATATATAATTTGTTCGTTTGTAACGCTATTTGCGCACCGCTAAAAAAAAAGCCTTAAAAAAAAATTACTGCACAAAAAATAACTCTTTTCCAACGTTTGGATAAAATTGTTCAATATGGAAATGAGATTTAATTTTTGTCTCTTCGTCTTAACATTTTCTGATTATTTAATATACGGCTTTCAGGTTGAAATAAATTTATTTTGAAAACTTCCATCATATTTGACGGGTAATACACTAGTGTTATCTGAAATATTGGGTAAAACAATTTAACAAATAAAATTGATGTAGAAATAAGAGCTGGTTTATGATCAAGTTGAATATTTAGTTAAATATCTCCACCATAGAATGTGTTGGCATCGAAACAGGCCCTCGATGACTTCAACAAAGCAATAGAGCTAGACACAACTCAGTCTCGTCCTGACATTCTCATCCACAGAGCTGAGGTTTGTATACTTGGTAAATGTGTACAAGTGAAAGCAGCAGCAAGTTAGCCTTGTATGATAGAAGCTTTGTTATTAAATTTCTATTAATTTTCGTTGTTGTTGATATAGTAGTAGTTATAATAGTTAATTGTATTACATACTAAATAAGAATTATTTAGCTAGCTCAGAAATACGAGTAGGAGTAAGTTAGCTTTGTCAAGTTTTTCTTTACTTCATGTACAGTCTGAAACAATATTGTCCTTGCTCTAGATATTATTGATGATGCAACGTTTCCAAGATGCTTACAACGATGCATCAGCTGCATTGAAGGTCAAGGCCTCTCCCAAAATTTACTTCCTCCGTGGAATCATCAGCTTGTTGATGGAGGTTAGTTTATTATGAAATTCAACATCAATCTTAATATTTTTGGGCTTGTGTTTGAAAGAAATTGGGTTTTAATAATTTTATTGTTCCTTTATATTTACTTTTATTGTTTCTTTATAGTAAAATATTAATAAATAAAAGATGTTTTATGAAATTTATGTACAAAGAGTCACTTTTTATGCATGGAAAATATCATTTATTTCTAAATCAAAATTTTTGTATAGATCGTAGTGTACAATATATATGTCTAAGGGAGAGTACCATTGATAAAATAAAATATGATACGATAACCCATCAAGGGCTAATTTTGGGTAACAGTTTAATCACACCATTATTTTGATATTAAAATACAGTTTAAAAATATTGAAAAAATATGATTCAATACCAAATACATCCATTAAGTTTCATAAAGGCTGTGTCAGGCCAAAAAAGTGTTAGTTAATTTGTGTGTGGAATATTGCAGTTGTTAAAAAAATGAAATGGGAGATAGTTCTATAAAAAAGGCTGAACTGAAATTTGGTCAACAAGCAGAGCTAAAACCCATGTTTTGTGGATTACTCTCTCATTTGTGAATAGGAACCTAAACCAGTTTTCAAAATCTTTCACGCATTGCTATATTGAACAAGAGTTATGTGCCTTTACTAATTGAGTGACCATGTGATAAAAGTGACTCCAAATTCCATTTGGGAAAAAAATATGGTCTTATCCCCATTTATTCAACCATTTACACAATAATATTTTTGTTACACTTTTACTAGAATTTTGCTTTGGCTGAACAAGACTTCCGTAAAAACCTTCATACATCAGATGAAAAAATCAAGTCTGTGTCCCACTTTCATCTTGGCCTGGCTTTGTACTACAGAGGGAAGGTCAGGGTGAGTCAAAGCTTGTATGTTCTCCACAATTACAGCTTTTTGTGCTAGAGAAATTATAAGGAAAAAATGTTTTGTAAAACTGGTCAACAAATTGCAGGCCCACTAAAGCAACTGAATCTTCTAAGCTGTCTTGCATTTGGCAATTGAGTGCTAAAATAAAAATGACAAATTTGCTTTTTGAAGCTGGTATTTTTCGAAAAAAAGGACAGTATTAAATTAAGATTATTTTAAATTACTAAATTAAGATTATTTTAAAGTATTAAATTAAGATTATTTTAAGAATGAGGGAGGGGTGTGAACTAATTTTAAAGGAAAAAAAAAGATCAAAATTTTAAAATGTTGATATTTTTTTAGGCACAATGCATTAAATTAAATAATCTGTATTTCTGCCTAACTTGAAAAATTAAATAACTAAATCTATGCTAAACCCAAGTCTTTACTCTGAAGTCTAACTGAAATGAAACTTAAATGTAAGCAGAAATGTTACCTAACTTTCTCTTCAGGAAAATAGAATCTCTGCTTTGAAGAGGATAAACACAAATTTTAATTTCATTTAATATTTTCTAATTTGATCATTGCTACCACATGAGTGATGCCACATGAGTGATGCCACATGTATTCATATAAATATGAGTCAAAACTTCTCCTCATCAGAACAGCTTCCTGGGCAGTGGTCTTTTAATTGCATACCATAAATACCCTCTATAGTGTGCACACCCCGTTCACAGTGTAAGAACTCATAGGCATCATTCCCCCTCAGTGAAATAATTCATCCTCTAAACTGTCATGAGACTTTGGTCCTGAGCCACACACATTCCTCATCATTCCTAGTGCTCATCTTTACCGTAGTTCTCAACAATTCTGAAATGTGATGTGATGGATAAGCCTTCAACCCCTCAAAACACAGATTTTCTTTGTTCACACTTTTTTCTATTATTATATTTTTGCTTGTCACAGCTAAGAATTATCTATCTCCAAATTTATCTATGTTGCCTTACTTTTAACACTGCATAAAATATTCTTTCATGCAGAATTTCTGAAATTTAAAATATTTTTTTTGTCAAATGACACGTTCCCAGAATGCAGTAGAAGTTTTCAAAGAGGTACTGAAGGATAATCCAAACCACACAGAGGCAACACTGAGTTTAGCTCAAGGATTTAAGTAGGTCTAGAAACTTAAGACCTTAAGAAGATTTATAATCTTTTAATTTTGTGGTTCCAGAGCTAGAAGTGGATTTGAAATATCTAATTAAGTAGGCTTAGGATATAATCAAAGTAAAAAGTAGCTGAACATTTCTGAAACCTTTCTAACTCATCTGTGCCAAGTACATCAACCGTTTGCATACTTTCATTCTCATTCTGTCTCTTGCTTGAGCATTTAATACTTGTTTCTGAAAGGTAAAAATACACTGCAGTTACTATTGATATTTTGTAAACGTATTTGGTCTCCAGTTGTAGAAGCTGTACAATAAATCAGTGTAAAGTTGTTTTCATATTTATTCTATCTGTGTCTTTGATCAGAGAACTAGGAAACATCAGAGGAGCCCTGACCAAGTTTGACCAGAGCCTGAGTCTCAAGCCCAACAATACAATGGTTTATAATCTCCGTGGCAACATGTTGTACAACATAGGTGATCACAAATTAGCCATTTTAGACTTTGAGGTACATTTTGGTTAAACAAAGAATCTTTAACCATAAGCTTTTGCAACAGTTTTTAAAGTTTAAAAAATAAAATTTGTCATTAATTTCATAGAAAGTCTGTCCTGATCAAGTGTCATACTGGAATAAGGTTTATGCTGATCACTAAACTATTACATTTATTCTAAAGATGCATATTTCAGCAAAGTTGTGAAAGGATAGATATGATAATGATTCTGTTTCATTTATTAAATAAATAATCCAAGTTTTCATTGAATGATTTATTTTACTTTTCAAATAGAAAAAAAAAGCTTTATTTTAAAGGTTATTAAGACTTTACTTTTAGAGTTAAGGCATATCTAAGTTTCTTTGCATCTGGCCAGAGATGTGTTGAGGGGTCACCTCATAATTCCAACTGCCAATATATGAAAGCAGCATCTAAAATTATGTTGGGACAATTTTATGATGGTCTCAAAGACACAACTAAGGTGAGCTTGAGCTTAAATTTTATTAAACTTATAGCTGCCTAAGAAAACGGTAATCTTCAAGTAGAGAAATAACTGAAAAGAAAGATCATATAATTTGCTTGTAGAAAAATAGCTTCTTGGAACATGGTTGTAGTTTTATGTTCAGTTCTGAATTTAGCTGCCATAAAATTGGTAGCATACTCAAGTTGTAATGCAGCTGTCTAGACTAGACAAAAAGATAGTATCTTCCGTGGATGTACGTAGATGCAACTTAAGTGTGCAGTTTAGGTGACTGGAAAATATTGCAGCATAAAATAAAATCTTAAATTCAAATAAGAATTAAATTGCTAGAAAATTAAATATGATTACAGTCAAGTATTAGCAGTCTTGAATAATATAAATATAAATAACTGCTAATATTTGTAGCATTATCTCTTTTGTGAAAAAAGTAGAACAGCTTCAATCCAGAATGAAATATGCACATCAACTGAAAGCCAGAAACTAGAGATTGTTTGGTAGTTGAAAGTTATACCATAGATATAAATATTGGTTGGTAGTGGAAAGTTATACCATAGATATAAATATTGGTTGGTAGTTGAAAGTTATACCATAGATATAAATATTGTTTGGTAGTTGAAAGTTATATCATAGATATAAATATTGGTTGGTAGTTGAAAGTTATACCATAGATATAAATATTGGTTGGTAGTGGAAAGTTATACCATAGATATAAATATTGGTTGGTAGTTGAAAGTTATACCATAGATATAAATATTGGTTGGTAGTTGAAAGTTATACTATAGATATAAATATTGGTTGGTAGTTGAAAGTTATACCATAGATATAAATATTGGTTGGTAGTTGAAAGTTATACCATAGATATAAATATTGGTTGGTAGTTGAAAGTTATATCATAGATATAAATATTGGTTAGTAGTTGAAAGTTATACCATAGATATAATATTGGTTGGTAGTTGAAAGTTATACCATAGATATAATATTGGTTGGTAGTTGAAAGTTATACCATAGATATAAATATTGGTTGGTAGTTGAAAGTTATACTATAGATATAAATATTGGTTGGTAGTTGAAAGTTATACCATAGATATAAATATTGGTTGGTAGTTGAAAGTTATACCATAGATATAAATATTGGTTGGTAGTTGAAAGTTATATCATAGATATAAATATTGGTTAGTAGTTGAAAGTTATACCATAGATATAATATTGGTTGGTAGTTGAAAGTTATACCATAGATATAAATATTGGTTGGTAGTTGAAAGTTATACCATAGATATAATATTGGTTGGTAGTTGAAAGTTATACCATAGATATAATATTGGTTGGTAGTTGAAAGTTATACCATATATATAAATATTGGTTGGTAGTTGAAAGTTATACCATAGATATAAATATTGGTTGGTAGTTGAAAGTTATACCATAGATATAAATATTGGTTGGTAGTTGAAAGTTATATCATAGATATAATATTGGTTGGTAGTTTAAAGTTATATCATAGATATAAATATTGGTTGGTAGTTGAAAGTTATACCATAGATATAAATATTGGTTGGTAGTTGAAAGTTATATCATAGATATAATATTGGTTGGTAGTTGAAAGTTATACCATAGATATAATATTGGTTGGTAGTTGAAAGTTATACCATAGATATAATATTGGTTGGTATTCATTTTGTAAATTGCTTACCACGAATTATAAATCATTACTTGACAGTTGATGGTAACTGAAATTCCTACTATAAAAGCATCTGCTGAATTTATGAAAGCTCATTATCTCAGGGGTAAGTTGTATGTCAATGAACATAACAAGGCCCTATAATTTTTTAAGTTGGTCTAGATTTTATTTAAGTTAATTTCACACAAGCTCATATATAAACTGTTATAATTAGTGTCTTCACAATAACATTTGTAGTTTTGGTATGTGATGGTGAAATTTTCTTTCTATTATTCTGCTTGAAATTGTATTTTTAGAAAAATTTCAGCATTCTAAAATTGTCTACATGTTGTTTTTTTTTCTTTCTTCAGAATATGCTAGATACGTCCACGCTCGTTTAGACAGTCTGATTTCATCCATACAGCCAGACACAGATTTCAGTCCTGAATATTTAAATCACTGGATCAAATTAAAGAAGTTTGATCTCAAAGTAAGGACTAACATTTTTAAAAAAATCCTTACTTGATTGATGACTCACTGAATCAGTAATCAGTAATACATGAGTTTCCCGTAGATTTAAGAATTAGTCTTAATATGGAATCTTGTAATGTACTTATAGGAATCCCAATTAGTGATTGCTTATTGGAATTTTATCTTTATCTAGTGCTATATTGAGCATAGTGATAGTCATATATTAATTAATTCATGGTACGAAGAGAATTGAATTGAAATTTGCAATATTTAAATTTAAAACTTTTAGGGCAAGTATGTTTATTTATATTACAGAAACTGTTGGTAAACATGATCATTAGAGTGAAAGAAATTGTCACTCAAATAAAAATAAAGATTTTAACATGATTTATTTTATCTAATTAATTATTTCCCAAAAAGGAATTAGAAAATAATTAGATCAAGTCACTTTCGTTAGTCTTTGTGAGAATGATTTCATACACATGAGTTACTTCCCATTCATTTCTTGGTCTACACTACCTGTCATTGATTTGTTTCAGAATTACAAAGAGCAGCCTGGACTACAGCCTGATATAAAGTAAATACAGAATTTTCATCTAAAAGTTCACCCCCCCCCCTTTCCCCAATTTGTTTAAGGGAGTGGGCTCCTTAACCTCTTTTTAAAGTAAACATGGTAATTTAAAGTGGTGTAACTGATCTAACTTTTTAAGTAAACATGGTAATTTAAAGTGGTGTAACTGATCTAACTTTTTAAGTAAACATGGTAATTTAAAGTGGTGTAACTGATCTAACTTTTTAAGTAAACATGGTAATTTAAAGTGGTGTAACTGATCTAACTTTTTAAGTAAACATGGCAATTTAAAGTGGTGTAACTGATCTAACTTTTTAAGTAAACATGGTAATTTAAAGTGGTGTAACTGATCTAACTTTTCTGTGATATTTATTTTTGAATCATTGTTTCAAAACTGTGTTTACCTCATTCACCAGAAACAGATCAGGGAATATCTTAGGTCTAACCAGGTGCAGTCTGTCATTAAGGTCTCTTACTAAATTACTGATGTCATTGATTTTCACTTGATAATTTATTTTTTTTTCATCTTTGGAATAAGAGATAAATTTTAATAAACAACATATCACACCAACTCTAACACAATTTACTTCTCATTGCATTGTGGTTAGTAAAATTGCAGTTAAACCTCTTTAGGTTAGTTCTGACCTGTTGGTCACTAACAGTCAGGTCAGGACTCCATCCCTTGAAAGTCTTGACATTCCTGTAAAACTTTATTATCTTATATGCTAATGATTCAGTTGGACAGAGATGTACATTCCTATGAAGAAATACCACATTATTAAAACGCCTTTTATGTCTGGCTGAAGCCCTGAGATAGAATCCCATCTTGTCAAACTTTATTATCTTATATGCCAATGATTCTGTTTGACAGAGATGTACATTCCTATGAAGAAATACCGCCGTCGTTAAAACCCCTTATTTGCCGCGCTGAAGCCCTGGGTAAACTGTCTCAGGTCAGTGTAGATGGCATTTTACCAGACAGAAGACTTAACCTTGCCGTGGGCCTGGCGTCTATACATATAGCTCAGCATTTTGAGGTGAGGCCAGTTTGGTTTAGCTCAATTTCTACATTAGCTGCAGCTTGATAGAACCAGTGATATCTTTGTTATGGATTTTTTGTTAAAAACCCAAATATTTACTGTATTTATGGATATTTTAAGTTTTCTATGTTCTATGAGTTTGTTAATCTTGAGATGTTTTTTAAAAATTCTTCTGAAAGTCTAAATGGAAGACATTAAAGAATTTAAAAGCTGGGACTAGTGGTAAGTTTTGTGATATTTTAGCGACATTGGATAAATATTTAGTTTATTAGTGTATGTCCTTGAGCTTGTTATAATCAGTTATGATGCTGTACCATGGTGAAAAAATTCATGAAAGAGAAATTAGAAGACCCCAGTGCTAAAAGTACTGAAGTCACATTTTTGTCCAAATTCAATCTAAACAGTGAACTTTTAACATCTGGTTTAGACCTATCTACTGTATAAAGTAGAAAGCAATACAATGTAAAATAGCCTAAAAATATATATACTATCATCAAATAGACACAAAATAAATCAAAACTTTATTATCTCAAAATGCATGTTTTGTGACTTACGTACTTTTGGCACTAAGCTCTTCTTATTTTTTGTGTCCATTGTGAAATATTGTATTCACATGAGAATGAGAGACATGTGAATGATTAATTTCACATGAACTATATTCCACCATCTTACTCTGTTAAAACACACACTGTTAATGTATTCTGGAGCTGCTTATTGACCTTTCATGAGACATTTCCTTATGGCGAGGCTGGCCCCATGCCCAGTAGCCTTAATGTTAACACACGATTCGATGTCGTGCTCTAGATTAGTCTAAATGTGCTAAGTGCTGGCATGAACTCTGGCTATTTCCAATACTTGTCATGAACACTGCAGAGAAAGTGGTTGACACCTGGAGAGAGCTGTTTGACATAGGGGTCTACTACAGGAGGATTGTCAGTCTGGACCAGCCCTTCCTCTGGGTGGACACGTTGCCAGATTACAGGAGTAAAGATGGCCACAGGGCTGACATTCCATTTGTAAGGTAATTTTTAGTGTTCATGTACAGCCAGTAGACCTTGTATTTTATGTTAGTCTATAAACAGAGCTGTTTGTTCTATTTCTTCATGCTGTTTCTTCAGATAAAATAATCAGGATGAAATCTAATCAATCAGTTGAGTTACATGCTATCACTCGGAAGTACTATTGAGAAATCTTGATTTTTTTTATATTGACTTACATATTTAAACATGTTTCCTTCTTCAAATAAATACATGAATGAACCATGTTACACGCAGAATTTCTATTTGAACTGTTTTTTTAGGACAATCATTAAAAAAAAACCAATGCCTCTTCTAAATTTTGATGAAGGAATAAAGGTGTACATTGAATGCATGTATTTGAATTCCTTCAATACATTTAATAACCTTGAACACCCTCTTTACTAATGTTTTTTAATGTAACCTTTGAACTTTGTCTGAGCAGAGGTTCCATCACCAACATGAAGATGACCCCTTATTTTGAGTTGGCCTTTAAATTAGCTAAAACTATGTTGGAACATTACTCTGGGTAAGGAATCTTACACTGTGCTTGGCGATCTTTTTAAACTTGCTTTCCCTGAATCAAATGGAAATTATAACTTGGCAGAGACGCAGATTTATCAATATTACTTTCTAAACTTAATTTTTAAAATACAATAATGACTTTTTTGTTGTGGTTTGGGGGAGGGGGGACTTACTAAAAAAATTGCTGAAGCTGCTAACTTCTGCTGTTCCTATTTTGGATTGTAAAGTATTTTTTAAAGGAATTTTTTAGTTGTTCATTGTGTCATTGAGTGCTGTCATTTGTGTCACTGAGTGTTGTCATTGAGTGGTCATTTGTGTCACTGATGGATGTTTTTATTTCTGTTGTATCAGTGACGGTGCTGTGTCGTACCCTGGGCTCAAAGATGACATCGTCAAAGCAACAACTTGTGATGACTTGCTAGCGGTTGCTAGGGTAAGGAAGGTCCCTGGCCCTTCACAACTTACTGGAACTGATTCTTACTTACATCATTTACTGTGTTATAAAATGACCCCTTGTATTATTCAATTATTCTCTTTGATTACAAAATATATTTTAAAGAATAATTATATGATTAATTATTCACCAGCACACAAAGCATCATATTGGCCTTAGATGGTGACTAAGGTGGGGGGGGGGTGGCTACTGTTTATGTTATAAGCAAATTGTACAGAGCAGTCACATTAATTAATTTGTCAACTGAAGCTTTGATATTTTGGTCCATAATTTCATTGTCCATCTGATGTCACCAGAAAAGACAAATCAATCCGAGAGGATTTCTTGTGTCCACCCAAGTGCCTTCATTACTAAGAGTAAAAGAAGATGCCAGACTTGACGGGGGAGTTCTAGTGTTGACAGAGGATCTGTAAGTCGCGTACAAAATTATTGTCAGTCACTGTAATGCTCTTGATAATTATTCTTCTGACACCATTGGTAGCAGTTTGTCAAGTTAATTGGTTTGTCTTTAGTCTGTAGTTCTTGCGTGGTGACAGTTGATAAACTTGTTGAAATATCAATTGTTAAAAGTTCACTGGAGCCACCAATGTCACAAATACTGAGTCTAGAGAGTTACATGCTCCTTTTTTAAATGCCTTACAGCACAGATATGATATCCTTGAATACAAAATAATATTTCCAATGTAACAAGGGATTGAAATATTGACTTTATTAAATGTAGCCAAAATTCATGAACAAAAATTATAAGTGTCACTTCTTAGAAAATTCGAATTCCCACACTACCTTAGCATCGACACTCAAATCAAACAACCCCGTAAAAACAAAGTTTTTGACTATAAATCCCTTATATATGAGACAGAACTTAAAGTATTATTAAGTTCAATATGATACGCATCGCACGACAAACATTTACAGACTGAAACTGACTGATCTCCCCTGGCTTGAAAACGGGGTGGGGGGTGGGGGTGTGGACATCGATGGCTGGACAGAACTCAAGTGGCACGTGGAAGGCGAACAATAGCAAATGGCGACATTGAATTACATAGAGTTACATGGAGATAAACTAAAAATGCATTCATTTAATTACGGTACATTCGATCAATCTGAAATTTTGATACGATGCATTGTTAGGTGACACAAGTCTATGTGCAAAATTTTAGCTCGATCTCATCACGGTTATTGGGTCATTTTTTACCTTTGTTTTTTTGTCCGCCCGCCCAAACAGAGATCACGACAGAGATGAAAACATAAAAGATTTCGAAGTTAATATAAGGGATTTAAAATAATAGCCATTAATCACATGATCATACAATGTAATCTTGCATTTACAAGATACATTCCTTGATGCCAAGGCCATATGTAAAATGTAATGCTGCTACTGTCCTCTCATAGAACTGTCTTCTGGACTCACTTCTACAGATTGGATAATGTCCCATTCAAAGTAAGATTAACATTTCCTTCAGCTTGATGCACTGGAACATGTGTTACAAGGCACATTTGTATACAGCAGGGGTCGGGAAACCATGGCTCGCGAGCCAGATATGGCTCGATTGATGGCTGCATCTGGCTCTCAGACAAATGTTCGTTTATAAAAATAAAAGCATTCTCTGTATTCCTAAGACACGAACTAAAACTTTTGGCGAAAGGTCATTCTCTTTTTGTGCAGCCAAACAATGGAATTCTCTACCATTACACATCCGGAGTATTTCATCTAACAAGTCCTTCAAGACTGCACTTAAGACGCATCTTTTCAAAAAATTTTTTCAAAATTAAAGAAACAACATTTCTTTTTAATGATTAACGTAGCTATGTGTAACATACTGTCATTTATGTGGTTATTATGATAAGAATGTTTATTTAATTATTAAATGTATGTTATTATCTCCATGTAAAGCACTGTGAGCCCGGCTCCTTGCTGGGATACAGAGCTATAAAAATTATCAATTTATTATTATTATTATTATTCAGACTGATTTGATCTACATACTAATTACATATAAAAAGACGGCATAATAATGTTATTAAAAATAAATCAGAGACATAATTATTGTACTTTTAGTGTTGAAATTACACAAAATGCACACATTTACTTGAATATTTAGTTTAAACATGATGTATGGCTCTCAGAATTACTTTTCAAAATATGTGGTGTTTATGGCTCTCTCAGACAAAAAGTTTCAAGATCCTTGGTATACAGGGTTGTGTTGTGAAAGGAACCTGAGAATATTCACAGTTTTTAAAGGGAACGGTTGTCAGTTGAAGTTTGTGAATACAAAATGTGAAGCCTTATGCTTTTTACCCAAGAGAGAAAAAGTGAATCCATTTGGTTTTTGTGAAATTAAGGCAAAAGCTTTGTTTGAATTTAAATGGTGGGGAAAAAATTTCAACATCTGACCTCATCTGACCATGCAACATTTTTAATAGTTCAGCCATGTTAGATAGACATTTATTATTTAAACTTTTTTGTTAACAGCACCGATTCTTTTACAAAAATGTATAAATGTTTGTGATAAAATATTTTTAAGTTTAAGCTCTTTTTTGCAAGCTTGATGTGGATAATAAAAAAAACAACAACCGAGGACTTAAATCAACCAACAAAAGGAGATTTTACTTGTTGACATTAGAGAAATTTGCCTTTTTCAGATATCACAAAATAGTGTTTGCTCTGAACATTGTCAACACACCGGATAGGACATCAGCTTACTCTGCCGAACTGGACCATCTCTTAACTTTATTACAAGAGGAAATACGAAAACCTGGCCTGAACAAAGCCACAGTAAGTAGGTCAAAACAGCAGAATAATTCTCAACGTTTGATACCAATTTACAATGAATATTTGCAGAAAAAAAATTAACTCATAAATATTTAAAAAAACAAAGGTTGGGACTGAAAAAGACTTACAACAGCGCCATGAGCAATGTTCCCTCCAAGCTGCGCTGTCAAGCGGCCACGCAGTGATCTGCCAGACACTGCGGGATAGTTTCCGTTTCTGCGCAGCATATTGTGATAATGATAATCTATGTGTGTTTGTGTGATGTAAAATTCTGCACATATAAAATGGATGCTATACAACTTGCACACTAGTTAATTCTTTTGCACAGGAATCTATGAAACTTAGACTATTGGCTATATCTGTAATTTTTTTTTGGTGATCTGTAGACAGCTTGTATGAAAGTGCATTCTGTTTTATCCACTGTCAGTAATATGTCACCATAAACATGGTGTATTTTTCGAATTTTAGTGCATCCACATTATGATCCAATTTTCACTGTTGTTTTAACCGTTATAAAATTATCTAAAATTATTTTAAATTATTATTCTGAAATCATTCATTAAGTTGAATATTCATTGTTTAAATTTGAAAATATATACATATTTTACATTGAAGTTTATGAACTGCAAATTTAAAATATATAAATCAGTGGAAGCAGCAGTTTAACTCAGTTTAAAGTTGCCAGGGGAAAGACAATTTTTGCTACCACAACCCTATATAAAAGCTTGACAGTGGACCGAAAAAGCTGCTCCTCCATTTAAAGAACAATTGTTTAGATGGACTGTTTGAACAGCATAGATTCTTACCAAAATTAAATGTGTAATAGATAGATTCTTACCAAAATTAAATGTCTAATAGATAGATTCTTACCAAAATTAAATGTGTAATAGATAGATTCTTACCAAAATTAAATGTCTAATAGATAGATTCTTACCAAAATTAAATGTGTAATAGATAGATTCTTACAAAAATTAAATGTGTAATAGATAGATTCTTACCAAAATTTAATGTGTAATAGATAGATTCTTACCAAAATTTAATGTGTAATAGATAGATTCTTACAAAAATTTAATGTGTAATAAATAGATTCTTACCAAAATTTAATGTGTAATAGATAGATTCTTACAAAAATTTAATGTGTAATAGATAGATTCTTACCAAAATTTAATGTGTAATAGATAGATTCTTACCAAAATTTAATGTGTAATAGATAGATTCTTACAAAAATTTAATGTGTAATAGATAGATTCTTACAAAAAATAAATGTCTAATAGATAGATTCTTACAAAAATTAAATGTGTAATAGATAGATTCTTACAAAAATTTAATGTGTAATAGATAGATTCTTACAAAAATTTAATGTGTAATAGATAGATTCTTACAAAAAATAAATGTCTAATAGATAGATTCTTACCAAAATTTAATGTCTAATAGATAGATTCTTACCAAAATTAAATGTCTAATAGATAGATTCTTACCAAAATTAAATGTCTAATAGATAGATTCTTACAAAAATTAAATGTCTAATAGATAGATTCTTACCAAAATTAAATGTCTAATAGATAGATTCTTACAAAAATTAAATGTCTAATAGATAGATTCTTACAAAAATTTAATGTGTAATAGATAGATTCTTACAAAAATTTAATGTGTAATAGATAGATTCTTACAAAAAATAAATGTCTAATAGATAGATTCTTACAAAAATTTAATGTCTAACTATTCAAAATGAGCTGCATGGACTCTGGAGCCATCGGGTCTCTGCTCATTGCCTCAAAGCTAGAACAAAAAAAATTAGTTGTTTTAAAAGAGCCAAGAACCCACAGGCCAGATCTGCTGTGCTAACCATTCACTGATCCGAGTCTTGTGTAATTTTTAAAAAATGAAATTTATTGCACCTACCTGAGTCAATTTATACATTTCTGTAGATCTAAATCTATCAGATGAGCGTATTTTATTTGTGTCAATAAAAAACATTCCCTTTTGTGTCTCATCTTTCAACAGGACATTGACGTCATCATCACCCACATCCTGTCTATCATCTACTATTTTTACAATTTAATCCCTCTGTCTAAAGGATCAAGGTGAGTTGATACTTTGGGGGTTTAACGTATTTAATCATGGTCTCAGCATATCCTCTAACACTTTGAGTGGGTGGAATAAAATGTTACTTTAGATCCCTCACCGCAATGGAAAGTGGGCCTATGTCTGCATTCAGTAGAATATCTATAGAGATACTGAATTAAAATATCTTTAGGCAATCCGAACTAAAGGTAAAGTATCTAATTAATTATAAACTTATGAATAGATTTATCTAGTTATTTTAAGAAGTCTTAAGGTTAAATATTACTCTTTCAATTAAAATTATTATTTTGATAAACTTTCTTTTCGTTGTACAAATTAAACTCCTGCATTCGTTACCCAGTGATTTAAATTCGTTATATCTTTTTGGTAGTCTAGTAAATGAAATATTCGTCCCTGCTTCATGTTTCACTTCATGTTTTTGAATAGCTATCCTAGTTATTTCAATCCAGGTTAATCCTGATTTCCTTTCATCTTTAATGCCCTCATTTCATATTCAGCCCTGTCCCCTCAGGCCAAACTGGCAGGTGATATATTTTTAAACGTCCCAGTAATAATTTAATATTGCAGGGAAAGCCTCCGTCAAAGGAATTAGTTAAAAGATTATTGAGTTTATTTTTGAAACCACAATTATGTATCCAAAGTTATAATTATACCAGCTGGATAGCCCCAGGGGGAGAAGATCACCCCTTTAATGTTGGATGTCCCTTCTATGTGGGCTGATAGTCATTCATGAATCATGTCATTGAATTAGGCGGCCAATTATTTGTACACAATAAATCATTATTTGAAACAGCAATAGTAAATATATATTTTATTTTATTAAATTTCGGCAAGTAAAGATCTAATTCACTAATAAATTTTGGTCAGATTCAACATTTTCAAAATGAAATTTTAAAATAGAAATAAGAAAGAAGATACTGGTGATAATGAATTGTAATTTGTTATGAAAATAACTCTTGTTAAGGTTATACAGGTTGAATAAGGCCAACACAACAATATAGATCTATTGTTAAAAGATGCAGGTGATAATGAATTATAAAGGGAAAAAACTCTTTTATACAGGTTGAATAAGGTTAAAAAACAAATAGATATAGATTCATTGTTAAGCCGAATGTTTATGTAACCTAGGTAACCCAAACTTAATGTGTTTGTGTGGGATTAATCACGTCACCTGACATCTGTCCCCAGTGCTGTGGCTTATTCTGTTTTACTGGGTTTGCTGATGTCATTTGGTCGGCAGATAACTGGTAGGATACCGAATGGACGGGTGAGTTCCATTTTCCTCTCTTTGTAAATCAAAATGGTGTTTACTTTTGTTAGTTTTGTGATGACTGAATGTATCACCAGACAAGTGAAATGACTTTTGTTAGTTGTGTGATGACTGAATGTATCACCAGACAAGTGAAATGACTTTTTGCAAGACTTATTTGAATGAGAACAGATAATGTACATTTCTTGCCTTTGATGTTGATTTAAGAAGTTTTAAAAAATGGATTTAATTAATCATGCACATTTTAGCAGAATTTGATTGACTAGCCCTTCTTCTACTAGCCCTTCTTCTACTAGCCCTTCTACTAGCCCTTCTTCTACTAGCCCTTCTTCTACTAGCCCTTCTTCTACTAGCCCTTCTTCTACTAGCCCTTCTTCTACTGGCCCTTCTTCTACTAGCCCTTCTTCTACTAGCCCTTCTTCTACTGGCCCTTCTTCTACTGGCCCTTCTTCTACTGGCCCTTCTTCTACTGGCCCTTCTTCTACTGGCCCTTCTTCTACTAGCACTATGATGGTACAAATATAATGCACATTGTCATCAACATAACCAAAAAATAACTAATTGTGCTCCTTTGTCTATTGTACAGTTGTTAGAAATGGAAGCCATTTTGGCTGGGGCGCCTGACGCTTTTGTTATGGTGGCCAAACATTGGATGGCAATAAAAAAGTTAGTGCAAACACTTTCTGCTATTCACATATTTAAAGACATCTTTCATGGTAATGTTCATTAACACTCTAATAATTTATTTAAGAGACCAGGAAATCTGAAAGTTTCAGACGTGACCTACATTTATTTTACTCAGACAATCACCAGCTTAACTGGCGCTTAGATTTTAAATGTTTCCATCTCTTGCATTTTTTTTTGTGTGTGTAATTTAACTGGTGCGTGTCTAACCCTGGTTTCATCTTGACATTCACAGGGTGGCAGTTCCTGTGTCCAGCCTACCAAAAGTTTCAGAAGCTCTACCAACTGTCCGCAGTGTCCTGGAGATTCTTTCCGTCAACACTACGACATGTTAACCAGACGGCACGTTAGGCTTTCTTGTTGACCATGTTCTAGTTTGAGGATATTAATATTCAGATATCGAGATCGTCTGTTCAAATACTCAGTCAGCTTATGTGTATATCTGTCAGAAAATATGAGCCTTTTATCTGTCAAGGATTTTACTTTGAAGTGGATAAACTTAATGTCTTTTAAAACTTACACTTCTTTTCATAGAGTGCAGATCAAATAAATTTCCATATGGTGTAAAGCCAAAACTATTTTATTGATAGTGTCTGATGAATTAAGTTAGATTTTAACCAAAGACAGTAATTTATTGAAGGCTTTTTCCAACACTCAAGTCATGTGATCATATCCCATAATTCTCCACTTGATTTCTATTTTGAAAGCAGTAAGTTAACCCATGTGGTGTAAATGTCATTAAATGATGCTGATTAGTAAAATATATAGTACGAGATCACTCTAAAACTATATTTAATCATCTAAGAAATGATAAAGCTGAAATATACACCACCTGATAAAGTTTTATTGCAACTTCTCAGATATTGCTCAAACATCCAAAAAATGAAATATGTTTTGGGAACGAAAATATTTAAACTTTTATTTTCTAAATTCACTTCTTTGAGAAAGGAAAAAAATGCTAATAATAGAACTATTGGGGGGGCTTCTAGTGAAACAAATGGGGGATAGCTTTAAAACTGCAGTGTTAGTGTGCACATCAACTTGACAGTAGGGGATGGCTGGATATGTGGGTATCTGGCACGATACGGATTTGCCAAATACAGATTTTTGTCGGATCCGGCTATCAATGTAGTTGAGAATTATTTGAAATCAAATTAAATTAATAGAATAAAAGAACAGTTTTTTATTAAGGTTGTTAACGGTTAACCGGTCCTGAGATTGGGACCAGTCCTGTTTAGTCGGTATGAGCTTATTACCCGGAGTTCATTTTTTGTTGTGTTACGGCAGCATATGAGAGAAAACACGCAAGCGACATCAAAGCGCTTTCTGATTATTCTGGTATATAACTAGTGTACACGTCCCCACTATTAGAGGAATGTGGCTGATGATCGATGTTTTAAAATATTTTCTTAGTTGCTGAGGTTTAGTACGAAAACTGACACAGCAGGGCCGTGATGTCAAAATGTGAATAACGGACAAGGCCGCGAGTGTTGCTATTTATATTACAAGAGGAGAGATACCAGACGATTAACTGTCTTATTATGATAATATGCTGTTTCAGTACATAAAAATTAACTATTTATAATCACGATTTTCTTCTTTGTTTGGACAATTTAAAAAAATATTTCCCTGTTGAATTGACGGCATATTGCGAAGAAAGAACTAAACGCAAGCGGCAGTGACATAAAATCAGACGACGCGAGGCCAAAATTTGATATATTCTCTAGTTGGTTCTCAAAACATTAGGAAATTACGGACGGGCGGTTAACCAGTCTTTTTTTTAAAAAGCGTTAACCGGTCCTCAAAAACGAGCTGCCTTAACAACCTTAGTTTTATTATGGCTCTAGATCACGTTTTCTTGCACACTACACTACAGACTCGGTACAACAGTGTTTGCTTGGTACATACTACACATTTCGTTGAACTTCATTCAAGTTCGTTCATTCAATTCATTGTAAAATGTTCATCGACGTTGACAGTGTCACAGACTGTCATTGTAGATAGCAGATACTCTCCATATGTTGGATAATAAATACTTTAATAAATAGTATTAAATACTAAAAATAAAGTAGTGAAGTACACCCCCTTTGCTCCTACACTTAAATCTGGAGATATCTGGATCCGGCAAATATTAGGGCCAACTATCCAGATCCGGCAAAAAGTTTTTAAAAAAACATATCAGGCCACCCCCTACTTGACAGCGTCTGTGTGAAAATCATATTATAAAATTGTTATTCCCTAGACAGCGCACACTTCCCCATTAATCTGTTAATCTTAGATAACTTACTTCTTTGATCATCTCAGTCTCAGCTGTGGTGAAGGTCTTGCCATGGCTTGAACTAGTTTAGGGCTCACAAATTCATTGCTGTGATGTTTGCCTGATGTGACTTGATGTTAAAAGCAATTTGTCGGTCTCCTAATGAATATCCGGTAATTTGAGAAAATACAATAAAAAATCTCTTAAAACAAGGAAATGTCTTTTTTTAAAATAATCAACTGTTTACATTGTGTTTGTTGAAAGTAATAGAACCACGGTTGGCATTTATTTGAATTAACCCTGCAAAAAAAATTGTACATTTCACCAAATTATGTATGCCCAGGAACTATACCCTTTTTTCCTCTCTTCTAAATGTCATCAATCACGAGAAGGCCAAATAATTGATGGCAACCAAGATCGCTAATTCCTCATGATCTATAGATGATTCATGGGAAAATCAAATAAAATCATTATTTCTCCAAAGTTTTTAAAAAATCTAAAATTGTAGAAAGTGAAGAGTGATTAAATTTGTTATTTTAATTTTCAAGATAAGTTAGTGAACAAAAATTCAACATCCTTTATTTAGAATTGTGCTCTTTCAAGTGTATGAAAGATAGATGTAGCTGGTGCGTTTCTAATAAGTAAACACATTTTGAACAAGAAAATTAATTTAGTTGCTAAAAAAATCAGTACGTTATATTATCACATATTGTTCATGGGTATACACAAAGTTAGGGACCTTTTGGATTCGGAGTATAATCTCGTGGTTTACAATCACGGCTGTTCTTGTTATTAGTCTGGGTTGGCCTATACTGGTACAGCGCGGCTAAATGCGGGTACGATACGTGATCAGTTCACAGTCGCCCAAACTTTTATTTCTGAACGCTTTTTTCTAAGGGGAGACAATTTTCTATTTTCACCAAACCTGAAAATGTCTAGCGCTGGTCCTGTCTGTTGTGCGTGTAAGAGAGAAACATAAAGTTTTAGCACAAAATCAGTATTACATAAAATAACGTGTTAAAATGGGTTGGAGCATATTATGAGGACAGCGATTTTCTCAAACGCGTGGTATCATCATCTATTACAATAATAGGCTTTCCTTGAATTTTGTTCTTCTTTTACTGACGTCAGATATTGACTCGGTAACGTTGAAGATGCGGTGGCTTGGCTGGGGTTCGTGCCCCTCAGAGCACTGTGGACTTTCACTTTCACACAATTAACACCAATGCAGCCTCACCATTACATAAGGAAAATAGTGCTGCCGCTGCCGAGGCGCCCTGGGACAACTATAACAATCTGTGCTCCCCTTTAATTATTACCTTTTTCAGTTATAATGTAACGTCATAAGCCTCGTTTTGGCACCTGGGGACATATGTACCCCCCCCCCAGCTACGCCGCTGCCATGGGCAGCTACGCCGCTGCCATGGGCAGGAGCTCTCAATCCCCAGTTCCTAAGCCATTGTGATATTTAGAAATTAAATTTTAAGTTCAAAATAAGCACAAACAATTAAAATAAAATATTTTTTTAAAAAGAAGAGGAAGGTTGGTGTGCACTATATTTTTCCAAAGATTTTAATTATAGTAGCAATAGTTAATAGCCCCAGTTTTTGTGAAGGCAGTTTGTCTCCTGGGTTAATGATAATAATAATTTGATAATTTATATAGCGCACTACCCCAGCAAGAAGCTAGGCTCACGGCGGCGCTTTACATAAAAATAATAATAACACATATATAGTTTTAAATGCATCCAATGTAAAGCATTCATATCCTAACTACAGCCTAATGGTGCACAAAAGCTTCGTTTATCGTTTAAAGAGATGTTTGATTGTTGTTTAATGAATTTTGAAAGTAAAAGTATGAAGAGATGTGCTTGAGTGCAGTCTTGAAGGCCTTAGTAGCTGGAACTACAAGTCACAAGTGTGTACAGTCTACAACTACAAGAAGCTTTAATCATATTTAAACCACGTTGTATTAACCAGCTTTCTTGTCTGTCCGCGTCAAATTTAGTATTGGATTTTCATATAACTCCCACTTCTCTTTGTCCTTGATTTAAAATATCAACGGTGACTATTTACAAATAATTTGTGCTTAAGTAATGGAGTCCGAAGCACTGATTTATCTATTAAATTCTCAATGGGAGATCACTCTTCCTGGGCAAAAAATAATCATAATTAAACACAGAAGCGTAACTGGGTTTTTCGCGCCTTTGGCTAATTCATTTTTGGCGCCTTTGAGAAATAGGGAAAATACTAAATTATACAGAATAAATAATTATTGATTATTGAAGGATTAGCCTTTGGCAACTGCCCCGATGCCAAGTCGTTGTTACGTCTCTGATTAAACAACCCCATATAAACAAAGTTTTTTGACTATAAATCCTTTATATATGAGACAGAACTTAAAGTGTTGATATGTTCAATGTAATAATACGTGCGACAAACATTTACAGACTGAAACTGACTGATCTCCCCTTGCTGTAAAACTGGCGTGGGGGGGTGTGGTCATCGATGGCTGGACTAAACTCCAGCACGTGGAGGTGAACTATAACAGACTCTACATTGAATTATATAGAGATAAACTAAAAATGCATTAATTTAATTACGGTACATTCGATCGATCTGAAATTTTGATACAATGCATTGTTAGGTGACAAGAGTCTATGTGCAAGATTTCAGCTGGATAACATTACGGGAAGTGGGTCACTTTTGACTTTTGTTTTTCCGCCCGACTGACCAAGAGATCACGACAAGATGGTGAAGCTAATATATTATAAGAGATTCAATTAAACAACCCTTTAGAAACAAAGTTTTTGACTATAAATCCCTGATATATGAGACATAACTGAAAGTATTGATTATGTTCAATATAATACCCATCGCGCGACAAACATTTACAGACTGAATGCGACTGATGAAAAACTCAGGATGTGGTCGTGGATGGCTGGAGTGAACTCAGTGACGCGTGAATGTAAACAATAGCAGACGGATACATTGAGTTATAATTTATATAGAGATAAATTAAAAATGCATTAATTAAACTACAGTACATTCGATCGATCTGGAAGTTTGATACAATGCATTATTAGATGACACGAGTCTATGTGCAACATTTCAGCTCGATCACATCACGGGTATTGGGTCATTTTTTACTTTTGTTTTTCCGCCCGACCGACCAGCCACGACAGACAGACACACACACACACACAAAGAGAGAGAGAGAGAGAGAGATCACGACAGAGAGAGAGAGAGAAGACCTTGAAGTTAATATAAGGGATTTAAAAATATCATCTACCTATCACCACTGCCCTCGTTTGAAGCGGTCAAGCACATTTTATTATTGCACGCTTTTATTTAAGTCACATTGTTTGTGTGTTATATGTTGTATCCGTCAAATCTTGTAACCTAAAATTAAACCACTTCTGATGGTCCTAAAGATCTCAAAATTTTACCACAGATAGATCTTGGATGACAATGCATTATCAAAATTTCAGATCGATTAATTAAATTAATGCACTTTTAGTTTATCTCTATATAGCATCTTTATCAGTCTGTTACTGATTACATCCACGTGCGTGTCGCCGGAGTTCACCCAGCTAACGATGACCACATTCCCCGTGTTTAACAGCTCAGTAATACGAAACTAAATCTAAATTGACATGATAATACAAGAGGACCAACAGGAGTTTTGATTATTCAAACATTCCCTTTATCAATTATGCCCCCATTTTTAAAATAAAATACTTCAAAAATATTTTTAAAAAATATTTTTTAAATATATATTTTATTGTTTGTTTTGAGTTTCAAATCACCAACCAAACTGCCTGTGTGTTTGCCACTAGCCGATGGTCAAAGAAGTCAAGTCTTGCCCTCTCATCTAAAGGTAGTCCGCTCAAGAATGATTTTTTTAAAAATCAATATACATAATTTGCAATGCATGTCACGAAGGCCTGGATTAACCTATAGGCAAACAAGGCACGTGCCTTGGACACCAAGCGTTTGGGGGGCACCACAAGTCCTCAAGAAAAATGTGTGTATTGTCCAGAATCGACATGACGTTAGCAAATCGCAAAATGTAATATTAAATCACACAGGGGCGGATTAAATGGAAGGCTGATTGGGCTAAAGCCAAGGGCCCCCAATGATTTAAGATTAAATTAAGGGACCCTAAACTTATTAAATTGTAATAATAAAGTGGCTGGACAGGTGGAATTGCAGCCAGGGGCCCCGTGCAATCTTAGTCCACCCATGAAATCTCGTTTAAAAGGACAAATGAAAATTTTGGATCTTTACAAAATTGAATTTTCTAGAGTTGCTGGAGTTGGTCAGTCAGCTTGATCTATTTTTAGCATCACACATTGCGAAATAAGGAAATTCTGGAAAAGGAAATCCTTCTTATGTATCCCAAACTATATGTGAAGAACTGATTAAAATTATGTCCCCAAAAGTCCATCAAGTAATTATAGATGAAGTAAAGGCTTCCGGTTATTTCAGCTTGTCAATACCCGATATTTCACTTATAGATCAGATAAGCGTTGTTCTTCGATATGTGGTAGATTGAGAGCCCATTGAGCGCTTTTTGACTTTCTTGGAGCTGCAAAGTCACACCGGTGAAGGTATGGCTAAGCAAGAGTTGCAGTACTTACGTGAAGTTTGCAATATTGATTTTGCGAAATGCAGAGGTCAGTCCCGGATAACGCAGCTAATATGTCTTGGTATTACAAGGGCATGCAGAACACAATTCTAGAGGAAAATTAGTTTTCTATCTACAATCCTTTGCTACCCATTCACTAAATCTGGTGGGATGAAGTGCCGTTGACTCTTGTTTAGAGGCAGTAAACTTCTTCCATACAGTGCAACTGATCGATACTTTTTTCTCATCTTCAACCAACAGATGGAAGATTCTGAAAGAATGCTTTGTGGATTGAACGCTGTTAAATTCTCTTTCCGATACCAGATGGGAAGTACATGCTGTTGGAACTAAAGCTATTCAAAAGTCTCATCCTCAGATTATAGAAGCGTTAGAGTGTTTACAATAAGAACTACAAAATTTACACTCATATAGTCGCCACAAGTTTCGTATATCAAAATCTGAAAACAACACGTTGAGTCACGCATAATTATACAAAGTAATAGAGACAACATCCAGTTTGCTTTTCCAATGTAGAAATGGACTTGCGCATATTTTTACCATTAATGTTTACGAACGTTTTAGCTAAGCGCTCTTTTTTTTCAGATAAAACGTACACAAAATCCAAGTAGATCGATAATGAAATAAAAAGTTTTAAGGCTTGATTCTTTATCTTTGCTGATGATTGAGACAGACATTTTGCGCAAAATTAACCTTGATGATGTACTTTGCCAGATGTAAATCTAGAATAAAGAACTTTAAAAAGGAAAAGGGTTTGCTTTCTCTGACTTTCTCATCTATTAAAAAATTTGCAGTATGTTTGTCTATTATTATTACAAAATTAGCTAAATATGTATTTTAATACAGAAATAACTTATCGTAGGTTTTATTTGAGTGATACTAGTACAAACAAATGTGTTGACAGCGGCGTCACTAGGGTAGGTGTCATCCAGTTCGGTAGGTCATGGTGTCACCCCCTCACAACTTACCCCATAGACCTCCTTCGAGTATACCAATGCCAAATAACGAGGCATTCAGTATTTTACCCTTTGGTGCATGTCACCCGGTGCGGTCCGCACCTCCCGCAATCCCTTGTGACGCCCCTGTGTGTTAACAACTGTTTTGTTTGTTAGTTGGTTTGCTTAATATTGAACATAACAGCGGTCAGTGGGGGATCGGGGCAGAAGTAACACCCATGTGGGTTTGTGTCTCGGGCACCAAGATGGCTTAATCCGGCCCTGATGTCACGTCCCGTTTGTCACGTCCTTCCGTCCCGTCCGTCACGCTACTAATTTTAGAAAGCAGCGCACCAAATTACTGCACAAAAAATAACTCTTTTCGAACTTTCCGCATAAAATTGTTCAATATGAAAATAAATGAATAAAATAAAAATAAATAAAATAAATGAAAGTTCTGTATTACATTATTTTTTATTCTGATATGTGTATTTATTTTGAAAACTTCCGTTATTTTTGACGGGTGATACACTAGTATATATATATATACATAATTATACATACATATATATCTAATACATAATCGCCCTCCCTGTGCGTGTGTCTCCCCATCGAAAGACGCGCAAAAAGGCGCTCGAGAGGCGTGCAAAAAGGCGTGCAAAATTATTATAAGTATATTTTAAAATTTCGCCGTAAAAAATAGCATATGACGTCATTGTTTTAGCACAGAACGTCAATTACCGAAGCAACGCACGAACTATGCGTGTGTGTGAGCCTTAGCCTTAGTAGGCTTTTCCACTAGTATATATATATATATATATAGCCTCGTACTCGTGTGCCGACTGGAAATCGAAACCAACTTGGAAACCGAGAATGTTCGGCTTAGTGGCCAATGTCAATTGTTTAAGTGATACACGTCAAAGCTTTAACGTTCATAAAATACTGTCATCCATTTCAGTAGCTATAGTTGTGATGGAAAGCAGTGAATTTTTTAAACAGCAAAATGTATATATAACAGGTAAAAATAAACATCCTACAAAATAAAAGGCAATTTTCTGTGCGGTCATCGATAGCGATTGGTCCCTCCAAACTCCTACAGCCAACAACTAGCGGAGAAAAATTAAATAAATAATTGAAATATGGAACACATTTACGCGGACGTTCAAAACGAGTTTTTTTAAATGCATTTTTTTCTTCTTTTTTTCCCTTTCTTTTGTTGTTGTTGTTGTTGTAATTATTCATTACTGTGCTACCATCTTGAAGTGTGTCACTCCTGCTAATCACTACTGTTACTCCTAGACAACATGCCACCGGAAAGGTGGCGGAACGTCCTTGGGCGGGCTTTGTTGCTCGTTACAAAATAATATTCAAAATAAAATGTTTAACCATGCACCACTTTTTAAAAAAAATTGCTTGTCTATCAATCTGAGCGTTTTGGAAAGGGGCGTGCCTGGAACTAAGTTATCGACTACCGTTGCAGCTTGTGTAATATGTAAAGTACCACCAGAGGGGCGGGGGAGGGGGCTCTTCATGCTTGTAATGTTTCTGGAGACGGGCGGCACTTTTTTCCCCTTTAATTTTTAGGGTCTCCATTTTTTCAACCATTGAGATATATTTAACATGTTATTAATTCGAATTTCGAAGAAATAAACTCCAGCGTGCTGGAGAAGTTGAGTTTATTTCTCCGTCTCTAATCACAGGAGTCATTAAATTCGAATGAATAACAAGTCAAATACAAAGCAGGCAAAGGTTAATTTTGAGCCTTATTGAATGACGATGGAATGTGGAATTATAAAAGATTTTACACTGCTGTCATCTTCTGCAGTTGAAAGAAGCCCCGTTCCCAACTTTGATAGGTTCCTTTAGTTTGTGAACGCCCTAAATTCTTTGGATTCTTGTGTTTAACAATACAGAATCCTTCATAATATCATCATGACCGAGACACGCAGATATTTTCAATTTTGCTCCAATTTAAATGGCAGAATTCTTTTTGTTTGTTTCCTTTTTAACAATAACTGCAACCTAGTCATTTTAACTAGGTTGAAGTGTCCGTAATTCTAAATACATATACATTTTAAAGTGAGACAAAACAAAAACACCCATGCATAAGGCTTTGTCATAATTTAACCGGAAATCTAATAACAGAAATATTGGGGTTATACATATCTTTTTTAAGGACAAATTTCATAAAAATTTTAAGAAGATACGAGTAAATGTACGTATATTGAGAAGGGTGTATCTTTTCATCTATTTGTTAATTCTTCGTTAATTTAAGACAATTTTTTGGACTTGAAAAAGGAAAACAGTTTCGTAATTTTACTATGCTAACAATTTTGAGAACATATTGAATCAACTGTATTTATACTTCAAAACATTGTTCCGCTAAAATGTAATCTAAAAATCGAACATTACTCATGTGTGCTCATAAAGGCAGTGCGTAGCGTAGAGAGAATGTTAGAGATAAATCACCACAAGACAGACTACATGTTTTTTTCTAAATAAATTCAACATTTTTTTCCAAGAAAATATAAGTATTATTTTTAAAAATATAGGTTCCGTTATATCTGGACCAAGTGTTTGGAAGCGTGGAATATTATTTACATTGATTTGGTCCTTGCGTGAAACCTCAAGGTCCGCTCACAGTGTTGTGCGGTGCTCGGTGCGTTCAATCTCCATCGTCTTCCCACACCAAGTATTTACTTAAGGCCACCTGTAGCTGGCGATTTCGCACCAAGAAGCGTCGTGTTTATCTCAATGAAGACAAACGATTTATGGCCGTTTGTCGCATAGCGTCGTTCCTGGTCTTACCCCTAAGTGCCCCAAATACGAGTCAACCCTCCTGAAAAGCTCAGCACCGCGTTAAATCACACGCCCTAATCACGCTAGCCAAATAAACACGCTGTCGAGTGTCATTGTACAAGGGGGCGATTAATTCACCCGACACCGCAAATCTACTAATTAATACTGGATTGGAACAATTAGGAAAGGTCGCGGAGTGGCGGATTAATATGGAGTTTTAATTGGTTCCCACTGCCAGTCTCTTATCGCCGCCTGGAAAAACGAGTTCGGAGGTGTGAAGTTTTCTCGCCAGGGAGTGACAAGAGGAGTAATTAGACAATGCGCGCCAAACTAAAGATTATTGTTGCGATCCGCTCTGACATTTATGCTAATTTCTTGGTTGTCTTGGAGGAGGGAAACTTTGAGGGGAAACATTTGGGGCGGGTGGGGGCATTGCAAGAACCCGAGCAGGTTTCACTTCAGTTAGCCGAATCCACTTTGAGCTGGATTTTAAACTTAATGAAGGTCACATTTAAAAATAAAAATATAGGGTGGGATCATTTTTGTGTTCTACAACCCCGGATGTGTAATTTTGTTTCTCAAATTGACACATATTTATTGAAATAATGTATGTACCTTTACGTCACAACGCTGTTACGATTTTTTCCCCGATTTTAAACATACATTAAAAACGCCACGGAGATTGGTGTGTCTTTTTAAATCCTTTATATTAACTCGTGGTGTCTGCGGCCGACCTTGTCGCCAAAACTTTTGATCGATTTGTAACCCATTTGCTCGCAAGATAGCGAGCTGAAATTTTGCAGGCAATTTTGTACCGATGATAAAAACAATGTATCAAAATTTCAGATCGATCGCATGTACCGTAATTAAATTATTGATTTTTTGGATTATTTTATTTATTCCTATGTATCATGCTATTTTTTGAGATAGAGCGTCGCGGTGCGTATTATATTGAACAACCTTTCTGTCGCGCAATAAGGTGCGTATTTTACTGACAGCACTTTTTATAAACATATTCCTGATCGGTGCGCATTATATTAAACACGTTTTACGACACAACTGCAATGTTGTATTTTTGGATGTTCTTGCGCTGCGTGTTATAATGAACATTCTTTTAGTTACGTCTCATGCGTAAAGGATTTATAGTCAAAAACTTGGTTTTTTACGGGTTTTTCTTATTGTATTATTATGATATTATTATAATAGCCTATTAAATATTACAATGATATAGTATGTTGTATAAAACACATGTTTTTCTATATTATTCTTTGATTGCTTGGGAAAGGGTGGTAGGGGTGTGTTGGATGTTTGCTATGTGAACATTTGTTCATTACTTACTTTTGAGTGCATACATGTGGTAGGGAGCCAGGGAGTAGATATTAAAATATCTGTCATCTCAGCCCAACAGCACGCATGACTCGCAGTGGAGTAGTACGATATCCTGTGGCGTAGCATGGTACCCAGTGGAGTAGTACGATATCCAGTGGCGTAGCATCGTACTCAGTGGCGTAGCACGGTACTCAGTTGCGTAGCATGGTACCCAGTGGAGTAGTACGGTGCTCTGTGGCGTAGCATCGTACTCAGTGGCGTAGCACGGTACTCAGTGGCGTAGCATGGTACGCAGTGGAGTAGTACGGTACTCTGTGGCGTAGCATCGTACTCAGTGGCGTAGCACGGTACTCAGTGGCGTAGCATGGTACCCAGTGGAGTAGTACGGTACTCTGTGGCGTAGCATCGTACTCAGTGGCGTAGCACGGTACTCAGTGGCGTAGCATGGTACCCAGTGGAGTAGTACGGTACTCTGTGGCGTAGCATCGTACTCAGTGGCGTAGCACGGTACTCAGTGGCGTAGCACGGTACTCAGTGGCGTAGTACGGTACTCTGTGGCGTAGCATCGTACTCAGTGGCGTAGCACGGTACTCAGTGGCGTAGCACGGTACTCAGTGGCGTAGCACAGTTTTCAGTGGCGTTGTACGGTTAGAGCCCTCTCCCACAAAAAACAACAACAAACTTGACATCTGGTCAAATATGTCTTCCCTCCATGACCCTCCTCTTCCCTCCATGACCCTCCTGTTCCCTCCATGACCCTCCTGTTCCCTCCTAAACCACAAACCTCAAACCGTACCCCCACCATTCCATTAAGCAACCACCCCTCTCCCCGACACTAACACCAACTCTCTCTGTTTTGTCCGGATTGTTTCCCTTTCTTGTTGCTGCATGTTTCAACGCAATTGTCCAGAAAAATGTGACACTCGTTGTGATAGTGGGCACAAACAACAAACGAAATGGCCGCTGTCTAAGTAATGCTGTTATTGTTTGATGATTTTGGTGTGATTTATACACACACACACACACCACATACACACACACGCACACACACACTCAAACATACACACACACATTTATTTGTGCGCTATGCTGACTACCTCAAGGAGGGTAACACACACATAAAATAATTGATTACATTATTTTTTAATCACAATTTTTATACCATCAAACAATGCAGGGAGTTGATCAAACCAACATGGGCTTGCCATAGAACGGTATTGCTGTTATACTGACGTGGAATGTTTACGCAATATCCCGGGACAGACAACGATGAAAGCTTTCTCTCATTTACACATCTACTACTGACCATATCAATTACTTACTACACCTACCCCTGACCACACCTACCACTGACCACGCCTACTACTGACTACCTCTACCCTTGACTACTCCTACAATTGACCACGCCTACTTTACACCTAGTGTTAACCACGCCTTCCACTGACAACGCCTACCAATGACCACGCCTACCACTGCTTACACCTAGTGTTGACCACACGTACTACCGACGACACTTACTTCTGACTTCTGACCACACAGACACGGCAACACTAACCAATGTTCCCTCTAAGGTTCCTTGATTCGTGTGCCATAACAACAAACTCGCGTGGTTTATTGTGTGTTTTATTTTAATATATCAACTATGGTTCTGCTAATATTCCCGTTCTATTTAATTTCTTTAAGTTATGCGAAATTCTTCATTTGATGTGTAATTGTTTATGCGAGGAGTCAGATCAGACGGTCGGCGGAGAAGGGTCGATAAGATAGATATCTCCAACATTTCATTAGCACTACATGAAATTTAATGACCATGACTATGAATTTCATGCAATGGAATTTTTCTTTTATTTGTAAAGTTCCTAAACAAGAAATTAATAGTTTAATAGCCAAAACTAAGGTTGTTGTCCTTACCAAGAAAGGTACTTATACGACCATCAAGATTTTTAAAATTATTTTTATTTTTTGTATTAACTGTTGTAAATAATATACATATTATTTATAAGACATACTAATACAGTATAAAATAAATTATGCTTAACAAGATTGAAGACCCAACAAATAAAATAAAATAAAAAATAAAAAAAATGATGGAGCAGCAGGGTATCGATCCCTGTACCTCTCACATGCTAAGCGAGCGCTCTACCACTTGAGCTACAGCCCCTTATGATACGATGTGCTTCCATTGACAATTTTTCATATCATATTTTTTTCACCTTCGTTTTTTAATCTTTCCAATCTTATGATTCGAAATCTTCCGGATTTAATGATTAATGACTCTCGGTTGCACAATCTACATTTAAAACTGTAATAAGAAAGCAGGACTAGATACAAACCAGGATAAGCGTAGGACGCAATAATCGTGTGTATAGAAGGAGCGTGTGTAACTGTAACAGATAAGATAAGATCTACGAACCTTTCCGCCTTTCTCAATACTCTTTTATTTTACGTTTACTAAGACTACGGCGTTTAGGTACTTTCTACTTTCTTTACCTTTTTAGGCTCCTTACAGAGCTTTCTGCGCTTTCCCTCGGCTTCTATTCTCACTCTATCTTTTATGTCTGCCAATCGCTCTTTATATTTATCTCTCTCTTTTTCTCTGTATATACATAACCTTTTGTATCACGTGACATTTTTTGCGTGACATTTGCTTCACATGACATTTGTGTCACATGACATTACATTTCAACAGTTCAAGGTATAAATATGTCCAGCACCAATGTTCCCGCTAAGGTTCGTTGGTCCGTGAGCAAAGTAAAAAAAGATCGTGTGCAAAGTTTTTGTGTGCAATATTTTACCAAATTTGCTGCGCTGTAATTCTCAACGGCTGCGCGGCGTCGATATTAACTACACGCGTAGTGCCGGATTTACGTTTAAGCTACACAAGTTGATAACTTAGGGCCCGCACTTTCTTAAGGACCAACAAGACAAACAAATTGTCCGAGTGTGCAACTTTCCTATTTGACACTGACATAGAATATGTTGGCTTATAAAGGTCCCCATATCTCAAACAGCTTAGGGCCTTATAAAGTCCTAATGTGGCACTGGCCACGCGTGACCCGCGTCCCCAAATAGCCAACAGTTATTTAATTTAAATTTGGAGGATGCGGGAGATGGTTCAATCGGGCCTGGTCACATTGATTTTTAACGACTGGCAAATTTATATTTTGTTTCTAGTTACCTCTCATGCTATTCACCGGAACGCATTCGTACAAAATCGCCAAACCTCACTTAAGATATTAAATTCTCAGAATTTTCGCTCAAAGAGTCTCACATTTCTCCAGCTTCCCTACCCAACTTTTCCAACATTGTCTATTCAAAAGGTTGCTACTTCACTTCTAATCACTAAAGATTACGACGCCCGCCTTCACTCTGACCAAAATCTTGGTGGAAAGTTCTTCAGTCTCATCGCGGGAGGCGTTCTTCAGAAATTTGACTCCGCCTTTAAAAGTACTGTCCCCGCCCACGATGCCTGGTTCACGTGTTTTATGGAGCTGTCAACAGGCGATATTTCATTATCTTCCCGGCCACTCGCGTGACATAACCTCTGAGGGGTCAAGGGTGAACGGATGAGGTCAGGACCGTAGGAAGAGGGGAGATTGCAGGTGTCTAAGTACAGTGTGGTCCGCAGTGTGGCGGTGCCGAGTTTTTTAGGGTTGGGTCGTTGTTAAAGTGATGAGCTAAATTATACCCACTTGGCCTTGGCCTTGGCTCGCTTGTTCTGCGGACAAGAAAGAAAAGAAACTTGTACTTTGTACCATCAATGGCCGAAGGCCATCTTAAGGGCAATTATAATTAAGTTCCCCAAAGTCGCCAAAGTCAAGATTTTTGAAATTTAAAATAATAATATAATTATAATAATTTTAACAAATAAGTTTTCAAAGTGCAAACAAAATGCTTGTTTTAGAGGTGGAAAACGCAAAGTGTCAGAGGTCCTCGCAATTCGGCAGAGGTCCCCCAAAAAGTGATAGAGGTCCTCAAAAAACATTAATGACGTCTGAGTCGTCTGTGATGGCATGACTTCCTTCAGCTCATCATAGAATCATCCTCAATCCTCACTACTACAGAAGGAGATCAGATATGCAAACAAAACGGAAGCTAGATAAATACTTGGAAGACAATCGTTATAATTTGATTTTTCTAATCATCATCATTTGTCCTTCGAGTTCCTTGTGCCTTGTGGAACATAGGGCCTCTGTCAAAGCTCGCCACTCTACACGGTCCCTTGCCAGTCGCTTCAATTCTTCCTAGCTCTTCCCAGTCCTCCCAGCCTCGTCTAACATGCTCCGTCTCCATGTACGCTTGCGTCTTCCTCGAGTTGTTTACCCTGGGGGTTCCAATCCAAGGCCTGCCTAGCCCTGCTGTTATCTTTCCTGAGGGTGTGTCCAATCCATCTCCAGATTTTTCTAATACTGTATGCGTAAATTTATTCTTGAACTCTTAGGCCGCCGTCAGCCAACACTGTTGTCTCATGCACCATTACGACTTCCACTTCCACGCCTACATTTAATAAATGCATAATCAAATCGATCATAGTAATACAATAGAACAAAAACGTTGGTCAGGGGCCGGGGGTGGGGGTGGGGGGGTGACTTTGTACTCTAGGTCTTCATTTTTAACAATGTCCTCACAGCCACCGATTGTTCTAAATACCCCCCCCCCAAATCCTTATTTTTTTTTGTCATCAATTGATAAAAATTCTAATAAAAATTATTTCCTATGTTTTTCATTGTGCAAGGTTCCTACCAACTACAATAAAAGAATGTAGCCAAGATCCCCCTCAACAGTTTAAGACAAGAATGTTACAGCCTTGCCCCTAGTGTTACAAGAGAAGAATGTAATCAGGCTTATAGATAAGAAGATGGATGACATGCAAACAGGATATGTTTGTACAATAAAAGAATGTAGAAGCCAAGGTCCCCTTCAAAAAATTGATAGTAGGATGTAGCAGCCAAGGTCCCATAAAATATGTAACTATATATAGAAGTAGCATTGAGTGTCCCTACCAACTACAATAGAAGAATGTAGCAGTCAGGGTCCCTACCAACTACAATAGAAGAATGTAGCAGTCAGGGTCCCTACCAACTACAATAGAAGAATGTAGCAGTGAGAGGCCCTACCAACTAGAATAGAAGAATGTAGCAGTGAGGGTCCCTACCAACTACAATAGAAGAATGTAGCAGTGAGGGTCCCTACCAACTACAATAGAAGAATGTAGCAGTGAGGGTCCCTACCAACTACAAAAGAAGAATGTAGCAGTGAGGGTCCCTACCAACTACAATAGAAGAATGTAGCAGTGAGGGGCCCTACCAACTACAATAGAAGAATGTAGCAGTGAGGGGTCCCTACCAACTAGAATAGAAGAATGTAGCAGTGAGGGTCCCTACCAACTACAATAGAAGAATGTAGCAGTGAGGGTCCCTACCAACTAGAATAGAAGAATGTAGCAGTGAGGGGCCCTACCAACTACAATAGAAGAATGTAGCAGTGAGGGTCCCTACAAACTACAAAAGAAGAATGTAGCAGTGAGGGTCCCTACCAACTACAATAGAAGAATGTAGCAGTGAGGGGCCCTACCAACTACAATAGAAGAATGTAGCAGTGAGGGGTCCCTACCAACTAGAATAGAAGAATGTAGCAGTGAGGGTCCCTACCAACTACAATAGAAGAATGTAGCAGTGAGGGTCCCTACCAACTAGAATAGAAGAATGTAGCAGTCAGGGTCCCTACCAACTACAATAGAAGAATGTAGCAGTGAGGGGCCCTACCAACTACAATAGAAGAATGTAGCAGTGATTGTCCCTACCAACTAGAATAGAAGAATGTAGCAGTGATTGTCCCTACCAACTACAATAGAAGAATGTAGCAGTCAGGGTCCCTACCAACTAGAATAGAAGAATGTAGCAGTCAGGGTCCCTACCAACTACAATAGAAGAATGTAGCAGTGAGGGGCCCTACCAACTACAATAGAAGAATGTAGCAGTCAGGGTCCCTACCAACTACAATAGAAGAATGTAGCAGTCAGGGTCCCTACCAACTACAAAAGAAGAATGTAGCAGTGAGGGTCCCTACCAACTAGAATAGAAGAATGTAGCAGTGAGGGTCCCTACCAACTACAATAGAAGAATGTAGCAGTGAGGGGCCCTACCAACTACAATAGAAGAATGTAGCAGTCAGGGTCCCTACCAACTACACAAGAAGAATGTAGCAGTCAGGGTCCCTACCAACTACACAAGAAGAATGTAGCAGTCAGGGTCCCTACCAACTACAATAGAAGAATGTAGCAGTCAGGGTCCCTACCAACTAGAATAGAAGAATGTAGCAGTGAGGGGCCCTACCAACTAGAATAGAAGAATGTAGCAGTGATTGTCCCTACCAACTACAATAGAAGAATGTAGCCGTGATTGTCCCTACCAACTACAATAGAAGAATGTAGCAGTCAGGGTCCCTACCAACTACAAAAGAAGAATGTAGCAGTGATTGTCCCTACCAACTAGATTAGAAGAATGTAGCAGTGATTGTCCCTACCAACTACAAAAGAAGAATGTAGCAGTAAGGGTCCCTACCAACTACAATAGAAGAATGTAGCAGTCAGGGTCCCTACCAACTAGAATAGAAGAATGTAGCAGTGAGGGTCCCTACCAACTACAATAGAAGAATGTAGCAGTGAGGGGCCCTACCAACTACAATAGAAGAATGTAGCAGTGAGGGGCCCTACCAACTACAATAGAAGAAAATAGCAGTGAGGGGTCCCTACCAACTACAATAGAAGAATGTAGCAGTGAGGGGCCCTACCAACTACAATAGAAGAATGTAGCAGTGAAGGACCCTACCAACTACAATAGAAGAATGTAGCAGTGAGGGGCCCTACCAACTACAATAGAAGAATGTAGCAGTGAGGGACCCTACCAACTACAATAGAAGAATGTAGCAGTGAGGGGCCCTACCAACTACAATAGAAGAATGTAGCAGTGAGGGACCCTACCAACTACAATAGAAGAATGTAGCAGTGAGGGGCCCTACCAACTACAATAGAAGAAAATAGCAGTGAGGGGTCCCTACCAACTACAATAGAAGAATGTAGCAGTGGGGGTCCCTACCAACTACAATAGAAGAATGTAGCAGTGAGGGGCCCTACCAACTACAATAGAAGAAAATAGCAGTGAGGGGTCCCTACCAACTACAATAGAAGAATGTAGCAGTGAGGGTCCCTACCAACTACAAAAGAAGAATGTAGCAGTGAGGGTCCCTACCAACTAGAATAGAAGAATGTAGCAGTGAGGGGCCCTACCAACTACAATAGAAGAATGTAGAAGTGAGGGTCCCTACCAACTACAATAGAAGAATGTAGCAGTGAGGGTCCCTACCAACTACAATAGAAGAATGTAGCAGTGAGGGTCCCTACCAACTAGAATAGAAGAATGTAGCAGTCAGGGTCCCTACCAACTAGAATAGAAGAATGTAGCAGTTAGGGGCCCTACCAACTAGAATAGAAGAATGTAGCAGTCAGGGTCCCTACCAACTACAATAGAAGAATGTAGCAGCCAATTACTGTGTTGACGCCTTTAAACCCTCGGGTGTCTGTGCCAGGCTCCGCCATTAAAAGATGGTTGGTAACACGAGCCCCGCTACCCGGTGACCCGCAACAGAAAACTGCCAAGATATTTTTTGTTAACTTGCTATCAGGACCGCACAGCCCAGCGTCCAAGGGACGACTAATTAATTACAACTATTAAGATAAGAATCTGACGTTTCTGGGAGGGGAGAGGGGGAGATGTGCAAAAAAGAGGGAGGAGGGTGGGTGAGGGGGTTGGGGGGCAATGATGATTTTTCAGAGGTATCAAAAATTGGCTAGATATTATTATACGTTATATGGGGCCGTCCATAAAGTACGTCACACTAGTTTTGAACATTTTTAACTCCCCCCTCCCCCTGTCACAAATCTCGGACCCTAAAGTACGTGACACTTTCGAACAAAAATGTTTTTTATTAACAAAATAATTAAAATTTAATATAAAACACCGTGACGTCACACATGGCCGGAACCCCCCCTCCCCTCTGTCACAAACTGTCACACTTTCTTACACCCCCTCCCCCCTCTGGAGCGTGACGTACTTTATGGACGGCCCCTATGCAGTTGAAGGTAGGTATCAAATTCCCTTACTAATAAGTAAATCTGGGCCAAATAATACTACAGGAGAGAATTGAATAAAACCAAAAATTTCAGCCTTTCTTAAACGATTCTTGAAAAAAAAAGAGCGGACAAAGACGTGAAAGCTTATATCATATTATATCACTCAGTAACTCAACTGTTGGCAGAAAAATAGACGAAATGGGTGAAGGTATTGAAATAGAACTTGCTGAACAGCAACAAAAAAAAACAATTACATTCTCAGCGTATAATGCTAATGCAGGATGAGTCAATCTCACAGTGTTACATCATAGTGAAATTTGATTACACGGGAAGGGTCGCGGGCGCCAAATTTATAATTTTTTTATAGTTTGTTCCCAGGCGCAAAGTATTTTATAGCTACACCAATGGCACCGTAGACGTAACGGTATAACCTCTCGCATAACACCCACTGCGGCCCATGTTTAAATCCATTTTTTTCTTTAAGACATAATATTTATCATTGGTATAAGTATATGTAGGGGGGGTCATGCATTTGTGTTCTTCTACTCCGTGCCGGTGCACTGACTAACGGAGTGTTAGTCCTGCCCTGATTATAAATAAGTCTGAGTGTCTTGATATCCCTTTTCCCCATTTAGTTTTAAAAAAAATAAAAAAATGCACAACACTTTCAGCTCCGTGTACATATAGTCAGGAAAGTTACGTCCCCTCGCACCGTGTCACGTGGGGGGCCTCAAATTTATTTCGCTCCTTAATCAGTGTCTGCCCCGGGTGGCCTCCCTTCGGTTGCATCATGGCCGCGATAAGCGCGTCTCCTTCTTTCATGGTGGTATATATTTGGCCATCCTCCGGGGCGCCTGTGCCAACTAGTACCGCGTGTCGTACCGTATCTTGTACACCGACTAGTCTCACATATTGTACCTATCTTTCACCGTTCACAGAATATAAAACCCGCATACTGTATTGTAAAATAACACCGCATATTGAACCGTGAGGTATGAAGCACCGCAAAGTGTCGCACCCCGTGATGTGCGGTACAGCACCGTTCATCGCATAGTAACAAGACCGGGAAGATTATCCATGAAGAAATTCATCATAAGAAATTATTCGCAGCTGTTTTCCCTGCGAGGGAAATCTCTTGCTATCCATGGCTGGTATGTTACATCTATATCAATTGAATGGCAATCCATAAAGTTGAGTGCATGGGTAGGGCATGGCGTTTGATATTTAAAACTGGACATTAACTTTTGTGCGCGAGTACGAAACATGATGGTACGAAACATGATGGTACGAAACATGATGGTACGAAACATGATGGTACGAATCATGATGGTACGAATCATGATGGTACGAAACATGATGGTACGAATCATGATGGTGCGAAACATGATGGTACAAAACATGATGGTACGAAACATGATGGTGCGAAACATGATGGTACGAAACATGATGGTACGAAACATGATGGTACGAATCATGATGGTACGAATCATGATGGTACGAAACATGATGGTACGAATCATGATGGTGCGAAACATGATGGTACGAAACATGATGGTACGAAACATGATGGTGCAAAACATGATGGTACAAAAGATGATGGTACGAAACATGATCGTCCAAAACATGATGGGGACGAAAGATGATGGTACGAAACATGATGGTACGAAACATGAGGGTGCGAAAGATGATGGTACGAAATATGATGGTACGAAGCATGATCGTCCGAAACATGATGGGGACGAAAGATGATGGTACGAAACATGATGGTATGAAACATGATGGTGCGAAACATGATGGTGCGAAACATGATGGTACGAAACATGATGGTACGAAACATGATGGTACGAAACATGATTGTGCGAAACATGATGGTACGAAACATGATCGTACGAAACATGATGGTGCGAAAATTGATCGTACGAAACATGATGGTGCGAAAAATGATCGTACGATACATGATGGTGCGAAACATGATGGTGCGAAACATGATGGTACGAAACATGATGGTACGAAACATGATGGTACGAAACATGATGGTACGAAACATGATCGTACGAAACATGATGGTGCGAAACATGATGGTACGAAACATGATCGTACGAAACATGATGGTGCGAAACATGATCGTACGAAACATGATGGTGCGAAACATGATGGTACGAAACATGATGGTACGAATCATGATGGTACGAAACATGATGTACGAATCATGATGGTACGAATCATGATGGTACGAAACATGATGGTACGAAACATGATGGTACGAAACATTTAAACCTTGATCATGGTACACGAGGCGTTTGGGGAGGTTAGTGTGTTTTGGGGGGAGGGGGTGGGGATAGTTGGGAGGTGGTTATGTTTATACCCAGCTCCTCTGATCGTTGGTCGACACTAAGTCTACGGTGACTAGATCATAAATATTAGGGGTCAGAGGTCGCCCAGTAGTTTACCGAGGTCACCCTTTTACCGCGAGGTCTTACAATGAACCGATTCTTTTTCAGTCAGCCATCTTTGTGTTTTCCCTTACCCAAGCCTCTAGCCGCGTAGGAATTATTATATTGGATAGCATCTTCATAAAGCTGAGAACTGCCACACAGCAGTATCTAGATGTTATATTATTAGGTATAAAGATATAAAAGCACGTCAGACAGAGGCGATGAAATGGGAGGGGTTGACTAAAGAGGGCATTTTCGAACAACAGCCGAATTTTTATCCATTGAGGAATATCCATGAGTGGAACAGAACATTTCCATGTTCGTTCGGAAATGGAGGTGGAGATGGAACTAGCCCTAAATTGCTACCCCCCCCCACCCCAACACTGATAATGAGTGAAGTGTGGTTCGGACTCCAACCCCGATTGATCTACTCAGATCCCAATGCACAACTAAGACATCCCCCCCCCCTTTTTTTCCCCCCACAACACGAGATGCCCAAATATAACAGTAAGCCAGTTATATTCCGGCTTATCCCTTGAGGATCATTTGACAAGCGGGCAACAAAGTCTTATGTCATTGAAAGCAGTTTCCTCGTGTCAAGTCCATCGATATGTCCAGTCAATCACGTGCCACAGATTTGCGCGCGCGCGTGTTGCCATTGTGTACGGCAGAGCAGGCGGTGTCACTCTGACTCGAGCGCCCGGAATAAATTAGCTGGTCAAGCCCTCGACCAACAGCTCGATAGGTAACGGAATTTACTCGCTGTTGCCCCTATCAAAATTGGTGATAACTTAATTTCACGTGCGGGGAGAGGGGGTGGGCGTGACGACATCTTCGAACGTCTTGCGAGATTTTGGAGTGATGTAATATATTTTCCACAAATATCTCTGCTTGCTCTGTTTTTGAGATGTTTTGTTTATAATTATAATTTGATCATAATTATGAAATTTAAATGTTAAAGTGGACCATATGCCATGGCTTGGGTACAATGAGTAATGGGAAAAATCAATTAGACCAGTGCTTCTCAAAGTGGTGGTCCGCGGACCGGTGCCGGTCCGTGGGCCATCCGATGCCGGTCCGCAGACGTTACCAAGAATGGATATGTTGATACCACGTCAGTACAGGGAAAATAGTTCACAGTTCCTGGTGCAATAGAAAAATTCCTGCCGGTCCGCCGCACTAAAAGTTTGAGAAGCACTGAATTAGAGAACTAGGCGTGATATATCGAGGACCTAGATACACTGAAATCATAGAAATACGACATGGACAACCTTATATCATAGAAATGCGACATAAACAACCTTATTTCATAGAAATGCGACATGGAAAAACTATCATAGAAAATTAATCTACCATAGAAATACGAAACAGGCAACCTATCAAAGAAATACGAAATTGACAACCTATTATAGAAATGCGACATGGACAACCTTTCATAGAAATTAACATATCAAAGAAATACGACATAGACAACCTTATATCAAAGAAATACGACATGGACAACCTATCATAGAAATTAATCTCATAGAAATACGACATAGACAACCTATCATAGAAATACGACCTAGACAACAGATCATAGAAATTAATATATCATAGAAATACGACATGGACAACCTATCATAGAAATATGACATGGACAACCTATCATAGAAATATGACATGGACAACCTATCATAGAAATATGACATGGACAACCTATCATAGAAATATGACATGTACAACCTATCATAGAAATATGACATGGACAACCTATCATAGAAATATGACTTTGACAACCTATCATAGAAATATGACATGGACAACCTATCATAGAAATATGACATGGACAACCTATCATAGAAATATGACATGGACAACCTATCATAGAAATATGACATGGACAACCTATCATAGAAATATGACATGGACAACCTATCATAGAAATATGACATGGACAACCTATCATAGAAATATGACATGGACAACCTATCATAGAAATATGACTTTGACAACCTATCATAGAAATATGACATGGACAACCTATCATAGAAATATGACATGGACAACCTATCATAGAAATATGACATGGACAACCTATCATAGAAATATGACATGGACAACCTATCATAGAAATATGACATGGACAATGGTTCGGAGATCACCGTGATTTCTGGAGCCATGTGTGTTTAACTGGACATGCCTGCCACCCCCATTTTTTTCTACGCCCCTGCATTGGACTGCATGGACTGACAAAGGATGATTGATAGCATTATAGGATGGACTGACAATTAAGTCATGCTTGGTTGCCTTCATAGGAATGAAGGATTGACTGCATGACAATCCATGGATGACTGGCGAATGGACCGTGAATGAAGAATTTTGTCATAAACGATTGAATATTAATAATTAATGCATGTATCCTAACAAATTAACAAATAAAATAACACATTTAAAAAAAAATTATAATCAATTCCGGTCAATACGTTTTGTAAATTGTTTCCCGTGGAGGAATGAACTCTCCTGTGGCATATTTACCTTCTATTCCAAGGAGAATGTCGTTGGCAGCCACGAGTTTGAAAACGAGGCGAGGCGCCCGTAGAATAATATCAAGGCACGAGAAGGTTAATTGGTGATGGTTTGTTGCTAGGCAGCAGATGTTGTTGTAACACTTTAGGGATGACATACTTGGCCCCCGATCGCCACCCCCACCCCTTCCCTTTATTAAATCACGGCCAACTTTAATGAAAGAATTTTGGGACGTGGCCAGCCATCTCATCCTGCTGGTCAGTTATTCGCATGTGCTGGGTGCTGACGATATGGCCGGTAAGAATTAATTAAATACGTTTATAATAGTAGTTAGCGACACCTCAGTGCATGCAGGGAATCAGGAACCCTTAGTTTTTTTTAAATCCTTTATATTAACTCGTGGTGTCTGCGGCGGACCTTGCTTGCTTCCTTGCTTGCTTGCTTGTCGCCAAAACTTTTGATCGATTTTTAACCCACTTGCTCGCAAGATAGCGAGCTGAAATTTTGCAGGCAGTTTCGTACCGATGATAAAAACAATGTATCAAAATTTCAGATCGATCGCATGTACCGTAATTAAATTATTGATTTTTTAGATTATTTTTTTTATTCCTATGTATCATGCTATTTTTTTAGATAGAGCGTCGCGGTGCGTATTATATTGAACAACCTTTCTGTCGCGCAATAAGATGCGTATTTTATTGACAGCTCTTTTTATAAACATATTCCTGATCGGTGCGTATTATATTAAACATGTTTTACGACACAACTTCAATTTTGTATTTCTGGATGGTCTGGCGCTGCGTATTATAATGAACATTCTTTTAGTTACTTCTCGTACATAAAGGATTTATAGTCAAAAACGTGGTTTTTTACGGGTTTTTCTTATTATAGATGTGAAAATAGCGCTCGCGCAATGATGATATAGCGCTTGTGCAATGATAATATAGCGCTCGTGCAATGATAATATACCCCTCGTGCAATAATGATATAGCGCTCGTGCAATGATGATATAGCCCTCATCCAATGATGATATAGTGCTCGTCCAATGATGATATAGTGCTCGTCCAATGATGATATAGCCCTCGTGCAATGATGATATAATGCACTTCCAATGATGATATATTATAGCGATCATGCAATGATGATATAGCTGCACACTTTTTGATATACTGGAAGCTCATCATAAAATCACATAAGGTTATTGCAAGTACAACATAATGTGAGGACATATAACATATACGCGATGTTCACCTTAACTGACCACTTGAGGAAGTACTATAGGGAGTATACCAATCACAATTCACCGTGGGATGCCGGAGTAACAGTTCATGAACAATATGATAGTAGAGCTCCGGTGCCCCGGTGCCCGCTAGTTGAGTCGTGAATCGTGCCCGTGCCACCCATTCTTCTCGCCCTCTGTGGTTACGAGATGCCCCACGATGACGCTGATCACCGCCCGGAAGCACAGGTGGTTGCCGTCTGCTGAGATGAGTACACGTCACGAGTTAGCGAGTTTCGGCACCTGATGGAGCTCGTTAAACACTTAATGTCTACTGAAACAAGGCTGACAGCGTGGGGGTGGGGGGTATAACTGGGCGTGTAGGGGTGGGGGTCACATCTTTTGGGATGTGCTCCACACAGAGCGTGTGGTGTGTGGTGTGTTGTGTATTGTGCTAGTTAAATAATTCATTCCACCAAACGCGGTACTGTTAACGTATCTTACCCAGTGGACAGGTTCTTAATGACGACAGTTATAGTATAGTGAGGCAAATGTCGTAAACCAGTAGATATATATATAGATCTCAGGCGCGGTTGTCGAGTGGCATGCGCGCTAGGTTGGTGTACCGAGGCTCACGGGTTCGAATCTCCGTGAAGGGAAGACTGAGATTTGTTCCCCGGGGCCAAGGGTGACCCTGAGTCCACCCAGCTCCGAATGGGTACCTGGCGCTAGTTATAGGGTGTCCCCGAGTCCACCCAGCTCCGAATGGGTACCTGGCGCTAGTTATAGGGTGTCCCCGAGTCAACCCAGCTCCGAATGGGTACCTGGCGCTAGTTATAGGGTGTCCCCGAGTTCACCCAGGTCCGAATGGGTACCTGGCACTAGTTAGGGAAACAAAGGCGGCCGGGGAATAGCGTGGCCTGTGAACGCTGCGCCACTTACCAATACGTTCTTAGCCTGAACGTAGGACGCAATAATCTTCTGTATAGAAGGAGCTTATGTAATAGATAAGAAAGACTAAGTCTCAGGCAAATTAGTTCTGCATTGATTTTATTATATTTATTTGCAGGTTTTTATAAGTCTGTCTTATAAGTTAAAGACACCCCCTCCCCCCTAGATTCGCCTGTGTCGACGACCCCCCCCCCTCAGGATCCACCTTGATTTGACCCTCACCAAACAACTTCTATAAATCGTACACAAATAAAGACGCCAGTAACTGAGTCAATAACTGAGCCATCAATTATTATTAATTATTCTTTAATCTATCGCCGACACTGCGTGAAAATATAATATCACCTACCAAAAAGTAAACATGAAAACTATTCTTAATTTCGGAGATTATCTTAAGTTTTCCTATTTATTATTAACTATCTCCTATAATCCTTCTCCCTTGGCTTTACCCCCCCCCCATTCCACACCAAAAAAAACCTTCTAGCTTCTTTGTATACCCAAGCACCCCAGCTCACAGTTCCACTTCGCATCAACTCGAGTTTAAGCATCCATCGATATAAGGGTCTGAGCACCCCCCACACCCCACACACACACACACACACCACGGTGGCGTTACCTTATATCTACTGTTTACGTGTAACTCCCCCCAACAAAAGTGAAGTTAAATTATACAGTCCGGGGGCTTATAAAGGCGGATTGTTGCGCACATTAAAGCCGGTAGGACACGGCAAGCCGGGGGTAGATAACTCTATCTCTTTAAACTCATTGGCAGGGGAGGCAATTATTTACATTTATTTTATTTCATCTATCTCATCCCAACACTTGTGAAGTTTGTGAAAGGGGAAGTTACTGGAATTTCCTAATAGAAATGAGTTTCTCAAACCACCACCCCAAAACCCACACGAATCTTTTTGATCCCTAATCAGTGTAATTCCTGGGAGAGTAAAAAGTGTAATTATTGACATTGTTAGCGGGACCACAAAACACGCATCCCTGTTTGTTTATTCTCGTACTTATAAAAAGATATCTAGCTGAGGTGGGAATGGGCCAGAGACGAAGTGTGTGGGGGTGGGGGCTGGGGGAGGGGGTACGGGTTGTAAGAGATTTAGCGCCCAGGGAGGAACGGACATAATCAACTTTCTTGAGTTTTTTTTCTTCTTTTTTTCTTCTAGTTTTTGAACCAGCAATGAGTGTTTTGATTGGCTAACAAACAAGAGATGATCTGATCTGAGGCCAAGTGTTTACTTCTTCCATCTGCGCCTCGCCGTGATGACAACACAACAAAGGATTCCAACAAACTTGCAGAATATGTGCCCCCCCCCCAATCTAGCCCATATTTGATATGTGAACATTTGAACACCTCAGTTTTAATCAACATTGCGGGGGGGGGGTATCTGGGCGCTATACCGGGGAAGGGAATCAGATAGGGTCACTAAACTTGGAGAACAGATGAGTGAACCACACGGGGGACCAGGGCTCACTTACACAAAAAAAACACGCACGTCACCCATCCAACCACAGAGCTGCTCACTCAGAGATTTTATTGGAAGGCTTGGAGCGAACGACTCCTCGTCGAAACCCGACGTGGCCCCGCCCAGTAGGAGAAAGAGAAGGGGAAAAAAAGAAGTAAGCCCCGCCTACTTGGAGAGCCTCCATCGCCGGCGAAAGACGGATACTTCCGACAGTTCGCTGGTGGTACCGTACATGATTGCAGTGAGCTGAACACACGATCCTCTTAAATGTGATGGATACAACACCGAAGCTTGGACACGTGAGATCCCATTAGTACCGGCCCGTTGTTGGCGTCATTTCGAACGGATTTATTCATGAACTGAAAGCAGTTCGTTGATACCCAACCTAGATACAACTAGGGACTTCTAGCGACGGCAACAGATTCCATTCGAAGGTACGTTAGTCCGTTGTTAGCCTGCTTTTAATGTAACACATTTGATTGTCTTTGCAAGGATTTTATTTGTAGTTTTAGCGCGGTAGAGAGTAAATCGCTGGAATATCCTCTTGGCGTAAAGTGTAGCACCAGACCCGTCATGATTATGGGGTAAATAATACAGAAAAATCAAATTGTGGCAAGAATAATAACTAGCGGGATTATTGCGTTTCCTTGAAATTTTCTGAAGGTTGATGGTATGGCGAGGATTTAAAGTTAGTTACTTAGGCAATGTTTACCTAGCATGTTATAATATTAATGCAGTGTACTAATTTTATTGTTTTGTGTTGAAAATAAAAATAGCATGCTTATTATTCGCCCTCAAGCCACTGGAGTATCCAGGGTCAAGGGTCAACTCATGCAGCTCCGAACAGGCCAGACTTCCATATTCAATGAAAATAATTGTCCAATGAACTGTAAACAAAAAAACCCAAAAAAAAGCCAAGAGTTTATTTTATGGAAACAAAGTTCTGCCCAGGGCAACATAACTATGAAATAATTTAACAATAATTCATCGGTAATGCTATACTAAGAATGGTTACTACGCGTTGCTGTAAGTCGAGATCATTCAATCAAATCTTTAGAACTCTAATATAATTATGTCACGAATTCTTCGGTTGTTTATTGAAAGGTTCTTTGACTATGCCATCAAGTTCCGGACCCCTTCAGTTTTGCAGGCTGCATATATTGTAGATGTACGCCGCCATGGCTCCGAATGAACACCGGCATGAGTCCGAATGAACACCGTCATGGGTCCGAATGAACACCGCCATGGCTCCGAATGAACACCGGCATGGGTCCGAATGAACACCGGCATGGGTCCGAATGAACACCGGCATGGGTCCGAATGAACACCGTCATGGCTCCGAAAATGGGACACAATGTATGACAAACTCTCGGTAAATGTTCTGACCAGCGACTCCGACTTCTGGGCCTCGGTCCATACAGATGATATTGGTCCCGCGTTTTTCTTAGCGCTGACCGCTTAACTTGTAATGTTTACAGCGTGACCGGTGAATGATCTATTCGCTGACGGCTGGCATGTTTAACCAATGACCTGATTGACTAACGATCATCCCAGTCAAACACGCGTGCACCATGGCTAGAGTGTTCAGTCATGATAACACAACCAGTAGTAGAATGTTTCGTATTGATGAACAGTCAGTAGTAGAATGTTCTGTTATGATGAACAGTCAGTAGTAGAATGTTCTGTGATGATATCAGTCTGTAGTAGAATGTTTCGTAATGATGGCGAAGCCAGTGGTAGAATATTCCGTAAAGATAACAAAGTCAGTAGTATTGAGTTTTCTGTAATGATAACAATGTCAGTAGTAGAATGTTCTGTGATGATATCAGTCTGTAGTAGAATGTTTCGTAATGATGGCGAAGCCAGTGGTAGAATATTCCGTAAAGATAACAAAGTCAGTAGTATTGAGTTTTCTGTAATGATAACAATGTCAGTAGTAGAATGTTCTGTAATGATGTAATGATAAAACAGTCAGTAGTTTAATGTTCCGCATTGAATAACGGTAGTCAGTAGTAGAATGTTTCGTAACGATCACACATGCAGACGGCAGTAGAACGTTTCTGCCAGTCATTAACACCAGCTGATGGGATCGAGTCATGTTTAACTGTGCCATTCGTTTAGTCATGAGCTGACGCCGTTCAGTGGTGAAACAATAAAGCATTCGACATGTTGTGGTGTTGTTTAAAATCCCACCTGTGAGGGGTACGGTGGTGTTTTGGTTTGGGCAAGGTGTGGATCAACTAGGGGTTTACAAAAAAAAATCTCGAGGTTGGGTGGAAAACCCTGGGGCAGGCTGTTTGGGGGGGGGGCGTGGAGGGAGTATGAAATTGTTTCGTTTATCATTCCTGAATCAAAGTTTCTAAAGACTTCAACAGTGGTTATCATAACAGGATTTTGGATATTGCATACAGTTGCTGGCATTTTATGTGCGAGCAATAAATCCGAAAGTATCTATATGGAAAATAGCGTAATAAAAACATTACTTACGTTGATCCATAATATGGTTTGAGCGAAGTTCACAATTTTATGTAACTAAAATAAATTTTCAGTTTTTGTTTTCTTAACTGCAACTTTGGATATTCCTTCCTCTTATCTTCTTATCTGATCTGATCTGATCTTATCTGATCTTATCTGATCTGATCTGATCTTATCTTATCTGTTACAGATGCTCCTTCTACACAGAAGATTATTGCGTCCTACGCTTATCTATGGTTTGTGTTTAGTCCTGCATTTGTATTAGAGACTTAAATGTTGATAAAGATTTGGCTTTCCTGGTTTCTTCAGGCAATCCATTCCACGCCCGAATTCCGGACGGAAGAACGAAAATTTGTATGTGTTTGTTCTTGCATACGGAATAAGAAAGGTGTTTTATCCTTATGTCTGTCTGGGGGTTTGTATTAAGTTATCGTTGTGTTGTATTTCTAAATTAGAATTACTTGCTTTATGTATGATTACTACTTTACTCTTGGTTCTTCTATCCTCTAGTGCAGGGGTCGGGAAACCATGGCTCGCGAGCCAGATGTGGCTCTATTGATGGGTGCATATGGCTCTCAGAAAATTGTTCAATTATATTTTTTTAAAAAAAACGTTTATTCAGACTACTTTGATCTACATATTAATTGCAAATAAAAACATCATGACAGTGTTGTTTAAAAGAATTCAGAGACATAATTTTTGTACTTTTAGTGTTAAAATTACACATGCAAAACGCACACATTTACTTGAATTTTTAGTTTTAAACACAATGTATGGCTCTCAAAGAATAACTTTTAAAAAATATGTGGTGTTTATGGCTCTCTCAGACGAAAAGTTTCCCGAACCCTGCTCTAGTGTGTCAAGGTTTAATGATTTAACTAATTCCTTTGGTTTTGTTAAGTACGCATTCCTATCTTTCTTCTTTTCGATTCTCTGTTTCTTTTCTCTCTCTACTAAATTCGTTTTCTATGGTATAGTGGGTAATATATAATGTACATTTAATTTAAATACATGTACTTGTGTTAATTTAGTTGTAGTTGTACTGATGAAGGTGTTTGCCGCAAAGTTTACAGATTTACTTTACAGTATAATAAGGCTTTAAATTTTGTTTGAATCACACATTTGTGTATCTCCTAGTACTTTATTTGAAAGCTTTAACGCACTCCTATCCTGTATGACATACTAAAACAAAGGAGATGACATTATACATTTTTCTTTGTAAACTGTGTGATGTCATTCATTTCATGTCATTTCATTTATATAAACCACATTTAATGTCATTCGTTAGACGCCCCTGATATGTATCATCAAAGCTCCATGATGGAGTCACTTATGTGTCAAATGTTTCGAAAATAATAAACCGAAAAGAAAGAAAAAGTAATGAATATGTTAAACTTTCTCAAACCATCACTTCAGTTACTAAATTATGGATATAGGATTTAAGAAACGGCTGAGAGAGTGAGAGACACACAGAAAGAGAGAGAGAGAGAGACAGAGAGAGAGAGACAGAGAGAGAGAGAGAGAGAGAGAGAGAGAGAGAGAGAGAGAGAGAGAGAGAGAGAGAGAGAGAGAGAGAGAGAGAGAGAGAGAGAGAGAGAGAGAGAGAGAGGGTTATAGACTTAATAAAACGCGTTTTGGGTTTAGGGAGACTGGAAATTATTGACAAAAACCATAAGACGAATGTGTATAGGGTCTTCTCCAGCAGTAATGGCCAACATTCACACGTTCGTGGACAAATTTGCAATATAATGTACAAGCTTTTGAAAAGATACTGCCAATCCACACATTACACGCCATCAATTATTGACGGAAATGAAAAAACACACATCAGTTGCAGAGATGATGGATAACCGTGGGCTGTATGTAGATTTAATGAATAAACATTTGCCAAGTGTGGATTAAATAGATAACAATCCATGTGTTGAAAGACGTGAAAATAAAAAATAAAGCAATTGAACAGAATAATAGATAACATGTAATCTGTAGAGGATAAGCACGGACTAATTGCATATATTATGATAATGCGATGGGCCGCCGTAAATGACGTCACGCACCTAGGGTCGAGGGGGCAATGTTCCCTTTAAACTGCGCGGCTGCGCAGATATTTGACCGACGCCGCGCAGCAGTTTAGAGTTACCGCGCGGCAAATTTTGTAGAAATATTGCACAAAAATAGATACTGTGCAACTTTGCACACGAGTTTTCTTACTTTGCACACGGACCAACGAACCATGGAACTAGAGGGGGGTCCACACATTTGTGACGATGTGTGACGAGGGGGAGGGGGTGTATGACGTCACATCAAAACGCACTACTTTAAATGAAAAATCCCTCTTAAGTATTTGATTTCTTACAATTTATTTTATGACGTTATACATGGCTTCACGCGTGTTACGATATTAGTTTAGAGTGCAACTTTACACTACATACATAATTAAATGACGAAGTATTGATTTGAAACATGCTCTTTTTCCCCCATAAAAAATACACCATTTAGGGGGGGGGTGCAAAGCTTTGTGACGTCATATTGGAAGGGGGTCTTAGTTTTTGTGACGACGCGTGACGAGGGAGGGGGGGGTGAGATGGGAGTAAAAAATCGGCCAAAATCGCGTGACGTCATTTATGGACGGCCCCAAATGGAAAAACTTAAACCAAATTTAGTCAGAATATAAAAATCCACCGCCAGAAACGTATGATATTATTATATAGTTTCTTTAATGAAAATAACACATAAAGTCTGTCGACAAACTGGCCCGACGATCACATTTAAATCTCTTAATGGAAAGTTCATCAAGTTAAAATTCCTCAGTGCCAATTATTACAGCTGTAGGCAATCAATCGTCATTAATGTATAGGTCTTTGTTGACGTTTCTGAACAGTGTTTACAAACCAAGGCATCTTTCTAGCCTCGAGGGTGTGGCATGGGAGACCGCTTTATCTCTGGACGAGTCCATTTATTTCCCTGATGGTATCTCCCCAAGATTTCATGCTTCTAATTATTTGTCTTTTCCTCAATAGCCACGGCGGGGAAACCGCTGCTTCCCATAAGGCAATATTGATATCACCAAAAAAGATGGAAAGACGAATTAAAATTAACTTAAGAAAACATCTTATTATCTTATCTTATCTGTTACAGATTCTCCTTCTATACAGAATCTATGGTTTGTGTTTAGTCCTGCATTTTCATTAGAGATTTAAATGTTGATAATATGTTAGTTTTCCTGATTTCTTCAGGCAACCTATTCCACGCCCGAATTGCGGACGGGAAGAACGAAAATTTGTATGTGTTTGTTCTTGCATACGGAATAAGAAAGGTGTTTTTATCCTTATGTCTATCTGAGGGTTGTATTAAGTTATCTTTGTGTTGTATTTCTAAATTAGAATTAATTGCTTTATGTATGATTACTATTGATTACTACTTTGCTCTTGGTTCTTCTATCCTCTAGTGTTTCAAGGTTTAATGATTTAACTAATGGTGTTATTCTTGTCAGTTTTGAATTTTCTCCAGTAATGAATCTGGCAGCTCTTTTTTTTAATGTGTTCTAGTTTATCAATGTTTTCTTTTGTGGATGGGTCCCATACAGAAGATGCATATCCTAGCACAGTTAAATGATTTTTCTAACGCACAGCTGGACGTTATTTTCAGCAAAATGTTTCAAAACTTTTTGTTTCGATACTTTTTTCCTCCAAAGAAGGCAACACCATCAGTCATTTGGAATTTCTGTTTTGGCTTGACAAGTCTCATGGTGAGAATGCTGTTATACACTTGATCTCACTTTTAAAGTTTCAAGATTCCTGTCAATCTGAATGATTTGTTCTGAACAAAGAAAACTACAAAATGGCTAAAACTTAAAGACCGCTGGGAAAAATTTAAAAAGTGTCCAAATTTTGAAGACAACGTTTTACTTACGAATATCTTGAATTTTGCAACTAAAATGAATTTTTAAAAATCTGCGGTATCTATTCTTACTTTGCAATTTAAATGTTAGTTTGTTTAAATCTACAAAAATATGTTCAGTATATATATATTAGGGTTGCGGAAATGAACGATTAATTAATCGATTAATCGTAAAAAATTTAACGTATTAAAAATTATTTTGAACGCTTAAAATTAGATTAAAATTTAAACAAATATTTATAATATTTTTTCTCCAATTTATTAATCATTTATATTTGTTGTTACCTACATACTTTCCCTCGTATTATTATTATTATTTATTTAGATGTGCATACGTAAACAAAAAGTTTTTCTTCCTCATTTCTTGCATAGCAGAACGAATTTGTTGTGTTTTGGGACCCATGGAATTACCGCGACTTAACCGATTTCGGAAAATGATGAATTGCGACTTATCGTGATCTATATATGCGTTATAAAAAAATTAATCGATTAACATTAATTTTTTTTCGATTAATCGAACTATTTTCTTTAATCAGCACCAGCCCTTATATAAATAAAAGTTACATTAAAAAAAAACTGCGACTCCAGTTTACAACGACAATCATTGCCATTTTGAAAACTTCTGGTGCACATTTCGAAATGGATCAAATCTTATTTATAATTGAAATTTTCTGTCATAAAAGTTGGCGTTAGGATCACCCACCCCAGCATTTCCATTCATCCTGGTTTAGAATGTGGGTTTGAAAAAGTATTCTTTAACTTTAAACAATTTTCATAACTATTGGGGTCTATTGAAGAACTTTCATCGGGTAAAAGGAACGAAGGTTAAGTCAAGCGTACAATGTTTTAATGCTAGTATAACTAAATAACTGTAAAGTTGTCTTCGGGAGTGTTCATCCTACAAATGTGGGTGCAAATGTTTTGTGCTGTTGTAATTTCAGGTTTTTTTTGTTTAAATTGACCTATTCAACCCCATACCCCCCTCCCCCTCCAACCATACACACAAACATAATGTAACATTATTTTGTAATATTTTTAAATTACTATCGCATATGAGCGGGGAAAAAATTAAAACCCTATAATAATATGATCTAATTACAATATTTCAGAATAATGGTCTTAACATATATAAGAAGAATTATAATAAATAGTCCTAAAATGTATTAGAACAATAATCTTATGAGGCATCAGAGTAATAGTCTTTAAAAAAAACACCGGTAGCAATTTTCTGTTATTTTCAGTTAATATGTAACATCTACCTGTTAAGTTACTATTTTCAGTTAATATGTAACATCTACCTGTTAGGTTACTATTTTCAGTTAATATGTAACATCTACCTGTTAGGTTACTATTTTCATTTAATATGTAACATCTACCTGTTAGGTTACTATTTCAGGTAATATGTAACATATACCCGTTAGGTTACTATTTTCAGTTAATATGTAACATATACCGGTTACATTCATATTTTCTTGTTGCATTTTTCCTATCGCGCATGTTCCTATATTACATGGCGCACATTCATGGATCCGGGCGAAAACCAAATAAATTCAACGGACGGTCAATTTTTACATTTTAAAAATAAAATTAAACATGGAAATTTTAAGTTACTATTGTTTTGTATTTGTCTCGTCAATGTATAACTTAAAGTGAGCGAATCAATAACCAATTATGACATTTGTTTGTTTGTTTGTGTGCAAGTCAATTCGAAATCATGCATGATGAAATTAAGAATAGAAATAATTCAAAAGACACAAAGGAACCTAAAAATCAAGAGATTTCTCTAGTTCACGATGAGTAAAAACTTCGCGCATGAATATCTAAATTATGGTAAGTCGGTCTGTAACTTGACTTGTACACGCCCCCTACAAGAGTAATGAACTAGTCCAATACATGTATTTATTTATAGTCAATGACGGTTTCTATTACTTCATTCTATCAAACTTTAGGTAAGAACATCTCAATGTTATTCATAAGCGTAGTTACGATAATTTGCGCCCATGGACAAGCTATAAAGATTGCGCCCCGCCCGGTTTAAGTAATTTTTTAAATACCCGTGTTTACTTATTATCATATGACGTTGTAAGCCTCGATCGCTTTGCCTTGGCGCCCGGGACCATACGTATCCCCCCGCCCCTCCTTCGCTACGCCTCTGATTTTACAACAATAAGCTGAAACGGGGGAAACGTTTTTGTTTATGATTTTATTTCAGTTACATGAGCCTCATCTACTCCCACTATTAGTGAATACTTTAACAAACAGATTTGATCAAAGTATTTTAAATAGTTTACAGATCAAATATAAATCAAGTAACGTTGTAGAGACACTTTAATAGTGTTCTGCTTATTCGAATTTTGATCGAAACTTTGTCCGATAGCAGTATAAGTGCTGCAAGCGTTTGCTGCTATGTGAAATCATAGAAATTTTTTTTTCTTATTTCTTCTAAACGGAAAAAAGACTGCATAAGAAATGAGGACTTTATGAATTAATATCCTATTATTTGAACGCGTGTTTAAATGCCGCTGGGATTAGCGGCAGATTCTTCGAGCCGTGCGGTATTTGAGACGAGATCACCCGAGATTAAATGAACCAATGAGAAATCCCGTTATTCTAATCGCGCGTACATCAAGTATGACGTGACGAGATCTCGGGGAAAGACACGAGACGTACATCGCTTCAGGATATCGGCTTGTCATTCTTTGATGAAAACATCAATTTCGGGAGCGTGTGTGGTGTACTACAAGATATATGCGCATATATACGGAGAGAGGGAGGGGGGGGGGAAGAGCTGGAGGGAGAGAATATTCCAAACAGACCGTATCTCAAAGGAACATGTTATAGTTTATACATGCATCTTACAGCAAAGCGTTTCTTTGGCAGAGCGCCATCGTTGTTCACGTGTTTTTGCTGTCTTAAAGAAATTTAGTTTTCATCTTTTTCGTTTAAACAACCTTTTTTTCAGTTAGTCGTTGGCAATAATATAGAGTTGGGCCCCCGAGCTTGAACTTACCCATGAACAGTAAAGTACAGTTGACCTCAGGCAGTTTATGGTACAGTTGACCTCAGGCAGTTTATGGTACAGTTGACCTCAGGCAGTTTATGGTACAGTTGACCTCAGGCAGTTTATGGTACAGTTGACATCAGGCAGTTTATGGTACAGTTGACCTCAGGAAGTTTATGGTACAGTTGACCTCAGGAAGTTTATGGTACAGTTGACCTCAGGAAGTTTATGGTACAGTTACCCTCAGGCAGAATATAGTACAGTTGCCCTGAGGCAGTTTATGGTACAGTTGCCCTCAGGCAGTTTATGGTACAGTTTCCCTCAGGCAGAATATGGTACAGTTGCCCCCAGGCAGTTTATAGTACAGTTGCCCTCAGGCAGAATATGGTACAGTCGACCTCAGGAAGAATATGGTACAGTTGACCTCAGGAAGAATATGGTACAGTTACCCTCAGGCAGAATATAGTACAGTTGCCCTCAGGCAGTTTATGGTACAGTTGCCCTCAGGCAGTTTATGGTACAGTTGCCCCCAGGCAGTTTATGGTACAGTTGCCCTCAGGCAGAATATGGTACAGTTGACCTCAGGAAGAATATGGTACAGTTGACCTCAGGAAGAATATGGTACAGTCGACCTCAGGAAGAATATGGTACAGTTGACCTCAGGCAGTTTATGGTACAGTTGACCTCAGGCAGTTTATGGTACAGTTGCCCTCAGGCAGAATATTGTACAGTTGCCCTCAAGCAGAATATTGTACAGTTGCCCTCAGGCAGTTTATGGTACAGTTGCCCTCAGGCAGAATATTGTACAGTTGCCCTCAGGCAGAATATTGTACAGTTGCCCTCAGGCAGAATATTGTACAGTTGCCCTCAGGCAGAATATTGTACAGTTGCCCTCAGGCAGAATATTGTACAGTTGCCCTCAGGCAGTTTATGGTACAGTTGCCCTCAGGCAGAATATTGTACAGTTGCCCTCAGGCATTTTCTGATACAGTTGCCCTCTGGCATTTTCTGATAGGGTTGCCCTCGGGCAGTTTGTGGTACAGTTGCCCTCAGGCATTTTCTGATAGGGTTGCCCTCATGCAGTTTATGATACAGTTGCCCTCAGGCATAATATGGTACAGTTGCCCTCAGGCAGAATATGGTACAGTTGCCCTCAGGAATTTTCCGATACAGTTGCCCTCAGGCAGAATATGGTACAGTTGCCCTCAGGCAGAATATGGTACAGTTGCCAACAGGCTGTTTATGATACAGTTGACCTCAGACACTTTGAGGTACAGTTGCCAACAGGCTGTTTATGATACAGTTGATCTCGGCCAACTTATGGTAAATGTATAACATATAACAGGGTATGAGTTAGCCTGACAGGACGTAACAAAACAGCGAACGTTTCGGCAAAGAGCCTTCCTAAACGAACAAATAGTACACAAATAAAACGACTATAACGGAAAAAAAGAATTAAAAAAATAAATAAAAAAACTTAGCTGCGGTGAAATCCAATTAGTCCAGTGGAGAAATAGTAAAGAGAGAATGGTACTTATGGTACAGTGGCGCAATGCATTATTTTTTGCCCCTCACCCAACTATTTCTGGTACAGTTGCCACCTTTGCATTTTATGGAGCAGTCCCCCCTCCGTAGACTTTATGGTACAGTTCTTATGTGCACGTTATGGTACAACTGCCCCTGCTCATTTTATTGTACAGTGCCCGAAAGTTCTGATCATTTTCCCTGATGCATTTTATGGTACAATCAGTTTTTATATTGGAATCGCCTCATTTAAATTATTGTAATCCCCCCCCCCGCGCATATAATGTTGTATATATCCCCATACAATAATGTATGATAGAGCACCCCTTCTCTCCCCTGACGTCCCCGCACTTTATAGTTATAGTACAGAAGAAACAAAATTGTGCGATATAAGCCAGGTTACATTTAGCTACTACTGAATAGCTAACTCAAGTCGGGTGCTCTAAATTTCATCATACTATCATTTCAAAATGGCAGAGAGATGCTTACACCAGCACTGCATTTTAATTACGCGCGGCACTGGTGCTATAATGAAACATGGTAGGCTTCTACCGCTTACAGGCTTATACATCTTTTTAAAATTTCCATGCCATTAGCCATTTGAAAAAAAATGCACCGCATGTTTGTATGGGAGCTATAATTGCTTCGTACAATAGCCGCTGTTGATATCTGCGCATAATACGTTAGTTGAGATGGGTCTATTGCGTCATTCAACGATCCGACGCGCGTCGATTATCTCGAGTTTCCCGTTAAAAATAAACAATCAATACAGACGCTCATATCATATGTAAACAATATTGTTATAGTAGTTTTTAATTTCAATTCAGTCCTAACGGAATTGTTGAAAAATACTTATCTTAACGAACACCTGATGTTGAATAGCGCATTAAGTCGTTACTTAATGTTTATATATTGTGAAATTAACACTGATCGAAATATATTTAAACTTTCTTCCGCAGAGGAAACTGGATACATATTTAGGGGATAAAAAAAACAGTTCAACAAAATGAATATCTATGGCTGTATTCCAACCTCCTACTTCCCGTCTCATTCGGCCTTGACCTATTGGGCCCAAGCGGCCTCGCTGGCGGGCCTCCCCACGTCCGACACGGCGCTGACGTCAGCGAGCCTCGCCCTGGGCCTCAAGAAATCCCAGCTGGCGTTCAACATCAATGACGTCATACAAAAGAGCCGGAGCGCCGCGTCGCTGCGCACGAACGACGACGTGCCGTCCTCCTTCCGGGTGGCAACTCGACTCACGCCCCCTGGCGGGAATACTGAACTGAGCCACCACGGACATCTCCAGCTGCGGCTACAGCAACAACAGCAGCAGCAGCAACAGCAGCAGCACAGACAGCAGCAAAACCAACACCACCATCTACACCACCGTTCCTTCTCCACGCCACCCCCAGTTGGCAACGGGCTGGCGCCGCTGCAGGCCCTGTGCGACTCGGATGTCTCCGCCTTTACGGCGAAGTCGACATCCGGCAGTTCAATGAGCAGCACGGACGGCAAAAATGGCCTGACCTTCGGCATGAGTCGTATCTTGTCTGAGGACTTCGGAAAAGCCAAAACAGAAAAAGGTAACTTCAAGAAAACTAAAACGTATCTCTGTGTCATTACTTTTAAAGTTTTTAAAATCTTTTACATACACCAGAAACAAAGTAGATTGCCACATTTCTAACTGCACAGTGCACACCCATACATCCATAAGGTCACCGGGATGTCTTTTACGTATATATTTATTTATAGAGATACGCCTAAATATCAAAACGATATAATTATCCACTTTTACGAACATATATACACGCCCATTCTCCGATCTCACATATATCTATCCGTTCACATGCCTGTATTTCTACTTGTCTATTTATCAATATATATATATATATATACGAGTATATATATATCACGCATACATTTCTATAAACTCATATTTCTACATGACCTTACATCGGTACATTAGCATATTGACCAACATTTTGTGTTTGAGTTAATTGACATGATCTTGACTTTTTCACTTCCACTCATCGCACATGAAACGTATAATAAACGCACAGATTCAAATACACTTTTTAAATACACATATACACACTTTTAACCATGAGTTTTACACATTTGATTTTTCTTTTGTGTGATGTTTACTAATAGCTTTTAAATCAAAAGTAATTGATATTATACATTGCTCCTCACTTTTTTTTGGTACTTGGAAAGGCTGCAAATCTGTCACCAAAGTTCAATTTACTTCGCGTTTAGATATTGTGGTGCAATCAACAACCATAATTTGCAATGTATGTCCCGTCCCGACTCTCGTCCGGCACGTTTTTTCGTCCCGTCCGTGACGCTACTAATTTTAGAAAGCAGCGCACCAAATTACTGCACCAAAAATAACTCTTTTCGAACGTTCTGCATAACATTGTTCAATGTGAAAATATAAATGAATAAAAATAAATAAAATAAATGAAATTTCTGTATTACAATTACATTATTTTGTATTCTGATGTGTATTTTTTCAAAATAAAAAGATTTCAGCTGAATTGTATTTATTTTGAAAACTTCCGTCATTTTTGACGGGTAATACACTAGCATTACATAGAATGAATGGTTATGTCTCGAGATTTCAGAAATCAGTTTTTAAAAATCCTTTTAAATCATGTCGAGATGCATGCATAAAGTTTATCCATTCTCCCGTGATATCTGCATGAAGAAGATTCAATCTGCGAAAGTCCTGTTTTGTCACATGAGATATTTGCATCAAGTCCTAATAAATGCGGTTCATATCTGCATTAAGCCATTTTAAAAACTGTTCGGATATCTGCATCAAATCCTGTCAATTGCCTTCATATCCCTCGATAAAGTCTAATCAATCTTTACAACGCATCCCATTGAGATAATATTATGACAGCTAATGAGTAACGGCGACTTCGTGACAGCTGCTGTTAATTGCTGTGAGAACAACTTGACATAGTTCCTCATATAGAGTTGAATACAGTATGTGCGTCTTTTAATTCAAACTATATGTTTTCCAAACTGTTATTTGTGTGTACAACAACTTGTCTCCCTTCAGCTTTCCAATATTAATTAAAGATTTTTACATTTTTAAACAATTCTAAAAAAACAACAAATGGGCCGTCCATAAAGTACGTCACGCTCCAGAGGGGGGGGGTGTAAGAAAGTGTGACAGTTTGTGACAGGGGGAGGGGGGCAGCCATGTGTTACGTCACGGTGTTTTCTATTAAATTTTAATTATTTTGTTAATAAAAAATATATTTTTTGTTTGAAAGTATGACGTACTTTAGGGGGGGGGGTCCTAGATTTGTGACAGTTTGTGACGGGGGGAGGGGGGAGTTAAAATGGTCAAAAATAGCGTGACGTACTTTATGGACGGCCCCCAAAGGGAGAAATGTTGTTTATCCTCTCTTTTAGTGGTTGTAAAAAAAAGTGTTGTTTTTTACATTATTCAGGGGAAACTGCAGGCTGAATTGAGCCGTCATACGACTGCTCCCCACGCCCGCCCCCACATCCCCCCGCCCCCATATCCCCCGCCCGCCCCCGCCCCCATATCCCCCGCCCGCCCCCGCCCCCATATCCACCGCCCGCCCCCGCCCCCACATCCCCGCCCCCACATCCCCCGCCCCCACATCCCCGCCCCCACATCCCCGCCCCCACATCCCCCGCCCCCACATCCCCGCCCCCACATCCCCCGCCCCCACATCCCCGCCCCCACATCCCCCGCCCCCACATCCCCCGCCCCCACATCCCCCGCCCCCACATCCCCCGCCCCCACATCCCCCGCCCAGGTAAACGGCGCCACTTAATATTTATTACATTGTTCCTAATATTTTAGTTTTTTTTAATTAGAAAGATTATTAATGAATAAATAAATCAAACTGTAATACCGTGCAGTTGTTGTTTAAATGGGGTCCGAATAGGTAGCAAATAACACCAGCCCAAAAGTCGTAGCTTGACGATTCCCATTACACGAGACAATACAAATAAAACTCTAAATTCACTACAAAAATTTATAAATAAATAACAATAAACACATTAAAAAAATAGTGTACAAAATGCCACCAATTTATTAGAGTTCCATCTCCTGCCGTAGCGAAAAAAAATTGTTTAATTTCACATTTTATATTTATCTTCAATAATTGAATCCGATGTTGTGATGTTGCGCGCAATATGTAAACAAACTAAAAGACAACTCTAGTCATGACTATAAGAGCAGAAGCTCCATCATTCCTGACTTTCGATGGGCGTTAAGTTAAGTTATGTATTTTGGGATTTCTTTTGTTTTGTTTCTTTTTAAATAAGAGAAAGTTATCAGATTCACTTTTTAAATTTAAAAAAAAAGAAGATAAAATTCAATTTCATTGCGGAAGTGTTAGAATACGATGCGCCTCAGTAAAAACATGGATTGACAGAGTCACACGAGACAATAATCCTCCTCCTAATCGTCATATAAGAAAATTACTTAGATATAATGTGTTTAGCTTTAATCAAGATGAACCACTTTGAGATGAGAGACTCTGGACTTTTCTCAACCTCGTTCTGGAGGTTCAGTTTATTTGTCTACTCTACTCTATACGGTCTGTCGGACTTATCGATCATAGGAGTAATAACTCGCATTCATTGGAAGATTTCAAATCACACGAACTATTTTAACTAATGGGAACCGTTTAGCGCGCGAATAAAGAATCATGTATTTCTGTATATCATATAAGTTAATTGCAAATTTTAAAAGAGAATTTCATAATAATAAACATTATTAATTTTTCCGTTAAAAAAATATTTTAAAATATTTGTCTTTTGTTAATTTTGAAATTTCGATTTTCCCACTTTACTTATTTATGCAAATACGGGCCAATGGACAGTAGAATTACGCTTGGATACACAAATGACACTTGAAAGAGTGAAGAAAAAGAGTTTCTTCGACATTCGTCCAACTTAATTAATTTTAAACATTCATTTTCAATCATTAAAAATGACTTATTATTAATTATAGCTATTCATATGTAATTTTTAATTTCAGAATATCTTTGCTGTCACACTCGTGCCTGCATATTTAAATATGTAATTTTATTAGAAAAAGACCGTGCGCAAGTTATTCTCATTTAACAATGACAATAGCTTTGATCGCATCTCAAAGGAATAAATATAGTTGAGGCAGTGGCGTAGCTAGGGGAGGGGAATGGGTCCAAATTCTTAAATCCCCAAAGGCATGTCCGATTTTTTTTTACATTAAATATTACGCCACCGCCATGTATGCAGGTCACCCCAAAGAGGCAATGTTCCCCCCCCCCGGACCCCAAATCCCTACAAATCCCTAGCTACGCCACTGAGTTGAGAGTTACAAAAACAAAATACTAAAAAGTAATCTTTTAACTTAAAAAAAATAATGGCTGACGATTTTCAGGGAATGCGGAATACGTCGTGGTGTTAGTTCTTGTTCCTGCTGCTGTTGTTGCAGTTCTTGTTCCTGCTGCTGTTGTTGCAGTTCTTGTTCCTGCTGCTGTTGTTGCAGTTCTTGTTCCTGCTGCTGCTGTTGCAGTTCTTGTTCCTGCTGCTGTTGTTGCAGTTCTTGTTCCTGCTGCTGTTGTTGCAGTTCTTGTTCCTGCTGCTGTTGTTGCAGTTCTTGTTCCTGCTGCTGTTGTTGCAGTTCTTGTTCCTGCTGCTGTTGTTGCAGTTCTTGTTCCTGCTGCTGTTGTTGCAGTTCTTGTTGTCGCTGCTGTGGTTTCTGTTGTTGCTGCTGTGGTTTCTGTTGTTGCTGCTGTCGCTGTGGTTGTTGTTACAAAACTAATGAACGTGAGAGGAAAAAAAATGCAATCTATAGCTGATACCCCTGACCAACCCCCCCCCCTTTTCTAAGTGATAGCGCCGCCCTCCTCCCATACACTGTCTTTGACTTGGATATCACCAAGAGAGATTATATTGTTTATCTATTATATTCACATATTTGTGCGACTCAACATGTCACGAGACAATTATAATCACCAGACAATTATAATCACCAGATAATTATAATCACGAGAGTTTTGTTATTACACACACACACACACACACACACACGTGGTTTCCTACCTGACAATCACGTGATCCACATACCAGTCAATCACAAGGTAATCAAAGTATTTTTCTTGGCAGTAACTTTTAATTAGCCTATTATCTCCCTTCTTTCTACTTCCGGGCTTCAACAGTCAAACCAGGGCACTGTGTTCAACTTCGTGTCTATGTACTCTAGTGGGTTTAACATGGAGTACTCTAGTGAGAAATTGGTCTAACACGCAGTACTCTAGTGGGATATTGGTTTAACATGGAATTCTCTAGTGGGATATTGGTTTAACCTGGAGTATAATACTCTAGTGGGATATTGGTTTAACATGCAGTACTCTAGTGGGATATTGGTTTAACATGCATTACTCTAGTGGGACATTGGTTTAACATGCAGTGTTACTCTAGTGGGATATTGGTTTAACATGCAGAAGTCTTATAGTTGGAGTTCGCCCAATCGACCACAAATTTGATTTAACCAATGATTTAATTATTGACTATAGAAATAACCCAACAAGACATGTTCACAGTAATGCTTGAACCCCTTTCTTATCTACCCAATAGTAATAGTGACATACTGTATAAATCCCAATTGTTGCTATGGGAGAATATTATGTAATAGGAAAAACATAGTTAGATTTTAAGTTAAAGTGGTTTAGAAAAACCTGAAGTGGAATAATTTCATGTAATGTTCATTATTTGTAAAAATAAATAAATAATAATAATAAAAATGCTTTTATTTTCACTGTCAACAATATCTCGAATATTGATAGGAATACACTTCGAGATCTTTTCTATATTTAGACATATTTCAGAATTTCAAGAGTATTTTTACACGCTTTTATTTAAGTCACACTGTTTGTATGTTGTATCCATCCATCCTTCCTTCAAATCTTGAAACGTAAAATTAAACCATTTCTGATGGTCCTAGAGATCTCAAAATTTTACCACAGATAGATCTTGGATGACAATGCATTGTATCAAAATTTCAGATCGATCGAATGTACCGTAATTAAATTAATTAATTTTTAGTTTATCTCTATTCATCACTATTTAGAATGTATAGTTGTCTGCTAGAGTTGACCTCCACGGCTCACTGGTTTCACTCCAGCCTCCTTTACCAAATTCCCGTGTTTACATCAAGGGCAGGGGAGATCAGCGCGTTTCAGTCTGTAAATGTTTGTAAATAAAAGCGTGTCCTTTTTAAAAAAAGATTTTTTTACATTTTACTAATTTAATTATTTTTAAAACTTGTTTTGTTGGTAGAAGTAGAAGGCTTGTTGACAAATGTTTTGTTGTTTCCCTTCATGTCTCCCTCTACCTTCCCCAATATTTTTTTTAATGTTGCCTGTGAATTTCTTCCCTTCATTTCCCCCTTGTATTTCCCTCCCTATTTTTTTCCCCAGTTTTGTTTCTCTGTTGTATTAAAAAATGTTTATGTTCGTGGAGGCAGATCATGTTAATATTAATAATTAAATATTTAAAAAATCTTTTTTTTAAAAAAAGGACACGCTTTTAACATATTCACTACTTTTAGTTATGTCTCATATATAAGGGATTTATAGTCAAAAACTTTGTTTTTACAGCTATTTTTTAAATCTTATAATAAAAACTCTTTAAAATTCACGTCTGAAGCCCACACATCTTTTTAAATCCCTTATATTAACTTCACGGCCGTCTCTGTCTCTCTCTCTGTCTCTCTCTCATCATCTCATGGGCTCGGCGGGCGGAAAAACAAAAGTCGAAAATGACCCACTTCCAATGATCCGATCGAACTGAAATTTGGCACACGGACCCGTCTTACCTAACAATGCATCGTATCAAAATTTCAGATCGATCGAACGTACCGTAATTAAATTAATGCATTTTTAGTTTATCCTTATATGAGGTATGTAATTTTAATTCACGATTTGTTATTGTTTTTTTGCCACGTGAAAGTTTGAGCATTGAGGCGACCCAACGAAACGACGGTGCGCTTTTGTTTACATTTTACGTGTCACTCTGAGCTCGGTCAAGCGAATCGGTGACCAGACTTTTCCCCTCTCCCCCTCCCACCCACCCCTCCCCCCTAGGGTTATGAAGCAAACTTGTGTTAAGACAGATTCAGTCTGTAAATGTTTGAAAATAATCAATACTGTTAGTTATGTCTCATATATAAGGGATTTATAGTCAAAAACTTTGTTTTTACGGGTTTGTTTTTTAAATCCCTTATATTAACTTCGCGGCCGTCTCTCTCTGTCTGTCTCTCTCTCATCACCTCATGGGCTCGGCGGGCGGAAAAACAGAAGTCAAAAATGACCCACTTCCAATGATCCGATCGAACTGAAATTTGGCACACGGACCCGTCTTACCTAACAATGCATCGTATCAAAATTTCAGATCGATCGAACGTACCGTAATTAAATTAATGCATTTTTAGTTTATCCTTATATGAGGTATGTAATTTAAAATCACGATTTGTTATTGTTTTTTTGCCACGTGAAAGTTTGAGCATTGAGGCGACCCAACGAAACGACGGTGCGCTTTTGTTTACATTTTACGTGTCACTCTGAGCTCGGTCAAGCGAATCGGTGACCAGACTTTTCCCCTCTCCCCCTCCCACACACCCCTCCCCCACCCCTCCCCCCCACCCCTCCCCCCTAGGGTTATGAAGCAAACTTGTGTTAAGACAGATTCAGTCTGTAAATGTTTGAAAATAATCAATACTGTTAGTTATGTCTCATATATAAGGGATTTATAGTCAAAAACTTTGTTTTTACGGGTTTGTTTTATTAAATCCCTTATATTAACTTCACGGCCGTCTCTCTCTGTCTCTCTCTCATCATCTCATGGGCTCGGCGGGCGGAAAAACAAAAGTCGAAAATGACCCACTTCCAATGATCCGATCGAACTGAAATTTGGCACACGGACCCGTCTTACCTAACAATGCATCGTATCAAAATTTCAGATCGATCGAACGTACCGTAATTAAATTAATGCATTTTTAGTTTATCCTTATATGAGGTATGTAATTTTAATTCACGATTTGTTATTGTTTTTTTGCCACGTGAAAGTTTGAGCATTGAGGCGACCCAACGAAACGACGGTGCGCTTTTGTTTACATTTTACGTGTCACTCTGAGCTCGGTCAAGCGAATCGGTGACCAGACTTTTCCCCTCTCCCCCTCCCACCCACCCCTCCCCCCTAGGGTTATGAAGCAAACTTGTGTTAAGACAGATTCAGTCTGTAAATGTTTGAAAATAATCAATACTGTTAGTTATGTCTCATATATAAGGGATTTATAGTCAAAAACTTTGTTTTTACGGGTTTGTTTTTTTACCACTATTTTTTTTTACACCAAACACCTCATAAGCGCCCGCCCAACGTTTTATACTATAGTTTTGTGTTCACGTGGTGAACTCATGGATGTCAACAAAGCAGACGGGTACCGATGCTTATATATAGACTAAAGATAAACTAAAAATGCAATCCAAGATTTGAAGGAAGGGTTGATGGATACAACATACAAACAGTGTGACTTAAATAAAAGCGTGTAAAAATGGATGTTATTGATTTAACTGTATACACATTTATGAAACACCAAACATAACATAACATAACATAACGCCTTTAATGACAGGATCATCTGGTGTTTGTATAAAGACAAAATGATACTGTATTACACAGGACCTTTGATCTTGTTATGTAACATTTTAGATGTAACATAGGGGACGCGGTGGTCGAGTGGCAGCGTGCACGACTGGCGTACCGATGGTCTCGGGTTCGAATCCATGTGAAGGCAAGGACCTGTTACCGGGGCCCAGGGCGCCCCTGAGTCACCCAGCTCCGAATGTTAGTCGGCTGGGTAATGCGTGGAACCCACAAAGCCGTGGCCTGTGAGCGCTGCATCACTTGCCAACCGATCATCTGTCATGGTCTGTGGACGCAATTATCTTCTGCATAGAAGGAGCGTCTGTATAGATAAGATAAGAAGATAGACGTCCATGTGTATGCCGGTATTCATGCTTGAAATACTATTTTGTTATTTATGTCCTTCTATGTGTATGCCGGTATTCACCACATGTTCTTTTCACTGTTGTTCCAGAAAACAGTTTCCTGTTGAGCAGCGTTCCCGAGTCGTGCAGGTCGCTGCCCCTGTGTCCATGTAACTCAGCCTCGTGTCCAGCGTACACCAGACCACAGTCGCCCTACCCCAGGGGGTCACTGCCTTCACTATCAGCTGTCCACGCCCTTCAGCCCCCTAACTACCCCCTCAGTAACTCTGCGGACGCCCTGCCAGGTGAGTGATGGGTATCATAGGGGATCAGGGGATGTGATGGGTGTCATAGGGGATCAGGGGATGTGATGGGTGTCATAGGGGATCAGGGGATGTGATGGTTGTAATGGGATACCCGGGGATGGGATGGTTGTCATGGGATACCCGGGGATGGGATGGTTGTCATGGGATACCCGGGGATGGGATGGTTGTCATGGGATACCCGGGGATGGGATGGTTGTCATGGGATACCCGGGGATGGGATGGTTGTCATGGGATACCCGGGGATGGGATGGTTGTCATGGGATACCCGGGGATGGGATGGTTGTCATAGGGGACCAGGGGATGTGATGGTTGTCATTGGAGACCAGGGGATGTGATGGTTGTCATGGGATACCCGGGGATGGGATGGTTGTCATAGGGGACCAGGGGATGTGATGGTTGTCATTGGAGACCAGGGGATGTGATGGTTGTCATAGGGGACCAGGGGATGTGAGGGTTGTAATGGGAGAATTGAGGGTGGGATGGTTGTCATGGGAGACCCGGGGATGTGATGGTTGTCATTGGAGACCAGGGGATGGGATGGTTGTCATTGGAGACCCGGGAATTCGAGGGTTGTCAAGGGCGGTAGATATATATCGTAATATTGTGATTCGTGATCCATATATGTAATAATAATATTATCATTTGAGATCCTACGATATTGTTTAAATGTTCAAGGGAAATACATAGATATGATGATACACATGCATACACCAAACATCAAGTTGATGGCACGTGGCGGTGTTCAAAGTCAATTAGTGGGAAATGTGAGTGATACAGTTTTAAATATAGATGCAAATTACAACGCATACTATAGACTATAGAGTATAGAGTATAGCGCGTCAAAATTTTAAAAGCTTCTGTTCATCTGAGAAACTTTTGAATGTAAAAAAAATCCTACATTATAAATAGTCAAGTTACAAAATAATTAAATTACAAATAGTTCAGTTATTAATAGTTCAAAAATTGAATAGTTGAGCAACGAATAATTCAATTACAAATCAGTAATCTAAACAATTTTGTTTTTAACACCGCATGACGAAGAATGCGGACACAAATAATTACTGTTTAGTTTCAGATTGGACGCTGACACCATTTCAATGTGAATGAATTAAAGTTATTAACATTTCTGTTGACTCTAAATCCTACAAATGAGTCTAAAGTCCATTGAATCTTGTGGCCCCAAACTCTGAAATTTAAGTAGATATAAGAGTAACAAAAATTAATGCAAATAAATTTTTTAAAAAACTGTTAATGAAAGTGCAAAAATTATCATAACATCAGGGAAAATCACGGACAGACATACCTTATAAGTGTAGTAGGATGTTTATAATTTATAATTTTAAAATCTGTCACGATTAGTGATAGAAATAATAAAGTGGGCGTGGGACAGAGAGAGGGAGAAAGAGAAAGGAGAAAGGTGTAGAGGGAAAGATCGGAGAGAGAGAGAGAGAGAGAGAGAGAGAGAGAGAGAGAGAGAGAGAGAGAGAGAGAGAGAGAGGGGGGCTGAGACAAAAAGAAAGAGAGAGAAAGGGGGTTTGAGAGAAAGGGAGAGAAATGGGGGAGAGAGATGTTTCCAGACACAAAACCGTGGTCTGAGAGTGAGAGTCGGGCAAGTACTCTCTATTCCTATGGACAAACAGCATGAGCGATTGATGTATAGAGAAGCAAGACCATTGTTAAAAAAAAATTAGGGCAATAGCCTTGTCATTCCATTAATAAAAAAACAACAGCAACATTTTACATCCAGTACACAATCATTAGTGAAACTCAGCCATGTTTCAGGGTCATTTTTTCAAATAAATGAGCCAAAGTATTTATTGTTCCTTTTGGACGCATACTGCCTCGGTTTCTTATAAATAATATAATAATTAGAGTCAATTATAGCCACCATCTCAATCCACGTTAACGGTCTTGGCTATCTTAGATTACTTAGAATAATTAGTCGTACTGTATATTATCATTATTCCACAACACAGTCAAGTTCTAATGTAGCGTCATTCACCAACACTGTCACGTGCTTAATGTAGCGTCATTCACCTACACTGTCACGTGCTTAATGTAGCGTCATTCACCAACAGTCATGTGCCAATGTGGCATCATTCACCAACACAGTCATGTTCTAATGTAGCATCATTCACCAACACAGTCATGTTCTAATGTAGCATCATTCACCAACATAGTCATGTTCTAATGTAGCGTCATTCACCAACATAGTCATGTGCTAATGTAGCATCATTCACCAACATAGTCATGTGCTAATGTAGCATCATTCACTAACACAGTCATGTTCTAATGTAGCGTCATTCACCAACATAGCCATGTGTTAATGTAGCATCATTCACCAACACAGTCATGTGCTAATGTAGCATCATTCACCAACACAGTCATGTTCTAATGTAGCATCATTCACCAACACAGTCATGTTCTAATGTAGCATCATTCACCAACATAGCCATGTGTTAATGTAGTATCATTCACCAACACAGTCATGTGCTAATGTAGCATCATTCACCAACATATTCATGTGCTAATGTAGCACCATTCACCAACACAGTCACGTGTTAATGTAGCATCATTCACCAACACAGTCATGTGCTAATGTAGCATCATTCACCAACACAGTCATGTGCTAATGTAGCATCATTCACCAACACAGTCATGTGTTAATGTAGCATCATTCACCAACACAGTCATGTGCTAATGTAGCGTCATGCACCAACACAGTCATGTGCTAATGTAGCGTCATGCACCAACACAGTCATGTGCTAATGTAGCATCATTCACCAACACAGTCATGTGTTAATGTAGCATCATTCACCAACACAGTCATGTTCTAATGTAGCATCATTCACCAACACAGTCATGTTCTAATGTAGCATCATTCACCAACATAGTCATGTTCTAATGTAGCATCATTCACCAACACAGTCATGTTCTAATGTAGCATCATTCAACAACACAGTCATGTTCTAATGTAGCATCATTCACCAACACAGTCATGTGCTAATGTAGCATCATTCACCAACACAGTCATGTGTTAATGTAGCATCATTCACCAACACAGTCATGTGCTAATGTAGCATCATTCACCAACATATTCATGTGCTAATGTAGCACCATTCACCAACACAGTCACGTGTTAATGTAGCATCATTCACCAACACAGTCATGTGCTAATGTAGCATCATTCACCAACACAGTCATGTGCTAATGTAGCATCATTCACCAACACAGTCATGTGTTAATGTAGCATCATTCACCAACACAGTCATGTGCTAATGTAGCGTCATGCACCAACACAGTCATGTGCTAATGTAGCATCATTCACCAACACAGTCATGTGTTAATGTAGCATCATTCACCAACACAGTCATGTTCTAATGTAGCATCATTCACCAACACAGTCATGTGCTAATGTAGCATCATTCACCAACACAGTCATGTTCTAATGTAGCGTCATTCACCAACATAGTCATGTGCTAATGTAGCATCATTCACCAACACAGTCATGTTCTAATGTAGCATCATTCACCAACACAGTCATGTTCTAATGTAGCATCATTCACCAACATAGTCATGTTCTAATGTAGCATCATTCACCAACACAGTCATGTTCTAATGTAGCATCATTCACCAACACAGTCATGTTCTAATGTAGCATCATTCACCAACATAGTCATGTTCTAATGTAGCATCATTCACCAACATAGTCATGTGCTAATGTAGCATCATTCACCAACATAGTCATGTGCTAATGTAGCATCATTCACCAACATAGTCATGTGCTAATGTAGCATCATTCACCAACACAGTCATGTTCTAATGTAGCATCATTCACCAACATAGTCATGTTCTAATGTAGCATCATTCACCAACATAGTCATGTTCTAATGTAGCATCATTCACCAACATAGTCATGTTCTAATGTAGCATCATTCACCAACACAGTCATGTTCTAATGTAGCATCATTCACCAACATAGTCATGTTCTAATGTAGCATCATTCACCAACACAGTCATGTTCTAATGTAGCATCATTCACCAACATAGTCATGTTCTAATGTAGCATCATTCACCAACACAGTCATGTGTTAATGTAGCATCATTCACCAACACAGTCATGTGCTAATGTAGCGTCATGCACCAACACAGTCATGTGCTAATGTAGCGTCATGCACCAACACAGTCATGTGCTAATGTAGCATCATTCACCAACATAGTCATGTTCTAATGTAGCATCATTCACCAACACAGTCATGTTCTAATGTAGCATCATTCACCAACATAGTCATGTTCTAATGTAGCATCATTCACCAACACAGTCATGTTCTAATGTAGCATCATTCACCAACATAGTCATGTTCTAATGTAGCATCATTCACCAACATAGTCATGTTCTAATGTAGCATCATTCACCAACATAGTCATGTGCTAATGTAGCATCATTCACCAACATAGTCATGTGCTAATGTAGCATCATTCACCAACACAGTCATGTTCTAATGTAGCATCATTCACCAACATAGTCATGTTCTAATGTAGCATCATTCACCAACATAGTCATGTTCTAATGTAGCATCATTCACCAACATAGTCATGTTCTAATGTAGCATCATTCACCAACATAGTCATGTTCTAATGTAGCATCATTCACCAACACAGTCATGTTCTAATGTAGCATCATTCACCAACATAGTCATGTTCTAATGTAGCATCATTCACCAACATAGTCATGTTCTAATGTAGCATCATTCACCAACACAGTCATGTTCTAATGTAGCATCATTCACCAACATAGTCATGTGCTAATGTAGCATCATTCACAAACACAGTCATGTGCTAATGTAGCGTCACTCACCAACATAGTCATGTTCTAATGTAGCGTCACTCACCAACACAGTCATGTGCTAATGTAGCGTCACTCACCAACACAGTCATGTGCTAATGTAGCGTCATTCACCAACACAGTCATGTTCTAATCTAGCATCATTCACCAACACAGTCATGTGCTAATGTAGCGTCTCTCACCAACAGGTCCCTACTCCATCCTGAGCACCGATGGCTCGTCATCCAATCAGCCCAAGAGGAAGAGGTCGTGGTCACGTGCCGTCTTCTCTAATCTTCAACGCAAAGGTTTAGAGAAACGCTTCGAAGTGCAGAAGTACGTCACCAAGCCCGACAGACGACAGTTGGCAGCCATGTTGGGGCTAACAGACGCGCAAGTAAGAGCAAACTCTTATACTGTCTGATACGTTAAAGATGATTTTAAACATGTTGTTGTTGTTTTTTTTTAATTTAAAGCAACAGTTTTTTGTTCAATGCATTAAAAAAAATTAAAATCTCAGTACACATGCAGATGTCACAGACATTTTCGAGTCGGAAAAAGTAAACAATATTACGGCATTGGTTTTTTATTTGGAGATCAGGGTTTTTGGACACATACTGCATTGGCATTTTGTAAAGAATTCCCACGTTGGTAAAACATAAAATATCATGGAATTTTGCCATTATTTGACCTCATCGTAATTTGTACTAAAAACATCTTCAAATTTCGGCTTTTCTGACACATAATGTTGTCGGTATAACAGATAACTTCAACGAGTCAGTTAATTTAAGCTCGGGCCAGCGGGTCGGACTTTGGAGGACATCCCTGGCATAAATATAAAGTAATATTCAATATGAAAACAACAATTAACTTAACATTGTCCTTCAAACAGCATAGACGCGTCCAGTTCAGCCTGACATCTCATAACTGCGGGTGTTAACGTCAACCAAGACAGTCCCACACTTGCAGCGGAATCTCGCGTTAACTTTGAATCTTATTTTCCTCCTGATAAAAAAATAATAATTAAAAATGAAATTAATCATCCAGCCTCTTTGTATGATTTAAGGTTGCGTCAAACGCTTCGGACCTGACGTCACGTCCTGTCAAAGGGGTAACGGGTGTACCCTTGACCTTACAAAACCTGGAAGAGGTCGGGGAGGATGGGGTTGTTATTCTTATATGTAAATTTTTCACTCAAGCATCAGCATATCATACATAAAGCTGTCTCAAATATATAAATTTGTCCTCATATCATACATAAAGCTGTCTCAAATATATACATGTGTCCTCATTATTGGGAGCTAGAAACAGCTCGACTGAAAATGGCGGCTACAACTATATCCCCCCACCCAACACGCCAGCACACACACTTTTTGTTTTTTCAAAACATTAGCGCCTGAAATGCGTTGAACTTCTTCAACCTAACCATATTTTTTGGACCCCAAATCATGAAATCAAGTAAAGCACGTTATAGTTATTGCCGATTAGTGTAAGACCCTCTACCCCTGCACAGGCCAAGATAATTTTTCACGCCTTTAACTATATTATGGTATTTTTATACCGCAGATCTATTTGTAACACTAGTTAAATTTAGTCTCCACAAAACATAAGTCAAATATAATGAACCAAATGATATAGTGTTGTTTTAAGATTTTAATTTTGCGTAGATATCAGGAATTTTCTTTGAATTGAAAGTTAGAACAACGCTCATAATTAATATTTAATTCTTCAATTCTGCTCTAGTAGAACTAGCCGCAAATGAATTTCTTACGCCCTTAGCCCCCAGCCCACCCTAGCCCGAACCTTAACCTCCAGCCACCCCACCACCAACCTTGTTTTAAAATAGTTTTAACACCGACCGCAGCAATCAAATATCAAGGAGCTATGCAACTATGCTAGTGCACAATATTGAGTTCTTCTCTTTTTATTTATGTTCGATTCATTCAACGCGCCTGTTAACATAATATCCATATATCAGATTCAATCATACGAAATCACATTTTACGCTAAAGTCGTTATACGCTTGAATGGCTTTCATGGTTTACTGTTTGTCAAAACCAATAATCTGATTGGTCGAAAGGGACAAGGAAGAGATCATCACTGATACGTCGGACGTGAAATCCAGCGCCAAAAATATTTCCCCATAAAGTGAATTGATGTATGATAGATAGCACGACAATTGATGTTCGTCTGACATACAAATGGAATGTTATTGTTGCATCCATAATATCTCAATTGCATACATCCGCCACGCGCGAGCTTTTGAAAAAAAACAAAACAACACACACAACTGACTGTTCTCATTTTCACCCTGCGGCCAGAAAGTCATAATAGATCTCTTTGTTTTGATGCAATGAAATGAGGCGGTGGAAGAATCGAATACATCTTATTGTGACAGAATGACAGCATCGAGTACGTTTTAATGTGATGTATGAGATAATTAATTGGATGCGATTATCAAATACATCTCAGTGTGAAACAATGTTGGTATCGAATATGTTTTAATGAGATGCGTGAGAGAATCAAACGGATACGTGTATAGAATACATCTATCTTACTTTAATCAATATATATATATATATATATAAATCAAACTATGTCTGTGTGCGTCTGTGCATGTCCTTTATAGCAGACTAAACCATTCACCCGAGCGTCATGAAAATATGTGTAAGACTGTTGAGTGCCTTCCCTGGATGGTAACTGGCATTTTTTCTCTCTCTAAATTGAACACTCATGGGGCGCCGGGGACCCATAATGTCATTTTTTGCCTATATGAGCTATATAAAAATTAGTTTAAGCGTTAGCTACTGTGTAAATTGATGGATCTTAACCAAACTTTGTATATAAAAACTTGACAGCGGATATTAAAATACTATAGGGCACTGAACCCCTAATGACCATTCTTTTGGGGCTGGGGCCCAAAATGCCTTTTTTCTTAAATGCTTAAGATTTTATTCCACATTCAGTTATCAACGATCTTGAAAATTAATGATAAATTTATCCATTATTATCTATATTAAAATGAACAGGTGTTTTAAACTTTATATCTTGCACTGAATGAGCCCTGGAGCCCTTAATGTAGTTTTTTGCTAATATGAGCTATATAAAATTAGTTTATGATTTAGCTACTGAGTAAATGAATGGATCTTAACTAAACTTTGTATACAAAAACTTGGTAGCCTATTATAAAATACTAAAGGGCACTGAAATTCTAATGTCAATTTCTTCGGGGCCTGGGCCCAAAAGTTGTTTTTTTCGTAAATGTTTAAGATATTTTTCGCATTTATTTTTTAACGATCTTAAGAAATATATCCATGATGAAACTGAATTAAAATTAACAGGTTTTTGTAATTTAAATCTTTCATCGAATGGGCCCGGGGGCCCTTTAATGTGTTTTTTCCTATATTAGCTATATAAAAATTAGTTTAAGCGTTAGATAATGAGAAAATAAATTGATTTTGACCAAACTTAGTATATAAAAAATTAAGGGCCTATATTAAATTACTATAAGGCACTGAACTCCTAATGTCCTTTACCTCGGAGGTGGGTGCCCCAAATCTTTTTTACTGAACGTTAATAATTGTATTCCTTATTCAATTTTACACCATTTTGAGAAATATACCTTGAATACAATGGCAATAAAACAATTAAATTATCACTCATTTTGGGACCGGTGTAAACCGGGGCCCTTAATATCGTTGTTTCTTTTGTAAGCTTTTTAATTATTAATTTATTTATCGGTTTGCTATGAAACTTGGACTACTTTTTTTTCTTCTTTTTTTTCCACACTTCTACGAATGTTTCTGGCTTAATTGTTTTTAAAACATACCACTCATTGGTTTCTTTAAATTTATTCATTTTTACTGAGATCGTTGCAACGCACGACGGGTCTGCTAGTAACAAATAAAAAAATGTTATTTATACTTAACTATTAGTTATTAATGTGTGTGTGTGGTACGACTACAAATTCCTAGACGGGTTATAGAGGACATTAACAGTCTGAAGTGTGAACAGTTTGCGAATGCCTCTTTGTTATATTCATTTCTGATGATGGGTGACTCAGGTCAACATAAACTGTAAAATATTCTTTGCGTTTTTCACGAAGTTGCCACCGAGGGTTTGCGCGGTACACTTTGGGTTCCTCTGGGCATGGTTTGGGAACTACAACTAATTGAAAACACACTTAGCTTCCCCGTTTTTAGAACCGAACATACTATATTCGAGATTCATTAACAAAATACACACTTTGTATATTCAATTAACTAACTACACACCTTGTATATTCATTATCCAACAATAAACATTGAATATGTTCATTAGCTCAATACACATAAATCAATATACATAATTCCCGTTGTCTGTATGTATGGATTTAATTATAGTTAGGTGGCGCTGCGATAGTTTTTTGTTGTAATGCTGTTAGGTGGCGCTGCGAGAGATTTTGTTTTATAGTGCTGCACCAAAAATAACACTTTTCGAACGTTCCGCATAAAATTGATCATTATGATAATAAATGAATCAAATAAAAAATTAAAAAATAAATTAAATTTCTGTATTACGTTATTTTTTAATCTGATGTGTATTTATTTTGAAAACTTCCGTCATTTTTGACGGGTGATACGCTAGTATTATATTTAATTTCTATGTTTTTGTTTTTCCTCCAAAGGTCAAGGTCTGGTTCCAGAATAGAAGGATGAAGTGGAGACACGCCCAGCAACAGGGCGAGAAAGACAAACAAATCCAACAACATGGCGACGAGGAACAACAACCAGGGGCGCCGCCACTCAAACAAGTCGATGTGAAAATAGAAACGGGAAAGCCAGCAGACGTCACATCCGGCTCTAAAAACAGTGAATCGCTCGTCGGCGCCCAGCCCGTTTTTGCAATGACCAGTGAGCCGACGGTCAAACTAGATTCGAACGATATTCCTCTCAATCTCCACGGGAGGCTGACAGCCACGCCACCGCGGAGCGGCCCACACAGCCGTGTATCGTCCCCAAACCTTCCGTCCGATCGGTGCGCAAGTCTCGCCGCACCATTCGACACCAGAGCTGAACTCTCGTCTGACGACCTCCGGGCGCACAAGTTCAACAACCCGCTTTACCACGACGCCCCGCCCAGAACCAGCCTGTCCATGACGTCAGCGGTGTCTCGTCGCAGCCGGCGGAGTTCCAGCTCAGGGGCGGACGACGTGTACAGCGACGTCGCCCACGACTACCGGATGGACAGCGAGGAGGGCAGCCATTCCGGCCTGGAGATCGACAGCGACGTGGACATGCACGGCGAAGCAGACGACATCAACAGCAACAACCTGAAAGACTTCTACCGGCGGCTCGGCGGGGGCCAGAAAGGGGACGACCAGCTTTACGATGACGTCAGTGGCAAAGACATCGATGTGGATAACTGAATCGTTTAACGACACCTCCACCGCCCCCCCGCCCCTTGCCCGACCTTCTCCCAACAGTATAACTCAGCTGACGACTATTAAAACCAATCCATTACCAGTAGAGTATAAAACTATAGACCTGAGTTTTTTGGGGACGATCACATGAAAAAGGTTTTGCCTTTCGAGTTGATGATCAGCGTCAAAACTATGATGACAAATATCTCTTTATCCGACAAATATAAATAGCGACCTGCGGGTCCATTTTGGCTAACGCCGCTGCACAGCGAGAGTAAACATTCTCCGAGTTGCCTTACAAGAAAACAATTCTTTTCCCAGCCACCTTATTTGGAAATGTTCTCCATGAAGCCAGTTGGCTGCAGTACTGACGTCACCACATTGACGCCGCCATGACAGACAATGACTCTTAGCGCCCTAGAGCGGGTTGCAGACAAATATTCTTTTCAGTTAAGATAATTCACAATTTGGAGATGTTTATTTGTATTATCACAGAAAACTTCTATACGACATTGTCCATTGTAAAACTGTCAAGTGCGTTAAACATCGGTTTTAAATTTTATCTACCGTATATACTCGTTTTAAAGTCGACCTTTTTTTTGGGACAAAATCTAGGGGGAAAACGTTCAGTCGGCTTACGAGCGGGTCATATGTGATTTCTTCATGTACATTGAATATCGTTGTTGTTATTGAAGTTCATCAAGGTCTTTTTCTACATTCTACAAGATTCGACTGCTCTACCAGAAGCTATTAAATATCATTAAACACTTGCACTTACCTTATTTAATTATTTTATTTATTTTTGTGAATGTTTTAATAAATTGTTTTAGAATATTTTCTTTTCAACATCGAATTTTAATATACGCGCTGTCGCCACTGTTTACCAAAGAAAAAAACATCAACCGGTAACACTTGCCTAACAAAGAGCACAAAGACAAAGGTAGGTAGTACAAAGTAAACAATCATAATAACCGATTTAGCTTGTACTTATAGTTTTTAAAAAAAATGTGTAACATTTCGTATACGCTGTCCTATTTTTTTTTGGGGGGGGGGTCGGCTTACGATTACGAGCGGGTTATACACTTTTAATACTTTTTTCTTCCAAAAGAGTGGGGGGGGGGCTTATGTAGGAACGGGCTATAGAACGAGTATATACGGTAATTATCATTCAAATATACGACTTTTTAGAAAAATGTGCTTTCACCAAAATGTACTGAGAAGTTGAAAAAGTATTCTTCCGCAATATCTGATTTTTACGTCAAGATGACTTAAAAAGTGTAATGGACTTTCGTTTGAGATCAGGAGGTTGGTAGAAATTGAGATGAACAAGTAGATTGTAAGAACACTTTTAAAATATATATATTTTTTTAAATTGTGTGTGTGTATGGCGTCCTGTCAGGCTAACGCGTACCCTTTTTATGTAACTATTGTTTTCCTTATACCCAGCCTGATTGCAGTCCCACACCACTTTTATGTCCAACAGTTAACACTGTTAAAGCAAAGGGCGGAATTAACCACCAACTTCCAAAACCGCCTCTATCATCAGTTATTTTTTCATAAAAGTTTCATCTTGAAATTTGTAAAATCATTTAATTATTTTAATTTAATTTTATAATTATGTAAAACGATACATCTTGAGTTTTGTCTGAGCGAGGCACAAACAAGTTTTGTGTGCAGTTAAAAAAAAATTTCAATTGTAGATCTGTTATGCTTTGTAAAACAGTGTGACGCAATAGGGTGGTACAAACGTTGAATTTTGTTTGTATTGTGTATTATAACCGGACAAAATTAATGATGAGTGATAAATGAAACCTAAAATAAAATAAAAAGAGGAATTGAGCGTTAAAAAATTAGTTTGAAAGAAAGGACATCATGGCTTGTTTATCATGACAAGGAAATGGACAGACATTAAAATTCTAAACTTTTCATGCTTATATCTTTTTATTTTTAATTTCATACCTTTCGTTTTATTATGTAAATCAAATTTATTGTAAGACAAAATGTTAAATTTTCTAAGAAATAAATATTTAATTTATGAATCTTTTAAAACATAATCTGCATTAGACAAGTCTTTCGTATAATTGTTTTCTAATGTTATAGTCATGTGCTATATTCATGCTGTTTCGTACACATGTTTTGTAAAGTTATAGTAATGCATGTGCTATAGTCATGTGCTATAGTCATGTGCTATAGTCATGTGCTATAGTCATGTTGCTCTCACAGTTTTATGTTACAATTATAATGTGAACGCCTCAATGCATTTTTCCATCTGTTTTTGTAGCCCCTTGTTCTATTTAACAGTGGCTCAAATATCAAGCTAAAATACATTGACTGCCCCGCATCTCCTCTTCTACTTTATCTTAAGGACCCACAATCAATGTTCTGATCATTATGACTCGTGTTAATGTTGAGTGTTTGTCGATACATCTGTGAAGATGATACTTTGCAGGGCTGCACATCAGGGGCATCGGTGACCGGAGGTCGTGGAACAGGAGGCAATGGCCACTAACGCGTCAGTTGTAGTCAACTCAACTAATCCCTTTAGATACCCCTGTATTGTGTGTCATTGTATCATCTACCAGTCTGAACTACCTGTCACATCGCTCACTTCAGTTCTGCTGTCATCTAAATTCACATCAAACTATATTACACAACAGGACCGTAAGACTGTCATCTCGATGTACAATGATGGAAGTAAAAACTATTGTACATTTTTGTGTGAATGTTTCACAAAACTATCATTTTAAAATGAACTCTTTCCTAATGAGATTAAAAGGTTATCAGTGGGTCTGAAATTCATTTTAATGAAAACGCTTGGGGAAAAAAATCCGTGTTAGTGGATATGTTTCAAAGGGCAATTAATCCGTGTTAGTGGATATGTTTCAAAGGGCAATTAATCTGTGTTAGTGAATATGTTTCAAAGGGCAATTAATCTGTGTTGGTGGATATGTTTCAAAGGGCAATTAATCTGTGTTAGTGGATATGTTTCAAAGGGCAATTAATCTGTGTTGGTGGATATGTTTCAAAGGGCAATTAATCTGTGTTGGTGGATATGATTCAAAGGGCAATTAATCTGTGTTGGTGGATATGATTCAAAGGGCAATTAATCTGTGTTGGTGGATATGTTTCAAAGGGCAATTAATCTGTGTTAGTGGATATGATTCAAAGGGCAATTAATCTGTGTTGGTGTAAATTTTTCTTAGGGCGCGTAATCCGTGTAAACTGATGGGGAGAGTTCTGTAGGGAAACGTCGCAGTCACGTTGCATTAACGCCCGTGTTCTAGGCAGCCATTATTAATGACGTAACGCGGCTATCTCTTAGGTTTGCGGTTACAACTAGTGCATTTAAATTTAACATCTGGAAATACGCTTGGGTTTTTTTTTGGTGTGTGGGGGGGGGTTGGAGGTGGCGATAAGAGTAGCGGCAGGGACTGGACAGGAACTTGGGTGTATGTGTGTGTGGGGGGGGGGAGGGGGTTGCTGAATCTGCATTGGACGCCAGGAAAAAAATTATCTCGGCCAAATTTTTTATTAGGAGGATGTATTGTAATACAATGTCCTTTAGATGTGTATGAAGCTTTGTTTAAAACAACAACAACACAAAAAAAACACCTTATATTTGAAATGTTGAACACGTTCTAAAGGAGGTTATTGCTAACAGTTCAAATTTCTATTGGGATATTGTATTGAGGCGTACCATTTAAAAAAAGGGTGCGTGTGTGTGTGAAAGTGGGGGGGGGGCTGGTGCAGAGAAGTAAAGTAAACCACGACAAAATTACACACAAAATAAAATATCGAAAATCGAACTCTTATATTTTATGTGAATTATTTATTTACAAATTGAAGTTCAAGGTCATTATAATCACTGTTATCATGTCTTTTATTTATACAACTGATGATAAGTCGATCAAATTAAAAAGCACAATAAATAAAGGTGTAATGTTTAAGAGAGTTGAGGTTTTAAAATTTACTCGCCATGTCTTATGGTTTTGCAAAATATGGTTTGTTCATAAAAAATCTTGTGCATCAATGTGTAGATACATAACATGTTACACAATTCAAGTGCATATTTCACATATGCACTCACTTATTGTTCAAACCTCACAAGTGTACAAATCCAATCTGTCAGCAACGTAGATGTACATCTTCAATGCGCACACCGCGTGTAATGCTTCGTGATGCGGTTTCAGTATACACATCTCAGTCAGGAGCAAACATTTTGACATGAAATTTTAACAAATGTAGAAAATAAACACATTCTAATCCTATATGACTATATGTACACATTTACATTTGAATCATGCAGGGACCTACAGCGCGGTAAGGTTTTGTTAAATTGCACATACTAAATATGTAGAAAAATTCACAAGAGCATTTATTTGAATATGTCAATTATTTTGACGGTACGTTGATGTAATAATGATATATATTAGCTATAGCGGAATAAATAAAATGTCTCTTGTATCAAACAATTAAGCCTCCTCAATTTACATAGTAAAAAATAGTCGTGTCCAAAGTGGGGATGGGGCTATTTGCCACGCCCCCACGAAATAAATCTTCATTTATTTCAAAATGCTGCCCCTAAATACATCATGTAAAATAGTTCCATCATTGTTTAGGGCGGGTGTATTAGATAATGGCGGGCAGAAATAACCCACCAAACAATGGTGGCGACAATGAGTGAATATCATAACATCTACTGTGGTGCTAAAGTTACTTGACAAAATATGCATTCAATTTTAAAGTTATTTCAAGAGTTTCTGGTACGCAAACCTAACACCTTTATAACGCCTTAGGAATATATTTAATAATATTTTAATACTATTTTTTATAATAATATTTTAAATGTCACCCCTATTGCATCACAGAGTTGTTATTTTAAGATATATCAAAATATTGTAGGATCTCATATCTTTACGGTGACATTGTACACGAGATTTCATGTCGTCATGGAGATACCATCCAATAAACCATCAGAGAGTTGCCCGTGTTATTTGGGGAGATCTTGTCCTTGGGGAGATCTTGTCCTTGGGGAGATCTTGTCCTTGGGGAGATCTTGTCCTTGGGGAGATCTTGTCCTTGGGGAGATCTTGTCCTTGGGGAGATCTTGTCCTTGGGGAGATCTTGTCCTTGGGGAGATCTTGTCCTAGGGGAGATTTCATGTCGTCATGGAGATACCATCCAATAAAACATCAGAGAGTTGCCCGTGCTATTTGGGGAGATCTTGTCCTTGGGGAGATCTTGTCCTTGGGAAGATCTTGTCCTTGGGGAGATCTTGTCCTTGGGGAGATCTTGTCCTTGGGGAGATCTTGTCCTTGGGGAGATCTTGTCCTTGGGGAGATCTTATCCTTGGGGATATCTTGTCCTTGGGGAGATTTCATGTCGTCATGGAGATACCATCCAATAAAACATCAGAGAGTTGCCCGTGTTATTTGGGGAGATCTTGTCCTTGGGGAGATCTCGGGATGACCAAATTGTGTTTGACGTTGGTCAACTTGAAGGCTATCTTCGGCCTGTTGGCCATGGCCATCGCCTGGGTCGTGACGTCACCGACCTGCCAACGAGACAAAGTATAGACAAGCGTTATACAACAGTCGCATCACAACCACAGTCAAAATCACGTCCTTCGTTAACACCGCCTTTAAGTGGTTGAGATCTGCTTCAAATGGGTTGCCGTTCTTGAACTAGAGACTTGGTATTTATTAGGCATGTGTATAAATGATGCATCACCAAAAAAAATAAAAAAAAATAATTAGAATGGACTGTATAAACACGATATGACATAAGTGTATACGTATATAAAATCTAAAGATGACGCGTACATATGTATAACAGGGGCTAAGGGTGTCACTGGGTCCATCCTGCTCCGATTGGGTACCTGACATAAGTTGGGGTAAAGGCGGCTGGGCATTGTGCAGCGAGGCCGTACATCCCTCGTATGCATTGGATCAAGAAACTTGTGAACGCTGCTTCACTTTCCCCATAGGCCATGAGCATGGTCTGCAGAGGAAACTTTACTTTTACAAATATATGTATGAAATCTATGATGACGTGAACATACATGTACATACATTTGAGCTGTGGTTAAACTTCATTGAAGAGCTGCTCCCAAAATATCTAGAATAACAAATGCTCATACAATGAAATATAAAAGGTCTAAGAAAGTCTAATGCATTTATTTATCTGTAAGCTGAAGGAAAATGAAAACCAAAAAAAACAACAAAAAAAAACAACAACATTTAATTCAAAACCGTATCAAACAAATGAATGCTCCGTAAATTCCTCATTGTGCCACTTTTCAGTCTACATCGTCTCAATAACTAATTATCTCAGTTATATTACTACGTATGTTACGAATGTGTATCTTCGAGGCTGTATCGCTGGGTTCAATATGGACGCAACACAAAAATCCCAGCAGTTAGCAATAGATGAGATTCTTGCAAAGTTGATCAGCATCGTCGGCGCCTTATTATGCCTGGTCTATAAAACGTCTTGAACAGTCCATGGCGCAGCGAAGTTAGTGCGTAAGCGTAACACTAGGCGTGTATAGGGTTTAGTAATTAGGGCTGGTACTGATTTTTTTAAAATGTTCGATTAATCGAATTTTTTCCCCTCCAATTAATCGATTAATTTCGATTAATTATATTTTAATACGCATAGATTGATCCCTTTAAGTTGCGATTCATTATTTCACGAAATCGGTTAAGTCGCCCTAATTCCATGGCTCCCAAATTTTGTGACGTAAGACAGCAAATTCGTTCTGCTATGCAAGAGAAAAAGAAGAAAACCTTTTTTTTTACGTATACACGTCTAAATAAATAATAATAATACGAGGGAAAAGTATGTAAGTAACAAAAAATATAAATCTAATATATAAAGCTCAGTTGGTGTTTGTATGTTTGACTTTTCGACTTTCTGTTAGACAGCCACGGAAAAACCAAATGAGGGACGGGGACCAAATTTGGCAGGACGGTTCCTTTTACCCTGAAGGTGGTTTTAAATTAGTTTTTGTAATTGTCCCTTTTGCCCAAATGCCGTAAATTAAATAATCAGAAAATGCAGAGACAAAGAATAAAAAATTTAACCTCATTTCTGTATTGAACAAATTTACGCGGACGTTCAAATGCCGTTCAAAGCGAGTTACTTTTGGTGACTTTTTTTTCCCCCAATACTTTATTTTCAGCGGTACGCATTCAAAAAATATACAAACAAACAAACATAAAAACATCAACTGAGCTTTATATATTACATATGCGTTTAAATTATTTTAATTTTAATTATTTTCACGATGCATTGTATTAATATTTTACATGCAATGAATAAAATTGGGATTTTTAAAAATTTATTTCATAACTCGACATTTAATAAAAAACCATAGATGTAGTGAGTTTATTTTATGTTGAAAGTGATGGCCTATGTCAAATAAACTTACACTTTAAAACAGTTTACTTTAGCTTTATATACACTGTACATTATAAACTTTCGCTACCGAACGTATTAACAAAACTTGACTAAATTTAATGAAGTGATCCTGAAAACGCTTAATTAATATGAATTGCGAATTGAATATGTTTTTATGTTCATTCCTTTGTATTCAGAATAGCATAGGCCATTTCTAAAATTGCCTTTTAATCATTTTAAAGATGCACTTATTAACAGACGGTTGAATCTTTTTTTTTCATTTTATTTTATTTTTCAGATATAAAATCTGGTGTGTGTGTGTGCATTGAATATAATTTACAAAATATGATGCCTTATCCGAAATAGGGAACAAAAAAAAAGATTCCTTTTTGAAATTATACACATTGCTTATAAACCGTAAAAATATAGAGACATAAAAAATGTTAAATATTATTTCCCTGTTAGAACAATTATGAATACGTCAAAAGCAGCATGGGCGTAGGGAAGGGGGGGGCATTTGCCCCCTCCCTACATTTGAGAATTTTTAAAAAACTTTATTAAATGCATTAATAAATGTTGTATTTTAACTATTACAGTACTAATTTGTAAGTCTTATTAATTTCTAAGGCTTTTTTCAACCCTTATTTTATACTGAACTTGAATTTAATTGAAAATTGTACCTGTATGGCATTGCCAGTTAAAATTTAAAAAAAGTGGGATTTTTTTGCCCCCCCCCCTGGAAAAATTCCTAGCGACGCCCATGAGGAGGAGTTATTTTGGTCCAGTACATTTACTTTATAACAAGACTTTATTTTATGCGGCCAGATTTCTATATTGTCTAAATATGGTGTGCACATTTTTTTGATATCATTTTAATACGACCGTTTAAAAAAAAAGTATTTTAGAAAGTACATTTATAATTTTGTTTATTAGCGCTATGAGTCACTTAGCTTTTGCCTTTTAAAGGGATAGTGCCACATGTTCTTTATCTCATAGACGTGGTTACAAATATTATATAACTTACAATTGTGATACGATGCAGTTTCGTAATTATATATTAAATTTTTGAGTGACGAGGGTGGTGGAGCTCTTTTGGAAAACCTATAAGTTATGTTAATTTTGTAAAAGTGGGAATGAAATTGTAAATTTAGTTATTATGGTCGGCAAGAATCATTATTTAATAAATCACATCTTTTAAATAGAAAGTTTATGTTAAAAGGTACTGCAATAAGTGAAAACAACTCACGCGGTAAAATGGCATATCTCTGTTTCTCATAAGATTTTAACTAAATAGATGAATCTGAAATTTAACTTGAAAAATAAAAATTGTAATAACCAGCAACTAATACTTGGATAAAGGGTCAGCACACTCCCGCTACAAAGTGCGGGTATTTTTCTAGTTATTAATAATTTTGAAAAAAAAATTATTAGAAATATTTTCAAAAATGTAATAGAATTTTAATCGATCAAATTAATTTTAATCGATTAAATTTTAACGGTTAATCGATTAATTAATCGTTAATGCCGCAGCCCTATTAGTTATACGATGGGCGCGGTGGTCGAGCGGCAGCGCGCTCGGCTGTCATACCGAGAGTCACGGGTTCGAGTTTCGGTGAAGGCTGGGTCTTGTTCTCGTGGCCAAGGGCATCCCTGAGTCCACCCAGCTCCTAGTGGGTAACCGACCTCAGTTGGGGAAGTAAAAGGCGGCTGGGCATTGTGCAGGCCACACAATCCCCTCGTATGCCGTGGCTATAAAACTTGTGGAAGCTGCTTCCATAGCCCAGCATGGTCTGAAAGGGGAACTTTATTAGTAATACATTTACAATAAACGAGCAATACTCGCGATGAGTTTTATATTGTGAGATATTGTATAGGGTACATTAAGTGCTTTGTTAATACACACGGCTCGTCAGTCATCAAGACATCAAAGTTTTGCTCAAATTTAATATCTCCTTCACGATTCAGAGGCTTGAAATGGTAGACGAGATACAAAGATAAAGATAAATACATAGACAGATAGAGAAAGAGAGAATGAGCCAGCGAGAAAGAGTGAGTCACCGAGAGAAAGAGTAGGCACCCGGTAACCCCTTGCCCCGCCCCCCCCTCCCCCCAATCCCTGTGTTCTAATTCTTGTATCCATTCTGACATCACCCCAAACACCTGCCAACTATCATTGTAATGTTCGCCTTATCAGAACATTTCACGTAAGGAAAGTGAACTCGAACTAGAGAAACAACAACGGACAAGGTGGGGGGGGGCATTTTCAACGTGTTTCTCTCAACCTTTTCCAGACGCCGCGTGCGACTCCCTCTGGGCACTCTTGATGATATTTGCAAATCGTGTTGATCCCGTATTTTGGCTAGAATTAGTATGGGTAAATTTTATTTCTTTAAAAAAACAAAACAACGTAATTGTAATTGTTCATTATGTTTATTTTCTGATGATTAGAAAATCAATCATTGAAAAAAAAACTATTTGGATTTTAAGCACAGTAATATTGCGGATGAAATCAATGAAATATTTAACACTATTAAAATTTGTTATACGATGAAACCAGTGGCGTAGCTAGGGGGGGGGCGGTCCGCCCCCGGCGGCACACATTTATGGGCGGCATTTGTGGGCATTTGAAAATTATAAACATTTCCAAAACCGCCCTTTTTCTTTTGAAGGGGTGAAACCGGAGTGAAACAAAAATACTCGTACTTTCGAGTCTTACGAGTCTTAAATAACGGATTCGCACATTTGAAATTTTTGTTTGATTACATAGTGGATCTTATAACTAACTTAAAACCGTTCCAAAATTTTAATTCGCTCAAAAAAGGTGTCGATTTGTTTGGAAAATTAAGCGGTATATGTCACAGATGATGCTTTTATAAGAAAACTACACACACACACAAAACAACACATCACCACTGGGCCGAATAATATGTGCTATACTATCGCCACGACAGTTTTAGCGTGGAATTTCGACATTCGCAGAATGATGCGCGAACAAGTACCTACAAGGCAGGGTGGTTCAAATATTGTATTTAACTTGCAAATAGTAATTTATATTAATGAATTTAATGTTTCAGTTTTCAGAAAATTATTGCACGGTAAGTTATTAAAAATTAAATTTATTTTGTTTTTATTGCAATAATGTAGCACAAACAATTTGTGTTTTTCATTAAATACGGTTATTCATTAAAAATTTTAAGCCTATCCAATTAAAGTTATGTGTAAATAATTTGAATTCGTCTATTTTATGGAAAATTATTAAGATTTATGACAAGAATATGAAAATATTCAAATTTCTCCGTTAATAAACGCCACGTTATGCATAAACAAAGTTTAAAAAGACATACTTTAAAATTTCAAGACTCTTAGAAAAATTGACATCAGAAGAAATTAACTACAGTCGTTAAACGAGATCAGATGCTGGAATTTTACTCAATTCAATGCAATCTTTTTCTTTTCTATGTTTTCTCAATTGATGGGAACCCGTCATTAAAAATTTTTTTAATGCAAATCCATTGCATGGAACAAAGAGATGTACTAATAGAAAAAGCTGTTATATCAGCCAAACAATTTGTGAATAGTTTGAGATATCAACTGAACACGGAGTAGAAGGATACAAAATATGAGTGGGGGGAATTAAGAAGACGTGGTTCTATCATTAAAACACAGAAGTACAACGAGAAATGTTTTTATCCATGTATGGAATTATAAAAGAACGCTTTGATTAGTTGCTTGTCCTTGCAAGAAAATATTCGTATATAATATCATGTAACCTACGAAATGAAGCATTTGAACATCAAATTAATCACTTTATTGAAGTTATTGACATTGATAAAGAACAATTCAATTTTTAAAGAAAAAGGAATTTTATGGCTGTACCTACAATACAAGAAGAGGCATTGTGTTAGAAAAACGGGAGGAAAGGCCCCTTGATCTATTAAAACTGATGTAACCAGACACAAAAATATCATTTGATACTCAAATTATCTCTGCCCCTCCCCCTTTTATATTTCCCTTTCCCTTACTCTCGCCAGCGCTTGTTCTACCTGGTGTTCCGTAGTGGTCAGCTCCCCCTTAACTTGTCGTAATGTGACGTCAGCGCCCAGTGTCCACTCCCTAGTCTCGCAAAACTCATCCCTTAACTCCCCACACCCTTACAGTGTTCAAAAAAATAAATAAAAAATAATAATAAATAAACCGAATTTGTGAACAAATTGCTAACCGAATTCAATTCGAACTATTTATATTTTTTTTTAACAAAACATTACAAAAATTATTATTATCATGATTTCGCAACAACTTGAAGAACTTCCATCTTCATCTACATCAGCAATGGCGAACCTTTTTGGGGTAGTGTGCCCAAAATTCAACCAAAACCAACTTGTTTATACAGCAGAGTGCCAACGCTCACATGAAACCCGAAAATTTAGGGTTTGGCTGGGCTGGTTTGATTAAGGAAGTAATATTTTAGTCCCGTGCCGGCTGATGAGGCTCTGCGTGCCGACTGTGGCACGCGTGCCATAGGTTCGCCATCACTGAACTTCATTGACAAAGAGAAAAAAATAAGTGAAACAAGATGTGAGCGTTGGAAGGGGGCCGTCCATAAATTTACGTCACGCGATTTTGGCCGATTTTCAATCCCCCTCCCCTTCGTAACAAAAACTTAGACCCCCCCCCCGACAATATGACGTCACAAAGCTTTGATACAACCTCTCCCAACCCCCCCCCCAAAGCCGTATTTTCTAATTGAAAATTAGCATGTTGCAAATAAATTTATTGTTCTTTAAGTATGTATTTAGTTTAAGTCTGCAATCTAATATCGTAACACGTGTGAAGCCCTTTAAAACTTCATTAAATAAATTGCAAGCAATCAAATATTTAAGTGGAACTTTTATTTAAAGTTGTGCGTATTTGATGTGACGTCACATTTCTTTAAAAAAAACAACTCTCCTCCCACTCGTTACACATCATCACAAATGCGTGCCCCCCCTTTCCCCTAGGCGCGTGACGTCATTTATGGACGGCCCCTAGGGCAGATGACATTGGGCTTTTTCTCTCACCAAGGCAGAATGTGCTCCGATATTTAAATTTATTTAATGGTGCAAAAAAAAAGTCAAAACTTGTTGCAAATATTTCTTTTTCGTCATTTTTGTTTCAACGGGTGTAATATTTCTATTCGTTTAAACTTTAAACAACGAAAAATAAGTGGACAATTCAATAAAAAGATTACTTCCAGACGAACGGACAGTGTTCAAGTTAAGTAAAAGCGATTGAAAAGGAAACAAATAATTTAACAAATTGATGTGTCTAACATATAAGTAAAAAAAGAAAAAGAAAAAAAAAGAAAATGACTCATATATTAGACCAGTGTTGGGTAACCTGTTTCTAGGGGTCCTTATATTATTATTATTATAGACCAGTGCTAGGTAACATGTTGTTTAAGGCCCATATGTGACACGCTGTAATGTTTCATCAGGAGCGAAAAAATTTCCGGGAATTCCATCAACGTTTTGGGAGCAATAAAATTGTTAAAAAATCATTGTAGTACAATGTATTATAAATATTTTTACACGAAAAAAACAACAACAAATGTTAACCATCCCAGCAAATTACAAAAAGGCTTCTCAATGAACTCAATGCTTTTTACAAACGGAAATTGAAAATAATTGTATAACTCAATCAATTTATTGCATGGTCCAGCTAGAGCGAGCGAGAGAGAGATCGACAGAGAGAGAGAGAGAGAGAGAGAATGAGAGAGAGAGCGACAGAGAGAGAGAGAGAGAGAGAGAGAGAGAAAGAGAGAGCGAGAGAGAGAGAGAGCGAGAGAGAGAGAGAGAGAGAGAGAGAGAGAGAGAGAGAGAATGAGAGAGAGAGAGAGAGAAAGAGAGAGAGAAAGAGAGAGAATGAGAGACAGAGCGACAGAGAGAGAGAGAAAGAGAGAGAGAAAGAGAGAGAGAGAGAGAGCGAGAGAGAGAGAGAGAGAGAGAGAGGGGGGGAAAGGGTGATTTCCATGCAATCCTAAGTACATAAAGATGGTAAATGCTTAACCTAGAGTTTTTAAGTCCAGAAACTGTACAGTTCTAATGGCAAGCTCACCAATGTTACCATCCTACTGATTCCGACTCCAGCGTATGAGTATGAGCCAATCAAATCGCGTACTGTAAATGGTTGCACTGTACTCCTATCCAATCGTGGGTAAGGCTATTTATTTACTAATGGGGGGGGGGACAGGGGTGATGGCGCTCTGGTTACTTTTCACTGCAAGAACTTATCTCCCCCGCGCGGCCCCGGGCTTGACAAATAACAACGAGAACAGAAGCCGATAAGTGAACTCGCATGTCGCATTTCCAAACGTCGATAAGGCCGTCAGCGCCACCTATACCTACTCGTGATGGCAAGGGTAACAAATGGCTGACGTTTTAGTCACATTGTCTCTAGTTACTAGCGAGAAACGCTTGAACTTTTATAGAAAACATGAACATCGGCTTGATTCAGAGGCGTCACCGGTTTAAGTCACTACTTCAGTTAACTCATGGTGGACACCCCCCTCCCCTCTCCCACACACACCCTTGACTTTTCTTCCTAACCCGACTAGCATCGTGTATGCCTGAAAGGCAAGAAACAATGACGTGCAGTAGAACCAGTGCAAGTTGTTACAGGGTATAACAAGGGCGGGACTGCAAGCAGGCTTGGTAAGAGAAACAATTATTTTTTTTAAAATAGAGTATGAGTGAGCATGAAAGGACTTCACAAAACAACGAAAGTATTTGCAAAAAAAAAGCCTTAGTACAGCGAACATTAAAAAAAAACATTTAGAAGTAAATGTCCAAAACTACAATGTTTTCAATTTAAATTGTTTTGTGTTGTCAAAATCCTGCTGAAAATGTTTCCATAGTCGCCCTAGTTGCAGCCTGCGTTCTTGGCCGCAGAACAGAGAGCCAAGGGTACAAAGTTTTCTGGGAATTCGTGCTATTGTAATTAAATCTGAGATATGGTATTTAATTACGACTCAATGGAAACGCATGTGTGAAATTGACATTGGTTGTATTCCATTTGGTGACCTTTCTGAAAAAGGTCTTTTGTTTACTGCTAATTTACGGTTCTTATGAACTGGTATAGGAGTGGGGAAATAATTGATGATAATATACACTTTGAACACATTTGAAAAAAAAACACACATCCTTTTTATTTAGCCAAGTACTCTATGCAATTAAATGCCGTTTAAAATCTTGTGACATCAGACATGGCACAATGCCTCAATACACGACTGCATTGCGTCATGCCATGATTAAGAGAAACGGAATGTGTGCACTATTTCTATCCAAATTCTTCGGTCTTGGTTAAAGTCCCCTAAAAGAATGAAAGCTGAGACCCGCTGTTTGTGTGCCGACTGAGTCGTTTTGTTGTTTACCTCCCCTCTTATCTCCGTAGATACCCGTGCTGCTCGCTCTCCATCTGTTAGCATAGTCACACCTAAACAATTGTCTCGCGAGAAGTAGCGCTAGTTACGGGCCACCCTACTAAATAGTCGCGGTAAATATACCGCCAACGGGCACGCTACTTGGTTAGTGACCCCACAGTCTTTACCGTCATGAAGAAGATTGGGCCATCATTCTCATCTCCGGCCACCTTTCTTTATCCTGGCCACCCTTCTCCTTCATGGCCAACCCTTCTTTATCCTGGTCATCCTTTTCATCTCCGGCCACCCTTCTTATTTCTGACACCCTTTTTTTCCCGGCCACCTTTTTAACTTCCTGGCCACCCTTCTCTTTACTTGCCACCCTTCTCCTTCCTGGCCACCCTTCTCCTTCCTGGCCATGCTACCTTCTTATTTCTGACCACCCGTCTTATTTCCGGCTACCCTTTTCATCTCCGGCAAGCCTTCTCATTTCTGGCCATCTTCCTCATCTCTTAAGACCACCATACTCGCTTCAGGAGGCTTTTGCGGTCGAAATGCTGGAATACGACATTCCGCTTGTGTCTCTCTGCACTTCCCGTTGAGCACTTTAACTCAGTGTATATAGATTAGGCCAGCAATCGGGCCGTAAGATCGCAAATCTTGGGTAGATAGGAGAGGTTGGGGGGGGGGCAAATCACAGCTACTGGGTGAGCTGCAGTTCGCTTGGTGTCGTCAAGGACACAGGGGTGAGCATACTTCCATTTTCCATCGTGCAAAAAATCATGAGTAACAGTTTAGAAATGTCTGGCTCATCATCTAGAGCCAATCAACCATCTTGAGCTTGAAGACGCTCCTCGATCATCTCACCCTTGCCATTAAGCCATGCATCCTTCTGTGTGACTGACAGGTTTGAACGTGAGCAACATTCAATTAGAAAGGGCGTTATGGCATTTCGCATTGCCCCCCACCCCCACCTCCTATTTTATTTAGATGTCAACGAAATCGCAACAAAAAAAAAGAGTCAAATATAGGAATCATTATCCGATTCCAAATGCTGCAAATGAAAAAAAAATGTGTGTCTCAATTGTAAACTTGTCAAACTTTAATTTATAACATTTCCTTTTTTTTTAAAAATGCCTTCGAGATTCTAAAATTAAATTGTTTGGTAGGGGATTTATAACTCCATCACCGAGTCAGTTCTATAAAAGTACAATGTAAAATGTCGTTGTAGAAATGCTAAACTGTGTGCACCATTTGTACCGTATAACCAAAAATTAAGGGAGCTGAAAAGCCGTCAAATTATATTTAATTAAAAAAAAATAAAGCACAGAAACAAGTTGGCCAAATAAACTCCGTAGCGACGCCGGATGCCGACGTATTCAATGGTCGGGAAACGACTTTGTGAATTTAGATCGTTCAATCTCCCGCCCCGCCCATCTCACTTTCTGGTGCGGAAGCTAACGGCTCTCGTTGGCCACAAAGCCCACGCGGATTTCAAGGTGACATTTAACAAGCATCACTTAATACATAATGTAAATTTCCTTTTAAAAATAAAAACAAAATATTCGCTAAATTTCTTTGGTATCCCCCATTACCCCCTCAATTAAATATCATTATCTGAGATCGCGCGCGCGGTTTTTTATTCCTTTAATAATAAAAAAAAGTATCCTTTAACAGTTGCCTTGTTGGCGTAGAGCTTGGATGTGTTTACATGATGGGATGCTTGGAAAAACAACATGTAACCCTCCACACAAGCATCATCGCGCCCACCCCCCTGCCCCATACTACGATGAGGCAGAGATTTCAAAGAATTCAAATCAAACCCGAGGACTTCCAAGTGTATACACACAGGCCGGCGAGATCGGCTCGTACATCTGAGCAGGGCCCGCGAGTGGGAGGTCTGCAGGCCCCGGGAGAGCTTCCTCGGAGTTTACACTCGATTCAATCTTTCTCAAGTGCCCTTTTTTAAAAATTGTTTCATCTCAATAAGATTCTCCTTCAGCGAGGACGAGGCAAAGGGGGGGAGAGGCCCCGGCTAAATGGCCGGGCAGATTGGTTCCATCCAGGAGTCGATTGCTTACACCGCCAGACGATATCGGAGGCAATTTGTGTAAACACCGGTCCGTGATCGCCAAAGAGTGTTTGGCGGCGGTGTTTAGAAGCCCGGGTTTGAGAGAATGGCCAACAGCGTCGAGTGACGGTTCCAGGCCTGCTGCCTCGGCCCGTCGCCATCTTGTCGCAGTTGGTTGGGGAGGCTGAGGGTGCGTCCGGGTACCAAACCGGGGGGCCTCGTAAATCTCCGCAGAGCCGGAGACGAGCTCTCCCAAGGTTAACAGATGGGGGGGGGGATAAAGGGCTGGGGTGGGCGGCCAGGGCCAAGTTATCACCCGGTAAAGGAAGCGCCGATATTACCACGAGACCCGAGACTCACACAACGCGAGCAATTACACGAGGTATAAAAAGAGCCACCCACGAGACCAGTCTGCTGCCACGGAACAAAACAACTCCCCAATTTGTATTCAGTCAGCAGGAGGTTATTGGAGAATCATACTGTAACGCATGTAATTTTGTTGAACTGAAATGAAGGTTCGATAAAACCGCGTAGTTATATCACATCATTTATGTACAGTCAGTCAAGGTAAAGTAAGGCTGTGGCTGCACTGGAGCCGGAATTCGACACTGCAGTAGAATCTATACGACCGTGCGCATTTCGGAAAAAAATATTTTTTTTTGAGGGTGGCTGCTCTGCACAAAATATTTTTATCCCGAAGGGCGTGCACCGCTGAGCACCACCGTTTTTCATTGAGCAAGTGTAGCCATGCACACTATGTTATTGTTATGGAATTTTTTGTTTTTGTTTCCTCCTAAAGATACGGCCGTATGCAGTATGCAGTGTCAAATTCCGGCTCCAGTGTAGCATCAGCCTTAGGGCACCTACTGTACTAAAGCACAATTAATGCATGCTCGACACGTGTCAAGGCGACAGTAGAAATCCAATTTAACATTTCCCCCCTCTCCACCACTGCTAAAACCACTGAGTGAACATCAGAGCACCGCGAGCATGCTGGACTAGCATGGATAGCGTTAGCGTTATAAAAGAAAGCCGTCTTCATCATGCTGTATACAATATATCTGTGAGCTATGGCAGAGGCGCATTGTCTCAGAGATCGAATTGCACGGATATTTTCTGAAATCAACCCGCTGATAGACATCAACTTAAAACTTGGCTTTACACTAAACAAACATCAAGAATATAATAGGCAGCGAAAAATAAACCAAACGACCAATATAATATGTCATCAAAGCAAATGCAGTTCAACCCATTCGAAATGAAACAGAAACCGTTTTAATAGACTCTGCAATCTTATTATTTTTTTAAACCACTACAAACCGAAAAAGAAGAAAAAAAATTAGATAAATAAAATGTAAAAATGAGATAACGTCTGTCCGCGGGAAGATGCTTGCACGCAATGACAATGTCCTTGACTCCCCCCGGTGTTTTGATCAAAGTGTTTTAAGCCTCGATAAACCTCGTAAATCTCGCGGTTATCCGGGTGCAACCGGGCAGCTAATTGGCCACTGTTTACCCCATCGCTAACTCATAAACTCATTTCAACGTCTTCACCGGGCGTCAACCGCAAGTGCAAAACACCACCGCCACCTATCGGCACCTTAAAAAAACCGGTTCATTGTTTTTCCCCCCTGGCCGATTGCAGGTCTTCACACCGCGATCACCGCGTCCCAAGACCAAGCGCATACCCTCAAGTGTTTTAGGGCCCCCCTCTAATTATTGCATTAACTGCCGCGCCTGTCGGCAGCCCAACTCGGATGGAAGCGTCTAGTTTATCAAACATTATGCTCGAAACTGCAGGCATTTAAATGGAGCTAATTAGCCAGGGAGGTGGCAATGATTCCGCAATGTGGCTGGCAGATAACCTCACCCCCACCAACCCTTCTCCACTTTGCTGCAGCCAGCAGTTGGTTTTTTTATGACCCGGGACGCAGATAAAGATGGATGATCGCCGGCTTCAAAGGAGGGATTCGGGCACTTGATTCAACCGACTCAATAGCTGGGCGAGATTTCAATGGGCCAGTTACAGATGGACCTGTGGGGTAACTTGGTGCTGGGGCGTACCTCCGCGTCAGGGGATAGACGTATCTAGCTTATGCAGCCCCCACTCGGGTAATTACCTTCATATGTTGCTTCTGGCATTGTCGAGCCCCAAAAGAGTGGTTATCATTAATACAATTTTCAAACAAATTTCACCAAAATCCCTAAATTTTTTCTACAATCCTGCAAAGTCATATGAATCGTGTCCAGGGCATTTCAAAGCAACTTTTTCTGGTGACAGTTATTAGAGGAAGACGAATGCAGATAATCTTCTACAATTTTAAAAAGGCATTTGCTGGATCTCTCAGCTCTGCTGCCGTCACTGCATTGAAGATTGATGACACCTTGACCTTGAGGTGATAGTTTGAGATCCACTACACATATTCTAGAAAGTTAAAAATTACTCCGTAAAAAGCTTTGGCTAGTACCTGGGCAACCAGCACCATCTGCTGGGCATAAAAAGTTGTCTGGGCGTAGGTACCCATACACCGCTCTTCCCCACCCCTTTCGGTTTGACCAGCGCGGGCATGAAGTAAACAGATCTAATACAAAATGGTTTAAAGATAAACCATTTTTTAAAAATCTCGACGAGTCGGAGACACTTAAACTTAAAGAGATGCACTTGCATAATGGTTAGGTTAGAAGTTATTGCCCTTTTGTCCGCTTTCTAAAAAGTTCTTCCCCTTCCCCAACATCCATGTTCCATCTGATGTGTAAGGCAACAATTAGCTGAATGATTAAACCCCGGGCAATATACCTGATTTAATCAGGGGCAATTGTGTAGAGCGTTTCATTATCCAACAACATTAAACACACACGTCTGTATACCTGAAACATTTTCTTGGTAGATGTAATCTGTGTTACACTTTCAATAAAGCTGTTACAAAATAGATCTTATTGGTCGCGCCCTCTTCACAGAAAAAGTCTTTACATTCATTTGAGAAGCTTCCATTTAAACTTAAACGTATATTTAAACAAGTGTCGCGATTGTTTGCGATGATTAGTAGCTAGTAGCGGCTAGAAGTAAGCTATCGAACCTTAGTGGCGGCGATGTGAGAACTTCCCAACCACTCAAGCTACTTGAAACAAATATTCATTCAAGTCAATTAAGTGTTTGCGTTTTAAAAGCATTCCAAATAATACTAGTCCCCTTTCCCCCAAGTTACACCAACGCAACTCTTTTTATCACACCCATGAACGTATATAACATTTTAAGGTTCCACCCTCAATAGATCACCGATTTAATACACCAACAATATTATAGCAAAAATTCCAGTAAAACAACAACAAAAATAGAACAAAACAAAAATAATATTTAAAAATTAAGCACCAAACACGATGTATAAATGTATAGAGCATTCCAGAATCGGGAAGGCAGTCAGTCAGAGGCGGGGGCTGATTCTATCATAGAGAAATACCTGACGACAGAAAAGCTATAAAACGATTAAATTGTCTATTTCCATCAAGCGAAGGTTAAAATGAAATTATCTTTTCAATGTCGTCAACCGATAATGTTGGCGATTTTTCAGCTTCTAACTGAGCTTCAGAATTTATTTTTTTGTTTAAAGATTAAATCGATACACTTTTAAAGTTAAAGGCTATAGGAACTATAAGTCGGCTATATAACATACGAAATTCTGGTCTTTTTGGATTCATCTTTGGTACCCTTATAAAGGTTTTCAAATATGTGAGTCGGTACATCATCAAGTCTTTGGGCTATAATATAATACATCGGTACACATAATATAAAGGTTTTCAAATATATGAGTCAGTACATCATCAAGTGTTCGGACAATGTGAGTCGGTACATCATCAAGTCTTTGGGCTATAATATAATACATCGGTACACATTATATAAAGGTTTTCAAATATAAGAGTCAGTACATCATCAAGTGTTTGGACTTATACATCGGTATAACATAAAAAGTTTTCATATATGTGAGTGTGTAAACCATCAAGTCTTTGTGCACATTCATAGTCGTTCAGCTATAGAATTTAAAACGGCACTATCATAAAACCAATGTATTTCATATATGCATCGCTTAAACTATTTTTTCAAATTTCAGTCTCTAACATTTTGCAAACCAAAGAGGAAAACAAAACCGCCCTATATAAAATTCAAGTTAAAAACTGTATGCACTACAACAGTGCTTCTCAAACTTTTAAGTATTGCGGACCAGCAGGAATTTTTTCCCTTGAACCAGGGACCGTTGCACTATTTTCCCTGCACTGACAATTTTTTCTGTCCTTTTTTAAAGAACATCTGCGGACCGGCAGCGGATGGCCCACGGACCGGCACCGGTTCGCGGACCACCACTTTGAGAAGCACTGCACTACAAGACTATCCAAGATATCTTCTTCGCAACTTGAAAGGAGCCTGTGAACTCTCTTACTTCTCCGACATTCAAATATAAAAATCAGGAATCTTAATAACATATTACAAAATATTTTAATTGTCTCATCTGTGTCTTGAGACTAAACACAATGACAGAAATCTTTAATTAGACGAAGTCTCACGTAGCATCTCCTTTGTACATCCTTTTAAATATAACTGCTGACAATTAAATTGATTGCTCACAAACCTACGTGCATATATTCCAATTGGACGCGTTTTTCTCGAGATTAACCGCTTTATCTCTTATCACCCCTTTTGGTAAATGCATAAAATAAAAACAGGGTATTAGTAGGCCTGACAGGACGTAACACAACAGCGAACGTTTCGGCAAAGAGCCTTCTTCAACGGACAAATAGTACACAAATGAAACGAATAAAACGAAATAATAGAAAAAAAGCACTTAGCTGCGGTGAAATCCAAGTAGTCCAGTAGAGCCCATTACTTTACTTTATCACCCCTTTTGCCGTTTAAGTAATAGAAATGTATTTTTGTTTCTCTATTTTGTTCCATTCGGGATTGCTATTAAAGAAGTTTTTCTGTGTTTTATGCAGTCCAACATAATTCTATGATTATAAATAATCACCATTATATTCGCCTTTTCGTGGTCCATCATAACACACTTATAATCCCAAATTTAATAATTCGTCATCAAGATCATTTTCCCAAAACGTATTATAAAAAATCTGACAACAAAGTCGTGTTTTCTTCGAAGACTGTACTGAGGAGTCCTTACAAGGCAGTGTGCTCGCAGTGGAAGTTTTAAATAAAACAACACCGTAAAAACAAAGTTTTTGACTATAAATCCCTTATATATGAGACATACCTAAAAGTATTGATTATGTTCAAACGCGACAAACATTTACAGACTGAATCTGTCTTAATTTCCCTTTGCTTTAAAACCCCCGCGGGGGGAGAGGGGAAAGGTCTGGTCACCGATCACTGGATCGAGCTCAGCATGACACGTAAAATGTAAACAAAAGCACGCCGGTACACCTGGTTAAAACACGAGATGTGTTCACCGACCGCCCGTCGTGAAGTCAAGTGACCCGTAAAATGTAAACAATAGCGACCGCTACATATAGTTTATATAGATAAACTAAAAATGCATTACTTTAATAACTGTACGTTCGATCGATCTGAAATTTTGATACGATTCATTGTTAGGTGACACGGGTCCGTGTGCCAAATTTCAGCTCGATGGCGTCACGGGAAGTGGGTCATTTTTTTACTTTTGTTTTTCCGCCCTCCCAACAGACCGACCGCGAACCCAAGAGACGGCGGTGAAGTTAATATAAGGGATTTAAAAACTACGACCTTAAAAAACACCATCAAGCGCAACGGAAGTATCTAATGATCTCATTCAAAACGCTGAATACAGTTGTTTTTTTTAAATTAAAAAAATACAACAATCATCTATGCTTGAAACTTTAACTGAAGGCCATGCCGTTTTGTTCTGATCTTTTACTATTATTACTATTATAAACAAAATATAGTTTTAAAAAAAGAAACAATCTCTGATGGTGATTACTTTGAAGAATGCTTGGTGTGGATGCTGATTATCCACATTGTGCCCGGATGTCAAAAGCAAGTGTTTGAAGATTGATTTATCAACTAAACTGTAAATTACAATCAAGCAGCTTCTTTGGTTTTCTTTGTCGTTGGATGAAAGCACTGACGTGAAGGGCGCTGCATAATTGCTCGTATTTATACCTCGTGGATGTTTCACAGTAACCACAGAGCTGATTTTTTTTTAGATTTACAACCACATGAAAGTATCATTTATTTGTGTATGTAAGGGTAAAACTTTGAAGGGAATGAGCTGTGCAGTAGAAAATATTTGCAATATAACAAGCGATGGTCTTTAATCACTGCTGAAAAAAAAATGTTGGTATGTTTAAGGCTCATTAATTCAAGAATAAAAGGAAATTCCCAAACCAATTTTATCATTTCATTACAACATAGATCACAAAAGTTTATGGACGTCTGCATTAAACTTGAAACTCGCTGTTGATACTGTTATTACCGCTTAAGAATGTTTTTACATATTATCAAGATCACTTAATCACTGACAAAGAGGTTGGTTCTCTGCTATCTATAGAGGATGCTTAAGCCCAATCGACAAAGTATATAATATATTACACAAGTGTTCGTTGCTTCAGACTTGGATCGGTACAGATAACAATGTGGATCTTTGCGGAAGAAATACTTCACAGCGTGTCTTAAAATTAAAATGAAAGGAAATTAAACGAGATTTAGCCACCAACACGCAATTGGTTAGATAGATTAATTAACTGACTTTATATTTGCGACTGATATTTTGGAACAGTTAAATGAACTGCTTGTGTTGCCGAGGGGAATATCTGTGAGTCGTACACTCACGTGAAGGCAATTCAAGCTCAGCTGGTCATATTTTATTGGAACATTTCTACAGAACACTTATACACTGCATTTTAGTTCAAGGTCAACGGAAAAGAAGAAGTGCGTGATGATTGTGCTGAGGGCTGAGAGTGCGGTCAGCAGTTTGTTGTCTTGAGACAGTAGTCTGAGAGAACGTGGACAGGCTTCAGAAAGATAGAACCAGGGTTCAGTTATATATATAGCTATACCTATCCATTCATACATGCAGCTACAGTTGATTTAATTGCTAACAGTTTTAAGAAAGTTTTCAAGTCAACTGGCTGACTTCTGTGGCTTACTAAGGGATAAAAAACGTGAAAATTTAAGAAATTTTGCAGGCATTTTTTATGTTTCATGTTATGTGTCAGCATATAATAAATGGAACAGGCTTTTTCATGCTTAAAAATTAAGAATTTAAAGTAATAAATTTGTGTTGACCGAAATGCAATACAATTCTTAGAATTTCAACGAGTAATCTCACAATCATTCAGATCACTTGCCTTATAAATCACATTCAGTGTAATTATGTCGGGGGAGGGGGTGAATAGAACAAATGTTGATGAAATGTTTAAAGTAAAACACTGTAATTAAATACAAATGTATTTTTCTTTATTTGACCTATTAACACAGTTGTAATTCTTAATTTATGTATTTCATCGCACTGATTTAAACCTAGTAGTAAAATTTGCATATCAATTATTATAGACTTGCTTTACACTTTGGGACATTGCACCCATCGCTGATAGATAAATGTGGCCCTTTGGCCAAAAAGCTTCACCACCCATGTCCTAGTTAGTCTAGGTCGGTTGTGGGAAAACCTTTCAGGGTCGCATTAGTGGGTCACAAGGGTCGCATTAGTGGGTCACAAGGGCCACATTAGTGGGTCATAAGGGCCGCATTAGTTGGTCATAAAGGTCGCATTAGTGGGTCACAAGGGCCGCATTAGTGGGTCATAAAGGCCGCATTAGTGGGTCATAAGGGCCACATTAGTGGTTCATAAGCGCCATTAAAAAAAGTCGGCTTCAATCAAAACACAAATATGTCGACTTAAACATGAATGTATTGGTAGTTATTTTTTTTAAAAACTTGCTGCATGCCGCGGGCACACAGAACCCCGTAGCCGGCCACATGCGCCCCACGGGCCACAGTTTCCCCCACTCTCGACCGAGATCATTGATTATTATTATTCTCAAACACTCCCACCCTTCCCGTCAGGGAGCCTCCTCCCCTTGAGCCAAACACTTTCCAGAGAGACTGGTAAACGTTTCTGTCAACAGCAACATAGCGCTATGTCCGGTGTCCAGCAGTGACCACGTGTGTGGACCTCCTTATGATCGATGATCACACTGACATCCGTGATGATGACTAGCTACTAGTCCTCATAACCGAGACGCTGATGCCGAGGGCTTTGATCAGCGCCCTGAGACTAGATTACTGCACTCATGCGCTTAGTCCGCACACAAAACGCGCACGGCAAAGCACGGCGCGCACACACGAAGGATTTGATTGGTTCAAACGGCAGAACGCAAACAACCCGGATTCCTTCAATTAAAACATTAGAAATAAATCAGGCCAGAGCCAAAAATATGGGATAATGCTCTACGCGCTAAATTAAAGAAGCAAAATGTGTACCATTGGAGCTCATTTGACGTAGAATTAGTAGAATTGTCTCTTACTTGATATGTGAATTAGAGCAATTTTTATTCTTGACTTCTAGCGGCCGCCTGGTTACAATCACTTGTCATCACGCTGGTGGAAATATGGGTTGGGAGTGGGGCGATGAAAAAATACCATGTGTGTGGGGGTGGGGGGAGTTCTGAGACTCACAGAGAACGTTGTTTGGGGGAGGGGTAGGGGCTTTATTAAAGAGCGTTCATATTCATACAGAACCGTGGTCAGTCGGTTGATGAATGTTCATCATTACACGGACAGGCGGCCAGACTTGCCGCTGACCAGTGATGATAGCCACGTAGCACGTGTGTGTACCACCAGGACGGCAGCTGACAGACGGACATCAAAGAGATGGCTAGAAGAAGAGAAGAATACCGGATAATTATCCGCACTCGGCGGATGATAAAGTTTCATTTTTAAAAAAAATAATTGCTCGGTTAAATTGGTTGATTGCGGTTTGACCAATAAATGGTTTGAATACACCTCTGTAATGTTTATGCATTGATCATCCTTTCGCGGACCACAAACTTTTGGTGGGCCCCACAACAAAGATTTGTGGACCATGTGCACCGATAAGAAACTACTTCAACTTCAAGCTCGGATTAGCTGCTCACATGAAAAAATACTATTAGTTTTACAGCTTACGGTAGCACAAGCCACGCCACGACAACCAACGTCAGCGTATTTATATTACTCATGTAGTATGTATGCATGCCGGTTTAACAACTTATTTAATGATTAAATTGACAATAAGACTACCTCTAATCCTAACCATAAACATAGGCAGCAAAACCGCACTATATGAGGGCACCTACTTATATATATATAGTTATTGATGCCATTTAGTTAAGGGGGAACTCAACCACACACACACATACATAAATATAAACGTTACTACCTGACTTCCAGCCATGATAAAAGCAGAGTGACCACTGGATATCTTCCTCACCAATCCTCGGCCACATTTATCACCTGCCCGATCTCGAGGCGGACACGCGCCGGGTTAATCACCGCCCACCGTGTAAGAGAATCACTTGCACACCCCTGTAGGGGCGGCGAGATAACGAAAAGGGGAGGGGGCCCTTTCCGAACAAACAATCTGCTTGAGGAACGCGGATGTCCACCCCAAAAGCTGACGCATGGCGAACTAGACTCGCATTACGAACTGGGCTTGCATTACGAACCGGACTAGCATTGCGAACTACGGCAGCGTTTGCCCGAGAGGAAAACAGGGAATTCTTTTCAGAGTATTGCTGTATCATAGTGAAGTTCCAGCGTTTCGCCTTTACTTTCAGCATGCTATACAATAATAAACATGCACCTCACGCATGGTATACGTGAACCTCACGCAATGCTATACGTGAACCTCACGCATGCTATACGTGAACCTCACGCATGCTATACGTGAACCTCACGCATGCTATGCGAGAACATCACGCATGCTATACGTGAACCTCACGCATGCTATACGTGAACCTCACGCGTGCTATACGTGAACCTCACGCGTGCTATACGTGAATCTCGCGCATCGGTTGGACTCTGATCAGAAGCTTAAGCTATGTTTTTAAAAAAGTGACCTGCACCTGTGATCCCATTATACTTTTTACTATTGAGTCCTATCTGCGATAGAACGATCAAGACAAATCAAAGACACTAAAATATAAACATTAATAAATTTTTAAATCATTTAATTAAAAAAACACAACAACAACAGTTAATGTCAAATCACTAATGAATGTGGATGAAGGGAATCTGTACCGAAATGAAGACCGAACAAGACTTGTGGTTGTCTCACATATAAAGTGTTATCATGTAGAATGCTAAACAAATTGGTTTTCCCACAACACCTTCGCCATGGAACATGACTGTTTACATACGAAACAGAGATGGTTCATGATACACCGGGTTGCAGATGGAATCAGACTGCACGGAAGGAAACCTCTACGGTTATCCAACACTGACTTATAAAGTGTGTTTGACTCTCTGATATCAGTGAATTTTACACAAGTCTTAAATTCCGAACACTGAAATAGGTGTTCAGTTTTACGCTGAAATGAGTAGTCTATGGGTTTCATGTCCAAAAATTAATCAAATCATTTAGGGTATCTGTTAATTTATAAACAATACTGTAAATACCGGAAGTATATTTCAGGTTTTTAATTTTTGTTCTTCGCTAAAAATGTGAATATTTTAAAAGTAAAAATAGTACGATTTGTTCAATATACGTTAAAAAAGAAAACAAAATATTTTTTAAAAGTTAATGAGTTATTGCATAAGTTTAATAATAATAATAATTTGAGAATTATATAGCGCAGTACCACAGCAAGCAGCTGGGCTCATGGGGATTCTAATAAAATAATACCACATATATTATGTATACATGCATTCAATGTAAAATATTCATTACCTAATTACGAAATTAACTAAAAAATATAATGACATAATGGCCAACATAAGTAGGCTACGTTTATCATTTAGAGAAATGTTTGATTGTTAATTGGAAAGTTAATGCTTTATAAATAATATGAATTAATATACATTTAATACATATTACTGAAAATGTCAGTGTGGGTTCATTACTGTAATTATTAATAGATCTATATGCATGTTTTCTTATAAAAATGAATTTTTGGTACTTATTTTTTTAAACAGTGGGAATTTAAGTAATTAAAACTTTTTGTTAAATAAACAGAAAATGGATTAAGACTAAGAGAAGTGAAAAAGGCATTTTAAGAGTTAAAATAGAAACCGAGTCAAACTCTGCTTCATTTATGATTAACTCCTTCAAAATCACAGATACATCGCGAAAACCATCTCTTTACATGGGCATGGGTTCATAATGATCAATACTACATTGATCGTGGGGTCTCTACAGAAGGAGAGAATAAATCTGGAAGATTATTAACAAATGAACATTTATGACGTGTGTTAATATATAAAGTTAAAACAACAATATATTGAAGCAAAACGTGTGTTGATTATCCAAATAAAACATTACGTGTTCCAAAGACTAGCTTTCGTTTAAATGGAAATCGTGACTTAGAACGTTGTCATTCTAAAAAAAAATAGGGGTTGGGATTGGCGGGGAAACATTCAAGAATAGCCAGATTTAATTTCATTTGAGCCAAACATAATTCCTTGTAACGACTTTATCGGTGGAAGTGTCTAATTGGCTTACGGTGACACTTCACATTTGACGCCTGGCGTTTATATCCGCACTCGGTGTTTGGCACGGCGATGCCTGGCACCATACGGCAGTTGCCAGGGTGGTCTCACCCCGAGACCTAATTTAAAGGTATCCGAAGTCCATAAACTTAGGCTTTAACGGGGGGCTCTCGGCAAAGTGACACCCGGTCCGATTAAATCCGGGATATGTGGCGAAATATTTCATTCAAAGAGGGATGAAGAGAGATCTTGTTTCTGTAACAACTACAGTACTGCCACATCCACTCCATTACTACTATCACTTCCACTCCAATACTGCCAAGTACACTACAGTACTGCCACATCCACTCCATTACTACTATCACTTCCACTCCAATACTGCCAAGTACACTACAGTACTGCCACATCCACTCCATTACTACTATCACTTCCACTCCAATACTGCCAAGTACACTACAGTACTGCCACATCCACTCCATTACTACTATCACTTCCACTCCAATACTGCCAAGTACACTACAGTACTGCCACATCCACTCCATTACTACTATCACTTCCACTCCAATACTGCCAAGTACACTACAGTACTGCCACATCCACTCCATTACTACTATCACTTCCACTCCAATACTGCCAAGTACACTACAGTACTGCCACATCCACTCCATTACTACTATCACTTCCACTCCAATACTGCCAAGTACACTACAGTACTGCCACATCCACTCCATTACTACTACCACGTCCACTCCAATACTGCCAAGTACACTACAGTACTGCCACATCCACTCCATTACTACTACCACGTCCACTCCAATACTGCCAAGTACACTACAGTACTGCCACATCCACTCCATTACTACTATCACTTCCACTCCAATACTGCCAAGTACACTACAGTACTGCCACATCCACTCCATTACTACTACCACGTCCACTCCAATACTGCCAAGTACACTACAGTACAGCCACATCCACTCCATTACTACTACCACGTCCACTCCAATACTGCCAAGTACACTACAGTACTGCCACATCCACTCCATTACTACTACCACGTCCACTCCAATACTGCCAAGTACACTACAGTACAGCCACATCCACTCCATTACTACTACCACGTCCACTCCAATACTGCCAAGTACACTCCAGTACAGCCACCTGCACTCCATTACTGCCACTTCTATCGAACCACTGCTACCTCCACTCCAGTATTTCAAACCACATTCCGACAATGAGAAATTCAAACATCTTTTTAAATTATCCATAAAAAAATATATACACATTTCGTTTGTTCTTTGTCAAAGGACAATGTACCAATCTTTTAAATCTCTAATTCTTCTGATGTATGTCATAATGTTGACAGCTGAAGCTAGCATTTAAGAAAAGCAAATTTCAAGTTAAACTTTTTTTTTAATGGACAGCTACAGGTAACTATATATTTTAATGGAAAAACAATAAAGCAAATATTTTTTACCGTCGGAAAAAAAGAACAGTCTCTGTAATACTTACACTTACATTCAGGACAAGGAAAACACTGTTGGTCTTATCGTATTAAGATTTATAACATTTTTAGCTGCCTTAATAAACACAATGGGTTTGCCGTAAATCAAACGAAGCACATTCATTGTTCACGTCAGTAGTGAGCGTGAAAGTTGTTGAACCAAGATGGAACTGAATTCAGTACTGATTGTTGTTGTATTAGAACCGGTTTTCGTTGGTTATCGCTGTTCAGAAGTAATCGTACGCATATCACAACCAGGCTTTACACCTGGGTTCCTGATCGAATTTTATAAACACAACAAAATGTAGGGTAAGCCTCATATCGCAGGTAAGCCTCACATATCGCAGGTAAGCCTCATATCGCAGGGTAAGCCTCATATCGCAGGGTAAGCCTCATATCGCAAGGTAAGCCTCATATCGCAGGTAAGCCTCATATCGCAGGTAAGCCTCATATCGCAGGTAAGCCTCATATCGCAGGTAAGCCTCATATCGCAGGTAAGCCTCATATCGCAGGTAAGCCTCATATCGCAGGTAAGCCTCATATCGTTGGTAACCAACAATTTTTTAAAGGAGTGAAACTTTTCCCATTTTTGTGTTTATGAAATGTATCTCTTGTCTGATTTGACTTGTGCTATTCCGGTGGTAAACAAACCATTATATGTAGAAAACCAATAACATTTCAGACAACGATTTTAAAAATGATTATTTAAAGAAATCAAGGATTTTGGGTGGTGATTCATTTGATGGCGCAGACGGTAAAAAGCTGCGCATGCGTGAGGAGGCGGAAGCAAAGACTTGTTCTCGCGAGGATGAAACCCTCTCATTTGATTGGTTCTTCTTTTTCATTATAATTTTTTCTCTATAGCAGCGAGTGAATGAGAAGAAACTTCAGACAGCCCAATTAGTGTTAATAAGGATAACGTTAAGGTCAGGAGTAGAATTGAACAGACTTTTAATGTCAGCCGCCATGATCATTTGAAACAGATACGTTTACACAGTGGGTTATATTTTTAAGTTTGAAGAGCTCATATATGATTCAAGGGCAGGTTGTATATCGACTGTTATTAATGATTTTAACAGAATGTTGTATTTAGCAGATATCGACTGGTATTATTGATTTAAAGCAGTTTGTATATGGCAGATATCGACTGGTAAAATTGATTTAAAGCAGCTTGTATATGGCAGATATCGACTAGTATTATTGATTTAAAGCAGTTTGTATAAAGCAGATATCGACTGGTATTATTGATTTAAGCAGTAGGTTGTATGCAGCAGATATCGAATGCTATTATTGATTTATAAGCAGCAGGTTGTATATAGCAGATATCGAATGGTATTATTGATTTAAGCAGCAAATTGTATAAAGCATTTTATAATGTACTACGTAAATAGAGAGGACTGTATAAAGCAGGTATTTAAAAAAATTATTTAGCGCGGTGTGTGTAAAACATATTATTTATTTTTGTGTGTGCATGCAGGGTGTATAAAGAAGATATAATGACTTATATGACAGCATGCATAGGGCCAGTTGTGTAAAGATATGAATATTTTATATAAACATAAAGCAGGCAGCATACATCAAGTATTATTGTTTATGGGACATGCAGGTTGACTATACTTTAAATTTTACGGTCAAGGAGAGCAAGAATAGATCTTTCCTCTACAATGGACGTTGAGTACAACTTAGCAACAGTAAAGGCAAAACACAAAGTATGATATATGTTCACTACATCATGAAGCCAAAATGTTGCAGTTTAGCGGACTGGATGTCATGTTTCTCATTGTTTACGCATCATAATAGTGTTTAAGAAATATTGGGGTCTTTTATTATTTTTTTTTGGCGAATTTCATAAAAATTAATAAAAGAATAAAAGATAGGTATATTGAGAAGGAAGTATCTTATCAACTATTTTTTAAAATTCTTTGTTAATTTAAGACAGCTTATTGGAATTTTTGGACGAAAAATAATAATATTTTCGTAATTTTACTATGCTAACAATTCTGAGAGCTTATTTATTCGACCGTATTATGCTTCAAAACATTGTTCCGATAAAATGTAATCTAAAAATAGAACATTACAAAAAGTATGTTCAATATAATACGCACCGCGCGACTGACGAGCGTAAACATTTACATGCCACATAGAGATAATCTAAAAATTAATTAATTGAATTAAAGTACATTCGATCTATGTGAAATTTTGATAGATCATTTTTATCGTTGCCACGAGTCTGCCTGCAAAATTTCAGCTCGATAGGATACCTGGAAGTTGGCTAAAAATCGATCCAAAGATTTTGCGACTGACAGACGCTACGAGCTAATATAAAGGATTTTAAATTTAAAAAAACCCCGTAAAAAACAATTTTTTAAAACTTTAAATCCTTTATATACGAGACATAACTAAAAGAATGTTCATTATAATACGCATCGCACGACAATCCAAAATTTTAGTTATGTCTCAAATATATAAAGGATTTTTAATATAAAAAAACGACTACAGCCTGTCTGCTAAATTTCAGCTCGATTTGATCACGTCAAAAGGGTTATAAAAACATGTTTAACATAGTGTGCACCGCGAGACAAACTAGCAATTAATAGCATTTATATTTAGCCTAGAGATCGGGAATATATATTTTTTTAAATATCGTCAATATAATAGGCTACGACCCGGACCACGTGACACGAAAGTATCAAAAAAAGTTGTCCATATAATACGCACCGCGACACTCATGCACAAAAATTAACACTCTACATAGAGATAAATAGAGATACTCTAAAAATTCATTAATTTAATTACAGTAAAGTCGATCGAGCTGAAATTTTGATAGATCCTTTTGATCGTCGGCACGAGTCTACCTGCAAAATTTCAGCTCGCTAGCATACGAGGAAATGGGTTAATAAAATATTAATAAAAATTGATAAAAAAGTTTTTTTCGGCAATCAAGCAAGGAAGGCATCAAGCAGACGCCGCGAGTTAATATAAAGGATTTAAAGAAAGAACATATCCTTAACATTAGAATTACTTGCTACAATAAAAAAAAATGGAGAAAAACAACGGAAATTTAGTGGAATATAATGTGAGGGTTTGATGTTTTTAAAATTTCCTTTTTCAAGTAAAAGAAAGGGCTATTATTATTTAAAAAGGGGGGGGGGCTTTTTTCTAATGAGTGTCTTAGAGTCCATTCAATGGTAAAGAGGGAGAGGAGAGCTTCTTGTTTTTTTTAAATAAACATCACACATTTATAAAAAATAAAAACACTCCCTAGAAGATTGAGTAGTGAAGTGAGGGCCAGCACAACTTATATTATACGTGACAGTGACAATAAGCCCAGAGAACAAACACGAGGAAGACCACAACTTATATTATACGTGACAGTGACAATAAGCCCAGAGAACAAACACGAGGAAGACCACAACTTATATTATACGTGACAGTGACAATAAGCCCAGAGAACAAACACGAGGAAGACCACAACTTATATTATACGTGACAGTGACAATAAGCCCAGAGAACAAACACGAGGAAGACCACAACTTATATTATACGTGACAGTGACAATAAGCCCAGAGAACAAACACGAGGAAGACCACAACTTATATTATACGTGACAGTGACAATAAGCCCAGAGAACAAACACGAGGAAGACCACAACTTATATTATACGTGACAGTGACAATAAGCCCAGAGAACAAACACGAGGAAGACCACAACTTATATTATACGTGACAGTGACAATAAGCCCAGAGAACAAACACGAGGAAGACCACAACTTATATTATACGTGACAGTGACAATAAGCCCAGAGAACAAACACGAGGAAGACCACAACTTATATTATACGTGACAGTGACAATAAGCCCAGAGAACAAACACGAGGAAGACCACAACTTATATTATACGTGACAGTGACAATAAGCCCAGAGAACAAACACGAGGAAGACCACAACTTATATTATACGTGACAGTGACAATAAGCCCAGAGAACAAACACGAGGAAGACCACAACTTATATTATACGTGACAGTGACAATAAGCCCAGAGAACAAACACGAGGAAGACCACAACTTATATTATACGTGACAGTGACAATAAGCCCAGAGAACAAACACGAGGAAGACCACAACTTATATTATACGTGACAGTGACAATAAGCCCAGAGAACAAACACGAGGAAGACCACAACTTATATTATACGTGACAGTGACAATAAGCCCAGAGAACAAACACGAGGAAGACCACAACTTATATTATACGTGACAGTGACAATAAGCCCAGAGAACAAACACGAGGAAGACCACAACTTATATTATACGTGACAGTGACAATAAGCCCAGAGAACAAACACGAGGAAGACCACAACTTATATTATACGTGACAGTGACAATAAGCCCAGAGAACAAACACGAGGAAGACCACAACTTATATTATACGTGACAGTGACAATAAGCCCAGAGAACAAACACGAGGAAGACCACAACTTATATTATACGTGACAGTGACAATAAGCCCAGAGAACAAACACGAGGAAGACCACAACTTATATTATACGTGACAGTGACAATAAGCCCAGAGAACAAACACGAGGAAGACCACAACTTATATTATACGTGACAGTGACAATAAGCCCAGAGAACAAACACGAGGAAGACCACAACTTATATTATACGTGACAGTGACAATAAGCCCAGAGAACAAACACGAGGAAGACCACAACTTATATTATACGTGACAGTGACAATAAGCCCAGAGAACAAACACGAGGAAGACCACAACTTATATTATACGTGACAGTGACAATAAGCCCAGAGAACAAACACGAGGAAGACCACAACTGAAATCAGGGAGAAGTCCTGCAGAGAACAAAAAACGCCCAAACGGGTCCGCAGTACGGGAGATGGGTGGCTACATCTCACGGCCGGACCTGTTGACGGAAGTCGTTTAGGAGGGCTGATGTTATGTCTGACGTGATAGGGAGGGGGGGGGGAACAGCGGGTAGGATAGGTGGGGTGGGGGAGGGGGAGTTTCATTCTACTTGACCTGGATAATTGTACACATGTTCTCCGTTACACCAAACGATGAGCTGACGGAACTGTAACCATGGACAATTGTTTACAAGACTGAAAAAAAGGCGGCCCCCGGGGGTGGGGGGGGGGTTAGGGAGGTTACATTTACAAAAAAACTTCTTCTTCTTCCTGGTTTCAATGAATGGCCCTCTCAGACTAATCTCATCTTTGTTTATGGCGTAAGGACTGGTAACAACCTGGCCAAAAAGGAGGAGTCGCCCACTTGCCTGGGTGGGCTACCGTCTGCCCAGTGTTTTACGACTGCCCTTTAGATAGCGGCAGACGACGTTACGGCGGTAATCAGCCCGTGGGTAAATCTTGGGACGAGTATCGATACGCGTCAGCTGCGGTCAAGATACTCACCCTGCTCCAAAGGAAGGAGACTGACTGGAAGAGGGGACGCAATCGGATGGAGTCCGTCAAGATGATTGCACGAGGAGTAGCAGCGCTCTGTGATAGTGATAGGATAGGGCGCGGGAAACACTGCAAGAACTACCAATATCAATTAGGTGTTCGGATTTAGGGAAGGTTACCGGAAATAATTTTAAAACAATTTTATAATAATGGAGTAGCTGTGCCACAAAATTGAAAAGAAAAATGAAAATAAATGGTAAAATTGTAGTAACTATGTATCCCCCCCCCTTTTAATGTTTTCTTGACCAAACGTCCTTTCGAAAACCAATCCGAAAGAAAAAATCTTGGTTTATATAATATATATACTATATACCGTTTGAAATAGTAAATATTAAGAAACAGACGAATTTTTGGATAAACATTTATGTTAGAAACTTTTAAAAATGTGTAAACCGTCAGTTTGTATGTTCGGGAGAAAATGGCAGCAAAGACAGTAACTGAAGGCATAAAACAGTTTAGATCGATATAAGTTATTCGATAAAAGATGTAATGTGATAGCATATAGCGGTATACATACACATTGGGGGGAAAGGTGTCTGAAGAAATTCGTGTGTCAAACATAGGACGGACCACATTTACTCAATACAATCCACACTAAATAAAATCTACGCCTACGCTGAACTTAAATTTAAATATAAAATAACTTTAAAAATTGTGTTTAAGATGGTTATGTTAGTTAATTCTTTTTATTTTTTTAATTTATTTTTTGCCGCACATTTTTAGACCGCGATGCGACATACTTTGCAAGTATCGCTAGTATAAAATGCGACTACGCAGCTATTTGCGAATACGAGTACTAAGCACGAAGTTTATCAAGGAGAGAAGTAATCAACGAAATGAGACCAGTAATCATGGTGTGAAAGTAAACCGCCGAAATCCTGCCCTGACGTCGGTGGCAGCCAATGACGTAGACAGTGGCACGGAAAGACAACCGTCACGCGACTTGCTGTATAGCTAAGAGTACGCACAGGGTCACGTGCATACGTAACGTCACACACACAAATTCCAGGAGATTACCAGACACTGGATATTCAAATAGTGTCTTTAAGATGTTTGCTTCGTACTCAAATTTGCCTTGCACATCATTCGTAGGACAAGTTACTCTACTAGAATCGCGTGGGGCTTAAACAAGAAACATCCGCTGTAACGCCCTCTGTGGTGCACAGATATCTGAAGTTCACATTTAAATAACCATTTTACTGGTTTTTTTGTTTGAGTGCAATCATCTGATACAAAACAGTCACCATGATGACATGCAGTTAGACATGCTAGCAATACGTAATGATGTTATGGGCGAGTTTGTCAAATTGATGTGCTGCTCATAAAGTGCTGATGATGATGTGCTAGTCGTGGTGTGCTTGTCATGATAAGCTGGTCATGGTATCCTGGTAGTGATGTGCTGGTCATGTTATGCTTGTCATGGGTGTCTGGGTGCTAGTCATAATGTGCTTGCCATAATTTTGCTGGTCATGATTTGTTAGGAGTGAACATTTGTTGATATAATGATGTGCTGTTCATGATGTGTCACTGGTCAGAGTGATGGTTCCGCTGCCACTGAGAATGTGTGGTCAATTTGTTGGCCACGGTGGCTTTCTGTTCTAACTGGAAATTACGCGCTGCAGAAGGTAATATTTTAATGGAGCCGGTAATGATAATGTGATGTGGCCGGTAATGCAAACATCTGGCTATAATCGTCTCATTTATTTCCTGCAGTAGTTGTTAGCGCACAGGTGAAAGCCGCGATCTAACCTGCAAGTATCAAGAACAAACCCAACGTCCCGGGTTTATCTATCCGTTATATATACACCGGCCTTTCCACTTTTGTAGTCGGAGCGATTGTGCCGGGGCCGATTATTGAAATATTTATCCCTCCATGTAGCTTCCTCTGCGTCACGCCACGACCGGCCCCGTTGCATGGGGCTATCACAAATAAACAGGCGAACGTGGCTCGCGGGCCGCAGGTAGAGGAGCGAGAACTCTCGCTACTCGTGGGGGCGCCTCGTATATCACTGTTACAAGGAACTGATAAATTGACTTTATCGCCGTCTAGGAGCACTGAAAGGGGTCGAGGTGGTGGAGGTGGTGGGTGGGGCGGGAGGGGGGGAGTTGTCGGCTGGGTGTTAGAACAAGGAGACAGAGGAGGTGGCGCGGGGTAGGTAGTAATTATAAAGGTAAAATAATCCTGGAAAACCAGGAGCTCGATGAGACAAAGAATTCAAGGCAGGCCCACCACGTTTGCCGAAGTCAAACCCTTTCTGGAGAATTTTAGGTAATAAAAGAAAAATAGGAATAAATAGATTTTCGTGAAACTTCAATCAATATTAAATACTTTTCTAGGTATCTGCTTGAAAGAATACTGGACTAACTTTAATTAAAATACCTCCAAAAAATAAACCTACATAAGTGAGTAGGCTAAGTTGGCTTTAAAAAAATACAACGCTAGTTTGAGCGCCTACCCCCCCCCACACAACCAAACTAACAAAAATAACGGAAGCTTGAACATCTAATCCAATAAAATTTGCACGTGCATTCAATGCAGAAGCGTAGCGAGGGGAGAGGTAGGGGTTACATATGTCCCCTGGCGCAAAGGTACAGGGGCGCCGAAATGTGATTTTCCAAGGAAAATTTTAATATGTCAAGAAAGGTAATAAACGGTCGCACGATCACTGCAGCGGCTCACGGAGAAGACGTGTCATCTGATACGTCTTCAAGTCACATTGATGATGCTTTTTGCCAGCCACTGCAGCCAGCCGACATATCGATATTGATTATAGTCTGTCCCGTCCGCACGTGTCGATGGTAAGAACCAATTGTTGATTGATATGAGTAAAAACAAGAATCTTGAATGATTCATTTCCTGATTCAGGAAATCGGGTGCAACTTTCTCAAGTCGCACTACTTGTGGATGTGCTTTGCCAAACTAAAAAAGTTACCATCAAAGAATAATATATACGTTATATCAAGATGCATTCAAAAGATGAAACAAGACTAGAATATATCATCATCTCGTAACATACCTCTAGCAGACTTTAGGTCACAGTGTTATGGCCATGCTGATGTGATGGCTGGCCAAATACCCGGCCTTTAAAAACGTAAATGTGCCAGAAAATACAGAGCATTTTTTAAGTCATCTGTGACTTAACCAAGGCGTATAATAAAACATCAAAACAAAATGCACAGCCTTGAAATCGCGGTGGACAGAAGAATTAGGCGACACCAGAATATGCTTGAAGAAATGACAAGAGATGCAGGACTTTCAGCAGAAGAAGAAATTATGCGCGATATGAAGAGCGTATTTGATCGACTTTAACGGGAGATTTCAACACGTTGTTTTACGACTACAAGGCGCTGAACACAAAATTTATATTTCTGTATGACGTGAACACTCTTCCACCCGATACAGATGTCTGCGCAATTCGTCGGAATTACTTTCGAAATTCCAACCATACGTACAATCATGGTCACAAAATTTTCAAGTAATTTGAAGTTTGCAAAATTCTACTCAGTAACAAGAAGAAAGCTCTACCGGAAAATCCGTTGGAGCTTTTTAGTTTTATTCAATTTTAAGGAGGCGACATTTTCCAATCGGTGAATTTTAGTGTAAATGTTATTAACAACGGCAGTTTCAATTGCCAGCTGTGAGTGACCGTTTATGGATTTTATTTGTCGTTTGTGCGTACTTCAATAGTACAAGATCGTCTCAGTGGTCTTGTTCTTCTTAGTGTTGAAAAAGAAACATCAGTTTTGATTACGTCATTGCCCAGTTTGTACAGTGTAGTCAATAATAATCAATATTTAGTGGACTATGTAACTCATTCTACGAGAGTGACTGGGTAAGACATTGTATATTATATACGCTCTATACATTTGCTTCTTTAAAAAACAATTTTTCAACTACAATTTTATTTTATTTTCTTTCCTTATTCAATGTAATATTTCCTCTAATTCTAATGATAAACGTAGCTTATGTGTAGGCCGTACGGTCATTTATGCGGTAGTTAGGATATGTATGTTTATTTAATTATTTTAATACTTATATGTATGCTATGAGCCCTAGTTCCTTACGTGGGTATAGCGCTTCATAAATTTTCAATTTATAATCATTATCATAATAGACAAATGTGATTAAATGTGTCGGGGGTGCCAATTTTATAGTTTTCACCCGGGCTTAAAGAATAATATTCTAGCTACGCCTCTAATGAAAACAATAAAAATATGCTTACCCGCACCAGATATGGCTCCTAGACTTATAAGTATCCCCCTGTCCAAACATCCGTTATACTCTACACCTCAGATTTATTAAATCATATACGCATATCAGGAATGTCCAAAGTCCGGCCCGCGGGCAAAATACGCCCCGCGCTTAAATTTGAACTGGCCCCAGGCATCATCTTAAATAATTAACTGAATCGTGGATTTTTTTCTGAAACGTCGACTTTATATTTAAAAGAAAATCCGAAATTATAGAAATGACGTCAAATAATAGCAAAAATCGATGTCGTTTTACGTTTTACCAATGCTAGTGTGAGTCTCACTACAAAAAAAGCCGATTAAGTTATGTGCTGTTATGTGTACGAAATTCGATAACGTCCGATGGCAAAAAATTGATGTCGTAATACTGTTTATTTTTGCTAACATGGAAAAGGAAATGCATGAAGCGTCTTGTAATTAAAATTGGATTTTTTAAATATATTTTTTGTAATTTTAATTGATGGAATAAGACATGCGAAAGTATTGTAATTTGTCCCCTTTCCGCACCCCCTCCCCCCTAAAAAATAATAAAATTACAATCATTGATTGAAAAGCATGTCTAAACGTATGTCATTTTTTGTTTATTGTCGGCCCGCGCATATTTTTACTCTATGGAATATGGCCCTCTTAGTACTCTTACCTTAAACTGAATTTTAAGAGAGGTAGAGAAAAGTATGCATTTTTATAACAGTTCCGTATTTTTAAAGCTATAAAAACTCTTGCAAATGTTAGAGCCCTGATCAATGAAGTCGCATAACTGTTGCAACTGACGCTTTATGAAAAGGTAATTTTTGTATATCAATATCGCGTTGATGGTGCCGTAATATATGTGCTATTTATTTAGCGGTTAAAAGGTTTGGAACAAATTTCAAGAAAACCCTCCCAAATTATGGGATTACAATTCTGGCAACTCGAGATGCGTTAAAATACTTGAGATATCTCATAGTGTTTACATTCAGCGGCCCATCTGTAGGCGTGCATTACAAATTTCGGATTTTCCTTGTCACAATATCGTCGCTGGCGCGGGATCCAGTCCCACCTCACACACCCAAACAGCTGATTTGTACAAGTCAACAAGCAGGGGGACACAACCGGGGCTTACATGCTCGGAAGAACACGTTGAGTAGCAAGATAGCCGCGGAGATAAGCGGCAATAGGGATACAACGTACCTCATTATTACACCAGACCCGGTACAGTAGCCTGGGATTATGGGGTGCATCGGGGACGTGCGGCGAACTCGAGTTCGCGTGCGGCCCGTTGGGCGACTCCCAAGGTCTTGACTTAATTAATCTTAACTTTCTTTCTACATCGGCTTTTTGAATTTTGACATTCTCTTCTTGACATCAGTATTTCCTTCTTTGTCAAGGTATTCTACACCATCGTCAAACAGCGGCGCGTGGGCTGAGTTCACCGAGACTATCTCTCCGTTATCCTCACGCCGTGAGTCACAGTCCCTTTATGTACACGAGGCTCTCTAATCTCCTCAGTATCTCTTTAGATCACTCCTAGATGTGGGATAGGGGGCCACCCGCATGCCATTTATCCCTATACACGTCACATGCAAGCCGTCCCTTGCATTCCCACATTTCCTTACGTTACAAGTAATCTAATACCGAGGTGGTGCCCCGAACATAAGAGTAATTATTTGGCTTCAACTTATTATCAGTGGTGTCCTAGTTTTTGAAAATAAAAATGTTGATGAGAGTATAGCACTTAGTTGAATGCATTCGGCTACACCAGGGTTCACCAAACCTTTTTCACAGAATGCCAGATTGCATACAAAATGACGAGCGCGGGTCACATCATCATTCTTTACAACCTTGGCAAGCCAGAAGGAACGCTCGGATAAAAAAAAATATTTAAAAAAAGAACTAAATTCAACATTTAGTTTTAATCATAACTGTGTGGCCTGCAATCAGGGCCGGTCATAGGCCACTGCAACCTTTGCGGCCGCAGTGGGCCCTGCGCTTTCATAGGCCCCGCCTTTTCTTAATTTTCACTTATTATCCTTATTAATTCCGTATCACTACCCAAAATTGGCCCCGCGCAATCCGCTTCACATACTAAGCCGCATAGGGCTCCGCAATGGCTAAGACCGGCCCTGCCTCCAATGACAATCAAAGAAAAAGGAGACATCAGACCTGATGTGCACATATCCAAATCTCACAGACCAGTGCTTCTCAAAGTGGTGGTCCGCGGAACCGGTGCCGGTCCGTGGGCCATCCGCCGCCGGTCCGCAGAAGTTATCAGACAGAAAAAAATTGTCAGTGCAGTGAAAATAGTGCACCGGTCCCTGGTGCAATGGAAAAAATTCCGGCCGGTCCGCCATACTAAAAAGTTTGAGAAGCACTGTCACAGACGATGCAGCAACCAAATAAAGAAAAATTGGGATTGGTTTTAAATGTTATCAGTCAATCTCGTTCGATATTTTCATTTAAACAAACTTTATTTTTTAAAAATAATGTTTGTTCAAAGACATCAGTTGTTCCGAAATCTGATGCAATCCCAGGTAGCAAAATTTTTTTCAGTTAAAAGAATATCAATATCACCATAATGTAAACAGCGGAACATTTCAGCAATCTTTCCTTCGCTGCTTCTTCCCTTTCAACAAGTCATTTGTCAGCAAATCAATGAGCTCCAAGTGTAGTTCAACTGGCACATCATCAAAGTTACAATCTAACGGATTGTGTACAGAAAAATGCCAATCTCAGCTCTATCAAGATCTGAAAATCTCCCCAAAATTCCCCTTCAAGTCACAAATAAGTTTTTAAAAGGATTTTCGAGCTTGACATCTTCGGTGACTGTGGCACAAAACTCTTTGAAAAATAGAAAATCGAAAAATAAAAAAAGTATTCCTCTCGCACATTGTATTTCAAATATATCTTCTGACGATTCCGAAAAGATCACAGAAGAGATTAAATTTTAATACCGTTTCCAGCTCAGTTTATTCCTGTGTGATGTACTATCAACCAAAAATGACAACTTTGACAGCCAAGTAGAATTTGACGGCTGTGGATCAGCTATCATGTTAGCGGTTTTTCTCGTTCTGCGACGTTTGTAAATTGAAATACTGTCGGCGAGCTCAATGAAATTACGTTGCGGGCCGGATTTGGCCCACGGGCCGTAGTTTGGTGACCCCCTGAGTAACACGAGAACAATGTGCTCTCCTCTTGTATATATGGTACCGGCTATTCATTTGTGGATTAAAAAAAATTAACTGCAATTTACCAGTTATCGGAACACCATGTTTTGTTGTGGAATGGCCTCCGCGTCCCAGATAAGAGCGATAGCAATTCTTTAAAATAAATGGTCATAGGCAATGTTCCCTTTAAGCTGCGCGGCTGCGCAGACATCTGACTGATGCCGCGCAGCAGTTTTGATTTACCGCGAAGCCAATTTTCTAAAATATTTCACAAATAATTGGTGCTGAGCAACTTTACGCACGAGTGTTTTTACTTTGCACACGGACCAACGAACCTTAGAGGGAACATTGGTCATAGGTGGGTGCCATCAGTTTAGTAAAATCATCCATCACTAGTAAGGTAGAAAACTACAACCAAAATTAAGTATTATAAAAAACTTATGAGAAACAATTTTGATTAACACATTAATAGCTCACGACTCACATCAAACTTAATTATCGTATTTTTCGCTATATAAGACGCACTTTTTCTCCCCCAAAATTGAGAGTTGGTGCGTCTCATACGACGAATAATGACTGCGTGGATCTGTCCTTCCTCACTTCTGATAGCAGCGAAGAAGAGAAATGATTGGGGTTCAAATAAAAATATAACAGCCTTATTTTTATGTTACTTTCACTGTTTACTGACTTTACCGACTGTTGATTAGACTAAAGACAGTTCTTAATATGTTACACTAGTGTATTACTATTACCCGTCAAAAATGACGGAAGTTTTCAACTGAAATCTATTTATTTTGAAAAAAATACGCATCAGAATAAAAAATAACGTAATACCGAACTTTCATTTATTTTTATTTTATTCATTTATTTTCAATACTAGGGTGTGCTGCGGCGCCGATTTTTATTTAGGGCGCCTAGGGCGCCCGCTTTTTTCAAAAGCCCAACAAACTTGTCCTTGTATGATAGATACGTAATATTAAACTTCCTTAAATGTACACAAAGTATTTTATAATTGGGGTTGTAGGGCGCCTATGGCGACCACTTTTTTCAAAAGCCCAACAAACTTGTCCTTGTATGATAGATACGTAATATTAAACTTCCTTAAATGTACACAAAGTATTTTATAATTGGGGTAGTAGGGCGCCTATGGCGACCGCTTTTTTCAAAAGCCCAACAAACTTGTCCTTGTATGATATATACGTAATATTAAACTTCCTTAAATGTACACAAAGTATTTTATAATTGGGGTTGTAGGGCGCCTATGGCGACCACTTTTTTCAAAAGCCCAACAAACTTGTCCTTGTATGATAGATACGTAATATTAAACTTCCTTTAATGTACACAAAGTATTTTATAATTGGGGTTGTAGGGCGCCTATGGCGACCACTTTATTTGGTCACAAGCCCAAGGAACTTATCCTTGTATGATAAACACGAAATATTCCTGAAAAGTAAATAAAGTATTTATATAATATAATAATTTTTTTTAACAGTGCTAATCACCACACGATTTTTTAACTAATTTTAGAAGGCAGCGCACCAAATTACTGCACCAAAAAATAACTATTTGAGTCAATCAGCACTGCTTACAACACACAATTAAATAAAACAAACCCGTAAAAACAAAGTTTTTGACTATAAATCCCATATATATGAGACATAACTAAAAGTATTGATTATGTTCAAACGCGACAAACATTTACAGACTGAATCTGTCTTAACTTCCCTTTGCTTTATAACCCTGGGGGGGGGGCGGGTGGGAGAGGGGAAAGGTCTGGTTACCAATAGCTGGACCGAGCTCAGCGTGACACGTTAAATGTAAACAAAAGCACTCCGGTACACCTGGTTAAAACACGAGATGTGTTCACCGATGGCTGGCGTGAAGTCAAGTGACCCGTAAAATGTAAACAATAGCGACTTCTACATATAGTTTTATATAGATAAACTAAAAAATGCATTAATTTACGGTACGTTCGATCGATGTGAAATTTTGATACGATGCATTGTTAGGTGACACGGGTCCGTGTGCCAAATTTCAGCTCGATGGCTTCACGGGAAGTGGGTCATTTTTTACTTTTGTTTTTCCGCCCGCCCATGAGACGGCGGTGAAGTTAATATAAGGGATTTAATAAAACAAACCCGTAAAAACAAAGTTTTTGACTATAAATCCCTTATATATGAGACATAACTAACAGTATTTTCTAACTCTTAACTCAACTTTGCTTCATAACCCTAGGGGGGGGGGACTGAGCTCAGCATGACACGTAAAATGTAAACAAAAGCACGCGGTAATTCGATGGGTCGTGACAACTCAAACATTCACGTGGGAAAAAACAATAACAAACAGTGAATTTAAATTACATACCTCATATAAGGATAAACTAAAAATGCATTAATTTAATTACGGTACGTTCGATCGATCTGAAATTTTGATACGATGCATTGTTAGGTTAGACGGGTCCGTGTGCCAAATTTCAGTTCGATCGGATCATGGGAAGTGGGTCATTTTTGACTTCTGTTTTTCCGCCCGCCCAAGACAGAGAGAGAGAGAGAGAGAGAGAGAGACGCCGGTGAAGTTAATATAAGGGATTTAAAAACAGCAGAGTGATGCCCCTTAGCGTTAGGCAGTCAGCGATAATTAAGCATAAATATATATATGATTTTCATATTGCACAATTTTATACGGAACGTTCGAAAAGAGTTATTTTTGGTGCAATAATTTGGTGCGCTGCTTTCTAAAATTAGTAGCGTCACGGACAGACAGACATGACAGACGGGACATATATTGCAAATTATGTATATTGATGGTTGATATAAAATTGTTCTTAAACTGCTGTTAACTTTATAATTTATACAGTTGATATAAAATATTTTCCTAAATTATTTGGTTCAGAATGGGTTCTTTCTCTCTAGATTTTCCTCCTGTAAAATTGGGTGCGTCTTATATTCCGGAGCGTCTTATACGGCAAAAAATACGGTACACAACTCGATCGTTGTTTCATCCTATAATATAAAAATATGTCGTTTGCTTAACAGACTACTTGAATGCCGCATCTCGGTGAGAATCTCACTGCAGTATGGTTCATCGATACTGGAAATTACAATAATTACATGGGACAACTATTAGCTTTAACCGAGTTTCTCTGGAATTTAATAATTCTATCCACCAACTCTACCCCTCCCACCCACCCTCACAAATATTTACATAAAAAATAATAATAATAAAATAATCGGGGTAAAAAAAAATAGCCACCCAATGTCCCTGTTAACAATTCCTCCATTTGTTGCAGCCAGGGGGAGAGAAGACCAAGTGTCTATATACATGTATTCTGTTCGAGTTATCTCTCCCCAGAAACTAAATTGGCGAAAAGACGAATGAATGTGTCGCGGGCCACGATAGCGGCCGAGAATCACTCACCCAGCGTCATACCGGCCCCCAGGCCCTGCCTTGTTCATTCAAACAAACACGACAACGACGCAGAAAAAACAGGTTGATGAAAAGTTCAGAGGTCACACAAAAACTGGATAAAAATGTACGCGCGAAAGACAGAGACAAAAGAATGTGTTGTCCGGTGTCTGACCATCGGATTGAATCACAGGGCGTGTGTCAGGGCTTTAAGATGTACAGGTCTGTGCATGCACACATTACTTGTCTGTCTTTTAATTAAATGTTTTTAGGATAGATGGGCCTGGGCCACTATAGGACAGGAGTACAGGTATAGCAAACAACGTTGGCAATATGAGAGGGTCAGTGTCATTTCAACGTGGCGAGTCAGGTGTGAAAATAAAGATGTGCTCAATTTGATGCAATCACAAAATCAACCACACACTTGTAGCATTTTTTAAAAGAATGGAAGAGGAAATTAACGTCCCAATGCAATAATTTAAATTAATCTATGACATCACGTATATCTGGGCAGATCTGGGTGCCTGTAAATATCAGTTCCGGCTATATACTGTAAGTCAGGGGTCGGGAAACTTTTTGTCTGAGAGAGCCATAAACAGTAAACACCACATATATTGTCTGAGAGAGCCATAAACACCACATATATTGTCTGAGAGAGCCATAAACACCACATATATTGTCTGAGAGAGCCATAAACACCACATATATTGTCTGAGAGAGCCATAAACACCACATATTTTGTCTGAGAGAGCCATAAACACCACATATTTTGCAAAGTAATCATGTGAGTTGTGAGAGCCATAAATTGTGTTTAAAACTAAAAATTCAGTAAATGTGTGAATTTTGTGTAATTTCAACACTATAAGTAAAATAATTATGTCTATGAATTATTGCCAATAACATTATTGGTATGCTGTTTTTTTAATGCAATTAATATGTAGATCCAATGAGTCTGAATAATAACCAATCGAACATTTGTCTGAGAGCCAGATGCAGCCATCAATAGACCCACATCTGGCTCGCGAGCCATGGTTTCCCGACCCCTGCTGTAAGTCAATCCAAAGGGAGTACATTAAATTACTCTTATATGGGTTTCTAAAGCAATTTTTTTTTATTAGCTTGAGCTATTTTAGTGAATATCAAAGACGCAATTTAAAAATGCCGACACCATCGCACGTGCTCGCGTGGCAGTTTGAAGGTAAAAGTTTAAGATGAAATTATATACATACATACACACTGATATTCATTCCGTATACACAGACCCCGAGTACTTGTACGTGTCGTATTTGCTTACATTTGGCATCGCCTGATTGATATCTGGCTTAGGCCGAATTCATATCAGAATAATTTAGAATTTTAAAAATATTCTGCACTTTCAAAACGAAAGTCACTAACACCTACAACCATGTCGAAAACAACACGAAAAACTATACAATTAACTAGTAACATAATAGTACATTTAACATGTTCCCAAACATTGTTTCTCAAACAAATATCACTCTCAGCAATTGGCTAAACATGCCAGTGTTGTGTTGAAAGGTTCCACACGAGGGAACCATCCCTCTACTCGCACGTCTTCCTACGTCACTGCCAAAAACAATGCTTTTACTGTGTACATCACACTGCATTATCTATTTGGATATTAATTAATAATTATTAATGTTACTTGCAACTTAATACAAATATCCCGAAGTTCAAAACAAAAATATGCCACTAAACTACAATGGTTCGTTCATTCCACTAAAATGTCTCTTCCCTTCACTATAATGTCTCTTTCACTCCACTGCAATGTCCCTTTACTTTCACTCCACTGCAATGTCCCTTTACTTTCACTCCACTGCAATGTCCCTTTACTTTCACTCCACTGCAATGTCCCTTTACGTTCACTCCACTGTAATGTCCATTTTACGCCACTACAACTTCAATTTCCCTCACACCACACCAACAATCAATTTCCCTCACACCACACCAACAATCAATTTCCCTCACACCACACCAACAATCAATTTCCCTCACACCACACCAACAATCTCCTCTCCAGTAAACACAATGCCGCATTCACCCCGCTACCCTGTCCTGTAATAATATATTTCAAACACCCAAATTATTTTTTTAAAAATGGGGGGGGGGTTCCTTTAGCCACACCAACCCCCACACAGTGCCTGTACTAAAATCTTGACGCCGTCCAACACCAGCTAGCGAGGTGCGATCTGGCAGCCCATTCCCGCTCCCTCTAACACCACCATCCCCATGTCATCAGTGTTTACTTCTCACCTGCCATCCCATGCTAATCTAGCGCACGACCACATTCTATCCCTGCCCCACCCCACCCCATTTATCAATTTGTCAAGTGCCATAATCTTTAATCTCGCTGTTTTTATCGCCACGTTAAAAGGGATGCTGGCCGGAGGTAGTCCACTGCGAGGGGCGGCGTTTTAACCCCTCGTGCTGCTGTCGGGCCGCGAATGAGACGTCATCTGCGTCGTCGTTATGTTGGCATCAGCCGGTCAGTCCATCTCCTAAACTTACACGACGTCCACATGTCCACCACGAGGGAGTGGGTGGGTGGCGTGAAACGTCAAAGTTAGACCAGGCGTGGAACCTTGACTCGGAAACGAAGAGGCAAGCCGCTTCACGTGCGTGGACAGTGGTGCAACGGATTCCGGTTTTAGGAAAAAAGAAAGTCACATAAGAAAGAATTAAAATAAATTCAAATTAAATTACAAATTAAAAAGCCCAAAGGAAAAAAGTCACACGCACACAAACAACACACAGGGGAAAGTCACAAAAAATCTTATGTATAAGTATAACTATAACAAATCTCATCGGACAGAATATTCGTTATCTAGAAAAGAAAATATAAAGCACCTTTGAATTTAAAAAGAAAATGATTAAGGTGGGTTGCGCGCTTTAATCAATATTCTTTTCTTATTCGTGCTTAGGAATATAAATGTAGGCTACATGAAGTGGATGGATTTTGACAAAATTTAGCAAAACTTACATTATGCATTAAATTTTGTTATCCACACTCAACTGTTGAAATTGAAGGTACTTTTAACAATGCTATTGGGCAATAACGTAAATTGGACTTAAGAGAAATGGTGCTAGCTATATCCTTAGTGAAATAAAGCAGTATTTAAATATTGTTAAAAGTAATCCTATCATTCACTCCATTCGGGACTGATTAAATAAATTATTGTTAAAATTCTATTGTAAAATTTTTGTTTCTAAGATCACTGTCATTTTTCAGCCAATTTTATTGCCAGACTATTTCAAGGCAACCATTTTTCGTAAACTTAAACACAACGTAACTTTATTGCTTCGGCCCCCACCGGGGATAAACCCTCTGTATACGTACAGAGGGTCTAAACGGAGACCCTTACCTAACTTAAAAGAATAATTATAGATATTGCATTTCTTTGGAATTGTCTTTTTTTTTCTTTGACTTTTCCAAGCGCTCACCATCAATTACGTGAGATAATTATTATTATTATTATCTTTTACATACTCGATTTGCCGTCTAAAGTAGACAATTAATAATATGACGTATTTTCAGACGGTTTGTTTAAAAAAAAATTAATAAAGCCGCCCCGATTATAAGTAATACTAGTGAACATGCGTGACAAATAACCGTCTTACTGTTACTATGCATATCTTCAGGATGTTTCACCTAAATGTTGTTCAAGCCGTAGGGTCTTGACCAATTGTGGCGAAATTTTTTTGGGGCCGCGTGCCCAAAATTCAAAGAAAACCCACTTATGTATAGCAGAGTGCCAACACTCAAATGAAACCCGAAAATGGGGGCATGGCTTAGCCGGTTTGATTAAGGAAGTAACATTTTAGTAGCGTGCCCGCTGATGAGGCTCTGCGTGCCAACTGTGGCACGCGTGCACATAGGTTCGCCATCACTGGTCTAGACTTTCATTAAATTATCTCAATTTCAGCTGGTATGTACCGATTTGTTAGAAATGTGAGTTCCGAAGGTTAGAGAGGAAAGGGGGTTTGAGCTTAACTGTGACATTGTTTTGTTCACCGTTTGATGTGCACCAGGATACTGCTCATCACGCTGTGCACTGACCTACTGCAAGAATGCACGGTTTTGGTACCCGTTGAACCCCGAACCGCGGTAATGTGATCACCAACAGTGTAAGTGTACACTTGAATTTGTGGTGGCCGACGTAACAGGGAGCAGATGTAACAGGCTCACCTCACGCGGTGTGGCACTCTGGGTAAATGGAGTAGTATAAGGGGGTCATCTGGCCATTGCTGGTTGCGGAGTGTGCCGATTGGGGATGTCGGTAGTGACGCTAACGATAAAACACAACAGCGATTTTATGTTTCCGGGCCGGGATGAACACTTTCTTTTGTGATTCAAATAATGTATATTACTCCCACAAAAGGTCGACTAGAGACTGGACGATTGAAAAGCTGCGATGGTCTTCTCGTCTGCGTGCGCTTTTTAAGGTAAAAAATGAAGTGGAAAGGAAATTTGGGACCCGTCGAAATGGGGCTGCAAGGGAAAAGAAAGACCGCAACAAAAAACATAGACTCGAGATAAAGAGGGATCCGACTAGAGGTTGTTCAAGGAAACGTGAGGTCCAACGAGAGGAAAGGGTTCGATGAAAGGAGGGTGTCCAACGAAATGTTGTTCGAGGAAAAGAGGACCCAACGAGAGGATGTGTTCAGTGACAGGAGGGGTCAACGAGAAGATGTGTTCAAGGAAAGGAGGGGCTCGAGGAAGGGATGGGTGTAGTGAATGTGAATGGATAAGTGCAGTGTAAATGAGGGGCGTGGAAAGAACGGATAATACCCACTTTTTACCCAGCAAACAGTTATATTTTCCACTGGTATTTAGCGGAACAAGATCCACTAATAAGCATGTCTTCTATGTCAGTGCTTCTCAAACTTTTTAGTATGGCGGACGGCAGAATTTTTTTTCCATTGCACCATGGGACCTGTGCACTATTTTACCTGCACTGACAATTTTTTCTGTCCTTTTTTGATAACTCCTGCGGACCGGCGGCGGATGGCCCACGGACCGGCACCGGTTTGCGGACCACCACTTTGAGAAGCACTGTTCTATGTTACTTAGCTGAACCACACCTATCATCAATGTTGCCAAAACGCACTCATTTGAACCACCTTACACACACACAAACACTTTCCCCAAAATTTAACAGCAGTAATCGACATGTCATCACAGTCCGGGGTCACGTGAGGTAATCAAACAAGTCAGCGATTACTTCCGCTGACGTTTCATCAACTCCGAGGTTTCCTTTCTAGTTCTAGCCCCAGATCTAGAAATTGCCATCCCCCCAAAAAAATGTATCTACCTTTGAGAAGTTTGTTTCAGGAAGTGACGAAAGACGCTCCGCAGGCGCAATGAGCCTTCTTTAAACACACTTGGGCTGGGGAGGCTGCCCAGGTTTATGGTACAGGACCACCCCGGGGGTTTTCCTTTCCCCCGTCGTCACCTCATTCAAATGAGGATGCTGGCTCTCGGCCAGATAGCGTGGACTTCCTTTTAATCAGGGTCCGTCCTGTCAGTGCGTGCTCTTATCGCTATGTACAGCCTGCCCCGATCCGGGGACTAAGTAGACTTTGCTGGTGTCCTCACGCAGCGTGGCTTATAGGGTTAGTGCCGCCACGAGAAAGACGACATCTCCGCACAAGTCAACCCTCCTTTAAATTAAAGATTAGAGTGCCGCCTGGGGCGGACTGACCCCTCTTTCTTTCTTCCAGACGATACTTGGTGTAACCACTTGCTTTAAAAAAAAATAACACACTCGATCCCGTTGCTGTTACTGATTTCAATATTGTGTCCACCAATGTTCCTTCTAAGGTTCGTTGGCCTGTGTGCAAATTAAAAACCTTCGTGTGCAAATTTCCACGGCATCTATTTTAGTGCAATATTTTACAAAATTTGCTGCGCGGTAATTCTAAACTGCTGCGCGTGGTCGGTCCGATACCTGTGAGGCTGCGCAGTTTAAAGAGAACATTGGTGTCCAAGTGTCCACTAATTATTAGGTTAATATGTTGATGTGTATTTTTTCAAAATTAATAGATTTCAGCTGAAATATATTTATTTTGAAAACTTCTGTCATTTGTGACGGGTAATACACTAGTAATTGTTAAATTAATTAATCCGATTTAAACATTACTGTGTCGGGGATTTCCGATGATTAACAATACCACGCACTTCATTTTTTGGGCGTTTCGTTTCATTAAAAAAAATCATTTTATAACTTTAATCCATATGAAAGCTTGACATTACTAGAGAATTACTTGAAAATACGTTGGAGGGAACAAAAACTCTGGTCTGCTAAATTTCTGCAACAGTATTTTAAATAGCCGTAACTTTATCATACCTGCTGGTATGGGTAGGTACTCTTGAATAAAAATAAAACTCAATAATATTAAATTATAATGAAAACTACTTTTTAAAATATGTGTTTTTGAGTAGTCAAACGTAGAAATAATACACCGTAATACGATTCAAGAAGCAGCTGTCAAACTGTAAAATGACCAAATAAGCCACACCCTGTCCACAAAAAAGCAAAACGTTCTTGACAAATCACGTTTTCCATTTCCACATCTATTGCTGACCATAATAAAGACCATCTGCCACCTAAACTGTTTTCTGAGGTATCACTATCAGTTCAATTCAGCCCCTTACTTTATGCCATTAATTTGTTGGGTTTTTTCCTCTCCATTTTCCCCCCAAAACCCTTTTCCCTTTTACTTCTCGCGCTCCAGCACGCACCCTCTCAAAATTCCCACCGCCGCGGAGGCCAAATTTGAGAACCCCTGCCGCACAGGTTAGGTCGTGTTTGTATTCAACACTTCCATCTCTCTCACCCCCGGCCTCAAATTTCTGACACATCACGGCCAACGAGAACTGTTTGTCTTAGTGGTTTAAACGATCGAGAGAAGTATAAGAGCCCCAGTGATTTCTAGATTCCCAATGCGGTGAATTAGTGAGAACTCTGGGAGCCCCCCTGCCACCGCGACCATCCAATAATCCGCCCCGACTTCCACCGTGTCGGGAAGATGGGCATTTAGATGAAGTAAATTGTTTAAGCGAGCCATCACAGGCTGGTGTAAAGCATATGTGCCACCGTTATCGCTATTTACCCGGGTGACATTCTCTATTATCGCCGGCAACGCTTCCAGTTATTCCGGCCCGGTGAGGCAGTGAGAGGCGGGTATTGGGTGGGTGGGGGGAAGGGGGAGTACTGAGACGTTTCCGGAAGTGAGGTTATGCCGGTGCCATGCTGGGAGGCGTAATCACTGCTTTTTAAAATGTTTTTATTATTACTTTTTTTTAAAGAAGAGTCTAATCTTTAAAAAAATATTTAAAAATTAAACGTATTTGGTGAGGTGGTCGGATTAAAACATATTTCTAGCCGCGTGTTATACTGCAACACGATTAGATTTATTTGATTTATCAAGTCGTGGGGGTGGGGGAGGGAAAGCTGCATTGAGCCATAGGGGTGGGGGCGGGGTAAAAGAACCTTATGATGAATTCCTTTATTCTGATGATAAAATGCATCAAAATTCTTGAAATCTCATGACACCGTGAACTGATTAGAGAAAGTATTGGGTGGAGATAAACTAATGTGGAGTTAGATAGATATATAGATATATAATAGATAGATAGATAGATAGATATAGATATATATATATATATATAATAGATAGATATATATATATATATAATAGATATATATATATATATAATAGATAGATAGATAGATAGATATATATATATATATAATAGATAGATAGATAGATAGATATATATATATATAATAGATAGATATATATATATATATATATATAATAGATAGATAGATAGATATATATATATATATATAATAGATAGATAGATAGATAGATAGATATATATATATAATAGATAGATAGATAGATATATATATATATAATAGATAGATAGATAGATATATATATATATATATAATAGTAATAATAGATAGATAGATAGATATATAGATATATAATAGATAGATAGATATATATATATATATAATAGATAGATAGATATATATATATAATAGATAGATAGATATATATATAATAGATAGATAGATAGATATATATATATATAATAGATAGATAGATAGATAGATATATAATAGATAGATAGATATATATATATATATATAATAGATAGAGAGGAGAAAGGGGGTTAGAGAGAGGTTAGAGGGAAAGAAAAATGAAGAAAGAAAACGCATTTATGAATATAAACAAACATTCACCGATTTTCCATTTCACTTTTGTTTATTAATTAAAATAAACAGACTCTTTGAAAATTAATTTGCTTGGTGACGGCAACCAATTCAACCTGACGGATCCCTACAAACTAGACTTCTCTGCTCACATGGTTGATCTCGGGGCCCACGCTACAAGTACAGGCACAGGTTCATTTGTCTACAACTACAACCCCAGTGTCTGTATCCATAACTAAATACACGGGCTTCCCTGCAATGAGGCCAATTAGAACCAGTTCAAATTATCATTTCATTAAATTTCATACCTTCAAATCTCCAACAATTTATTTTTACTTGAATTTATATCATTATTAATTTCGTAACAAAGGAATAATTTACCCCGTTTGCCGTTTAGGAAGTAGAGAATACCAGATCGTTCAGTTAATTATGGATAAACAATATTTCCTAAACGTCGCTTGAAATTTATTTTTATAAAACGTAATTCTAATTCTATGCAGATTATTTCACTAAATTTTTCTACGTAAACGAAAGACAATGAGCAAGATTCATGTCCTTGACCTGAGGACCTTGCGAGCAGGAAGTGGAAGGACGACCAATGGCAGTGTCAGGACGGAAATCATGCAGGATGGAGCAATTAAAAATTTTGAAACGTATCCTGAGACAAAACAATACATTTCTCAAACGGGTTCTCCTTTCTAAACGAAACCGTCTCGGTTACTTAAAGTTCCAATATTGATATCATGGCCGAACTGAAACGTGTTTTGTTTGTAAAACATCCACGATCGCTGGCGCAAATAAAGGCATCGCGTTTCCGGCGAGCGCGGCGATAAACTTATATCAGCCACGTAATGGCTTCCGTGTTTACTCTCAAACTAAAATAATCGGTGTCGTATATCCAAGGAGCATCCGCTAACATCACAAGCCGAGCGCCGATTCATGTCAAATTGAACATCCTCATTCAATAGAAAAATAACATAAACTTTATACGTATATTATACACACACGAAGTTAAACAATTTTTAAAATCATAAACATTTTCTTTTTAAATTTTAAGTGTTAACATTTGGGGTTCACAAAGATTTGTTCATGAATTGATTGGCGTTCTTAATTGATTTAAATATTTTAAACCAGTGACCTGCGGCCACAGATGGATAATGTATACACTTATTCACTGTCGGTAGTGTCAGCGTGCCTTTGGGTCTTGGGTTCAACTAGTCAAATAAATTAATCTGAAGATAAATTACTTCGAAATTATTGCGAGAGTTTACAAATCTTTTTATATTTTAATATTTTTTAATAAATTAAATCACTAGAATTGATAAAAGATAACTTTAAAAAACAAAAACAGGAGAGTGATGGGGATAGCATTGAGGGAGCTATCAGTGTTATGTATTTTATTACCGAGATTATGTTTCATTGTAAAGTAGACATTGAGCGTTACTTACTTAGTCCATGTTATCAACATGTACATCCAGTTAAGACAGGGGTAGGTAAACTGTTGAGATGGAAGCGCCAACAGTTACAATTTACAAATTTCCCAGTTTTGAAAGAATCACAAATAATATTCGCTTTGAAAAACAAAATAATATAAATATTAATACTTGCGCATGGAACTGGAGAGACGCATCTTGACACCGAAAGAGCTGCAGGTGCCTGACCCCTGGGTTAGGATATGAATCTCTCTATATATAATAATTTTTATATTTTGCAAACAATTTGTTACGTCTTTTTTGTTCTTTAATGGTCAGAAGAAATAAGACGCCGCAAACTTTACCATTTATCTCTGGTGACGATCACCTTCAGTACCGCTTGGTTCTTAAATGAACATACAAAACACGTGTATTTCTAAATCGGTAATCTGTACACAGCTTAGACTTCAGTTTCACACACCAGGGAACTTCTAACTCAACATCCAGTAACAGTGCAGTGCACACCCTGTTCCCTTTCATCCATCACAACACAGTATATGACTAGATAATTTCATAACACTATTTGAAACATTTCATACATGGTAATATAACAATACAATTCACGAACTTACGCGTGGAAAAATTATCCATTTTCATTTATGAAACTAAGCGACACATTTTGAAGACTAAATTCTACAAAAATAGTTCGCAATTCAAAACGAAAAATTTTCACATTGGAATCTAATCCACGATTACAACATATCCCCTCCTACTCCTATGCTTGAAGAGATCCCCTTGGACTATTACACAACGGTATTATAATATTACAGTTCTCCCAATCCATTTACAATGCGCATTTTACTACTTTACCATACAGAACAAAATCATGCAAATGAACTACTTTAAAAAGAAGAGAAAAAATAAAAGGTAAGATTTCCATTAAAATTTCACACGTAAAATGAAATGAGTCAAAACTTTCAAGGTCCTTAAACTTTTATTGTTTATTGGAATTAAGTTTTTAGAAAATAGATGAATAATACAACAACATCTAATGTTTGCTTTAAATTTAAATAGAGCAAATCAAACAACCACAACAATTACATTTAGGCTTAGCCAATAAAATCTGACATTTGAAATGCCACATCTCATAAGGAACCAATCAGCATTAACTAGGCATAAAAGATTTGTTCACAAAGGTAAAAACTAGAGAACGTTAAAGCAAAAAAGGCAACTGTTACCGAAGAGTTTCACTTGCCTTATAACTCAGGAAAATAACAGAAAATCAATCATTTGCTGTAAATTAATGTAAAGTTAAAAATTTTGTGATGAATAAAAGTATCGGGACAATGTTAAGAGACATTTATTTAATACCATAGACAATCCAGTGCTCATTGACGCCAGCACAATGTTAATAAAATTGTTAAACTCGAGTGCCTGTTGGCCACAGAGCAAATATTCAGCTCCATACCAAATTTAAATCACTCCTATTCCAATATCATCTGTGATCAATGGAGGTAGTGTTGCTAAGATGTTCCTGTTTTTGCATCTCTTTTTCTGGCTACCATGTGATGCCAGTGTTCCAGTGACAGCATTGTACACAGGACAACACGTTCCCCCATAATCTTCTTTCTGTTGATGATGAATAACACAGGAAACATTCTGGGATTGAATACTGATGTCATCGCACCTACTGATCCATTTCATGGTACAACTTCCAGGGCTTAGTGACAATATTCAACACCCTAGCCTCTACCAAACCCATATTTTGTATTGCTCAGAATTTCTGAGTTATACCAGGACGCGATAGATGCTATCTGGTTTTATGTGTACAGAGGAGAAAAAAAAATATATATATATAGTAAAAAAAAAGCAAGCGTTTAATTTCATTCAATGTCTGGTTCCTTTATTGGGAATTATTTATGTTCTTCAATTTTAAAACCAAATGAAATGTTCATGGTGCAGAAACATGTGAATCCATGACAGAGGGTGCAGTTAAATGAGGCCAATACTATGAAATGTTATTGTAAAATATGGATGTTTGTGGATACTTACAAATGATGGCGGCAAAGCAATGAAACAGTACGGGGTTATCATTACGGACGTAAAATGGTATCCAGTGACAATGGCCCAAAATGAACAAATCATTCAGTAAAAATGCACGGACGTAGACACAAAGTTACGCATTTCCATTTACGTTACAAAACTAGGACATCATTATCAGGAAAGAATGCATCAACCGAATGAGCCGAGGCCACAAACTTGAAGACACCTCACAGTTGAGAAGACTGAAAGCTTGAGCTGCATCTATCTACTTCCACCAATGATTTAAAGGTATCCTGCATTCAATGTCCCCGTCGACTTTATACAGACATCAGACAACGCTGTTACAAACATCAGGCCATGACTTGTATTATTCTTTTCTATGTCCACTGAGCCTTGCTGTCAGATATGAAGCACATCTTTGTTGCTGTCTTTAAACATGCATCTTCTCTTTTTTGACAGCTTTCCGCTGTTAACACTAACTAATGACAACCGAGACCATCACGTCATTTAAAACCAAAGACTAGTCCTGGTAAAATGCATTCTCCAAGATTGTTTTCTAAAAATTTATTTGAAAAGGGGATTAACTTGTGACACAGGGTGAGAGGGAGAGAGATACTAGTAAAAAAAATGGGGGATACAATCAAAATTTATTGTATTAAAATCTTCGGTTTGTCTGGTGATAAAATGCAGGTTTTATTTATAATGCTGCATATTAATCATTTTAAAACTAAAACTTGTGGCCTGCCTAACCCAGTGGGAATTGAGTTTTATCTCTGGACAAGTTAAATGATTCTCAAAATTAGTTGAAAGCATTTTCTCTACTAAGACTTGTAGAAGTATTTTGTTTGGTTCAGAGCCTTATTAGCGAAGTCATCATCTGTGATCCTCTCCCAGTCCTGCTGGGTTTGACCCACTATGAACCCAAGATCTCGGCGACGACTTTGAGTTTTCTTCTCCTCAAGATCAGCCCACCGAACCTATAATAAAAAAATTGATTAACATTTTTTTAAAAATATTATGATGCAGGAGATTAGACTACAGTAATGATCTTTGAAAATTATTTTTAACATTAAAAATTAGTTATTCAGTGGTTTTTTAAAAATTGTAGCACTCTCTTTAATTTTTAATAATCATTTTGGGGAAGATCTTTTTCTAATCTCTAATTTAATAATAAATATTACAGATCTTGAATGCATTTATCTTCTTCGTGAGGCAGTAAATACTCTGCTCAAAGCTTACTCTTTTTTTCCCAGGCAATGACTCGCGTGAAATGTATTCATCATCCATCTGATCCAGCTGGAGATATTCATTCAAACTCTGGTGTTCTTGAATATGTTTCTTACTGACCCGGATACCATCAAGTTTGTCTGAAGAGGAAATGAGGACATTCAAAAGAAAATATTCCATCGGCTTAGCACTGGGGAATAACTAAAAAGAAAGTTTTAAAAGTTGATAACTTGAGTAAACAAATTGTACACAAATAGCTCACTATAAAAATGATTTTTTCTTTGACTTATTGCCTTAAATTTTATTTTCTTGAATGAATTTGTTAACAAGATAATATAATGAATATAAAAAGATCCTAAATGAAAAAAGAACAAACAAAAAATCAAAACAAAATGCAAATAAAAAAGAATCCACCTACCAAGTGTTTCTTCTGATGTATCCAACTCCCACTTGGACTTTTCATAAATCTGTTAAAACAGCAGAAAAAATGACATGTCCCCTTGGTTAGGTCCCTGGCTTGTTTCAGTACAAAATCTTGTACAAGCCAAGCAACAATCATCAACCAAGCAACAATCACCACCCTAGTACTAGTAGCAACAAGCAACAATCACCACCCAAGTGACACTGCACACATTTGCTGATCAATGCTTTATATTTTTTTCCATGAGTTAAGTAATGCAAGTTAATATAATTTTAACCAGGGTACATGTTTGGAGACTTAATTTTGAAAGATGTTACAAGTGTAATGTAAACTTATGGCCTCAATTTTGAGGAAGGTCATTTCTTAGCCTTCACCAACCAAATGTTTACAAGTTTACTCTATTTTACTAAAACCATTGATTTTTTTTCAGTGCAAAGCCAAACAACTGCATAGGATAAGTTTAAAAGAAAATCTTATCATGTGATTAAAAGAAAATCATGTAAATATTTTAATCACAGGGGGTTTTGCAATTACTCATGTCCACACAATGCTGCATTAAGTTAAAACAATTTAAAAATAAAAACTTTGATGAAAAACATTTCATACTTTAGTTGTTCTAGAGTTTTAAGGAGAAACTAGAGTTCATTAATTGAATAAAAAATGAAATTGTAGAATATTAAATGGTCATCAGTAACAAGTGTTTTTGTACTGTACACAATCATCTGTTTTCCTGCAAGAGATCATCATATTAGTCATTGAGACTGATGATATTCTGGAGAAGAAGAAAACAGTTTATTGATCATTGGCCAGTGCTCATGCTGAAGGAGGCTCCAAACCTAAGGGTGTGAATATTTAAATGTAAATTAATAAGCATACTGAAAGTACTTAAAGAAAAATTCCAATGTCAAAATGGAATGGCCAATATTTTGCCAACTGAGCAGTTAGAAAACCTGTGGTAAAACTTTATTAGTAACATTCTGAAACAAAAATAAAAGTTCATTAATTTTATATAAGTATAAGGCCTTCAAAATATATATAACAGTTTAAAAAGAGAGAGAGAGAGAGACTCGTGAGACACATAACTCATTACACCAATAACCTGATTAATATGGTTTTATCAAGCTAGAAAAAACAATTTTAATTTGTGGTTAGCTCTTTGTGGAGCACAACTCTATTCTTTAAATTAAATCTATGTGTTGCGATGAAGTTTGCTACCTATAAGCAACATTGTTTGACTAATATTTATATCTCATCTAAGTGACATATATTGGAACCACTTCAATGTAAAAACATTATATGTCACTTATCGAGACAGTAACATATGATGACATCTAAAAGTCAAAGATGTTGTCAAATCATTTTTATACCTCTAATATATTGCATGTTCTTTCAAATGAGTTTTAAAAACTTAAATATCATTTGTTGAACAACACCAAAGAGTTCTGTATTATTTGCATTATTTTAGGCACAAATGCATTTAACATAATTATTTCATTTTAAAAAAGTCGGGTTATGTCAATTTTTGTTTTAGTATTTTGATGTTAATGATTCTTTTATTATTTAGATATAATAAATATAATAAAGAATCAGTTTCATCTATTTATTATGTACTTTTGATTATTTTGATTTTTCAAACGTGATTTTTATATCTTTTTAGGAATCACTTTTTTAAATACCCCTTTGCAAGCAAATTATTTTTAACAGGCACAAATAATAGCTTCTAATAATTAATTTTCAAATTAAAGATGATATAAGTTTGATATTTTAATTTTCTTTCTACGTTTTTATACCCGTTTTCAAAACAACTTTTAAAACAACTTTATAGAAGTAATATTGGTTCTTTAATTTTACACCAGTATGCAATCGTTAATAATTACATTAACAGCAATATTCAACCTTCAATCATAAATTTTAAATATGTATTCCGAATTGTGACCAGTGGCTACCAGGCAGCCTTTGTATTGTATGGGTTGCTTGCCTAAACAAGGTGTCAAGAGCAATATTTCCTAAAATTACTAATACCAAGTTTTCTAATTTATGTACCTCCTATGATATATGGTAAAATTGTTAGTATACAGTACTCAAAACAGAAGCTTTTCAAAGTCAAAAACAGCATTTTTTGTTTGCTGGGTAAATACGTGACATTTTGGATTTTGTTCTCGATAGACATGACCTTTATTCATCTGTAAAGAATTTTGCCTGATTCTAACATATGACCACAAAAAAAAACCATTTAAGTCAGAACGCAGGTTTTTTCTTAGCCAACAGTGACGAGCAATGAAAGTTTGTATACCCCAGTCTAATTAAGTTTACATGACATTGCTCTGGGTTGTAGATATTAGTTTCTATGTTCTACAATATTTTTACTTCCGCGATTAATTCAAAATATACATAACTAATTATTAATAGTTAATGTTATGATAAATTTTTTTTTAAATGGAGGGGGAGAATTATTAATATCTAGAAAAGTTAAAGACTGATCTCTTATATATCAGGTGTGACCAATGTTCCCTCTAAGGTTAGAAAGTTAGTGTGCAATGTCAATAAGTTTGTTTGCAAAGTTGCACAGCATCTTTGCACAGCATCTATTTTGTTGTGAAATATTTTACAAAATTTGCTGTGTAGTGATCCTAAGCTGCTGCGCCGCATCAGTCAGATATCTGTGCGGTTGCACAGCTTAAAGGAAACATTGGTGCCACCAAATGCTATCATACAAAAGAATAAAACAACACATTTTTTAAAACGAAAACATAAAAAGATTTACCCCGCCCGCAGGTTGTTCTTCCTCCTCTTCATCTTCTTTCTTCTCTGTATCTTTATTCTCTGGCTCTGTGTCTTCCATCACCACCTGGATAAGAATAGGTTTAGAGCAAGTTCCTATATTAACTCATTCTTCCATGAAGAACTACTTCCACTCTTACTAAATTTTCAAAGGGAAGCAACTTCCCTCAACTTTTGATTATGTTAGAAAAATATTCTTTAAATTAATTGATTAATCTTAAATACAAAAAGATAAATGCACCAAAAGATGGATTACATTTAATAAAATATTACATTACAAGAATGAATTAATTATCGATAAAGAGATTTTCTAAACCTTAGGTGAACACATGATTTATAATTATAGAAAAGTGTCATTCATGGACTTAAAACATGATAAAAACGTCAGATTTTTTATACTCAAAACATGTCTTTGCCGAAAATCAAAGAAAAGTAAGCTTTCAATGATAATTTTTAAAAAAAATTGGATATCTATCTAGATGCATAAGAATACAAAGCTATGTTACCTCTGGTATCGAGTCCTCCTGCAAAATCCACCTTAAATCTAGCTTGATGTAGTGGCTAGGTAGAGGCTCCCAGTTTTTTTTTACCTGGGGGAAAAAAAATTATCATTCTAATCCCATCTCAAAAATCACTCATCATCAAAATAAAACTCAGTAAAATAACTGAAAGCATAAAAAAATGTAGCTAAAATCAAAACATTAACTTGAAATAAAAATAACTAAATATTGCTTAAATTAACAAAAACTACCTTTTCAATATCCCACTCAGTCCAATTATGAATGTTACGCTGAATACATGTAGATATATCAGTCTTAATTTCACCAACATACACCTGAAACAACAACAATGGCAATGACGCAGATAGCCTTTTTGTTTTTAATAAAATAGCCTTTTTTTTTATTTTTATATTAAAATAGTCTTTTTTTAATGAAAACTTTAGCCATAAATTATTTTATTTACATTTTTCATAAGTAAAAGGGCAAAATAATTTTAAACCATACCTGGAAACCTTTGGATTTGGCATAACTCCAAAATTCAGAAAAGTGAGCAACCTTTTCATTGGTTGCATCAAGGATTATAAATGGGAAAAATCCATCATCCACAGTCTTTTTGAAAGACTTTAAAAGGCTCTGTCTGTAGGCTTCTTCTAGGGCTTGCTCATACTCATACTCCATAACCTAAAAAGCAGAGCCAGCACTTAACTTTTGTCTAAACAGTTTCTTATGAAATATTAGGTATAATAATAAATCTGTGGATGCAAGTTTTTGTGATTTGTATGTATACGCAAAGCAAATTAAGCTAATTCAGATTTGTTGAAAATTTTTTTAAAAAAATATTATAAGATGACAACAGCATATATCTTTTCATATAATTTATGGGATTATCTTTCATGGCTATATGGGTGGGTTAAACAAACATGAACCATTTAAAGAAAACAACCAAATCTCAGTTGCTTGAAGTGTCTTAAACAATGCAAATTAGTTGCATACATAGACATAGAAAAAAAGACTCAACATAGTGTTCCTCCATCTGGTTGTGTTAGTAAAAACATTTTAAAAACAACGAGAGACCCTACTTCCTGATGCAGCCTCAGATGGAAACTCAAGTTTTTTTCATTTAGAAGCTATTATACATGTACTAATGAGTTTCTTTCTTTTTTTCTTCCTATATAATTTTTTAAGATCAATTATGAGTGAAAAGCTAAAATATTCTATGTGTACTCACCTTCTTCTTGACTTTCTTGCCTGAATCTGGATCAATGACTTCTTTGTCTGTTTCAACCATAAAGTAATCATCTAGACATAGCATACGTGGAGCTGAGCCCCCATTGCTTGTTTCTTTTTCCTGTGGAAATAATATTGCGTTTAGCAAAGCAACAGTTTCCTGCTGATTTATGGAGGCTCTTGGGTAGTAAAATGGGCTAAAACATAGCTTTTTAGCTGCCAATTTTTTTTTAACGGAAGTTACAGATTTTTTTTCTGTAACATGGACATAAATATATTTATGTTTCCTTTATAATTTAGGATTGATCGAACAGATGGTTCTGATATTTTGTTTTTTTGTGAAGCTTCTTGTGATATAAATTTATATTTTTCAGAATGTGAACAACACCTTGTTAAAAAAAAGTACTTTTAATTTTATTTGTTTTTTTTTAGCAGAAAGTCTAACTGTGCTATAGGTTGCAGATATTGAATGTTTTTTTTTACTATGACAATTACTGAGCTGGAAAATATAAGACTTACCCTAATAAGTTTGCTAACATACGTTTTTTCCACTTCCAGGAAGGCCCCGAATGATGGTCACAATTTGAGGTGGTCTACTGTCTCTAGCAGGTGGGCAAAGAAGATCTTCAATCTGGTCAAACACAGCATGTTAGTCATTAGAGCATCTCAAATTTAATACGGTGAAAGGACAATCTAATTAAAACATTTAATATAATGATAACATAACATTTTTTAAATAAAACAGTCTCAGATTTCAGCCACTCCCAAACCTAAATATTGAAGTTATTCTTGATACTATAATACAACATATTTATGCAAATTTATTTTTAAATAATTGCTTTATTTTTCCATCAAATATCTCCATTTTGAGAATTCTGCCCACAAGATAGTTGACTTGTGTAAAAATGTTAAAGACAAAGTTACATGATTAAACAAACATACTAAAATTTATGAGCTTTGACTAGTTTTCTTACATTATTTTATTTCATTTAAAGCATCTACTTACTTTCACGATTTCTGATGTTGCTGTAGAGGTCGCCATGTTTGTTGTCCTTGATGGCGAAAGAGGTGCGGGAGACAGGCCTCTAGGAAAACGATCTCTGTGGACAAGTAACAGTATGCATATAACTTATAACAAATATCTAAGTGATCGGCTGAGATATCCTTAAAGAGCAGTTTTAAAAACATATGCCAGTTGTATTTGACAATGAAACTATTGTTTCTTTATGTTATACTTATTTTTCGCTAAGAAAATGTTTAAAAATGAACAACCAAATAACTGCTTCATTCTTAACATCTTTGCTACTCACATGATAGAACAGCTCATGTGTTGTGTGTTGAGACCTAGATATTTTGACCGAGGCAGCATAATGATATAAACTGTAAGTTTATCTATTACTTAGAATATTTGGATGCTCTGTTCAAACATCCTTTAGCCTATCTACTCTATAGACTGTTGCATGTTTTATTAATGCTTAGATATGCATTTAAGAAGTGCAGTAATTTTTCTTTACATAATTTTGTGGTATAGATTTTTTAAAATTTATGTACTATTTCTGTAAAGGTAAAACTTTTTAGCATTGTGTTTCTTTGCTTCTAAATTATTCTATGTTTTCCTTCACTAGTGCCTTCAAACTTGTGCCTTCAAACTTGTGGTAGTTTGTGTGAATTGTTGTTGTCAGTGACTTACTTCCTGAATTGGTGTTTTTGTGTGCTGCTAAAACTTCATTGAGTGGCTTGGGGAAGGTGTAAATATTGAACCTAACCCCTAGACTATAAGCATACATAAATAAATGTCTAAATATCCTATCAATTAAATTTACAAATGGACAGAACTAACCTCTCTCCTCTGAACAAATCTTTCTCATCTCTCCCATAAGCATCTCGAGAATAGATATCCCGGGGTGCCAAGCCAGAATCAGGAAATCTGTCAGATAGCAGGTCACTACCTCGACCAACTCTGTCGTCATCACCACCAATGGTCCGTGAGTATTCCAAACTTCTGCTGTTATAGGGATCTTCTCTTCTGCTGCCATGTAAGTCACCTCCCCTGCCACTGTAAGGGTCATCAAGTTTGCTGTAATGCTCACGGTCTTCAGGTCTGTTCAAGAGCAAGTCATCACTCCTGCTTTTATATGTTCGTTCCAAGTCTGAAGGAAGCTCACCTCGTCTGTCCTCGTCCATGTATCCAGAACTACCCCGACCGATGTACATCTCATCCCGATCACTTATTATCCTGTCCTTGGATCTGTTATAACTGTAATCTAAATCCCCTTTAATGTCACCACGACCCAGATGTCCAGGTCGCATGTCTTCATCTGCTCCTTCTAAGTGCCTGTAACTTCCAAGACGACCCCCAAAACTCTGTGATAATGGATCATGACCTTGACCCCTTTGACCTCTATCCACATCTCGGTTTCTGAGATCCATATCTCTGGCCCCCTTGCTTGTGTCAGGTTCTCCCCAGTCCTTGGCATTGTATTCTTTCTCAATTGGCCAGTCACTTCTACCTGTTCAGTAGAATAATCAGAGCAATGTCACAACATATCATGTGGTTTATAGCTAAAATTGTAGGTGAAGGTTGCAGTGTTCCATGATATGATTACAGAAAAAAATGTAGAATTAATTACAGCCTTTCATTAGCAGTAAAATCAGAAGCAACATCTAATCTCTTTAAATGTAGTTTTCATGTCCCATTTGTCCTTTTCTCTAACAACAAGTTGTGGGGACCTAAACTCAATAATTGCACCAGTAACCACAATGTATGCAGAAAGTAAAGAAACTTTCCGGCTAAGTTTTCTTATGGAGATTTTTGTAGAAAAACGGTTGACGCTAAAAAGACTCTTTTAGAAAAATTTACCCTGAAACAATACTTGTCTAAAATATTACCTCTATGTATGTCACCATACCCCCTAGCTGTGTCTGAAGCTGCCCTTTCCCTGTCTAAAGCCAACCGAGGTGTGTCAGAAGTCTTGGGTTCACTGGACTGTCCATGTCCATAATCAATGACTTCAGCAGGCTGGTAAGCTGTGTCAAGAACATTTTTAGTTTCAATAATCTATGTTACATCAAGGTAAGCTACTTTTAAATACCTACTGTATTATCCAGCAGAGATCTTCAACAATATCTAAAAGCAAATACACTAATTATGAAGGGCAATATCTTTTTTTAAAAATATTTAAACTTCTACAAAGTATCAGTTACTTACAAAGGTTAAAATTAGTTGCAAATGTTGATTTTTTTTCTCGCTTGTGGTTGCGCTTAGCTCTGAACAAAAAATTTCTAGACTCAATTCCATGAAATCAATTCAATTATATGTACCTTTCAATTAAATGAGTTTTAAATTAAAACATCAAACAACATCATATCACATACATTTCTTTTCTTTATCCACACCACCATGGCCATAATCAATACTTTCAGCAGGGACAAATGGCTTTCTTTCCAACAATTGGTCAAATCTTGATGGTATCCCAGCATATCTAGATGAGATGGAGAGTACACCATGTATGCATATCACCATGAGCAGTTAGAAACACACACACATATCAGTTGAAAAATAACATGGTATGAGGAAATATTACATTTAATGATTTAGGTGTGTTATTATGACATTACTTTAATCTGACAAATTTGATTCTTTTTTCCTGCTTCATTTCTGATGAGTGGAAAAAACAAAAGCTCTCACCTATCATATCCTAATCTGTCATATCCATATTTGGCTAGAGCAGGATCTAAATAGGGATCCCGATAGAGAGGGTCATATCGAAGGTATGGGTCTCCATATGGATCTCGTGGGTAGGGTAGATAAGGCTGAAAATAGACACAAAAAAATAATTTTTTACCATTGAAAAACATGACTATTAAATAAAGTACTTTAATAATTAAAGAAAAATAATAATAATTTGAGAATTTATATAGCACAGTAGCCCAGCAACAAGCTGGACTCACAGCAATGAACATAAAAATAGCAACTCATATATTTATAGTTCCTTACTGGGATACAGCGCAATATAAATTATCAATTTATTATTATATTATTATTATTTATTATTATTATTTATAAATGTATTGAATTTAAATCATTCATTTCCTGCTTACAAAAACCATATAATGACATGATGGTGCACTTAAGCTACTTTAGCTTTCAATAATAATGAACAATTTTAATAACAATAGAGCCACGAATATAAACAGGAAAAGGGCATAACTGTATAGATCTAAATCAGGGGTCTCCAAACTTTTCTGCCGGAGGGCCACGTTACAAACAGCAGTTTTGGGGCCGACTACTAACCCACAACTATTAAGTTTTGTGGTAAACTACAGGTAAAAATAGTATCTTTTTTGAGATTAAAAGGTCTCCAGGGGCAGCATGAGACGGCCTCGCGGGCCGCATCTGGCCCGCGGGCCGTAGTTTGGAGACCCCCTATCTAAATAATGAAACATATGAGATACAACAAAAAACAAAAGGAGAGTGATATTCCTATTTTAATGAGCACTAAACCCTTTCTGTCACCTACCTTCATACCAATCCTATCGTCCTCATCAATCCCACAATCTGGAAGAAACTTAGCTCTCTTGGCATCTGGTTCTTCTTCATCGGGTAGCCTAGCGGCTCCTCTTGGTCTCCCCAGCAGAGCAGAGGACTTAGGGGCATCAACCGGATCCTAAATAAGTTGGGGTCAGAAATTTATTTCAGCTTTAACATTTGTTCCTTAATACAAAGAAGAAGGAACATTACAATTCAGATGGAAAAAAGTAGAGCATTGATATTCTTAAACATTGTTTTTCAATCACTATTCTCCTATTTTAACTGCTTCATTATTTATAGATTTACTTTGTAATTTATATTATTTTTTAAAAAAGCTCTATTCTCAATCAATATAACATTTAATAGTTTTTGGCTTTCACTACTTTAAAATCTATATATATAATTCTCTTCATGGGACCATGCCAGGCAAGTAAGCAGCAAAAATATGTGCAACCGAGCATGACGAATGACCCTCTCTCGGGTCAACTAAACACAATTCTCTTCGTGGTCGGACCCTGCGAGGCAACAAGACGCTGCATTTGCAACAGAGCGTGACGAATGACCGTCGCTCGGGTCAACTAACCACTGTTGGCACGCGTGGTGGTGGGATGAAATGGAAAAAAGGGGGGTGTGGGAGTGGCTAGCAACAATGCACTTGCGTTTACTTGCATTGTCTTTCACAGTAAATGTGAAATTCGTAGTGTACTGGTTAGCATGTCCGCCTCATACGTCGATGGTCCTTGGTTCAAGCCCCAGCGAAAACATTGTTTTTTTTAATTTTTAAAAATGTCTGTTTTTGCCCGTTCTTTTACCCCTTTATTGCCAACACTAGCTGATTTAGTTACGGGTGAAGACTTCCTGAAAGACACAGTTGTCAAAATGGGATGTGTTTGGGCAAACGACTGTGAGCGAATGAAAAGAAATAACTCTGGAGAGACCCGCGGCGTAGCATACGCCGCAGACTTGCTCATAATAGACAGTGCAAAAAATGGATGGGGGGGGGGTGAGAGTACAGACACAAACAGCAGCACCAAGTAAGGAAAGAATAGCGAGTAAACATGGAGACAAGCACACTGAGGTTGTTGTTACCCGCCTCCCAATTAATACACCATCCCTTAAACATAAACTGTGATTGGCCGACCCTAGCGAGGGTTAGTCATGTTTAGGGTTGTTAGTTGCGTTTTGTTGTTTTTTGTTGGTTTTTTAAACCGATTATCGATTATGTAGCTCTGATTTTAAACCAATTATCGTTTTATAGCTGACTTCATAGAAGTTAGGGGTGTACCGAATTTCGCCTGCAAACGTCTCGAAACCAAAAATGAGTTGGCAGTCCCCCCCCCCAGCCAACCTACACACGCGTTGTTTATTTTCTTCGTGCTGTAGTTTGTGTCCGTTATTACTCCACTTTCTTTGCACTCTCCATGGGCAAGTCTGCGGCGTATGCTACGCCGCGGGGCGTCTAGTTTATATTATTTTCCATCTCCATTTACACATTTATTTTCTTTCGTTTATAAAACTATTTCCCATTTGATACAATAAAACACTCCTCTCAAAGAGATATGCTTAAAATACTATATCCATTTTGGAGATGCTGGAATTACTGTTTTATAAAAATTATGACAAGCTGAGGGGGTATTTTAATTATATTAAATAAGTAGTGGATATGGATTGAGAATAGAGATTTTTTAAATATAAATTACAAAGTAAATCAAGAATTATTTTAAAAAATAATAAAACCAGAAGTGTCTTAAGCTATTAAAATAAATAATAATGGTATAACAACAAAGGAAAACTTTTTGTGTTAACCACCGGGATCATCTTGGTCATTTTTAGATTTATTTATTCAAAGCAAGTGCTTATATTACATTTACACATGAGAAGTGAAATTAGTCTAGATGCAAACAAAGTAAAGGTACTAAAAAAATAAGGTAAAAAAAACAAACAAACTGTTCTCAAATACTAGATGACACAAAGCATGATTTAATAACAAAATAATGGAAATAACCTATTAGTTTCAAAATGTTTACAGATATTTTTATAAAACAAAACACTCCTAGACCTAGAAAATCAATTAATATTTTCTTTATGTTTCGTTCTAGTTTCATTTTATATTAACATATATAATCATATTTGATGGAACTTTGTTTAGTGTGATTTTCCAACTTGATTTCATATTTTTAAATTAGATGAGTTTGGATTCCTGATAACTAATTGTGAACCCAAAATGGGTAAAGTAGTCAGTATCATTTCAATTTGCACATCTCTCAAAATAAGAAGTTTGTGACTGTGACCAGTTAATAAGACACTGTTTTTATTCATCAAAATAATTTATTTATTTCAGTATTAGATTAAGCAAAATAATGCATGTTTATAATACAAGAGGATGCTGGTATTAATAAATCATCACTAGTGACAACAAATCACATCCATGACACTAATTAGTTATAAACCATTAAAATAATTACAGAATCAAAGACATGTAATGTCTTATTTAAAAATAAATCTCTAGAATAAGTGATAGTATTATAATTTAGGATGGTTTAGTACACATACCAACAAGTTTATTGAACCTATCATTTAAATAAATATGCTAAGTGAAGTGACTTTGCATGTATTGTATAACCTTACAACCTTCAATACTTTGAAAAACCTTTTGTTTGATGGCTATTTCAATTTTCCTATCCAATTATATAAAATTATTTTAATGATGTTAAGCTAACAAAATTTATTTTTCAATTAATATTATCAAATGGGAAATAAGTTTCAGACTTCATGAACAAGAAAAATAAACTAAAATTCTTTATAGGTCATATTTAATGAAGTATAGTTAATATTTACTTACAAGAGTTTCGTCTCGTCGTCCTTCAATCACAGTGTTTTCATCTTGTTGATTATCCCAAATGCCAAAACCAGCATGGTTCATTCCTCGACCTCTGCCCCGACCAAAACTTATTCCTGCTCCTCTTGCACCTCTGCCTCTGGCGACAACAGATTCTTCGGTATTGAAACCATCGTTCAAGCCATCATAAGTGTCTGTACCTGGTTCCACAAATCCACCCCTGCCCCTGGCCCCTCTCATTGCACCCCGACCCCTTCCTCTTGGCATGAAACCTGCATCAAACTGTCCCTCGAAGTCTCCCTCTTCCAACAGCTGCTCATTGAATCCATCATACCCACCTCGCCCAATTGCACCGCCACGTCCACGAATAAAACCACGACCCCTGGGCCCAAATCTGAAGTCATCAGGCTCACCATCTCTGACAGTCGGGTCAGAATCAAATCCTCCCATTGGTCTGAACATGCCCCTTCTTAGTTCTCCACCTCTGCCCCGATCAATAGCACCCCTCCCTCTTATCAATCCCCTTCCCCTCTGAGGAAAGTTTGATTCATTTTCGAATTCAGAATATTCGTTAAAATCTTCTGGTCCGGAAAACTCCTGAAATCCTCTTCCCCGACCCCTGACAGCACCTCGTCCTCTGCCCCTTGTGGATTCAATAAATCCCATATCATCCCTTGGATACACAGCATCTTCTCCATTATCGTCTTCATATCCAGGTTCCTCTGACTGCTCGAAATCAGCAAACTTGTCCTTCATGGTGTCATCAAAACTGACATCAAATAATGAAGGTGGTTTCCCCCTGCCCCTCCCCATATGAGACAATCCACCCCTACCTCTTGGCGGCACTTCATCTAGCTCAGGAAACTCTGAACCCTGAGGCCCATCTGAAAACATTCCTCCCCTGCCTCTCTGAAAATTAACTCCCCTCCCCCTCTGAAAGTCTCCTCTTCCTCTTTGAAACTCTCCTCCTCTTCCTCTATCAAACTCATTGCCCATACCTCTTGGGAAATCATTCCCTACACCTCTCTGAAAGTCAGCTTCTCTTCCCATTGGTGCCTCCCCTCTTTCACTACCCAGCTCACCACCCCTACCCCTCTGAAATTCTCCACCCCTTCCCATCTGAAACTCTCCACCTCGTCCCATTTGAAACTCTCCACCCCTACCCCTTTGGAACTCTCCACCTCGTCCCATCTGAAACTCTCCACCTCTTCCCATTTGGAACTCACCACCCCTTCCCATCTGAAACTCCCCACCCTTTCCCCTGTGATAGTCAGCCCCTCTCCCCATTTGGAAGTCACTGGCCATTCCTCTCTGAAATTCAGCACCTCTTCCCCTCTGAAAATCCCCTCTGCCCCTGAGAAAATCACCTCTGCCTCTTTGAAAATCTCCTCTTCCGGCCTGGAAATCCCCTCGACCTCTGTAAACCTGCCCTCTTCCTCTGTTGAACCCGCCTCGTCCACCTGGGTAATCAAACTGGGTGTTTGGGAAACCAGCGTCACTGTCAAAACCAAATCCACCCTCATAATCGTCTCCTCCTACATAATCTTCCACTATGTCTTTTTCAATGTCTTCAGCCTTTTCTGGGAATAATGGACCCTCATCCCCATCTGGGCCAAAAAGGGGGCTCTCACTCATCCCAGAGCCTTGATAAGGGGGACCTTCTTTCATTCCTGGGCCCCCTTGACCAAACCGTTGAACTGGCCCTCCACGTGGGTTCATCCAATCTCCTCTGCCCCTCCCTCTGAAATTTTCAGGAGGTCCTTGAAACCCGCGCGGGGGGACTCCTCGCTGATTGAAAAATCCTCGTTGAGGTCCCCTCTGAAAGTCAGAGCCTGAGGGTGGACCCCCGAAATTGCCCCACTGTGGGGGACCGCCTTGTTGGTCAGCTCCCTGGTCCCAAGAGTTCCAGTCACCAGGGTTAGAATTCCAAGCGCCCTGATTTTGGGCTACATCCCCATGCCAAGCTTTACCGGAATGTTCTTGGCCGCTCTCTATGATGCCGCCTCCACTATCCTCTTCTTCCTCATCCAGATTCATGTCCTCCTCCCCCTTGTCTCCGTCTCCAGCCCCAGGGCCTCTGTTAGGCTGACGTGCTGGCGAGGGCCCTTTACCTCTAACATCTCCAGGGCTGATCTGATTAGGGCGACCCTGCAAGTTCTGAGCATTTGTCATCCCTGGTCTGTTTTGGAAGCCTGATTCGGGGCCGCTGACAGTTGGTTTAGAATCGAATCCCCCTTGTTCATTTTTCCTTGCAGGCAGTATGTTTCCCTTATCTATGTTCAGGCTTTGGTTCCCTCCTCTGTTATCTCCTTGAGCTGTACTGCTATCCCACCAAGAGTTTCCTCCAGAGTTTGGAGTTTTAGACTGTTCTGCTGCAGGCCAGTTTCTTTCTGTTTTGCTTTCAGTAATTTGAGATGCAGAGGATCCAGAAAGCTTTTCTTCAATGATTTTTTTCTGTTCTTCAATACTGCTTCTCCGAGCCTCCATTTGCTGTTCATAGGTTTGCCACTGTTTGAGATACTGAGAGAACTGATCTTTATTTGGATGATCTGGCGAAAAAAAAAGAAAGAATGTTTTTAGTGCTTTTGTAAATAATGATGAATTATTAAATCATTTCAATAGAAGCCAATGACAGTGTAGGTTTTTTAAAATAAAATTGTAATTTAAAGTTGTTAAATCTTTTTTTTTACCTTAAATTTTTTGTTGAAAAACGTTTTAGAAATAAAAGACATGTAAATAAAACTTTTCAAAATACAGTCGGACCTCGCTAAGTCGAACTTCCCTAAGTCGAAAACCTCCCTACATCAATTGTTAGGTCCGGGCCAAATCCATAACACTTATGTATTTTAGATCTCCTTAATTCGAAGATTTTGTGGCTTCCAACCTCCCTTAGTCGAATTTTCCAAGGCGTTTGGGTTATTATTCTGGGGCAACATTTCAGAACATGTGTTCTGTAGAGCCATGTAAAAGTCTATTTTGAGACCAAAAATGACCTAGACAAGAAAAAGGAGTGGCTGGAAGAAGGGTAACTAATCAGCGTCCCTTTGCTGCAACTCTTTTTAAAAAGAAAAATCTTATTCCCCCACTGTGGAGGAAGTAAAGTGTGTGTGTGTGTGGGGGTTCTCAGTGGTGTCGGAATGTCAAAGCCAAGTTGGTTTCCTTTCAAATGAAACATCAGACACCGCCTCTCTTTCCTGTCAAGCCTTCTCGCCGGGATGGCTGTTTCCCCATCCTCTCAATATCAACATTGTCCTTGATTAATCTGCGCCTATTACACCATTTTCCCTAACTCGAAAACTCTGTAAATCGATTTTTTTTTCTGTTCCCTTTGAGTTCGACTTAGCGAGGTCCAACTGTAATATTAAGCTCTTCATAAAAAGGCGAAAAATGAACGATCCTTATGGGTATCTAAGCAAACAGCAACTGTTTTATCTCTATGACATCACAGCTCTTTAAATGATGGAACACTTTGTAAATCACATCGTAGATAAGTAGTACAGTCGAAACCGGTTAAGTCGACGGCGTTGGGGTATGAAAAATGGAGTCGAGATAACTGATCATCGAGTTAAAACGAAAACCAATATGGCGGGAAAATATTAACATGTGCTTGAAATTTCTTTATGTACATGATATGCGTTAATTAGTGATGGGACGATTAATCGGAATCGTATCGGAACCCTAATATTTCTTCACTCTTTCCTAATTCCTAAGAAACTAAGGTTGTAATGACCGTTCGTTTTTAAAGACCGTTTAAATATAACCATGGTTCCCACTCAGTCAGGAAAACAGGAAAAAGTCGGGAATTCTTATATATATATTTTTTTATGCTGAAGTAAAGGACTTTGATTACGGCACTGTTCTCATGTTTTGATTCCACTAATAAAAAAAAATTTCAGTTCATAATTGTCTGCGCATGCGTTAAAAGGTCAAAGTTTTCGCCTCGCGTCGTCCCATGGCGCGTGTCACAGCTGCTCGCGTTTGGAATGTCCGTCGAATCAGCGAATTTAAGAAACATATCAATATGGTAATTGTAAGTTTAATGCTTTTGACGTGCAGGATATCTGTTACTATCAGACCGATCTCGAATTTCCTCAGTCAATCAAACTTGTAATATAAATAAAACTATTGCGGCCTTGACCGTTGATCACAGCACGCTGTGTGTTTGACCTCGGCCGGCAACTAAGTCTAAGTGAATTTTTTTTAAAAATCATTCATTATTAGAATTCGACCTACAAAAGTGATGACGTGTATATTATATATATATATATATTGGAATATTAAGAATTGATTTCACCGTCACGCACGTGTTAGTAAAAGTCACGTATCTTATTGATTACTGGTAACAAAGCAACAACAAACTTTTAAAAGAATAATACTTTTTTTATTTAATTAAATAAAAACCACCATCGTTTCTCGATACAAACCTTTATTTTCATTTCTAAAGATATTCGTTTATCTTAAAAAATAAAATGATTAATGCATTTCAAAATGAATTAAGTTTAATAATAATATAACATGCACTGCGAAATAATGACGGTTAAAGACCGCTAACGCGATTCACACACGGAATCAAATTGAAAGTAAAAACATCCGGTAATTTTTATTGAAATCTCGTAGAATCACACAATAGCCGGAAGTCTCAAAGAAAGCGAGAGGTCAACACTGTTTTGAACTAAAAATGTCAAGAGTGCATTGCTAGGCGTACCGACGAGGATCGAACTAACCAACGTTAAGTTGCAAATTTGGCCCTCTTTTGTGCTCGAGGTATTAGGTTTCTGCGACTTAGAAAAATAGAATTAGCCGATGAGAAAATTCTAAGACAAAGAGAGAATTTGGCGGTTCCAATAAAAAACGTCGAGTTAGTGGGGTGGTCGAGATAACCGAGCTCGAGGTAAGTGGGTTCGACTGTATCACAATTTATGTGTTTACCTCACACTTTCACTGTCAACTTACCTTCGATCTACTGGTATTACCATTGACTTACTTGTAACACTGCCAACTTACTTTGATGGCCGTCAACCTACTGGCAATACCATTGACTAATTGTAACACTGCCAACTTACTTTGATGGCCGTCAACCTACTGGTAATACCATTGACTTACTTGTAACACTGCCAACTAACTTTGATGGCCGTCCACCTACTGGTAATACCATTGACTTACTTGTAACACTGCCAACTTACTTTGTCAACCTACTGGTAATACTATTGACTTACTTGTAACACTGCCAACTTACTTTGATGTCCGTCGACCTACTGGTAATTAGGCCTGTCAACGGGTACCCGGGACCCGGGTACCCGTTGCCGTGTGATTACCCGGGTAGTAAAATTCCGCCCGGGTACCCGTGAAAATGTGGCTTCTATGTCTATATTACCCGTAGGCCAAACTTCGGCTCCCATGCGGCTTTTTGTGTTTACATTGTGGCTTGCGAAACAATTTATCAAATGAAAATTTTTGTTTCGAATATATGCTGTGAAGTACATCTAAGGAGAAATATCTGTCAACGGGAAATATCTGTCAACGGGAAATAAAAAACGGTCCGAATAAATACAATGCATTTTGATATATATTTTTTTCTCTCAACCTGAAACAGAAATCGCACAACACACTAAAAAAATGGTTCTTTAAAAGAATCGTATAACGAAAAGAAAAGTCCTCTGCCAAAAAAAAATGATGGACTGCTTAGAGATGAAAGACGCTGTGTTTGTTAATAAAAAAAACACTCTTGTTTTGACTAAATTTGCTTTGAAATACGCCGATTGATACTAGCTAATATTGTTTATTTACCCCCTCTCCTCCCTTCACTCCTATAACCCACACCCCTTACATCCGCCTTACTTTTTGTGTTCATTAACACGTGGTGACCTAGAAAAACTGATGCTAATAATTCGTACAAGGTCTTTAGTATTTAAATTTAATAAATTGAATAGTTACTAACAGTGTAGGATGGGCAGACGTCGGCTGTGAGGATGGACTGCACAGAGATGAAAGATGCCGTGTTTGTTTTTTGTTCATTCAAACACCCTTGCTTTGAAACTAACTTTGCTTTGAAATAGCCGACAGTGGGTCACCGATTGATACTATTTATCTAATGGCGTTTTTTTCTACTCTCCCCCCTCTCCCCCATTCCCTCCTATAACCCAGTGCTTCTCAAAATTGTTTGTATTGCGGACCGGCAGAAATGTTTTTCATTGCATCTGTACTTTCCCTGTACTTACAAGGTAGCGAAATGAATTATATTTCCTTTTATTTTATTTCCTTTTATTTCTTTCATTTATTTGCTTATTGTCAAAAATGACAAATTCTATAGGGTTGGTATTATTGATAGCAATTTGAGGATTATAATTATATTTTTCTCTCCTTTCTTGATAACTTCCGTGGACCCCCACTTTGAGAAGCACTGCTATGACCCACACCCCTTGCATTCGCTTGTGTTTCTTGTGTTCATTGACACGTGTTTGCCTAGCCCAAAAATTGATATTAATAATACACCCAAAGTTAACAAGATGGGTTAGACGTCGTGTGGAATCAGGCCAATCAAGTTGACAGCGACACGGAAAAATGCAACCATTGTAATTAAATTGTGTCTGTGAAGGGTGGCAACCCAACGCGATAAAACGCCATGCGAACGTTATTCATAAAATTGATATTGATAAACAAACCGCCGATCTACCCAATATCAGAAATATTTTGGTGTCAACAAAAGCAGTACCACTGACGATCACTTAAGATTTATCGCAGTATAGCATACGTCATCGCCCTTAGCATCGACTACCGACGCCAAGTGGATATTAACATTAAAGGTATGACACAGAATGTTACCTCATTGCCGTAGACATTTTGTTTGCATGTTCAGTTTATTGTCATTTATGAGTATGACGAATGCATTTACAGCAGGAATTGAATAAAAGTTTTTAGTGCATTATAATTAATTATAGTGCATTAGTAATAGTATGTTACTGTAACTGGAAGCAAGCCGTTGGCTACTACTACTGTGTGAAATGAGGTGCATGGATGGTGGCTAGGTTGCATTGTATTGTATAGCGATCATGACGGGGAAAATTATGCGATGTTTAAGTTTAGAACGGGTAACCCGGGTACCCGTTCGAAATTTTCACGGGTACCCGGGCAGCTTTTTTCAACAAAATTGACAGCCCTACTGGTAATACCATTGACTTACTTGTAACACTGCCAACTTACTTTGATGGCTGTCGACCTACTGGCAATACCATTGACTACTTGTAACACTGTCAACTTACTTTGATGGCTGTCGACCTACTGGCAATACCATTGACTAATTGTAACACTGTCAACTTACTTTGATTCTGTTCTCGCCAGTCATCATACTGTTGCTTCCACTGCTTGTATTGTTCCATGAACAAGACATGCTCCTGGTTGACTTTCTCTAACTCAGCAAGCAGGGCTGGATCTGGTTTCAGACGATTAAATACTGGTTAAAAGTTTATGGGTAAAATCAGAGTGGATGTGGGGTAGGGAGAGGGGCTATGAACAGCTCCATCCTTCATTTATTTTATTAAACTGAGGAAAACCTGAGAGTTGGGGGATGAGGAGGAGGGGGGAGCACTGAGGATTTGAGATTAGGCTTAAAAATTTTTTTTTAAAACAGTAAAAACAAAAGTTTTTGACTATAAATCCTTTATATTTGAGACATAACTAAAAGTATTGATTATGTTCAATATAATACGCACCGCGCGACAGACTAGCATAAACATTTACAGATCGAGAAAATATTATGTAAGTATGTTCAATATAATATGCACAGCGCTTTTAATATAAATATACTGTGGGGCCCGCTTAAGTCGACGGCCTCGGGGTATGAAAAATGGCACCGAGTTAAGCGAAAACCAATATGGAGGCAAAATATTAACATGCGTTTGAAATTTCTTTATAATTATATAAATGATGTACGTTAATTAGTGATGGGACGATTAATCAGAATCGTATCGGAATATCGGGACCCTATTTCTTCACTCTTTCCTAAGGTTGTTAAGACCGTTCGTTTTTAAGGACCGTTTAAGTTTAAATATAACCCTTTATTGCGTTAGCGCAGTTTTTTTCCCTAGTAAATAACTACATGTATAAGGAATTCATCTAGTCCTGCCCGACACACCGCGTGCGCGCCGCGCGCACACAGGGTGCGCTGGTGACTGGTGACTTTCCTTACAAGCTACACAAATACATAGCCCACCCCGTCCCCTCAGCTTACAATGGACTCAGAATTCCTTCGGTAACTTGAGTGCTAATCGGACTAACCAACAACAATGGTGTGGGAGATTGAGAGTGGGGGTGGGTAAAATGTCTGTAGTCTGTTATATTATATATTTTAAAATCTGGGGAGCCTTGTTTACAGTAAGCACCCTATGATTTTTCGTCCCATCACTAGCGTTAATAAATGAGAATGTACATGTACATGATTTATTGAGGTTTTTTTAATACAAATGCGTTGCCGTTATTTGTTTATCATGACCTATATATGACTCATAACAAAGCGAACTCTTCTCTATAAAAGTGTACAAAAATAAATTAGGAACTCCTTTTGAACCTTCAACTTTGATACATTTTAATTAATTCTAACCAATAGTTAAATGGCTTTTGCACACGGCCACTTCTTATGAATGAAACAATGAGAACAAAGCAGTAGTAATAGAGTAAAAATGAGGTTGAAGGATGAATGGTTGCCAATGACAAAAAGTCTGCACACGGTATATTTTGTTACTAGCGTACACCCGTCAAAAATGACGGAAGTTTTCAGCTGAAATCTATTTATTTTATTAAAAATGAACTTTTTTTAGGGCGCCTACGGCGCTGACCTTTTTCAAAAGCCCAACTAACTTGTCCTTGTTTGATAAATACGAAATATTAAACTTTCTGAAATGTATACAAAGTATTTTATAATAGGGGTTGCAGGGCGCCTGCGGCGCCCCCTTCATTTTTTGATTTTATAATTAACCATCATCTAATTCTCTTTTTACAATGTTCCCTTTTCCAAAATTAAAATATGAGCGAAAACAATGACGTCATATAATATTTTTTTTTACAGTGCATATTTAATTTGCACACCTTTTGATGCTTTGGTGCAGTAATTTGATTTTCCCTGCTTTCTAAAATTAGTAGCGTCAGGACAGACTGACTGACTTGCGTGACAATTGCAAATTATATAGTTTTATTCCATACGAAACTAAATGTTTTAAACATGCGATTCTGCGTGTATCTTTGCTATTGGAGCAATTACGTAATACTCGGCATGACTTACGCGGCCGATTGCCGAGTATACGAAAATCGGCCGATGCCGAGTAGCCGAACCAATCGGTTCAGCCCTATCGATAAGAACATTTTCACAAGCTGGCGATTTAAGTTAGTAACACAGCACTGTGAGCAAGCGAGCTGTGACGTCACCAGCGAGGCAGAAATTTTATGCCTTCACTTTGTTATAAAAAATCACATCTAACATTTTCAAAAGCTGACAATTGGTCATGGGGATCGAGATAACCAACACTAAGTGGCAAATTTGACCCTCTTTTGTGCTCGCGGTATTAGGGTTCGGCGACTTAAAATAATCGAATTAACCGATGAGAAAATGCAAAGACAAAGAGAGAATTTGGCGGTTCCCAAAAAAAAACGTCGACTCAATAGAGCTGGCGAGTTAACCAGGGCTCGAGTTAAGTGTGTGTGTGTATATATATATATATATATATATATATATATATATATATATATATATATATATATATATATATTTTCGCACTGCGCGAAAGACTAGCATATATATTTAAAAGCTACATTCAGATAATCTAAAAATTAATTAATTTAATTACAATACATGCGATAGATGTGAAATTTTAATACATCATTTTTATTGTCGCCACGAGTCTGCCTGCAAAATTTCAGCTCGATATGATACGGGGAAGTGGGTTAAAAATGGATCCAAATTTTTTTTGGCAAGCAAGCAACCAGACGCCAATAGTTAATATAAAGGATTTTTTTTAAAATTACAATTTATTTAAACAGTCCTGACCTGATGCAAACAGGCCAGATAAAAGAAGAGTTATACTGCCTAGACAAGACTACCGCTTGATTCAATAAGTGTATGGTGATAAACACATGAATGGCAACTATTGGGGTTTCTGATTTGTACTTAGAAATTACTTAAACTTTGTTTCCAAGTAGTAAAGTTGTTTGTATTTTTAGTCTGGCCTCTGATTAGTAATTGAAGTAGAACACCATTCACCTGGGGCAGGTTTCTCTGAAGGAGAGGGCTCCTCAGGTTCTGGTGGTGGTGCTGGAGGTGGAAAATGAGGTGGTGGAGGCTGACCATGACCTAATAATCCTGATGACGCATTGCTATTTGGATAAGGTGGGCCACGAAACTGATTATTCCCATGGACAAATTGAGTCTAAGATAGAAATAGAAAAGATTAAAATGAATTAGTTAAAAACACTTGTTACTTTTTAAAACATAAAAAGTTAAATTTAAGAAAATTGTAGGTTTGACTCTGCAGTATAAATAAATAAGAGTACAAGGCTGATCTGTTCCATATCCCATTACATTTTGCAGATTCTCCTTGGTTGGCTGATCCCATTTGCTTTTTGTCTTCCCTGGTAGTGCAGGCTTGGATGGCTCTTGTGGTGGCAGTGGAGGCTGAGAAATAAATGTTTATCTATCATCAAGGACAAAAAAGTAAATCTTTGAAAGAGTAACATGCTTCCATCACCAACCCCATATTCTTAAATTAGTAGTCATTGCAGTGTTGGTTGTAAATTTGATTCAACTACATGAGAGAGATTTTTTTTAAATTTACAAATACAGTATGTCAAAACTATCAAATGTTACATGGAATAAGCTTTAATAAACCAGAGATAAGTCATTGAATTAGTTTTCCAATCAAAATTGTCATTCTGTTTTCAAAACATATCTCACAGAGCTTTTAGATTGAAAAACATATTATAACAATGTATTACCCTAAAGCTGGTCTAATTTTAGATAATAAGAGAATAAAATACAAAATACACAAACAAATTGTGCAATGAAAACAATAAATTTGAGCTTTATTTTTAAAAGCTTTATTGCAGTCCCATTCTATATGATATAATAAGAGAAGTGTGTGGAGGATGCCTTTTGGGTTAAAGCAAAGACTAATATACACAAGGTAGAGGAAGCGCTGACAAAGAACCATACAATATAGTGGAAATTTTAGACAAGGATTTAATAGCATAATAGGTATATAAACTAAGCTTTTGACATTAAGACAGAAAATGATAGCCATATTCAGTTACGTAAGTGTTCTATTTTATCAGAGAATTTGCACGTGCAATTTACAGGAAAGTTAAGAGCTAAGAAATAAATTCATAGGTCTTAACAAAACTGTGCAGAGTTTCTAAACTTAGAATCACAATGGAATAATAAAACTCAGACTTCAAAGCAAAGGGCTACAACAGACCCATGGCATGGCTTCTTTTTCTAAGTATTGAGAGTCTATGATCAATTTGGCTCCTATTTGTTTTAAGAGGGATTCGTGATATTTCTCTGGTATTGAAGGGTATACATCACTGGTTGCAAGGGCTACTCAGCCAATGTATCAGAATCTGGACGTTGGAAGTAAGACAGACATAGACACTAATATGTCAATGAGCTAAATATTGTTGGCTCAAATGCTGCTTTTGGAAGCTTTTTCCAGTCCCTGATTATCTTTAGCAGTAAAAGTAAAGCTAAGTTCCCCTTTTAGACCATGCTGGCGTATGGAGCAAGTGAAGCAGAATTCACAAGTTTTTAGCCACGGCATACGAGGGGATTGTGGGGCTACACAATGCACAGCCGCCTTTACTTCCCCAACTGATATCGGGTACCCATTCAGAGCTGGGTGGACTAAGGAGGACCCTTTAGCCTCAGGAACAAGACCCTGCCTTCACCAAGATTCAAACCAATGACTATTGGTACGCCAGCCGAGCGTGCTGCCATTCAACCACAGCGCCTGTTATCTTTAGCAGGAATGAGCAGTTACTGTCAAGTACTATTATATTATTAGCCAGAACTGCTTGACATGGCATAGTTGCGGCATGAGGGTGAGAGGTACTAGTTTCTGATAAAGCTGGAGCAGTGGATCAGCCCATTTGAGCTTAAGTCCAACATCCAATTTCTTGCACTGGAAGTAAAGATTTCAGTCATGTTCATTACTGTCATGGAAAATATGAATTAAATCATGGGAAAACTGTACAGAAAGTAATGGTAAACCGTTCAGAATTGGAATGTATGCTGTAAAACGTCAAGGACAGCTGAGTTAAGGTGAACAAGGATGGTGGATGTGAAGCAAATATCTTAAGATCACAGAAGGCCATTTATCTCTTTCTTTACAAATAGATATTTGGAACTCTGTTACTCTATTTGGAAAATAAGGGACACTAATCAGAATGTTTTAAAATGATTTGATCATGTTTGAGAAGATTTCTATTGTTTATAGATGGTATAAGCTACACAAGCTATAGCTTAAGACCCCCAATGTCTTAGTGAGCTATTGTCGTATTTGGCACTCACATAGAATATCTTAACTTATAATGGGCCCAAATCACAAATAGCTTTGAGCCTTATCAAGACTAAATCATGCACTGTTACTCCAAAGATATCTTATAACAATTTCAGGTCATAAGGAGCAAGAAACTTCACAGCAACAACTTCAACAAGTAAATAATTACAAGGTGGAGGTGAGAGTTAGAAAAGTAAAAGAGAACATTCATATTTTATGGTTCATATTCTCATTGGCATGTGTCAAGTTGTATTCTGTGCTCGTGTCTAAGTAGAAAAACCAACAACGGTAATGAACACAACTGTCAAGCAATGTTTCCCTCTAAAGTTCGTTGCTTCATGTGCAAAGTAAAAAAACTTATGAGCAAAGTTGCACTTTGTGAGCAATATTTTACAAATTTGCTGCACAGCGTTGGTCAGATATCTGCACGGCCGCGCAGCTTAAAGGGAACATTGCTGTTGAGCATTTGTGGCCATTTCTGTTAAAAGTGAAAAGAAACTGGCAAGGTGTTCACTAAGGCTATCAACCAGGAGGGCTAATAGAAAAGAAATCATCTTTTACTTTTATTAGAAAAGTACCTTAAGAGGAGTTAATTTGTTGAGTTTGAATAGTAAGGGCTTATCTTACAGGGTCTAAACAACATGGGATTGACTCCAAGGTGACCATGAACTAGAATGTCAGATAAATTCCTATTGCATCAAAAACAATGAGAGAGGATGATGAGAAAATGCTGTGTACATCAGGGTCAACTACTAGAACATCAAGACTTTTCGGAAAGCTATGGTTACTATGGTAAACTATGGTTACTATGGTAAACTATGGTTACTATGGTAAACTATGGTTACTATGGTAAACTATGGTTAAGGGATGGATATTATTATTGATTAACCCCAAGCAATGTAGAATATTAATTCGCTTGAGTAATGGATTCTCCCTTTATAATGATAATAAACAATCTAATTTACTGTATTACAAATGATGAACACTTCCTGATTTGGTACATTCAAGACTGATATGAGAGTACATAAATTTATTCTCTCTACATAATAAACACACACTGCCTTCTCAAGAAAAATATTCTGAAATCCTCCAAAACAGTTTCTTATATAATCTTTCTCACATTAGGGTGAATGAATGATTGCTTTCTTTCTTACTATTCCAGATAGACTAGCATGCTCGTTGCACTTCGATATTTAAAACTATAGCAATTATAATAGTCTTCAAATAAAAAAAAATTGATATTTCTTCTCACATTCTTTCAAAAATTTTGGAAGACTGCTACACAATTTTGGTGACCCCGATTCTGTCTCACCATTAATCTTATGCATGCCCAAAGTATATTCTTTTACTATCATTCAACAATTTGCATTTTTATGTCATCAAAATTATTATTACATTTCATTGGTGATATTATTTAATTCCTTTCAGGGTTGATAAAAGAAGTGTCTCTTACATAAATATACCAGCTATCATCTCATGTGACCTATCACTAAAATCCCAATCAAACAGACTCAATTTGCTGTATGTGTTGAAAAAGGCAAACTCGTAAAATATAGTTTCTTGTTAAATACTCAACTCATTTGCATGAACTGATGATGACTAACACAAAGAAACTATGAAGTGCCCCTTTTTAAATCCCTTATATTAACTTCGCGGCCGTCTCTCTCTCTCTGTCTTGGGCTCGGCGGGCGGGCGGAAAAACAGAAGTCAAAAATGACCCACTTCCCATGATCCGATCGAACTGAAATTTGGCACACGGACCCGTCTGACCTAACAATGCATCGTATCAAAATTTCAGATCGATCGAACGTACCGTAATTAAATTAATGCATTTTTAGTTTATCCTTATATGAGGTATGTAATTCAAAATTCACTGTTTGTTATTGTTTTTTTTCTTCCAGTTTCTCGTGAGTTTGAGTTGACGCCGACCATCGTGTTGACGCCGACCGTCGTGCCGACACCCCCTCACATCCCACCCCCATTTATTAAAGACAAGGGACATCACTCGGTGTCAGTCTGTAAATGTTTGAAAATAATCAATACTGTTAGTTATGTCTCATATATAAGGGATTTATAGTCAAAAACTTTGTTTTTACGGGTTTGTTTTATTTACCACGTTTTTATTAACTCGCTTTCGTTCCTGTGGCATTGTTTGTGTGTCTGTCCAAGATTTTTCAAATCTGCCCACGTAAAATTAAACCACTTCTGATGGTCCTAGAGATATCAAAATCTTACCACAGATAGATCTTGGATGACAATGCATTGTATAAAAATTTCAGATCGATCGAATGTACCGTTATTAAATTATTGAACTTTTTAGTTTATCTATATTTTATTATATACTTGCTTTCGTGTCTGTATGTCCGCAATTTTTCAAATTTGCCAACGTAAAATTAAACCACTTCTGATGGTCCTAGAGAGCTCAAAATTTTACCACAGATAGATCTTGGATGACAATACATTGTATCAACATTTCAGATCGATCGAATGTACAGTAATTAAATTAATGCATTTCTTAGTTTATCTTTATATAAGCCTCTGTACCCGACTGCCGTAGTTAAATTACACATGACGAGTTCACCCCGTGACCTCATCGCTTTGTTATTAAACGTTGGGCGGGCGCTGATGAGGTGTTTGGTAAAATAAATAGAGGTAAAAAAAGGTTTTTAAAAACCACGTTTTTATTAGTGGACTAAAAAGAATAAAATAATTTTAAACTTATAAGTTCAAGTACTTCGATTTAATATGACTAAAAACGTGGGGCGGGTGTTTGGTATAAAAATTAAAGATTTCTAATTTAGAAGGCAAAAGCGAGATCTATAAGTGAGAGAATGAGTGAACCGCATATGTTAAACCTCATAAGGGGCCATCCATAAATGACGTCACGCACCTAGGGGGGAGGGGGGTCACACTTTTGTGACGATGCGTGACGAGGGGGAGGGAGGGGGTTGAAGAAATGTGACGTCACATCAAAAGGGTAACTTTAAATAAAACTTCCACTGAAATATTTGGTCGCTTACAATTTATTTAATGACTTTTTAAATTATTTTTTTTAAACCATCAGTGCTTCTCAAAGTGCTTGTCCATATGGCATCAGACGCCGGTTGGCGTAAGTTATCAAGAAATGAAAATTAAATCTAATTATAAACCTTTAAGTTTGAGAACCCACAAGAGAACATATGAAATTGTTACACTGAGTCGTTTGATGTTGACATCAAAGCATTTGTGATGTAACCGCAGCTCCGTTTGGTTCTCTCATGGAAGGAGTCGTAAAACCTTTTTGCCCGTTACCCCTATATATACAAGTTTATGCATGCGTTACCCCCCCCCCAACCCCCAGACTCTAGGTCCTGCTCACGTGACTCGGGGATTTGGGGAGCGTCTTTGCGAAAATGCTACTGGTGAGTTTGACAAGCATGACAAGTGTCTAAAAATGATTTGAATAGGATTATGTGTAGATATTTTAGGTCAAAACGACACGAAATATTCTTTTTCTTTAAAAGGGTAGGGGGGTAGGGAATCTATTTGATAGAATTAAAAACGTTTTAAGTTTGATATAATTGTTCGATTGTTTTTTTTGTCAAACGCCCCTGGCCATTCTAGTCTTCTAGATCAGTGCTTCTCAAAGTGGTGGTCCGCGGACCGGTGCCGGTCCATGGGCCATCCGCTGCCGGTCCGCAGATGTTCTAAAAAAAAGGACAGAAAAAAATGTCAGTGCAGGGAAAATAGTGCACCGGTCCCTGGTGCAATGGAAAAAATTCCTGCTGGTCCACAATACTAAAAAGTTTGAGAAGCACTGTTCTAGATATAATGGTAAATGAGCCCATTTAAAATTAGTCAAGTATTCATTAACTTTATTGAATGCATCAAATTCTTTACATCGCAATCGAGAGGAGCCAAAACAACTTTTCTTCTTAGCTCAGCTTTTAAGGCATTAATTTTAAATATCACAGAAATGATACGTGATAAAGACAAGTCATGTAGATTAAGATTATTGTCACTCGTGTCAATATAAATGAAAGTAGGGTAGATTTGGGTGTCTTCATATAGTGTGTAGGTAAGAAATCTACATAGTTGTCAAATTTTTAAAAAAGCAATTTCTGGAAGGAACCGGTTTAATAATGGGCATATGTTCCAAACATACTCGTACACATGACCTATTTTTAATATATATAGTGGATTGTAGTGGATGTTATATGTCCCACATGAGTCTGCATTACCCCCAAGAATTTCCTTTTTGACCCCCAGTTCAGGTTATTTACCTCCGTTCGCCGACCTCTTTCTTACGTCAGTCAATTGAGGGATTGTTATTTTTAAATAATTATTTTTCTAAACAAAGACGTTAACTGTGATGATTAATAGTCAATGTTTAATTTGTATGCATTAAAATAAAATATAAGCTAAGGATGTTAACACAGTTCGTTTTCTGAAGGCCGGTTAAACGTTTTTTAAAAAATGCTTCACGCGGGTTACGATATTACAATGTAGATCTTCACTAAATAAATAATAAATACTTAAATGACAATAAAAGTGATTTGAAACATACTTATTTTCAAATAGAAAATAAAGTGTTTTTTTGGTAATTTTTTTTTGGTCAAAAATTGTGTGACGTCATTTATGGACTGCCCCTAAGCGCCCGCCCCACGTTTATATGCACCACACCCCACGTCTTTTTGTATGGTTGTGAGGCTTGGACGCTCACTGCAGACCTCCAAAGAAGAATCAATGCGCTGGAGATGAGATGTTTCAGAAAGATATTGAACATCCCCTACACAGCGCACATCACAAACGAAGCGGTCCGCAACACAATAAGTACTGTTATTGGCCCCTACGAGGACCTACTCACATCAATTAAAAAGAGGAAATTACGATGCTACGGACACGTGACAAGAAATGGAGGTCTCGCAAAAACTATATTGCAAGGCACAGTCCAGGGAGGAAGGAAAAGAGGCAGACAAAAGAAAAGATGGGAGGACGATATCAAAGAGTGGACCGGCCTGTCATTCAGCGACTCTCAAAGGGCAGCACAGGACCGGGACCAATGGCATGTGTTAGTGAGCAGTTCACGATGGTGCCCCAACGACCCAACAACGGGTTAAGGGATAGTTCAAGTTCAATACACAAACTCTTTTGCCAAGGGGTGGGGGAGCATGGCAGTAAATGCTTTTAAACAACTAATTCTCAGGTAACATAAGCTAAACTTTCCCACATAAAACAAACAGAATCATAATTTATTTTTTTATTGACGTTTCAGCCAATACGACTAAAAAAATCAAGGGAGTTAGTTTATTTGAGAAGTTTGAAAATGGTTGTAAGATATTATATCATATATGAAAAATGGTATTTGACAAGATCATAATCAAGAGAAATTATTTTTTTCACTTGCACCTTATTGCAAATGACCATATGTACAACTATAAGTCATGGTTAAAAAATATTTGAATATAATTTTCAACAGAACTATACATACCTGTTCACTGGGACCTCCAGGAAGAGGAGGGGGCGGCTCCTCTGGCAATGGCGGTTTTTCCTCGGGAGGAGGGAGTGTGGGTGGTACAGGGTTCACGGCTGCCATCATTCCCCCCATGGCATCATGAGAAAATCCAGGATGGGGAAACATTGTAGGAGCTGAATGAGGCCATGACTGACCCATCAGACCCATTGTCTGCAAACCTTGAAGGTTGCCTGGTTGCTGGCCCCAGGTTTGCTGGGGGAACTGACCTTGAAAGGGAATCTGTGGCTGAAACTGTGCCTGAAACTGTGCCTGTACTCCTGGAAACTGCATTATTTGTTGAGGGTGAATAGGAAAACCTGCCCCCCTTGCTTGAACATTCCAGTTAAACATTGTCTCAGATGGATTTTATGTACACAATGTGAACGTTAAATACTATCTATTTCATAGAAATGATGAGAAAAATGTATAACTTTAATTGTAACTAACATGTTCTTTCTAGATCTCCATCATCTTTTGAGCACATCTCCATTATTTTAAAGGAAAAAGACCTGTCAGAAAAGAAAAATAGTATAATAAATACTGATCAAAAATATTTTCTAACGCCTTCTGTGAAATCTTACAAAACCTACTTTGGACTACAATTATCTGAGATGGTTTAATATAATTTAAACACATATAATATAAAAAATATATGGTATATGAGAATTCTTTTCAACAAGTTTGACACAAGACACAAGTCACATTAACTAGACAAGTCAAGATCATAATCACAAAGGAAAGTGTTATCCCCAGAATTCTGCGAATAATTTTCAACGTTATCCCCAGAATTCTGAGAATAACGTTGAACGTTATCCCCAGAATTCTGTGAATGACTCTCGACGTTAATAGGCTCAGGGCTTCTGATTTTCTTCCACATGTAGGATCATTTATTTTTAATATTAATATAGCATAGGGTATTAGTACTATTAGTAGTAGTAGTACTAGTAGTGTTAGCAATATCGGCAGTATATGTCAGTTGCGCCGCTACCAAGGTCACAGTGGGGTGAACGTGCAATAACAAAAGGTTTAAAATAGAATTATTTTTTTTTAAATTAAAAAATGATTCCCCATCTAAAAATCGAACCCTTAAAAAAATTAAAAATTAATTAAAAAAAAAGTATTTCCACAAGCGAAAATCGAACCCTGTACCACAACGTTAACTGTCATTTCACTCTACCTTGCGGCCACAAAGAGATGATGGATTTAGACTTAGAGTTTTTTAAGGTAACGGTATAGAGACCCTGGGTCCGAATAGCCACAGAATTCTGGGGACTGGGGATAACGTTGAAAATTATTCGCAGAATTCTGGGGATAACCACTCCTAATCACAAAAGTCTTAGTCTAAGCCTACACTTCAGACTTCAGTTTCAGCTACGACTACAGTAATTACTGTTGTATACTCAGACTGTATAGGCTAGATAAAAAGCTATTAATAAATCAGAATTAGTATAGTATTATTATTAACGGCTTAACTTTAACTGCAAGATTTAAGGCACTGACTAACTAAGTTTTAAAATGCATAGGAATAAACTATAGCCTAAATCATTATATAAAACATTGTTGTTTTTAACTTTGAGTTTTTCTTTAGTACTCAGCAACTCTGCTTGCAAGCAGCAGAAATGTCATTATTATCAGACTCAAACTGTCTGCTAGCTGAGTTAAACTTAGACGTAGAGTGTATCATAATCATAGTCATAGTGTATGTTAAACAACAAAATATATAAATTTTAAAAAAACACACAAAAAAACGGTATTGCATTGTAAGTTAGTTAGACAGCTATAATATATATTATATATGTACAAATCTTAGTCTAAGTATGTCTATATTATAGTGGTAGACTACATTAAATAGATTTTAAGTCTAAGTCACGACCAAGTAAGTACTACTCCTAGTACTGGTAGTAGTATTGTAGTATTGTAGTAGGTGAAGTCAGTCAGTAAGTTAGTAAGTAAGTTTAGTAAGTCATGTTGTTTTGAATTGTTGGTCACACCGTCTAAGATCAAAACTTATCTTAATATAAGTGATCACATTACACAAAAAATAACTTTTGCTTAGATAATAGTTTTATTTTTCAACTCACCCACCAAACAAAAACTGTTAAATTAACCAACAATGTGAACTATGTTTTATTACAGCGATAACTTAACGCGTTTGTTTCCGCCATGTTGAATTTTCTAAAAGAAGTCCACTCTTATAATTTTGGAATTTTTGAAAAATATTAGTTGCTTCCCTTTCAATACCCAAAGAGATGACAAAAGTAGGCTGGTATTTCAATGCTCTTTATTAAGTTCAGAAATAGCAACCGCAGAGTAGAGAACAACTCGATGCAAGCATCTCAAATCCAAGTATATTTCATCCATTAATAAATAATTGCTCAACCTTTTCACAATTATTTTTCTTAAGTTCAGAGAAAATATAGCTACTGCACCAAGACTTCCAGTTCCCAATATGAATATGTATTAGTATTTGTTAATAACTCAATTTGTTACAAAATCACATTTGCTAACCATTCCTACATCAATGCTGTCGTCACTGAAATGTACCTTATAAATTTATGCAATATATGTAATGAATTTAATCAGTGATGCAATGTGTATGTTTCCTTTATCACTGAGTTGTATCATATATATTGTATTTATGGAAGGAATTGAATATGATAGCAAAAAAATCACCAGACCTTGTAGCAAATATTTACATTTGCAAACACTAATAAAGAAACACTCAGCACTAATTTTCTTTTAATTTATAGTTTAATCAATAAGAAACAAGAAGAATGTTATAATTGATTTTTTATTATTGCAACAATTAAATTAAGTATTAAGCAACATAGACCGCATGAGAAAAATTTCTTAAAACACATTAAGCGATTACATATATCATATATGTAATAAAATATTAAATTCTCTTTAAAGCATACCATGATTTATTGAAATGAATTATATAAATATAAAATTCAGCTCAAAATTATTTCATTAAAATATTTATGTAAACAATGAGAAAATAATGATTGTGCTTTTCAAAAAAAAATTCTTTAAAATTAAATGCAATAAAAAATAATCAAAGCAAAAGTTAAATTTTATAAGGCCACATCTTTATTATTCGGTTACTTATTTTTGTAGTTAAGCCATTGCTGCTAAATCAGCATAAAAAAATCTTTTTGGATAAAGCTTGTTTTTAGATTATTAAAAATTGATGAATTTAGTGATGGATTTGATTTCTGAACTAATGAATCGAAATCCAAACTCTGAAACATTAGCTATTACTCTATACTATACAGTGAAAAATATTTAAAAGAAATTGAGGGAAATGAAGTATTTTTTCTTGCTAAAAGAATTTCGTGTTAAAGGGTGTTAGACAATAGGCCTACATACTAGTATGTTAGGAGAGTATTATTATTTCGTGTTAACCAATATTCTCCTTAAGCATTTTCATGTTAAACATATTTCAATGCATTTAACTTAATAAATCAAGAGTTCAAAATATTTAAACAACGTATTAAATTTTAAAAAAAATTTTTTTAAATTTTTCTTTCACTTGAAGTCTAAATTCAGATTAGCAGGTAGCGCTTTACTCATTTAACTAATGGTCAAACATGTTTATTAGAATATCAATTTAGCTCACAAGATTTCATAAGGTAGGTAGTTTAAACTCACACAGATTGTGATCGACTGCAAGGCAGTGTAAGGCACTGTAAGGACACCCTCAGAATTTAAACATTTTAAATTGTTCTTTTTTGTTTGCCCATGTAGACTAATTTTAACTGTAAATTTGTGAATTCAATCTAAAGTTAAGCTGTTCCAGTAAATAATAACTCACATTTTTTCTCCAAATAACATAATTTTACAAGGATATTTTCTTTTTAACATGTAATGTAATCAGAAAAAAAGGATCGATACCAATTACAGCTATTTTTGCTAATCAGATTCCTAGCAGATAGCCAGGTCAATGAGTTGATTAAAGATGTGGAAAAATAGTTTCCAATAAATAGTAATCAAGCTGATAGCTAAAAGTATTTTCATATTAATGCTTAAAGTAACCCAAAAAAATTCTTTAAGTATTGAGGATTTCGCCAGGAAATACATATGTCAAAGAAAACATTATTTAAGACTCTATTTAAATAAACAAACAAAATTGTAGGCAGCATTTCTTCTCTATGATGTTTAAATCAGTGTTAATTAAGCTTTAAAGATCCAAAAATAATGCACACTTAATGATTTTACTATTGTAGAGACATCAATAAAAACCTAAGTTCAATCATATGACTTTAGTTGGTTTCTTTTGTTCAAAAGTTTAAATTACGAAATTTAAGTTACTGTTTGGAGCATAAATTTATTTTTATGATTGTTATAGAGATCACGATGAAAATGGAAGTATCAATATCAAATTTTAAATATGAAACATTTAAAACTGCCATTAAAAGTTAAAAAATCTGTGCACACATAAAACAAATATCCATTCAATATTTTATTCATAATATCATGCACAGCTGAATGATATAGCTTATCCACAACATTATCAAAAACATTAGTAAAAATCACAAAAGAACTGCAAACAATAAATGAAACAGTACTAAAAGTTTCCCCAAAACCATGGCCTCAATTTTTTAATATTTATTAATAATGATCTATCTTATTTGGGCTACATGTTTAATTAATTTGCTGAATATAAATTGAAAGAAGTAATAAATTGTCACACAATTGTTCCTTTATGTTGAGACAGTAAGAACAAATTTTGCTCATTTAATGGAAAGGTCTTGTTAAAAAAAATGCACCCATGCCCATATTTTCTGACTACAGAACAAAACAATTAATCAAGAATGTTTATTATTATTTTTTTAATGTGGAATTCTCTACCATTACACATTTGTAGCATTCCTACTACTAAGGCCTTCAAGACTGCATTAAAAACACATCTTTTCAAACTTTACTTTCTACATTAATAATCAAACATTTTTCTGACTGATAAACATAGCTTATGTGCACCATGATGTCATATGTTTTATTTAATTAGGAAGTGCTGTGAGCTGTGGTACTGCGCTGTGTAAGTTCCCAAATTATATTATGTTATATTATATTATAGAGCAATTTGAATTTATTAAAATTGGAACCACAATTAAGTGTTTCACAAGCACATCCACTGTTCACTCACAACAAATAAATATCACAACTGCAGCAAAAAAGCTGTCTGACTCTATCCAGAGATTTTAAACAAAATTAAACTGTGTATCATTTAAAATATTACGCAGCACTAACAATAAAGAAAATATAAAACGAAATTCAAAATTATCTTTCTTGAAAAAAATTGCTGAGCTTCATTTGCTGGTTATCTATCCCAGCACAATTTCTGACATTTAAAAAAAAACAGAATCAATGTTGTTTGTAGTCTTAACAAAAAATATACATTCTTTTATAGATGGACATATTGAAAGTCCCTTTGTTGTGCTACACTATTTCCCAGTCTACATCTTCAGTAATACTGCTAGTGCTGTGCTGTCTGGATGTCTGCATGTCGACTGTATCATGTTGTCTGTTCAAAGACTTCAAGTTGCACTGCATTAGTTGACCTCTGCTTGTGATTCCCCAAAGTTCGTCATTGGCAGAGGCTGTCGGTAAAGGTGTCAGATAGTATCAAGTTGACATGTGGCAGGAATTAGATTTTTTAAAATATGATTCAAGTTAAAGGTTACTTTTGAAGGTCAGTGCCATCAAAAATTTAAGCCTTTCACCAGTACAGCACACCAGAAAAAAAAATAGTAATAAGAAAAAAAATATGAATTTTTTTTTCCAACATAAAATTCAATAATTTTGGACCTTTAACTTCCTTGGTGGTGATTTATTTTTTGGTTTAGTGTAATAGTAATAGGGGAGAGGGAACATTCAGAAAGGCTATGGAGAAAGCCCCAAGTTAAAAGAGACCTTGCGCTTGTCTTCGGAATTATTTTTTTTATAGAAATTGATAAAATAACTAAAATATAAAAGTAAAATAAAAAATTGTATTTCAAAGTTATTCCAAAAAAAAACTGAATTGTTTACTATGATGCTTCGACAAGGTTAAAAGATAAATAAAACTAAATATGATACTCTTTGATAATTAATTTTAATAGTCTTAATAAAGAAATATTCCTACTTCTATAATTGAGTCAGTACATGTAAAATCTGTATCAAACATGAGCAGGCCTGATAGATCTTTGTATTTCAATGAACATAGTTTTTTATTTAATGAACAAAACAAGTATATCAATCAACATACTTTGTACTAAAATGAACATACTTGTTAATTTAAATAAAAACATACCTGATATTTTAATGAATATTCCTGGTATTTTTTTCCAATAGTCCCCACAAGGTCTCTCCCTGGAGATTCCATATCTGAACATAATCTCACCATTGGGTGTAAGAGCCCAAACACCAGATTTAGTCAGGGCCATATCCATAGCTTGAATCCCTGTACATTTCAAGTATTATTTAAATTTAAAAAAAAACATTCATGAAAGTTCTTTATAAACAGACAATAGTATAGTAGTTTGAGTGTGTGTGTTAGCAATTAGTTGACACAATGGTAAATAAATACATTTTTAAAACAGCACTTCCTGTTGTTGTTTTTTTTAAGGAAAACAAATGAATTTCATGAAAGCTGTGGCAATTTTGCTATTTCTTACCTGGTACGTGAACCCATTCCTGGCCAATAGGCATTTGTTCTGTAATTCCAGCTCTGATGTAAGTTAACCTACGATTGTCAATAGACCACACCTAGAAAAAGGTCAAGAATTGCTCTAAATCCCATAACTCAAACTATTTTCTTTCAAAGGGCAAAGACAACAAAAATTGCTAAAATAAATTAAATGCAAAGTTTTTATCATTGATCAGAAGAAGTTATATTTGAAATAAAAATTTGTTTAAATCAGCTGTTCCTCCCATTAATAATCAACTAAAATTAACTTGTAGTCAATATTCCAGGTGAAGGGAAATAAAATGCATCTATTCAATAAAAGTGATCATCTATATATATAATTCTCTTCATGGGACCATGCCAGGCAAGTAAGCTGCAAGTATGTGAAGCTGAGCATGACGAATGACCCTCGCTCGGGTCGACTAAACACTGTTGGCAAGCGTGGTTGGATGAAATGAAAAAAAAAGGGGGGGGGGAAGTGGGTGGCAACAATGCACTTGCGTTAACTTGCATTGTTCCTACACAGTAAATGTGAGATTCGTAGTGTACTGGTTATCACGTCCGCCTCATACGTCGATGGTCCTGGGTTCAAGCCCCAGCGAAAACATTTTTTAAAAAATTTTTAAAAATGTCTGTATGTGCCCGTTCTTTTATTCTTTTATCCCTTTATTGCCAACACTAGCTGAACCCGCGGCGTACCAAACACAGCTAATGATTTAGTTACAGGTGAAGACTTCCTGAAAGACACAGTTGTCAAAATGGGATGGGTTTGGGCAAACGACTGTGAGTGAATGAAAAGAAGGAACTCTGGAGAGACCCGCGGCGTAGCATACGCCGCAGACTTGCTCATAATAGACAGTGCAAAGAACGGATGGGGGGTGAGAGTACAGACACAAAAAGTAGCACAAAGTAAGTAAAAAATAGCGAGTAAGCATGGAGACAAGCACACTGAGGTTGTTGTGACCCGCCTCCCATTTAATACGACCATCGGTTAAACATAAACTGTGATTGGCCGACCCTAGCGAGGGTTAGTCATGTTTAGGGTTGTTAATTGCGTGTTGTTGTTTTCTGTTGTTTTTTAAAACCGATTATCGATTATGTAACTCTGATTTTAAACCGATTATCGTTTTACAGCTGATTTCATAGAAGTTAGGGGTGTACCGAATTTCGCCTGAAAATGTCTCGAAAATAAACAATGAGTTGGCAGTCAACCGACGTTCACTCGCGTTGTTTTGATTTCTTCGTGCTGTAGTTTGTGTCCGTTCTTTCTCAACTTTCTTTTCACTCTCCATGAGCAAGTCTGCGGCGTATGCTACGCCGCGGGGCGTCTAGTAACAAATAAGTTTTTATAAAATATTCACACCATCCAATCCAAACAGCCAACATGCACTCTTGTAAACACAATGTCCCCGACATTTTCAATAGGCAGCCATGCTGGATTCAAGATATCTTCCATTGGTGGCTTTGCTCCAATCCTGTGGTACACGACACCTTCAGCATCAACGGCCCACACATAGCCAGTATTACAGCTCAGGTGAACAATGCGAGCATCACCTGTACAAGAGAATTTAATTTGAGTTGTGAGAAGTTAAAATAATACTAATTAATAAATTGATAAATTTATATAGTGCAGTACCCCAGCAAGCAGCTGGCCTCACAGCGCTTCACATAAAAACAGTAACACACATATATTTATAAATGCATTCAATGAAACACATTCATTTCCTATATATACATATATATATACATATATATATATATATACATGTGTATATATATATATATATATATATATATATATATATAAACCTGATAGAGCAGATGTGTTCAAAGTACCTAATTGCAACTCCAATATTGAATTACAAGAAGATATGACTTGGTGTAACAGCAATGAGGGTAAAAGACATGTTATGATACAACTTAAAAATTTAATTGCAAAGTCACAACATCCAAAAGTCCTAATTTTCAATCATTACCGAATTGAGTTTGATATATTCTATTTTCAAAAACAACAAAAAATTGTCAAATTTTAACACCCTTGAAATATTATTTAAAATCTGTAAATCAAACTTTCTTTATCATTGTAGTCATATATAAATCTCTGTATCCTGCTTCTACAGCTTTGGATTAAGTTATCTTATGTTAGTCAAATATTTGCTACTAGACGCCCCGCGGCGTAGCATACGCCGCAGACTTGCTCATAGATAGTGCAAGAAAAAAAGGAAGGGGGAGAACGGACACAAACAGTAGCACGAACAAATGGGAACAACGCGGGTGAACGATGGGGGACCACCGAAGCATTTCTGGTAAGTATTTAGGACATCGCCACAATATATAAACAAATTTAATATTACAGCCATGAAGCCAAGTTGGAGAGCAACAACTTCGTCCATGAACGAAATATGCGACCAATAGAAACAGACAGGTACCTGGTGAAGGAATTGATATAACATTGAAGAAAGCTTTTTTCCGTGACATGCGAAGCGGTGTTTATGTTTGCTAAGAAAGGGGGGAAAAGAATAGGCATTGACATTTTTAAAAATTAAAAAAAACATATGTTGCCACTTGGGTTTGAACCTAAGACCTTCCGCATGTTAGGCGGATGTAATAACCAATGTACTACGAAATACATACACACTGTGCAGGAACTTCGGAAGTGAATGTAAAAAACATTGCTGTCTCAAGACATGCCCCACCCCTCCACTACCTTCGCTTGCCAACCGTTAACTGTGTTTAGTTGACCCGAGCGAGGGTCATTCGTCATGCTCGGTTGCACATATTTTTGCTGCTTACTTGCCTGGCATGGTCCCATGAAGAGAATTATATATATAGATAATTTTAAGTAGGTCATTTCATCAAAATCTTTGCAGGACAGTAATAAATATATTTAACTCTTAATAAAATAATCTCACCTAAATAATCGGATAAAAATTTTTTAAAAAACATAAAAAACAAAGTTTTGACTATAAATCCTTTATTTATGAGACATAACTAAAAGTGTGTTCATTATAATACGCATCGCACGACAATCCAAAAATCCAAAGTTTTATAGTTATGTCTCATATAGAGAGGATTAATAGTATAATAAGTTAAATGTAAAAAAAATCTTTTTTTAAAAAGGACAAGCTTTTATTTACATATAGAAATTGCACTAGATATGTATAATACAAAAAAAACCTTTTTCCCCTAACTGAAAATTGAACCTCATACCCCCATGTCGGCAATCGATCACGCTTATATTTCGGCCAGCAAGACTTGATGTTGATAGTACTTTTTAAAGTTATAATAATTGTATCCCTCTAGGGCGAATTGAGGCATGGTTCATTGACGCAAGTGATATTTTATATAGACAAAAACTAAAAACTAAAAGTGCAATAATTTCAATAGGGTACATTCGATCGATCTGAAATTTTGATACAATGCATTGTCATCCAAGATCTATCTGTGGTAAAAATTTTAGATCTCTAGGACCATCAGAAGTGGTATAATTTTACGTTTCAAGTTTTGAAGGAAGGGTGGATGGATACAACATACAAACATTGTGACTTAAATAAAAGCGTGTAAAAATACTACAGTCTGCCTGCTAAATTTCAGCTCGTTTTGATCACGGGAAAAGGGTTATAAAAACATGTTTAATATAATGCGCACTGTGCGACAGATTAGCATAAACATTTACAGATCGAGAATATATTTTTAAAAAGTATTGTCAATATAATACTCACCGCACCGCGCGACAGGAAAGTATTAAAAAGGTTGTTCAATATAATACGCAACGCGTCACTATAGCATTAACATGCTACATAGAGATAAATAGAGATAATCTAAAAATTTATTAATTTAATTACAATTACAGTACATTCAATCCATCTGAAATTTCGATTGATCATTTTTATCATTGGCACGAGACTGCCTGCAAAATTTCAGCTTGCTAGCACATGGGAAAGTGGGTTAAAAATCAATCCAAAGTTTTTTCGGCAAACAAACAATCAAGGCATCAATCAAGCAGACGCGACGAGTCAATATAATATAAAGGATTTTAAAAATGAGCATGCTTTTCATTTTAATGCTAATGAAACCATATTTCAAACCTAATTGAGACATATCCAGTTTAACCCATCTGTTCCCCTGTGGACACAGGGGCCCCATTTCTGCCCTGACTTTGACCTCTCCATTCTCTGTCAAGGCCCAGGCCGCCGTCGGTCCGACGGATATGCAGCAGAAGTCTTCCGAGTCTGGTATCATGGTTGCCTCCCCTTGCGCTCGTTTGAAAGTGAATAAATCTGTAGTTCTCGTTTGCTGGGCCCACACCAAGCCTGTAGGATGTCATTAGTATGGAAAACATTACCTCCAAAGTCTGCTGCTTCACGCTGAGATACATCATACCAAGATAATGTATTGAGGTCTCATTGTTTTAGGCAGTAATTCAGTAATCCCAAATTTTTTTTACACTAAAGCACCAATTATGCAATTTAATAAATTAACTGAAATCAGATTTAATTGTTATAATCTTGAAATAGTCAAATTGTTAAGTGTCTTATCAAGACAATTTGTGAAAATTTCATGGGCAGCCAGGGATTTGCTCCATGAAAAGCTTTCGTTTGGCGTCATCTAACACATTTAATAAATTAACGATAAATTCACTTTATTTTTAACACATTATGAATTTGTTTTTGTTGTAAATTATATTTAAAATAACCGCTAAGTAGACAAATTCTTTATTAATAAAAATTTAGGCATGACAACTTTAAAGGATTAATTACAAAAATTTAAATTATGATGTTAAAAAAAGTAGGAATAGTTTTGATAAATTATTGAAAAAAATAATAATTTCTAACAAATACTTTTTAAAATCATCAAATTTTATTTTAGAAGTGAACTAAAAGGTACAAAATAAATTTTCTTTACAATATTTTAACATTTTCAAAGTCGGTGAGAAAAATAAAGCCAGAGTATGTGAGTGTAACTTGATTGTGAATTCAATTGGATCGTAGTTTTTTTTATTTTAAAAGTTAAATCTTTTTTTAAGATAGGAATGTGAGCAAATTTCAACCCAATTGAACAGTAGGAAGTGGGTGAAAATTAAATTTTAAACAAAATCACCCAGACAATGAACACACAGACCTAGTTGGGAAGTTAATTTAATGTATAATAAGTACTTAAACAATTTAAAACATGTCCCATTTTGTCATAAAACAATATTACTAGAGATCTCTTACCCCAGTCTAAGTGGGCAATGTTGGCACAGACATATTTCCATATAGAAGATGGCGACATCTGAGCAGGTTGAGCTTCTTGCCAATGATAACCTGTCACAGGGGGTACAAACAATGAGTTACAAACATGGCAAAGGTAGTATGTCACAAGGGTTTCAATAACCTGATACAGATAAACCAATAGTAATCTTTCACAGGCTATATACAGTGAGACACAGTCAAGCCAATGCTAACTTCAGTGGGATGCAGACTAGCCATCACTTTACTAATATGTTCTAATATGTTAAACATTTAATTCAAATTTTAATCTTCAGAATAATTTATTATGTCTATAACTGGATTGTTTAATTTCACTTGATTTTTCAAACTTAAAAAAAACAAAAAATTTGTTCATGATTCATAGGTAATTTTGAAATTTTTGCCTTTAACTAAAGTCATGGCAGTCAGAATAAAGAGTCAGTTTGTAGAATTATATTTACTGTTTAAATAATAACTCAGATGTTTCTAAGGAAATAGTAGGACAGATTTTGGCTGACCTTGAACACTGCCGCGGCACACTTGAAGGACGTTCTTAAAGTCCAGGGCCAGCCACACCCCATGGGTGCCGGCTGTTATGAGGCCACCTCTGTTGGTGCTTAAGATAAAGGACAGCTTTTTGGGGTCAAACTTCTTGGCCACTGCTTTGATCATGTCCAGGGTCGACTCGTCCTGTAGAATGTACCCACCAAGTGGAATCTGAGGAAGCAATTGATGAGATCATAGCTATTGCAATTCTTCAGTTGACCAAAACAATCCCTTTAAATTTTTAATTTTTATCTTAGCTCTAGAATCCAGGCATATACACTATAAGAATAACGTTATTATAATTTGTAAAGCATGTTCATGCTTTTTAAAATATTTTAAATATATATATTATATATTGGAAAAGGTTGTCAGAGTAACTACTAATAACTGTCTACATAAGAAAAAATATTAAATCTGTACCTGGCACCAAAGACCTGAACCGAGGGGCTTCTCCTTGGTTACGCCATCACAAAACCAGATTTGCCCCAGGACATCGATGGCCCACCCGATCTTCTCGTGATCAATGGCAACAGAAGAGAACAAATATGGTGGCTGCTCTCTGCAGATGAATTATGAAATCTGGATTTCAATTAATCACAACAAGGTAACGCTTTAAGTTCAACACCTGACAGCATGGAATTATTGAAGCAATCATTTTTTAACAAAGGACACACCACATAAATATTAATGTTCTACATTGATATAACGCTGTGCTCAATGGATGATCAAAACAAAATTCTGAAGAAGTTAGATATAATTATGATCCTTATGAAGGGTGTTATTTGAATGCATGATTAGTCAAGTAATGTTAGTAAGTGGGAAGTTTATGCATTCAGAACGCCAATTTTTGGCAGCTTAAGTCTAGTTTAAATGTAACTAGAAAAATACCCACACTTTGTAGCGGGAGTGTGGTGACACTTTATCCAAGTATTAGTTGCTGGTTATTACAATTTTTATTTGCCAAGATAAATTTAAGATTCATCTATTTAGTTAAAATCTTATGAGAAGCAGAGATATGCCATTTTACCGCGTGAGTTGTTTTCACTTAATGCAGTGACTTTTAAAATAACCTTACTATTTAAAAGATATGATTTATTAAATAATGATTCTTGCCGACCATAATAACTAAATTTACAATTTCATTCCCACTTGTACAAAATTAACATAACTTACAGGTTTTCCGAAAGAGCTCTACCACCCTCGTCACTCAAAAATTTAATATATAATTACGAAACTGCATCGTATCACAATTGTAAGTTATATAATATTTGTAACCAAATAAAGTCTTATTATAAAGTAAATGTACTGGACCAAAATAACTCCTCCTTTTGACGTATTCATAATTGTATTCACAGGGAAATAATATTTAACATTTTGTATGTCTCTATATTTTACGATTTATATTTACGGTTTATAAGCAATGTGTATAATTTCAAAAAGGAATCATTTTTTTGTGTTCCCTATTTCGGATAAGGCATCATATTTTGTAAATTATATTCAATGCACACACACACACACACCAGATTTTATATCTGAAAAATAAAATTATAATGAAAAAAAAGATTCAACCGTCTATTAATAAGTGCATCTTAAAAATGATTAAAGGGCAATTTTAGAAATGGCCTATGCTATTCTGAATACAAAGGAATGAACATAAAAACATATTCAATTCGCAATTCATATTAATTAAGAGTTTTCAGGATCACTTCATTAAATTTAGTCAAGTTTTGTTAATAAATTCGGTATCGAAAGTTTATAATGTATAGTGTATATAAAGCTTAAGTAAACTGTTGTAAAGTGTAAGTTTATTTGACATAGGCCATAACTTTCAACATAAAATAAACTCGCTACATCTATGGTTTTTAGTTAAATGTCGAGTTATGAATTAAATTTTTTAAAATCCCAATTTTATTCATTGCATGTAAAATATTAATACAATGCATCGTGAAAATAATTAAAATTAAAATAATTTAAACGCATATGTAATATCATATAGCTCAGTTGATATTTTTATGTTTGTTTGTTTGTATCCATTAAAGAAAGGCCACTGCTTTGTTGACATTTTCCAAAAGATCTCTGCCACTGTCATCACTAAAAAAGCTCTTATATATTTACGACACTGCATCGTAACACAATTGTAATTAATACAATATTTGCACAGCGTATGAGATAAAGATAATAAAGATAAATAAAGAAATTAGGCTATATTCCTAATTTTAAAAAAAAACAAAAAACAAATCAATTTTATGTTAAAAACGCATGTGAAACCATGACAATAATTGATTTTAAAAATGGCCTATGTTAATCCATCATCAAAGGAATGAACATAACATATTCAATTCGCAATACAAAATAATTAAGCGTTTTCAGGATCACTTTATTTAGTTTAATCTACTTATGTTAATAGGTCCGGTAGCCTAAGTTTAAATAGTTTGAAAAAAATACTGACACAATTATTACATAAATAGGTTTTTATTAAATGTCGAGTTATGGAATAGAAAATAATTAAAACAAATTCGCAATTAAATTTAAAAGTGTAAACAATTAAATCTAATGCATCGTGTGGCAGTTGTAATTAAATATGTTTGCGTGTCTATCTAATATATAGAAAGTAACAGTAAAGAAAATGACAATTCTTTGTACTACACAGCTCAAATTATGAAGCGTACACGAAAATGTGCGCACCGTAATTAGACATTATAATATATTTTGAATGCGCAGTGCTGAAAATAAAGTATTGGGGAAAAAAACGTCACCAAAAGTAACTCGCTTTGAACGGCATTTGAACGTCCGCGTAAATTTGTTCAATACAGAAATGAGGTCAATTTTTTATTCTTTGTCTCTGCATTTTCTGATTATTTAATTTACGCATTCGGGCAAAAGGGACAATTACAAAAACTAACTTAAAACCACCTTCAGGGTAAAAGGAACCGTCCTGCCAAATTTGGTCCCCGTCCGTCATTTGGTTTTTCCGTGATTGTCTAACAGAAAGTTGAAAAGTGAAACATAAAAACATACAAAGATACAAACACCAACTGAGCTTTTTATATGTAATAATGTAATTGTAATTCAGGTCTATGATCACAAGCAAAATATCTTACATCTAACTTAGTATAAGTGGAATGGATAAATTAGGTCAAATGACGTGTTTGTAGGTCCATCAATAATCAACATACAAGATCTATTTAAAATGCAAGATTGTACATAAACCTTGGATAAGCATAGGACGCAATAATCTTCTAAATAGAAGGAGCATCTTTAATGTTTAAGATAAGACAAGATGATGGTCTACACCAGGGGTCGGGAAACTTTTTTTCTGAGAGAGAGCCATAAGCACAACATATTCTGAAAAGTAATTCTGTGAGAGCCATACATCATGTTTAAAACTAAAAGTTCAAGTAAATGTGAGCATTTTGTTTAATTTCAACACTAAAAGCACAATAATTATGTCTCTAAATTCTTTTTAATAACATTGTTATACTGTTTTTTTATATGCAATTAATGTAAATATGTAAATCAAAGGAGTCTGAATAAAAAAAATTTTTTAATGAACGAACATTTGTCTGGGAGCCAGATGCAGCCATCAATAGAGCCCCATCTGGCTCGCGAGCCATGATTTCCCGACCCCTGGTCTACACAGATGTTAGTGACTTATATCAATAAGGTAAGTGACCTGGATCAATTAATGCAGTTTGTTGGATAACATGGGTCAGAGGGCTGTTTGGAATTGGTCATCTAGCTTGATAGGTCAGGTCATCAGGCTAGTTAGCTGTCAGTTGGCTCGACACTTAAGATCAGCGGCCTGATCAGAATCTGGTTAGTGGGCAAGGCTGAGTTTGTTTCAAACTACTCTGAGACACGTTATCCAATACTTTCAACCAGCTCTCGAGTACCTGGCGTCCGCATCCCAGTCTGTTCCTTCTGGTGTTTTTTGGGTAATGCCAGTCCTGATCATCAGCTTCATGCCCTCTGTGATGGCCCAGACGACGCCGTATCGACACACAATTTGCTTGAATTTAGCATTGCAGGGAATGCTGTATGACTTGTAGCACGGCCTCTCCTGGGACAGGCCTTTCTGCATCATGACCTCTCCAGTCTTTTTAATGTACCTAAGAGAGGGGAGAATCAGAAAGAATTTGACTTTCATCACATGGATTCTATCATGTCAAGCAGCAAAGTCATATTACGTATTGCAGTTATGACATATTTGTAGTATTAAGAGCTCTAAAGCCATATCACATATTACGCTGAGGTCATATCAAGTAGTACAGTGAAGTCATATGGTGATGTAATGAGCACACGAAGGCCATATCATGTAAGTGCAGTTAAGTAAAAACAACAACATTGTAGATGAAAGGAGAGTTTGTGGTCAGAAATTGGGGATGGGTTTGAGGGGACAGGGAGGGCCATATAAGATAAGACAAGATAAGACATATGGGAGGGGCACATGGGAAGGGTGAAGTGGGTGTGGGGGGAGTTGAAAATGAGAATGCAATAAATAAAAATTATTCATAAGTATTCTCAGTGTAAAAGAGCAAGTTCTGAAGATAAAAGGGGTCTGATGGGGGAAGGTAGTGGTTTTTAAAAAAAGGAAGATTAGTAGGGAATTTGAGAGGCTGTAGTAAATTTAAGGAGGCATTACATGTACATGAATCATGAGGTTGGGGGAAATGAAAGCATGGCACATTTAGTGCTGTGAGGTGGTGGGTGGATGAGATAATGGCCCATTTAGTGCTGTGAGGTGGTGGGAGGATGAGATAATGGCCCATTTAGTGTTGTGAGGTGGTGGGAGGATGAGATAATGGCCCATTTAGTGCTGTGAGGTGGTGGGAGGTTGAGATAATGGCCCATTTAGTGATGTGAGGTGGTGGGAGGATGAGATAATGGCCCATTTAGTGCTGTGAGGTGGTGGGAGGTTGAGATAATGGCCCATTTAGTGATGTGAGGTGGTGGGAGGATGAGATAATGGCCCATTTAGTGCTGTGAGGTGCTGGGAGGATGAGATAATGGCCCATTTAGTGATGTGAGGTGGTGGGAGGATGAGATAATGGCCCATTTAGTGCTGTGAGGTGGTGGGAGGATGACATAATGGCCCATTTAGTGCTGTGAGGTGGTGGGAGGATGACATAATGGCCCATTTAGTGCTGTGAGGTGGTGGGAGGATGACATAATGGCCCATTTAGTGATGTGAGGTGGTGGGAGGATGAGATAATGGCCCATTTAGTGATGTGAGGTGGTGGGAGGATGAGATAATGGCCCATTTAGTGCTGTGAGGTGGTGGGTGGATGACATAATGGCCCATTTAGTGATGTGAGGTGGTGGGATGAGAAAATGGGCCATTTAGTGCTGTGAGGTGGTGGGAGGATGACATAATGGCCCATTTAGTGCTGTGAGGTGGTGGGTGGATGACATAATGGCCCATTTAGTGCTGTGAGGTGGTGGGTGGATGACATAATGGCCCATTTAGTGCTGTGAGGTGGTGGGTGGATGACATAATGGCCCATTTAGTGATGTGAGGTGGTGGGAGGATGACATAATGGCCCATTTAGTGATGTGAGGTGGTGGGAGGATGACATAATGGCCCATTTAGTGATGTGAGGTGGTGGGAGGATGACATAATGGCCCATTTAGTGATGTGAGGTGGTGGGAGGATGACATAATGGCCCATTTAGTGCTGTGAGGTGGTGGGAGGATGACATAATGGCCCATTTAGTGCTGTGAGGTGGTGGGAGGTTGAGATAATGGTGCTGTGTTGAAGCATGAGCCTCAATGTGATTAGTATAAAAGTTACGGTTATTATTAAAATTTAACCAATTTATAGCCAAGTGTCTGCAAGTAAAGAAATGGTGGAGCCCCTGTTCTAAATTTAAAAAATTCATTTCTACCTTAAACCAACTTTGAAAAGATCATTTTCAAGCTGTCATTGTTCTGGAGACTAGGGGTACCAAGTCACCACAGTGTGTCAGTCAACTCACCATGCACAGCTGTCATCCACGCAAATAGTTTCCACATCCCTCACCGCCTCCACCCACTTCATGCCCTCAGGGTGCCTGTTGGTGATCTTGGTCCCCGCGAAGACCACCCCGCGATGGAGCCGCCAGACAATGTGGCCAGACGGCGACACGGAGATCTGGCTGGCTTGGCCAGTTGCCTTGTGCCACATGATGCCCTTGGCACTGCCTATGGATGAGTAGTGGATGTTCTCGCTCTTGTCTGTGAACCACACGTGACTGTTGGACACGACGAGGCTGTAGATGTTGGCTGGTGTCGTGAACTCAGACCAGGAGTTGGCCAGGCGACGGTGACCTATATCCTGCATTTCAGGGTTAAGGTTTGTTTCTTGCGGGTGGACCGCAGACAAATTTTTCTGAGGATTTTGGGATTTGACGATCGGGAATTCTGGGGACTCTGGAGACGTGTCCAAAAAAATTGAATAAAAATCATCAGCCGTGCTCTGCTTGACGTTTCCTTTACGAAATGGGTCTGACGATTCAATCTCATTAAAAACATCATGGAAGGAAGAGCTGTAGGAAATTGAGACTTTCTCTGTCACTGGTAGGTCCAAGTCTACCTGGGGACAAGGTGGGGACTTGGACATTTCTAAACAAGTTAAAGCGTTGTTTATAATCTCCTCGTCTGTCCTGGTGTAAACCTGGGGCAAGCTTTTCTCAGCCTGTCCAGGTGGGGGGGATAACTCTGGAGGCTGACCTGAAGATAAATCCGGAAGAGTTGCTTCAGCTGCTGGGGGAAGTGTTTCATTCGTCTCAGAGCTCTCAGGATGTTCTTCTAATACCTGACTTGCAGACACTTCACTTTGAACAGGTAAGGAAACATTGCTCTCTGAATTTTCTATTAACGTCCTGGACAAAGACTGGGTCTCTTCTGGTGCTATTTGTATTTGGTCATTTTTTTCGCTACTATCTTGGTCAAAGGTGTTTACAGAAGAGCTTTCTGCATGATCACCTTTCAAAATACTGTCCATCAGTTTGAGCATGTCATCAGCTCGCTGAATCGCAGCCAAGGGCGAGTCAACGGCTGGTGTGTTGTTTGGGGTCAAGGTTATATTATACTCATCAGAAAGCTGGCTTGAAGAGGAAACTTGACTGACAGAATCTTCATCTCTTTCCTTGCTGTGATTAGATCCTGGTAAAATGAGATATTGTAAATAAGTTACATGGGCATATTGTATGGTATATTGTATGGTACATTGTATGGTACATTGTATGGTACATTGTATGGTATATTTTATGGAATATTGTATGGTATATTGCATGGTATATTGCATGGTATATTGCATGGCATATTGTATGGTATATTGTATGGTATATTGTATGGCATATGGTATGGTATATTGTATGGTATATTGTATGGTATATTGCATGGTGTATTGTATGGTATATTGTATGGTATATTGTATGGCATATGGTATGGTATATTGTATGGCATATGGTATGGTATATTGCATGGTATATTGCATGGTACATTGTATGGTATATTTTATGGAATATTGTATGGTATATTGCATGGTATATTGCATGGTATATTGCATGGCATATTGTATGGTATATTGTATGGTATATTGTATGGTATATTGTATGGCATATGGTATGGTATATTGTATGGTATATTGTATGGTATATTGCATGGTGTATTGTATGGTATATTGTATGGTATATTGTATGGCATATGGTATGGTATATTGTATGGCATATGGTATGGTATATTGTATGGTATATTGTATGGTATATTGCATGGTATATTGCATGGCATAATACATGGCATATTGTATGGCATATTGTATAGAATAATTGCATGGTATATTGTATGGCATATTGTATGATATATTGCATGGTATATTGTATGTATTGCTGAAAATATTTTTGTGGACAATGGCGCGGGGAGGGGGGGGCTGGAAATATTTCAGAAGAATAAGTGAATATTGGTCGGCTAAAGAACAGGTCATTGGAGATTTAAATATTATCATTATTTTCAATGTGTATCCCTTAAGTCCTGGTGTACCACACTCTTTCATTAAAATATACTTACGAGGAACAAAACAGATATGTAAGTTCTGATTCCAATGAGTTTTACCTTCCAATGTAATAAACTTTTAAAGTCAGGCCTGATAAATTTTGATTTCAAATCAAGACCTTTAGCCTTTGTACACATTTTATAAACATAAAAATATTGGAAGCACATGATGCCAATATCAATTCATTTTTAGCAACTGCATAATCGCATACTAGATGTTATTTGCACTGGATTTCTTAAACTGGCATATCATTTTAAAGGGGGTAGGCTTAAAAGAATGGACCAGAACAGTTATTTACAGATGCACACTCATCAGTAAATCTTGATGCAACTGGTGGGCAGTGGCATAATTTATATAAATCAGCTGCAGTTGGAGAGAGATGAAGAACTTATTGAGTTAAGTCAGACATATAGTACACTAGAAATAGACCCGCACTTTGTAGCGGGAGTGTGCTGACCCTTTTCCCAGTATTAGTTGCTGGTTATTACAATTTTTATTTGCCAAGTTATATTTCAGATTCATCTATTAGTTAAAATCTTATGGGAAACAGAGATATTCCATTTTAAGGGGAAAAAAATAAATATAATTAAATATATTTAAGAAAAAAAAGAGAGAGAGAAAAAAAAACAGACACAATTATTTAATTTTTACCATTTTACCGCGTGAGTTGTTTTCACTTAATGCAGTGCCTTTTAACATTACCTTACTATTTAAAAGATATGATTTATTAAATAATGAATCTTGACGACCATAATAACTAAATTTACTATTTCATTCCCACTTGTACTAAATAAACATAACTGATAGGTTTTCCGAAAGAGCTCTATCACCCTCGTCACTCAAAAATTTCATATATAATTACGACACTGCATAGTAACACAATTGTAAGTAATACAATATTTGTAACCGCGTCTATGAGATAAAGAACATATGGCACTATCCCTTAAAAAGGCAAAGGCTACATAACTCATAGCGCCAATAAACAAAATTATTAATTTACTTTCTAAAATACTTTTTTAAAAAAACCAGTCGTATTAAAATGATATCAAGAAAATGTGCACACCATATTTAGACAATAAAAGATTATAGAAAGCTGGCCGCATAAAATAAAGTCTTGTTATAAAGTAAATGTACTGGACCAAAATAACTCTTCCTTTTGACGTATTCATAGTTGTTTTAACAGGGAAATAATATTTTAAAAATTTTATGTCTCTAAATTTTACGATTTATATTTACGGTTTTTATGCAATGTGTATAATTTCAAAAAAGGAATCATTTTTTGTTCCCTATTTCTGATAAGGCATCATATTTTGTAAATTATATTCAATACACACACACCAGATTTTTTTTCTGAAAAAAAAATATATATGTCCACATTAAAAAAAAGATTCAACCATGTCTTTAATAAGCACATCTGAAAAATGATTAAAAATCAACTTTAGAAATGGCCTATGTTATTCCGACTACAAAGGAATGAACATTACATGTTCAATTCGCAATTCATATTAATTAAGCGTTTTCAGGATCACTTTATTAAATTTAGTCAACTTCTGTTAATACGTTCGGTAGCGAAAGTTTATAATGTATAGTGTATATATATATATAGCTTATGTAAACTTTTTTAAAGTGTAAGTTTATTTGACATAGGCCATCGCTTACCACATAAAATAAACTCGCTACATCTAAGGTTTTTAATTAAATGTCGAGTTAGGAATTATATTTTAAAAAATCGCAATTTCATTTACACATGTAAAATTTTAATCCAATGCATCGTGGAAAAATTGAAATAAAATAATTTAAACGCATATCTAATATATAAAGCTCAGTTGATGTTTGTATGTTTGTTTGTTTGTATCCATTAAAAAAGGCCACTGCTTTGTTGACATTTTTCCAAAAGATCTCTACCACTGTCGTCACTAAAAAAGCTCATATATATTTACGACACTGCATCGTAACACAATTGTAATTACATGTTGTAATACAATATTTGCATCAGCGTCTATGAGATAAAGATAATATGGCACTACCCCCCTCAAAGGCAAAATCTACTTAACCTATAGCGCCAATAAATTAAATTATAAATGTTATATATGAAATGTAATTTCTAAAATACTTGAAAGAAACTAAAGCAGTCGTATTAAAAAGAAATTCAAGAAAATGTGCGCACCTTATTGAGACAATAATAATAAATGGTAATAGAAAAATTCTGGCTTAATAAAAAGTCTGCTCATAGCAACTGGACCAAAAATAACTCTACTTTTGTAATCTATTTATATTTGTTCTAACATGGAAATAATATTTGAATTGTTATATATTTGTGTCTACATTTATGATTAAAATTTACTGCTTTATGCAATTGGTATAATATCATAAAGGAATGAAATTCTTTTTTGAGTCACTTTCATTGCCCAAAAACAGATTTTGTTTCTAAAAAATAAAGAAATTATATTCCACATTAAAAAAAACCCAAAACAAATCAAATGTCTGTTAAAAAACAAATGTGAAACAATGACAATAATTGATTTTAAAAATGGCCTATGTTAATCCAACTAATCAATATAGAAATGAGGTTAAATTTTTCATTCTTTGTCTCTGCATTTTCTGATTATTTAATTTACAGCATTCAGGCAAAAGGGAAAATAACAAAAGCTATCTTAAAATCATCTTCAGGGTAAAAGGAACCGTCCTGCCAAATTTGGTCCCCGTCCGTCATTTGGTTTTTCCGTGGCTGTGCAACAGAAAGTCGAAAAGTGAAACAAACAAACATACAAAGATACAAACACCAACTGAGCTTTATATATTAGATATAGTATTCCCACTTAGACTAGCACACATGTGTCAAATGCAAGGCCAGCGGGCCAAATCCAGTCCGGCATAAATTATATAAGGCTCGAGAGTTTTTTATATCTGGCCCGAGACAGAATTTTAGATCAAAAATATTTTTAATGGTCCTTTTATAATAAAGTTTAAATGAAATTGCCAAATAAAAGGCCACCTGAGACCGCTTGCTTCAGGCCTGTGTGAGCAGCAGTTTTCTGTTAGCACATATTTGTGTGAACAGCTCTTTTGTTTGTTAGCACATATCTGTGTGAACAGCTCTTTTGTTTGTTAGCACATATCTGTGTGGGCAGATGTTTTCTGCGATTAAGATAAACAAAACATCACACAGGGGCCATCTCACCGATTAAAATTTGCAGTCCATCATAAGAATCTCGTTGACGCAGAACATTATTCCCAACAAAAACAAACTTGTAGCCAAGAAAACATGCAAAACTTTCAACTCTGACTAAAAGTCATAACAGTGAAAATAGATATGCCTGTGTGTGTTTTTTTTTATAATCAAAATTTTTCTTTCGAATTTATTAATGTTTTAAAAAAAAAGTTTTGTTTTTTTGCGTGTTAAATTTTTATCCTGTCCAGCCCACAACCTTACATGTGATTTTGAGTGTTGGCCGGCTGAGTGATTGAGTTAGACATCCCTGGACCAGCACGTTTCATTCCACTAATGTCATTCAATAAATTTTACATATCCCAGTTTCAATGATAGGTACCAGTTATTCCCCTTGATATCAAAAAAAGAAAAGATTACAAAAGCATTACATTAGGTATATAAACCAGAACTTGCCTATTTTGTGTCTCTTCTTTTTATGTTTCTTCATCTTGTGGCTAAACACAATGCTATCACCCCCTGGCTCCAAAAATGACTTTGTCCTGTCTTCAGAAATTATGGAATCTTCTTGGTTATTTTTTAGTTGTTTATCAACAGGATGACCGTAGTCTGTCACAATCAAGGGGATATCTGAAATTGATGTAGTCACAATCAAAGGGATATCTGAAATTGATGTAGTCACAATCAAGGGGATATCTGAAATTGATGGTCACAATCAAGGGGATATCTGAAATTGATGTAGTCACAATCAAGGGGATATCTGAAATTGATGTAGTCACAATCAAGGGGATATCTGAAATTGATGTAGTCACAATCAAGGGGATATCTGAAATTGATGTAGTCACAATCAAGGGGATAGCTGAAATTGATGTAGTCACAATCAAGGGGATATCTGAAATTGATGTAGTCACTATTAAGGGGATATCTGAAATTGATGTAGTCACTATCAAGGGGATATCTGAAATTGATGTAGTCACAATGTTCCCATCATCATCATCAATATAATAGATTAGTATTGGTCAAAGATGTTCCCATCATCATCAATATAATAGATTAGTAATGGTCAAAGATGTTATTTAGAACAAAATATTTTAGATTTTCGGCTGTGAATCTTTTTTTTTAAATTTCTATTTTAAAACTTATAGCTTTCCACTCAATATATACAGATCAACATCAATATTTTACCAGTGCGAATATGTTGATGAAAGAATAAACAGTTTTTTGTTGTTTTTTTTGTTTGCTTGTTTGTTTGGGGGGGGGTGCCCAATAAAAAATCAACCACAGAAAAATCTGCCATAGACATGATTATTCATTATTTGGAAACTTTCTGAAAGGCAGAGAACATTCAAACACAAACCTAAGACCCTTGAATAGACCAAACATTCACACAAGAGCCTACACATGTTACAGCAGCACACAATAATTCACATGGCATCTTATGACTCCATTGAATGGTACACCTAATGCCCCTCTACATAATAATTTTGAAGGGAGCAAATAAAAACTGTCAAGACTGAAAAAAAATTTGTGCCATGTAATCAAAAACAAACGTCCAATTATGTGGATCAATTGAAATCACTTTATATTTATTTTATTTTTTACTTAAATTCTGAGAGACTCAGGAGACCCTTTCAAATGCACACAGCTTTGTGGAAGCTGGAGTTTTAGTTATAAACTTGATTGATGACAAAAGACACAAGCGCTTTGTTAGTTACCAATAACTGGTGTTGTGGCTGGCAACTTGTCCTCAGAACTAACATCATGGGGCTTGACCGCAGCCGGTTGTCCTTCCACTCCCATGTACAAACGTACACCTTCTAGTTCTGGGGAGGCAAGTCTAACAACAGGAGGTAAATCAGATGAGGTTACTGTGGCAGGAGGTCTGAAACACAAGGCAGGGCATTATATCTAAGTAATTTTTAAAAAAATAGAAAATAAAAGACCGCTGACCTGTTTCTTTCGGCCGAATTTTTTTATTTCTTCAAATAAGTGGAATCAATTTATTAACACTAATATTTATCTGCTCATAGTTTAATTATTTTTCACTATTCGAGGAACTTTTTAAAAGTCTAATTTACACTAATTTACAACTGTTGCATGTCAAGTCATTTCAAAATAATTATATTTTAATACTGCTTGACCTGTGAGTGGAGCCAAGTAATACTTCTTACATGACAACAGGTGGAGCCTCATCTCCAATTGAATTTTTACTTTTTTCAGAAACATTTTTCTCTGCCTTCTTTGGAAGTAAAGGAATGTTCAGTTTCTTAAAAAAAGAGATCTTGCTGGCATTATCTGTTTCTCCATCTTTGGCTGCGGGCCAGGATTTTTCTTCTTGGGTGGGGTGTATTGATGCCATCACAATTTCTATAAAAAAAATAATTTAAATTCAACATAAAGTAAGTCTCTCCGCTTGATTTTTGTACAAGTCATACTTCTTACCAGTTAAATTAGACCTCGGCATAGTTTAGTCGAGTTAAGTGCAATTATACGTTTAAACTGATTTATATATCAATTTTTTTGTATAAGATAACAATGCTAGTTCAATGATGTATCAAAATGTTGGCAAATGTTTTTTTTAACTTAATGGTAAAAAACTAACAAAGAAAGTTAACGTTATTATGGATATGTAAAAACAATGGAACATTAAAGGTTGGTCCATTGACAATTATAACCAGGGATTCACATATTTTATATTTACATGTTGCACTTTTGAAATGGAAATTTATTAGCCGGACATAAACATTTTACATGGATTGGTATTTTACACAATACATTAAATTAGCTGTTGAAATAATAGTTGATTTTAAAATGACATTAGCTATATCACAGACAAAGCACTAGAATAAATGTAAGAAGTTTTGTAATCCCAAGATAAGCAAATAACTTTTTAAAAGTTGTTTTTTTTAAATTACAGACGCTCTTTCTATTACAGAAGATTCTTGCGTCCTACATTCTGATAAGAATGAACAGACCATGGCGGTCTGTTAACAAGTGATGCAGCGTTCACAGCCCACGGCTATGAGGGGATTGTGTGGCACAATATTTATATGAAGGATTCATTTATAAGAGCATCTTTTTTTTAAATGTTAAAATGCATTACTATTTATGTTTAATATCATTAAAGATATTTCAGACATGTAGGTATTATGTGTCAATAATAAAAGTATTGTAAAATGCTACAATAATCAGCCCGATATTCTAACATTCCATACAAATTGATATTTTTCTTTTTAAAATGCTTGCAAAACTGGGGAGGCAGGATAGTTATTTTACAGCTAATTGAATTCTTTTAATGAGTTATATGATGGCCTTTTAACTAGGGGTCTACCGATATGCCTTTTTGCCGATATTGCCGATACCGATATTACCGATATTTTTTTTGCCGATATGAGTGCCGATATGAGTATTTGTTAGGACAAAAACCAGCGGTCATATTTGATGACGTCATTCTTAAATTTATCACTCGTAATTATTTATCTTTTATATTAGGGGACTACCGACATGCATTTTTGCCGATATTACCGATATTTTTTGCCGATATGAGTGCCGATAGGGTATTTGTTAGGACAAAAACCAGCGGTCATATTTGATGACATCATTCTTAAATTTATCACTCCTAATTATTTATCTTTTATATTAGGGGACTACCGATATGGATTTTCGCCGATATTACCGATATTTTTTTCCGATATGAATATTTGTTAGGACAAAAACCAGCGGTCTTATTTGATGACATCATTCTTAAATTTATCACTCCTAATTATTTATATTTTATATTTGGGGTTTACCAATAAGCATTTTTGCCGATATTACCGATATTTTTTTCCGATATGAGTGCCGATATGAGTATTTGTTAGGACAAAAATAACAGCGGTCATATTTGATGACGTCATTCTTAAATTTATCACTTGTAATTATTTATATCTTATAATTAAGGGGTCTACCGATATCCAGTTTTGCCGAAATTACCGATTTTTTTTCTTCCCGAAACAAAGTTTCCGATGTGTTTACAAGTTCCAGATCATGACCTACATGGGTCCTCATGGGACTCAACAAAACGAACCGTCCTTTATAAAAATGTACAAGCATATTAGGTACTCGTTTTGAAACTTCAACCTTGACTCATAATTATTAATTCTAACCAATAGTTTAATGGCTTTTGCACACGGCCACCTTTTATGAATGAAACAATGAGAGCAAAGTACAATAGAAATAGAGTGAAAATGAGGCTGAAGGTTGAATGGTTGCCAATAACAACAAGTCTTCACACGGTACATTTTGTTATTCCATACGAAACGAAATGTTTTAGACATCTGCGATTCTGCGTGCATCTTTGCTATTAGAGCAATTACGTGAACATAATGTTTACATGTTATACATTTATTAGAGCAATTACGGTATACTTGGCATCGGCACTATTTACACAGTATTTCTGAGTATACGAAAATCGGCCGATACCTAAACAATATGAAAGCACATGGCACACTGTATCGTGGCCGCACATATTAATACTAGGACTCTTTTGACTATTTCAATACCGGTATCGGGGTCGATATATTAATTTGTCGAGATATTGTAAATCTAAATAATAGTGTGTTTTTTTCCGTTTTTTTGTGTGGTCAAAATGTCACTTATTATGAAATATCGGTGACGTCAATATCGGGACCTTTACATGCTACCGATACCGATATTGCCGATATCCAGATATCGGTAGACCCCTACTTTTAACATTAAAAAAATATTTGTAAAATAATTTTTAAGAATAAATAAAAATCTTCTACTATTCCTATTTTTGATAATTTTTAAAAACTTAAATGACATAGACTTCATTTTAAAGCTGGACCATATCTAAAAGACTCAATGTTAGTTTGAGAACTACCTTTACAAACAAAGCAAAGCTATCCCAAAATATTTTGACAACATGTGCAACAATAAATATACTTTAAAAAAAGTTATTTTAAATAACTAGAAATCCAACCTCTATTTGGTTTAGGTTCAGGCTTGTCAGAGATTCGAATAACTCTGGCATCTGCGTGTCTTCTCAGCAAGAAAATCTCCCCCGTCTCCTCCACCACTGCCACGTCGATAATGCCATTCAGTCTTCCCTGGCGAGCAACGACCCGATTGGCTTCTGGGTCCAAAACAACAAGAGCCGAACTTGACCACGTGACAACCTGCTTCTCTTTAAACAGCTTCAAGTGGCCAAACTGAAACTCTGACTGACTCATCTGAAGCTTCCCAGCATTCAGGAGTGAAATCTCTGGCACTGATGTTGAGAGTGGATCTGTGAAGATGATTGTGTTGCTGACAACACCGTTCATATCTGACAGCCAAAGTCTACAGCCAGGCCGGGCAGCATAAAGCTTGGCATCATCAGGTTTACAGAGACCAGGAATAAAACACGCACCAAAGGGACCTGGACTGAAATGAAATGAGATTTTTCTTGAGTTTTTGACAATTAAATATTTTTTATAATGCTTTTTAATTGATTAAATATAAAACTATTAAAGACATCATTTTCAAAATGTAATCTTACAGCCAAAAAAAACAACACAACACTTTCATACTTCTTTCAAAATTTAAAGTAAGCTGTAGTGCGAGCAAACAGGGGCTCACAACCCCTTTTTAAATACAATAACAACTATGAGTTATTCGACCTCATACTCACAAATGTAATGAATTACACATGTGCACAAAATACAAAACTGAAACTATCATTAAGTATACATACTATAGGACATTATTGATACAGATTTTACTAATTATATTTAAATCAGTGATTTACTTTTTTTTAAATATTTTTTTTTATCTTCCCATTATCTTTTAGATTCAAAGCCCATTTTAGTAAAACAATATAACATTACAACAAAAAATATTTTTATGATTTAAAAAAACCATTGCATGACATAATTCTTTCTTACAATTTTCTTTCCTGTGTTCCTACATTGACTATTTGAGATTTCATATCTATTCTAACAATAAAGCTGCGTTGTCTGGTAGAGACTAGAAGTACTTTATGACGATAGTCAAGCTGTACAATTTCTGTAGCTGGTTCAATAAGCAACAAGCTTGAGGAGCACTGACCCTGACAAAAATAAAGTTCGTGTCAATGAAAACTTAACATGTTTCCTAGCTAAACAGACTGCACTTAAGAAAAGTATTCAAATAAAAAAAGTATTATTTAAGCTATAATCTATATATATAACTTACCAGAAATTAGAACAAGCACAAGACACGAGCAAATAAGCATGACGAATGACCTTCTCTAGGGTAGACCAATCACAGTTTATGGTTGGAAAGCGAGGGTGGTACAGGGTGGGATGGGGCAGGTGATAACAACCGCAGTGTGTATTTCGCGAGACCAACAATGCGTCCGCGGTTCCCCCCTGCTCCCCCCGCAGATTCACTTGCGTTCATGCTGCTGCTTGTGTCCGTTCTTTCCCCCCGTTCTTTGCACTATTTATGAGCAAGTCTGCGGCGTATGCTGCACCCCGGGTCGTATCTAGTCTATTATAAAATGCTTGGGCCCTTGCATAACATTTTGATTATTAATTTTTTTAAAAATTGTTTAAACTAAAGTGAAAGTTTGTTTTCCAAGCCCAATTGCAATTTTTATGTTACTTAAAATGTTCATGACAAAATCAAAGCTCTTAACAGTCAACAAAGCTGTTAACTTTGATACCAAAGATTAAGTCATCTACACCTTCCTCTTGATAAAACCACACTAAGCACTCTCATGGCTCCACAAACATGAAAATGTCATTCCTTAATCTTTTGAATCTTTAAATTGCCAATATATAATAATGTAATTAAATTTAAAATGTTATTTAAATTTTCAAATTATCATGACATTATTGCATCTTGTGAATTTGAATTTTTTCCTCCGAATTTGAACATCATATTATTAATCTCAATATTGAGAGGATTTGCAAAAAGTCCATATGACAGACTAAACAATAAATTCCATTACTACACAATTACTACACTTACAAATATTTGGAGATCAAAGACACTTAGCAAACATATAGAACTTAGGCTATTAAACTCTTGCGTAATCCCTGTACTAACATATGGATGCAAAAGCTGGAAATCCACTCAAGCTATAGAAAAGAAATTTATGCCTTCGAAAACAAATGTCTCCGAAAAATTTTGAATATAAAATGGAGTGATTTTAAATCAAATGAAACAATAAGAGAAGAAATCAACCAAGAATATGTGTCAACTTTTATAAGGAGAATATGTTGGAATTATATCTGTCATGTTCTTCATATGAACACCAAAAGGCAAATGAAAACAAGGAAGACCAATGGAAACCCTAAATAGAACAATCAAAAGAGAAAGCTCAACCATGGGTCTAAGAAATAATCAAGACCTAATACAATTGGCGACGGATCGTCGTAAATGAAAATCCATGACTTCTGCCTGAGAGGAATAAATAACTAACTAACTACACAATTACTGCAAACTGTTGTGGTTTCCCATTGATTATGTTTTGAATTAATTTCTGCACGTGCAGGATCATGTTACATCTGCTCTTCAAAGGTTTTAATCCAAATAAAATGTAAAAGTTAGGTTAGCAATGTATAAAAAAAGGTGGAAGTTTGTTTTCATACCTGATAAAAATCTATTTCTGTGGTTAAAACAGTTCCATTTTTGTCCCCGCTGTAAAGCTTCATTCCGTTTGTGCTCCATTCCAAACAGGTAACATAATGCTTGTGCAAGCCAGTGACATCAAATTTCTGCGTCTGTAAGTCGACATATATATTTTTATTATCATGAATGTCAATAAACAATTCTATTCTATCCAAATTCAAATCCTGCTCCTACATTGTCTTATGATCTTACAGACTATTAATTTAAAAAGTTATGATATTTAATTGAAGTTTGCGTAATCACAGATTGTCAAGGGTGATGGTAGAACAAGAAAATAATTGTTAAGCACAGCACTTAACGAAACTCTAGTCTACATGTTAATATTATTAATAGCTAATTTTTAAACGCCGATAAAACATTTGTACAAAATGTTATTAAATCCCTTATATTAACTTCACCGCCGCCTCTCTCTGTCTGTCTGTCTTGGGCGGGCGGAAAAACAAAAGTCAAAAATGACCCACTTCCCGTGATCCGATCGAGCTGAAATTTGGCACACGGACCCGTCTCACCTAACAATGCATCATATCAAAATTTCAGATCGATCGAACGTACCGTAATTAAATTAATGCATTTTTAATTTATCCTTATATAACGTATGTAATTCAAATTCACTGTTTGTTATTGTTTTTTTCCCACGTGAGAGTTTGAGTTGACGCGTTGAGGCGACCCATCGAAGTACCGGCGTGCTTTTGTTTACATTTTACGTGTCATGCTGAGCTCGGTCCCCCCCCCTAGGGTTATGAAGCAAAGTTGAGTTAAGACAGATTCAGTCTGTAAATGTTTGTAGCGTTTGAAAATAATCAATACTGTTAGTTATGTCTCATATATAAGGGATTTATAGTCAAAAACTTTGTTTTTACGGGTTTGTTTTATTTTTATCTTTAAAACAACAACCTCTACTGTATTCCTCACTTTAAAGTTGACTAAATAAATGAATTTTAAATGCATTTCATAGCTCATATAAAAATAACACAATAAAACCTGTTTCTTTTGTAAAGATGTTGGTCCAGGCATACAGAATATAGTGATGTCTCCAGATGCAGTCCCTGTTGCCAATTGATCATCAATTCCATGGTGCAATCTAACACAGGTTATCACATCACCAGTATTCTGTAAATGTTAAGTACCAAAAAAGCAAGATACATAACTAAAACAGATCACATAAAAAGTAAATGAAGCTTTCAGGTAATGAGCAATGTTTCCTTTAAGCTGTGTGGCAGAGAAGTTACCTGACTGGCGCTGTGCAGCAATTTAGAATTACCATGCAGAACACTTTGATAATGATAATATAATATCTTTGTTTGTGGGAAGAAAAATTTTGCATATGGACCAACAAACCTTAGAGGAAAAATTGGTAAGGAGATCTTGACATTTTTGTATTAATCAATATGTTGTCTAGACATGAATGTATCAAGTAATGCTGAGTTCAATAGAATTTAAAATATAATTTCTAACTGTCCTAAATGAGATACTTATAATTTCTGAAAGGGCACATGAATTATTAGATGCTTAATATTTTCTTTTGTTTCATGGATGACTTAATTTAAATATGATGTAATAAGACTGTGACCGATGTGCTAACCTGTATGGTTCACCCACACTTTGTACTGGTTTTGGGCATTTGAAAGGTGTAATACAATACAGAATTCTGTACAGTATGTATATAAGTAGTATAAATTTTTATACTAGACAGTGACAACACACTTTTAAATACAGTATTACTAAAATAGAAAGATGAAATCCTATTGGTCTATTCAAAATCACCATTGCTCATAAATCTGAGATTGGGAACATTTAAAAATTTAGAATTACACCTTAGAGTCCTAATGAAAATTTCTTAATTGTATTATAGCTTTGCTCTTTAGTATCTACTATGAGCAGTAAAAAAGGACTAAAAAAACAGCTTGTGTATACATGTAATAATAATTTTCATTTAACAACTTATATCAAAATAGTGCCTATTAATAGTACACAAAAATATCCACATGAATTTCCCACCACTATGTTGAATAAATATGGCAATAAATTTATGATTAACTAAATAAATTTAAGTTATGAAATTTATTTTTTCATTAATTTAAAGTAGTATATCGTATTATGAAAGATAGCTTAACTAACTGGCAAATGTGTCTAGTTAATTTATGAAATATTTGCCACTTACCAGTGTAAAAAACACACAATTAAAATGAAAAAAAAACATCCATTTATATAAAAAATGAAAACTTTCCAATTGTAAACATGCAAATTGGGCATGCAGGGAATAAGGTGGGGTGGTTATTTTTAAATTAGATCCTTCTAGAAAGCTATACAAACATTATAATATAATGATATAAATGACGATGAAAATGATAAATAATTTTCCCTTTTTCTATACAGGTTTTCATGCTGCTGTACAGTTTTGGGTTCACTTAACTTTTGTTCAGTTTTTTATCCCAACAGGTTGGAATGTATGCTGTGGTGTAAATTGGGGTGCATATGAGAATATTAATATATTCCATGTGTGTCAGCACTACTTAGATTCTTATAAGGTTTTAAATGAGTAAAATGGACGCAATAATCTTCTGAATAGAAGGAGCGTCTGTAACAGATAAGATAAGATAAAATGAGTTGTTGTTTTTCAAATAATTTAGTTGGTGTGAATTGTCATTGCCATTATTTTGCCAGTTTACATAAGTAATTTTAATTTATTTAATCCTATCTTTTTATGTGAAGATTTCCAAATGTATAAAAATAGTAATTTTTCAATACGCAGATTAAAAATCTGACATACATTTTTTTCAAAAATAATCATATTCTAAAAAAAATCTAAATTTGCAAGGTTATATGCAAAAACTTACAGCTGATTTTAATCTCTGAATTGAATGATCTTTTCTGTTGTATAGGAATGTCAGGCCCACATTGGTTCCCAGGGCGATAAAGCCTATGTTGGCATCAATGCATGTCAAAATTAGATCACATGACATCAATAATCCATGCTGTGCTTTTCTTGGAATGAGGGACAAAAGGCTTTCCAGTCTTTCAAATTCCTTTAGAACATCCTCCTTCTCATGATTATTGCCAGCACATTTTTCTTTTAAGTCTCCAGTATCAGAAGAAGCCATTTTTTTGTTAACATTAACAGCTTCTGCTCTTTGAAAATTATGAACCCAATGGCAATAAATGTGAAAATAAATAGCTCATTTCCCCTGAAATTATAAACAGAAAAGTGATCATTATTTATATAAGCACTCTGGTAAACATGAAATAATACAGTGAACTAACCAATTAATAAATAAAGGTTTTTATATGATACAGCTACAATTTTTTATTTAAATACACTAAAAGGTTAATGAAGCTACCTATGCTCTTACGAAGATTTGGGTAAAACTGTGATGTTTTTAATTTTAAAACTTTTAATTATAAAAAGTACTCTGTTTTAGGTTTGAGAAAAATAGACTCAGCTATGCCTATAGGCATAGGAGGAAAGGGACCTCACTTTGCCATGACAATGAGTTAAACATAGTTGAGCACCATTCTCTTTGCTTTATTGAATTTATTTTTATGTCTATGATTCTATGATGAGTAGGGCAAGGAAGAAGTAAAGTTCCCTTTTCAGACCATGTTGGCCTATGGGGCAAGTGAAGAAGTGTTCACAAGTTTCTATAGCCATGCACGGCATATGAGGGAATTGTGTGGCTAGCATCCACCTTTTTCTTTACCCAACTAATGTCAGGTATCCATTCAGAGCTGGGTAGACTCAGGAGCATCTTTAGCAATGGGAACAAGACACTGTCTTCACTGGGCAAGGAACACGTTAAGAATATTTTGGAATGACTAAAAGAGCTCATTCAGCCGGTACATTTAATTCATGGGGAAAATAGTGAATTTATGGCAGCATTTTACTCTAGATTTAAAAATGTGTCAAGAATAGTCTGAAGAGTCAAAAAACTGCACCTGAGAAGCTCTTCTTCTTCTTCTGAGCATAATCATTAATTTCGAATGCAGACTTCCCGCTAACAACTTTATTGTTTACCTCTAGAATGTCTAATTTAAATTTTAATTATTCAATTAATATGAATCTAAACAATAATAATTTTAAGGTGACCAGACTTCCCAATTTAGGCGGGACAGTCCAGATTTCAGACCTCATGTCCCGCTGACCCCCGTTTGTCCCGCTTTTTTCAATACTTCATTTCATAAAATAAATACAATTAGTTTTATTGTGATTTTGGGTAAGAATTAATTAATATTTTTTAAAATTTAATTAAATATTCAAAACTGTGGGTTTTTTTTATAAATTTAAATTGCTTTATTATTAGCTAAGCCGGTTAGTGCGTCGATTTCTGTGGTTATTTACATTTTACTCCTTGATACTGCTTTCCCGTGACTTGTCGGCGATCCCCCGATACGTAAGGTGACCAGACGTCCCGATTTCAGACTTCATGTCCTGCTAAAGTGACCAGACTACCCAGAAACCTGGGGGGGACTCCCCCCCCCCGTACCTGGCCCCCCGTACCTGGCACCCCGTACCGCTTTGCCCCCCGGAAAATCTGGTCACCTTAATAATTTTAAATAATAATACGTTTACAGTGTAGGCCTGTAAGAAATGCATGTATGATAACAGATGAAATGTGTAATTCAGCTGTAGGTTTCTGACTACCTAGCTTTATTAATGTTGTCACAGCATATAAATAATATAATGTTAGCAGTAGCAGAATAACCTAATAAATCACAGAAAAAAATGGTTTATAGAAAAGAAAACTGTGCACTCAATAGGCCATGGCCATATCCATAAGTCTATAACTATATGATAAGTCTGGCGACCATCTTTGTTTATTATATTTTAATTTAAAAATTTATACGACTCTGAAACTCTAAATTCTAAACCTAACCCTAATCCAAAGTCCAAACCCAGACCAGAACACTAAAACCACCACCTTCATTACATTTATCAATTTATTATAAGTATAAGAATAATGACACATATACCCAAGCCCAATGCCAATACTCTTACTTCATAATAATAAATTTAATAATAATTACACTTATTCCCTCAATACAATTGAATTTTTGAAAACTCCTCTCGGCTTCATATACTAAGCCTACATAGTTTCTTCAAACTATACATTATATACGTGTCCTGAAGTTGTTGTGCTTATAGGTCCTCAAATTATATAAATATTTAATATTTAAGATTGATGACACTTCCAAATGACTGTAAATTGACATTTCCGACAAAATAAAATTGTGTGTCTTCTAACCTCGATTTTGATTTAATAATAGTTCAATTAAAATTATGTAGCCGAGGGGTACATTATTTTAAATAGTTAAGAAATGTTAACTTTGAATTTGAAACAGGAAGTAGACTAAAAAAATAATAATAAACTACAAAATACTTCCGGACGTCTGTTGCCGTATCTACCGTTAATGCTATATAATATAATAATATAATATATTAGCTAAATTATAGATATTTTTAAATAGTCAATATATATTTCCATACTGCCGTTACCATTAGTGTTACACTTGAAATTGCAGTGGAAAAGCTACGGCTACAGAGTCACCGCGAAATCCCAAAATGACAATTGAGTACATTATTATTATTATTATTACATTTACATTACTCATTACATTTAATTATGATTTAATAAAATTAATTTTAATAAATTGTACTTCGCCCTCACCAGGGTTTATTTGGCGATGAGTGATGAGCATGTCACTACTATAGACCATAAAAATGATTAACAATATCTAATTTGAATTAATTTGCATTATCATTTTAAAGTAGTTGAAATTCGCAGACTTACTCAGTGTTTTGTGTTTATCATGTGATTTTGTTTACTTTTTATTTTAACATTCTCCACAAAAATTGTTAAAATACACAAGTATGTAGATAAAGTATTTCGCTATTTACAAAAATATTGTTTAACTAACTAGTCTTAGTACAGAAGACTATGACTGGGGGTGGGGTCCTAGGTTGTAAAGGAAACCAAAAAGGTTGGGTTTAAGTTTATTAATTTTTTTCTATTTTCTTAGCATCTTTCCCGCTGGGAAGCAAATACGCTTTTAATTCGAGATGGTGTTGCTTCTATCGTTCAACTTAGCTCACTTGCATACATTGGCAAAATTTTTTTATAGAATAGAGTCAATAGAGAGTTTTCTCTACCACACCGAAGAGGAAAATGACAGTTATATTTTAATATCGATTTTGTTGATAAATTAATATGCCACCCAGTGATGGCAGTCAATGCATCTTAAATTTTTAATTTAAGGCACGGCAAGATATTAGAAGTTAGAAGGTTTAATTTCAGGTGTAAAAGATATACATTATTATTAATATCCGAAAATCTACCGTCTATTGTGTTAAATAAAATAAAGTATTTTTTTCATCTCTCACCGGCTCTCAACTCTCAATCTTTATTGTTGTACTTTGCGTAACAAGATTTTGGTTGTTCGAATCAGAGGCGTAACTGGGTTTCTGGCGCCCTAGGCTAATTTATTTTAGGTGCCCTCTATTTAAATAAAAACTTAAAAGTTAGAGGTTTAGCGGCGCCCTTTTGAACTGGCGCAGGCCGGCGCCCTTGGCAACTGCCCCAATGCCAAGCCGTTGTTACGCCACTGGTTCGAATGGAAGGGGTGGGGGATGAATTACGTGCGGTCAGAGGCGGCTTTAGCAGTACACGGTGCCTTATTCATGATTCGGAGTGTCATCTGTGGGACCAAAAGGTGCAAGCTGCAAGTGTATGATTTATAGCAAAAAGAATCTTATTAGGGCTGCGGAAATTAACGATTAATTAATTAATCGTTAAAAATTTAATGGATTTTTTAAAAAATTCACCGATTAAGATTCGATTAAAATTTAATAAAATATTTCTAATATTTATTTTTCAAATTTTTTTCTGTATATTTTTTCTTTACTTACATAATTTTCCCTCGTATTATTATTTATTTAGACGTGCATACGTAAACAAAAGGGGTTTCTTCCTTATTTCTTGCATAGCAGAACGAATTTCCTGTGTTAGTCACAAAATTTGGCAGCCATGGAATTGCCGTGACTTAACCGATTTCGCTAAATAATGAATCGCGACTTAAGGGGATCTATATCTGCGTAATAAAGTTAAAATTAATTGAAATTAATCGATTAATAATTTTTTTCCAGATTAAACAAACAATTTTTTTGAATCAGTACCAGCCCTAAATCTTATACAAGAATCGTATATAGAATCTTATCGCAGTCCTATTCTATATGATAAAGAATCTTATACCGCATTACTTTAATAACAAAATAATTAAAATTTAATTAAAAAACAGCGTGACGTCACACATGGCCAGACACCCCCTCCCCCTTGTCACAAACTGTCACACTTTCTTACACCCCCTTCCCCCCCCTCTGGAGCGTGACGTATTTTATGGGCGGCCCCAAAGTAAATTTTAATTATGTTGATTTTGTTTCTACTTTCAAGTTACCAATCTTATGAAACATTAGAAATCGAAAAAATACCATAAAATAGAGATCAGATTTGGTTTTATTTGGATTTAGTGTTAGCCTATAGGTACGAAAATCTAAGTATTTCATTGCCATTGTATCACTAATTATAGGGATCGAAGTTAAGTGGTGAGCCACTTAATAAATATACCTTTCAAAGATGAATAATGAATTACATGCCTTCAAATAGTTAAAGATACCCATAGAATAACCTTAATATATTAATTTCATAGTTTCCTTAACTATAAATAAATGCAATATTTAAAATGTATTTTTTATTTGAATTTTATTTTTGTAAACATAAGTTTCTGCTACTAAAATTTTATTTTTATTTTTAAAGTAACACAAGTTAATAATAAAATGTCTCACAGTATTGTAAATTAAATTTAAAAGATATTAAAAATTCTTATCTTTTCACCTAAATTTTCTTTAAGAACAATGCAATATTAAAATATATTAGTACCGGTGCTTTGTGGTGCAGCGATTATGGGCTGTTATATTGTAATGCACGTCAGATGTTGACAATAAAAATTCATTTTAAGATAAAGTGTTCTTTCTCAATGACAAAATATAGTGTCTATTTGTACACCCATATAGTTGAAAATATAATAATATTATGTATGTATATTTGGATACAAATTACGTCATCCAACAATTTGATGATGGCAATGATTATTTTTATTTCAATTTGTTTAAGTTGATAGTATGAAAATTATTCTAAGGTAATTTATTAAAAATTAATATTTTGTTTTTCTTTTTGTTTGTTTTTTTCATTAAAGTAGCACAAACAAAATGTGTGTTTCATTAAAATACGTTTATTCACTAAAAATTGTATGCATATCCTATTAAAGTAAGGTTTAGATAGTTTGAATTAGTCTATTTTAGTGAAAATTATTACGATTTTTCACAAGAATGATTAATCGCGATTGTTCAAATTTTACATAATGGTGAAAATTTGTTAAGATCGTGGATGGTGAATTCACCATTGCAGAAAATTATATTTTTATTTTGCTCTCAACTGTTTGATGATTTTTTCCAATCAATTTTTAGCAAGGAAAATAGTTTTAACAAATAGTGGAAATTTAATCTCAAAATAAGTCAGCATGAGTTGAGTCTACTGAATAAGTCAAGACGATTTGAGTCTACTGCAGATTCGATCATTTTCCCAATGGAAGGAATTAGAAATAAGAATTGGACATGAAATATTGATAAAGAAATAAGAAAAAATGAAAGGAAATTCTCACAATACTTGATATAATTACATTCTTAGCTAAACAAAATTTGGCGCTGAGGGGTCATCGTGAAAGTATTCATGTGGAAGACATCAATTCAATTGAAAATAGAGGACATTTTCTAGAGCTTTTGGACTTGTTCCTATCTTTAGAACATGAAGTACAACTGAAATGTTTTAATCCATGGATCGAATGATAAAGGAATTAAAATAACTCTTTGATCAGTTGCATGTCCATGTAAGAAAATATTCGTGTATAATCCCATGTAACCTACTAAGTGAAGAAATTGAATGTCAAATAAATGATTTTATTGACATTGATAAATAACAGTTCCATAATGAAAGAAAAATGATCCAGGTTTTGTGGCTGTACCTATACTACAAAAAGAGGCATTGCGTTGGCAAAATGGAGGAAAAGGCCCGCTTGTCGTATTAGTTTATAAATAAAGCTTAAATATATTATATTGTTTTGACTGCACAATTTGGTTGTGTATTTTGTATTCTAAGAATTTTTATAACAATTATTGTTATCAGTGTCGCTAGTCGTGAAAGGAGCTTCTCCAAACTGAAGTTGAAAAAAATTATCTTCGTTCCACATGATTTAAGACAGGGGTTGGAAAACCATGGCTCGCGAGCCAGATGTAGCTCTATTGATGGCTGCATATGGCTCTCAGACAAATGTTCGACTATTCTTTTTTTTTAAAGTTTATTCAGATTCTTTTGAATTGCATAAACAATAAACAGCATAACAATGATATTAAAAAGAATTAAGAGACATAAGTATGGTACTTGTAGTGTTGAAATTACACAGAATGCACACATTTACTTGAATTTTTAGTTTTAAAAATGATGTATGGCTCTCTCAGACAAAAAGTTTCTAGACCCATGATTTAAGACTACAAAATCTTGCAATATTGTCCATAGAACAAAATATAAAAAATTATTTAAATTTTGATCGCATAATACACGATTTTTCTACTATGAAAGTTAGGAAAATAAATGTATAAATAATATGTTAACATACTAATGTACATAATTTGTTTGTAAAAATATAATTAAATCATTTATTTATAAATACAAAATAAAAGCATACTAATTGGTAATTTAATTTTTTGGTGTAAAATTTGGAATACGTTTGTCTCATGGGGCAACCTCAGTAACTTGCTTGAAACCTTAAAAAAAGTATCTCGTATTTTTATAAAAATATGTATTTATAGGTATAACATCTTATTTGGCCTCCTTTATTGCCGCTAACTTAAATATGGCATTCAATGGTAGAAATTTTCGCCACCTTTACTTTGTTTCAATTACAATTATTTATTTATGTTTATTAATTTATAAAAACCACGATTCTATATACCTAAATAGGGCGGCAAATTGGAGACCGCCCCGGGCGGCAAAATGTCTAGCTACGACACTGAATACGCCACAAAGCTTTGACCAAAAAAAAACAAAAAAAAACATTATTTTCTATTTGAAAATAAGTACGTTTCAAATCAATTTTTTGTCATTTAAGTATTTATTTAGTGTAGGTCTACATTGTAATATCGTAACACGCGTGAAGTATGTAAAATGGCATTAAATAAATTGTAAGCCAGTGCTTCTCAAACTTTTTTCGTATTAGACGACCGGCAGGAATTTTTCCATTTCACCAGGTACCGGTGCATTCTTTTCCCGTTTTGACGTGATTTTCCCTGTACTGATAGCAAAATGAGCAACTACATTGCTTAAAGCCCTATAACATTAAGTTTGAATTCGGTTTGTTTTATATAATATAACTTTTAAAAATTTGTTTAGTTGCCAAGGCAAAGCAAGACAGCTAACGAACAATGCAGCGACAATGCCAAAAACCATTTGATGCCATTAACCATCTCGATTAAGGTGCCGTCCATAAATGACGTCACGCACCTAAAAGGGGGGGGGTTCACACTTTTGTGACAACGCGTGACGAAGGGAGGGGGGTTGAAGAAATGCGACGTCACATCAAAAGGGTAACTTTAAATAAAACTTGTAAGATTTGGTCGCTTACAATTTATTTAATGACTTTTTTATGTTTTTAATATTTTTTTTATTTTTAAAACCATCAGTGCTTCTCAAAGTACCGGTCCGTAGGGCATCAGACGCCGGATTGAGTAAGTTATCAAGAAATTAAAATTAAATCTAATTATAATCCTTAAGTTTGAGAACCCACAAGAAAACTTATAAAATTGTTACCCTATGTCGTTTGATGTTGACATCAAAGCATTTGTGATGTAACCGCAGCTCCGTTTGGTTTTCTTACGGCAGGAGCCGGCGAACTTTTTTGCCCCTTACCCCAAAATATACAAGTTTATGTGTGCGTTACCCAGACTCAAGGTCCTGCCCACATGACTCGGGCGGGGATTTGGGGGAGCGTCGTTAGCCCCCCTCCCCCTAAAATGCAACATGTTAGTTTTACAAGCATGATAAGTGTATAAAAATGATATGAATAGGATTATGTGTAGATATTTTAAGTCAAAATGACGCGGAATATCCTTTTTTTTTGGGGGGGGGGTCTATTTGATAGAATTATAAAGTTTTAAGTGTGATATAATTGTTCGATTGGTTTTTGGTCTAGCGCCTCTGGCCATTCTAGATATAATAGTATTCATTAACTTTATTGAATGCATCAAATTTTTGACATCGCAATTCGAGAGTAGCACAAAACAAATGTTCTTCCTTAGCTCAGTTTTTAAGGCATTAATTTTAATTATCACATAAAGCATACTTGATACAGCCAAGTCATGTGGATTAAGATTATTGTCACTCGTGTCAATATAAATGAAAGTAGGGTGGATTTAGGTGTCTTCGTATAGTACGTAGGCAGAAGCGTAACTGTGTTTTCCGAGCCCTTGGCTAATTCATTTTTGGCGCCCTTGAGAACTACAGAAAATGCTAAATTATACAGAATAAGTTGATTATAGAAGGATTAGTCCTCGGCGCCCTTGGCAACTGCTCCGATGCCAAGTCGTTGTTACGCCTATGTACGTAGGTAAGAAATCTACATAGTTGTCAAATTTTAAAAATGCATTTTCTGGAAGGAACCGATCTAATAGTGGGCATATGTTCCATGCGTACGCGTACACGTACACATGACGTATATATCTAGTGGATGGTAGTGGATGTTATATGTCCCAAATGAGTCTGCATTACCACCAAGAATTCCATTTGACCACAGATGGGGTAATTTACCCCTGTTCGCCGACCTCTTTCTTACGGGATGCCCGACAGTCAATTGAGGGATTTTTAAAGAGTACATTTCAAAAATATTATTTTTAAATATTTTTTTCTGAACAAAGAAGTTAACCGTGATTATTAAAAGTCAATGTTTAATTTGTATGCATTAAATAAAATATATCTTATCTTATCTTATCTGTTTACAGACGCTCCTTCTATACAGAAGATTATTGCGTCCTACGCTTATCTATGGTTTGTGTTTAGTCCTGCATTTTTATTAGAGATTTAAATGTTGATAAAGTGTTGGTTTTCCTGGATTCTTCAGGCAACCCATTCCACGCCCGAATTCCGGACGGGAAGAAGGAAAACTTGTATGTGTTTGTTCTTGCATACGGAATAAGAAAGGTGTTTTTATCCTTATGTCTATCTGAGGGTTGTATTAAGTTATCTTTGTGTTGTATTTCTAAATTAGAATTAATTGCTTTATGTATGATTACTACTTTGCTCTTGGTTCTTCTATCCTCTAGTGTTTCAAGGTTTAATGATTTAACTAATGGTGTTACTCTTGTCAGTTTCGAATATTCTCCAGTAATGAATCTGGCAGCTCTTTTTTGAATTTGTTCTAGTTTATCAATGTTTTCTTTGGTGGATGGGTCCCATACAGAAGATGCATATTCTAGTGCAGGTCTCACCAAAGTGAGGTAGCATTTTAGTTTTATATCTCTATTATATTTGTTAAAGTTCCTTTTTATAAAGCCTAAGGTTTTGTTTGATTTTTTAATAACTTCATTGACATGGGGATTCCATGATAGTTTCTCATTTATTAAGACTCCTAAGTATTTTGCATCTTTAGTTTGGGTCAGTTCTTTTCCATGAATGTAATATTTTGAATTTATTTGTTTCTTTTTCTTTGTTACTCTTAACAGTTGACACTTTTCTGGATGGAAAGACATACTCCAGTTAGTTTCCCATTTTATCAATTCATCTAAGTCTTTTTGTAAAATTTTGCTATCTTGTTCTGATTTTATTGTTCTATAGATTATACAATCATCAGCAAATAGCCTAACTTTTGTACCTGTTGAGATGTTGTTGGGTAAATCATTTATATAAATTAAAAAGAGTAAGGGACCTAGCACAGTTCCTTGTGGAACTCCTGAGTTAACCTTTATTGGTGCAGATTTAGATCCATTAATTATTACAGTTTGCTCCCTGCCCAAAAGGAAGTCTTGGATCCAGTGATGTAAGGAACCTGAGATTCCAAAGTAATTAAGTTTTTTAAGTAAACTAAGATGGTGAACTTTGTCAAATGCTTTTGAGAAGTCTAGTAATATTGTATCTATTTGATCATTTTTGTCCAAGCCTTTTGATAGTTCATCTATTAAACCTATTAATTGTGTTTCACATGATCTGTTTTTTCTAAAGCCGTGTTGATGTGGGCATAGGGCATTATATTTGTCAAGGTGGTTAACTATTCTACTATATATTATGTGTTCTAGTAATTTACAGGTGATACTAGTAAGTGATACAGGCCTGTAATTACCAGGGTCTGATTTATCCCCTTTCTTAAAGAGTGGACTTACATAAGCTAATTTCCAATCCTGGGGCACTTTACCATTTTTATATAATCTAATGATGTTAACACAGTTCGTTTTTTTAAGGCCGGTTAAACGTTTTTAAAAAACGGACGGGTTCAATTGGATACCTAAAGATTAAAATTATAAAAGTCTATGTTAATATTATTATTAACCCAAAAGGAGCGGATTCTAGCGAATTTATATGTTTCCAATGATTCAGCATTACCCCCAAGAGTTCCCTTTTTACACCAAATGAGATAAAGGGCCGTCCATAAATGACGTCACGCGATTTTGGCCGATTGTTTACCCCCTCCCCCCTCGTCACAAAAAGTTACCCCCCCCCCTTTTCTAAAAATACGTCACAAAAAAAACACACGAAAAAAAACGTATTTTCTATTTGGAAAATAAGTATGTTTCAAATCACTTTTGCTGTCATTTAAGTATTTATTATTTATTTAGCGAAGGTCTACATTGTAATATCGTAACCCGCGTGAAGCGTTTTTTTAAAACGTTTAACCGGCCTTCAGAAAACGAACTGTCGAACTGTGTTAACATCCTTGGATTATATTTTATTTAATGCACACAAATTAAACTAGGGCTGTTAACGATTAATTTAAATTTAATCGTTAACTTTTGAAAAATTAACGATTAATTAATCGATAATTTCGATAAAGCCAGAAATAAAAATTTATGATGTCATAAGTAACACTTATTAAAAGTTCTTGTTGAAAATCTAAATAACTCTTGAATGTCTCCTTTATATATATCATCTTTTAACCAACTACGAAAAAAAAAGTGTGTTGCATTATTTGGTTCAAGTGATTAGCGCGTCTAATTGACAATATAACCAGCCGAGCTGAACAATCATTCCCATTGAACTGAGGTTACTGGTATACACAAAACGGTCTTTGCAAAGAATGACATTATCGGATATCGGTGTTCATTAAGTTTCCACCATTGTAGAGGGTTAATGGATTCAGGAACTTTCATATCCATTTAGTAACGCAGTAATTCATCAGAAGGGCTTTCGTCATTTTATATCTCTGAGTCAGACTCCATTACTGCCATTAGCTTAATACGCTTTTCATTTGGTTTGATAAGTTGGCGGAGTATTAGAACCATGGCAGGCAAACAATTTCTCACAATGGATACAATAAACGTTATCAACATTTTGAACATTCTCGTCAGTCAATAGTTTAATTCGAGTTATCGTCAGGAAATTTGTTAATATTTATCTGCCGCTATTGCGTATTATATATTTTTAAAAACTTTTTTACTTCCAATAATTTGGTATGTGATGGGTCAATTAATCGTTAAAAAATAATTTAATCGTTAAATTTTTAATGATTAATCGAGAAATTAATAGTTAATTTCCGCAGCCATAAATTAAACATTAACGATTAATCATCACGGTTAACGCCTTTGTTTAGAATTTTCTTTATTTAAAATGAATATTTTTTCAAGAAAATGCATTTTAAAAAATTTGACAACTATGAGGATTTCTTACCTACGTACTATACGAAGACACCTAAATCCACTATACTTTCATTTATATTGACACGAGTGACTATAATCTTAATCCCCATGACTTGACTGTAACAAGTATCCTTTCTGATATTTAAAATTAATGCCTTAAAACTGAGCTAAGGAAGAAAAATTGTTTTGTTCTCCTCTCAAATTGCGATGTCAAGGATTTGATGCATTCAATAAAGTTAATGAATAATTGACTAATTTTAAATGGGCTCATTTATCAATATATCTAGAATGGCCAGGGGCGTTTGACCAAAAACCAATTGAACAATTATATCAAACTTAAAACGTTTATAATTCTATCAAATAGACCCCCCCTTTTTTTTTCAAAGAAAAGGGATATTCCGTGTCGTTTTGACTTAAATATATACACATAATCCTATTCAGATCATTTTTAGAGATTTGTCATGCTTGTAAAACGCACCAGTTGCATTTTCGGGGGAGGGGGAAGGGGGGGGCTAACGGCGCTCCCCCAAATCCCCGAGTCATGTAAGCAGGACCTAGAGCCTGGGGGTATGGGGCAACGCACTCATAAACTTGTATATTTTGGGGTAACGGGCAAAAAAGTTCGCCGACTCCTGCCATAAGAGAACCAAACGGAGCTGCGGTTACATCACAAATGCTTTGATGTCAACATCAAACGACATAGGGTAACAATTTTATAAGTTCTCAAACTTAAGGATTATAATTAGATTTAATTTTCGTGGCTTGATAGCTTACGCCAACCAGCGTCTAATGGCCTACAGACCAGCACATTGAGAGACACTTATTAAAAAGAAAAACGCATTAAATAAATTGTAAGAGACCAAATATTTCAGTGGAAGTTTTATTTAAAGTTACCCTTTTGATGTGACGTCACATTTCTTCAACCCCCCCTCCCCCCCTCGTCACGCATCGTCACAAAAGTGTGACCCCCCTCCCCCTAGGTGCCAGACGTCATTTATGGATGGCCCCTAATATACCACTGTTCACCGAGCCCTCGGTTAAACCGCCCGATAGCGGTAACCATGTATTTTTCATTAGTTTATAAACTCCACAAGAGAATGCAGCAATTTAAACACGTCTCGTCCATTGGTGGCATTATATTTACAACTCTTGTGTGACGTACTTGAAATCGTGAAAAAAAATTGGGAAAAAAAATAGGGCTGCGGAAATTAACGATTAATTTCTCGATTAATCGTTAAACAATTTTAACGATTAAATTATTTTTGATGATTATTCGACCCATCACTTACAAATTATTGGAAGTCAAAAACTTAAATAAATAATAAAAAATAGCGGCCGATAAATAATAAATTTCCTGACGATTACACAAACATATTGGAACCAGATAATATCAACACAATTGTCTTTTTGTGTAATTGGTTAAAAGATTACATTTAAAGGACACATTCCAGTGTTTAGATTTTCAACAAGAAAGTATTACTTATGAAATCGTAAATTTTATTTTTGGCTTTGATCAAAATTAACGATTAATTAATTAAAAAGTCAAAGATTAAATTTTAATTAATCGTTAACAGCCCTAAAAAAAAACCCACAAAAACCACACACAAAAAAACAACAAAAAAACTCGTGAGCTAAATTATATAAAACAAGCCGAATTCATACTTAATCTGTTAATCTTATAGGGCTTTAAGCCATCTAGGGGCTCATTTTGCTATCACGTCTGTACAGGGAAAATCACGTCAAAAAGGGAAAAGAATGCACCGGTACCTGGTGAAATGGTGAAATGAACTTTTACATAGCTTCACGTGTGTTTTGATATTACGATGTAGACATACACTAAATAAATACTTAAATGACCCAAAAAAAATGATTTGAAACATATTTTTTTTCAAATAGAAAATAAGGTGTAATGCACCACCAGTAATACTCCCTACAGTCATCAACATACAACAGGTCTTCCCCATCGGACATACCCACATCGGCAACGAAGAGAATCAGAAAGATGCTCATGATATTTAGAATCATCTTCACGGCTTAGGTTGGGTTTTCTGATCTCACTTAAACACTAGAGCGTAGGCCTATTTATTTTAAAGTAGAACCTGACAAGAAACTCAATATATCGATTTGTATCCTTAAAACGAATGCGCTCGCGTCGAAGGCGTAAACAAAATTGAATTAACCACAAAACAGCCGCCTATATATCGGGGAAAGTGGGGAGAGGGTGGTTGCCCAGTGCAAAATAATTCGGGGGTTGGGGTTGGGAATGGGCATAAAAATCAGAAAATTGAAAGGAATTAAAATACTCTGCTGCCTGTTACGGTCATGTCTTTTTATCTCCTCAAAAAGAAATTTAAAAAACGAATCTACTGTATTGGAATATATGTGTTTTTTTGTTGTTGTTTTTTTAATATTTTTTTTTATTCAGCAGCATAGATTTGGGTTCAGTTACCATGTCATATTTGGTGTTTAGCGGCTAAGATTTGGTGTTTTTAAAAATCGATCCAAAGGTTTTTTCGGCAAACAATCAACCAGACACCACAAGTTAATATAACGGATTTAAAAACTTCAGCAACTAACTGGAAAACGTAATCTTGGATGGGTGCGCAAAGTTGAAAATCAGTTTTAACATAACAGTGCAGTGGCTTCATAGAGATACGAGATGCGCAAAGGAATTGTGTGGTTTAAACTAATTCAATTAAACCCTTGTTAATAGACCAATACATAATTAACGTTTTCTGCTAATTGCTTTACCGGTCAAAACATAAATGAACACAAGTATTTTAATTAAATTTAAATTAATATGTCTGGGACAGAATAAACTCTATTGCGGGTCATCAAGAAACCATTATAACAACAATTAAGAGACGTAAGATGGCATGGTTCGGTCATGTATTGCGACATGATACCCGGACAAAAATTATCCTTCAAGGAACTATAGAAGGGGGCCAGTGAAGAGGTCGACGGCGTAAAAGCTGGCTGGACAACATAAAGGAATGGACAGGGATGATATTGCATGAATTATTGGCGGCCGCGCTAAAGATAGGAAAATGTGGAGATCGTTATCTGTTGATGTGTCCATGCGCTCCTCCCAACGACCGCAACGGCCACGGGACTGATGATGATGAAATTAATATTACATACTCTGCCAGAGAAAAAAATATTTAAGTAGAAATTAAATACAGACAAACGAAAAGAAGAAAGATGGGGAAAAGTTCTCAACAATAATATAAGATAAGAGAATGGAAAATAAATATACAAATTAAAGTTGTTGTTTTTTAAAAATATATTTTTTTTACAGTGGATTCATGGACCCGTCAATGAAAGAAGCCAATTCCAATCACTTTTAGATGAAATTCGGAAAAGGTAAGTTCACCCAGAAAGGTATGAAGGCAATATGAGCAGCTTGAATGAACCGCAATTTTTGCAAGCAGAACAATGTATCTACAAGTTTACGGCATTGGAATGAAGTAAATTTACTGTAAAATAACACCAAAATCTTATCGTTGGTCACATACTTTACATACGCGCTTTCATCTTTGGATTGCTAATTAATTTCTCTCCATTCTTCCATTTGTTTCTCTTGAAACTTATTTAAAAAAGGAAGGGGTTTACCGTGGCAGGAGGCAGCGAACCATATATACGCTACTCACTCTACTGCTTGTTGCAATAATTGAGTGACCTGATTGTCCAGCGTTTGAGCTTTGTGCTTTGCGTTGTGTGGTATTGAAACCCTATAACAGTCATATTCCCACTCAACAGTCATATTCCCACTCAACAGTCATATTCCCACTCACCTAAATTTTAAATTTCAACTAAAATAAATAGAAGTAAAAAAAAAGATTTTTAAAAACCACGTTTTTAGAAGCGGACTAAAAAGAAGAAAATAATTTAAAACTTATTAGTTCAAGTACTTCGATTTAATATGACTAAAAACGTGGGGTGGGCGCTTATGAGGTTTAACATATGCGGTTCACTCATTCTCTCACTTATAGATCTCTCTTTTGCCTTCTAAATTAGAAATCTTTAATTTTTATACCAAACACCCATCAATTTTTTTCCTCTATGTTACAGACGCTACTTCTATACAGAAGATTATTGCATCCTACGCTTATCTTTGGTTTTTGCCTAGTACTGAGTTCTTATTACAATTTTGAATGTTGATAAAGTGTTGGTTTTCCTGGTTTCTTCGGGCAACCCATTCCACGCCCGAATTCCGGACGGGAAGAACGAAAAATTGTATGAGTTTTTTTCTTGCGTACGAATAAGAAATGTGTTTTTATCCTTATGTCTATCTGAGGGCTGTATTAATTTATCTTTGTGTTGTATTTTTAAGTTAGAATTAATTGCTTTATGCTTAGTTACTACTTTACTCTTGGTTCTTCTATCCTATAGTGTTTAAAGGTTTAATTATTTAACTAATGGTGTTATTCCTGTCAGTTTTGAATATTCTCCAGCAATGAATCTGGCAGCTCTTTTTTGAATTTTTTCTAGTTTATGAATGTTTTCATTGGTGGATGGGTCCCATAAAGAAGATGCATACATATTCTAGTACAGGTCTCACCAATACATAGTCATATAAAGTAAATTATGTGTTTGTGTAGATTTATGTAAACTGCATCTGTTGGCCGTGGCGTAGCGAGGGGGGCAGGGGGGGCGACACATGTCCCCGGGCGCCACGTTAGGGGGCGCCAAAATGAGTATTAAAACTCATTATTTAATTTTGTGTTGATATAAACTAATGTATCCCAAATACGTTTGCAAGATTGAATTTTGGAGCTCCGAAAATATATTCATTACAAATCAGTTGGCAAGCATGATTTTGGCGCCCCCATTGAGCGTTAAGGGGCGCCATTCTACTCATAAATAAATGACACGTCCACAATGTAGGATTGCTGATGGCGATTAAAAAAAAACTTGGAGAGACTGGGAGTGAGAGTAGGGGAGCAGTAAGAGACAAAAGCGATTCTATTAATAGAACAGCCAGAGACGACACTAAAAGCAACCAAAATGACCAAGACAAGAAAAAGGAGTGGCTTAAAGCAGTAGTTCTCAACCTGTGGTCCGTGGACCACTAGTTGTCCGTGGACCACTAGTTGTCCGCGAAGATGTACCAGGTGGTCCGCAAGCAAAGCATTAAATTTACGCACTGTATGATTCATCGAGAAAGACTAACGAGTAAAAGAATTAACGCTGACTTACAATATATTTTTATCTGGCCTAAATAGTTTTTAAATTTTATCAAGACTCGTCTATTAAATTCTCATTTCTTTGCTTTCTTATGTTCGAATATGAATCTTGAACATTAACAGTTACTGATGTATACTGAAATTCGCTGGTTATAAGACTGTTTGAATTACGTGATGACGTAAGAGAGTTTCTTGTAGAAAAAACTCAAAGCTTGTTGATCATTTGAACCATAGCTTATGGGTGGCTGTTCTGGTTTATTTGGCTGAAACTTTTGAAGAACTCAATAAACTTAATTCAACTCGGCAAGGAAAGCAGACACATTTTATTACTCTCAGTGACAAAGTGTCTGCTTTTACGAAAAAGCTTGATCTTTGGAAAAGAAGATTATTTCAAGGTAACTTTGACTTTGAGATATTTGATCAATTATACGAAATCACCGAGAAACCAGAAAATGTCTAAATAAATAAACAGCTGTTGACAAATTTGATTTCTGGTCATATTCGATCAATGCAGGGCCAATTTTAATTCTACTTTGGTGATTTTTAACGTTCAGTGGTTTTTCGTGGGTTTCCAGTCCTAATCTCGCACACATTGTCTAATCAAAAAAAAATACCAACATCGTAATTAAACTAATTTGTTGAACTGACTAGCGATACCACTTTGAATATGTTGAATCAGAAAGTGGGCTTAATGAAATTTTGGAGTACTCCGAACTGTCTCAGATAGCTTTTAAAATACTTTTACCCTTTGCAACTTTGTGAAAGTGGATTTTCTGCATTGCTTACAATAACAACAAAGCATCGTTCATACTAAATAAACTAATATAGCAGTCTTTTTAATACAATACTACTGTTTATGACTTAAAGTTTTTTTTATAGTTAGCAAGTAGAATTAAATAAGAAGACTATGAGACTAATATAAATGACATTTGTTCTTTACAAAAGAAAGCCATTACAATACAGTTTTTGGAGCACGCAAAACGTAGCATATTAGTATAATTTTACTAACTAACATGTATACTACTTATGGCTAACAATAATCTTCTGTATAGAAGGAGCGTGTGCAACAGATAAGATATACACAGTATAATTATATTTAACTTTCCAGCTTGGCAGTAGCATATTTTTTAGTAGTGGTCCGTAGCTAAGACACACATTTTTCAAGTGGTCCTTGAATCTCAAAAGGTTGAGAACCACTGGCTTACAGAAGGTCTCTCCTCTCAAGGGATTGTGTGGGTATGTCAAAGCAAGTTGGATTCCTTTTATATGAAACATCAGACACCGCCATTCTTTCCTGTCTCTCTGTGATCAAACTTGATCAGTATGATCCACTGTTAGAAAAGCACTTACAAGATTCCCGAGAAAATCCAGGTTCAGTATCTTATTTATACAGGAAATCCAAAATGAATTTATCCACCTACTTTCATCGACTGTAAGTAATCAGCTGTTAAGTGAAATCAGAAAAAACAAATACTACGGTATCTTACTTGACTCAACACCCGATCTAAGACACCGGGAATATCTTTCTCAAGTCATCAGATTTGTGGATATTGATTTTCAAACTAAAAAAGAAACCATCAAAGAATCATTTTTTAGGTTTTATCCAGAAACATTCCAAAGACGCAGCAAGCATTGAAAGAGTTATCGTGGATAAACTAGTCTAATAAGATATCTCTAGCCGACTATCGGTCACAATGTTATGACAATGCTGCTGTAATGACTGGGCATATATCCGGCCTTCAACACCGAATATGTGCCAGAAATCACAGAGCATTGGTCATCAACTGTGATAACCACAGCTTAAACTTAACAAGAGTACACTCAGCTAAACAGGATCCAGTTGTTATCACGTTTTTGGAACAGTTGAAAGTATAATTTTTTGTTTTCTCTCGTTCAACAACTCGTTTGGAAGAATTAAAAAGAGTTGTGCCAATCACAATGAAGAGGAAGTCTGAAACACGTTGGAGTGCATGATCAGAAGCTGTTAAAGCAATTTATCAGGGACTTGATTTCACTAGATAGATTGGTAGAGTTGTTAGAAAAATTATCAAAACATACAAATATGACGCCTGACACCAGAAGTGATGCAGAAACTTTGCTGTCAGGTATATTAAACTTTAAATTCCTAGTTTTGTTAAATTTCTGGAACATCATACTTGGGGAAAATTGATCGTGTCCAGAAACGGTTGCAGAATCCCACTGTGAATTTTAAGGAAGCAGCATCTGATCTTGAATCGCTTGAGCAAGAAATTGTCAACATTCGCGATAATTTGAGCCAGGTTGCGGTAGATAATGGAAAAGAAGATGCACAACTTGGGGAATCGAGGTTGACAGAAGGATTAGACGACATCGGAGGATGCCTGAAGAAATAATAAGAGATGCAGGACTTTCTGCAGAAGAAGAATTGCACGTGATATGAACAGCGTAATTGATAGACTCCAACAGGAGATATCAATACGGTTTATACGTCTAAAAAAATCTAAACAACAAATTTGGATTTTTACAAAACTCTTCTTGCTGAGACAAAAGTCGATACACTTCGTTAAAATTGCTTAGATTTTGCTAATTTATACGACACTGACGTCAATGGTCATGACTTGTGCACATAAATCAGAGACTGAAAAATGCTTCTCAGTAACCGGACTGAAGTTCTATCGGAAACTCCTTTGGATGTTCTTGGTTTTATTGTTTCATGTGGAGATGACGTATTTCCGAGTCAAGCGCATTTCACTTCAAATACTTCTAACAATTGCTGTTTCAACTGAAAGCTGTGAGTGGTCCTTTAGCAAACTGAAGCTTATTTAGTCTTATTTACGTGCTTCGATTGGAAAAGATAGTCCGAGTCTTATCTTTTTACAGACGCTCCTTCTATACAGAAGATTATTGCGTCCTACGCTTATCTATGTTTGTGTTTAGTCCTGCATTTTTATTAGAGATTTAAATGTTGATAAAGTGTTGTTTTTCCTGGATTCTTGAGGCAACCCATTCCACGCCCGAATTCCGGACGGGAAGAACGAAAATGTGTATGTGTTTGTTCTTGCATACGGAATAAGAAAGGTGTTTTTATCCTTATGTCTATCTGAGGGTTGTATTAAGTTATCTTTGTGTTGTATTTCTAAATTAGAATGAATTGCTTTATGTATGATTACTACTTTGCTCTTGGTTCTTCTATCCTCTAGTGTTTCAAGGTTTAATGATTTAACTAATGGTGTTATTCTTGTCAGGTTTAAATATTCTCCAGTAATGAATCTGGCAGCTCTTTTTTGAATTTGTTCTAGTTTATCAATGTTTTCTTTGGTGGATGGGTCCCATACAGAATAGTCCAGTAGTACAGGTCTCACCAAAGTGAGGTAGCATTTTAGTTTTATATCTCTATTACATTTGTTAAAGTTTCTTTTTATAAAGCCTAAGGTTTTGTTTGATTTTTTAATAACTTCATTGACATGAAGATTCCATGATAGTTTCTCATCTTACACTCCTTAGCATCGAAAGAGAAACACTTGAGAATTTTAATTTTGACAACGTAATTGACGAGTTTGCGACAATCAAATTAAATCAAGGAGAATCAATTTTTTTGTAGACTATGTCTAATCGTATAATTAGTAGAGTATTTTTGTTTTCAAATAAATTGTTTACAATCGTTCAGAGAGATATTAGTCTGTATTCTATTTCATTAAAATACCAGAAGCTTCGAAGATGAACTATATAAACCGTAAAATTTCAAATTTTTCTTAGGGGCTCAATGAGCCCCCAGAACCTTTCGGTCCGACAAGGGCAGTGGCGTCACTAGGGGGGGCGGGGGGGGGGCGGGCCGCCCCGGGTGACACCCATCAGGGGGTGACACCCGAGCCTAAAATTTTACTGTGTACGATTTTATGTCAGAAAACAAAAGATGACACATTTTTTAATCTAGAAAGAAATTAAGAAATACAATGAAATACGTTAAACGCGAAAATTCTTATTAAAAAAAAATCAGTTAACTTGCAATAATAAAACAGTCCCAACACACGAACAACATTAAAACAAATTAGGAAAAAAAGAAAAGAAATAGTCGCAGCAGAGAGATCTTTAAAAAAGGCTGGAATGAAAGAGGCAGTGTCTTCTGTTTTAAAAGAAATAAAGCCATTTGGGCTTGGACACACCGACAGCATGAACGAATCCCACCTCACGACTCCCTCCACCACAGTGGGGTGGGGGGGATACGATTTTTATCACCACCCCCATCCCAAAGAAAAAAAAATCAAAAGATGGGTTTTCTTTGTTGATGTTTTTCTTGAGGAAAATTATGATTTCAATGTCTTTGAGTTAATATTTTATATATATATATATTTATTAAAGGCGTGAAAGCATAGATATGCATTTATATACAGGTAGTCCTCCGGTTACGACGGTCCCATCCCGACTTTCGCTGTTTAGTGCTTACGAACGCGCCCCCGTAAAGAATAGTATTACGCGTTATTCCGTTTTTGAAAAAAAATAATTCATGAGGTAACGAATTCTTTTCTCTATTTGAAATAACAAAAATTATTGAAAAATATGTATGATTATTATTTCAACCTATAACTTTCGTTTGCGAATTTTTCAAATGGTGAAGTTTTCAATCCAAGTCAATAAAGCTGAGTAAGCTTACAAGTTCTTTTCAATGCTCATTAGAGAGAGCATATTCAGCCTTTTTCGTCCCATGCAAATTCTCATTATATATTCTTTTCAACTTTGAAAAGGATCGCTCTCAGCTGCAGTTTGATGTCATCATTGAAAGATAGATGCGAAGTACGATGTGTACATTTGTAAATGACTGTGTGAAATGTAGCTCATTCAAAAGCAGCAACATTTTTAGCTCTGTGCAAGTTTTTTGAGTTTCGCTTTGTACTAATTCCTTTTCCTTACCCTGAGCCTGGGGCTGGACAATAACTTTTTTAAGAGCTCTGAAAATTGGACTAATTCTGAAGGTAAACAGTCTTCGAAATCACTCATGAACCTACATGTGGAAGAAAATCAGAAGCCCCGAGCCCAGTGCTCTTTAATGGTCTTCCCGGAAGACCCCCTTAGCCATCTGGCCACCAAAGGGACATAACAGCTGAGGACCCCCCCCCCACCCAAAAAAAAGCGGTCGCTTCTGAAGCGGCCACCTGGGCATCCAGGACATACAGTCAAAGATGCCTCCCACTAAGTTGCCCTCACAAGGAGGTGGTGGAATTTCCTACTACGACCCGCTACCACTTTGGCGCCATCCCGGCAAAGCACACGGGTCTCCATGGTTAGGACCGCCACAGACCGGGGGATCATCAAGGACCTACCTAGGGTGCAACCCCCACTGGAAGGTTTCCTCAGAGCTGGCGTCCAATGCGTTCTTCGCGGCACTTTTTGCTAATCCGTACTGGCGCTCCTGGCCTTAAACCGGCACCGCTCGATGGCTTTGTTAGTAAATTGAGGGGGACGAAACGGTTGCTTCGGATTTACCCGACCCCTTCTTCGAAATCACTTGAATGTTCTTCCATTAACTTGGCTGCTGCCCATCGGGTGGCGAAAGTGCTGAGCTCAGTTAGGTTTGTAAGAAAGCCAAATTTCTCATGGATGTATTTATATGCACCTAACCAATGTTGTAGGGCTTAAGAAAGTTTGTCAATGATTACCAGAAATACCTCAATCTTGAATTTTTTTTCTCCAGGAGAATACTGTTTTGTTGATGTCCCTTTATCAAACTGACGCTTTCTTTTTTGTTTGATAGTATTGAAGATTGTTTACACTGTTTTTACCACGGACTTTTCCTTTCCTTTGTCTTCATAGGCATAAAATTAAGAATGCTATTTTTTAACAAACTCAATGAGAGACTTCCTTTCTAAAATTGTTTCCCAAATTTCAAGTAAAAAATAGCGACTTCCAGTTGTTCAATTTCCTTTAGAAATCCTTCTTCAAGTCAGCAGTCACGTGGCTGATTTTCATTCGTTGCTAATTCTTCCAGTGCTGCGATATTCTCATGGTATGAGCTATTAACAGACCTTACAGCATAATGTCAGGCAAGGCTTTGTTAGCATGTATCAATTTCATATGTTTTTGAAGTACCTGTCAACGATGAGTAGATGCAACAAGTCGGGTATAATGATTTTGCAGAAGACAAAAAAATCTGACCGCAGTAGGACAACCTGCTGCTCTTTTCCCAACCAAATTAAAGGAATGAGCTGTGCACGGCACATAATGAGCTACAATGCACTTCTCACGAAGAATAGCCTGGTTTCCGTTATACTTCCTACTCATTTGCAGCATTGCCGTATGACTGTCCAAGGCATTTTCAGGGATTCGTACAAACACAATGGCCTGCATCTTTATTATACACTATAATTCATAATAAGTTTGGCGTCCTTAAATTATTGGGGGCTTTAGCCCGTTCAGCACCCCCCCCCCTTTTAATCCGCCATAGGGGGGTCCACGCATCTGTGACGATGTGGTACGAGGAGGGGGTGTTTAAGAAATTTGACGTCACATAAAAAACGCGAAACTTTAAATAAAAGTTCCACTTAAATATTTGATTGTTAACCATTTATTTAATTAAGTTTTCAATGACTTCACGCGTGTTACGATATTACAGTGCAGACTTACACTAAATACATATTTAAATGACAAAAAATAATTTGCAACATGCTAATTTCTATTGAGAAAATACGGCTTGGGGGAGGGGTGTCAAAGCTTTGTGACGTCATATCGTAAAAAAGGGGTGGGGTCTAAGTTTTTGTGACAAAGTATGACGCTGGGGGAGGGTGGGGTAAAAATCGGCAACCTCGCGTGACGTCATTTATGGACGGCCCCTTCAGTCGTGAAGGGGTGACACCATGAGCTACCGCCCCGGGTGACACCAACCCTAGTGACGCCTCTGGACAAGGGGCGCCGATTTTGTGTCATGTCCCTGGGCGCACATGAGCCTAGCTACGCCACTGTTTGTTGGTATTGGAGATATTACGTATCTTTAGTATCATTTACCTTTATAAACAATAATTTAATTTTTCAAGTTTTTGTTTTTAAATTATGCATTAATTACCAAATTCTCTTAAAAATTTCTTTTATGTTTTAGGTATTAATAGGAGAAAAAGTAAGTCCTTGCATTTTTGTTACAGTTTAATAAAACATAATATAACTTGTCATGTAATTTTAGATTTTACTGATAATCTAAAATGCTTCCTTCAATTTAGAAATTTTTTCAAATGATAAGATTTTCGAACAGCACACATATTAACAAGACTCATTAAGAAAACTGTAGATTTAAAGACCAATTTGATTAAAGCAGCATTTATTGTGTAATAAAAAACACATTAAATTAGTAATAAATGTGTATACATTACTATACATGTATATATATATATATATATATATATATAATATATATATATATATATATATATATATATATTTATATATATATATTATATATATATATATATTATATATATATATATATTTAATATATATATATTTAATATATATATATATATATATTAAATATATATATATATTTATATATATTAAATATATATATATTTAATATATATATATATATATATTAAATATATATATATATTTATATATATCTAAAATCTAAATAAATTTAGAATGCCTCCTTTATATGTCATCTTTTAATTAACTGTGCAAAAAGACAGGTAGGGTAAGTGTTAAAACCATGGTAGGTCAAATTTAAAAACATTTTGAACATTCCTGCCAGTCAATAGTTTAAAAACAAAATGTTATAATTTATCGGCCGCTACTGTTTATTTTTAAAAAAATGTAATTGATGGGTCGATTAATCGGTATAAAACAATTTAATCGTTATAATTTTTAACGATTAACCGAGAAATTAATCGTTAATTTCCGCAGACCTATGGCTATGGCGGCTGCATAGCAGCGTCAATAGTGCGCTCGCCTCACAAGTTGTGGGTTGTGCGTGGGATCTAGCCCACATTAAGGCCACAATAAAAATGTTGACAACTGACTATTGCTAACAAGTCCTTCGCTGACCTGGAGAGGAGATGGGCACCGTCAAGGTCTACCAACCAAGCCAATATATATATATATATATATATATATATATATATAATATATATATATATATATATATATATATATATATATATATATATATATATATAATAGCAAAATACCCGCGCTTTGCAGCGGCAAGTTAGGATTTCAGTTACCGTTGAGAACCCGTATAAAACAAATTCAAAACACCAATAGATTTCAATAATTGTTTGTCAATATTTGTTAAGGTCGTGTAAAATCAAATGGGGAATAAAATTACATTATGGGCCCCGTGCAAAATGGGTGCAGGATTATGTCCATATCTCATAAGGCCTGAAGATTTCAATCCAGGTCATTATGGAGATACGTGTTAAAATTTATTTAAATTGTATAAAATCTAATGGGAAATAAAGCTTTATAAGTTAACGAACATTTTTTTTTGGCCCGGCCCCAAAGGAACAGACGTTAGGAGTTCATTACCCTATAGAATTTGTATTTTTCATATCAAATGGAGTCAATGTTTAAATTACCTTTCAGCTAACTGTCAGGGTATGAGAATCACTGCGAATGATTGTTGTGAGATTGTTGTGAGATTGTTGTGAGATTGTTGTGAGCCAGTGTTGGAGTCGGGTCAAGGCGTTGTTGACGGGTAAGAACTCCTATCACGGGAATAATGTCTAGTGATGGCTGAGTGAACTTCTGGTCACACGGGATATGTCAGGGACGACCAGAGGACACGCCAGGGGTCAGTTGAGACCAGTTGGGGGGTATATAAGAGAGTAGTCGAGACGAGTGCGGGGGGTGGCAGAAAGCTGTGTAGTTCGGACAGTGTTGTGCGGTCAGACCGGTCAGGATAGACCGGGGAGCTGCAGGGTTGCAGTAACACAGAGAGTTGAGTTTAATGTCGCCCAGAAGCGGTCAGGCTAGGACCGAGGGGACTTAACGCTTTGTGTATTTACGTAGATCTGAAGAGGACTTGAGCATGGGCCCAGGATGGTCGAGTCGGACCGAGGGCATGCTTGAGCATACAGCCAGTTATATATAGATGTATTTGATGTCAAGGCAAGACAGCCAGTTGTACAGTTGTACATAGCAGAATAAACATTGCATTGTTATACCGACTTGTGTCATCTCTTGAGTGTTGTGTGTAGCGGAGAGCAAACAATAATCCACCAACGAATGAGACCTTAACATGAAGTAGCAGAAGTTATACCTAACCAGGATAAACTTCTAGAGCACATGAATAAAGCCAAATACTTTACGAAACTAGACTTAACAAAGGGATATTGGCAAATACCTCTTGAGGAGGAAAGCAAAGAATACACAGCTTTTCAAGGCCCAGACGGGGCATATCAATATAACTTTATGCCATTCGGATTGGCAACCGCACCGGCAACGTTCAATAAAATTGTTAAGAAATTATTCAAAGGAGTAAAAGAGGTAGTTACTTATTTTGACGATATCTGTGTATACACAGACGACTGGGAGTCGCATATACGAGTTACTCGAGAGGTTTTAGAGATTCTTAAAAAGGCAGGGTTCACCATTAAACCATCTAAGTTAGAAATAGGTAAAGAATCTATCGAATTTCTGGGACATAGAATTGGAGCAGGCATCTTAAAACCAGACATGAACAATATAAACAAAGTGTTGGAAATAAAACGACCCAAAAATAAGAAACAAGTAAGGGGACTAGTTGGCCTAATAGCGTATTACAATAAATTTATACCTAATTTTTCAACGATAACAGCCCCATTGACGGACCTTACAAAGAAAGGTAAACCTAATAATATATGTTGGACTAAGGAATGCCAACAAGCATTGGATACAATCCAAAACTATTTAACAAATAACCCCATTTTGGTTCTGCCCGACATTAAGGAACCTTTTATAGTTCGTACAGATGCGTCAACGAAGGGATTGGGGGCATGTTTGATGCAGAAGAGAGACAATATGCTCCACCCGGTTAAATATATTAGTCGTAAACTGGTTGACAGGGAAACCCATGTTAAGTCTCTATGTTTAGGTGGATTGTACCTTGCTCTCCGCTACACACAACATACACAAGAGATGACACATGGGGGCATTATTCATTAGGATGCATTTAACAGCCTCTTCATTCATGTTCAATAATAACTTGTTTCTACATAATAAATCCCTCAACCCCTCAAATGTTTTCTCTGTTTTTGTACTGGCCACCCAATTGTCTAAACTTCTAACCAATTTTGAGTGAAATAATCTAAAATTATTACTCTCCGGTGCTAGTCTATTCCACGCTTCCCTGTATTTCTCCCCATTAAATCCTGCATGTTGCAAAAGGAGTTGCTTGACAGTGTCATAATCATGCAGTTTTGTCCTAACGTCTTCCGTCATTAAGAATGATTGTAACTCAACCGTTAGCCTTACTTGTAACTCTATCAGCCATTGACTTTTTGGCACTTTCGCCTGAGTCACTACATGTTCAAATGTCGCCACATATTCGTCGAGTTCTTGGGACCCGTCAAATTTTTGCAAATTTTTTACTATTTGTCGAAGGTCTTTGTTTTCTCTCGAGTGGCCTGTCATGTCCAGTTCAGTTTCGTCTCTCCTTTTAATTTCTGCCAATTTCAATTCGTGCTCCCTTTCTTTCTGTCTCTGTTCCTCGTCATACTCTCTCTGTTCCCTTTCATGCTTCCTAATGTCCGCGGCTTCCTGTCTTCTCTTATCTTCTCGTTCGTTTTCTTCCTGTCTTCTCTTATCTTCTCGTTCGTTTTCTTCCTGTCTTCTCTTATTTTCTCGTTCGTCTTCTTCCCATTGTCTCCACTTGTCTATTACGTATTTGTTTAACTCCTGCCCCTCTAACTGTAACTTTCTCCCCGTCTCCCTAAAGTCCGCCATTATTTTATCGATATCTTGTGTTTTTTTACTTCTCGTTTCCATATTGTTCGTTTATATATGACAGGTATGCTATATCTAATTATATATATTATATTATATATATATTATTTAACAGATCAATCTTACTATAGCACACTTCCCCAATTTAACACTATTTTATAAGTAATTAAGTACGTACTTACTGTGGGCTATATTTCAGACATAATATCCATATACAATGAAAGTCCCATTACACAATAAATATCCATTCGTAAGAAGTTCACAAAGTCACACTTTTTGCAGTTTCCTTGTCACTTAGTAATGTTTTTCTCCACCTTGAATATCTTCTCGATCTTTTCCCGATTTGAACTGTGGTGCTGTGGGTCGTCTCGGCTCCTTAGGGTCCCACTGTAGCTGGGACGGGATGGTTGGTTCTGCAACTTGACCTCCCGGTACAGTTTGTAATCGTCTTCTCTCGTAGTTGGCACCGTCTGTCGACGCCCTGACTGCCTGTGTTCGTCGCTGGTTCAGACGTCGTTGCTGTGCTGGTTCCGACGTCGTTGTTTTGCTGGTTCTGGTTCGAGGCGTAAGCCCTACGCCCTACGCTTGACTCTCCCTCGACTTGTACGGTATGTAACCGACCCCTAACAGTAGGTTCTGCACTGATGTGTTTTCGTCGTTTCTCTCACGTCGATTCTTGTGTTGCTGGCGGTGCTTGGCAATCCTGAGACTCTTTCGTTGGCCCGGGCCCCCATGTTAAGGTCTCATTCGTTGGTGGATTATTGTTTGCTCTCCGCTACACACAACACTCAAGAGATGACACAAGTCGGTATAACAATGCAATGTTTATTCTGCTATGTACAACTGTACAACTGGCTGTCTTGCCTTGACATCAAATACATCTATATATAACTGGCTGTATGCTCAAGCATGCCCTCGGTCCGACTCGACCATCCTGGGCCCATGCTCAAGTCCTCTTCAGATCTACGTAAATACACAAAGCGTTTAAGTCCCCTCGGTCCTAGCCTGACCGCTTCTGGGCGACATTAAACTCAACTCTCTGTGTTACTGCAACCCTGCAGCTCCCCGGTCTATCCTGACCGGTCTGACCGCACAACACTGTCCGAACTACACAGCTTTCTGCCACCCCCCGCACTCGTCTCGACTACTCTCTTATATACCCCCCAACTGGTCTCAACTGACCCCTGGCGTGTCCTCTGGTCGTCCCTGACATATCCCGTGTGACCAGAAGTTCACTCAGCCATCACTAGACATTATTCCCGTGATAGGAGTTCTTACCCGTCAACAACGCCTTGACCCGACTCCAACACTGGCTCACAACAATCTCACAACAATCTCACAACAATCTCACAACAATCATTCGCAGTGATTCTCATACCCTGACACTAACTCATGTTTAAAAATGGCATTATGGGCCCTCTGCCCCTATTAAGTGATGTTTTAAAACATTTTAATGCCAGAAAACTTAGCGGGAGCGTATTCATAAACTTCCCAAAGTTTAATGGCCGTGGAATAGGGGCCCTAATGGTGTAGGATGTAAAGTTCAAAACAACAGTATATTTCAATCTGGATCATGATGGCTATATTTGTTTGTCAGAATTTGTATTTAACAAAAATCGTGTGAAATCGAGTGGTTAATTTTTTTTAAACGTTTACGAAATTGAGATTAGGGGCCCGCGACTCCAAAAGAATGAAAAATAAAAACTTTAATGCCCTATATAGTATTTTAACATAGGCCATCAAGTTTTTTTATTTCTAAATTTTGACAAAATCCATTTACATAGTATCCAAAGTTTAAACAGATTTTATTTAGCTCATATAATGTGAAAAAGCTACATTTGGGCCCCCGTCCCCCTGTGAGTGAAAAAAACAATTTATTGCCTGTAACCATTGTGTGATGGTATTCAGCAACTTCCCAATGTTTCATGCTTCTACTTACACGGAAAATAGGAGAATTTGTGATGAGCCAGTTTGTAATATAAGAAAAAAATATATATTTATCCCCCCCCCCGGCCCCTAGTAAGTGATAATTAAACTATTGTTTTCGCCTGTTACCATCGCGAAAGTGTACTCAACAACTCCCCAATGTTTCATGCTTCTACCTACACGGGAAATAGGAGAATTAGTGATTTTCAATTTTTTAAGCTCCTATAAGGAAAAAACAACATTATGGCCTCCGGTCCACATGAGTGGAAATTAAATATATGTTTTTTGTCTGTTACCATCACGAAAGTGAACTCAACAACTCCCCAAAATTTCATGCTTCTACCTACACGGAAATTAGGAGAATTAGTAATTTTCATTTTTTATATAGCCCATATTAGGAAAAAAACTATATTTGGGCCCCGGCCCCCATTAAGTGAAAATGTAAATATTTTATTCACCTCCTACCAAAGTTTCATACATCTACCTACACGGGAAATAGGAGAATTATTGATTTTCATTTTTTATATAGCTCATATTAGGAAAAAATTAATTTGACCACTAATGAGTGGAAATTGTGTTGAAATTACTTTTCACCGATTAGCGTCGTGAGAGTGCACTCAGCAACTTCCTAAAGTTTAATTAATGCTTCTATCTACACGGGAAGTTGGAGAATTAGTGATGAGTCAGTCGGTGAGGGCTTTGGCTTTTTATTAGTATAGAAGATATGTATTTCTTTATTTGTTTATTTAAATAACATGCGATTATTACCCTCTCATCCATTACAGACACAAGTATTTCTTTTGTTTCCAAATACACGCAATGAAACATTTAGCGAAGGTTTATTTGTTTTTCGTGTTCCGAAAAATTGGAATTCCTTACCATTACACATTCGAAGTATGCCTACCACGGAATCCCTCAAGACTACACTAAAAACTTATCTATGCAAACTTTACTTTACAAATTAACCATTAAACATCCCCCTGACCAGAGGCGGATTAAGGGGAGTGCTGATTGGGCTAAAGCCAGGGGCCCCCAAGGATTCAAGGGCCCCAAACGTATTATATTGCATAATAAAGGTGGCTTGACCGCGCCTCTCGTGGAATTGCAGCCATGCAGGGGCCCCGTGCAATCTAAATTCGCCGCCTGCCCCTGACTAAAACTCAGCTTTATTAGATGTCACGCGCGTACTAATATGTTGATCTTCTGCTTGTTACCAATGTTCATACACTCTTAAAATTACACAGACATAACACTCCAGAGATACTCTCTAACTCTTCACACACTTTCTTTCAAACCACAACATCTTCTTTTTCCCAAACACTTCCCCTCGGACTAATGAAAACGTGACCTCCACCAATTTCTCACAACAATGTCATCAAGGTAAGTTACCCAATTCATGTAGTGTTAACTCACTGACTTGAGAAAAATCTTTAATACAAAAATGTGACTAATTTCAGTTAGAATAGACTTTTAATTGTTAAAGATCTCTTACAATTAAAAAATATATATTTAAAGTCCAGTTTTAGAATGTATAAAATACTTTTTAAGAAACATATTTAATTTTTTTTTCGATATATAAGGGAAACAAATCATATTCGAGAGTTATTTGTATTTTTTTCTATGACCGCGTGGCTGTAAGGGGTTCTGATATCTCCATTAGAACTTTCTCGAGGCTTGGTAGATCGCGCGGCGCCCATCTACTTTTCAGGTCAGGGTTTGGAATTTTTGTTTATAGGTATCAATTCATCGATAATATATTATATATATATATATATATATATATATATATATATATATATATATATATAATATATATATATATATATATATATATATATATATTAGGGCTGTTATCAATTAATTTAAATTTAATCGTTAACTTTTGAAAAATTATCGATTAATTAATCGATAATTTCAATTAAAACCAAAAATAGAAATTTATGACGTCATTAAACTGAACATTTCTCACGGACATTGAAAATTAAGAATATTTTGAACTAAATTTCATGAAAATGTGTTGATACTTAATTTTTGCTGAAGGTGGTACGTGAGCGATGTATTTGATCCTTTAAAAGAGAATTGTATATGGCAGTGGACACAGTAAACGTTTTCACCATCTTCGACTTTGTCATCCGCAGTTAGCTTAAAAACAACATATTTGCTCAACTTTCTAGTTATATGTTTAAATTTAACTGCGCTGATGCTGTCAGCAGGGCCGTCTTAACGCATAGGCCTGTTGGGCATTTGCCCGGGGGCCCACGAGCATATGGGCCCCATGGGAATATGTTTATTTATATATATTATGTATATTCATTTTTTTATTCCTGTGGGGGAAGGGCCCAACACTATTTCTTTGCCTTGGGGCCCAAAATGGTGTAAAGACGGCTCTGGCTGTCAGCCATTTTATAGTTGACGTCTGCCGGTCAACATAAATTAATAAAATAAACTTTAATATTACGCGGGAGATGTTTGTACCTAAAAAAATATATATAAATTATTATTTATTATTAATAATTTATTATTTATTACTAAATTTTTAAAAAAATATTATAAATATTTTCTTAAATTTTAATCGAATTTTTATCGATTAAAATTATTTTAATCGATATTTAATCGATAAAATTTTTAACGATTAATCGAGAAATTAATCGATAATTTCCGCAGACCTAATATATATATATTTTTTTTTGTTTATGATGGACTTGACCTCACGACCTCAAGCTTTGTGAAGCGCACTACCAACTTTGTAATCCACTATATAAGCTACTTATAAATTATGGTAAAATTAAACATAAAATAAGTTAAAAACTTATTGTTAGATGTGCATAACAGAACTCGTTAAAAACGCATATAAACATGTTAAAGAAAGCTATTCCCTTTACATTTTATTTTCTCTAAACGTGTAAACAAATCAAACAAAGTAAAGTAATGATAACAAGAAACAAAATTTTTTTATTTATTATTTGGAAATAGCCATGTATGGTTATTTCTCAATAATTTATTATAAATCCATTTTTTTTCATGGACAATAATAGATGTTGTACAATAACGCTTGGTTAATACTGTTACATACAGACTGGTCTAATTAGGCCAGTGCATGTACAAGTCCAATTATCTAAGAATGGTGGACCATAGCGCTCAAAACGCTGACAATATAAATTGTCATGAGTGCAATTTCCCTTTCGATACCCAAGGTCCAAACACAAAAATGGGCATGGCAGACCTTCAAAGTCTTCACTGAACCTGAAACATAAAAACGACACGTAAAAACGTATATAGGGAATATAGGGACGTAACTACAGGTATTGATATTGTTCAATATAACACGCACCGCACGACAGACTAGCATAAACATTTACAGACTGAACTCCCCATGCTGTAAAACACGGGGATGTGGTAATCGAGGGCTAGAGTGATCCTCCAGAGACCCGTGGAGGTCAACTATAGCAGACGGCTACACACGCTACATAGAGATATATAGAGATAAACTAAAAAATTCATTAATTTAATTTCAGCTCGAGAGCAACACGGGAATTAGGTCATTGTTTTACATTTGTTTTTTTTCAGCCCGACCGACCAACCGCGATAAGACGGTGAAGTTAATATAAAGGATGTAATAATCAACATTAAAAACACTTTTTAAAAACTAGTCTTATATTAAAAGTGCACTAATTTTCTACTTTTTAGTCTACGCATTTTACAGTAAGTGACTATAAGTCCCTTATATATGACTATAAATCCCTTATATATGAGACATAACTAAAAGTAGTGATTATGTTTAAACGCGACATTTACAGACTGAAACACAATTATCTCCCCTGGTTTTAAAATTGGGCGCAGGGACTGTAGGGGGTGTGACCAATGACGGTCGGCGTCAACGCGTGAACTGGGCATGTGAAAAAATTATAAACAAATAGTGGGACGGTTCCGATTAAACTTACAAAGCAAGTTAATATAAGACTAGTAAAAACGACGCGTATTACGGTCAAGTAAAATTTCTTTGTTTAACTTAGGGCAACGAACACGCGCTGGGAGAATTGTATTTTTTAACAAAATAGTGGCCTCATTCATGTAACTTCTTTTTAGTGATATTACAAATATCCTTTAAAATTACGAACAAAAGCCTTGACTGCTGTTTCATGCGAAAGTTGTGGACATGCTGCTACTTCAATGCGGTGCAACACCAGTTGACGCTCATTCTCGGCAGCTGCTGTACGAGGAATCGGGAAGTGCCGTTTCATCTGGTGCGGCGCTGCCAGCAATTCATGATGCTCCATACGTACATCGCTATGCTGTGCTCTTTCATCTTTCTTTTCAGGCTCTCTCGTGAATAAGTCTAAGACGAGACAAAGTTTCGAATATTTGAGAAACCAAGACCTTCTTGATGCCATCTTAATTTTCATTGCACATTCGTTGTCCATAATGCTTTAAGCCTCACTGGTCTCTGCATTAATGGTTGGTGAATAAGAGTAGAGTTTGTTGATATAAGATTGTTAGCAGTTCCGGGAAAATTTAAAAGCTGAAAACACGGTATATTCTTGTTGGCCATTAGGGTTTTCTCAATGTTTCTTTTTGAGTCAAGTGTAGGAACACGACACTCAATAATAATAATGTATCCCCCCCCCTTTTTTTTAAAAAATTTATGCCAGTTGCGGCTGGATCCATAATAAATATCGTAGAAGTGTTCATATGTTAAGGCATATAATTTTGTAAAGCAACAACTTTACTGGTAAGACGTACATAAGAATGCTGACATACTGGGTTGTCTTGTTTTTTCTATACAGTAGCTCCTTCTATACAAGAGATTATTGCATCCTACGTTCTGAAAAGAGCGTATAGGCGTGTGACGCACGGACCACGGCTATGACAGACCAAGGCTATGACAGAACACGGATATGACAGACAACGGCTATGACAGAACACGGATATGACAGACCACGGCTATGACAGACCACGGCTATGACAGACCACGGCTATGACAGACCACGGCTATGTCAGACCACGGCTATGACATTCCACGGCTATGACAGACCACGGCTATGACAGACCACGGCTATGACAGACCACGGCTATGTCAGACCACGGTTATGTCAGACCACGGCTATGACATTCCACGGCTATGACAGACCACGGCTATGACAGACCACGGTTATGTCAGACCACGGCTATGACATTCCACGGCTATGACAGAACACGGCTATGTCAGACCACGGCTATGACGTTCCACGGCTATGACAGACCACGGCTATGACAGACCACGGCTATGACAGACCACGGCTATGTCAGACCACGGCTATGACTTTCCACAGCTATGACAGACCACGGCTTTAGTGGCAACTCTTATAATAAAAATTACCGCCTTTTGATGCACATTAAACATATACAGTATAAGAAAAAAACTTAAAACAGCTGCAGAATTATAATTTATCAATACATACGTCATGCATCCCCAGTACGTAGGCCTGCACTCATGAATTTTATAAGGGTCATTCCAAGCCAACAGATGCACTACAGCACAGATTGTGATCAAAACAGTTGTCTTGAAATTAAAAATCATCTTCACGGCATAGATTGGGACTTTAAAACTCAGCGGCACAACACACTTCGAGCATATTTATAGTAAAATGTGATAATAAGAACCACAATACATATATCGATTGAACTCTTTTCAACAAAAGCTCAACTATATAGAGTAGGCGTCTACAGCGGTGTGGAGGATATTTTCATCAATGACTTAAGACTTAAAAGAATACATGGTTGCAAGGGCGTAATGATAGGGGTGCGGCGGTGCGGACCGCACTGGGTGACACCATCACAAGGGGTGACACCAAATTGTCAATTAATGTATGTTCCCATTATTTTGGCACAGACAGGCTCTGAGAAGGCGTATCGGTTACGTCGTGGTGACACGACACTATGAGTTACTACACTGGGTGACACCAGCCCTAATGACGCCTCTACATGGTTTCTCAATGTCTCTAGTTAGCATGTATTTTAGCAATGTGGAGATAGTTTTATTAACAAATAGATAGAGCTAACCGATAAGCATAGGGCATAGACTGTATGAACTCTGTAGTCCCGTTTGGAAAAAGAAAGCTAAATAAATAAAAGTAAAAAGGGATTTTTAAAAACCAAGTTTTTATAATTGGACTAAAAAGAAGAAAATAATTAAAAATTTATAACCTCTAGTACTTTGATTTAATATGACTAAAAACGTTGGCGGGTGTTTGGTATAAAAGTTAAAGATTTATAATTTATAAGGCAAAAGAGAGATCTATAAGTGAGAGAATGAATAAACTGCATATGTTAAACCTCATAAGGGGCTTTCCATAAATGACGTCACGTGATTTTGGCCAATTTTTCACCCCCCCCCCTCATCACAAAAAGTTAGACCCCCCCCCCTCCAAAAATACGTCACAAAGCTTTGACCGCCGAAAAAAACCCACCTTATCTTATCTTATCTGTTTACAGACGTTCCTTTTATACAGAAGATTATTGCGTCCTACGCTTATCTATGGTTTGTGTTTAGTCCTGCATTTTCTAATAGAGATTTAAATGTTGATAAAGTGTTGGTTTTCCTGGTTTCTTCAGGCAGCCCATTCCACGCCCGAATTCCGGACGGGAAGAACGAAAATTTGTATGTGTTTGTCCTTGCATACGGAATAAGAAAGGTGTTTTTATCCTTATGTCTATCTAAGGGTTGTAGTAAGTTATCTTTGTGTTGTATTTCTAAATTAGAATTAATAGCTTTATGTATGATTACTACTTTGCTCTTGGTTCTTCTATCCTTTAGTTTTTTCAAGGTTTAAATATTTAACTAATGGTGTTATTCTTGTCAGTTTCGAATATTCTCCAGTAATGAATCTGGCAGCTCTTTTTTTAATTTGTTCTAGTTTATCAATGTTTTCTTTGGTGGATGGGTCCCATACAGAAGATGCATATTCTAGTACAGGTCTCACCAAAGTGAGGTAGCATTTTAGTTTTATATCTCTATTACATTTGTTAAAGTTCTTTTTTATAAAGCCTAAGGTTTTGTTTGATTTTTTAATAACTTCATTGACATGGGGATTCCATGATAGTTTCTCATTTATTAAGACTCCTAAGTATTTTGCATCTTTAGTTTGGGTCAGTTCTTTTCCATGAATGTAATATTTTGAATTTATTTGTTTCTTTTTCTTTGTTACTCTTAACAGTTGACACTTTTCTGGGTGGAAAGACATACTCCAGTTAGTTTCCCATTTTATCAATTCATCTAAGTCTTTTTGTAAAATTTTGCTATCTTGTTCTGATTTAATTGTTCTATAGATTATACAATCATCAGCAAATAACCTAACTTTTGTACCTGTTGAGATGTTCTTGGGTAAATCATTTATATAAATTAAAAAGAGTAAGGGACCTAGCACAGTTCCTTGTGGAACTCCTGAGTTAACCTTTATTGGTGCAGATTTAGATCCATTAATTATTACAGTTTGCTCCCTGCCCAAAAGGAAGTCTTGGATCCAGTGATGTAAGGAACCTGAGATTCCAAAGTAGTTAAGTTTTTTAAGTAAACTAAGGTGGTGAACTTTGTCAAATGCTTTTGAGAAGTCTAGTAATATTGTATCTATTTGATCATTTTTGTCCAAGCCTTATATATATATATATATATATATATATATATATATATATATATATATATATATATATATATATATAATATATATATATTTGGGCTGGTACTGATTAAACATTTTTTGTTTGATCAATCGGGAAAAAACTTAATCGATAATATCGATTAATTTTGATTAATTATTTTTTTATTGCGCATATAGATCTTATAGATCCCGTTTAGTTTGTGATTCATTAATTTCGCGAAATCGGTTAAGTCGCGGTAATTACATGGCTCCCGATTTTTGTGACGTAACACAGCAAATTCGTTCTGCTACGCAAGAAATAAGGAAGAAAACCCGCTTTGTTTACGTGTGAAAGTCTAATAATAATAATAATAGTACTACTGAAAAGTATGTAAGTAACAAAAAATGTAAATTATTAATAAATTGAAAGAAAAAAAAAGAAATATTTTCTTAAATTTAAATTGAATTTCAATCGATCTAATTAATTTTAATCGATCAAAGTTTTTAACGATTTATCGATATACAGAACTTTCCTTTATTTTATTTATTTATTTCCCTATTGAACAATTTTATGCGGACGTTCGAAAAGAGTTATTTTTGGTGCAGTAATTTGGTGCACTGCTTTCTAAAATTAGTAGCGTCACGGACCTGACAGACGGGACGTGACATACATTGCAAATAAACAATATAATAGCCAACGTCACAGGTTGGTTGGAGTATGTATCCGTAACGCTATGACGTCCTTTTTTAAGGTAATATTTAACTAGTAACAAAGCCCGCCCAAGGACGGGAATAAGTGTAGGGTGACCTGTGAAGTTCATGGACGCTATGTTTTGGTAGTTGTTATGCTGAAGCGTTTGCAGGACATTGTCGTTGCAGGGCAAGGGATGTGGACAACAACAACAACAAAAACAGCAAAAACAACAGAAACAACAACAGAAACAACAAAAACAAAAACAACAACAAAACAACAACAGCAACAACAACAAAACAAAAACAACAAAACAACAACAACAAAACAACAACTACAACATCAACAACAACAAAGCAGCAACAACAACAAAGCAACAACAACAAAACAACAAAAATAACAACAACTACAAAACAACAACAAAACAACAACAAAAAACAACAACAACAAGACAACAACAATAGTAGCAACAAAAAACAAACAACACTTTAAAAACTCTTGCCACTACCCCCCAAGACCATCAAGGAAAAAGCATTTAACAGAATTGTCATTGGAATAAGCGGCAGGCATTACTTCAAGATGGGAACAACATAATGAATTATGACAAATAAAACAAACCCGTAAAAACAAAGTTTTTGACTATAAATCCCTTATATATGAGTCATAACTAACAGTATTGAACATTTTCAAACGCGACAAGCATTTACAGACTGAATCTGTCTTAACTCAACTTTGCTTCATAACCCTGGGGGGGGGACGAGTTCAGCATGACACGTAAAATGTAAACAAAAGCACGCCGGTACTTCGATGGGTCGACGTTAAAGCGTCAACTCAAACTCTCACGTGGGAAAAAAAACAATAACAAACCGTGAAATAGAATTACATACGTTATATAAGGATAAACTAAAATGCATTAATTTATTTACCGTACGTTGGATCGATCTGAAATTTTGATACGATGCATTGTTAGGTGAGACGGGTCCGTGTGCCAAATTTCAGCTCGATCGGATCACGGCAAGTGGGTCATTTTCGACTTTTGTTTTTCCGCCCGCCCAAGAAAGAGACGCCGGTGAAGTTAATACAAGGGATTTAATAACTGCACCGAAAATAACTCGTTTTGAACCTCCGCGTAATATGTAAATTTTTCTCCGCTAGTGATTGGCTGTAGGAGTCATATGTGTTTTAGGGACCAATTGCTATAGATGACGGGACAGAACGGACAGAAACTTGCCTTTTAATATATACTAGCAAAATACCCGCGCTCCGCTGCGGAAATTAGGATTTCAGTTACCGTTGAGAACCCGCGTAACACAAATTCAAAACACCAATTGATTTCAATCTGGATCATGATGAATATAATACATATACTAACTTCACCGTCTTGTCTGTCTGTCGTAGTCCCGCAGAAAAACAAAAACAAAAAGTAAAAAATTACACACTTCTCGTGATCCTATCGAGCTGATAATTTAATTTTTTTCCCCCTCTGCTACTATCGCAGGAGGGTACTCAACAACTTCCCAAAGTTTCGTGCTCCTAACTACACGGGAAGTTAGATATTTAATGATGAGTCTGTTATATATAGCTCATATAAGAAAAAAAACTACATTTGGGCCCCCGGCCCCCTAGTGAATAATAATTTTATATTTGGTTGTGATTGTTATCATCGCGGGAGGGTACTCAACAACTTCCAAAGTTTCATGCTTCTACCTACACGGGAAGATGAGGAATTAGTGTTCATTTCAGTTTTATGTAGCCCATATACGGTTTTGGGGCCCCGGCCACCCTTAAGTGAAATTTTTAAATTTTATTTTCGCTAATTATCGTCATAAGAGTGTACTAATCAAGTGCGCAAAGTTTTAGCTTCTACATTCACGGGAAGTTGGAGAATTAGTGTTGAGTCAGTTTTTAATATTAGTAAAAACTAAATTTGGGCCCCCGGTCCCCAGTAAGTGATAATTTATATAATTTTTTTACCTGTTACCATCGCGGAATGTTACTTAACAACTGCCCAAAGTTTCATGCTTCAACCTTTACGGGAAATAGGAGAATTAGTGATTTTTAGTTTCTATATAGCTCATTTCAGGAAAATAACTACATTTAGTCCCCCCGGCCCCCAGTATGTGATAATTTAAATATTGTTTTAGTTTGTTACCACTACTCAGAGTTTCTTGCTTCTACCTACACGGGAAACATAAGAATTTGTGTATTTCAGTTTTTATATAGCTCACATAAAGAAAAAAACTTTATTTGGGCCCCCGGACCCAAGTATTTAAAAATTTACATATTTTTTTGCCTGTTGATATCGCCGAAGTGTACTCAACATCTTCCCAAAGTTTTATTCTTATATCTATTCGCGAAATAGGAGAATTAGTGATTTTAATTTTAATATTGCCCATATAAGGAAAACAATGGTTTTGGGCCCCCGGCCCCAATAAGTGTGAATTTTAAAAATTATGTTATGCCAATTTTCGTCGCGAGAGGCTACCCAAGGTTTCGTGCTTCTACCTACACGGAAAGTTGGAGAATTAGTGATGAGTCTGTTTTTTTTATATAAGAAAAAAACTACATTTGGGCCCCCGGCCCCCATTAAGTGATAATTTAAATATTTTTTTCGCTTGTTACCATCGCAAATGTGTACTTATCAACTACCCAGTGTTTCATGGTTTTACCTACACGGGAAATATGAGAATTTCTGATTTTCATTTTTTATATAGCTCATATAAGGAAAAAACTTCATTTGGGCCCCCGGCCCCCCCGGGAAGTGATAATTTTTTTTTCGCCTGTTACCATTGCGGGTTTTTACTCAACAACTTCCCAAAGTTTCATGCCTCTGCCTACTCGGGAAATAGGAGAATTTGTGATTTTCAAATTTTATATAGGCCATATAAGGACAAAAATTTTTTGTCCCCCATGAGTGTAAATTTTAAAATTCTTTTACGCCAATTTTCGTCGTGAGAGGCTACTCAACAACTTTCAAGTTTCATGCCTCTGCCTACTCGGGAAATAGGAGAATTTGTGATTTTCAAATTTTATATAGGCCATATAAGGACAAAAATTTTTTGTCCCCCATGAGTGTAAATTTTAAAATTCTTTTACGCCAATTTTCGTCGTGAGAGGCTACTCAACAACTTCCCAAAGTTTCATGCTTCTACCTACACGGAAAGTTGGAGAATTAGTGATGAGTCTGTTTTTTTATATAAGAAAAAAACTACATTTGGGCCCCCGGCCCCCATTAAGTGATAATTTAAATATTTTTTTCGCTTGTTACCATCGCAAATGTGTACTTATCAACTACCCAGTGTTTCATGGTTTTACCTACACGGGAAATATGAGAATTTCTGATTTTCATTTTTTATATAGCTCATATAAGGAAAAAACTTCATTTGGGCCCCCGGCCCCCCGGGAAGTGATAATTTTTTTTTCGCCTGTTACCATTGCGGGTTTTTACTCAACAACTTCCCAAAGTTTCATGCCTCTGCCTACTCGGGAAATAGGAGAATTTGTGATTTTCAAATTTTATATAGGCCATATAAGGACAAAAATTTTTTGTCCCCCATGAGTGTAAATTTTAAAATTCTTTTACGCCAATTTTCGTCGTGAGAGGCTACTCAACAACTTTCAAGTTTCATGCCTCTGCCTACTCGGGAAATAGGAGAATTTGTGATTTTCAAATTTTATATAGGCCATATAAGGACAAAAATTTTTTGTCCCCCATGAGTGTAAATTTTAAAATTCTTTTACGCCAATTTTCGTCGTGAGAGGCTACTCAACAACTTCCCAAAGTTTCATGCTTCTACCTACACGGGAAGTTGGAGAATTAGTGATGAATCAGTGATTGAGGGCTTTGCCTTTTATTAGTATAGAAGGAAAGAAGGATAATATATACACGGCGCGCATCAGAAGGTGTGCGAAATAATTATAAATTAAAACATTCTCGCCGTTAAAAAAAAATTATATAACGTCATTGTTTTAGATTATATTTTAACTAGTTTGTGCTGCGGCGCCCCATTTTTTAAGGGCGCCTACGGCGCCCACCTTTTTCAAAAGCCCCCCTAACTTGTCCTTGTATGATTGACAAATACGTAATATTAAAATTTCTTAAATGTACACAAAGTATTTTATTTTTTAAAAAAAGTTTTATTATTTTTTTGAAAAAATTTATGTCAAAAGCCCAAGTAACATCGTTGTATGATAAATACGAAATGATAAATAGGGGACGCGGTGGTCGAGTGGCAGCGCACTGGACTGTCGTACCGATGGTCACGGGTTCGAATCCGTGTGAAGGCAAGGTTTTGTTCCCGGGGCCTAGTTCCCTGAGTCACCCCGCTCCGAATGGGTACCTAACTACTTAGTTAGGCGGCTGGGTAATGCGTGGAACCCACAAAGCAGTGGCGGATTTAGCTATAGGGCAGGGGGGGCGGCTTGCCCCCCCGCGCCCCTGTTGGGTCTGAAATGGCGCCCCCTAAAGACGCCCTCGATTAACACTAAAAATGTGCCACAAGAGCAGGAAAAAAATATTGCTATAGACGAAACTTCTAATCAACACCAAACTGCTTGCTAAATATCGTATTTAAAATGACGAAACTGTAATATCTGGTTTAAATCAATCACTCGCATCTGAATTATCGGCGACAATTGATAATTAAGCTAAGTCTGCACAATTCTTTTCTTTAATTATTGATTCAACCATTGATATATCTAGAATTGATCAGATGTCAGTTTCTTTACGTTAACTTTTTTAAAATCAGGACATGTTGTGGAAAGATTTATAGGCTTTTATACTTTGGTAAACAGCGGCTGGATAGTGAATAGTGCGCTCGCCTCACAAGCTGAGGGGCGTGGGATCTATCCCACGTTAAAGCCACAATAAAAATGGAATGACTAACACTAAGAAAGTCCTCCACTGACCTGGAAGGGAGATGGGGCGCCCACCAAGGTCTACCAAGCACCGTCCCTAGTAGGTTCTAATAGAAACATTAGGACCCCCTACGACCACCGTTTATGGGACTTTAAAAAATAAATAAAAAATAAAAAATGCTGCCGCATTTGCTGAGAAGATTTTAACGAAACTACAAAAGCGAAAAATTGATTTATAACTCTGTCGAGGACAGGCATACCCTGGAATTAAGAGTGGCCTTCAAACTCAGATAAAGAAACTTTCACCCAATTTTTGTGCCCATGTTTTGAATTTGGCTACTATGGAAGCAAAGTCTGTAAACATTGATGTGCAGTTGTTTTTTTTGGCACAGATTTAAAGTTGCATGCATTCCTTACGTCTAGTTTACCACGTCTACATACTCTTAAAGAACACCAGAAATCTCAATATGAATCAACAGCAGATACTCTGAAACAACTTTCTGATACAAGATGAGCAAGCCATAAGCATGCAGTTCATGCAGTTGTTGGATCATTCTCTGCTATTCTAGCCACAGTAGATTCAGGGAAATCAACAGAATATAAAGGAAGTGTCAGAGCAGAAGCTATGGGACTATCTGTTTTTATTAAAAAATATATTCTTTTGTTTTTCTGATGCTATTTGTACAAAAATTATCTTCGTGCTATCAAGCTACTTGCAACGCCTTTGTAAAACAATTGATCGATGTTTGAAGAAATAAGTTTGTTGAAATGAGAAGCGATGAAGCTTTTGAAATTCTGAATGTAGAAGTCAAATCATTTATTAAAGAAAATGGCTCAAAACAAGATGTTAAATCAGAATCTAAAGAAAAGTGAATTGCAATAAAATAATCTAAAAGTTCAATAATTTAATTACAGTAAATGCGATCGATCTGAAATTTTTATACATCGTTTTTATCATCGGCACAAGTCTGCTTGCAAAATTTCAGTAAGCTAGCTTACGAGGAAGTGGGTTAAAATTGATCCAAAGTTTTGGCGACAAACAAGCAAGCAATCAACCAGACACCACTAGTTAATATAAAGGATTTAATTTTAAAAAACTGTAAAAAAAACTAAGTTTTTTGCTATAAATCCTTTATGTACGATACGTAACTAAAAGAATGTTCACTATAATACGCAGCGCAAGACCATCCAAAAATACAAAATTGCAGTTGTGTCGCAAAACGTGTTTAATATAATGCGCACCGATCAGGAATATGTTTATAAAAAGTGTTGTCAATAAAATACGCACCTTATTGCGCGACAGGAGAGGCTGTTCAATATAATACGCACCGCGACACTCTATCTCAAAAAATAACATGATACATAGGAATAAATAAAATAATCTTAAAAAATCAATAATTTAATTACGGTACCTGCGATCGATCTGAAATTTTGATACATTGATTTTATCATCGGTACAAAACTGCCTGCAAAATTTCAGCTTGCTAGCTTACGAGGAAGTGGGTTAAAAATTGATCAAAAGTTTTGGCGACAAGCAAGCAATCAAGGGTTGAAACAAACAACCAGACACCATGAGTTAATATACAGGATTTAAAAAAGAAAAGCATGGCAGGCGAACTTAGCAGAGATTAAATGGCTGATGATCCAACCACACGCTTTAAATCTGAAACGTACTTCACTATCATGGATACACTTTAAATACAAATAGATAGTCGACTTAATGAATTTTGGGGCACAGTTACTTAATTCTATTGTATTGATCCATCACAAATGTCGGAAGAATATTAAATAAAGATTCTTTTTGAAGTTTATGCAAAATTTACAAACACGACATTAACCTTGAAGAAGCAATCAGGAAATATAATACCTTCAAAGATTTATACGCAGCAATACATCTATCATTATCTAGTGAACTACAAATTAAAAAGGTTCAGCTATTCTTGACTGAAAAACACGTGGCATCAGGTCTCCCGAAATTGTCAATACTCTATAAAAATTTATTTGACTCTTCCTGTTAGCAGTGCTATTGCTGAAAGAAGTTTCAGTAGATTGAAACTCATCAAAAATTATTTGCGCTCAACAATGACAAACGAACGTCAGTCTGGATTGGCATTAATTTCAATCGAACGTGATCTAGCTGAGAACGTTGATTTTGATTCAACGATAAATCTTTTTGCTTCAATGAAATCACGTAGAAAGCAATTTATATATGGCTCAGGGCTCTATCTTATCTTATCTTATCTGTTACAGATGCTCCTTCTATACAGAAGAATATTGCGTTCTATGCTTATCCATGGTTTGTGTTTAGCCCTGCATTCTTATTAGATGTTAAACATTAAATGTTTATTTAAGGAAATTACAATCATTGTTTGTGTAAAGTTCATTGATTTTCCCAAAGTTTGATGCTCAAACTTGCAATGATGAATTATTTTTTTAAATTCTGAAGTAAATTGTTTAGTTTATTTATAAGTATGATATTATTGGCACTCTTTGTGTGTGTGTTACTATTCTTGACCAATCCGCTCCACCAATGTCTCTGTGTTTTTCATTATTTGTAGCATCAGATTTACTATAAATCCCAACGCGCATAACTCAAAATAAAGTCTTGGAAGAAATACTGCACCAAAAATAACTCGTTTTGAACGTCCGCGTAAACGTGTTCAATATGATTGGCTGTAGGAGTCATATGTGTTTGAGGGACCAATCGCTATCGATGTCCGGATAGAACATTGCCTTTTCTTATATAAGGATCAACATTTTTTTAAACACATTATAATTTGTTTGCATTTGTGACCTATTACTCTCCTGAATATAGAGCAATTGTTTGTATATTGAAGAGATTCATTGCAATGGTTTGATGTAAACAAAAAGAATATTAAATAATTTACTTTGAATGATCAACGCAGCATTTATTATTTAACACTTAGTTATTTGTTTGAGTTACTTTCACTGCTATTTAATACTATTTATGGCAAGCTGATTAAACTGATGAATCTTGCAGATAGTACAACAAACTATTGGAGGCCTATAAAAAATTTAATCAAATTCTACCTCATTATCAAAACATTTTAGATGTTTTACTTAGCCCAAAGACTATAAACTTATTATGCTGAGTTTTCTATGTTAAAGTCTGCTAGGATATTCAGCAATTGAAAGTGAACACAAAGGATTATGAGATATTTAGATTTTGTCACATATAACAGCTCCCAAATTAACTACCATGTTTATAAATTCAATTGATTAACCATGTCTACTTAAGACTAGATGTTTCTTTTTGTCTAGCAAGTTGCATTCTCTTACGATGAAAACTTATTAAAGTAAATCTCACATTTTAAGTGAGCAGAAATGTTTTTTTTTCAAAATAAAATATAGCAATAAGAGTGAATCTCATATCAAATTTCTAATCTTCATTGCAGAACCAGCCATTTAGACAAATTAATTTTATGTCAGCACCTAGAAAAAATTATACTAAGTGAATGAATAAAAATAATTTTTTGCGGCGCCCCCAGAAATTCTGCTGGCCCCCACGCAGACAAACCTAAATCCGCCACTGCCACAAAGCCGTGGCCTGTGAATGCTGCATCACTTGCCAAAAGATCATCTGTCATGGTCTGTGGACGCAACTATCTTCTGCATAGAAGGAGCGCAGAAAGATAAGATAAGATAAGATATTCCTGAAATTTACACAAAGTATGTATATAATATAGGTTGTGCCACTTTAATTTAGGGTGCCTACGGCGCCCACTTTTTTCAAAAGCCCAACAAACTTGTCCTTGTATGATAGATACGTAAGATTAAACTAGACCTTAAATGTACACAAAGTAATTTAAAATAGAGGTTGTATTTTTTACAGTGCTAATCACCACCCGATTTTTAAACTAATTATAGAAAGCAGCGCACCAAATTACTGCACCAAAAAATAACTATTTGAGTCAATCAGCACTGCTTACAACACAAAATTTTTAAAAAGCAGAGTGATGTCCCTTAGCGTTAGGCTACATAATTGAGCGTAAATATATATATATATATATTTGGAAAAGATAGCGATGTAAAACGAGGCTTTGAGGATTTATAATTATAAAATACTTTGTGTATATTTCATGAAGTTTAATATTTTAATATTTCGTATTAATAAAACAAGGATAAGTTACTTGGGCTTTTGACAAACAAAAAAACTGGGCAACCCCTAGTTATGATTATTGATAATTGTATATCTTATCTTATCTTATCTGTTTACAGACGCTCCTTCTATACAGAAGATTATTGCGTCCTACGCTTATCTATGGTTTGTGTTTAGTCCTGCATTTTTATTAGAGATTTAAATGTTGATAAAGTGTTGGTTTTCCTGGATTCTTCAGGCAACCCATTCCACGCCCGAATTCCGGACGGGAAGAAGGAAAACTTGTATGTGTTTGTTCTTGCATACGGAATAAGAAAGGTGTTTTTATCCTTATGTCTATCTGAGGGTTGTATTAAGTTATCTTTGTGTTGTATTTCTAAATTAGAATTAATTGCTTTATGTATGAATACTACTTTGCTCTTGGTTCTTCTATCCTCTAGTGTTTCAAGGTTTAATGATTTAACTAATGGTGTTATTCTTGTCAGTTTCGAATATTCTCCTGTTATGAATCTGGCAGCTCTTTTTTGAATTTGTTTTAGTTTATCAATGTTTTCTTTGGTGGATGGGTCCCATACAGAAGATGCATATTCTAGTACAGGTCTCACCAAAGTGAGGTAGCATTTTAGTTTTATATCTATCTATATATATATATATATATATATATATATATATATATATATATATATATATATATATATATGGGCTGTTAACGATTAATTTAATATAATTTAAATCGTTAACTTTTGAAAACTTAACGATTAACTAATCGTTAATTTCGATTAAAGCCAAAAATTGACATTTATGGTATCATAAGTAACATTTATTTAACGTACTTGTCGAAAATCGTAATAACACTGGAATGTCTTCTTTATATGACATCTTTTAACCAACAACGCAAACAGACAAGTGTATTGACATGACTGGTTCAAGTGATGAGCGGATCTTATTAGCAATATAACCAGCTGAGTTGAAGAATCGTTCACATAGCTTTAGATTGTCTCATCTGAAGTTTCTGATACTGCAGTGGATGTTTGGTTTTCAGGTGATATGTAAGCAAAGTGTTAGAACCATGGTAGCAATGTTTCCTTTAGCAGCGTGGCTGCGCATATATTGGAGCGACGCCACGCAGGAGTTCAGAATCACCGCGCAGCAAATTTTGTAAAATATTGCACAAAAATGGACGTTGTGCAACTTTGCACACGAGTTTTCTTTAAATTTGAACACGGATCAACAAATAGAAATTTATGACGTCATTCAACTGAACATTTCAAGGGAAGTAACAAAAACAGGCAATTGACTTTTTAATTATTTTATTGAGTTATTTCCTCGTCACACAGACATTGAAAATTAATAATATTTTGAACTAAGATTTATGACGATGTGTTGATACATGATCGGATGTTTGTGCTGAAGGTGGTACGTCAGCGATGTATTTGGTCCTTTAAAAGAGAATTGTTTATGGCAGTGAACACAGTAAACTTTTTCACCATCTTCGACTTTGCCATCCGCAGTTAGCTTAAAAACAACATATTTGCTCAACTAGTTATATGTTTAAATTTAACTGCGCTGGTGCTGTCAGTCATTTTTAAATCACTTATATTAACTTCACCGGCGTCTCTGTCTCTCTCTCTGTCTGTCTTGGGCGGGCGGAAAATTAGAAGTAAAAAATGACCAACTTCCCGTGATTTGATCGAGCTGAAATTTGGCACACTGACCCGTCGGACCTAACAATGCATCGTATCAAAATTTCAGATCGATCGAACGTACCGTAATTAAATTAATGCATTTTTAGTTTATCCTTATATGAGGCATGTAATTAAAATTCACGGTTTGTTATTGTTTTTTTCCCACGTGAAATTTTGAGCTGACGCATTGAGGCGACCCAACGAAGCGACGGGGCGCTTTTGTTTACATTTTACGTGTCACTCTGAGCTCGGTCAAGCGAATCAGTGACCAGACTTTTCCCCTCTCCCCCTCCCACTCACCCCTCCCCCCCTAGGGTTATGAAGCAAACTTGAGTTAAGACAGATTCAGTCTGTAAATGTTTGAAAATAATAAATACTGTAATTTAAATTCACTGTTTGTGATTGTTTTTATCTCCCACTTCCACGTGAGTTTGAGTTGACGCCGACCGTCGTGTCGACGCCGACCGTCGTGCCGACACCCCCTCACATCCCACCCCCATTTATTAAAGACATGGGACATCACTCGGTGTCAGTCTGTAAATGTTTGAAAATAATCAATACTGTTAGTTATGTCTCATATATAAGGGATTTATAGTCGAAAACTTTGTTTTTACGGGTTTGTTTTATTAAATCCCTTATATTAACTTCGCGGCCGTCTCTGTCTGTCATCATCTCTCTCATGGGCTCGGCGGGCGGAAAAACAAAAGTCGAAAATGACCCACTTCCCGTGAACCGATCGAACTGAAATTTGGCACACGGACCCGTCTAACCAAACAATGCATCGTATCAAAATTTCAGATCGATCGAACGTACCGTAATTAAATTAATGCATTTTTAGTTTATCCTTATATGAGGTATGTAATTTAAATTCACGGTTTGTTATTGTTTTTTTCCCACGTGAAATTTTGAGCTGACGCATTGATGCGACCCAACGAAGCGCTTTTGTTTACATTTTACGTGTCACGCTGAGGTCGGTCAAGCGAAGCGGTGACCAGACTTTTCCCCTCTCCCCCTCCCACCCACCCCTCCCCCCCTTTGTTATAAAACAAACCCGTAAAAACAAAGTTTTTGACTATAAATCCCTTATATATGAGACATAACTAACAGTATTGATTATTTTCAAACATTTACAGACTGAATCTGTCTTAACTCAACTTTGCATCATAACCCTAGTGGGGTGGGGGGGAGGGGTGGGTGGGGGGAGAGGGGAAAAGTCTGGTCACCGATTCGCTTGACCGAGCTCAGAGTGACACGTAAAATGTAAACAAAAGCGCACCGTCGTTTCGTTGGGTCGCCTCAATGCTCAAACTTTCACGTGGCAAAAAAACAATAACAAATCGTGAATTTAAATTACATACCTCATATAAGGATAAACTAAAAATGCATTAATTTAATTACGGTACGTTCGATCGATCTGAAATTTTGATACGATGCATTGTTAGGTCAGACGTGTCCGTGTGCCAAATTTCAGTTCGATCGGATCATGGGAAGTGGGTCATTTTTGACTTCTGTTTTTCCGCCCGCCCGCCGAGCCCAAGACAGAGAGAGAGAGAGACGGCCGCGAAGTTAATATAAGGGATTTAATAAAACAAACCCGTAATAAACAAAGTTTTTGACTATAAATCCCTTATATATGAGACATAACTAACAGTATTGATTATTTTCAAACATTTACAGACTGAATCTGTCTTAACTCAACTTTGCATCATAACCCTAGTGGGGTGGGGGGGAGGGGTGGGTGGGGGGAGAGGGGAAAAGTCTGGTCACCGATTCGCTTGACCGAGCTCAGAGTGACACGTAAAATGTAAACAAAAGCGCACCGTCGTTTCGTTGGGTCGCCTCAATGCTCACACTTTCACGTGGCAAAAAAACAATAACAAATCGTGAATTTAAATTACATACCTCATATAAGGATAAACTAATAAAACAAACCCGTAAAAACAAAGTTTTTGACTATAAATCCCTTATATATGAGACATAACTAACAGTATTGATTATTTTCAAACATTTACAGACTGAATCTGTCTTAACACAAGTTTGCTTCATAACCCTAGGGGGGAGGGGTGGGTGGGAGGGGGAGAGGGGAAAAGTCTGGTCACCGATTCGCTTGACCGAGCTCAGAGTGACACGTAAAATGTAAACAAAAGCGCACCGTCGTTTCGTTGGGTCGCCTCAATGCTCAAACTTTCACGTGGCAAAAAAACAATAACAAATCGTGAATTTAAATTACATACCTCATATAAGGATAAACTAAAAATGCATTAATTTAATTACAGTACGTTCGATCGATCTGAAATTTTGATACGATGCATTGTTAGGTCAGACGGGTCCGTATGCCAAATTTCAGTTCGATTGGATCATGGGAAGTTGGTCATTTTTGACTTCTGTTTTTCCGCCCGCCGAGCCCAAGACAGAGAGAGAGAGAGAGAGAGAGAGAGACGGCCGCGAAGTTAATATAAGGGATTTAATAAAAACAAACCCGTAAAAACAAAGTTTTTGACTATAAATCCCTTATATATGAGACATAACTAACAGTAGTGATTATTTTTAAACATTTACAGACTGACACTGAGTGATGTCCCTTGTCTTTAATAAATGGGGGTGGGATGTGAGGGGGTGTCGGCACGACGGTCGGCGTCAACACGACGGTCGGCGTCAACTCAAACTCACGTGGAACCTGAATTTAAAAAAAAATAACAAACAGTGAATTTTGAATTACATACCTCATATAAGGATAAACTAAAAATGCATTAATTTAATTACGGTACGTTCGATCGATCTGAAATTTTGATACGATGCATTGTTAGGTTCGACGGGTCCGTGTGCCAAATTTCAGTTTGATCGGATCATGGGAAATGGGTCATTTTTGACTTCTGTTTTTCCGCCCGCCGAGCCCAAGACAGACAGACAGAGAGAGAGAGAGAGAGAGAGAGAGAGAGAGACAGAGAGACAGAGACGGCGGTGAAGTTAATATAAGGGATTTAAAAATGCATTAATTTAATTACGGTACATTCGATCGATCTGAAAATTTAACAGCTTTATCCTCCCCACCAGTTGACGACAGATCCGGAAGCGTTGAATCCGGAATCCTGCACGAGTTAATAGGATGGGGGCCTCAAAAAAGGGGCCCCGGGCAGAAATCCATTCAATCCACCCGAGGTCTCATACCGAAAATAAGTCTGAAAAACAATTGGATATGACTTCATAATTTTTATTATTTATGTTATAAATTACTGGGGACCTAATGAAAAATTAAACCACAGAAGTTTCTTGAAGAATTTTAATTATATCCGAATCAAGTGGATAATAAATGTATAGTACAATCATAGTCTGGCAAATAATTGGGCTAAAAATGTAAAATTGTCCCAATAAAAGAGACAAACAATCAACAGAGATCTTGCAAAAATAAAATTTAAAAATTTTCTAGAATATTTTAGACATGTGGTTTACCTAACTGAAAATCAGTCAGAAAAACAATTGGATAAGACCTTAAATTGAATCCAATTAAAATATGTTTTAAATTACAGAGGCGAATTTACAAAAGCTTCTTGATCCTGAATATTTTACACCTTACCCAAATCAAGAGAGTAATAAGGATAAAATTACATTCAAAGTTTGACAAATAATGGGGGTAATACTTTAAAACAGGCTAAAAAATAATAGAGATCCTGCAATGATAAAATTTAGAATATTCTAGAATATTTTAAATTAACCCTAAATAAAGTGACACACTGTCCTGTTCTCTCCTTTTGCTAAGTTTTGCTAACACACGTTATTCTGGCGTCTACACGTACGGTTCTCTTCTTTTTCGAAGTAGTGACTCTCGCTGTTCAGGTGTCTCTGACGCTCTTGATGTTTTATTTATTTGATGCTCCATCTACAATAAGGTAGACCTAATTTAGTACATACTATATACGATTATTGATATTTTTAAAATATTTTTTTCTTTTGTAGTGGTAGACTACGTTATAGATGGCCTAAATGATGGCTTATTTTATTTAAATTTATCTCTAACTGAACTAATTCCTTGCTGTTGTAAGCTTTGCTATTTTACACTAGTTCACATCGCCACTATTAGGTTTTAGATCGCCATCAGACTGGCGCTAGATATTAATAAGAAATGCAACACAAATAGTAGGAAAGAAATGAATACTTTTATATATTGTTTTAGGAGATGTTGAAAGTCAGAACACAGCTACGTTCACACCACACGTGTTTATTGTGAAGAGAAATGCGTCATTCTAAAGCCGAAGCCCTGATCCAGTTCTTTTCACCCAACCACTGAGGGCGCCACACAAGATTCACGTGGCATTACAATGGTTCTCAACTTTTTAACTTTCAAATATGTTTTCAATAAAGTTTTTAAAAAAATTATTTCCTTTACGGAAAACAGTGTTACTCTCTGACTGGCACATTGCCAGGAATAAAATAACTGTACAGTGTAATGAGAATAGCAGCGGCTACCTTTCTGCACTTAAAGGCAGGTCAGCCACTACTCCAACGCGTGGCAGGCATGTGAAGTGCAGCACTGCAAGGGCATGTAATATAAGTAATTCGATTATTCGAACAACACTGGTTGACGAAAGGAGACGCTACATATTAATTATCTTCGAACGATGATATGAAACAAGTGTTTTAATTTGTTTATTTTAACATAACTTAGCATTTTCGTTTAATGTAAGAATATAATAATATATATGTACATGTATATTATAATTTATGTCCACATGTGGACTAGTCTTGGTGCCGATATTGAGATAAAGAACATGGGTAATGACAGGGTACATTCATGCAAGTGCGATGTTTCTTTAGGGGGGTCACTTTTTTATATGTACACACTGCCAGTGTGTATGTGCACAATGCCAGTGTGTATGTGCACAGCATCAGTGTAAATGTGCCCGGCGTCAGTGTATATGTGCACAGTCATCATCATCATCAGTGGCACTACAGCTCACGAAGGGCCCTGGCATGCTCCAATATATAATGCGACAGTGTCAGTGTATATGTGCATAGTGTCAGTCTTTGGAAGGCCTAATGAAGTAGGGTGCTCAATGAGTTAAGGGCTGGGTGGGGTGGAAATGGCAGATATGTTTTGAACTAAACTAGAAAACTTGTTTCAGTTTCAGTTTTATCTTTTTGATGGGATACCTTTTAAAACATCCAACAGATGACTCCACTGCGAATTGAACTAATCTGCATGGCAGTTTAATTAATGAGTTGTTCCAGAGTTGGTTAATCTTTTAAAAGTCCTAACACATGATTGGAACAGACAAAAAAAATCTCGACGAGACACTGGCAACGGTAAAACATTACCTAGAAAAATCAAACTATGATGTCATTATAATAAACTAAATGTATTCGCATTGCTTCATTGATGTGTTGTTATAACAGGGGTCGGGAAAATTTTTGTCTGAGGGAGACATAAACACCACATATTTTGAAAATTAATTCTGTGAGAGCCATACATTCTGTTTATAACTAAAAAATTCAAGTAAATGTGTGCATTTTATGTAAAAGGGGTCGTCCATAAGTGACGTCACTCGATTTTGGCCGATTTTTTACCCGTCACAAAAACTTAGACCACCCTCCAATATGATATCACAAAGCTATGCCTCTCCACACCCCCCCCCCATAAAAGCCGCATTTTTTTCTTTCAAAATTAGCACGTTTCAAATCACTTTTTGATTTTGTCATTTAAGTATGCATTGAGTGTAAGGCTGCACTTTAGTATCGTAACACGCGTGAAGCCATTTAAAAAGTCATTAAATCAACTGTAAGGTATCAAATATTTAACTGGAACTTTTATTTTAAGTTTCGCGTTTTGATGTGACGTCACATTTCTTAAACACCACCTTCCCCCTCGTCACACAACATCACACATGTGTGACCCCTTCCCTCCCCCCTATGTACGTGACGTCATTTATGAATGGCACCTAATTTCAACACTAAAAGTGCAATAATTATGTCTCTGAATTATTTTTTAATAACCTTGTAATGTTGTTGCTTATCAGCAATGAGTATATCTTATATCTTACCATGAATGCGACTTACTGTGCTGCATGGCTTTGCTGATGGCTTTGTAGCCTGGTTGACACGTGGTGAGGTTACTCGGTTAAGCTTCATGCAGGCGCAGAGGTTTCTTTTTAAAATTTTAATTTTTATTTAATTTCTTTTTTTATATATGCAATTTCAATGTAGGTGAAAGGATTCTGAAGTAGCATTTTTTTTTAATCGAACATTTTTTCTGCGAGCCAGATGCAACCATCCGTAGAGCCACATCTGGCTCGCGAGCCTTGGTTTCCCGACCCCTGTGCTATAACATCCTCTACAAATTCAAATCTTTACCCAGCCCAGCGCTTTCAGTAATTCAATGGAGAGGAAACTACGTTGTCTTGAAATTTTGTCTGTATAATAGCTGCCTTGGTACTTGATGTTTAAATAAACTAGTTTTAACTTACATGAACAGCATCCACTCGAGTTTAATTTTTGCCTGGTGTAATTTACCGCACTCGCGTATATGTCGTTGTTATTTAATTAACTGTCAAGTACATCGGCACGTACCGACAGTATGGTCTCACGTATTTCACATAAATAAGTGAATGGGGAAGACTGTAAGACTTTTATTTTCTGGTGTCCAGCTTTAAAAAATAAAGTGAATCGCAATTTAATATTTTTTCTATGTGTATGAAATATGACAATTATGAACAGGTATTGGAATAATTCTTTAAAAAAGCTTAACGACATGAAAAAGAAAACGTTAAAAAAAACTTTGAGGGACAATATTTTATCGGAAATAAAAAGAAATCACTGCATTGAAAAATAATGTATTATAATATTTTAAAATATATACTTAATGCTTACTTTGAACTAAATCCTCTCTATATAAATTATAGTTGTTTCTTTAATAGGGGCGTTTCATTATTTAAAAAAAAATTAGGAAGAAACACCAAAGATCAAAGCGAACAATTCACATGTATAAATGTAATAATAATGATTTAGTAAGCGCTTGACTTTCTTAAGTGTTTCTTTGGTTATCTTAGTAAATATTTCCTTAATGCATTTCAATATATATTTTGCCTTTTTGGCTTGCACATAAAAAAGGCGGATAAATATATTATATTTAAAAAACAACTTATCCACTCAAAAAAAAATTATTCCTCTTTATTGGAAGCCGTCTCGTAACTTTCGTTTTTTCTGTCTCAATAAATAAATGGTATTCATAAATTATAAACAGATGCACAAGAACTACCTACTTTATTTATGTATGTGATTATACTATACGTAAATGACATATATCGGATAGCCAAAGTAGATTTTCCGCGGGGCAAAGCGGGACGGGGAGGGGGGGGGGTCCCCGGGGGACAGCCCCCCCCTCCCCAAACCAGAAACGGTTTGTGAAAATTGACTGTAAGACACTCTTTCATGAAGAGCAAAAACATCGGGACTTCTGGTCACTTTAGCGTGACATGAGGTCTGAAATCGGGACGTCTGGTCACTTTGATAGTTGGTCTACTCTTATGGAAAGTAAGAGTATAAGATCTGGTTCAAGTGAACCACGGTGAAGCCACCCTTGACTCAACTTGAGTATTAGTTATAATCTATGCTTTGATCTGCTTGTTTTTCTCGCACTTTGAATCATCTTGGGGACCCACTGCTTGTCGTACGCGCCTTTCAAGTAATTCACAACACATTTTTGTAGTAGATTTGAGTTAAACGCAACAGTAAGCTGATAATCGTCGAATATAGCTGGGGAGATATTCCGTAGACATAACCTGCATGATCCGGTGTTGAACTCGTTGGCTACAGGCTTAATAACCCGGTAAATACGGCACCTACAAACACAGTTTGAGATATGGTAGCGAGGCAGGGCAGTGACACTTGGCCAAATTCACGTTAGTCTTTCTATATATAGAGAGTGAGGTAGTGAAACTATGCTGTAGTAAAGTCTTATTTCTCACTCAAGTATGGACTTTTGTAATGGCCAGGTGACTAATGGAACTGACAAGAAGACAGACGGTAAGGATTAAGTAAAACCTTCTTTGTTAATTTTATAAAAAATAATAAGCTGCCTCTTTCATATAAAAAAATATTTAACCTAAAAAAAGTATATATATATATATTATATTTAAGGGGCCGTCCATAAATAATGTCATGCACCTAGGGCGGAGGGGGGGGGTCTACACATTTGTGACGAGGGGGAGGGGGTGTTTGAGAAAGGTGACGTCACATCAAAACTCACAACTTTAAATAAAAGTTCCCCTTAAATATTTAATTTCTTACAATTTATTTTATGACTTTTTACGTGGTTTCACGCGTATTACGATATTACGGTGCAACCTTACACTAAATACATACTTAAATGACAAAAAAATTGATTTGAAACATGCTCTTTTTCAAATAGAAAATACAGTTTTTATGGGGAGGGGAGCTTTGTGACGTCATATTGGAGTGGGTCTAAGTTTTTGTGTGGAAAGGGGGGGGGGAATCGGCCAAAATCGCGTGACGTCATTTATGGAAGGTCCCGAAGTACACAAAACTAATGATGTAGTAAAAATGTATCTAAATTTGATTTGAAACTGCATAAAAGGAGAGAGAGAGAAAGAAAGAGAGAGAGAGGGGGGGAGAGAGAAAGAAAGAAAGAGAGAAAAGGAGAAAGAATGAGAGAACGAAAGAAAAAAGACAGAAAGAAAGAATTTAGAAGGAAGTCGAAATTAGCTTTAAAGTTCAAAATGAATAGAAAAATATAATTTTAAAACTAACAATTGTAAACGCAAAATAATTTTTGAATAATGTATGGTTATTTCATTGATATGAAAAGCAGATTTAAAAAACAACAACAACAACAACAAAATTAGCTCTCTGCCAACTGGCCCCATATTTAAAACACAATATAACACTGATTAACCACACACCAACCCATTCGGCGTATATTTGTACACAGTCCCTTGAACACAAATTTCATCTACCAATTTTATTTTTAAACATAAAATTAGTACAAGATGGTAATAATATCGTTGCAGCGGAGGTCCCTACTTAAAATAAAAAGGAAAAAAAAATGCTCTTAAGTAATAATTAAGTCACTTGAATTTATTTTTGAACTATCAAACATAACAATAGCAGCTGATAACATTCGCCACTGAATACTGACTGAAATCATCAACTACTGAACACCCAGAATTCTTCATGTTATCTAATCTGTTACAGACGCTCCTTCTATACAGAAGATTATTGCATCCTTGATAGGCTTGTATGAATTACATAGGTTTGAGGATCCCTCAATAACCTTCACCTCATCCAACCTAAGCCATTGAACTCACTGGCACAAAACGTCACAGAATTTAAACATAAAATAATTTTTAAAAACTATAAAAAAAAACTACGTTTTTGACTGTAAATCCTTTATTTACGAGACATAACTAAAAGTATGTTCATTATAATACACATCGCACGACAATCCAAAATTGTAGTTATGTCTCATACTCATATATAAAGGATTTATAAAAGAAAAAACCTACTATAGTCTCTGTGCTAAATTTCAACTCGATTTGATCTAGGGTTGCCAACTCTCCCGTGTTTGCTGGGAGTCTCCAGGAATCGGCTTCCATGTTCCGTCTCCCGGTTAACTATGAACCGGGAGATTATAAATTGTAATATGTGAAAATAATTGTTTTGTTAAGTTTTATGATGTTTGCAATTCTATAATCTCCCGGGTTCGAGGTTGTGTGAGTTGGTAACCCCAATTTGATCACGGGAAAAGGGTTATAAAAACATGTTTGTTATAGTTAGGTTCTTTGCTGATGATTGTATAATCTATAGAACAATTAAATCAGAACAAGATAGCAAAATTTTACAAAAAGACTTAGATGAATTGATAAAATGGGAAACTAACTGGAGTATGTCTTTCCACCCAGAAAAGTGTCAACTGTTAAGAGTAACAAAGAAAAAGAAACACAATAAATTCAAAATATTTTATTCATGGAAAAGAACTAACCCAAACTAAAGATGCAAAATACTTAGGAGTCATAATAAATGAGAAACTATCACGAAATCCTCATGTTAATGAAGTTATTAAAAATTAAACAAAACCTTAGGCTTTATGGAAATAAAACTTTTACAAATGTAATAAATATATAAAACTAAAATGCTTCTTCATCTTGCTGAGACCTGTACTAGAATATGCATCTTCTGTATGGAACCCATTCATCAAAGAAAACATTGATTATAGAACAAATTCAAAAAAGAGCTGCCAGATTCATTACTGGAAAATATTCAAAACTGACTAGAATAAAACCATTAGTTAAATCATTAAACATTGAAACACTAGAGGATAGAAGAACCAAGAGTAAAATAGTAATTATACATAAAGCAATTCATTCTAATTTAGAAATACAACACAAAGATAAATTAATACAACCCTCAGATAGACATAAGGATAAAAACACCTTTCTTCTTCCCTATGCAAAAACAAACACATACACGTTTTCGTTCTTCCCGTCAGGAATTCGGGCGTGGAATGGGTCGCCTGAAGAAACCAGGAAAGCCAACACTTTATCAACATTTAAAACTCTATTAGAAATGCAGGACTAAACACAAACCATAGATAAGCGTAGGACGCAATAATCTGCATAGAAGGAGCGTCTATAATAGAAATCAGATCTGAAAATAAGATCTGAAATTTTGATAGATAATTTTTATCAGCGGCATGAGTCTGCCTGCAAAATTTCAGCTCGCTAGCATACGAGGAAGTAGGTTAAAAATCGATCTAAAGTTTTTTCGGCAAACAATCAAGCAAGGCATCAAGCAGACGCCACGAGTTAATATAAAGGATTTAATAAGACATCTCTGTCACCCATTCATGCTGAACTTTTCACAATAATTTAACACTAATTAATATTCTTCGTGAAACATGCTTTATTCTAATACTATTTGGATATTTTAATATCCTCCTGTTAACACGGACCGGTGAGTATAATAGAGCTTTGTGACAGAGCAGAAGTGGCCTTGAACTTGAATGAAATCATTGTAGCTCTGGCTCTTCACCACTCCAACTTAAACCTGGTCTTACACGATGAATATTTGTATCGGTGCCAACGCGGAATATTTCCCTTTACACACACCGTGGCGGTTATTCACAAGCAACGCATTTAATTTTGAAACGAATGTGTGTGTGCTGCATTTGTAAGTGTGTGTATGGAAAGAGGGTGGGCGTAACCTGTCCTGTGGTGAGAGGGTCCAGATCACACAAAAAATAAACAATTTAAAAAAATTATAATTAAAGCACAGTGGCGCGTAAAAGATAGTCTTGTCTACAGCAAACATCTTGAAAAAAATAAAACTCAACAGAACCATTTGCGGTTGTCACCGTAATTCAAATCAATCTTTAGATAAACTATGTCTTCCTACATGTCCTATATTTATATATTACAAACGCTACTTCTATACACACGATTTTTGCCACTTATTATTATCCATGGTAAATATCTAGTTTTGCATTTTTATTAGAGTTAGAGTTTTGAATGTTGATGGTGTGTTGGTTTTCCTGGTTTGTTGAGGTTTGGGAAACATATTTATAATATAAATGTATCCCTGGCGATGCCCCCCCCCCACACACACAACACAGAATTAAAATATTTGTAAATATAAAATTTAATGTGCATCATAATCATGTTCCAAACCATTATATAATATAATATAAATGTAATATTTCACTTAAAATATTTTTTTTTACTTCACAATTTTTTGTTTCATTTATGGCAGTTAAAAAAAAACAACAACAACAAAAAACAGCTGCAAGTCTTCAAGAAATTTAAAACCCAGTTAGCACCTGGTTTACGTTTACAGTACTATGAGCTTCCATGCTATTCGCCTTTATTATTTTTGTTAGTTGAAGAAGGCTATTTGCCGAAACGTTCGCTGCTTTGTGACGTCTGGACCTGGTCGGTCTTATCTTATCTTATCTATAGCCTACAGACGCTCCTTCTAATTGCGTCCACAGACCATGACAGATGATCTGTTGGCACGTGATGCAGCGTTCACAGGCCACGGCTTTGTGGGTTCCACGCATTACCCAGCCGCCTAACTAGTGTTAAGTACCCGTTTGGAGCTGGGTGACTCAGGGACGCCCTAGGCCCCGGATACAAATCCATGCCTTCACACGGATTCGAACCCGTGACCATCGGTACGCCAGTCGAGCGCGCTGCCACTCAACCACCTTACTCATACCCTGTTTACATGTTATCCATCTACTCGCCTTTATTTTACTTTAGATCTATATGCATTTACAGCGCCTAACCCCAGAAAATTAACAATATGATCATCATGATCCTTTAGTCTTTAGAAGTTTTTTGAGTAGCTATAATAAATAATTTAGACTTAAGTCTAGACATTGCACTTTGCACATGCCTGTACCGTGCTCCGCCGTGCTTGAGATTGTAATTGTAATAGTAATGGTAAATTAGTTATAGTTATACGGGTACCAATATTGCCAATATTTATATAGCAAAGCATAACCTATCTTAACTTATCATTTATCTGTTACAGACGCTCCTTCAATACAGACATTTATTGCATAAATTCATAAATAACAATTACAACGGCATCTCGATTTAATAATTGTAGACTTATTGCATTCAATACATGTATGTGTCTGTAATTCAAAGTATTGATTCCACCCGCCCCACTTTTTAAATTTTTTTTATTGCTTTGTCTGATCCAACATTTTGTTTAAAATAAATTAGCTTTAGTTTTTAAGAATTCCAAGTTGTGGTGATAGACCCTATAAACAGCTGACAGAAAAAAAATTAAATAAATAGTATTTCGACGTCTTTGCAACACATCTTTTACTTTGAGTTTTATCACCGAATCTTACTGTCTATGCCATAAATTTAAACGGTTATTGCATAAAAACTCCTGATTTTATTTGGTGGTAAGCAAGGTAAGTGGAAAAAATATTTGATCTTCCTTGCGACTCATGTGTCATTCTCATTCATGAATTCATGCCAACATTTTGAATCAAGTGTTTTAGTTTTGCATTGACATTTCTATTACTGTTACTTGTTACCAGTGAATTCAGTGATTAGTGAACAATCTATGAACCAAACGTTTTTGTTATTCTTTGAGGTCACTGACTCAACTGATTTTATTGGTGAATGCCAATATAATTATTTATATTATATTAAATACTAACAAATTAATAAAGTCATAGTACTCATACTCATTGAGTCATAGTACTAGTACAATAGTACTCATACTCATACTCATAGCATGGCTAACATTTTCATTTGTTTTAACTGTGACAGTGACGTATGTGTAATGTAGGCGTAGGACTAGTAGGAGGAAGCTTGACTTAATTTGCAGTTGCACACTTAGACTTCCTTTAAAGATGGGTGTGGAGTGTGGACATAATGATGCAACACATTTTCACCTGCATTTCATCATCACATCCCCCATTTAATTTTTAACCAAAAAAAATAATCTATACTATAAACAAATTGACAACTGCCTAATAAAATGAGCTAAACCACATTATAAAATATTTATTACTTGTAACCTTTTTACTGCTGTGGTGCCTCAATATCAGTGGAAGGCTGGTAAGTTAAGTAAGTACACTAATCACTAATAATAATAACGTTTATAAAGGGCAAAGGGAAACTTTTAAAAAAAATATGAATATGATTAGGCTGTGCTGTGTTTGACATTTATTAGGGCATAAATTTAAATGTAAGTTATGTTCATTGCCATTGCAGCATAAAACATGTCTACATTTTAAAACAAAAAAATTATTATAATACAAGACTCATAGTATTCTTAGGACTAACGTATTTCAATTTCTAAAGCCTAAAAATAAAATCATCATATATATTACATTTTATTAATTATTACTGTATACCGTAAAGTGTGCCAGTACCATATAAAACCAAGTTAAGGTACAATATTGACTTTATTAATGATTGCCCAATGGATGAAAATGAAATAAGGGTTTAACTGTTAATAATTAAATATCATCAACTGACTGTAAATAATCATGTTTAAGTTTTTTTAATTGTTAGCAAGAAAGGAGACTACAGACTACATTCTTCATAAATATTTAAATTTAAGCATAATCGTAAGTCATAAGTGACTTAAATACCTGAGGCATAGGCTACAATCTTGGCCTAGATGACTTGTATCTTTTTTTTATTTTTCATTAAAAACAACACATTTCTAAATGATTAGTTTTTAGCAATTAAACATGCAATTTATTGTAATAATCATTGCAATAATGGCATTGAAATCAGATGAATGTGCTGGTACCCATTATATTTCTTAGGCGAAATAGTTAAGGAATAGATCCTAAGTTAGTTTTCAGTGCCTTTAGCCTTTGTAACACTCTTAATAAAATAATAGTAAAATTATAAAACATTTCAAAATTAGTTAGAATTGATCTTCGCTATTTCTTATTCTAATGCAGTAATACTATAATACTTCATGATAATAATAATTATTTTAATAGTAAATACCCCCTGTGATCAGGCATAAATGCTCATGCTTTTAACAGTGTTAAGGAAGGAGGGAGGATGGTGTGGATTTGTGGTCCAGCTTGGTTTCATTTTTATATAGAGGGGCATTTTTTATGGCAAACTAATGTGAGATGCAGGGGGTGAAATTCTTGATAATTATTAAAGGTCTCTGTAGATATATGGAGAAAATGCAATTATTCATTTTCCTTTCAGTGTTGAAATAAAGTAATGGGGTGAGACTGCAATCAGGCTTTTAAATTAGTAAATGTATAACATATAAACAGGGTATTAGTTAGCCTGATAGGACGTAACACAACAGCGAACGTTTCTGCAAAGAGCCTTCCTTAACGAACAAATAGTACACAAATAAAACGAAAGAATAAAAAAACTTAGCTGCAGTGAAATTCAATTAGTCCAGTAGAGATATAGTAAGGTAGTTAACACAGTTAACGGTTGACAAGCGAAGGTAGTGGAGGGGTGTCCAACAATGGCCCTTGCGTTTCACTTCGCGTTGTTCCTTCACAGAAAACGTGAGATTCGTAGTGTACTGGTTAACACGTCCGCCTCATGCGAGGAAGGTCCTGGGTTCAAGCCCCGGCGAATATATTGTTTTTTTTGTTTTTTTTAATGTCTGTTTGTGCCCGTTCTGTTACCTCTTTATTGCATAGCATACGCCGCAGACTGGCTCATCATATACAGTGCAAAGAACGGTTGGGGGGGGGGTGTGAGAGTACAGACACAAAAAGCAGCACCAAGTAAATAAAAATAGCGAGCAAAGGTGAAGACATGCACACTTAGGTTGTTGTTACCTGCCTCCCATTTATTACTACCATCCCTTAAACATAAACTTTGTTTAGCCGATCCTAGCGAGGGATAGTCATATTTAGGGTTGTTAATTGCGTGTTTTTTTTTGTTTTTTTTTGTTGGAAAACCGATTATCGATTACGTAACTCCTATTATCGTTTTACAGCTGACTTCATAGAAGTTAGGGGTGTACCGAATTTCGCCTGCAAATGTCTCGAAAATAAACAATGAGTTGGCAGTTCCCCCCCCCCAACCGACGTTCCCTCGCGTTGTTTTGATTTCTTCGTGCTGTTGTTTGTGTCCGTTCTTTCTCAACTTTCTTTTCACTCACCATGAGCAAGTCTGCGACGTATGCTACGCCTCGGGGCGTCTAGTATAATATAAAATTTTAAAATTTGTTTAGTTGCCAAGGCAAAGCAAGACAGCTAACGAACAATGCAGCGACAATGCCAAAAACCATTTGATGCCATTAACCATCGCGATTAAGGGGTCGTCCATAAATGACGTCACGCACCTAGGGGGGAGGGGGGTCACACTTTTGTGACGACGCGTGAGGAGGGGGGGGAGGGGGTTGAAGAAATGCGACGTCACATCAAAAGGGTAACTTTAAATAAAACTTGTAAGATTTGGTCGCTTACAATTTATTTAATGACTTTTTATGTTTTTAATATTTTTTTAATTTTATTTTTTTAAAACCATCAGTGGTTCTCAAAGTGCCGGTCCGTAGGGCATCAGACGCCGGATAGAGTAAGTTATCAAGAAATTAAAATTAAATCTAATTATAATCCTTAAGTTTGAGAACCCAGAAGAAAACTTATAAAATTGTTACCCTATGTCGTTTGATGTTGACATCAAAGCATTTGTGATGTAACCGCAGCTCCGTTTGGTTCTCTTACGGCAGGAGCCGGCGAACTTTTTTGCCCCTTACCCCAAGATATACAAGTTTATGTGTGCGTTACCCCCCCCTTAGACTCAAGGTCCTGCCCACATGACTCGGGCGGGGATTTGGGGGAGCGTCGTTAGCCCCCCCTCCCCCTAAAATGCAACAGGTTAGTTTTACAAGCATGATAAGTGTATAAAAATAATATGAATAGGATTATGTGTAGATATTTTAAGTCAAAATGACGCGGAATATCCTTTTTTTTTGGGGGGGGGGATCTATTTGATAGAATTATAAATTTTTTAAGTGTGATATAATTGTACGATTGGTTTTTGGTCTAGCGCCCCTGGCCATTCTAGATATAATAGTATTCATTAACTTTATTGAATGCATCAAATTTTTCACATCGCAATTCGAGAGTAGCACAAAACAAATTTTCTTCTTAGCTCAGTTTTTAAGGCATTAATTTTAATTATCACATAAAGCATACTTGATACAGCCAAGTCATGTGGATAAGATTATTGTCACTCGTGTCAATATAAATGAAAGTATGGTGGATTTAGGTGTCTTCGTATAGTACGTAGGCAGAAGCGTAATTGTGTTTTCCGAGCCCTTGGCTAATTCATTTTTGGCGCCCTTGAGAACTACAGAAAATGCTAAATTATACAGAATAAGTTGATTATAGAAGGATTAGTCCTCGGCGCCCTTGGCAACTGCTCCGATGCCAAGTCGTTGTTACGCCTCTGTACGTAGGTAAGAAATCTACATAGTTGTCAAATTTTAAAAATGCATTTTCTGGAAGGAACCGATCTAATAGTGGGCATATGTTCCATGCGTACACGTACACATGACGTATTTTAATATATCTAGTGGATTGTAGTGGATGTTATATGTCCCAAATGAGTCTGCATTACCACCAAGAATTCCATTTGACCACAGATGGGGTAATTTACCCCTGTTCGCCGACCTCTTTCTTACGGGATACCCGACAGTCAATTGAGGGATTTTTAAAGAGTACATTTCAAAAATATTATTTTGAAATATTTTTTTTCTGAACAAAGAAGTTAACCGTGATTATTAAAAGTCAATGTTTAATTTGTATGCATTAAATAAAATATAATCTAATGATGTTAACACAGTTCGTTTTTTGAAGGCCGGTTAAACGTTTTTAAAAAACGGACCGGTTCAATCGGATACCTAAAGATTAAAATTATAAAAGTCTATGTTAATATTATTATTAACACAAAAGGAGAGGATTCTAGCGAATTTATATGTTTCCAATGATTCAGCATTACCCCCAAGAGTTCCCTTTTTACACCAAATGAGATAAAGGGCCGTCCATAAATGACGTCACGCGATTTTGGGCGATTTTTTACCCCCTCCCCCCTCGTCACAAAAAGTTAACCCCCCCCCCTTTTTCTAAAAATACGTCACAAAGCTTTGACAAAAAAAAACACACACGAAAACAAAAAGTATTTTCTATTTGAAAATAAGTATGTTTCAAATCACGTTTGTTGTCATTTAAGTATTTATTATTTATTTAGCGAAGGTCTACATTGTAATATCGTAACCCGCGTGAAGCGTTTTTTAAATCCCTTATATTAACTTCGCGGCCGTCTCATCATCTCATCATCTCATGGGCTGGGCGGGCGGAAAAAGAAAAGTAAAAAATGACCCACTTCCCGTGATTCGATCGAGCTGAAATTTGGCACACTGACCCGTCTGACCTAACAATGCATCGTATCAAAATTTCAGATCGATCGAACGTACCGTAATTAAATTAATGCATTTTTAGTTTATCCTTATATGAGGTATGTAATTTAAATTCACGGTTTGTTATTGTTTTTTTGCCACGTGAAAGTTTGAGCTGACGCATTGAGGCGACCCAACGAAGCGACGGGGTGCTTTTGTTTACATTTTACGTGTCCCGCTGAGCTCGGTCAAGCGAATCGGTGACCAGACTTTTCCCCTCTCCCCCTCCCACCCACCCCTCCCCCCCCCCAGGGTTATGAAGGAAACTTGAGTTAAGACAGATTCAGTCTGTAAATGTTTGAAAATAATCAATACTGTTAGTTATGTCTCATATATAAGGGATTTATAGTCAAAAACTTTGTTTTTACGGGTTTGTTTTTATTAAATCCCTTATATTAACTTCACCGGCGTCTCTCTCTGTCTTGGGCGGGCGGAAAAACGGAAGTCAAAAATGACCCACTTCCCATGATCCGATCGAACTGAAATTTGGCACACGGACCCGTCTAACCTAAGCACTAAGCATCGTATCAAAATTTCAGATCGATCGAACGTACCGTAATTAAATTAATGCATTTTTAGTTTATCCTTATATGAGGTATGTAATTTAAATTCACGGTTTGTTATTGTTTTTTTGCCACGTGAAAGTTTGAGCTGACGCATTGAGGCGACCCAACGAAGCGACGGTGCGCTTTTGTTTACATTTTACGTGTCACTCTGAGCTCGGTCAAGCGAATCGGTGACCAGACTTTCCCCCTCTCCCCCTCCCACCCCCCTCCCCCCTAGGGTTATGAAGCAAACTTGAGTTAAGACAGATTCAGTCTGTAAATGTTTGAAAATAATCAATACTGTTAGTTATGTCTCATATATAAGGGATTTATAGTCAAAAACTTTGTTTTTACGGGTTTGTTTTATTTAAAAACGTTTAACCGGCCTTCAGAAAACGAACTGTCGAACTGTGTTAACATCCTTGGATTATATTTTATTTAATGCATACAAATTAAACTAGGGCTGTGAACGATTAATTTAAATTTAATCGTTAACTTTTGAAAAATTAACGATTAATTAATCGATAATTTCGATAAAGCCAGAAATAAAAATTTATGATGTCATAAGTAACACTTATTAAAAGTTCTTGTTGAAAATCTAAATAACTCTTGAATGTCTCCTTTATATATATATCATCTTTTAACCAACTACGCAAAAAAAAAGTGTGCTGCATTATTTGGTTCAAGTGATTAGCGGGTCTAATTGACAATATAACCAGCCGAGCTGAACAAGCATTCCCATGGAACTGAGGTTACTGGTATGCACAAAACGGTCTTTGCAAAGAATGACATTATCGGATATCGTTGTTCATTAAGGTCCCACCATTGTAGAGGGTTAATGGATTCAGGAACTTTCATATCCATTTAGTAACGCAGTAATTCATCAGAAGGGCTTTCGTCATTTTATATCTCTGAGTCAGACTCCATTACTGCCATTAGCTTAATACGCTTTTCATTTGGTTTGATAAGTTGGCGGAGTATTAGAACCATGGCAGGCAAACAATTTCTCACAATGGATACAATAAACGTTATCAACATTTTGAACATTCTCGTCAGTCAATAGTTTAATTCGAGTAATCGTCAGGAAATTTGTTAATATTTATCTGCCGCTATTGCGTATTATATTTTTTAAAAACTTTTTTACTTCCAATAATTTGGTAAGTGATGGGTCAATTAATCGTTAAAAAATAATTTAATCGTTAAATTTTTAACGATTAATCGAGAAATTAATCGTTAACTTCCGCAGCCCTAAATTAAACATTAACTATTAATCATCACGGTTAACGCCTTTGTTTAGAATTTTCTTTATTTAAAATGAATATTTTTTCAAGAAAATGCATTTTTTAAAAATTTGACAACTATTTAGATTTCTTACCTACGTACTATACGAAGACACCTAAATCCACCCTACTTTCATTTATATTGACACGAGTGACTATAATCTTAATCCACATGACTTGACTGTAACAAGTATCCTTTCTGATATTTAAAATTAATGCCTTAAAACTGAGCTAAGGAAGAAAAATTGTTTTGTTCTCCTCTCGAACTGCGATGTCAAGGATTTGATGCATTCAATAAAGTTAATGAATAATTGACTAATTTTAAATGGGCTCATTTATCAATATATCTAGAATGGCCAGGGGCGTTTGACCAAAAACCAATCGAACAATTATATCAAACTTAAAACGTTTATAATTCTATCAAATAGACCATTTTTTTTTCAAAGAAAAGGGATATTCCGTGTCGTTTTGACTTAAATATCTACACATAATCCTATTCAGATCATTTTTAGAAATTTGTCATGCTTGTAAAACGCACCAGTTGCATTTTCGGGGTGGGGGAGGGCTAACGGCGCTCCCCCAAATCCCCGAGTCATGTAAGCAGGACCTAGAGCCTGGGGGTTGGGGGGGGGGCAACGCACTCATAAACTTGTATATTTTGGGGTAACGGGCAAAAAAGTTCGCCGACTCCTGCCGTAAGAGAACCAAACGGAACTGCGGTTACATCACAAATGCTTTGATGTCAACATCAAACAACATAGGGTAACAATTTTATAAGTTCTCAAACTTAAGGATTATAATTAGATTTAATTTTCGTGTCTTGATAGCTTACGCCAACCAGCGTCTAATGGCCTACAGACCAGCACATTGAGAGCCACTGATTAAAAAGAAAAACGCATTAAATAAATTGTAAGAGACCAAATATTTCAGTGGAAGTTTTATTTAAAGTTACACTTTTGATGTGACGTCACATTTCTTCAACCCCCCTCCCCCTCGTCACGCATCGTCACAAAAGTGTGACCCCCCTCCCCCTAGGTGCCAGACGTCATTTATGGATGGCCCCTAATATACCACTGTTCACCGAGCCCTCGGTTAAACCGCCCGATAGCGGTAACCATGTATTTTTCATTAGTTTATAAACTCCACAAGAGAATGCAGCAATTTAAACACGTCTCGTCCATTGGTGGCATTATATTTACAACTCTTGTGTGACGTACTTGAAATCGTGAAAAAAAAATTGGGAAAAAAAATAGGGCTGCGGAAATTAACGATTAATTTCTCGATTAATCGTTAAACAGTTTTAACGATTAAATTATTTTTAACGATTATTCGACCCATCACTTACAAATTATTGGAAGTCAAAAACTTAAATAAATAATAAAAAATAGCGGCCGATAAATAATAAATTTCCTGACGATTACACAAACATATTAAAACCAGATAATATCAACACAATTGTCTTTTTGTGTAATTGGTTAAAAGATGACATTTAAAGGACACATTCCAGTGTTTAGATTTTCAACAAGAAAGTATTACTTATGAAATCGTAAATTTTATTTTTGGCTTTGATCAAAATTAACGATTAATTAATTAAAAAGTCAAAGATTAAATTTTAATTAATCGTTAACAGCCCTAAAAAAAAACCAACAAAAACCACACACAAAAAAAACAACAAAAAAACTCGTGAGCTAAATTATATAAAACAAGCCGAATTCATACTTAATATGTTAATCTTATAGGGCTATAAGCCATCTAGGGGCTCATTTTGCTATCACATCTGTACAGGGAAAATCACGTCAAAAAGGGAAAAGAATGCACCGGTACCTGGTGAAATGGTGAAATGAACTTTTACATAGCTTCACGTGTGTTTTGATATTACGATGTAGACCTACACTAAATAAATACTTAAATGACCCCAAAAAATGGTTTGAAACATATTTTTTTTCAAATAGAAAATAAGGTGTAATAGATAGTTTCATACATAAAGCAATTAATTCTAATGTAGAAATACAACACAAAGATAACTTACTACAACCCTTAGATAGACATAAGGATAAAAACACCTTTCTTATTCCGTATGCAAGGACAAACACATACAAATTTTCGTTCTTCCCGTCCGGAATTCGGGCGTGGAATGGGCTGCCTGAAGAAACCAGGAAAACCAACACTTTATCAACATTTAAATCTCTATTAGAAATGCAGGACTAAACAGAAACCATATATAAGCGTAGGACGCAATAATCTTCTGTATAAAAGGAGCGTCTGTAAACAGATAAGATAAGATAAGGTGGGTTTTTTTCGGGGGGGGGGTCAAAGCTTTGTGACGTATTTTTGGAGGGGGGGGGTCTAACTTTTTGTGACGACGCATGACGAGGGGGAGGGGGGTGAAAAATTAGCCAAAATCACGTGACGTCATTTATGGAAAGCCCCTTATGAGGTTTAACATATGCAGTTTATTCATTCTCTCACTTATAGATCTCTCTTTTGCCTTATAAATTATAAATCTTTAACTTTTATACCAAACACCCGCCAACGTTTTTAGTCATATTAAATCAAAGTACTAGAGGTTATAATTTTAAATTATTTTCTTCTTTTTAGTCCAATTATAAAAACGTGGTTTTTAAAAATCCTTTTTTACTTTTATTTATTTAGCTTTCTTTTTCCAAACGGGACTACAGAGTTCATACAGTCTATGCCCTATGCTAATCGGTTAGCTCTATCTATTTGTTAATAAAACTATCTCCACATTGCTAAAATGCATGCTGACTAGAGACATTGAGAAACCATGTAGAGGCGTCATTAGGGCTGGTGTCACCCAGTGTAGTAACTCATAGTGTCGTGTCATCCCCCCCCCACGACGTAACCGATACGCCTTCTCAGAGCCTGTCTGTGCCAAAATAATGGGAACATACATTAATTGACAATTTGGTGTCACCCCTTGTGATGGTGTCACCCAGTGCGGTCCACACCGCCGCACCCCTATCATTACGCCCTTGCAACCATGTATTCTTTTAAGTCTTAAGTCATTGATGAAAATATCCTCCACACCGCTGTAGACGCCTACTCTATATAGTTGAGCTTTTGTTGAAAAGAGTTCAATCGATATATGTATTGTGGTTCTTATTATCACATTTTACTATAAATATGCTCGAAGTGTGTTGTGCCGCTGAGTTTTATAGTCCCAATCTATGCCGTGAAGATGATTTTTAATTTCAAGACAACTGTTTTGATCACAATCTGTGCTGTAGTGCATCTGTTGGCTTGGAATGACCCTTATAAAATTCATGAGTGCAGGCCTACGTACTGGGGATGCATGACGTATGTATTGATAAATTATAATTCTGCAGCTGTTTTAAGTTTTTTCTTATATTGACTTAGCTGTATATGTTTAATGCGCATCAAAAGGCGGTAATTTTATTATAAGAGTTGCCACTAAATCTAACTTCACTTATGATTTGTTCCCGGGGCCAAAGTCCACCAAGCTCCGAATGGGTACCTAAAACTAGTTATGGAAACAAAGGCGGCTGGGAATAGCGTGGTCTGTCATAGCCGTGGTCTGTCATAGCCGTGGTCTGTCATAGCCGTGGAACGTCATAGCCGTGGTCTGTCATAGCCGTGGAATGTCATAGCCGTGGTCTGACATAGCCGTGGTCTGTCATAGCCGTGGTCTGCCATAGCCGTGGTCGGTCATAGCCGTGGTCTGTCATAGCCGTGGTCCGTGCGTCACACGCCTATACGCTCTTTCCAGAACGTAGGATGCAATAATCTCATGTATAGAAGGAGCTACTGTATAGAAAAAACAAGACAACCCAGCATGTCAGCATTCTTATGTACGTCTTACCAGTAAAGTTGTTGCTATACAAAATTATCTGCCTTAACATATGAACACTTCTACGATATTTCTTATGGATCCAGCCGCAACTGGCATAAATTAATTTTAAAAAAAAAGGGGGGGGGGATACATTATTATTATTGAGTGTCGTGTTCCTACACTTTACTCAAAAAGAAACATTGAGAAAACCCTAATGGCCAACAAGAATATACCGTGTTTTCAGCTATTAAATTTTCCCGGAACTGCTAACAATCTTATATCAACAAACTCTACTCTTATTCACCAACCATTAATGCAGAGACCAGTGAGGCTTAAAGCATTATGGACAACGAATGTGCAATGAAAATTAAGATGGCATCAAGAAGGTCTTGGTTTCTCAAATATTCGAAACTTTGTCTCGTCTTAGACTTATTCACGAGAGAGCCTGAAAAGAAAGATGAAAGAGCACAGCATAGCGATGTACGTATGGAGCATCATGAATTGCTGGCAGCGCCGCACCAGATGAAACGGCATTTCCCGATTCCTCGTACAGCAGTTGCCGAGAATGAGCGTCAACTGGTGTTGCACCGCATTGAAGTAGCAGCATGTCCACAACTTTCGCATGAAACAGCAATCAAGGCTTTTGTTCGTAATTTTAAAGGATATTTGTAATATCACTAAAAAGAAGTTACATGAATGAGGCCACTATTTTGTTAAAAAATACAATTCTCCCAGCGCGTGTTCGTTGCCCTAAGTTAAACAAAGAAATTTTACTTGACCGTAATACGCGTCGTTTTTTAAATCCTTTATATTAACTTCACCGTCTTATCGTGGTTGGTCGGTCGGGCGGGAAAAAAAAAGTAAAACAATGACCCAATTCCCGTGTTGCTCTCGAGCTGAAATTAAATTAATGAATTTTTTTAGTTTATCTCTATATATCTCTATGTAGCGTGTGTAGCCGTCTGCTATAGTTGACCTCCACGGGTCTCTGGAGGATCACTCTAGCCCTCGATTACCACATCCCCGTGTTTTACAGCATGGGGAGTTCAGTCTGTAAATGTTTATGCTAGTCTGTCGTGCGGTGCGTGTTATATTGAACAATATCAATACCTGTAGTTATGTCCCTATATATAAGGGATTTATAGTAAAAAAAACTTAGTTTTTACGTGTCGTTTTTATGTTTCAGGTTCAGTGAAGACTTTGAAGGTCTGCCATGCCCATTTTTGTGTTTGGACCTTGGGTATCGAAAGGGAAATTGCACTCATGACAATTTGTATTGTCAGCGTTTTGAGCGCTATGGTCCACCATTCTTAGATAATTGGACTTGTACATGCACTGGCCTAATTAGACCAGTCTGTAAGTAACAGTATTAACCAAGCGTTATTGTACAACATCTATTATTGTCCATGAAAAAAATGGATTTATAATAAATTATTGAGAAACAACCATACATGGCTATTTCCAAATAATAAATAAATTTTTTTTGTTTCTTGTTATCATTACTTTACTTTGTTTGATTTGTTTACACGTTTAGAGCAAATAAAATGTAAAGGGAATAGCTTTCTTTAACATGTTTATATGCGTTTTTAACGAGTTCTGTTATGCACATCTAACAATAAGTTTTAAACTTATTTTATGTTTAATTTCACCATAATTTATAAGTAGCTTATATAGTGGATTACAAAGTTGGTAGTGCGCTTCACAAAGCTTGAGGTCGTGAGGTCAAGTCCACCATAAACAAAAAAATATACATATATATATATATATATTAGGGCTGCGGAAATTATCGATTAACTTCTCGATTAATCGTTAAAAATTTTATCGATTAAATATCGATTAAAATAATTTTAATCGATAAAAATTCGATTAAAATTTAAGAAAATATTTATATTTGTTTTAAATTTTAGTATTAAATAATAAATTATTAATAATTAATAATAATTTATATATATTGTTTTAGGTACAAACATCTCCCGCGTAATATTAAAATTTATTTTATTAATACATGTTGACCGGCAGACGTCAACTATAAACTGGCTGACAGCCAGAGCCGTCTTTACACCATTTTGGGCCCCAGGGCAAAGAAATAGTGTTGGGCCCTTCCCCCGTGGGAATAAAAAATGAATATACATAATATATATAAATAAACATATTCCCATGGGGCCCATATGCTCGTGGGCCCCCGGGCAAATGCCCAACAGGCCTAAGCGTTAAGACGGCCCTGCTGACAGCATCAGCGCAGTTAAATTTAAACATATAACTAGAAAGTTGAGCAAATATGTTGTTTTTAAGCTAACTGCGGATGACAAAGTCGAAGATGGTGAAAACGTTTACTGTGTCCACTGCCATAAACAATTCTCTTTTAAAGGATCAAATACATCGCTGACGTACCACCTTCAGCACAAATCAAGTATCAACACATTGTCATGAAATTTAGTTCAAAATATTCTTAATTTTCAATGTCCGTGAGAAATGTTCAGTTTAATGACGTCATAAATTTCTATTTTTGGTTTTAATCGAAATTATCGATTAATTAATTGATAATTTTTCAAAAGTGAACGATTAAATTTAAATTAATCGATAATAGCCCTAATATATATATATATATATATATATATATATATATATATATATATATATATATATATATATATATATATATATATTATCGATGAATTGATATCTATAAACAAAAATTCCAAACCCTGACCTGAAGAGTAGATGGGCGCCACGCGATCTACCAAGCCTCGAGAAAGTTCTAATGGAGATATCAGAACCCCTTACAGCCACGCGGTCATAGAAAAAAATACAAAAAACTCTCGAATATGAGTTGTTTCCCTTATATATCGGGAAAAAAAATAGGTTTCTTAAAAAGTATTTTATACATAAAATTGGACTTTAAATATATTTTATTTTTTAAATTGTAAGAGATCTTTAACAATTAAAAGTCTATACTAATTGAAATTAGTCACATTTTTTTATTAAAGATTTTTCTCACGTCAGTGAGTTAACACTAAATGAATTGGGTAACTTTCCTTGATGACCTTGTTGTGAGAAACTGGTGGAGGTCACGTTTTCATTAGTCCGTGGGGAAGTGTTTGGGAAAAAGAAGATGTTGTGGTTTGAAAGAAAGTGTGTGAAGAGTTAGAGAGTATCTCTGGAGTGTTATGTCTGTGTAATTTTAAGAGTGTATGAACATTGGTAACAAGCAGAAGATCAACATATTAGTACGCGCGTGACATCTAATAAAGCTGAGTTTTAGTCAGGGGCAGGCGGCGAATTAAGATTACACGGGGCCCCTGCATGGCTGCAATTCCACGAGAGGCGCGGTCAAGCCACCTTTATTATGCAATATAATAAGTTTGGGGCCCTTGAATCCTTGCGGGGCCTCTGGCTTTAGCCCAATCAGCACTCCCCTTAATCCGCCACTGGTCAGGGGGATGTTTAATGGTTAATTTGTAAAGTAAAGTTTGCATAGATAAGTTTTTAGTGTAGTCTTGAGGGCTTCCGTGGTAGGCATACTTCGAATGTGTAATGGTAAGGAATTCCAATTTTTCGGAACACGAAAAACAAAAACAAATGTTATTTAAATAAACAAATAAAGAAATACATATCTTCTATACTAATAAAAAGCCAAAACCCTCACCGACTGACTCATCACTAATTCTCCAACTTCCCGTGTAGATAGAAGCATTTATTAAACTTTGGGAAGTTGCTGAGTGCACTCTCACTACGATGATCGGTGAAAAGTAATTTCAACAATTTCCACTCATTAGTGGTCAAATTATTTTTTTCCTAATATGAGCTATATAAAAAATGAAAATCAATAATTCTCCTATTTCCCGTGTAGGTAGATGTATGAAACTTTGGGAAGTTGTTTATTAAACTTCCACCACGGTAGGAGGTGAATAAAATATTTACATTTTCACTTAATGGGGGCCGGGGGCCCAAATATAGTTTTTTCCTTATATGGGCTATATAAAAATTGAAAATCACTAATTCTCCTAATTCCCGTGTAGGTAGAAGCATACAATTTTGGGAAGTTGTTGAGTTCACTTTCGCGATGGTAACAGACAAAAAACATATATTTAATTTCCACTCATGGGGACCGGAGGCCCAAATGTTGTTTTTTCCTTATAGGAGCTTAAAAAATTGAAAATCACTAATTCACCTATTTACCGTGTAGGTAGAAGCATGAAATTTTGGGGAGTTGAGTACACTTTCGCGATGGTAACAGGCGAAAACAATAGTTTAATTATCACTTACTAGGGGCCGGGGGGATAAATATATATTTTTTTCTTATATTACAAACTGGCTCATCACAAATTCTCCTATTTTCCGTGTAGGTAGAAGCATGAAACATTGGGAAGTTGCTGAGTACCATCACACAATGGTTACAGGCAATAAATTGTTTTTTTCACTCACAGGGGGACGGGGGCCCAAATGTAGCTTTTTCACATTATATGAGCTAAATAAAATGTGTTTAAACTTTGGATACTATGTAAATGGATTTTGTCAAAATTTAGAAATAAAAAAACTTGATGGCCTATGTTAAAATACTATAGGGCATTAAAATTTTATTTTTCATTCTTTTGGAGTCGCGGGCCCCTAATCTCAATTTCGTAAACGTTTTAAAAAATTAACCATTCGATTTCACACGATTTTTGTTAAATAAAAATATTGACAAACAAATATAGCCACCATGATCCAGATTGAAATATACTGTTGTTTTGAACTTTACATCTTACACCATTAGGGCCCCTATTCCACGGCCATTAAACTTTGGGAAGTTTATGAATACGCTCCCGCTAAGGTTTCTGGCATTAAAATGTTTTTAAAAATCACTTAATAGGGGGAGGGGGCCCATAATGCCATTTTTAAACATGAGTAATATGAAAGGTAATTTAAACAGTGGCTACTGGATATATATATATGAATTATTGACCCCATTTGATATGAAAAATAAAAATTCTATAGGGTAATGAACTCCTAACGTCTGTTCCTTTGGGGCCGGGCCAAAAAATTTTTTTCGTTAACTTATAAAGCTTTATTTCCCATTAGATTTTATACAATTTAAATAAATTTTAACACGTATCTCCATAATGACCTGGATTGAAATCTTCAGGCCTTATGAGATATGGACATAATCCTGCACCCATCTTGCACGAGGCCCATAATGTAATTTTATTCCCCATTTGATTTTACACGACCTTAACAAATATTGACAAACAAGTATTGAAATCTATTGGTGTTTTCAATTGGTTTTATACGGGTTCTCAACGCTAACTGAAATCCTGCGAAGCGCGGGTATTTTGCTATTATATATATATATATATATATATATATATATATATATATATATATATATATATATATATATTGGCTTGGTTGGTAGACCTTGACGGTTCCCATCTCCTCTCCAGGTCAGCGAAGGACTTGTAAGCAATAGTCAGTTGTCAACATTTTTATTGTGGCCTTAATGTGGGCTAGATCCCACGCACAACCCACAACTTGTGAGGCGAGCGCACTATTGACTCTGCTATGCAGCCGCCATAGCCATAGGTCTGCGGAAATAACGATTAATTTCTCGATCAATCGTTAAAAATTATAACGATTAAATTGTTTGTATACCGATTAATCGACCCATCAATTACATTTTTTTAAAAAATAAACAGTAGCGGCCGATAAATTATAACATTTTGTTTTTAAACTATTGACTGGCAGGAATGTTCAAAATGTTTTTAAAGTTGTCCTACCATGGTTCTAACACTTACCCTACCTGTCTTTTTGTATAGTTAATTAAAAGATGACATATAAAGGAGGCATTCTAGTGTTATTTAGATTTTAGATATATATAAATATATGTATATTTAATATATACATATATATATATATATATATATATATACATGTATACACATTTATTACTAATTAAATGTGTTTTTTTAAATTACACAATAAATGCTGCTGCTTTAATCAAATTGGTCTTTAAATTTACAGTTTTCTTAATGAACCTTGTTAATATGTGTGCTGTTCGAAAATCTTATCATTTGAAAAAATTGCTAAATTGAAAGAAGCATTTTAGATTATCAGTAATATCTAAAATTACATTACAAGTTATATTATGTTTTTATTAAACTGTAACAAAAATGCAAGGACTTACTTTTTCGCCTATTAATACCTAAAACATAAAAGAAATTTTAAAGAGAATTTGGTAATTAATGCATAATTTAAAAAGAAAAGCTTGAAAAATTAAATTATTGTTTATAAAGGTAAATGATACTACAGATACTTAATATCTCCAATACAAACAGATGCAGTTTTCATAAATCTACACAAACACATATTTTACTTTATATGACTATGTATTGGTGAGACCTGTACTAGAATATGTATGCATCTTCTTTATGGGACCCATCCACCAATGAAAACATTCATAAACTAGAACAAATTCAAAAAAGAGCTGCCATTTTCATTACTGGAGAATATTCAAAACTGACTAGAATAACACCAATAGTTAAATCATTAAACCTTTAAACACTAGAGGATAGAAGAACCAAGAAAAAAGTAGTAATTAAGCATAAAGCAATTAATTATAATTTAAAAATACACGACAAAGATAACTTAATACAACCCTCAGATAGAAATAAGTATAAAAACGCCTTTCTTATTCGTACGCAAGAAAAAAACTCATACAATTTTTCGTTCTTCCCGTCCGGAATTCGGGTGTGGAATGGGTTGCCCGAAGAAACCAGGAAAACCAACACTTTATCAACATTTAAAATTGTAATAAGAACTCAGTACTAGGCAAAAACCAAAGATAAACGTAGGATGCAATAATCTTCTGTATAGAAGTAGCGTCTGTAACATAAGGGAAAAAAATTTGAATCCCACTTTTTTGTCTTCAATAGACTTATAATGCTAGGTTATTATCAGTTGTAGAAACAGTTGTTTTTTTTTAAATGTGCATAACAGACTTTTACCGGTAGCGTTGAGATAGTATTTACATATGAAAATTAAATAATTTATTGCAGCCGTTTGTACCTAATGCTTTTTTTAGTTGAATTTTAAAATTTAAGTGAGTGGGAATATGACTGTTGAGTGGGAATATGACGGTTGAGTGGGAATATGACTGTTGAGTGGGAATATGACTGTTGTAGGGTTTCAAGACCACACAACGCAGAGCACAAAGCTCAAACGCTGGGCAATCAGGTCACTCAATTATTGCAACAAGCAGTAGAGTGAGTAGCGTATATATGGTTCGCTGCCTCCTGCCACGGTAAACCGGTAAACCCCTTCCTTTTTTAAATAAGTTTCAAGAGAAACAAATGGAAGAATGGAGAGAAATTAATTAACAATCCAAAGATGAAAGCGCGTAAGTAAAGTATGTGACCAACGATAAGATTTTTGTGTTATTTTACAGTAAATTTACTTCATTCCAATGCCGTAAACTTGTAGATACATTGTTCTGCTTGCAAAAATTGCGGTTCATTCAAGCTGCTCATATTGCCTTCATACCTTTCTGGGTGAACTTAACTTTTCCGAATTTCAACTAAAAGTGATTGGAATTGGCTTCTTTCATTGACGGGTCCATGAATCCACTGTAAAAAAATATATTTTTAAAAAACAACAACTTTAATTTGTATATTTATTTTCCATTCTCTTATCTTATATTATTGTTGAGAACTTTTCCCCATCTTTCTTCTTTTCGTTTGTCTGTATTTAATTTCTACTTAAATATTTTTTCTCTGGCAGAGTATGTAATATTAATTTCATCATCATCAGTCCCGTGGCCGTTGCGGTCGTTGGGAGGAGCGCATGGACACATCAACAGATAACGATCTCCACATTTTCCTATCTTTAGCGCGGCCGCCAATAATTCATGCAATATCATCCCTGTCCATTCCTTTATGTTGTCCAGCCAGCTTTTACGCCGTCGACCTCTTCACTGGCCCCCTTCTATAGTTCCTTGAAGGATAATTTTTGTTCGGGTATCATGTCGCAATACATGACCGAACCATGCCATCTTACGTCTCGTAATTGTTGTTATAATGGTTTCTTGATGACCCGCAATAGAGTTTATTCTGTCCCAGACATATTAATTTAAATTTAATTAAAATACTTGTGTTCATTTATGTTTTGACCGGTAAAGCAATTAGCAGAAAACGTTAATTATGTATTGGTCTATTAACAAGGGTTTAATTGAATTAGTTTAAACCACACAATTCCTTTGCGCATCTCGTATCTCTATGAAGCCACTGCACTGTTATGTTAACACCGATTTTTCAACTTTGCGCACCCATCCAAGATTAAGTTTTCCAGTTAGTTGCTGACGTTTTTAAATCCGTTATATTAACTTGTGGTGTCTGGTTGATTGTTTGCCGAAAAAACTTTTGGATCGATTTTTAAAAACCCCAAATCTTAGCCGCTAAACACCAAAAATGACATGGTAACTGAACCCAAATCTATGCTGATGAATAAAAAAAAATAAAAAAAACAAAAAACAAAAAAAAACATATATTCCAATACAGTAGATTCGTTTTTTAAATTTCTTTTTGAGGAGATAAAAAGACATGACCGTAACAGGCAGCAGAGTATTTTAATTCCTTTCAATTTTCTGATTTTTATGCCCATTCCCAACCCCAACCCCGAATTATTTTGCACTGGGCAACCACCCTCTCCCCACTTTCCCCGATATATAGGCGGCTGTTTTGTGGTTAATTCAATTTTGTTTACGCCTTCGACGCGAGCGCATTCGTTTTAAGGATACAAATCGATATATTGAGTTTCTTGTCAGATTCTACTTTAAAATAAATAGGCCTACGCTCCAGTGTTTAAGTGAGATCAGAAAACCCAACCTAAGCCGTGAAGATGATTCTAAATATCATGAGCATCTTTCTGATTCTCTTCGTTGCCGATGTGGGTATGTCCGATGGGGAAGACCTGTTGTATGTTGATGACTGTAGGGAGTATTACTGGTGGTGCATGACGTAAATATTTTAACCTTCTTATGCTGAAATATATATATATATATATATATATATATATATATATATATATATATATATATATAATATATATATTTGGGCTGGTACTGATTAAACATTTTTTGTTTGATCAATCGGGAAAAAACTTAATCGATAATATCGATTAATTTTGATTAATTATTTTTTTATTACGCATATAGATCTTATAGATCCCGTTTAGTTTGTGATTCATTAATTTCGCGAAATCGGTTAAGTCGCGGTAATTACATGGCTCCCGATTTTTGTGACGTAACACAGCAAATTCGTTCTGCTACGCAAGAAATAAGGAAGAAAACCCGCTTTGTTTACGTGTGAAAGTCTAATAATAATAATAGTACTACTGAAAAGTATGTAAGTAACAAAAAATGTAAATTATTAATAAATTGAAAGAAAAAAAAAGAAATATTTTCTTAAATTTAAATTGAATTTCAATCGATCTAATTAATTTTAATCGATCAAAGTTTTTAACGATTTATCGATATACAGAACTTTCCTTTATTTTATTTATTTATTTCCCTATTGAACAATTTTATGCGGACGTTCGAAAAGAGTTATTTTTGGTGCAGTAATTTGGTGCACTGCTTTCTAAAATTAGTAGCGTCACGGACCTGACAGACGGGACGTGACATACATTGCAAATAAACAATATAATAGCCAACGTCACAGGTTGGTTGGAGTATGTATCCGTAACGCTATGACGTCCTTTTTTAAGGTAATATTTAACTAGTAACAAAGCCCGCCCAAGGACGGGAATAAGTGTAGGGTGACCTGTGAAGTTCATGGACGCTATGTTTTGGTAGTTGTTATGCTGAAGCGTTTGCAGGACATTGTCGTTGCAGGGCAAGGGATGTGGACAACAACAACAACAAAAACAGCAAAAACAACAGAAACAACAACAGAAACAACAAAAACAAAAACAACAACAAAACAACAACAGCAACAACAACAAAACAAAAACAACAAAACAACAACAACAAAACAACAACTACAACATCAACAACAACAAAGCAGCAACAACAACAAAGCAACAACAACAAAACAACAAAAATAACAACAACTACAAAACAACAACAAAACAACAACAAAAAACAACAACAACAAGACAACAACAATAGTAGCAACAAAAAACAAACAACACTTTAAAAACTCTTGCCACTACCCCCCAAGACCATCAAGGAAAAAGCATTTAACAGAATTGTCATTGGAATAAGCGGCAGGCATTACTTCAAGATGGGAACAACATAATGAATTATGACAAATAAAACAAACCCGTAAAAACAAAGTTTTTGACTATAAATCCCTTATATATGAGTCATAACTAACAGTATTGAACATTTTCAAACGCGACAAGCATTTACAGACTGAATCTGTCTTAACTCAACTTTGCTTCATAACCCTGGGGGGGGGACGAGTTCAGCATGACACGTAAAATGTAAACAAAAGCACGCCGGTACTTCGATGGGTCGACGTTAAAGCGTCAACTCAAACTCTCACGTGGGAAAAAAAACAATAACAAACCGTGAAATAGAATTACATACGTTATATAAGGATAAACTAAAATGCATTAATTTATTTACCGTACGTTGGATCGATCTGAAATTTTGATACGATGCATTGTTAGGTGAGACGGGTCCGTGTGCCAAATTTCAGCTCGATCGGATCACGGCAAGTGGGTCATTTTCGACTTTTGTTTTTCCGCCCGCCCAAGAAAGAGACGCCGGTGAAGTTAATACAAGGGATTTAATAACTGCACCGAAAATAACTCGTTTTGAACCTCCGCGTAATATGTAAATTTTTCTCCGCTAGTGATTGGCTGTAGGAGTCATATGTGTTTTAGGGACCAATTGCTATAGATGACGGGACAGAACGGACAGAAACTTGCCTTTTAATATATACTAGCAAAATACCCGCGCTCCGCTGCGGAAATTAGGATTTCAGTTACCGTTGAGAACCCGCGTAACACAAATTCAAAACACCAATTGATTTCAATCTGGATCATGATGAATATAATACATATACTAACTTCACCGTCTTGTCTGTCGTAGTCCCGCAGAAAAACAAAAACAAAAAGTAAAAAATTACACACTTCTCGTGATCCTATCGAGCTGATAATTTAATTTTTTCCCCCTCTGCTACTATCGCAGGAGGGTACTCAACAACTTCCCAAAGTTTCGTGCTCCTAACTACACGGGAAGTTAGATATTTAATGATGAGTCTGTTATATATAGCTCATATAAGAAAAAAAACTACATTTGGGCCCCCGGCCCCCTAGTGAATAATAATTTTATATTTGGTTGTGATTGTTATCATCGCGGGAGGGTACTCAACAACTTCCAAAGTTTCATGCTTCTACCTACACGGGAAGATGAGGAATTAGTGTTCATTCAGTTTTATGTAGCCCATATACGGTTTTGGGGCCCCGGCCACCCTTAAGTGAAATTTTTAAATTTTATTTTCGCTAATTATCGTCATAAGAGTGTACTAATCAAGTGCGCAAAGTTTTAGCTTCTACATTCACGGGAAGTTGGAGAATTAGTGTTGAGTCAGTTTTTAATATTAGTAAAAACTAAATTTGGGCCCCCGGTCCCCAGTAAGTGATAATTTATATAATTTTTTTACCTGTTACCATCGCGGAATGTTACTTAACAACTGCCCAAAGTTTCATGCTTCAACCTTTACGGGAAATAGGAGAATTAGTGATTTTTAGTTTCTATATAGCTCATTTCAGGAAAATAACTACATTTAGTCCCCCCGGCCCCCAGTATGTGATAATTTAAATATTGTTTTAGTTTGTTACCACTACTCAGAGTTTCTTGCTTCTACCTACACGGGAAACATAAGAATTTGTGTATTTCAGTTTTTATATAGCTCACATAAAGAAAAAAACTTTATTTGGGCCCCCGGACCCAAGTATTTAAAAATTTACATATTTTTTTGCCTGTTGATATCGCCGAAGTGTACTCAACATCTTCCCAAAGTTTTATTCTTCTATCTATTCGCGAAATAGGAGAATTAGTGATTTTAATTTTAATATTGCCCATATAAGGAAAACAATGGTTTTGGGCCCCCGGCCCAAATAAGTGTGAATTTTAAAATTATGTTATGCCAATTTTCGTCGCGAGAGGCTACCCAAGGTTTCGTGCTTCTACCTACACGGAAAGTTGGAGAATTAGTGATGAGTCCGTTTTTTTATATAAGAAAAAAACTACATTTGGGCCCCCGGCCCCCATTAAGTGATAATTTAAATATTTTTTTCGCTTGTTACCATCGCAAATGTGTACTTATCAACTACCCAGTGTTTCATGGTTTTACCTACACGGGAAATATGAGAATTTCTGATTTTCATTTTTTATATAGCTCATATAAGGAAAAAACTTCATTTGGCCCCCGGCCCCCCGGGAAGTGATAATTTTTTTTTCGCCTGTTACCATTGCGGGTTTTTACTCAACAACTTCCCAAAGTTTCATGCCTCTGCCTACTCGGGAAATAGGAGAATTTGTGATTTTCAAATTTTATATAGGCCATATAAGGACAAAAAACTTTTTTGGGCCCCCGGCCCCCATTAGTGTAAATTTTAAAATTCTTTTACGCCAATTTTCGTCGTGAGAGGCTACTCAACAATTTCCCAAAGTTTCATGCTTCTACCTACACGGGAAGTTGGAGAATTAGTGATGAATCAGTGAGTGAGGGCTTTGCCTTTTATTAGTATAGAACAGTGGTTCCTAACCTTTTGGGGTCCATGCACCCCTTCAGATGCCCAAAAAAGTTCATGCACCCCCTCGTGAAACTTGCAGAAAATGCATAATAAACTATGTTTATTTTAGGAACACAACAGTTTTGACAATAGGCAACAGGGAATTTAGTGAGAGATTTGCTGCTTCTTATGATCAATCAGCGATTTAAATCTGGGGACTGCTTCTCATCTCGCACAAGAATTGGTCCAGGATGTCTGCAGCCATGTCACTAATACTGGAATGAATAGTGTCATTGGACAAAGGAACTTTCTCAACCTGCTTCCTCTGCTGGTGACCACACATCAGTTCCACCATCTCCAGAGCACAAGGCTTCACCAAAGTTCTCCAATGGTGTGGGGCTTCTTGTTCTTTGCAATAAGATATGTAACCTTGAATGATGCCCCCAGTGTAGGTTTCTGTGACAAAGAAAATCCAAGCTTGGGCAAGGTACCTGAGGTCAAGAAGTGAGCCCTCTTCTGCTTGAAGACCTCAACACTGTCCTTGGAATGGGATGGATGGACTTTCTCCAAGTGCTCTCGGAGTCTAAAAGGCTTCATGTTGTCATTGCACAGGATATTTCCACAGAGGAAGCACTGAGGCTTTTGCGTTCCATCTCTCTCTCTCTCTTTATTATTTATTAACGATTTTGAGGGGGTGATGACAATCGGAATGTAGTACCAGTCAAAGGCAAATTTTAACTGACGAAGTTGATGTTTTTAATGACCGGAATTGGATGCTCAACTCAAGATTTTAGGTTTCAATGACGAATATTGGCTTACAATTACATTAACGTTTTTAAGACTTTTGCAGCGTACCGAGCAATTAAAGTGAAGGGAAAAAAATCCCAACGTTTACATCCACTCAAAACAGTTAGAGGGTCACTGGAAGACATATATCTGACGTATTTGATGACAAAATTAAATTATTTTTAGAAAACTGACGTAAAACACGTATTCCGAGGAACACGTAGCGTAGAGCGAACCGTTCATTTTTGCGAAAAAGTTTTCCGTCAATTTTCGACATGCGCAGAACGATGCGCGAACTAGTATTAAACATGTTGTATATTGGCACCCTTTAACGCGGCATGCTTTGCTTATGGTTTACATTTTCAGATTATCAGTTTTTCTTTCCTTTTTTTTCCTTATTCTTTTTTTTTCTTCCTCTTTTTCTTTTTTTTTCTCTGAATGGTTCATGCACCCCCTGGAACCTGCTCATGCACCCCTTGGGGGTGCATGCACCACTGGCTAGGAACCCCTGGTATAGAAGGAAAGAAGGATAATATATACACGGCGCGCATCAGAAGGTGTGCGAAATAATTATAAATTAAAACATTCTCGCCGTTAAAAAAAAATTATATAACGTCATTGTTTTAGATTATATTTTAACTAGTTTGTGCTGCGGCGCCCCATTTTTTAAGGGCGCCTACGGCGCCCACCTTTTTCAAAAGCCCCCTAACTTGTCCTTGTATGATTGATAAATACGTAATATTAAAATTTCTTAAATGTACACAAAGTATTTTATTTTTTAAAAAAAGTTTTATTATTTTTTTGAAAAAATTTATGTCAAAAGCCCAACTTATCGTTGTATGATAAATACAAAATGATAAATAGGGGACGCGGTGGTCGAGTGGCAGCGCACTGGACTGTCGTACCGATGGTCACGGGTTCGAATCCGTGTGAAGGCAAGGTTTTGTTCCCGGGGCCTAGGGCGTCCCCGAGTCACCCCGCTCCGAATGGGTACCTAACTACTTAGTTAGGCGGCTGGGTAATGCGTGGAACCCACAAAGCCGTGGCCTGTGAATGCTGCATCACTTGCCAAAAGATCATCTGTCATGGTCTGTGGACGCAACTATCTTCTGCATAGAAGGAGCGTCTGTATAGATAAGATAAGATAAGATAAGATAAGATAAGATATTCCTGAAATGTACACAAAGAATGTATATAATATAGGTTGTGCCACTTTAATTTAGGGTGCCTACGGCGCCCACTTTTTTCAAAAGCCCAACAAACTTGTCCTTGTATGATAGATACGTAAGATTAAACTAGACCTTAAATGTACACAAAGTAATTTAAAATAGAGGTTGTATTTTTTACAGTGCTAATCACCACCCGATTTTTAAACTAATTTTAGAAAGCAGCGCACCAAATTACTGCACCAAAAAATAACTATTTGAGTCAATCAGCACTGCTTACAACACAAAATTTTTTAAAAGCAGAGTGATGTCCCTTAGCGTTAGGCTACATAATTGAGCGTAAATATATATATATATATAATTTTGGAAAAGATAGCGATGTAAAACGAGGCTTTGAGGATTTATAATTATAAAATACTTTGTGTATATTTCAGGAAGTTTAATATTTTAATATTTCGTATTAATAAAACAAGGATAAGTTACTTGGGCTTTTGACAAACAAAAAAACTGGGCAACCCCTAGTTATGATTATTGATAATTGTATATATATATATATATATTAATATATATATATATATATATATATATATATATATTATATATATATATGGGCTGTTAACGATTAATTTAAATTAATTTAAATCGTTAACTTTTGAAAACTTAACGATTAACTAATCGTTAATTTCAATTAAAGCCAAAAATTGACATTTATGGTATCATAAGTAACATTTATTTAACGTACTTGTCGAAAATCGTAATAACACTGGAATGTCTTCTTTATATGACATCTTTTAACCAACAACGCAAACAGACAAGTGTATTGACATGACTGGTTCAAGTGATGAGCGGATCTTATTAGCAATATAACCAGCCGAGTTGAAGAATCGTTCACATAGCTTTAGATTGTCTCATCTGAAGTTTCTGATACTGCAGTGGATGTTTGGTTTTCAGGTGATATGTAAGCAAAGTGTTAGAACCATGGTAGCAATGTTTCCTTTAGCAGCGTGGCTGCGCATATATTGGAGCGACGCCACGCAGGAGTTTAGAATCACCGCGCAGCAAATTTTGTAAAATATTGCACAAAAAATGGACGTTGTGCAACTTTGCACACGAGTTTTCTTTAAATTTGAACGCGGATCAACAAATAGAAATTTATGACGTCCTTCAACTGAACATTTCAAGGGAAGTAACAAAAACAGGTAATTGACTTTTTAATTATTTTATTGAGTTATTTCCTCGTCACACAGACATTGAAAATTAAGAATATTTTGAACTAAATTTTATGACGATGTGTTGATACATGATCGGATGTTTGTGCTGAAGGTGGTACGTCAGCGATGTATTTGGTCCTTTAAAAGAGAATTGTTTATGGCAGTGAACACAGTAAACTTTTTCACCATCTTCGACTTTGCCATCCGCAGTTAGCTTAAAAACAACATATTTGCTCAACTTTCTAGTTATATGTTTAAATTTAACTGCGCTGGTGCTGTCAGTCATTTTTAAATCCCTTATATTAACTTCACCGCCGTCTCTGTCTCTCTGTCTCTCTGTCTCTCTCTCTCTCTCTCTCTCTCTCTCTCTCTCTCTCTGTCTGTCTGTCTTGGGCTCGGCGGGCGGAAAAACAGAAGTCAAAAATGACCCATTTCCCATGATCCGATCAAACTGAAATTTGGCACACGGACCCGTCCAACCTAACAATGCATCGTATCAAAATTTCAGATCGATCGAACGTACCATAATTAAATTAATGCATTTTTAGTTTATCCTTATATGAGGTATGTAATTTAAATTCACGATTTGTTATTGTTTTTTTGCCACGTGAAATTTTGGGCTGACGCATTGAGGCGACCCAACGAAGCGACGGCAGGGCCGGATTTCTGCCTAGGCCTACAAGGCCCTGGCCTAGGGCCCCAGCCAGCTTAGGGGCCCATGTGGTGGAATCTTTACATTGGCTTGCATTATCAAAAGATGGTTGGAGGGCCCAAAATGCGAAGTGCCTAGGGGCCCGGAGTCTTTTAAGTCCGGGCGTGAGCGACGGGCGCTTTTGTTTACATTTTACGTGTCACTCTGAGCTCGGTCAAGCGAATCGGTGACCAGACTTTTCCCCTCTCCCCCCCCCCACCCACCCCTCCCCCCCCACTAGGGTTATGATGCAAAGTTGAGTTAAGACAGATTCAGTCTGTAAATGTTTGAAAATAATCAATACTGTTAGTTATGACTCATATATAAGGGGTTTATAGTCAAAAACTTTGTTTACGGGTTTGTTTTATTAAATCCCTTATATTAACTTCGCGGCCGTCTCTGTCTGTCATCATCTCTCTCATGGGCTCGGCGGGCGGAAAAACAAAAGTCGAAAAATGACCCACTTCCCGTGATCCGATCGAGCTGAAATTTGGCACACGGACCCGTCTAACCTAACAATGCATCGTATCAAAATTTCAGATCGATCGAACGTACCGTAATTAAATTAATGCATTTTTAGTTTATCCTTATATGAGGTATGTAATTTAAATTCACTGTTTGTTATTGTTTTTTTCCCACGTGAAATTTTGAGCTGACGCATTGAGGCGACCCAACGAAGCGACGTGCGCTTTTGTTTACATTTTACGTGTCACTCTGAGCTCGGTCAAGCGAATCGGTGACCAGACTTTTCCCCTCTCCCCCCACCCACCCCTCCCCCCCCCCACTAGGGTTATGATGCAAAGTTGAGTTGAGACAGATTCAGTCTGTAAATGTTTGAAAATAATCAATACTGTTAGTTACTTAGTTATGTCTCATATATAAGGGATTTATAGTCAAAAACTTTGTTTTTACGGGTTTGTTTTTTTAATTGACGTCTTCCGGTCCACATACATTAATAAAATAAATTATAATATTAGGCGGGAGAAGTTTGTACGTAAAAAAATATATAAATAATTATTAATTATTAATAATTTATTAATACAATTTTTTTTTAATGTTATAAATATTTTCTTTAATTTTAATCGAATTTTTATCACGGGAAATGTGTCATTTTAAAATCCCTTATATTAACTTCACCGCCGTCTCTCTCTGTCTGTCTTGGTCGGGCAGGCGGAAAAACAAAAGTAAAAAATGACACACTTCCCGTGATGCTATCGAGCTGAAATTTTGCACATAGACTCGTGTTACCTAACAATGCATCATATCAACAATTCAGATCGATCGAACTTACCGTAATTAAATGAATGCATTTTTAGTTTATCTCTATATAACGTATGTAATTCAATTTCACATTTTGTTATTGTTTTTCTTCCACGTGCCAGTTGAGTAAACGCGTTGACGCCACCCATCGATGTACCGGCGTGCTTTTGTCTACATTTTACGTGTCACGCTGAGCTCGGTCCAGACCAGACCTTTCCCCTCTCCCCACCCCCACCCCGGGTTATACAGCAAAGTGGAGTTAAGGCATATTCAGTCTGTAAATGTTTGTCGCGTTTGAGCATCTGAAACTTTTAATTATGTCTCATATATAAAGGATTTATAGTAAAAACCTTTGTTTTTACGTTTTTTTAAATTTACTTTTGTTTTTCCGATCGACCGACCGCCTGCGAACCCAAGAGACGACGGTGAAGTTAATATAAGGGATTGAATTAAACACCCCGTAAAAACAAAGTAAGTTAATATAAGGGATTTAATTAAACAACCCCGTAAAAACAAAGTTTTTGACTATAAATCCCTTATATATGAGACATAACTAAAAAGTATTTATCATGCTTAAACCCTTAAATACCCTTTGTTGTAAAACGGAGGAGGCAGGGAAAATGTTTGGTCACTGATGGCTGAACTTAACTCAGCGTGACGCGTAAAATGTCAACTAAAGCTGGCCGCTACATATATAGAGATAAACGAATAAAACAAACCCGTAAAAACAAAGTCTTTGACTATAAATCCCTTATATGTGAGTCATAACTAACAGTATTGATTATTTTCAAACGCGACAAACATTTACAGACTGAATCTGTCTTAACTCAACTTTGCTTCATAACCCTGGGGGGGGGCCGAGTTCAGCATGACACGTAAAATGTAAACAAAAGCACGCCGGTACTTCGATGGGTCGACGTCAAAGCGTCAACTCAAACTCTCACGTGGGAAAAAAAACAACAGACCGTGAATTTGAATTACATACGTTACATAAGAATAAACTAAAAATGCATTAATTTATTCGGTACGTAAGCGTCGCTAGGAATTTTTCCAGGGGGGGGCATAACAATCCCACTTTTTAAAATTTTTAACTGGCAATGCCATACAGGTACAATTTTCAATTAAATTCAAGTTCAGTATAAAATAAGGGTTGAAAAAAGCCTTAGAAATTAATAAGACTTACAAATTAGTACTGTAATAGTTAAATTACAACATTTATTAATGCATTTAATAAATGTTTAAAAAATTTCTCAAATGTAGGGGGGGGGCAAATGCCCCCCCTTCCCTACGCCCATGGGTACGTTCGATCAATGTGAAATTTTGATACGATGCATTGTTAGTTGAGTCTGGTCCATGTGCCAATTGTCAGCTCGATCTGATCACGGTAAGTGCATGGGCTTCGCTAGGATATTTTCCAGGGGGGGGGGCAAAAAAAATCCCACTTTTTTTTTATTATTTTAACTGGCAATGCCATACAGGTACAATTTTCAATTAAAATCAAGCTCAGTATAAAATAAGGGTTGAAAAAAGCCTTAGAAATTAATAAGACTTACAAATTAGTGCTGTAATAGTTAAAATACGACATTTATTTTAAAAAAAATTAAAATTCTCAAATATAGGGGGGGGGCAAATGCCCCCCTTGCCCCCCCTTCCATACGCCTATGGGTAAGTGGGTCATTTTTAAATCCCTTATATTAACTTCACCGGCGTCTCTCTCTCTCTCTCTCTGTCTTGGGCGGGCGGAAAAACAGAAGTAAAAAATGACCCACTTCCCATGATCCGATCGAACTGAAATTTGGCACACGGACCCATCTAACCTAACAATGCATCGTATCAAAATTTCAGATCGATCGAACGTACCGTAATTAAATTAATGCATTTTTAGTTTTATCCTTATATGAGGTATGTAATTTAAATTCACGGTTTGTTATTGTTTTTTTCCCACGTGAAATTTTGAGCTGACGCATTGAGGCGACCCAACGAAGCGACGGGCGCTTTTGTTTACATTTTACGTGTCACTCTGAGCTCGGTCAAGCGAATCGGTGACCAGACTTTTCCCCTCTCCCCCCCACCCACCCCTCCACTAGGGTTATGATGCAAAGTTGAGTTAAGACAGATTCAGTCTGTAAATGTTTGAAAATAATCAATACTGTTAGTTATGTCTCATATATAAGGGATTTATAGTCAAAAACTTTGTTTTTACGGGTTTGTTTTATTTACTTTTGTTTTTCCGCCCTCACGACCGACCGACCGCGAACCCAAGACAGAGAGAGACGGCGGTGAAGTTAATATAAGGATTTAAAAATGCATTAATTTAATTACGGTACATTCGATCGATCTGAAAATTTAATAGCTTTATCCTCCCCACCAGTTGACGACATATCCGGAAGCGTTGAATCCGGAATCCTGCACGAGTTAATAGGATGGGGGCCTCAAAAAAGGGGCCCCGGGCAGAAATCCATTCAATCCACCCGAGGTCTCATACCGAAAATAAGTCTGAAAAACAATTGGATATGACTTCATAATTTTTATTATTTATGTTATAAATTACTGGGGACCTAATGAAAAATTAAACCACAGAAGTTTCTTGAAGAATTTTAATTATATCCGAATCAAGTGGATGATAAATGTATAGTACAATCATAGTCTGGCAAATAATTGGGCTAAAAATGTAAAATTGTCCCAATAAAAGAGACAAACAATCAACAGAGATTTTGCAAAAATAAAATTAAAAATTTTCTAGAATATTTTAGACATGTGGTTTACCTAACTGAAAATCAGTCAGAAAAACAATTGGATAAGACCTTAAATTGAATCCAATTAAAATATGTTTTAAATTACAGAGGCGAATTTACAAAAGCTTCTTGAATATTTTACACCTTACCCAAATCAAGAGAGTAATAAGGATAAAATTACATTCAAAGTTTGACAAATAATGGGGGTAATACTTTAAAACAGGCTAAAAAATAATAGAGATCCTGCAATGATAAAATTTAGAATATTCTAGAATATTTTAAATTAACCCTAAATAAAGTGACACACTGTCCTGTTCTCTCCTTTTGCTAAGTTTTGCTAACACACGTTATTCTGGCGTCTACACGTACGGTTCTCTTCTTTTTCGAAGTAGTGACTCTCGCTGTTCAGGTGTCTCTGACGCTCTTGATGTTTTATTTATTTGATGCTCCATCTACAATAAGGTAGACCTAATTTAGTACATACTATATACGATTATTGATATTTTTTAAATATTTTTTTTCTTTTGTAGTGGTAGACTACGTTATAGATGGCCTAAATGATGGCTTATTTTATTTAAATTTATCTCTAACTGAACTAATTCCTTGCTGTTGTAAGCTTTGCTATTTTACACTAGTTCACATCGCCACTATTAGGTTTTAGATCGCCATCAGACTGGCGCTAGATATTAATAAGAAATGCAACACAAATAGTAGGAAAGAAATGAATACTTTTATATATTGTTTTAGGAGATGTTGAAAGTCAGAACACAGCTACGTTCACACCACACGTGTTTATTGTGAAGAGAAATGCGTCGTTCTAAAGCCGAAGCCCTGATCCAGTTCTTTTCACCCAACCACTGAGAGCGCCACACAAGATTCACGTGGCATTACAATGGTTCTCAACTTTTTAACTTTCAAATATGTTTTCAATAAAGTTTTTAAAAAAATTATTTCCTTTACGGAAAACAGTGTTACTCTCTGACTGGCACATTGCCAGGAATAAAATAACTGTACAGTGTAATGAGAATAGCAGCGGCTACCTTTCTGCACTTAAAGGCAGGTCAGCCACTACTCCAACGCGTGGCAGGCATGTGAAGTGCAGCACTGCAAGGGCATGTAATATAAGTAATTCGATTATTCGAACAACACTGGTTGACGAAAGGAGACGCTACATATTAATTATCTTCGAACGATGATATGAAACAAGTGTTTTAATTTGTTTATTTTAACATAACTTAGCATTTTCGTTTAATGTAAGAATATAATAATATATATGTACATGTATATTATAATTTATGTCCACATGTGGACTAGTCTTGGTGCCGATATTGAGATAAAGAACATGGGTAATGACAGGGTACATTCATGCAAGTGCGATGTTTCTTTAGGGGGGTCACTTTTTTATATGTACACACTGCCAGTGTGTATGTGCACAATGCCAGTGTGTATGTGCACAGCATCAGTGTAAATGTGCCCGGCGTCAGTGTATATGTGCACAGTCATCATCATCATCAGTGGCACTACAGCTCACGAAGGGCCCTGGCATGCTCCAATATATAATGCGACAGTGTCAGTGTATATGTGCATAGTGTCAGTCTTTGGAAGGCCTAATGAAGTAGGGTGCTCAATGAGTTAAGGGCTGGGTGGGGTGGAAATGGCAGATATGTTTTGAACTAAACTAGAAAACTTGTTTCAGTTTCAGTTTTATCTTTTTGATGGGATACCTTTTAAAACATCCAACAGATGACTCCACTGCGAATTGAACTAATCTGCATGGCAGTTTAATTAATGAGTTGTTCCAGAGTTGGTTAATCTTTTAAAAGTCCTAACACATGATTGGAACAGACAAAAAAAATCTCGACGAGACACTGGCAACGGTAAAACATTACCTAGAAAAATCAAACTATGATGTCATTATAATAAACTAAATGTATTCGCATTGCTTCATTGATGTGTTGTTATAACAGGGGTCGGGAAAATTTTTGTCTGAGGGAGACATAAACACCACATATTTTGAAAATTAATTCTGTGAGAGCCATACATTCTGTTTATAACTAAAAAATTCAAGTAAATGTGTGCATTTTATGTAAAAGGGGTCGTCCATAAGTGACGTCACTCGATTTTGGCCGATTTTTTACGTCACAAAAACTTAGACCACCCTCCAATATGATATCACAAAGCTATGCCTCTCCACACCCCCCCCCCATAAAAGCCGCATTTTTTTCTTTCAAAATTAGCACGTTTCAAATCACTTTTTGATTTTGTCATTTAAGTATGCATTGAGTGTAAGGCTGCACTTTAGTATCGTAACACGCGTGAAGCCATTTAAAAAGTCATTAAATCAACTGTAAGGTATCAAATATTTAACTGGAACTTTTATTTTAAGTTTCGCGTTTTGATGTGACGTCACATTTCTTAAACACCACCTTCCCCCTCGTCACACAACATCACACATGTGTGACCCCTTCCCTCCCCCCTATGTACGTGACGTCATTTATGAATGGCACCTAATTTCAACACTAAAAGTGCAATAATTATGTCTCTGAATTATTTTTTAATAACCTTGTAATGTTGTTGCTTATCAGCAATGAGTATATCTTATATCTTACCATGAATGCGACTTACTGTGCTGCATGGCTTTGCTGATGGCTTTGTAGCCTGGTTGACACGTGGTGAGGTTACTCGGTTAAGCTTCATGCAGGCGCAGAGGTTTCTTTTTAAAATTTTAATTTTTATTTAATTTCTTTTTTTATATATGCAATTTCAATGTAGGTGAAAGGATTCTGAAGTAGCATTTTTTTTTAATCGAACATTTTTTCTGCGAGCCAGATGCAACCATCCGTAGAGCCACATCTGGCTCGCGAGCCTTGGTTTCCCGACCCCTGTGCTATAACATCCTCTACAAATTCAAATCTTTACCCAGCCCAGCGCTTTCAGTAATTCAATGGAGAGGAAACTACGTTGTCTTGAAATTTTGTCTGTATAATAGCTGCCTTGGTACTTGATGTTTAAATAAACTAGTTTTAACTTACATGAACAGCATCCACTCGAGTTTAATTTTTGCCTGGTGTAATTTACCGCACTCGCGTATATGTCGTTGTTATTTAATTAACTGTCAAGTACATCGGCACGTACCGACAGTATGGTCTCACGTATTTCACATAAATAAGTGAATGGGGAAGACTGTAAGACTTTTATTTTCTGGTGTCCAGCTTTAAAAAATAAAGTGAATCGCAATTTAATATTTTTTCTATGTGTATGAAATATGACAATTATGAACAGGTATTGGAATAATTCTTTTAAAAAAGCTTAACGACATGAAAAAGAAAACGTTAAAAAAAACTTTGAGGGACAATATTTTATCGGAAATAAAAAGAAATCACTGCATTGAAAAAGAATGTATTATAATATTTTAAAATATATACTTAATGCTTACTTTGAACTAAATCCTCTCTATATAAATTATAGTTGTTTCTTTAATAGGGGCGTTTCATTATTTAAAAAAAAATTAGGAAGAAACACCAAAGATCAAAGCGAACAATTCACATGTAGCCCTATAAATGTAATAATAATGATTTAGTAAGCGCTTGACTTTCTTAAGTGTTTCTTTGGTTATCTTAGTAAATATTTCCTTAATGCATTTCAATATATATTTTGCCTTTTTGGCTTGCACATAAAAAAGGCGGATAAATATATTATATTTAAAAAACAACTTATCCACTCAAAAAAAAATTAAAAAAAAATTCCTCTTTATTGGAAGCCGTCTCGTAACTTTCGTTTTTTCTGTCTCAATAAATAAATGGTATTCATAAATTATAAACAGATGCACAAGAACTACCTACTTTATTTATGTATGTGATTATACTGTACGTAAATGACAACCATCGGATAGCTAAAGTAGATTTTCCGCGGGGCAAAGCGGGACGGGGAGGGGGGGATTCCCCGGGGGGACAGCCCCCCCTCCCCAAACCAGAAACGGTTTGTGAAAATTGACTGTAAGACACTCTTCCATGAAGAGCAAAACAATCGGGACTTCTGGTCACTTTAGCGGGACATGAGGTCTGAAATCGGGACGTCTGGTCACTTTGATAGTCGGTCTACTCTTATGGAAAGTAAGAGTATAAGATCTGGTTCAAGGGAACTACGCTGAAGCCGCCCTTGACTCAACTTGAGTATTAGTTATAATCTATGCCTTTGATCTGCTTGTTTTTCTCGCACTTTGAATCATCTGGGGGACCCACTGCTTGTCGTACGCGCCTTTCAAGTAATTCACAACACATGTTTGTAGTAGATTTGAGTTAAACGCAACAGTAAGCTGATAATCGTGGAATATAGCTGGGGAGATATTCCGTAGACATAACCTGCATGATCCGGTGTTGAACTCGTTGGCTACAGGCTTAATAACCCGGTAAATACGGCACCTACAAACACAGTTTGAGATATGGTAGCGAGGGAGGGCAATGACACTTGGCCAAATTCACGTTAGTCTTTCTATATATAGAGAGTGAGGTAGTGAAACTATGCTGTAGTAAAGTCTTATTTCTCACTTAAGTATGGACTTTTGTAATGGCCAGGTGACTAATGGAACTGACAAGAAGACAGACGGTAAGGATTAAGTAAAACCTTCCTTGTTAATTTTATAAAAATAATAAAGCTGCCTCTTTCATATAAAGAAATATTTAACCTAAAAAATTATATATATATATATATATATTATATTTAAGGGGCCGTCCATAAATGGTGTCATGCACCTAGGGCGGAGGGGGGGGGGTCTACACATTTGTGACGAGGGGGAGGGGTGTTTGAGAAAGGTGACGTCACATCAAAACTCTTATCTTATCTGTTTACAGACGCTCCTTCTATACAGAAGATTATTGCGTCCTACGCTTATCTATGGTTTGTGTTTAGTCCTGCATTTTTATTAGAGATTTAAATGTTGATAAAGTGTTGGTTTTCCTGGATTCTTCAGGCAACCCATTCCACGCCCGAATTCCGAACGGGAAGAAGGAAAACTTGTATGTGTTTGTTCTTGCATACGGAATAAGAAAGGTGTTTTTATCCTTATGTCTATCTGAGGGTTGTATTAAGTTATCTTTGTGTTGTATTTCTAAATTAGAATTAATTGCTTTATGTATGATTACTACTTTGTTCTTGGTTCTTCTATCCTCTAGTGTTTCAAGGTTTAATGATTTAAACTCACAACTTTAAATAAAAGTTCCACTTAAATATTTAATTTCTTACAATTTATTTTATGACTTTTTACGTGGTTTCACGCGTATTACGATATTACGGTGCAACCTTACACTAAATACATACTTAAATGACAAAAAGGTGATTTGAAACATGCTCTTTTTCAAATAGAAAATACAGTTTTTATGGGGGGGGGGAAGCTTTGTGACGTCATATTGGAGGGGGTCTAAGTTTTTGTGTGGAAGGGGGGGGGGAAATCGGCCAAAATCGCGTGACGTCATATATGGAAGGTCCCGAAGTACACAAAACTAATGATGTAGTAAAAATGTATCTAAATTTGATTTGAAACTGCATAAAAGGAGGGAGAGAGAAAGAAAGAGAGAGAGAGAGAGGGGAGAGAGAAAGAAAGAAAGAGAGAAAAGAAGAAAGGGAGAAAGAATGAGAGAACGAAAGAAAAAAGGCAGAAAGAAATAATTTTGAAGGAAGTCGAAATTAGCTTTAAAGTTCAAAATGAATAGAAAAATATAATTTTAAAACTAACAATTGTAAACGCAAAATAATTTTTGAATAATCTATGGTTATTTCATTGATATGAAAAGCAGATTTTAAAAAAACAACCAAAAAAAAATTAGCTCTCTGCCAACTGGCCCCATATTTAAAACACAATATAACACTGATTAACCACACACCAACCCATTCGGCGTATATTTGTACACAGTCCCTTGAACACAAATTTCATCTACCAATTTTATTTTTAAACATAAAATTAGTACAAGATGGTAATAATATCGTTGCAGCGGAGGTCCCTAATTAAAATAAAAAGGAAAAAAAAATTGCTCTTAAGTAATAATTAAGTCACTTGAATTTATTTTTGAACTATCAAACATAACAATAGCAGCTGATAACATTCGCCACTGAATACTGACTGAAATCATCAACTACTGAACACCCAGAATTCTTCATGTTATCTAATCTGTTACAGACGCTCCTTCTATACAGAAGATTATTGCATCCTTGATAGGCTTGTATGAATTACATAGGTTTGATGATCCCTCAATAACCTTCACCTCATCCAACCTAAGCCATTGAACTCACTGGCACAAAACGTCACAGAATTTAAACATAAAATAATTTTTAAAAAACTATTTAAAAAAAACTACGTTTTTGACTGTAAATCCTTTATTTACGAGACATAACTAAAAGTATGTTCATTATAATACACATCGCACGACAATCCAAAATTGTAGTTATGTCTCATACTCATATATAAAGGATTTATAGAAGAAAAAAACCTACTACAGTCTGTGTGCTAAATTTCAACTCGATTTGATGTAGGGTTGCCAACACTCCCTTGTTTTCCGGGAGTCTCCAGGGATCGGCTTTCATGTTCCGTCTCCCGTTTAACTATGACCCGGGAGATATAAATTGTAATATGTGAAAATCATTGTTTTGTTAAGTTTTATAATGTTTGCAATTCTATAATCTTCCGGGTTCGAGTTTGTGTGAGTTGGTAACCCCAATTTGATCACAGGAAAAGGGTTATAAAAACGTGTTTAATATAGTTAGGTTATTTGCTGATGATTGTATAATCTTTAGAACAATTAAATCAAAACAAGATAGCAAAATTTTACAAAAAGACTTAGATGAATTGATAAAATGGGAAATTAACTGGAGTATGTCTTTCCACCCAGAAAAGTGTCAACTGTTAAGAGTAACAAAGAAAAAGAAACAAAATAAAATCAAAATATTTCATTCATGGAAAAGAACTAACCCAAACTAAAGATGCAAAATACTTAGGAGTCATAATAAATGAGAAGCTATCATGGAACCCTCATGTCAATGAAGTTATTAAAAATCAAACAAAACCTTAGGCTTTCTAAAAAGAAACTTTTACAAATGTAATAAATATATAAAACTAAAATTCTACATCTTACCGAGACCTGTACTAGAATATGCATCTTCTGTATGGGACCCATCCACCAAAGGAAACATTGATTATAGAACAAATTTAAAAAAGAGCTGCCAGATGCATTACTGGAGAATATCCAAAACTGACAGGAATAGCACCATTAGTTAAATCATTAAACCTTGAAACACTAGAGGATAGAAGAACCAAGAGTCAAGTAGTAATTATACATAAAGCAATTAATTCTAATATAGATATACAACACAAAAATAAATTAATACAACTTATCTTATCTTATCTTATCTTATCTGTTTACAGACGCTCCTTCTATACAGAAGATTATTGCGCCCTACGCTTATCTATGGTTTGAGTTTAGTCCTGCATTTTTATTAGAGATTTAAATGTTGATAGACATAAGGATAAACACACCTTTCTTATTCCGTATGCAAAAACAAACACATACAAATTTTCATTCTTCCCGTCAGGAATTCGGGCGTGGAATGGGTTGCCTGAAGAAACCAGGAAAGCCAACACTTTATCAACATTTAAAACTCTAATAAGAATGCAGGACTAAACACAAACCAAAGATAAGCGTAGGACGCAATAATCTTCTGTAATAGAAATCAGATCTGAAAATAAGATCTGAAATTTTGATAGATCCTTTTTATCAGCGGCACGAGTCTGCCTGCAAAATTTCAGCTCGCTAGCATACGAGGAAGTGGGTTAAAATCGATCTAAAGGTTTTTTCGGCAAACAATCAAGCAAGGCATCAAGCAGACGCCACGAGTTAATATAAACGATTTCATAAGACATCTCTGTCACCCAGTCATGCTGAACTTTGGGGCCGTCCATAAATGACGTCACGCGATTTTTGCCGATTTTTTTACCCCCTCCCCTCCCCCCCTCGTCACGCTACGTCACAAAAACTTATACCCCCTCCCCTCTAAAAATACGTCACAAATCTTTGCCCCCCCCCCACCCAAAAAAAAACCAAAAAAATTTTTAAATTTTTTTTTAAATTTTCTATTTGAAAATAAGTAGAATATGTTTCAAATCACTTTTATTGTCATTTAAGTATTTATTATTTATTTAGTGAAGATCTACATTGTCATATCGTAACCCGCTTGAAGCATTTTTTAAAAAAATGTTTAACCGGCCTTCAGAAAACGAACTGTGTTAACATCCTTAGCTTATATTTTATTTAAATGCATACAAATTAAACATTGACTATTAATCATCACGGTTAACGTCTTTGTTTAGAAAATAATTATTTAAAAATAACATTTTAAAAATGTATTTTTAAAAAATCCCTCAATTGACTGACGTAAGAAAGAGGTCGGCGAACAGAGGTAAATAACCTGAACTGGGGTCAAAAAGGGAATTCTTGGGGGTAATGCAGACTCATTTGGGACATATAACACCCACTACAATCCACTAGATATATTAAAATATGTCATGTGTACGTGTACGCTTTGAACATATGCCCATTATTGAACCGGTTCCTTCCAGAAAATGCATTTTGAAAAAATTTGACAGCTATGTAGATTTCTTACCTACGCACTATATGAAGACACCTAAATCTACCCTACTTTCATTTATATTGACACGAGTGACAATAATATTAATCCACATGACTTGTCTTTATCACGTATCATTTCTGTGATATTCAAAATTAATGCCTTAAAAACTGAGCTAAGAAGAAAAGTTGTTTTGGGTCCTCTCGATTGCGATGTAAAGAATTTGATGCATTCAATAAAGTTAATGAATACTTGACTAATTTTAAATGGGCTCATTTACCATAATATCTAGAATCTAGAAGACTAGAATGGCCAGGGGCGTTTGAAAAAAAAACCAATCGAACAATTATATCAAACTTAAAACGTTTTTAATTCTATCAAATAGATTTCCCCCCCCCCTCTCCCCTTTTAAAGAAAAAGTATATTTCGTGTCGATTTGACTTACAATATCTACACATAATCCTATTCAAATCATTTTAGACGTCATGCTTGTAAAACTCACCAGTAGCATTTTCGAATAAAGACGCTCCCCAAATCCCCGAGTCATGTGAGCAGGACCTAGAGTCGGGTGGGGAGGGGGTAACGCATACATAAACTTGTATATTTGGGGGTAACGGGCAAAAAGGTTTTACGACTCCTTCCATGAGAGAACCAAACGGAGCTGCGGTTACATCACAAATGCTTTGATGCCAACATCAAACGACGCAGTGTAACAATTTCATGTTATCTTGTGAATTCTCAAACTTAAGGATTATAATTAGATTTAATGTTCGTGTCTTGATAGCATATGCCAACCAGCGTCTGATGTCCTACCAACCGGCACATTGAGAAGCACTGATTTAAAAATAAAAAAAAAGAAGAAGAAGAAAAGTCATTAAATACATTGTAAGCCACCAAATATTTCAGTGGAAGTTTTATTTAAAGTTACCCTTTTGATGTGACGTCACATTTCTTCAACCCCCCTCCCTCCCCCTCGTCACAAAAGTGTGACCCCCTCCCCCCCTAGGTGCGTGGCGTCATTTATGAACGGCCCCTTTTCACAATAATTTAACACTAATTAATATTCTTCGTGAAACATGCTTTATTCTAATACTACATATTTGGATATTTTAATATCCTCCTGTTAACACGGACCGGTGAGTATAATAGAGCTTTGCAACAGAGCAGAACTAGCCTTGAACTTGAATGAAATCATTGTAGCTCTGGCTCTACACTACTCCAGTACTCCACCTTAAACCTGGTCTTACACGATGAATATTTGTATCGGTGCCAACGCGGAATATTTCCCTTTACGCACACCGTGGCGGTTATTCATAAGCAACGCATTTAATTTTGAAATGAATGTGTGTGTGCTGCATTTGTAAGTGTGTGTATGGAAAGAGGTTGGCCGTAACCTGTCCTGTGGTGAGAGGGTCCAGATCACAAAAAAATAAATAATTTTTAAAAATTATATTTATAGCACAGTGGCGCGTAAAAGATAGTCTTGTCTACAGCAAATATCTTGAAAAAAATTAAACTCAACAGAACCAGTTGCGGTTGTCACCGTAATTCAAATCAGTCTTTAGATAAACTATGTCTTCCTACATGTCCTATATTTGTACTAGGGGCAAGTACCCGGCTTTTCCAGGGTTTAACAACAACAGCAAAAACAACAACAGCAACAAAACAACAAAAACAAACAACAAAAACAAAACAACAACTACAACAACAACAAAGCAACAACTACAAAACAACAACAGCAACAACAACAGCAACAACGACAAAACCAACAACAGAAACAGCAACAGCAACAAAACAACAAAAACAAAACAACAACAAAATCAACAAAAAAACAACTACAACAGCAACAACAACAAAGCAACAACAACAAAACAACAACTACAACAGCAACAACAACAGCAACAACAACAACAACAGCAACAACAACAAAAACAAAACAACAACAAAACATCAACAAAACATCAACAACAAAACAACAACTACATCAACAACAACAAAGCAACAACAACAAAACAACAACTACAACAACAAAAGCAACAACAACAAAGCAACAACAACAAAAAAATTATTTTATGGCGATAATCGCCTTCTTGTTAATCTCGACACCAAAATGTTTATTAATTTGCGTCATTATTTTACGTCTTAATTTTCAATAATTTTTATTTTATATAGCTCATATAGGGAAAAACTACATTTTTGGCCCCCGGCCCCCAGTATCTTTAATTATGGAACGAAACCTGTTTAATAACCTTTCCGGTATAATTTTGTGTACGTGTACCAAATTTCACGTTATTTGGTTGTCTGGATCTTGAGTTATTAGGGAACAGACAGACATCCAGACAACAAATGCGTCTTATATATAACTAGGGGCAAGTACCCGGCTATGCCCGGGTTTAACAACAACAGCAACAACAACAACAGCAACAAAACAACAAAATCAAACAACAAAAAGAAAACAACAACAAACAACAACTACAACAACAACAGCAACAACAACAAAGCAACAACAACAAAACAACAACTACAACAACAACAGCAACAACAACAGCAACAACGACAAAAACAACAACAGAAACAGCAACAGCAACAAAACAACAAAAACAAAACAACAACAAAATTAACAACAAAACAACAACAAAACAACTACAACAACAACAGCAACAACAACAAAGCAACAACAACAAAACAACAACTACAACAGCAACAACAACAAAGCAACAACAACATGAAGGGCATTGTCGTCACAGGGCAAGGGATGTGGACAACAACAACAACAGCAAAAACAACACAAAAGCAACAACAGCAAAAGCAACAACAACAGAAACAACAACAGCAACAACAACAAAAACAACCACAAAAACAAAACAACAGCAAAAACAACAAAAACAAAACAACAACAAAAACATCAACAACAAAACAACAACAAAACAACAGCAACAACAACAAAGCAACAACAATAGCAAAACAATTATTTTATGGCGATAGTTGCCTTCTTGTTAATCTTGACACCAAAATGTTTATTATTTTGCGTCATTATTTTACGTCTTAATTTTCAATAATTTTTATTTTATATAGCTCATATAAGGAAAAACTACATTTTGGGCCCCCGGCCCCCAGTATCTTATATATATGGAACGAAACCTGTTTAATAACCCTTCCGGTATAATTTTGTGTACGTGTACCAAATTTCACGTTATTTGGTTGTCTGGATCTTGAGTTATTAGGGAACAGACAGACAGACAGACAACAAATGCGTCTTATATATATAGAGATATATACTAGGGGCAAGTACCCGGCTATTCCCGGGTTTAACAACAACAGCAACAACAACAAAAACAACAACAGCAACAAAACAACAAAATCAAACAACAAAAACAAAACAGCAACAAACAAACAACAACTACAACAACAACAGCAACAACAACAAAGCAACAACAACAAAACAACAACTACAACAACAACAGCAACAACAACAGCAACAACGACAAAAACAACAACAGAAACAGCAACAGCAACAAAACAACAAAAACAAAACAACAACAAAAACAACAAAATTAACAACAAAACAACAACAAAACAACTACAACAACAACAGCAACAACAACAAAGCAACAACAACAAAACAACAACTACAACAGCAACAACAACAAAGCAACAACAACATGAAGGGCATTGTCGTCGCAGGGCAAGGGATGTGGACAACAACAACAACAGCAAAAACAACACAAAAGCAACAACAGCAAAAGCAACAACAACAGCAAAAACAACAAAAACAAAACAACAACAAAAACATCAACAACAAAACAACAACAAAACACAACAAAAACAAAACAACAACAACTACAACAACAACAGCAACAACAACAAAGCAACAACAACAAAACAACAACTACAACAACAACAGCAACAACAACAGCAACAACGACAAAAACAACAACAGAAACAGCAACAAAACAACAAAAACAAAACAACAACAAAAACAACAAAATTAACAACAAAACTACAACAACAACAGCAACAACAAAGCAACAACAACAAAACAACAACTACAACAGCAACAACAACAAAGCAACAACAACATGAAGTGCATTGTCGTCGCAGGGCAAGGGATGTGGACAACAACAAAAACAGCAAAAACAACACAAAAGCAACAACAGCAAAAGCAACAACAACAGAAACAACAACAGCAACAACAACAAAAACAACACAAAAACAAAACAACAGCAAAAACAACAAAAACAAAACAACAACAAAAACATCAACAACAAAACAACAAAAAAACAACAACAGCAACAACAACAAAGCAACAACAACAAAACAACAACTACAACAACAAAAGCAACAACAAAAGCAACAACAACAAATAAACAACAATAGCAAAACATTATTTTATGGCGATAGTTGCCTTCTTGTTAATCTTGACACCAAAATGTTTATTATTTTGCGTCATTATTTTACGTCTTAATTTTCAATAATTTTTATTTTATATAGCTCATATAGGGAAAAACTACATTTTGGGCCCCCGGGCCCCCAGTATCTTATATATATGGAACGAAACCTGTTTAATAACCCTTTCCGGTATAATTTTGTGTACGTGTACCAAATTTCACGTTATTTGGTTGTCTGGATCTTGAGTTATTAGGGAACAGACAGACAGACAGACAACAAATGCGTCTTATATATATAGAGACTAGGGGCAAGTACCCGGCTATGCCCGGGTTTAACAACAACAGCAACAACAACAAAAACAACAACAGCAACAACGACAAAAACAACAACAGAAACAGCAACAGCAACAAAACAACAAAAACAAAACAACAACAAAAACAACAAAATCAACAACAAAACAAAAACAAAACAACAACTACAACAACAACAGCAACAAAGCAACAACAACAAAACAACAACTACAACAGCAACAACAACAAAGCAACAACAACATGAAGGACATTGACGTCGCAGGGCAAGGGATGTGGACAACAACAACAACAGCAAAAACAACACAAAAGCAACAACAGCAACAACAACAAAAACAACACAAAAGCAACAACAGCAACAACAACAGCAACAACAACAAAAACAACAACAGCAACAACAACAAAACAAAACAACAACAAAAACATCAACAACAAAACAATAACAAAGCAACAACAAAACAACAACAAAACAACAACTACAACAACTACAGCAACAACAACAAAGCAACAACAACAAAACAACAACAAAAGCAACAACAACAAAGCAACAACAACAACAAAAATTATTTTATGGCGATAATCGCCTTCTTGTTAATCTCGACACCAAAATGTTTATTAATTTGCGTCATTATTTTACGTCTTAATTTTCAATAATTTTTATTTTATATAGCTCATATAGGGAAAAACTACATTTTGGGCCCCCGGCCCCCAGTATCTTATATATATGGAACGAAACCTGTTTAATAACCCTTCCGGTATAATTTTGTGTACGTGTACCAAATTTCACGTTATTTGGTTGTCTGGATCTTGAGTTATTAGGGAACAGACAGACAACAAATGCGGCTTATATATATAGAGATATAGAGATATATAAAAGAAAAGATATTAAAAACGCTACTTCTATACACACGATTTTTGCATCCTATGATTATCCATGGTAAATATCTAGTTTTGCATTTTTATTAGAGTTAGAGTTTTGAATGTTGATGGTGTGTTGGTTTTCCTGGTTTGTTGAGGTTTAGGAAATATATTTATAATATAAATTTATCACTGGCGATGCCCCCCCCCACACACACACACAACACAGAATTAAAATATTTGTAAATTTAAATTTTAATGTGCATCATAATCATGTTCCAAACCATTATATAATATAAATGTAATATTTCACTTAAATTTTTTTTTACTTCACAATTTTTTGTTTCATTTATGGCAGTTAAAAAAAAACAACAACAAAAAACAGCTGCAAGTCTTCAAGAAATTTAAAACCCAGTTAGCACCTGGTTTACGTTTACAGTACTATGAGCTTCCATGCTATTCGCCTTTATTATTTTTGTTAGTTGAAGAAGGCTCTTTGCCGAAACGTTCGCTGCTTTGTGACGTCTGGACCTGGTCGGTCTTATCTTATCTTATCTTATCTTATCTTATCTATACAGACGCTCCTTCTAATTGCGTCCACAGACAATGACAGATGATCTGTTGGCACGTGATGCAGCGTTCACAGGCCACGGCTTTGTGGGTTCCACGCATTACCCAGCCGCCTAACTAGTGTTAGTTAGGTACCCATTCGGAGCTGGGTGACTCAGTGACGCCCTAGGCCCCGGATACAAATCATACTTTCACACGGATTCGAACCCGTGACCATCGGTACGCCAGTCGAGCGCGCTGCCATTCAACCACCTTACTCATACCCTGTTTACATGTTATCCATCTACTCGCCTTTATTTTACTTTAGATCTATATACTATATGCATTTACAGCGCCTAACCCCAGAAAATTCACTATATGATCCTTTAGTCTTTAGAAGTTTTTTGAGTAGCTATAAAATAATTTAGACTTAATTAAGTCTAGACATTGCACTTTGCACATAACTGTGTCTGTACCGTGATCCGCCGTGCTTGAGATTGTAATTGTAAATTAGTTATAGTTATACGGGTACCAATATTCAATATTGCCAATATTTATATAGCAAAGCATAACCTATCTTAACTTATCATTTATCTGTTACAGACGCTCCTTCAATACAGACAATTATTGCATAAATTCATAAATAACAATTACAATGGCATCTCGATTTAATAATTGTAGACTTATGGCATTCGATACATGTATCTATGTGTCTGTAATTAAAAGTATTGATTCCACCCGCCCCACTTTTTAATATATTTTTTTATTGCTTTGTCTGATCCAACATTTTGTTTAAAATAAAATAGCTTTAGTTTTTAAGAATTCCAAGTTGTGATAGACCCTATAAAACAGCTGACAGAAAAAAAATTAAATAAATAGTATTTCGACGTCTTTGCACATCTTTTACTTTGAGTTTTATCACCGAATCTTACTGTCTATGCCATAAATTTAAACGGTCATTGCATAAAAACTGCTGATTTTATTTGGTGGTAAGCAAGGTAAGTGGAAAAAATATTTGATCTTCCTTGCGACTCATTCATGCCAACATTTTGAATCAAGTCAAGTGTTTTAGTTTTGCATTGACATTTCTATTACTATTACTATTACTTGTTACCAGTGAATTCAGTGATTAGTGAACAATCTATGAGCCAAACGTTGTTGTTATTCTTTGAGGTCACTGACTCAACTGATTTTATTGGTGAATGCCAATATAATTATATTATATATTAAATACTAATAAAGTCATAGTACTCATAGAGTTAGAGTCATAGTACTAGTACAATAGTACTCATACTAACTCATACTCATAGCATGGCTAACATTTTCATTTGTTTTAACTGTGACAGTGACGTATGTGTAATGTAGGCGTAGGACTAGTAGGAGGAAGCTTGACTTAATTTGCAGTTGCACACTTAGACTTCCTTTAAACTTTAAACTTTAAAGATGGGTGTGGAGTGTGGACATAATGATGCAACACATTTTCACCTGCATTTCATCATCACATCCCCCATTTAATTTTTAACAAAAAAAAATAAATCTATGCTATAAACAAATTGACATCTGCCTAATAAAATGAGTTAAACCACATTATAAAATACTTATTACTTGTAACCTTTTTACTGCTGTGGTGCCTCAATATCAGTGGAAGGGCTGGTAAGTTAAGTAAGTACATTCATAAGTACACTAATCACTAGTAATAATAACGTTTACAAAGGGCAAAGGGAAACTTTTAAAAAAATATGAATATGATTAGGCTGTGCTGTGTTTGACATTTATTAGGGCATAAATTTAAATGTAAGTTATGTTCATTGCCAATGCAGCATAAAACATGTCTACATTTTAAAACAAAAAAAATTGTTATAATACAAGACTCATAGTATTCTTAGGACTAACGTCTAACGTATTTCAATTTCTAAAGCCTAAAAATAAAATCATCATATATATTACATTGTATTAATTATTACTGTATACCGTAAAGTATACCAGTGCCAGTACCATATAAAACCAAGTTAAGGAGTTAAGTACAATATTGACTTTATTAATGATTGCCCAATGGATGAAAATGAAAGAAGGGTTTAACTGTTAATAATTAAATATCATCAACTGACTGTAAATAATCATGTTTAAGTTTTTTTAATTGTGAGCAAGAAAGGAGACTACAGACTACATTCTTCATAAATATTTAAATTTAAGCATAATCGTAAGTCATAAGTGAGTTAAATACCTGAGTTATAGGCTACAATTTTACAATCTTGGCCTAGATGACTTGTATCTTTTCTTTATTTTTCATTAAAAACAACACATTTCTAAATGATTAGTTTTTAGCAATTAAACATGCAATTTATTATAATAATCATTGCAATAATGGCATTGAAATCAGATGAATGTGCTGGTACCCATTATATTTCTTAGGCGAAATAGTTAAGGAATAGATCCTAAGTTAGTTTTGAATGCCTTTAGCCTTTGTAACACTCTTAATAAAATAATAGTAAAATTATAAAACATTTCAAAATTAGTTAGAATTGATCTTCGCTATGTCTTATTCTAATACAGTAATACTATAATACTTCATGATAATAATAATTATTTTAATAGTAAATACCCCCCTGTGATCAGGCATAAATGCTCATGCTTTTAACAGTGTTAAGGAAGGAGGGAGGATGGTGTGGATTTGTGGTCCAGCTTGGTTTCATTTTTATATAGAGGGGCATTTTTTATGGCAAACTAATGTGAGATGCAGGGGGTGAAATTCTTGATAATTATTAAAGGTCTCTGTAGATATATGGAGAAAATGCAATTATTCATTTTCCTTTCAGTGTTGAAATAAAGTAATGGGGTGAGACTGCAATCAGGCTTTTAAATTAGTAAATGTATAACATATAAACAGAGTATTAGTTAGCCTGATAGGACGTAACACAACAGCGAACGTTTCGGCAAAGAGCCTTCCTTAACGAACAAATAGTACACAAATAAAACGAAAGAATAAAAAAACTTAGCTGCAGTGAAATTCAATTAGTCCAGTAGAGATATAGTAAGGAGAGAAAAGTAGAAGCTTATATAGGAAAGAAGTGGGTGGATGTGGCCAATCAATCAGGTTGTCAGTGCAAACACCACATTCATCCCATGTGGTGTTAGGGTCCCATACTCTTGGATCAGTCTATTCTCCAGACTAACCCTGCCGGGTGTGTTTGTACAAGAAACAATGGCGGTGACAGACATGTCATCGACGCCCATGTGGTCACGTCCATTGAAGTGTCGGGAGACAGGACACTGTTTGTCTTGTTTAATCGCAAGTACATGCTCAGCGATACGGCAAGAGAGTAACCTCCTTTCCTATATAAGCTTCTACTTTTCTCTCCTTACTATATCTCTACTGGACTAATTGGATTTCACCGCAGCTAAGTTTTTTTATTCTTTCGTTTTATTTGTGTACTATTTGTCAGTTGAGGAAGGCTCTTTGCCGAAACGTTCGCTGTTGTGTTACGTCCTGTCAGGCTAACTAATACCCTGTTTATATGTTATACATTTACTACTGTTGAAATAGCGTTTATTAAATTTTAAAAATGTACCTAACATTTTATTGGTAAATTATTTAAACAATATTTTGAGGAAACTGTTGATATGGTCAGGTAGAATTCATTAGTATTTGCAATGGAAAGATTTCATTGCCTAAAATTATGTTGATTTATTTCAGATTGCTGCACATTATCTATCAATGCTGTAATGTGGATATTTGGTTATGGCTCATTAATATGGAAAGTAGATTTTCCATATGAAAAAAAAGTACCTGGCTATGTCCGGGGCTATTGCAGACGGTTCTGGCAAGGCAGTGAAGATCATCGTGGAGTACCTGGAAAGGTATAATATTAAATAAGCCTTACATAATTAATTTTATAGACATTACTTTATGTTGTAGTTTATCATTACATTTCACAAATCTATTACATGTATATTTAAAATTAAAAAAAATAATTGGAGCTTAACCAATATAGGCATAAGAAAGAATATCAGAAACTAGACGCCCCGCGGCGTAGCATACGCCGCAGACTTGCTCATAGATAGTGCAAGAAAAAAAGAGGGGGGGGAACGGACACAAACAGTAGCACGAACAAATGGGAACAACGCGGGTGAACGATGGGGGACCACCGAAGCATTTCTGGTAAGTATTTAAGACATCGCCACAATATATAAACAAATATTACAGCCATGAAGTTGGAGAGCAACAACTTCGTCCATGAACGAAATATGCGACCAATAGAAACAGACAGGTACCTGGTGAAGGAATTGATATAACATTGAACAAAGCTTTTTTCCATGACATGCGAAGCGGTGTTTATGTTTGCTAAGAATGTTTGCTAAGAAAGGGGGGAAAAGAATAGGCATTGACATTTTTAAAAATTAAAAAAAAACATATGTTGCCACTTGGGCTTGAACCTAAGACCTTCCGCATGTTAGGCGGATGTAATAACCAATATACTACGAAATACATACACACTGTGCAGGAACTTCGAAAGTGAATGTAAAAAACATTGCTGTCTCAAGACATGCCCCACCCCTCCACTACCCTCGCTTGCCAACCGTTAACTGTGTTTAGTTGACCCGAGCGAGGGTCATTCGTCATGCTCGGTTGCACATATTTTTGCTGCTTACTTGCCTGGCATGGTCCCATGAAGAGAATTATATATATAGATTGTATGGTGCCTTCTGAAGTTCTATAAATACCACTCTGTTCTCCAGTTTATTTTAACTAGGAACTAAAGGGGACAGTTTTGTGTACATATTTCTAAATTTATTTTCTAAATTGTTATCAGTGAGAAGTGATCAAATGTCAAAGTTATTCATTGTGAGTAATGTCGTATAGTTTAACATTTAAGTTATCCATTACGGTTGAGGTCTGTGATCTGATGCTTGATTTATTTATTGTGATGTATCATTTCAACTGAAAGATAAGTTTTTAATTTTAATTTTTTTTAAAGATTAAAAATACTCTCCACAGCCTGGGCGAGTTGCAACTTTGGTACCATCTGAAAATGAAAATGTAAGATTATTAATTTTTAATTATCTAGTTAAGTTTAAAAAAAAATGTTTACTCAAATTATCTGTTCATGATATTTAAGTAATCTATATTATTGAATAGTCTGTGATAAAACTGATGCAAAATCATATCAGCTCTGGTCAGTATAACCTATCAATACCCGTATTTACAAAAAAAAATATAGGATGCTGTCTGGGGCATTGCATACAAGATTCCAGCAGCTCAGGCCAATGAAGTGAAAAGTCACCTTGACCACAGAGAAAAAGGTGGCTACCAGCAGACAGAGGTAACCTTTTACCCACAGCAAGAAGATGAGAGCCCATTTCAATTGACATTATACATAGGAACAGAGGACAACCCATATTTTCTTGGTCCTGCGCCTCTTGAAGACATGGCCAGGCAGATTTTCCACTCTGTTGGTCCCAGTGGCCACAATAAAGACTATATTTTTAACTTAGCTGAGGCATTAAGACGCATCGCACCAGATGCTGAAGATCAACACCTTTTTGCTCTAGAGCAGGAATTACTGAGATTGGAGGTAGAGCATCAAAGATCAAGGGATCATTCATTTTCTTGATGCTGGTTTTATATTAATTTTGGTTCAAATGTGTCAATTTCCCAAAATGCTTAAGAGCAATCAAAGTGATGACAAATCTTTACATTTCAGTTTTACATGAAAATGTAAAATATCTTTTTGATAATAGCCATCATTTTTATTATTAAGACTTAGACAATTAAATTTTGATTTTAAAAATATAATTTAAAAACATTGAGATTACTTCATGCAGCAATTATTTTGTTTGAAAGAAATCAGTGTTGTTTCTACTGTTTTAATTTAATCCAAGTAACTTAGTTCTTATGAATAAATGATAACTATATGGAGTTTTAGAAAATATAAAATGAGCTATCAGGATTATTTTATTCTCTTTAACACCAGCGTGGTAAAGGTTTATATTTTCTGGTACCGGTGTCAAAGTGATAATATATCTTTTGATAATATATATCATCTCAGTTATTTTTCAGACGCATTGAATTTGATTATTTATTCTATTTAAATTGCATTTTCAATTTTGTCTCATTTGGGATATTTCTGATGCATATTGTCATAATTTATTCTTGCTACCACAATTATTAAATACATGTGCCATCAACCTGGTGTATTATTACATTACTTTACTGAACAAATGAAAGTCTATCCTGTTTAATTGTGTGGCTATATTTTCAGAAAATTTTAAACTACATTTCTTCATAATTTTTATAAAGAAATAATGACTGGTATGTTTGATGATTTTTTACAAACTATTCAGTTAAATACATATTTTATTTCACATTTAAAAAAAAAGAAATCATGTTAAGAATCTTTTTATAAAATGACTTAAGTTGCTGCATTGAAACAATATAAATTGGCATTACCGAGGGTAATTTAAATTAAATTAAATTCTAATTTTTGCAGTACAATTAATGTTTACCTATTAATTTATGTTTACCTGGTATGGAGTGATTATTATAGTTATAATCATTGTGATATCTTTAATAAATAACTAGGCAATATTCAGTGTTTAATTTATGGAATCTCATTTTATTATCACTTTAAGCAAATAACTTATTGCTATATGTAACATCTATATTTTAGAATGTTCTTGATTTTATTTAATGACCAAAGTTGAATACACTGATTTCCTACAATATAATGCATTATATGAAGATCTGTTAAAGGTTAAGAGATTCCATTGTCATATTAGGAATATATTTTATTAATAATTGTACATATTTATTAATTTATATCAACAAAAGTTGTTAGTATTTTCCATAAAATATATTAGCATACATGGAAAAAACAATCCTGAGAAATTAATTTAAGTTAAATTAGAGCAGAACTATATAGTGCAATTTCAGAACTAATTTTTAGTAATTCATCCATTGAAATTATAAACAACCTACTGTTACTCCCTTAAAGAAAAGATAGCAAACAGAACTCATTTTGAAATGCCTCAAGCTGTGAACAAGGTGCATGCTGTCTGATCCTAAATTCTTAATGATAAGATAAAATGTGAGACCTTTTGAGGAGAATTGGGGTCAAATCAAAGTTTAGGGTGCTCAAAATTCCATATCAGATTATGAACTTGTCTACAAATGGAAGTGAGTAGGGGAGCTAACAGAGGCATCCTTGAAATATTGACCCATCACTATGAACAAATCTCAAACATAAAATTATATTATAATTATAAATTCGTACCTATAAATCTGTGCATTTATGATTATTTGTTAAATAAATCATGAAACTTCTCTTCAACTCAGCCACATCCAATTCGTTGTCTTGAGATTTGTTGTCCCATTGACTTGTCTTAACTATACAGTTGCTCCTTCTATACAGAAGATAATTGCATCTTACGTTCTAGTAAGAACGCATCGGCAGGTGATGCAGCGTTCACAAGCCACGGCTGTGAGGGACCACACTATTCCCAGCTGCCTTTGTTTCCCTAACTAGTGTCAGGTGCCCATTCAGAGCTGGGTGGACTCAGGGACAACCATGGCACCGGGAACTAATCCCTGCCTTCACGGAAATTTGAACCTATGACTCTCGGTACTCCAGCCGAGCTCGCATGTCAGTAGACCACCATTGTTTAATAACAGTATCAGAATTATATTAGCAAAGTTGTGACAGTTCCATTGGAAAAGTAAATTGTGTTGTACCTTTCATTTGGTGTCAGCCTTTTTTAATATTTTGCTTGCTAATCAGTCTTAACATAATAACTTCCATATTTTAAAAATATTTCTAATAGTATAATAAAAATAATTAAAAAATTTATATTAATAATAATTAATAAGAATAATTTTAATAGAATTTATACCTATTATAGTTTAAACAAAGTGATGAAAATTGAGTTTGCCAAAAATTCATCCAACATTTGTAGAATGTTTATTTGGGTTTATCCATGTATTGTAATAACAGTTAATTTAACAGCAGATGTGGTGAGATATGTTGAAATTAGCTCTGACATCACAGTACATCAGTAGCAGCCTTAGTCATGTTCAATTTGCTCTCATACTATTTTTGTGTGACCATCTTGTAAAAAAAGAAAACGATTAGGTAGTTGTGTGTTGTTATTAATTAAATGCCCCCTAAGAGTATAACCCAGTCTATCATATATAAATGTCCAATTAACATGACAAGTTTGGTACTAGTACTAGTCTAATACTACATTCATATTGAGTCCTATATTAGATTTCACTGTAAAATTTGTAAATGTACTTTCTTTCTAAGACATGATAAAAATTTAAAAAAAGGAAATAACTTTAATTTTTCCTCCCTCTATAGTATATATGTTTAAGATCAATGCCTTGACCATTCTGACTCCTATGTATGTTGAGAGGTTTGCCAATGATCTGTGAAAAGGAAACCTTGCATGGCTGCTCATCAAGGGTATCAGGGGCTGGAGGCAGTATACACAAATGTTTCAGTTATTGTTGCCACAACTGATCCGTTCAGAAGCTTGTTCCTGTCACTAATTGTCCTTGGTAAGAATGAGCAACTCTTGTATTTATTACCCAGAATTGCCTGTGTCTATTAGGGAGCGTTGAGTTTCCATCTTATGCAGGAAGGAGCAATGGACCAGTGCATTTTTAATCTTGAATAACATGGATAGTCTGGAAAAATGTCATTCATTCTTGAATGAATGAATGCTTTCTTCTATAGCGCTATGACTGTGACGGCTAGACTAACACGCTGATGTTCAAAAACTCTATCAAATAAAAAAATCTTCAAATTTTTCTTACATTTTCTGTTTTCACACTCAAATTTTGGAAGACTTCAACAATTTTTGTGCTACTGATTCAAAGGAGCATATGCCAGGGGACTTCCTCCTAGATCAATCAGCTCTGGGAACTTTCGGAAGGGACTGTGTAGAAGATCGCAGTTCTTTAGAGATACATGCTCCAATGTTAATTCCTTCAAATACTGCAGTGCTGCTCCGTCCATACAGTTATGAGATACTGACATAATTTTTTGTTCTATTCTTTAAGCCGCAAGAAAGCTATGCTATATATGTTTTTTCTTTCACTCTTAGCCTTAAGAGTTAGTGACGCTGCGATTAGGGTATTGTTAGCCCAGCTTCACACAATGTCAATAAGAGTATGTAGAAGTTTTGATGAACACTTTAATTAGCCAAAGGATTTGAATTGAATATATAAAAGTTAAATATTTATTCTTAAATATTAAATTTTCCTGCATTATGCATAAAAGAATTTTTTTCCTTCTATTTTTTAGTAAATTGATAAAGAGCCTTTTTTTAAATGATTAATTTATATAATAATTTTAGTTTGAAAAGTGTTATCTTTAAATTATAGATGAAAGTAAATTTTAAAACTTTTTTAAACAACAAATAATCAACTTTACAAAGGCAAACTGTTAAAATGTAGTTTTTAGGTCCACTGTTAGAAATGCTATCAATAAGGATAGTTTCAGCTTAATGAACACATACATAAAGTCAATTTGTATACAAACATTTAATGCTTCACTCAGCAATGACTTGGAACAATAAATACAAATAAAGTCTTGAAATATATATATATATAAGTCTTTAAAAATCAGCATTGCATATTTAATATCATTCAAATGTTTTAGTTTATTGTAAATATTATCACAATTTTATAAAATTAAAAAATTTATATATAAATATAAAATAGACACGATAAGGCTGTAAATGTATTCTATCAATAAAAATAAAAGTTTCAAACTGACAAAAATTACAAGAGAATAAAATGTACACACAATTTAAAAGCACACTCGTTAGTCATCGTTAGTCATTTTACTACAATTACAGGTCTTTTTTCATCCAAGTAACCAATTCTGGATTCATTCTCACAACAGCTCTGTTGCTTGAATTTAACTCAAGTTTTGTTGGAGGAGGTGGTGGCGGAGGAGGAGCAGGTGGTGGGGCCTCTGTATAACGGAAGTTTGAACTTATGTCTGTCTTTATATTGTTTTCATCCATTTTGTTTGCTTTTGCTCTATCACACACTGGAACATCTTGGCTATCTGATGGTGTTGTTGAATAGCCTAAGAGTTTTTGTAGCTGAAATAAGTTTTATATATAACTATCCTATTAAACTGACAGGCAGATTAAAAATTATATCATAATGGATTTTTCATTCAAATTAAATTTTTCTCTAACTTAGCAACTTGTTCATAATAATTAAAAGATTACTTATAGCAATATACTAGACCATTTTGCACGTGTTCTTGATAGATTAAAGAAGATACATTAAAATATATAAAGGAGTTATTCTTACCATTTCTTCTGATAGTCTATTTGCATTAGCTCCTAGACTTATCACAGGTTTGCATTTAATGTATCCGAGTTTAGAGTAAAATTCAGCTTGGTCAAGTGTATTGAGATATACAGTCTTAACACCATACCTAATTTTGAAATAATATAAATAATTTATCAGAAAAACCACGCTTACAGCCTAGGATAAGAAACAAAATTAACTGGTTAAAAAAATTATAGAAATCGTGGATATAGAATCAAGACCTATTCAATGATATATCATAAGCTTATTTTTAACAATGAAAAAAATAACAGCTATTGAATTTCAAATTTGAGAAAATGTTAAAACATTTTTAAAATTCTAAAACTAGCGATGGCTGACGGCTAACAACAGCTAATAAATATAAGTATTTTAATTATAACTTTTAAGCATGGTAACAAAAGTCTGATTAAAATATTATTTTTTAAAATAAATGAATATTTTATTTAATATTTAATTTATATCTGGTGAGCCACAAGTAATCCTCAAAATGTTCATCTTTACCCCTAATTGGGTCATTCACCCTAGTTCACACAACAATCTATGTATATAATTCACCAGAACAAGATCACGAACGAGTAGTGTGCAAATAAGCATGATGAATGAGCGAAGTGGGTTCAAAAGTGGGGGTGGGCATGTCTCGAGACTAACAATGCTTCTTGTGTTCACTTGCGTTGTTACCGTTGTTCCTTCACAGATTAACATGTGGTTCGTAGTGTAGTGGTTATCACATCCGCCTTACACCGGGTTCAAGCCTCAGCAGAAACATTATTATTTAATTTAAAATATTTTTTTCCCTCTTTTTTGCGAACATAGCTGATCGCTAGGGTCAGCCAATCACAGTTAATGGTTGGCAAGCTAGGTTGGTGCAGGGTGGAGTCATGTAGCTAATCGCAGTGCGCATGTCTAGAGACGATCAATATGTCAGCGATGCCCCCCACCCCCGATGTTAATTGGCGTTGTTCTGATTTCTTCGGGGTGTAGTTTGTGTCTGTTCTATCCCCCGTTCTTTGAGCAAGTCTACAGCATATGCTACGCCAGGGGTCGTATCTAGTGTCTTATAGTGTTACTAGGGGTTGTAGGGCGCCTACGGCGCCCACACCGGCTTTAGGCGCCGTAGGCGCCCACTTTTTTTGTCAAAACCCCAAGTAACTTATAATAAATAAATACGAAATATTAAACTTCCTGAAATGTACATAAAGTATTTTATAATTATAAATCCTGAAATCCTATTTTTACATCGTTCCCTTTTCCAAAATTAAGATATAATATAAGCTAAAACAATGACATCATATAATATATTTTTTACAGCGCTTCTTTAATTTGTAATTAATTTGCACACCTTTTGATGCACACCTTTTATTAAATATAAGATCAAACAATGACCTCATATTAAATATTTTTACAGTGCTAATCACCACACGATTTTTTAACTGCTATAGACTGTTGTACATCGTTCCTCAGCGTTCCACAGTGAGCCAGTTGACTTGGGCTTTTATATTATATATATTATATAGACAAGATAGAAATTTATTTTTACCAGTTATAGATTTATTAAATTTAGATATTCAAAATAAGGTTCAATACACAGTTACTTTCATCATTTATGATTGTTGCAACAAACAACATTTTACTATTTTTGTAAGTTAAATTAAAAAAATAGATGTTGACAAAAAGTATAATTGGTAATATATTGTAAATTTAACTTGATGTGTTCAAATTTTAAGTACCATATTCCAAAAAGTAAACATTAAATATTAATATAGCTAAAATTGCAAGACAGTGGATCACTTTACTTTAACATAAAGACACATAATTCCAAAATTTGGTCCATAAATGACGTCACGCACCTAGGGGGGTCACACTTTTGTGATGATGCGTGATGAGGGGGAGGGAGGGGGGTTGAAGAAATGTGACGTCACATCAAAAGGGTAACTTTAAATAAAACCTCCACTGAAATATTTGGTCGCTTACAATTTATTTAATGACTTTTTTTTTCCTTTTTCTTTTTAAAAATCAGTGCTTCTTAATGTGCCGGTCGGTAGGCCATCAGACGCTGGTTGGTGTAAGCTATCAAAACACGAAAATTAAATCTTATTATAATCCTTAAGTTTGAGAACCCCCAAGATAACGTATGAAATGTTACCCTGCTTTGTTTGATGTTGACATCAAAGCATTTGAACCGCAGCTCCGTTTGGTTCTCTCACGGCAGGCGACTTTTTTGCCCCTTACCCCAAAATATACAAGTTTATGTGTGCGTTACGCCCCCCCCCCAACCCCCAGACTCTAGGTCCTGCTCACATGACTCTGGGATTTGGGGGAGCGTCATTAGCCCCCCCCCCTCCCCCGAAAATGCTACTGGTGAGTTTTACAAGCATGACAAGTGTCTAAAAATGATCTGAATAGGATTATGTGTAGATATTTTAAGTCAAAACGACACGGAATATCATTTTTCTTTAAAAGGGAGGGGGGAGGGAATCTATTTGATAGAATTATTAACGTTTTAAGTTTGATATAATTGTTCGATTGGTTTGAGGTCAAACGCCCCTGGCCATTCTAGATATAATGATAAATGAGCCCATTTAAAATTAGTCAAGTATTCATTAACTTTATTGAATGCATCAAATTCTTTACATCGCAATTTGAGAGGAGCACAAGACAACTTTTCTTCTTAGCTCAGTTTTTAAGGCATTAATTTTAAATATCACAGAAAGGATACTTGATACAGTCAAGTCATGTGGATTAAGATTAGGCCTATGGTCAATCGTGTCAATATAAATGAAAGTAGGGTGGATTTAGGTGTCTTCGTATAATACGTATGTAAGAAATCTACATAGTTGTCAAATTTTTAAAAATGCATTTTCTGGAAGGAACCGGTTCAATAATGGGCATATGTTCCAAACGTACACGTAGACATCACGTATTTTAATATATCTAGGGGATTGTAGTGGATGTTATATGTCCCAAATGAGTCTGCATTACCCACAAGAATTCACTTTTGACCCCAGATTAGTTATTTACCCCTGTTCACCGACCTCTTTCTTACGGGATGCCCGTCAGTCAATTGAGGGATTTTAAAAATATTATTTTTAAATAATTTTTTTTCTAAACAAAGACGTTAACCTTGATGATGATTAATAGTCAATGTTTAATTTGTATGCATTAAAATAAAATGTAATCTAAGGATGTTAACACAGTTCGTTTTCTGAAGGCCGGTTAAACATTTTAAAAAACACGGGTTACAATATTACAATGTAGAATGTAGACCTTCACTAAATAAATAATAAATGCTTAAATTACAATAAAAGTTATTTGAAACATGCTTATTTTCAAATAGAAAATAAGGTTGTTTTGTTTTTGGGTCAAAGCTTTGTGACATATTTTTAGAGGGGGGGTCTAACTTTATGTGACGACGCGTGACGAGGGGGGGGGTAAAAAAATCGGCCAAAATCGCGTGACATCATTTAGAAGGTTTCACTACATATATATCATATAAACAGATTTAAAGTGATTTAAATACAATTTACCTGATTTTGGCATAATTTTCTGTTAGTTGCATAAGTATCCTCCCAAGGCCTTTACCTCGATCTGATTTTCTCACTATCACTGCCCATAAGTAAAATAACCATTAGTTCCCTTAAATTTCTTGAACATTATCCATTAAAATTTAATTTCTGATAAATAATGCTTGCATTTTTTCCCCCAAAGCAAAACAATGGCATACCTTATAGTTGATAACATTTATAAAAAAAATTAATATCATGAGGATTTTAATATTATTTCAGTTAGTCTAAGAATAAGCTTTTATAGTTTTGGCAATGTATGTCAATTACAAAATCTCTTAAAAATAACAACATAATTTCAAAAAAAAGAATTATTCCTTTTGAAAAGATAAAGATTGTTCAAATACATTTGTTTAAGCTATTGACTAAAAATACTTTGTTTTATAGTATTATAATTATAGGTGTTAGGATTAAAGAATAACATTTTTAAGGTATAGTACTAAAAGACAACTACCTAGAGCAATGTTACAGAGTTTTTAATGAAAGATTATTTTAAACAAAAAACAGGAGGTATTTATCATGCCAAAATATTTTTTTTTAACAGTAAAAAAGTTCCATAATTTCAGATACATATATGTATTTAACATTAAAAGACAAGATAAAATCTCAATGCAGCTTGAAATTTTATTATTCTTAGGAAATTACCAGATTCAACAAGACAGGCATTTGAAATTCCTTGTACTGCCGCTATTCTACTGTATCCAATAACATCAACATCCTCATATTGCTTTCTAACAAAAGCTAGAGATATTGGCATTGCATCACAAGACTGGTTTAGACTATGTTCTCTGAAAAAATAAAAAAATAAAACAACTGATTGCTTCCATTCAAATCTGTGTAACCAGATATTACTTTAGATTATTATATGTTTATATAAGATTAAATTATTCAAATTATTACACACTTTTTATTTAACTTGCACTGTCCATCTAGGTCTAAACCTTGTACATTAATCAACATCGCAAACACTTTTTGTGCTCCCATTGAGTGGAAATTTTACAGACACATCCATTTCAAAAGACAATATATGAATCAATTATAATTAATAAATAATGATCAATTAACCCTTGTGGAGATGAATGCGCTATCATCTCAGGTATATTGGGTACAAAGACGATAGGCCGATAAATCTGCAAAAATAATCAAACCTCTGGATTGTCCGGTTGGTCATAATTAAAGGCTAATCAGATTGCTTAATACATTTAACATTTCTTGTAAATTCTGTCATTAAAACTGATGGTTTCCTCGTGCCTCAAGTGTGTTGTGTGAACAATTTTTTTTGGTGCAAGTGATGATGAAAAATTCCAAAATGTCTGACAAAATGTACTTAATAATTCTGATTTCTCGCTATTTAAGTGAAACTGATAGAGATGAAAAGAAACAGGTATGTGATGAAGATCAACAGTATAAGACTAATAAGAGCAATAATACTGTGAATCCTTGGTTAAGTATCAGGAATTCTAAATTTGATAGAGAAGACCCCTACTAATTTTAAGAAAGAAAAATACTAGGTTCTATCAACATGCTACAAGGCATAAGCATTCCAGTTGAGTATTTTATGATTTTTTTATAAAAAATATCTTGAACTGTTTGTGAAAAAGAATAATAAGTATTGAGCTCAAGAGATGTCCATAGATCATAGATATGCCCGCCCTGTCCCTAACAATAGTAAATAGAAGTTTTAAAAAAAATCACCTAGACATAACAAAAAGAGCAGAACCATGTGTATGATGTGTTTGTAGGGCCACCATGAGCCTTGCTTCCCAAAACACAAGTTTTAGGATTTATTTTAAACTTTGAATATCAAGATGGTGGAGATTTCAGTTTCATTTACAAAGATTGTATTAGTTCATTCATTTTCCTACAAGAATATTTCTTGTTTAATATATGTGAAGTCATTGGTTTATTTTTAAACCCCTTATATTAACTTCACCGTCTTGTCTCTCGGTTGTGGTCCTGCCCGTCCGCAGAAAAACAAAATTAAAAAATGACCCACTTCCCATGATCCTATCCAGGTGAAATTTTGCACATAGACTTGTGCTACCTAACAATGCATTGTATCAAAATTTTAGATCAATCGAATGTACCGCAATGAAATTAATTAATTTTTAGTTTATCTCTATATAGCATGTGTAGTCGTCTGCTATAGTTGACCTCCACGGGTCACTGGTTTCACTCCAGCCCTCAATGTCACAGGGGTCTGTCACGGTCTGTTGCGCGGTGCGTATTATATTGAACATAATCAATACTTTTAGTTATGTCTCATATATAAAGGATTTACAGTCAAAAACTTTGTTTTTACGGGTTGTTTTTTTAATAACTTTTTATGCGATGGTTGTCCCATTCTTGAAAAAAGGTCTTCGCATAATTGGCTCACATATATGCTAAAAAAAGTGCCATCTCCCAAGGGCTAATAAGTTTATTAAGCTAAATTTTAATTATTTAATTATTTTTAAAATTATTATAATGATACTTATATATTGTTATTTTGTCATACACTCACAGAGTGTGTTGATCAAAGTGGTAGACTGTAGCCTTCTCAATAGAGACCACCTAGGGACCCAAGATCAATACCAGTTTTAAACCAAGTGTTAAATTTTTGTATCTGTAATTTTTAAAAACATTTTTCTTTCAAAAGAACATAATAGTAGAGAAAAAAAAGAAATATGAACAATTCTCACTTTATACAAAGTTTCTGCCATACAATTTTTAAAACCATGATGGTAGCTCAGTAAAAAGTCTTTGGCCTCAGACCAAAGAAGTACAGAGGATAAAAATTGATTTCAAGATTTTTCCAAAGATTTAAGAGAGTAAAATAAAAAATTGTTAAAATAAATAGAAAGCTAGGGTTTGTTCACATGATGACAAAAATGATAAAATATTGTATTTCCTGTTACCCAAGATATTTGAAATTTTTAACACTTAAAATAAAAACCTGGTGGGGTAATGATATTTAAAAAAACAGTATACATGTATTATATTCTTTTTCCTTCAATATATTATAATTCCTTATACTATATAATACAGCAAATTAAAAAAAAACAACTATAATTTTATTATTGTCAGCATTTCAGTGTACACTGTAATGTTAGTAATATCATGATTAACCTCACACTCTCATTCAAGTGAAGGGTGTCATAACGGGAAAAGAGATTGATGTTGTATTTATGAGAAGAGCTCAGCATAAATCTATATATATAATTCGCCAGAAATTAGGACAAGCAAGATGACGCGAGCAAGCCAAGCATGACGAATGACCCTCACTAGGGTCTTGCAATCATAGTTTATGGTTGGCAAGCGAGGGTGGTGCAGGGGGGTGGGCAGAAACTCAACCGCAGTGCGCACGTCTCGAGACCAACAATGCGTTGGCGGTCCCCCCGACATTCACTTGCGTTGTTCTCATTTCTTCGTGCTGCTATTTGTGTCCGTTCTTTCCCCCCTTTCTTTGCACTATCTATGGGTATGAGCAAGTCTGTGGCGTATGCTGCGCCCTATCAAGTATTGCATAAAACTCTAGAAATAGAAAGCCCTAAATTATTGTCTTTACTTTAAATAATTTAACTTTAAAAACTTAAATATTAGTCATTAGTGCTATGGTCTGGTGCAAAGGTCGGCAACTTGTGGCTCGTGAGTCGCATGCGACTCTTTCGATCTTGAGATGCAGCTCTCTAGTTCCTTGTGCAAATTTTAATAATTATAAAGTTTTATTTTCAAAACTCAAGTTAGTGGCTCTTTAAAAACTGGAAAATTTTATAAATTATAACTTTTGGCTTTACCGCCTCAAAGGTTGCCGACCCCAGGTCTGGTGTATTGAATTGATAGAGCCAGGTTTATTAACCGGGAGATTATTTAATTTTCTTTATAATTATACTTATCATGACTTATGAGGAGTGCTTTTTTTCTTGGATACTTTTTTAAATTACTGCCTGGAAAGCTTTTTCAGGTTGAGTTCCATGTCCTTTTTTCATCGTCATGTTTGGGTGCCGGTACCAGCGGTACATTTTTTTAAAAGAAAAAAATAGGGATGTGACGAAGTTCAAATTCGAATCCGAAGACATTCGAACTGCGACGTTTTTTAAGCTAATTCGAATCCGATGGATTTTAAAAAAAATTTACCGTTTTCAGATCAAACACGGCGGTAGAAATCGTAACGAAAATTTAAAAAACCTAGAGACTTTCGAAAACCTGAAATAAAGAAAACATATAAAACTAAACTTCTGGACCCTTACTCAGCTGTCCATAGATTAGACGTCATATTTGATCATGAACGTATTTTAGATACACCCCTCTCGCCAAACATTAATTTCATCCGAGCTTTCTAAACCTTGGAATGGATATGCGGATTGGAATGGCGGAGTGGATGTGCGGATTGGAATGGTGAAAAGCTGTTTATGTGTGACCAATTGGAATGAGTTGGAATGACATTTGGAATGATTTGGAATAATTTGGAATGAGTTGGAATGACATTTGGAATGAGTTAGAATGATTTGGAATGACCTTTGGAATGACGTTTGGAATGATTTTAAATGAGTTGGAATGACGTTTGAAATGATTTGGAATATTTTTTGAATAGTTACAAGTGAGAGAGAACAGTATTACTGTACTTTTTATTTTTAATACAAATACATTCTTTTTTTGTGCATGAAAATTAGATAAGAAATACGACAGAAGTAGAATTAAGGATAATTTTATTTAATGCAAAGCATCTTGTACTGATGATTCGTTAACAATGTGGCTACCTGTGCTTAGTAATAGTTTATGCTGCTGTTCATGCAAAAAGAAATGCTAAAAATCCTCGTTGTTATGGGGGGGGGGCACGGGACTGACACCTTGGTATACCCCCTTTTAGCCAAGTGTTGACCAAATCCGCATCCGAATCCGACGGATTTATATTTGCCAAATCCGAATCCGTCGGATGCGGATTTTCATCAGCTCCGTCACATCCCTAGAAAAAAAGCACTGCTTATAATTTTTTTGGCATATGCCTATACTATAATTTGGTAATCCTGCAGATTTTACACGTATATTATTTCACAGCAAAATTTAATTTTCTTGTGAGAACTTACATTTTTAATTTATTAAATGCATTATTATATGTTGCATTTCAGCTATTTCAACGCTAATTTGTGAGTCTTTTTAATTTCTAAGGCATTTTCGGCTCTATATAATACATAATGTGGTCACGATACGCCCATTTTGTTTAGCTTGCCAGATGTTTTGACCTGGCTCGACCCATGCTAAAATAAATTTACTGACTGAAAATATTTTTTTTAAAGTATTTTAATGTTCTTAGAAGATATATAAATATTTTAAAGACAATTTCATTTTATATTTCATTACTAGATGATTGATTCTTATTATTTTTGTTTTTAAGTGAGAAAATTTCATTTGGCATCTTACTACTCTTACTGTGACAACTCGCTAACTGGGCAAGTTAGTAGGGTACTACATAAACAAAATGGATGTATCCCACTCCGATTATGTAGCTTTAAGGGCAAAAAAAAGCCTTAGAAATTAATAAAACTTACAAATTAGTGCTATAATTACTATAATAGCTAAAATATAACATATATTCATTTAAAATTTAATAAATTAAAAACGTAAGTTCTCACGAGAAATTTATAAATTTCGCTGTGAAAATGAAATAATATATGTGTAAAATCTGCAGGATTACCCTATAATTTATAATAAGGGAATTAGTTTCAGTTTGTAGTATTTTTATTTTATAGTCACTAGTACTAGTGACTACTGACTACTGACTACCACTGTCGTGCCACTAGTCACTAGGCAGCAGGCATAGGGCGGGCCTAGGCCGTTTAGTTTAGGCTAACTGAAGTAGGAATGTCTAAATAAAAGTGTTACCTTGCAGACTTCGACCTAGGCCAAAATTCATTCAATATTTCAATACATTTATCTAAATATTCTTTATGCTTATGAAGAGGTAGAACCTCCATGGCCATTGCTTTTAACTTCGAGATATTTCAAAATTATGCTTTTTATTTTCAATGGACCTAAACTATTTTGTTGGGACTGCTCTCCCTTTTAGGACCAGGGGTGTCACTATTTATCTAAATGCTAACTAAGCCTTAAAAATGTCAATATTGTGCAAAACTTTTTAATCAACGACAGCTTGCTATGTAACAAAAAGATATAAAAATAACTATTAATTATATATTTAAATAAGTATGAGGATTCGTAATGCAAAATAAAAAAAATTATTTAGTAATATCCATGGTCAAGATTACAGATTTGAACTCAACATAACATGTTATCTCAATTTTATTTATGAGTCTCGGTAATCGAACTCTTAGTACACAAAGCTACAACCACGCGAATATAAAAAGAAGATTTTAATATTAAGCATAAACCCATACCTTTGTAACAATGTCGTGTTCAGTTGTTTCAGAGGGGGACTATGTTGTTTTCAGGCGAGATGGAGCTACCAAAGTCTTCCAGATGAAAAGGAAAAGGTGATTTATGGAACTCAGAAATCTCATGCCTAATTAAAGTCTATTAATTACAATTTCAATTACGTACAGCAGTACTCACTCACTCACTCAGTACAGATAATCATGATTTGTAAGTTAGGCTAGGCCCTATACTCCTATGCCTATACCAGTGACGGCGAACCTTTTTGGGGCCGCGTGCCCAATATTCAATCAAAACCCACATAGTCATAGCAAAGTGCCAACACAAAGTCAAGTGCCAGCAAAATGGTTTGAGTTTGATCTTATCTTATCTTATCTATACAGACGCTCCTTCTATGCAGAAGATAGTTGCGTCCACAGACCATGACAGATGATCTGTTGGCAAGTGATGCAGCATTCACAAGCCACGGCTTTGTGGGTTCCACGCATTACCCAGCCGCCTAACTACATGTAGTGTTAGGTACCCATTAGGAGCGGGGTGACTCAGGGACGCCCTAGGCCCCGGGAACAAACCCTTGCCTTCACACGGATTCGAACCCGTGACCATCGGTACGACAGTCCAGTGCGCTGCCACTCGACCACCGCGTAAAGGAAGTAATATTTTAGTTGCGTGCCGGCTGATGAGTCTCTGCGTGCCGACTGTGGCACGTGTGCCATAGGTTTGCCATCACTGTGCTATACTAGTTTTTATGTTAGTTCAGTCTGGTCCTCAATTTACCAGTTTCAAACAACTTTTAAAAAAATACAAATAATACAGTATTTATTCGTGTATAGCGCGCACTCGTGTATAACGCGCAGTCGCGCACCCTACATTTTTTGGTTGATAATTGGTATAATTTTTTTTTCACTTTCTCCCAGCTCAGACCAATGATTTTCAGTAACAAATGTTGAAAACGTGTGACAAAATATTTATTGACAACATACCATGGTAAAGTAAACTACCAGTATAAACACAATTTCCAAATGGAAAGTCGATGATACCATTAGAAACAAAAAACTTAAATAACATCACAGAATCCACAGCCTTTAAAGCTGCTGTTCATGAAAAAAATATAAAAAATCCACCCAATCAAAAAGCAGCCGTGAGCCAGCCAGGGAAAAAGGCGTTCTACAAGTGAATAAAAATTTTACGAAAAAATTTCAAAATGGCCTGCAAGGAAACTTACTTGTCCGCCTTATAAAATGAGCAAGACGTCCTGCTCAAGCCATTGCACCCGGCTAAAACAAGCAATGGTAAACGCAGGTGGGAGCGCTGCAAGGTGTGTATCCCCTTCGTTCGCATTCGGCTTTTACAACAAAACTGACCAATCAGTGCTCCGCTTTCAAGAGGGCTTCCCCTCGGATGTAAACAAACATGGCGGACCAAAATTTCATCTTCAAATTTGAAATATTTATGGAGCCTGTGTAAGACCTCGTGTATATCGCGCATCTACCCTTTTGGTAGTTGTTTTCTGTATAAAATTTTGCACGCTATACACGAATAAATACGATACAAGTTATTTAGTATGACATATGAGCTAATTGCTTAGACTTGGATACCAGCTTAAATTTAATTTAGCATTTAAAATAAAAGGGTTTATTTTTTAAATGAGGTTAAAATTCCTTTTGTTGGATGATGATGAAGCCTATATTTTATAAATATCTTTATTAGGCCTACACAAAACACATGCATTAATCAAAAACTATTTTATGTTAGCTATTTGATTAATTTTGTTATTGTTAGACAGGTGTTTTTTGAAAAGGCTAAACTCAGTGTTGATGAACTGATTGGACAGCCATTTGGATCAACATTTGAGGTTGAAAGAGGAAAAATCATTAAAGTGGAAGAGTCCAGCAGGGCTACAGAGATACCGATTGGAGAAGGTTATAAGTTATAAATGCCTTAGACATATTACTTTTACAATCAAATCATCATATAAAATCGTAGCTGTATTCATACTTCCGAACCTGTACATCATTTAGAAGTTAACTTAAACTGTTCCTGTATAGAATGTGCAAAAGCAATGGTGAAAATGTGAGAAAATTATTAGGATTTCTTTTAACTCCTGAGTACAAAATAATACATGTCATATGTTTCATTTGTCACAGTACTAAGATAACTTTTTTAACCACCTAAATTGTCTTGAAAAAGGGACATAAAATGTTTGCTCTTGCCTGTTATTTTATATAATCATTTATTTTTGTTAAATTTTGATTTATCTACTTTTGAATGATTCAAACATTTAAATTTAACCAGCTACCAGGAATATATGTTGCAAATAAAATAGTTAATTTGCATTTCATTGATTACTAAAATACTGGAAATGTTAACTGAAACTGAAGAAGCATGAACCTCATTTACCCTTCAGCTAATGTCACAGGAGCAGACAATCGCAACCTGCTTGATGCTGAGTCCAACCAAAAGATGTCACTAGATGACATAATGAAAATGAAGGAAGATGGCGTGAGAGGAGAGGTAACTGTTTCATCTTTACACGTTTGACACTTAGTTCTATTCAGTGATTTAATGCAAGAAGCACATGAAAAATATTTGAAATGTTTGTGATTATTATTTACAGAAAATAATTGAAGAGCTGATTGAAAACAGTGAAACTTTTAAAACAAAGACACAGTTCTCCCAAGCCAAGTATCTCAAGAAAAAAAAACAAAAGTAAGCTGTTGATTCATTTATTGTTAATTTTAAGTCTATATCCAGAAATAAGGTGGCAGTACACAGTTATTAAAAAATAAAATTGCAAGTTTTTAACTCTTTAAATTACTGCACAAATTTGGTACAAGATTTACTAAGAACATTAAAGTAAGACATTAGTGAAAGAAAAAAAAATCCCAAGTGCAAATAACCGATTAGAAGACAAATATAAGTGTGCGTATAAAAAGAAAAATTAAGCTACAATTATTGCAGTTTTGGCTATGAAGAATATACATCTCAAGAACTTTAAACAGACCCATCCTCCAAATAAACTGTATTAAATGAGTAATATAAATGGCATAGTATACTGTTTAGCTCTGCTTAAACATTGCACGCTATACAATCTACAGGCATATCCTTCGGTTTAAACTGTTGAGACCAACTACAAGGCTTGTAATGGAGATATTTTCTAAAGAACCCAATAAAATATGGTAAGTCTTTTGTTCTTAAATTCAGCTCACTAAAATGAAAGTAATTTTTGCAATTAATATTTTTATTAACAAACAACCAGTGCCTTTTTGTGATAAAATGTGTTCAGTTCTCACATCTTGTTATTCTTTTTTAGTTTATTCAACTGGGGTTGGGGGGGGGGCTTGCACGATTTTATGACAAAACATTATACAGCATCTTTTATTATGTGACAATTTTGTGAGGATGGTGAGATCCAAAGAAGTCATAATAGTGTAACATTATTTATGGGTGGCCTTTTAATTTTAAAGATTGAAGAATATTTTTACTATAGGTCATTAAAAATTGACGTTCAGCCTTCCTTCTTGAAACCTTATTTAGTAATACCAACAGACATCATTACTACTTCTGATCTGTTGTTGTGTCCTATTAATATTATTATGTTATACAAAAAGAATTTTAAAAAATAAAAAAAATAAAGTGTAGATGACATTTTTCAATGCACATAGCAAGAGTTAGGGCTAGAGGCAGACCAATTTTTTACTACCCTTCTGCAAGCCAGCCCACATGCTTAGATTAGATTATCCCCCATCTTGATAATCTGGGCAAAGTGTTTTAAGTATTTGTGTACCAAACATAAAAATTGCCCAAAGCTACTGGGAAAATCTGACTAAAAATATGGAGTGTTTTTTTAAAAAGACCATTGAAAAATAAACCATTTTATATTATTTCATGTTAGTATTTAATAAAGCTCGAACTAATAAATATTTAACTTTTTTCTGCAGTGAGAGCAGAAGTTTTCCCACAAAGACTTTTTTGTTGTTATATTTAGCTTAACTGCATGGTGATAACTTCAGTTCAAGACATTCTAACTTACTAATGTTGCCAGTTTTAATAATTTGCAATGTTTTCTTTCACTAGCTATATGAGACCCGACACTTTGTCCCAGTTATTAAGCTACAGTAACGTTAGGTGGGGTAGCCATGTTGGTGTTGTTGAAACATGCCAGGGACTAGTCCTTGCTGCTTTGTTAGAAAGAATGGGAGGTAATTCAATTTTATAACTTTTTATCAATATCAGAAGTGATATATATATGTATTGTGAACTTGGGTGGTTTCCTTGGGAGACTCAAATTGAGAGGAAAAGTACCTTACCAATTACAATGACGTTAGCAAATATTTCCTTAAATAAAGTGTGCACATAATCTTTCAGTGGACATTTCCTTCTTAGTTTTTATTTAAACAATTTTTGTGCATCATCTTTTATATGGGATAGAGAGTGTTAATTTATTATAATTTTCTTAATATTGTGGTAGCCTGTGTACTGATCTGTATTGCTGAAGTTATAAACCTTTTTATTTAGTTTTTAATTTCCATTCAGAAGGATGGAGGGAATGAGTTCACTTCAAATAGCTTTGCTATTTTTTACTTTTAGAGATCCAAGTTATTGGCTTACTGATTGCCACTGTGTTACTATATTTATACAACTTATTAGCGATTAAAGATCAATTAGTTTCTTTCCTCACCCTCACAAAAGTATTTTTCCTTGGTTGAATTTTTATAGGTCATGGGAAACTAATTCACTTCATTCCAAACACCAATGATACAATGTGCCGGTAAGTACATTCAGACGTATGAAGTTGATCTAAAAAATGTGTTTTCACCCTTAATGCGTGTAATATTAATAATTTTATTATTATTATAGAACTTGACCTTTGCTATTAATGAGTTTGAAATGCTTAATTTTTTTTACCTCAGAAATTTGGGCATTAAATTTTGCATGAAATATTCATTGGATGTCAAGGTTTAATGAAATTACCAAAGACTCATGTCACTAGCTGGAGAAGCAAGGAACATAATGTTTGAGTGAATTTCAGATTAATTTTATTTGAATTTTAAAGTAGTGTTTTTTAAACTCTCTCATTTACAGTCAAGTGATGGACTATTTTAACTTCCCGAAAGACCATCTGTCAAATTTCTACTACTTGCCAATAACTGCACTGTCAAGCCTCAATGAAATGGAAATAAAAAGCCAAACACAAGATATGGGTTTATTAAAAGGAATCGATGTTACAGATTCTAATGTTACACAGCAGTGTAACAACTCTAATCCATTGTCAGAACTACCAGTTCATGAACAAGTACTGGAAGGTGAACATCAGTCTTCAAAGGAATTGGCAGATCAAAAACTTGTTAATGATGAAGAAAAAGATGGTGCAGACGTTGAAATGCGTGATAGCACAGTGTCACAAGTGTTAAGTACAAAAAGTGAAGTAAGCGTAATAGTTTTTAAATCAAAACAAATTAATGATTAAAGTGAAGGCTTTTTACTTGATCCATCATAATCCATATATGCTTTTTAATATTCTTGGATTTTTAGAAACTTTTAATTTACAATCTCAAAATTAATGCATATACAGATCGAGGTAGCCAGAGAGATCAAAAGACAGCATAAAGCAGAGCGATTGAAAGCAGCATCCAAAATCATTTCAGAAAAGAAACTAGACAGGTGGGGTTCTTTTTATTATCATATGTTTTATATGATTAACCTGTTCTAAGAAGGGCCAATAAGCTAATTTATTCTTATTCAAAAACATGTTTAAGTTCACCAACTACATGTGTAGTTGCTCCACACAATTTCACAAAGTTTTTACACTTTAAAAAAATTGATTTCAAAATTGTTTTTTCTTTTACTTCATGAAATAAGACTAATAATCCAAGATATTATTATGAAAAAATGGTGTTTCCCAGAATTTCATTACTATTACTGTAATGTAATTAGTTTTTATTCAAAATAGTTGAAAACTACCTCTTTGGTGGTATAACTTAAACTCTGATGCATTTAATAAAATACATCACTTAGTGTCTTTAAAAAAAAATTTTCAGTCTGGTCATTGCCTGCAAATATAACCCAACGCCAATATTGCTGAAACTCTTAGACTTTGTACCGCCATCTCGACCTGTGGTTGTTTACTGTCAGTTTATTGAGGTACTTTTTAACAAGTTTGAAAACTAACAAGAATTTCTTTTTTATGAGACTGAAGTTTTGTTAATTAATATAATAAATTATGATTAGAGAGTGGTATAGTACAATTTGGATTACTTTATTCATAACTTTAATTTATATTTTATAAAGAATGTATCCAAGACGTATTTTAATACTTTTTTTTTAATAATGTAATTTCAATGCTGGAGATAATAAAGTAGCTTCCTTTTTTACCTCAAAATATAAAAAAAAGACTTTATTAACATACCTTTGGGTATTGCAGATTGTTTATATGACCATCTTTATTTTCATTGTCAACTTTTAGCCTTTGGTGGAATGTTACTCTCTGATTAAAGAAAAACAAATTGGCCTGCAACTGAAGTTATCTGAAACATGGTTCAGAGAGTATCAGGTAATTAAATAAAATTGAGATAAACTAAACTAAAAACATTTGTGATTTATTGTTTCAAGGAAATTTTTTGGAGATTTTTTTCTCATATAAAAATACCATAAACTTACACTGTTCAGTGGTTGAGCTATTAACCAGCCTGTCTGTCTACATTTGCTCTTTTTTTTCTGTTACCTAACTACCATAAATACTTTTTGTCTTCATGTTTTACTAAGTTGTAGGATTCATGAATTGAGCATGATTTCCTAAATTACTGGGAAGTTATTTGCCAACTTAGTTATTGAAGGACAGGCAATTTTCAATTGTTATGACTGTGCATGTTTTCAAGTTGTGCACATTTTCAAATTCCATTGTAAAAATTTAAAACTCTTTCAGTGATTCGATTTAAATAATTTGTATAAAATTGTTAATTAGTACTAGATTTCAATAATTTGTTTTATACAAGTGGTTAAGGTAAAAAAAAATAAATCTAACATAAAAATGTGATTTTACAGAAATGTGAAATTAAATTTATTATGGGAAAGTAGCCGATGCATCATGTTTTGCATTTGGTGAAAAATGTTAAAGCTTTTTATTTTTATTACTGGTACTAAAAATGATAACATTGAATCTCTGATGTTACCTTCTCTAATGAGATTCCATAATTTGTAGGATATTGTTCCAGATGGGATCTTTTTTCCCTTGTTTGATCTATCTACATTCATTTACAGATATTTATAATTTGTATCGCATAGATTTAAAATAAATAAGGACTCAGACCCAGAATAGGATAATTTGAAATTCATGCCAACACCCCCACCCTCTTTCAACACACACACTTTGTAACGCAGGTATATAATTATATACAGATACATCTAGGAAAGGGATTACTATGTAAGTCATATTTCGATAAAGGTTGTAAATGAAGTTAAATTACTGAAAGCCACGTTATCAAATTTTAATTGCTAATAATGATGGTGCCACAGAAATCAACATGTTCTTATGGTCCAATAGGTGCTGCCCCAACAGACCCATCCCACAATCAACATGAGCGGCACAGGTGGTTACCTTCTGACATTCACTACCACACAGCACAGCGCACCCTGACCAGATATAATGTTTAGGATGTTGAGTCTTCACTGCACGGCACACAGCACAGCGCACCCTGACCAGATATAATGTTTAGGATATTGAGTCTTCACTGTGCTGATTCTTCATCAAATTTTTAAATTATTTTATGTAATAACTTTGTTATATTGACATTAAAAAAATAAAATAAAACAACTGAAGTATATGACTGTTCTTAGATCTTAATTTTTTGGGGTATTTTCTGACTTTATTTCAATTAAACTTTGCTTTAAAACAAAGACTCTTTATTTTTAATTATACTCTTCACCATGTCTACCATCTGTGATGAATAATTATGATAACAAAATACATGTATTAAATGTGTACAAAATTAAAATTTAAAAATAATAATTTAACCCCTGCTTCTATTCTGTTCAATAGGTTTTTCTTTCTTTCTTTCAAGATGTCATGACAGCAGGGGAATTCTATAGATTAGGTGGGGCACACTTTTATAAAACTTAATACTGTTAGAATTAGAAAATAATGTGGTCAAGAAACATTTACTTTAGTTATTTTGTGATTGAGTTGGTCTCCAAAGCCATCTTTGTACATACTTGTATATTCAAGCAACATTAAAGAGAGCTGGATTGAGTTGATCTCCAAAGCCATCTTTGTATATACATGTACTTGTATATTCCAACAACATTAAAGAGAGCTGGATTTAATTCTTTTTCACTTAAAAATTTGTTTATAGTGTATTATGGTGGTGCAAGTTCTGAAAAAAAAGGGAAGAGATGGTTCTGATAATTTATTTTGAAGAAAAATAATCCTACCACTCTGGTTAAATCCTGCCACTCTTTGGTTAAGTTTAACATCAGATCATCCCATAAAATGTGCAGCTACTTTGCTGTCATCAAACCATGTAATGAATCGACCAACACTTAAACACTATTAAAAGAAATAATGATTTCTAAAAATTTGATTACACCACGGCTACCACAGGAGAAATAAATACAGATGAAGTAACCTGAACAATTTCTTGTTTATAGCAAATAATGAATATGCGGCTGGCGTACCGACGGTCAAGGAATCCCTGTAAAGGCAGGGATTTGTTCCCGGGGCCAAGGGTGTCTCTGAGTCCACCCCGCTCCGAATTGGTACCTGATATTAGTTAGGGAAACAAAGGCGGCTAGGGAATGCGTAGAACCCTCATAGCCGTGGCCTGTGAACGCTGCGTCACTTATCTTATCGGTTACCGACGCTCCTTCTATACCGCAGATTATTGCGTCCTACGCTTATCTTGCCAACAGACTGCCATGGTCTGTGGACGCAATAATCTTCCGTAAAGCAGGAGCGTCTGTGTAGATAAGACAATAAGAAAAGTTTAAGTAAGCAAAGAATAAATAGAATCAAGAGTTTATTAACAATTTCTTTAAATCACATTTTAATTTTTGTTAAGAAAATAAATAGCATTGTTCCCTCTGGAGTTGGAAGCGACCACTTAAACTTCAGTATCTAAGTCTAAGTAGTTTACCGTGAGGAAAATTTATTTGTAAAAAAATCTCTGCATCATTGCGTCGCAAAATGCTGTAATATCTTAAAACTAGCGTATCACCAGTCAAAAATGACGGAAGTTTTCATCTGAAATCTATTTATTTTGAAAAAATGCACTTTTTTTTAGGGCACCTACGGCGCCGACCTTTTTCAAAAGCCCAACTTACTTGTCCTTGTTTGATAAATACGAAATATTAAACTTTCTTAAATGTACACAAAGTATTTTATAATAGTAGGGGTTGTAGGGCGCCGTAGGATTATTAACCATCATCAAATCCTCTTTTTACATTGATCCCTTTTCCAAAATTAAAATATGAGCGAAAACAATGACGCAATATTATATTTTTTTACAGCGCATTTTTAATTTTCACACCTTTTGATGCATTGGTGCAGTAATTTGGTTTTCCCTGCTTTCTAAAATTAGTAGCGTCAGGACAGACTGACTGACTTGCGTGACAATTGCAAATTATATAGTTTTATTAATTATTAATAATAGATTCTTATATCAGGACTAAAGCGGGATATACATTAATCATTAAACAAAACGTATAGCGGGCCATAGATTAAACAAAGTTCGAATACACTTTTAAAAAGTAAATATATAATATGTCATGTAGGCTAACCATAGTTGTAATTTTTATTCATTTAGTTTTATCAGAAGTGAGAAATGATTCAATTTATTTTTATCGTCATAGTATAGAAGTATAGTGTTTTCCCCGCATTCACTCTTTATCATGATCCGTGTTAAAGGGAAAAAGAAGCATATAACGGAAGAAATGTGTTTTATAAATACCAATGGAAGTATACATGAATGATGCTTTGTTTGTTTTTTAATACCCCCCCCCACACACACAGACAGGTGTTATGTTTGTGTTTGGTGGGAGTGGGGAGGAGAAAGGACTGAACTCTTCTACGCGTATGGTAATAAAATAATATCCGTTACCATATGTAAACAACATGGCAGACAAGCCCACGGCAACAAACATGACCACTAAATCTGCCCGCGCTTGCGTGATCTGCAACCGTCAAGATAAAATAAAACAATGTACACGCTGTAAATCTGTGTATTATTGCAGCATTGAGCACCAAAAGATTGACTGGTCTAAGCATAAGTTTAAATGCTTAAATTTAGGCATTTCATCCAGCCATTCAGATCCAATGCTAAGACCAGCGTTTGCTATTTCCAATAACATTACTATTACCAAAAAGATTACTACCGATATCAGCAGTGATCAGGTTGATGAAGCTAATAAAAATATTCAAACTGAAGTGTCTGACAATGTAATGCTATCACAGGAAGATGAAATAAAACATATTTTAGATTTCAGCACTGTGTCTTTGCCAAGAAACTCAGAATCAGACATTTTACAATCTCATAGTGACAGTGAGCAAAACAAAGACATTTTTAAAGATTTGATGAAATCAGATACAACCTTTTCTGGACCATCTGATAACACAGAAGCATCAGTAAATGATTTTGATGGTTCATACGATAATGGATCTGTGCCACGCAGAGAGTTGACAGACTCAGACAGTGCCAGAAATGAACATATTTTTTACTATGATGACATTGATGAAGAAATCACTGCATTTGATACAAGACCCATAAATAATTTAACATTCCTTAAACCGGAGTCATACCAGCATAAAGATCTAGCAGAATTTATCTGTAGTGCACTTATCAAATCAGGTTACTGTGTTGTTGATGACGTTTTTGAAAATAAAATTATTGAGGGCATATTAGCTGAAATTCAAAGCCTAAAAGATAAAAATGAACTTAAAGAAGGTCTTTTAGGTGGAGGACCTTCAAGTGGAAATGATGCAAAGAAAGTTATAAATGCTAATATTAGAAGAGATATGATTAAGTGGATTGATGGAAAAGAAGGTCTTCCATATGCTTCTCAAGTTCTTAGCACGATGGACTCAATCATTAGCTTCTTTAATACTCATTTTAAAAATGACTTTATTAAGGGTCGGACAAAGGTAGGTAGATGTCAACATTTCTTATTTTCTGAGAAACTATGTAGACAAAAACGTTTATGAAAGGAGACTTAAATTTGAATTTTATTATAAAATAAATATTTTTGAAAATTGAGATATACTTTTTCTATCAGTTTTTATTTCACCCCTTTTACTTATAACGAGATTTGTGTTATTAATTTTCAAATGTTTTTCAAATAAATTATATAAATATCGATTTAACAGGCAATGGTTTCATGTTACCCTGGAAATGGGACTTACTATCGTCGACATGTTGACAACCCTAGCAAAGATGGGCGCAGAATTACTTGCATTCTGTATTTGAATAAAAATTGGGAAACTCAGGTATCTTAATTAGCCCTAAGGGTTCATTTGTTTTTATAAAAATTATACAAATTATTGAAATGTTCAAATTTTATAAACAATATTTAAAACAAATAAAACTTTACAAACTAGTAAACTACTAACCAAACATGTTCATAATAACAACAGTTTTAATTAAAAATTTGAGTTAATTTGTGAAAAATAATATTAATAATTGTGCAATCTGATATTTATTTAAATGCTTTGATAACATATGTTACATATATCTCTTGATGGAAACATATGTAAACACTATGTGGTTCATCAACTAGAAATTTTAATAATAATTTACAGAAAGATGGAGGGCTGCTTAGAATTTTCCCTTTATATCAAGAAGATCCTATTGACATAGCTCCATTAGCTAACAGAATGCTATATTTCTGGTCAGACAGGCGCAATCCACATGAAGTTCAACCATCATTTAGAGATAGGTAATTTTATTTATTGGGCCACTCATCTCTTTTTAATAAAATATATAGATATTAATGATAACAATGTAATTTTAGATATAGCAGAAGATGATGATAATATTTTAACTATGTTAAAAGAAAATGTTATAAATTTTTTGAATAAAGTTGATGAAGGCCTGCCCTCATTTTAATTTGCTTTAATCTATGTTCATTAAACAAAATATATAGGTTTGCTTTGACGGTTTGGTATTTCGATTACGAAGAAAGAGAAGAAGCCAGGATTGAAGAGCTCAGACAAGGTAACCTAATATTTATAAGAAGGTCCCAGAACCTTCTTTTGAACTGTTTCTAATGTTTGTTAAACATGGTTGTCAAATTTAACTTAACAATTCTGGGCATCAAATGTTGGTATAAATTTGATTTGGGCAAAATTGAAAAAAAATTGTTTTTCAATTGAGAGGTTCTACTAGATTATCCAGCCTATACTCGTAAATCATCACATTGTAGCTCTGCTTCACAGTCGCGGAAAGTTCTTTGACCTAGGATGTGTTTGTAGGATCACATTATTGTGGACAGCCTGTGGCAGAACTTTTAATTCAATCTTTAAAATGCTCTCGAAACTGAAGAGAAACATTTTAAGTAATATTAGGTTTCATGCATTTCTAGTCTTTTATTTTATCTTATAGACTATTATATCTTATAGACTATTATATCTTATAGACTATTATATCTTATAAACTATTTTATCTTATAGACTATTTTATCTTATAGACTATTATAATGCAGACAATAACAGCCAAGTTGCATGCCCAAAAGGTCGCACGTCAATGTGCCAATACCTTCTGGCTTATCCTCTGCTCCAGCATACAGTGAACTATCATTCAGTCAGCTACAGACATGGGCAATGCCAAAGCCATGTACGAAATTATTAAAAAAGCAACTAGCCTTTTGACGTCCAGGGTTGCCCCCCTAAAGTTCAAAAGTGGAGAAATTATCCAAGACCATGCAGCGCAACTCAATATCCTGCATGTGAAAGAAATCAGCAGCCCCGAGCCTAATGCTCTTCATGGGTCTTCCCGGAAACCCCCTCAGCTCTCTCGCCCCCTAAGGGACCTAACTGCTGAGAGACCCCCCTCCCCCCCGGAGCGGTCACTTCAGAAGCGGCTGCCTGGGCATCCCAGACACAAAGTCAAAAATGCCTCCCACTAAAAGTGACCTCACAAGGAGGGGTGGAATTTTCCCTACTTCGACTCACTACCACTTCGGCGCTAACTGGGCAAAGCACACAAGTCTTTGTGGTTAGGACTTCCGCAAAATAGTGGATCATCAATGACCTACCTAGGGTGTAACCCCCACTGGAAAGTTTCCTCAGAGCTGGCGTCCGCTACGTTCTTTGTGGTACCTTTTGCTAATCCGTACTGGCACTCCTGGCCCTAAACCGGCACCGCTTAATGGCGTTGCTAGTAAAATAAGGGGGACGAAACGGTAGCTTCAGAATAACCCGACCCTCAACGGCTACTGTGTTTTTTCATCATCGGCATTGCATTTGATGCTCTGCCTAAGATCAGTACAGCGACTGTAATCATATGTGACTAGCACATAAACCTAACATCAGACTTTGGCATTGCTTGCCAGGAGTTGTCGGTTTCAGGCTGCGGTCAGCTCCAAAACCCTTCTCGTCTTTTGAGCAACGTAGAGGCCAACCCCTTTTCAGCAGCGCAACTAAAACGGTGGATTGAGCATTATCTGGAACTGTATGCAACAGTTACTACAGTCTCCAGCACCGCTCTAGATGACATCCCGTTATGCAGCTCATGGAAGAACTTGATGTCGTGCCCACACAGGAAGAGGCGAGCAAAGCAATTTACGCCCTAGCTTGTGGAAAAGCCCCTGGGAATGATGGCATACCACCAGAAGTTCTAAAGAGTGGCAAGACAATTTTACTCAAGCCTTTGCACGAGCTTCTGTCCCTCTGCTAGGAACAGGGTTAGATCCCCCAGGACCTAAAGGATGCAAATATAGTGACACTATATAAGACCAAGGGCGATAGAAGTGACTGCAATAACTATCGCATCTCACTCTTTTGTATTGTAGGTATCCAGAATCTCTGTGTGATGTCCGGGCTGGTCGGTCTACCATAGACATGGTGTTCTCCATACAGCAGTTTCAGGAAAAATGCAGAGAGCAGCAGATGCCACTATACATTGCCTTTGTGGATCTTACGAAAGCCTTTGATTTAGTCAGTCGCAACGGGCTATTGCAAATCCTGGAAAAAATTGACTGTCTCCCACACCTACTCGCCATCATCATACTTGAACTTGAACTATCCCTTAACCCGTTGTTGGGTCGTTGGGGCACCATCGTGAACTGCTCACTAACACACGCCATTTGTCACGGTCCTGTGCTGCCCTTTGAGAGTCGCTGAATGACAGGCCGGTCCACTCTTTGATATCGTCCTCCCATCTCTTCTTTTGTCTGCCTCTTTTCCTTCCTCCCTGGACTGTGCCTTGTAATATGGTTTTTGCGAGACCTCCAGTTCTTGTCACGTGTCCGTACCATCATAATTTCCTCTTCTTAATTGATGTGAGTAGGTCCTCGTAGGGGCCAATGACAGTACTTATTGTGTTGCGTTTGTGATGTGTGCTGTGTAGGAGATGTTCAATATCTTTCTGAAACATCTCATCTCTAGCGCATTGATTCTTCTTTGGAGGTCTTCAGTGAGCGTCCAAGTCTCACAACCATACAAAAAGAACGACATCGCTAGAGAGCGCATTAGCTGGATCTTTGATCTCAGGGAGAGCTTCTTACTTTGCCAGATGTGCTTTAATTTGCTCAATGCTGCCATTGTTTGGGCTACTCTGGCAAGAATTTCTGGCTTTGAGCCTTCGTTGGATATTACGGCCCCTAGATACTTGAAGGTGGAGACTTCTTCGAGTTTTTGCCCGTTTATCCGAATCTCGCTTGTGAATTTACTATTTGCCATGACCTTGGTCTTTTCTGCATTGATTTCCATGCCGTACATCATCATACAGTTCCATGAAAATATGCAGGGCACAGTGCAGTTCAGGGAGCTACTTCAGAAGCCTTTCCAGTCAGCAGCGGAGTTAAACAAGGTTGTGTACTCGCACCAAAACTTTTTGCAATATACTTTTCTGTACTGCTTCGATACACATTCAAGGAAAGCAGTGATGGAAATCTGGTTACACACCAGAGCTAATGGAGGACTTTTCAACACTGCCTGCCTCCGAGCCAAAACCAAATCGACAGATGTCCTAATTCGTGAGCTAGTTTTTGTGGATGATGTGGCACTGATAGAAACTGGTTTGCAACAACTCGTGTCAAGCTTCTCCAACGCCTGCAAAGAATTTAGTCTGCAAATCAGCTTGAAAAAGACAAACATCATGACCAAAGACACAAGTTCTCCTCCTACCATCAATATTGACAATGAAAACTTGGAGGTTGTGGACAGCTTCACCTACTTGGGGTCCAAGGTTTCCAATGCACTGTCCATCAGCTGCCACAATGGCTAAACTAAATAAAGGGGTCTGGCAAAACACCAGGCTAATGGAGAAAACCAAACTGTGTGTCTATTGAGCCTGCGTCATACAGGAGCGAGACATGGACCACTTATACATCCCATGAGCGCAAGCTTAATAGCTTCCAGTTGAGGTGCCTGCGTCACATCCTTAGCATTAAATGGCCGGACAAAGTGCCAAATAGTGAGGTCCTGATGTTTACCAATACCCAAAGCATGATTTCAATCCTTAGTGAAAGACGCTGAGATGGCTAGGACATGTAAAAAGAATGACCCCAGGTCACATCCTCAAGGACCTCCTATATGGACAACTGGCATTGGGAAAGAGGAAGACAGGTTGCCCACTTCTGTGATTTAAAGATGTCTGCCAGAGGGACATGAAAGCAGCCAGAATACGCAGAAGCGACTGGGCGTGTAAGGCAGAAGACGGATCTACGTGGCGCACAGTTGTCAAAGAGGGCGTCATAGTAGCCGAGGAGCAAAGGATGGAGGAGGCTACAGAAAGAAGAGCTTGTAGAAAGGTTAAGACATTGGGAGGCACAGAACTCGTGTGCAAAAGCTGTGGTAAAGACTGTCACTCAAGGATAGGACTGCTCAGCCACACGAGGAAATGCAAACCAACCCAACGGTGATGCACCATCGTCTTGCGAGACGGAAGGATGCAGAAGCTCAATGTATCTGATGCTCACATTATGATTCTGCAACATTAACAGTGTCAGATTATTTGTGATGGGTGGTAAAAAGTAATAATGTCTATTTAGACTTGGAGTATGTTTTTAGCTTTGAACCCAGTACGCAACATTACCAATCAAGGGAATATTGCAATATAATGTACAGTAGAAAATATAAAAAAATTGCTTTACATATTTATATACCACTTTGTAGATTTTTCATATATGCTGAATGCACTTTATTTATGTTCATTCTTAAAAAAGGGAAATTTAAAAATGCTGCAATTTTTCAACATATAATTCATTAATAAGACTGTAGAAGGAATAACAATTTTCTTTCAGAGACTGAAAGAATAAGTGGACAGATAACAGAACTTGAAGAAAAAAGGCGACAATTAGAACAGGTAGTGAGTGAACTGATCTTTTAATTAGTGCAGTAATTATTAATGTCTTTGAGGGTTTTTAATTTTTTAAAATGGTTATGGAAAATATAATTGAAAAAACAAAAACCATAATGGTATCCAACATTATCAAATATTCTAAAATAACAGAAATAATTAAGTGAAAGTGTAACAGGTTTATTATCAACTTTTTAGATCTTGTTAAGCGCAATCATTCTTATAATTCATTTTATTTTTAGAAAAAAAATTAAACTTTACCCTTTTGTCTTATTGAACCATGACATATGTAAAGTAAAATAAATAGTAATGTTCATTATTTCTATAAAAAGTTTTATTTTTCAATAAATTTAACAGTTAACTCAAGACCAGATACTTGAAAACAAGGCAATGGAAGCTGTAAAGAGTTTGTCCCAACAGGAGTTGGAGGTTTGTCATTTTCAATATCTAAGTCCTGATTTGAATAGTCTAATAACATAAGGAAATAACAGCAGTTAAATGAATGGATGAATGTCATAATATCTAAGAAATTAGACATGTTTAAAAAATCTCATGTCTTTTTAAAAATGGCTTCAAATAAATATAAAAATAAGTTTCATCATTTGTTGAATATTTTAATTTATAGAAACCCTTAACAGAGTTGCGTTGAGCATATTTTTGATTTTTACAGATTTTAGTTTCATTTAGCATTCAGTTCATTTTGGAAAATTTATCAAATGTTTACAAGCAAAATCAACAATATTGAGCTGAAATTTTGATTAGGATAAATTATGTAAAAGACTATAAGGAGATCTATTGGCAGAGATATTTGACTAATGTTATTGAAATTTCAGCACTTAGAAAAATGTGAATTACTTTTTTGAAATATGTTGTAATTTTTTTCCAGGCTGTTGCCTTTCTTATTGATAATCAACAGGATCCCCAGCAAGTTATGACAAGTATGGGGATTTCAGAAACAGTTCAACAGGCCCTTATAAAATACCTTACATCACAGAGGTCATAGAAAATCAAAGTGATTGTTTGGAAATATTTCGTGAACTGCTCACTAACTTTGAGATTCGCTGAATGACAGGCCGGTCCACTCTTTGATATCGTCCTCCCATCTTTTCTTTTGTCTGCCTCTTTTCCTTCCTCCCTGGACTGTGCCTTGCAATATAGTTTTTGCGAGACCTCCATTTCTTGTCACGTGTCCGTACCATCGTAATTTCCTCTTTTTAATTGATGTGAGTAGGTCCTTGTCAACAGCACTTTCATCAATAAGACTGACATAATATACGTCCATGTATTTAATTGAATTCTTAAAATTCAACTTATTTTATGAGATTATGAAATATGTATTTATATATGTGCATAATCTTTCAGACATTCAGGTCATTACATTATGGGAAATGAACAATTTCACATTTTACAATATAATATTAAAATTGTATTTGTTGAAAAATCCTTTAAGGAACTATGAGACATTCTTTTGCTCTATCATCAACTTCAGCTCTCTGTGTTGATCACTTGACAAATAAAGGTTAAAAATTGCGTTAAAAAATAAATATTGCCTTGGGGTTTCTTCATACTCTCATGCAACCAGGTTTATGTTCATAACATTGGAGGTCGAACATGCAGCTGGAAGTATACATCTAAAGTAATAATGTCACTGCTGTTTAGTGTGCTTATGATGGAGTATAACTTTTGAGGTTTTTTTTTGCTGATTTCATGTAAAGTAAATATATAATTCACATGATATATTGAGGATAGGTAAAAAAATTGAATATTTTTTTAAAGAATTTTTTTTTCAGCAACCCTCACCTATATTTATTTATTTGTGTATTAATTAATTTTTTTGTTTTAACGTGTGATCAATGCAAAAGTCAATCCCAGTTGAAAACGTTCACTTGGTTTCTAATAAATACCATCAATAAATTTATGTAGCAAATATAAATATACATATGCATTAGTGTGACACAGCGAAGACATTATGAATTTAAAGTTTAAAATATGTTTATAATTAATAAATAGATAATAACAATTAATAGATAATAATAATAATTAAATAATACTATGCATAATTAAAAATGAATGTAAAATAAATGTAATTGCTAATCTGCCTTCAAATGCAGTATTTGTCCCATCTATTCCATGAAGTAATTATTTGAACTTATTGAAATGAACTTTCTGCATCTAAGTCTAAGCAAACATGCTACTATAAAGGTAACACGTTACTTTGGTTCTATGCAAAAGGTAAAATCTTGTGTTCTCAAATCTATTTGATTTGTCTGTTCCCCTATTCTTCTCATTGATTTCTTGACTCTGGGATTTGAGGAAAGAAACTGCCGGAGAACAAGATGTAGTAACCAGAACTTGACATTTAGCTAATGTCTGACTGGGGAGACAGAGTTATCTTTCATGAGCCTGTTCTTGCAGGAAACCATTCACACATTTTGATGGATGAAAGAATGATTCCCTGCAAATCAGTCAGACACTAAACTAATAAATTATAGGACCCACGTAGACAGGGAGCTTTAGCTGTTACAGACATTGAGAAATGCTAAACACCCGACTCCACCGACCTAATGCTTTTAAGTCAGAGGTTAAAGGTCAGTATGTGGTGTGACATGTAACTCGGCTGAACAATGTAAAATTAAGAACTTTCGTTTGATGCACACAAACAATCCTGACTTGATGCACACAAACAATCCTGACTTGATGCACACAAACAATCCTGACTTGATGCACACAAACAATCCTGACTTGATGCACACAAACAATCCTGACTTGATGCACACAAACAATCCTGACTTGATGCACACAAACAATCCTGACTTGATGCACACAAACAATCCTGACTTGATGCACACAAACAATCCTGACTTGATGCACACAAACAATCCTGACTTGATGCACACAAACAATCCTGACTTGATGCACATATTAACAATCTACTTCCTTCTGAATTCCAAATTTGAAATTAGTTGTTGCCAACATGAAAGTTTGTCCTTATCAGTTTTATTTTTGTGCCAGAAAATATTAAGTATTTCCCTTTTACAAAAAACTATATATAGAAATCCTTTCATCAAAATTATAGGTAAAATAACTTTTTAATATGCAAGTTAAAAATTAAGTTATAATTCATTGCAGGTTTTAATAAATTAATAAGTGGCAATTTAAATTAGTAACTTTCCCAAAATTATTATGAAAAATAAAATAGTTTATATTATAGCCAAAGAAATAATTAAAATACAAATACTAGTTAAAGTTAAGATACATAGCAAAGAGCAACATTATCTCCCAGCAAAGAGCAACATTATCTCCCGACAAAATTAACAAAAAGTAAAAAATTAGGAAACACTTTATTTCTATTAAGTGTAATGACAGACCAATGAGACACAATCATTCACATATTCCACCAATCAGATTTCAGATGATAAAAATGTAAGACATATTAAATATATTTTTATATAAGGTAGGTTCCAATTTAAACGATGGCGTACTGTTGGTACAGGAGCTCTCTAATTTTGAAGTAATCTTCACACAATGTGCCCTCGAGCTTCATTTTGCCAGCTGCGTCCTGTAAGTAAGGAAGATTTTCAAACATGTTAACTGTGGAAAAAATATTTCTTGTTTCCTTTTTTTATTTGTTGCATTTCAAGGAATATAAGTAGATTGTCTTTGCAATGATTTCATCTACCATCAATTTATTTTTAACTTATTAACACAATTTTCGGTAATTTTAACCACATTTTTCAATGACACTTCTTGAATTTCAGAATTTTGAAATAAAAAAAGGTCATTCCTTAAAATTTTATCCCATTCCTAAGTAAACTAAGATTTTTTTAAATTAGTATATTGCTATAATAGCTTCATCCCATTTTTTTTTCAAATATTTGTAGAACAGAAGTCCAATACATTATGGTCTCGTAGTCAAGAACACCCATTTATTAAATTGAACGTACAATATGGGTTAAAAGACCAGATGAAACTGTTGGTTAGGAGTAGCAGTTGGTAAAGGACATATACTCACCCTCCTTACGGCCACCTGATTGTTACAGACAAGAACACCTCCAGCAAACTCACACTGGACCCCGGCACTGATGAGGACAATCTTAAAATCTGATAACTTGGGCTCATTGATGAACACGGCCGTGTGTGCGGGAACCTGGGCCACAAGAAAGTCAATACTCAGTTTAAGTAGGCATGGATATAAATAAATAACTGGTCCACAACTTGAACATATTAATCTGATGTGGACTAACACCGGCCTGATCTTTATTTACCATACTGACCCTACATTAGCACATTCCATCCACACTCAATCAGAGTTAGAACATTCAATCAGAGTTAGCACACATAATACAATTTAGCACACTCAATCAGAGTTAGCACACTCAATCCAATTTAGCACACTCAATCAGAGTTAGCACATTCTTATCTTATCTTCTTATCTTATCTATACAGACGCTCCGCTCCTTCTATGCAGAAGATAGTTGCGTCCACAGACCATGAGAGATGATCTGTTGGAAAGTGATGCAGCATTCACAGGCCACGGCTTTGTGGGTTCCACGCATTACCCAGCCGCCTAACTACATGTAGTGTTAGGTACCCATTCGGAGCGGGGTGACTTGCCGTCACACGGATTCGAACCCGTGACCATCGGTACGACAGTCCAGTGCGCTGCCACTCGACCACCGCGTCAATCCAAGTTAGCACACTCAATCAGAGTTAGCACACATAATCCAATTTAGCACATTCAATCCGAGTTAGCACACTCAATCAGAGTTAGCACACTCAATCAGAGTTAGCACACATAATCCAATTTAGCACATTCAATCCGAGTTAGCACACTCAATCAGAGTTAGCACACATAATCCAATTTAGCACATTCAATCCGAGTTAGCACACTCAATCAGAGTTAGCACACATAATCCAATTTAGCACATTCAATCCGAGTTAGCACACTCAATCAGAGTTAGCACACTCAATCAGAGTTAGCACACTCAATCAGAGTTAGCACATTCAATCCGAGTTAGCACACTCAATCAGAGTTAGCACACATAATCCAATTTAGCACATTCAATCCGAGTTAGCACACTCAATCAGAGTTAGCACACTCAATCAGAGTTAGCACACTCAATCAGATTTAGCACACATAATCCAATTAGCACACTCAATCCAAGTTAGCACACTCAATCAGAGTTAGCACACATAATCCAATTTAGCACACTCAATCCAAGTTAGCACACTCAATCAGAGTTAGCACACTCAATCCAAGTTAGCACACTCAATCAGATTTAGCACACATAATCCAATTTAGCACACTCAATCAGAGTTAGCACATTAAATCCAATTTAGCAGAACTACCCTGACTTATTACTTAGTGTCATATATGAAACCCAAGTTTTGTACGAGTTATACTTTGTATGACATGCAATTCACGCCAATTGGTTCTACCCACAATGCATGTCGATATAGTTTAGGCACTCTATAAACATAAAAGTAAAAGACTCAATCAAATATCAAACAAAGATGACTCACTCAGACATCCAACCAGGGGCGGATTAAGGGGCGGGGGGGGGGTTGATTGGGCTAAAGGCAGGGGCCCCCATTATTTAAGGCTTAATTAAGGGCCCCCAAACATATTACAGTGGTAACTAGAGATACGAATGCTTCAAGTTACGAAAAATCCAAGATACGAAAGGCCACTCGAAGAATATTTTGTTCCAAGATACGAAAAAAAATCCAAAATACGAAAAACGCGCATCACGTGACTGAAAAGGTTCAACAGGTCGTGTTGTTGCGCAGTTCAATGACATTTGTAAAACATTGTAGCAGACAATGGGATCCTTGGATCAATATCTTGCTAAGAAACCATTAGCAAGCGTAGATGTTGGTGGACGTGAGTCGAAGAAAATGAAAGGTGAAACAGAAAAAAAATGTATTAAAAAAAATTCAAAACAATATTTGTTCTATAAGTATAAGTTTAAGTGTTATGTTATGTATGTTTGGTGTAGACTTGTACTAAATGTAAGCGTTTATTTAGCATTAATTCATGCAAAGTTGGTAAATAACGTATTATTTTCATAAAGTTCAGTGTTTCGTACGTAGTGCCGTAATGTTTCTGCCATCCGTTCTCCTCCCCTACCACCTCCTCCGACACTTCGCCTCACTCGAAATGTAAAGGTTAATATTTGCGTACATGTTATTTTACATTTGTTTTTGCCAGTTTTCATTGTTTTTATTATTAATTATTAGTAATATTAGTTCTATAATGTGTACTTTTAAGGATCGAAGAATCCAACTTTATTTTTCTTTAGTTTTCTAAAATATTTTTCAATTTTTAGAGTTTTTTCGTTGCGGCTTGGAGCTGATTAGGAATGTTACATGTAAAACTTCGTTCGACATACGAAAAATCTAAGATACCATAGACACCCCGGAACGGATCAATTTCGTATCTCAAGGCAACCACTGTATATTGTATAATAGTATAGGGTGGCTGGTACCACTGTATATTGTATAATAGTAAAGTGTGGCTGGTACCACTGTATATTGTATAATAGTATATATAGGGTGGCTGGTACCACTGTATATTGTATAATAGTATAGGGTGGCTGGTACCACTGTATATTGTATAATAGTATAGGGTGGCTGGTACCACTGTATATTGTATAATAGTATAGGGTGGCTGGTACCACTGTATATTGTATAATAGTATAGGGTGGCTGGTACCACTGTATATTGTATAATAGTATAGGGTGGCTGGTACCACTGCATATTGTATAATAGTAAAGGGTGGCTGGTACCACTGTATATTGTATAATAGTATAGGGTGGCTGGTACCACTGTATATTGTATAATAGTAAAGGGTGGCTGGTACCACTGTATATTGTATAATAGTAAAGGGTGGCTGGTACCACTGTATATTGTATAATAGTATAGGGTGGCTGGTACCACTGTATATTGTATAATAGTAAAGGGTGGCTGGTACCACTGTATATTGTATAATAGTATAGGGTGGCTGGTACCACTGTATATTGTATAATAGTAAAGGGTGGCTGGTACCACTGTATATTGTATAATAGTATAGGGTGGCTGGTACCACTGTATATTGTATAATAGTATAGGGTGGCTGGTCCGGGCCTCCAGGTGGAATTGCAGCCAGGGGCCCCAAGCAATCTTAACCCACCCCTGCATCCAACAAACAAAGATGACTCACTCTGACATCCAACAAACACAGATAGCTCACTCTGACATCCAACAAACACATATGACTCACTCATTCATCCAACAAACACATATGACTCACTCATTCATCCAACAAACACAAACACACTGACATCCAACAAACACAAACACTCTGACATCCAACTAACACATATGACTCACCAAATGAGCGGGTAAACCCTCCAAGGTTGGCAGACTAGTGTTCAGTTTATCTATGATCAATATAAATAAAACAAAACTTTACAAATGAATAACCAAACAGATTATCAAATTCCATTTCTCATTACTGGTAGTATTAGTAGTAGCTTCACATAAATAACGATAAAATAACTGATGCTAACAGAGCTAGGATATCAACTATATAACATACCTTTCTTTTTCTTGCCGCCCTCTTCCGTCTCTTCAGCCTCCTCTTCGCCCTCCTCCTCCTTCTCTTCCACCGGAGGTATGTCCAGCTGTCCGTCTACCCAGGCCAGCTCCATGTCACGTGCCTTGGAGAAGATCAAAGAACTCACGAGGTGGTCTCTCAGACGGACCTGTTGATCAGCGGGGAAAAGTAAGAAGCTTCTAATTACCGGCATTTGGACTCAATTTAGACTTATTTTAGACTGTCTGGATGGGACTCACATGACCGAAATTTAGGTCATAGTCTCGTGATACTATTTATAGACTGGCTATAAGGGACTCACATGACCAAAGTTTAGGTCATAGTCTCGTGATACTATTTATAGACTGGCTATAAGGGACTGACATGACCAAAGTTTAGACCATGGGAGAGGGGGGACTTTGACATTTTCAAACATTTGTTTACAGTCGGCTTGTTATAGTAAATGACTGATGTTATATATAGTCTAAGTCAAAGTCTAAATGTGGCGCAGTTTAAGTCAACCAAACAACCATTTGCATCAGCTTGAATTCACGCAATATTTAACTTGGTAGGTCGCTTACAATCTGAATAATAAAAAAACACAACTCTTGTCTACCAGGCAATCACGTACCTTTCCATAGGTGTTTATACAACTAGTGGCTCTCTATGAACCAGAGAAAAAGACAAAGCCAATCTGGTCCAATCGTTTAAAACGAAAATCAGACCTTAAAAGGTCTAGCAGTCTAGCACATGGTGTGTTCACTTGTAGACAAAATTTCGTTGGAGGTTTGGCAGTTTGAAGGTGATGATTAAGTTATGACTTTGAAGGCGTCTTAGGGCTGTACTTCAGCAAGCTAACTGCTGACTTTCAGTGCGTCTTAGGGCTGTGCTTCAGCTAGCTAACTGCTGACTTTCAGCGCGTCTTAGGGCTGTAATTCAGCAAGCTAACTGCTGTCTTTCAGTGCGTCTTAGGGCTGTACTTCAGCTAGCTAACTGCTGACTTTCAGTGCGTCTTAGGGCTGTACTTCAGCAAGCTAACTGCTGTCTTTCCGTGCGTCTTAGGGCTGTACTTCAGCAAGCTAACTGCTGACTTTCAGTGCGTCTTAGGGCTGTACTTCAGCTAGGTAACTGCTGACTTTCAGTGCGTCTTAGGGCTGTACTTCAGCAAGCTAACTGCTGTCTTTCGGTGCGTCTTAGGGCTGTACTTCAGCTAGCTAACTGCTGACTTTCAGTGCGTCTTAGGGCTGTACTTCAGCAAGCTAACTGCTGACTTTCAGTGCGTCTTAGGGCTGTACTTCAACTAGCTAACTGCTGACTTTCAGTGCGTCTCAGGGCTGTACTTCAGCAAGCTAACTGCTGTCTTTCGGCGCGTCTTAGTGCTGTAATTCAGCTAGCTAATTGCTGTCTTTCAGTGCACTTTAGTTCTGTATTTCAGCTATAGCTAACTGCGGTCTTTCGGTGCATCTTAGTCCTGTATTTCAGCTAGCTAACTGTGATGTATTTATCAGAAGGGCCAAGTAGAAATTCTAAGTCCATACGAATCGTTCCATACATCGGTACACAAGAAGTCTTAAGTTTTCAAAAATCATCTTTAAATGACGTCATTATTCTAATTCAAGAATTCAATTTATAATTCGACAAACAACTTGGTGTAAATTTTAAATATAGACCAATCGATGCCAACCACACAAACATCATACACGCATCTACTGGTTACTAGACTCTAATAACTAGACACAACAGAGGGTAACGTTTGTCAAGCCCCCCCCCCACTACTCTACCCCTTCTTGACAACAATCTGAGTGAGTACTCCAAGACCCAGAGGTCGGCCATCGATGTATGACGTAATCAGCACTCTCCAAGCCAAATTGCAGCTCCTCTGATATTTGAAGTTTTTAAATATTTTTTTTAATTTAAAAAATCGCTCAACGAGAGAGGTTTAAGAACATTAGCGCCCCCTGTCGGATGTCTTGATGCCTCCATCCATCAGCACTCCAGAATATTTCAATGGTACTAAGGGCAGTCTTGCAGGGGACTTTCTAAAAGCCCAAACTATCGTAATTAGACTTAACACCGATCTCTCAACGACGGTGTTAGGCCGGATGTTGACATTCGAGAGGAAATCTAAAGGGATATTTCAATTTGACCAATCAGTCGAGATTTGGATCTTGACACTGGGACCATATAGCCGCTTTGACTGGGGCCTTAGTCGCTTTGACTGGGACCGTACCTATTTTTACTGGGGCCGTAGTCACATTAACATACCCCACTTTAAATGGAACCGTACCCACTTTTCACAATACCTTAAAAACATTAATTACTATAAATTAAAATTCTTTGAAATTTTAAGACTCGCCATGGATGTGACAGAGTTCTAAGATTAGACTTATGATGTGGCTGTTGTTAGATGCGCTCACTACCAGACGGTTTTAGGCCTTAGTGTTGAATGAAATGCATATTTTCTTCTTTGAATGAAAACAGCCGTATTTCAGTACCACGCAAGGTAATCAAACGATCAGAAAACAGCCGTATTTCAGTACCACGCAAGGTAATCAAACGATCAGTGGAATTCTTACAAGGACAGGGCAGAGTTGTTCACAGAGTTCCCTTTTTTACCCTTAAAAGGATCATTTACCCCTGTTCGCCGACCCCTGGTCTTATAGGACAATAGGACATAGACCATAAAGTGAGAGTTATAAGTGGATGTGCTCACTGAGCCACTAAACAGAAGACAAGCCTCGGTGTAATGAGAGAGAGAGAGAGAGAGAGAGAGAGAGAGAGAGAGAGAGAGAGGGAGAGAGAGAGAGAGGGAGAGAGAGAGAGAGAGGGAGGGAGAGAGAGAGAGAGAGAGAGAGAGAGAGAGAGACAGAGAGAGAGAGAGCGAGAGAGAGAGAGAGAGAGAGCGAGGGAGAGACAGAGAGAGAGAGCGAGAGAGAGAGAGAGAGAGAGAGAGAGGGAGGGAGGGAGGGAGAGAGAGAGAGGGAGAGAGAGAGGGAGGGAGAGAGAGAGAGAGAGAGAGAGAGACAGAGAGAGAGAGCGAGAGAGAGAGGGAGGGAGAGAGAGAGATAGAGAGAGAGTAATATGTGAGACAGGAAATAAAAGAAAACTAGCACCGGTTTACTGGAAATGATGACGTCATTTGAATCATTTAAAAACCGACCAAATTAGAGGCGACTTCCTTTACATTTCCCTTTCAGTCCACAAAAAATTGACGCCTAGTCTAATAAAATAAATAAATAAGAATTAATATGTAATTTCTTGACATCAAGGAATAATGACTTTGATGTGAATGGTAATTTTAAGTAGGAATGTTTAGGGGCCGTCCATAGAGTACGTCACGCTCCAGAGGGGGGGAGGGGATGTAAGAAAGTGTGACAGTTTGTGACAGGGGGAGGGGGTCCGGCCATGTGTGACGTCACAGTGTTTTATATTAAATTTTAATTATTTTGATAATAAAAAACAACAATTTTGTTCGAAAGTATGACTTACTTTAGGGGGGGGGTTCAAGATTTGTGACAGTTTGTGACAGGGGGGAGTTAAAATGGTCAAAAATAGCGTGGCGTACTTTATGTAAGGCCCCTTAGTAAATAATTTATAAATTAAACTCTTTTAATAGCTAGTTCATCCTCTCTTCTTATCATTTCCACATCTCGCACCCCCCCCCCGGGCCGAAGTGCCACATCGCCCCCCCCCACCCCCGGAGGCCTCTCACCAGTAGTCACGGGATAACCTCATGTTTTTAAACTCTTCCCTACTACACAGCTTAACACTATTATCATCGGAACCTTTATCATTAAAAATTAAATATATACTTTAAAAATTCAATCACAAACTCAACTGGAAGTTTGGCGAAATTATTTCATTTGAAAACTCTTGGCCAAATATTTCACCATTAACTTCTCGAGATAGTCTCCCTTTGACTTTTTCATCTTTCTTTCATCTACAAAGATTTTCTTCTTCAAGCTGTACACACTGGCTGCCCTTGTATTCACCACATCAGAAGAGGGTTACAAAGACTTAACGATGAAGCTGGTTACTTTAGCACGACCGGGGCCTTTGATGGGCTCAAAGGGGGGCGAGAAATGCTGACAGGAAAGTTCCACAATCCTTACAATGTTCTTGGACTTGAGGAAATCTCACGAGATTACAGGGCTAAGATTTTTCCATGAGCGAACACTCAAAGATGCTCACACGGAAAACATCGCGCCTCATTATGGCAACAGTTCTTGACTGCCTTACGGCCTCATGTGAGGCCTCATGTCAGCTTGGAGCAGACAGGAACCAAAGAACGTAAAGTACACCACTGGTCGGAAAGGGCAGTTATCTAGGATTGGGTCAATGCACTGAAAGGACTGCGTCACAAGTCACAGCGCTGAAAGGACTGCGTTACTGGACTGAAAGGACTACGTCACTGCACTGAAATGACTGCATCATATTACTGAAAGGACTGCGTCACTGTACTGAAAGGACTGCATCACTGCACTGAAATGACTGCATCATATTACTGAAAGGACTGCGTCACTTTACTGAAAGGACTGCGTCACCGCAATGACAGGACTGCGTCAATGTACTGAAATGAATCCGTCATAGCACTGAAAGGACTGCATCAGATTAATGAAATGACTGCGTCACTGCATTGAAAGGGACTGCGTCATATTACTGAAAGAATTGCGTCATTGCACTGTAAGGACTGCATCACTGCACTGAAATGACTTTGTCACTGCAAGGAAAGGATGCGTCACTGCACTGAAAGGACTGGGTCACTGCCAGGAAAGGACTGCGTCACTGCACTGAGGCGATTGCGTCACTGCGCTGATCGGTCTGCGTCGTACAAGAGACCAAGTCAACACGGCGTTTGTCCACATAGAGAGCGTCCTGACTTCCTTTCCCCCCAGTGTTTCCCATGACGTGAGAATATTCTAGAAACAACCCAATGACATCTGTGTTAATTTGTAGACCATACCGTTTCAGGATGAACTTGAAGTGTATTTTGCTACAAAAGGAATCAATAGCTATGACTTTATTATTGAAAATAGTATCTTCATAAAGAAAACCTAAATTTGGCACTTTTTTCGATAATCCTGGTCCAATAAACAATCTCAAACGTAAACCGACTTCATTCGAGACTCTGGTTGAACTTCTCACTGTAAACGTGCTCAACAATCAAGGGTCTGACAAAAATAAATGACATTATAAAATGTGAATTAAAAAAATGTGAATTTCGTGTCGTCCACATTTTCTGGCAGGAATGAACAGCTCCGTCAAACTTTGTAGGGGTCAGTGGTGGCAGGCTGACAGGTTTATGGTGGCAAGTTCGTTGTGAAGAGTTGGCAGGTTGATAGTGGCAAGTTGACAGGTTTGTGGTTGCAAAAAGGAAGGTTTTTGGTAGCTAATTGGCAGGTTTGTGGTGGCAAGCTTGTTGAGAAAGGTTGGCAGGTTTGTGATGGCAAGTTTGTTAAGAGAGGTTGGCAGGTTTGTGGTGGCAAGTTTGTTGAGAAAGGTTGGCATGTTTGAGGTGGCAAGTTTGTTGAGAAAGGTTGGCAGGTTTGTGGTGGCAAGTTTGTTGAGAAAGGTTGGCAGGTTTGTGGTGGCAAGTTTTTTGAGAAAGGTTGGCAGGTTTGTGGTGGCAAGTTTGTTGAGAAAGGTTGGCAGGTTTGTGGTGGCAAGTTTGTTGAGAAAGGTTGGCAGGTTTGTGGTGGCAAGTTTGTTGAGAAAGGTTTGCAGGTTTGTGGTGGCAAGTTTGTTGAGAAAGGTTGGCAGGGTTGTGGTGGCAAGTTTGTTGAGAAAGGTTGGCAGGTGTAAATTAGCATGGTGATGACAGTGGCAGAGTGGCAGGCGTAGGGCAAGGATGGCATAAGTTCTGTGACCACCTTTGTGTATTTTTAAGTGTATGCAAAAGGTAATCCTGCAGTTTTTACACGTATATTATTTCACAGCGAAAGTTAATTTTCTCGTGAGAACTTACGTTTTTAATTAATTAAATACATTATTATATGTTGTATTTTAGCTATTACAACGCTAATTTGTAATTTGTATTAATTTCTAAGGCATTTTTTCATCTCTCTATGATACATAATCCGGTCGCGATACGTCCATTTTGTTTACTAAGGCCCGGCTTGCCAGATGTTTTTATCTTATCTTATCTTATCTGTTTACAGACGCTCCTTCTATACAGAAGATTATTGCGTCCAACGCTTATGTATGGTTTGTGTTTAGTCCTGCATTTTTATTAGAGATTTAAATGTTGATAAAGTGTTGGTTTTCCTGGATTCTTCAGGCAACCCATTCCACGCCCGAATTCCGGACGGGAAGAAGGAAAACTTGTATGTGTTTGTTCTTGCATACGGAATAAGAAAGGTGTTTTTATCCTTATGTCTATCTGAGGGTTGTATTAAGTTATCTTTGTGTTGTATTTCTAAATTAGAATTAATTGCTTTATGTATGATTACTACTTTGCTCTTGGTTCTTCTATCCTCTAGTGTTTCAAGGTTTAATGATTTAACTAATGGTGTTATTCTTGTCAGTTTTGAATATTCTCCAGTAATGAATCTGGCAGCTCTTTTTTGAATTTGTTCTAGTTTATCAATGTTTTCTTTGGTGGATGGGTCCCATACAGAAGATGCATATTCTAGTACAGGTCTCACCAAAGTGAGGTAGCATTTTAGTTTTATATCTCTATTACATTTGTTAAAGTTTCTTTTTATAAAGCCTAAGGTTTTGTTTGATTTTTTAATAACTTCATTGACATGGGGATTCCATGATAGTTTCTCATTTATTAAGACTCCTAAGTATTTTGCATCTTTAGTTTGGGTCAGTTCTTTTCCATGAATGTAATATTTTGAATTTATTTGTTTCTTTTTATTTGTTACTCTTAACAGTTGACACTTTTCTGGGTGGAAAGACATACTCCAGTTAGTTTCCCATTTTATCAATTCATCTAAGTCTTTTTGTAAAATTTTGCTCTCTTGTTCTGATTTAATTGTTCTATAGATTATAAAATCATCAGCAAATAACCTAACTTTTGTACCTGTTGAGATGTTGTTGGGTAAATCATTTATATAAATTAAAAAGAGTAAGGGACCTAGCACAGTTCCTTGGGGAACTCCTGAGTTAACCTTTATTGGTGCAGATTTAGATCCATTAATTATTACAGTTTGCTCCCTGCCCAAAAGGAAGTCTTGGATCCAGTGATGTAAGGAACCTGAGATTCCAAAGTAGTTAAGTTTTTTAAGTAAACTAAGGTGGTGAACTTTGTCAAATGCTTTTGAGAAGTCTAGTAATATTGTATCTATTTGATCATTTTTGTCTAAGCCTTTTGATAGTTCATCTATTAAACCTATTAATTGTGTTTCACATGATCTGTTTTTTCTAAAGCCGTGTTGATGTGGGCATAGGGCATTATATTTGTCAAGGTGGTTAACTATTCTACTATATATTATGTGTTCAAGTAATTTACAGGTGATACTAGTAAGTGATACAGGCCTGTAATTACCAGGGTCTGATTTATCCCCTTTCTTAAAGAGTGGAGTTACGTTAGCTAATTTCCAATCCTGGGGCACTTTACCCTGGTTTAGAGAGGCTTGAAAGAGAACTACAAGGATTGGGGACAGTTCATTGCTTAGTTCTTTTAATAACCTTGCAGGCAAATCATCTGGGCCAGTAGCTTTGTTTATTTTTAAGTTTTTAGGAGTGAATGTATACCTATCTCATCTACAGTTATGTTACCTATTTCTTCCATTTTATTTAAATTTATTAAAACTTCCTTGTCGCCTGAGGCAGAAAAAGATGATGCAAAATATGTGTTAAGGATATTAGCTTTAGTTTCATTATCATTATAGGTTTTATTATTTGAGCCTTTTAGTGTGGCTATTCCTGAAGGTTCCATTTTTTTAGATTTGATAAAGGACCATAAGTTTTTATTGTTATCTTTGGTAATTACATTGTTTATATATTCGTTCTGGAGGTTTCGACTACGTTTTTGTGTCAAGTGTTTAATCTTTAAGTATTTTTTGTGTATCCTATATGAATAGGTAGCTTTATATTTCTTAAATAAGTTCTCTTTTTGTTTGCATAGCTTTTTCAATCTAGAATTGAACCAGCATTTGTTAATTTTATTTGATGTTAGTTTTGTTGGAACATTCTCATCCATTATAGTTTTTAGATTTGTTTTTATATCTTTCCAAATTTCTTCTACTGGGCTATTTGTGTTAAATTTACTTAGGAAAGTTTGTTGGAAGTTAGCCGCTGATTGGTGATTTACCCATGCTAAAATAAATTTACTGACTTGATTATTTTTTAAAAAAGTAATATTTTTATTTTTTATGTTATTAGAAGATAAATACATATTTTAAAGAAAATTTCATTTTTAAATTCGTTACTAGATGTTTGATTCTTATTTTGTTTTTTTTTAAGTGAGAAAATTTCATTTGGTGTGTTACTGTGACAATCCGGCAAGTAGAATGCTAGATAACCAAAATGGATGCATCCTCCTCCGATTTTGTAGCTTCAAGGGCCGAAAAAAAAAGCCTTAGACATTAATACAAATTACAAATTGGAGTTGTACTAGCTAAAATACAACATATAATAATTTATTTAATTAATTAAAAACGTAAGTTCTCACGAGAAAATAAAATGTGGCTGTGAAATAATTATAATATACGAGTAAAAAGTGCAGGATTACCGTACACAAATATGTACACATGAATCAGATATACAAGCTTGATCTCTTATCATATCAGATGTTAGTCTTGTAATGGTCAAATGTTAAAATAAAATATATTATCAGCTGCAGTCAGAGCCGTCTTTACACCAGTTTGGGCCCCCGGGCAAATAAATAGTGTTGGGCCCCTTCCCCGCAGGAATAAAAAAATAAATATACATAATATATATAAATAAACATATTCCGATGGGGCCCCTATGCTCGTGGGCCCCCGGGCAAATGCCCAACGGGCCTATGCGTTAAGACGGCCCTGGCTGCAGTGTTGCCACTCCCTCCACATAAATCCCCAACTGACCTGGTATATGTGTCGCTCCGTTGTAGCATCAATTACGTCACCAATGTTGGGGCAGTACACACTTCCCTCCACAAAGCCACTGTTTTGACAAAAGTCTCCCAATGACAGGGTGGCTTCCTCCGGCCCATGGATTAATATCTGTAAACAGAAAACCACCTTTGACATTTCCCGTTTGATTTTTCAATATATATATATATATATATATATATATATATATATATATATAATTTCATTAGTGGCAACATTCGTATTCATTTTTTGCCACCTTTAATTAAAGGGTTACCGATATTTTCACGTATTTATGTAAGCTTTAAGACATTTTAAAAGGTATAGTTCAATATATTTTTTTTCCACCGCTTCAACATGTTAAGCAATTCTAGAAACAGACCGGACGACATAAAAACATACCTAATAGGTCATCATGAACAAATCTATACTAATAAAAGGCAAAGCCCTCACTGACTCACTCACTCACTGATTCATCACTAATTCTCCAACTTCCCGTGTAGGTAGAAGCATGAAACTTTGGGAAGTTGTCGAGTAGCCTCTCGCGACGAAAATTGGAGTAAAAGAATTTTTAAAATTACACTCATGGGGGCCGGGGGCCCAAAAACGTTTTTTTTCCTTATATGGCCTATATAAAATTTGAAAATCTACAATTCTCCTATTTCCCGAGTAGGCAGGAGCATGAAACTTTGGGAAGTAGTTGAGTACAACCCCGCGATGGTAACGGGAGAAAAAATATTTAAATTATCACTTCCTGGGGGCCGGGGGCCCAAATGAAGTTTTTTCCTTATATGAGCTGTATAAAAACTAAAAATCACTAATTCTCCTATTTCCCGTGTAGGTAGAAGCATGAAACACTGGGTAGTTGATAAGCACACTTCCGCGATGGTAACAAGCGAAAAAAATATTTAAAATAACACTTAATGGGGTCCGGGGGCCCAAATGTAGGTTTTTTCTTATAAAAAAAAACTGACTCATCACTAATTCTCCAACTTCCCGTGTAGGTATTAGCATGAAACTTTGGGAACTTGCTGAGTACACTCTCTCAACGATAATTGGCAAATAAGAATTTTAAAATTCACACTGTTGGGGGCCCGGGGCCCAAAAACGCTTTTTTTCCTTATATGGACTATATAGAATATGAAATCACTAATTTTCTCATTTCTCGAGTAGGCAAAAGCATGAAACTTTGGGAAGTTGTTTAGTACAATCCCGCGATGGTAACGGGAGAAAAAATATTTAAATTATCACTTCCTGGGGGCCTGGCAAAAGCATGAAACTTTGGGAAGTTGTTTAGTACAATCCCGCGATGGTAACGGGAGAAAAAATATTTAAATTATCACTTCCTGGGGGCCGGGGGCCCAAATGAAGTTTTTTCCTTATATGAGCTGTATAAAAACTAAAAATCACTAATTCTCCTATTTCCCGTGTAGGTAGAAGCATGAAACACTGGGTAGTTGATAAGCAAACTTCCGCGATGGTAACAAGCGAAAAAAATATTTAAAATAACACTTAATGGGGTCCGGGGGCCCAAATGTAGGTTTTTTTCTTATAAAAAAAAACTGACTCATCACTAATTCTCCAACTTCCCGTGTAGGTATTAGCATGAAACTTTGGGAACTTGCTGAGTACACTCTCTCAACGATAATTGGCAAATAAGAATTTTAAAATTCACACTGTTGGGGGCCCGGGGCCCAAAAACGCTTTTTTTCCTTATATGGACTATATAGAATATGAAATCACTAATTTTCTCATTTCTCGAGTAGGCAAAAGCATGAAACTTTGGGAATTTGTTGAGTAAAAACCAGCGATAGCGACGGGAGGAAAAAAAAATTAAATTATCACTTCCTGGGGGCCGGGGGCCCAAATGAAGTTTTTTCCCTACATGAGCTATACAAAAACTAAAAATCACAAATTCTCCATTTCCCGTGTAGGTAGAAGCATGAAACTTGGGGTAGTTGTTAAGTACACTTCCACGATGGTAACAGGTAAAAACAATATTCAAATTATCACTTAATGGGGGCCGGGGGCCCAAATGTAGTTTCTTCTTATATTAAAACAGACTCATCACTAATCTCGGATTTACCGCGTAGGTAGAAGCATGAAAATTTGGGAAGTTGTTGAGTGGCCTCTCGCGACGAAAATTGGCGTAAAAGAATTTTTAAATTAACACTCATGGGGGCCGGGGGCCCAAAAAATTTTTTTCCTTACATGGCCTATATAAAATTTTAAAATCAACAATTCTCCTGTTTCCCGAGTAGGCAGAAGCATGAAACTTTGGGAAGTTGTTGAGTACAATCGCGCAATGGTAACGGGAAAAAAATATGTAAAATAACACTTAATGGGGGCCGGGGGCCCAAATGAAGTTTTTTCTTATATGAGCTTTATAAAAACTAAAAATCACTAATTCTCCTATTTCCCGTGTAGGTAGAAGCATGAAACTTTGGGAAGTTGTTGAGTACACTTCCGCGATGGTAACAGGCGAAAAAATATTCAAAATTTCACTTACTGGGGCCCAGGGGCCAAAATGTGTAGGAAGTAGCATGAAACTTTGAGTAGTTGTTAAGTAACATTCTGCGATGGTAACAGGTTAAAAAACTATCTAGATTATCACTTACTGGGGGCCGGGGGCCAAAATGTAGTTTTCTTCTTATATAAAAAACTGACTCATCACTAATTCTCCAATTTCTCGTGTTGGTAGCAGCATGAAACTTTGGAGAGTTGTTAAGTACACTTCCGCAATGGTAACAGGTGAAAAAGAATATTTTGAAATTCACACTCATGGGGGCCGGGGGCCCAAAAACTTTTTTTTTCCTTATTCTGGCTTTATAAAAATTAAAAATCCATTATTCTCCTATTTCCTGAGAAGGTAGAAGCATGAAACTTTGGGTAGTTGTTGGATAACATTCCGCGATGGTAACAGGTGGAACAATTATATAAATTATCACATAACGGGGGCGGGGGCCGAAATGTAATTTTTTTCTTATATGAGCTATATAAAAAATGAAAATCACTAATTCTCCTATTTCCCGTGTAGGTGGAAGCATGAAACTTTGGGCGGTTGTTGAGTACCCTCCCGCAATGGTAGCAGACGGAAAAAAATTAAATTATCAGCTCGATAGGATCACGGGAAGTGTGTCATATTTTTACTCTTCGTTTTTGTTTTTCTGCGGGACTACAACAGACAGACAGAAAAAACGGTGAAGTTAATATATGTATTATATCCATCATGATCAATTTTGAAATCAATTTGTGTTTTGAATTTGTGTTACGCGGGTTCTCAATGCTTACTGAAATCCTAATTTACCGCAGCAAAGCGCGGGTATTTTGCTAGTAACATTATAAAACGCAAAAGTAGGGCAAAGTATTTTTAAAAATCAAGATTCAAGAAAAGTATAAAGAGTTCAAAAATTCTTGAAGGGTCTTTATGGTTTAATTTCCTCAGCTGAAGACAGATTTAAAAACAGGCAGACAACTCGATGAGTTAAATAAACCCCTGGTCATCGCCAAGAGTCGGGTGAAACTAATCTACTTGACCGATTTGGAGAACGACTATTAACGCCTGGGCGAGTGACGTCACTAGGCCATCGACCACGCAGCCGGAAAAATAAAATGAATAAATGATAATTGTAATTCTCTTCTTTCAAGCTCGCCAAAACATTACATCGAAAAACTACATTGAGTTAAAAATTCATTTTGCCACGCTAGTTGTTAAAGGAAACACGACCATATCACTCCGATATTCTATTTAATTCATTTGCTCCCTTTACAAGCACGAATTTATTACAAAAATAACGTTTTCTGCCACATCTTCTTTTTTTCCCTGACTCATGCCCTTTCTATCTTACTGAACCTCTCTCTATCTAATCACCCACTCGCCAGCTACGCTCTTCTGCAGACACACGTATTCTCTCTGTTCCTAAGACATGTACAACAAATTTTGGCGAAGCGTCTTTCTCTTTTGTGCCACCAGCCACCAAACAATGGGACTATCTACCATTACACATTCGTAATATTCCTACTACTAAGGGCTTCAAGACCACTAAAAACAAATCTCTTCAAACTTTACTTTCCAAATTAGCAACCACACAACATTTCTCTGAATGATTCACGTAGCTCATGTGCTGTCGTTATATGTTGGTCAGGATTTGAATGTTTTAAATTGAATGCAGTTATAAACACGTGTTACTATTTTTATATGAAACACACAGTAAGCCCAGTCAGTTCTCGAATTATTACTATTATTATTACAAGCATGATAAATAACATGAAGCCCAAGATGTTTATGTTTTAATTGGACACGGCTACAGGCGTATGCCGTCCGGACATCGACACGACATCCAAGCCGACCCAAGACGACGACGATTTCATCCATGCTAGACCTGCATGTTCAACGCTTTCATCCATGCTAGACCTGCATGTTCAACGCTTTCATCCATGCTAGACCTGCATGTTCAACGCTTTCATTCATGCTAGACCTGCATGTTAAACGCTTTCATCCATGCTAGACCTGCATGTTAAACGCTTTCATTCATGCTAGACCTACATGTTCAACGCTTTCATCCATGCTAGACCTGCATGTTCAACGCTTTCATCCATGCTAGACCTGCATGTTAAACGCTTTCATCCATGCTAGACATGCATGTTCAACGCTTTCATCCATGCTAGACCTGCATGTTCAACGCTTTTATCCATGCTAGACTTGCATGTTCAACGCTTTCATCCATGCTAGACCTGCATGTTCAACGCTTTCATCCATGCTAGACCTGCATGTTCAACGCATTCATCCATGCTAGACCTGCATGTTCAACGCTTTCATCCATGCTAGACCTACATGTTCAACGCTTTCATCCATGCTAGACCTGCATGTTCAACGCTTTCATCCATGCTAGACCTTGCATGTTAAACGCTTTCATCCATGCTAGACCTGCATGTTCAACGCTTTCATCCATGCTAGACCTGCATGTTCAACGCTTTCATTCATGCTAGACCTTGCATGTTAAACGCTTTCATCCATGCTAGACCTGCATGTTAAACGCTTTCATTCATGCTAGACCTGCATGTTAAACGCTTTCATTCATGCTAGACCTTGCATGTTCAACGCTTTCATCCATGCTAGACCTGCATGTTAAACGCTTTCATTCAAGCTAGACCTACATGTTCAACGCTTTCATCCACGCCAGACCTACATGTTCAACGCTTTCATCCATGCTAGACCTGCATGTTCAACGCTTTCATCCATGCTAGACCTGCATGTTAAACGCTTTCATTCATGCTAGATATGCATGTTTAACGCTTTCATCCATGCTAGACCTGCATGTTCAACGCTTTCATTCATGCTAGACCTGCATGTTCAACGCTTTCATCCATGCTAGACCTACATGTTCAACGCTTTCATCCATGCTAGACCTGCATGTTAAACGCTTTCATCCATGCCAGACCTACATGTTCAACGCTTTCATCTATGCTAGACCTGCATGTTAAACGCTGTCACCCATCCTAGACCTGCATGTTAAACGCTTTCATCCATGCCAGACCTACATGTTCAACGCTTTCATCAACGCATTCATCCATGCCAGACCTACATGTTAAACGCTTTCATCAACGCATTCATCCATGCCAGACCTACATGTTCAACGCTTTCATCCATGCTAGACCTCCATGTTCAACGCTTTCATCCATGCTAGACCTGCATGTTCAACGCTTTCATCCATGCTAGACCTGCATGTTCAACGCTTTCATCCATGCTAGACCTCCATGTTCAACGCTTTCATCCATGCTAGACCTGCATGTTCAACGCTTTCATCCATGCTAGACCTGCATGTTCAACGCACTCTCATTTTCAAGATTTTTCTATTGAGCTTCTTTAAAAAAAACAATAAAAAACCTATTTGATGTTTTAATTTTTCTTATTCTTTTGTCGTTACATTCAGTCAGTGACATGGGAGGGCTATTCCATAACTTTGGCGCAGTTGATTTAAAAATGCGCTCTCCGATGTACTTCTTTCTGTGTCCGTATACAATGGGTGATTTTAGTATTGATTGTGAAATGACGAGATGTAAACTAGAAATATCCTAAAATGACGAGGGGTAAACTGGAAATCTCCTAAAATGACGAGGGGTAAACTGGAAATCTCCTAAAATGACGAGGGGTAAACTAGAAATCTCCTAAAATGACGAGAGGTAAACTAGAAATCTCCTAAAATGACGAGGGGTAAACTGGAAATCTCCTAAAATGACGAGGGGTAAACTGGAAATCTCCTAAAATGACGAGGGGTAAACTGGAAATCTCCTAAAATGACGAGGGGTAAACTAGAAATCTCCTAAAATGACGAGGGGTAAACTGGAAATCTCCTAAAATGACGAGGGGTAAACTGGAAATCTCCTAAAATGACGAGAGGTAAACTAGAAATCTCCTAAAATGACGAGGGGTAAACTGGAAATCTCCTAAAATGACGAGGGGTAAACTGGAAATCTCCTAAAATGACGAGGGGTAAACTGGAAATCTCTAAACACCATGAGAGGTAAACTAGAAATATCCTAAAATGACGGGGGGTAAACTGGAAATCTCCTAAAATGACGAGGGGTAAACTGGAAATCTCCTAAAATGACGAGGGGTAAACTGGAAATCTCCTAAAATGACGAGGGGTAAACTGGAAATCTCTAAACACCATGAGAGGTAAACTAGAAATCTCCTAAAATGACGAGGGGTAAACTGGAAATCTCCTAAAATGACGAGGGGTAAACTAGAAATCTCCTAAAATGACGAGAGGTAAACTAGAAATCTCCTAAAATGACGAGGGGTAAACTGGAAATCTCCTAAAATGACGAGGGGTAAACTGGAAATCTCCTAAAATGACGAGGGGTAAACTGGAAATCTCCTAAAATGACGAGGGGTAAACTGGAAATCTCCTAAAATGACGAGGGGTAAACTGGAAATCTCTAAACACCATGAGAGGTAAACTAGAAATCTCCTAAAATGACGAGGGGTAAACTGGAAATCTCCTAAAATGACGAGGGGTAAACTAGAAATCTCCTAAAATGACGAGAGGTAAACTAGAAATCTCCTAAAATGACGAGGGGTAAACTGGAAATCTCCTAAAATGACGAGGGGTAAACTGGAAATCTCCTAAAATGACGAGGGGTAAACTGGAAATCTCCTAAAATGACGAGGGGGTAAACTAGAAATCTCCTAAAATGACGAGGGGTAAACTGGAAATCTCCTAAAATGACGAGGGGGTAAACTGGAAATCTCCTAAAATGACGAGGGGGTAAACTGGAAATCTCCTAAAATGACAAGGGGTAAACTGGAAATCTCCTAAAATGACGAGGGGTAAACTGGAAATCTCCTAAAATGACGAGGGGGTAAACTGGAAATCTCTAAACACCATGAGAGGTAAACTAGAAATCTCCTAAAATGACGAGGGGTAAACTGGAAATTTCTAAACATGATGAGAGGTAAACTAGAAATCTACAAAAATGACGAGCGGTAAACTAGAAATCTCAAAAAATGACTAGAGGCAAACTAGAAGTCTCCAGGTATGGTGTGAGACTTGCGATTTGAAATTTTAAAACAGAAACAGTGATTTCGAATGAACTTTATTTTTTTTAAAGGAGATATCAATGACCTTACATATCGCCCAAAGCAAATCAAAAATATGCGGTGGTTTAGACAGTATCCAACAAGCTACAAACATGATGTAGACAAAGATGTCGTAGCTAAGTTAAGACAGTATCCAACAAGCTACAAACATGATGTAGACAAAGATGCCGTAGAACGTAGTTAAGTTAAGACAGTATCTAACAAGCTACAAACATGATGTAGACAAAGATGCCGTAGAACGTAGCTAAGTTAAGACAGTATCTAACAAGCTACAAACATGATGTAGACAAAGATGCCGTAGAACGTAGCTAAGTTAAGACAGTATCTAACAAGCTACAAACATGATGTAGACAAAGATGCCGTAGTTAAGTTAAGACAATATCTAACAAGCTACAGATATGAAGGCAGTTCACGAAAACAGTTTCGTGATAGATCCAAAAGTTATTATGGTATCTACATTGTATCTGTCTGAAATAGACATATCCAAACACACACACACACAAAAAATCATTACATAGGAAAGAGCACATTACATGGCGCAACATAATTTTTATTTAAAGTAGACAAAGAGAGGTATTAAAATTTGCTTAAAGAGAAAGATAAAATGGAGATATCTGCATTCATTGAAACGGTTTATTCTTGAGGGGAAAAAAGGCCAACACAGCCAAAACGTGAAGTCCCCCCAGTTCAAAGTGATGGAAGACTTTGAAGCACATCTCAGGCACGAACCCGGCGGCTACCACTAAGTTCTCGGACATTCTCGTCAGGCCGGAGCCGAGATCAATAAAGGCTATTCGAGACTTTACAAATCATCAACTAAACAAGGTCAACTATGTCCAAGATGGACTTCCCCGGCGCCAGGGCCGGAATATTTTAAGGTACTTATCATGTTGGCGTGGGTCGCCCTACAGTCTGTCGAAAGTCAACTTTAAAAAAAAAGGGGTGGGGGCGTGGGGTGGGCTGGCAGGGGATAGTTTCCAGCCAGGGCGAGATAACTAATCCTTGACTTTGTTAAAAAAATAAAAGATTTCCCTTCATTTCTCAGGGGATGTTTAAAGAACCCATAGAGATACATGAAAGTTTAAGTGAAAAGACTTGTTGAAATATTCTAGTCATATCGGCCTGCGGTTTTCCAGTATTTGATATACAGATTGAGACAACGTTATTTGAGCCCCAACGACAGATGGACACACGAATATTAAGCTGCGAGGGCCGCACGATGGCGTACTAACGATAGGATCAGAGACGCTAGTCGAGCGGGACGCAAACAAATCAATTACATTCCGTTTGATGTTCTTTAGCTCGTTCAATTTATATCAGTGCTTCTCAAAGTGGTGGTCCGCGGACCGGTGCCGGTCCGTGGGCAATCCGCCACCGGTCCGCAGAAGAAATCAAGAAAGGACAGTAAAACATAATTATAATCTTCCATTTGCAACCATTAATACTAACCCTATAGAAAATGTCAATGTTTTGGCAATAAAATTATACAATAACATGAAATAAATTACATTTCGCTACCACGTCAGTACAGGTAAAGAAATGCGCCGGTCCCTGGAGCAATGGAAAAAAATCTTGCCGGCCCGCCATACTAAAAAGTTTGAGAAGCACTGATTTACATGCCTTTGAACTAGGTCGTGACACGTCACAGTTAAGCGCAATTTATATAATCTAATGACAGAATCTCATATTTTTGTTCTAGTCTTATATCAACAAACGCAACGGCCGATTTTCTTTGTTTCTTGTAGCAAAATCTCAAACAGTGATCCGTAAGTAACTTCTACACGTACAACTTCTGATGACAAGGTCAAAGGTGACAAACTTCCACGTCCACATACAGCTGGAAAGTCGAATGTTCAAAAGCTGCGGGCATAGTTTTAAAGACGATCTCTCTACTCGCACCTTCATCTTGTCTGCGGATTAGCGCAGCGGTAACATCCACAAATTATCGCGGTTGAAAACGACTTTATTGGGTGATTAGACTTTAACTTGAAAGCAAAATTTTAGCCGATGTAGAGTTACTGGAACTTGTGGTAGATTATTAACTTATGTTAGAGCATGACATTGATCCAGAGAATGAATTTAGAGTGCATTTAGAGAGTATTACATTTCCATAAAGTATATTGTGATAGTGTAGTATACTGCGTATCATATCGTATTAGAACAATCGCTTCTTATTGGACTAACCTATCGTGGCAGAATATCTAGACTCATTTGGTAGCACTTCTGCTATATCCTTATAACTTGTTTGATTCTAAAGCATTACTTGATTTTTTGTATAAAAAAAAGCTTTTTCTATTTTTAGCAAATAACCTTGAAATTGCTGGCTAAATTTTAAAAATTGGCGCATGGAGTAGAACTAAATATAACTGAGAAAAACTACATTTGACTACCAACTGCTTGACAACACTTTCCAGGATAGACTGGTTTCACTTAGCTCGAGTCCTATGGTTTACAATGGCGTGTCGGGAATTTGTGAACAATTTGATTTCTTGAAACACAAGAAATCCATTCACTAAATATTTACCCACATTGGGTTCGACACCTGCAAACCAGACCCCCCCCCCTTTACAAACAGATTGGGTTTGATAGCCACACACCCACCCCATCCCCACGCTTACCAACTGTTTTGGTTTTAAAGCCGTAAACCAGTCCCTGCCCCCACTTACCAACATTTTGGGTGTTAAAGCCGCAAGCAACCCTCCCCCTACCACACTTACCAGCTGTTTTGGTTTGATCTGGGACAGGTACTTCCGGATGGACTTGCCGTCAGATCGACCTTCAAAGTCGATGAACTGAACTTTGGCGTTGACGTCTAACGTCACAGTGGAGGATATGCACTTGGTGGGTACCTCAGTGATGTCTGCAACGAGAAGAGTTACTTTAAATGGTTAAATGGTTGAAAGGTTAAATGACTGAAGGGCTTTTTATTGGTTGAATGGTTAAATGGTCAGCCACTCGGAGCAACTTATCGTAATGACTTTATCATCATAGGACTGATATTTATTTTTAAACAACAACCACAACATGCAAAAAAGAATAAGAGATAACCCAAAAAAAAACAAAAAAACCCTGAAAGTTATTACATCAAAAGAAATAGTTGACCAATAAAAGGCTGGGGTGGGGCGCCTGGGGGTGGTGGCAAGCGATGGGGGCGCGTGGGAATGCGTGGGAGGACAGCCCGTAAATCTAAAACCTCATTACGATACTGATGACACAACAAAATGCCAACCTCTCGGAATCAGTTGCTGGTTATTTTCATCATCTATTAACATTGGAATATTTACCGCACGCCCTGACCGAACGAGGCAAAGTCAAGACTTGGTATCCGACTTTAGGCGCGGTCAGTGGCGGGAAGAGGGGGTAATTTATGACTCTGGGCACTAGTCGTTGTTTTATTATTATTGACTACGTCGTTTCCGGTAAACCGTGGGCGGACAGTGAGAAGGTCACTGCAACCAACTGGTGACAGAAATTTAGAAATCAAGCGAAACTACCAGAGGCAGTGTCGGACCGAACGACAGAGACAATGTCGGACCGAACTTCAGAGACAATGTCGGACCAAACGTCAGAGACAGTGTCGGACCGAATGTCAGAGACAATGTCGGACCGAACTTCAGAGACAATGTCGGACAAAACGTCAGAGACAATGTCGAACATAACGTCAGAGACAATGTCGGACCAAACGTCAGAGACTATGTCGGACCAAACATCAGAGACAATGTCGGACCGAACTTCAGAGACAATGTCGGACCAAACGTCAGAGACAGTATCGGACCGAATGTCAGAGACAATGTCGGACCGAACGTCAGAGACAATGTCGGACAAAACGTCAGAGACAATGTCGGACCAAACGTCAGAGACAATGTCGGACCAAACGTCAGAGACAATGTCGGACCGAACGTCAGAGACAATGTCGGACCGAACGTCAGAGACAATGTCGGACCGAACGTCAGAGACAATTTAGGACCGAACGTCAGAGACAAAGTCCGACCAAATATCAGAGACAAAGTCCGACCAAATATCAGAGACAAGGTCCGACCAAATATCAGAGACAATGTCCGAGCAAATATCAGAGACAATGTCCGACAAAATGTGAGAGACAATGTCCGACCAAATATCAGAGACATTGTCGGACCAAAGAACGGAGACAGTGTCAGACCAAACATCAGAGACAATGTCCGACCAAATGTCAGAGACAAAGTCCGACCAAATGTCAGAGACAGTGTCGGATCAAATGTCAGAGACAGTGTCAGACCAAATATCAGAGAACAATATCGCACCAAATATCAGAGACATTGTCGGACCAAAGAACAGAGACAGAGTGGAAATAAACGTCAAAGACAGTGTCGGATCAAATGTTAGGGAGCGATGCCGTTCTGATGATGCTAGAATCGAGATCCAACCAAGGACCTGACCCTAACACTAGCCGAGGTCATTACATCCCCATGCCCCCCTACCCTTTGGCACAGCTAAGGGTCAGTGCTGACCACGGAGGTCCCAGAGATCTACGAGTGCTTCTTAAAAAGCAATACGGCGACGTGCATGACAGCTTAGGGCCGAGAGTGATCCGCTTTCCGAGACTTCCTAAGCTTTGGTGGGTCAAGGTCAGGGCTGCAGATCATCAGCTTCGAGAAAACGCTGATACCCACAAACTGAGATTTGATGATAGGTTGGCAGGCTGACCCGAGGTCAACGGGTGGCATTAATAATAATCGGATCACTTCATTTTGGGTATGGGTCTCACGATTTTCATTAAGTACTGCTATATAGAACTCTGGTTGCTACATAGAATTCTGGGAGCTACATAGAATTCTGAGAGCTACATAGATTCCTGGATGTTACATAGAGATATGGGTGCTACAGAGAATTCTGGCAGCTACATAAATTCCTGGATGCTACATAGAGATATGGATGCTACAGAGAATTCTGGCAGCTACATAGTTTCCTGGATGCTACATAGAGATATGGATGCTACAGAGAATTCTGGGAGCTACATAGTTTCCTGGATGCTACATAGAGATATGGATGCTAAAGAGAATTCTGGGAGCTACATAGTTTCCTGGATGCTACATAGAGATATGGATGCTACAGAGAATTCTGGGAGCTACATAGAATTCTGAGAGCTACATAGATTCCTGGATGTTACATAGAGATATGGGTGCTACAGAGAATTCTGGTAGCTACATAGAATTCTGAGAGCTACATAGATTCCTGGATGTTACATAGAGATATGGGTGCTACAGAGAATTCTGGCAGCTACATAAATTCCTGGATGCTACATAGAGATATGGATGCTACAGAGAATTCTGGCAGCTACATAGTTTCCTGGATGCTACATAGAGATATGGATGCTACAGAGAATTCTGGGAGCTACATAGTTTCCTGGATGCTACATAGAGATATGGATGCTACAGAGAATTCTGGAAGATACATAGTTTCCTGGATGCTACATAGAGATATGGATGCTACATAGAATTCTGGGAGCTACATAGTTTCCTGGATGCTACATAGAGATATGGATGCTACAGAGAATTCTGGGAGCTACATAGTTTCCTGGATGCTACATAGAGATATGGATGCTACAGAGAATTCTGGGAGCTACATAGTTTCCTGGATGCTTCTTTGAATCCTGGAAGCTACATAGAACTCTTGAGTGCTACATAGTCCTGGGTGCTACATTGGACCCCAGTGCATTGGTCGTACAACTATTAAGAACAGCAAAGTTTGGGGAAAGGATGAGATTATATCTTACACTGAATCAGAAGAAAAAGAATCAAGAAAAGACAATTATAATTTATTTACGCCATCATTTAGTAGGTTTTAAAATATATATTAAAAAAAAATTAATAAATATTTTTAAAAAAAATTAATAAATATAAAAAAAATAATTAATAAATATTTAAAAAAAATTAATAAATATATAAAAAAAATTAATAAATATAAAAAAAATAAATTAATAAATATATATTTAAAAAAAAACACACACACACACAAACAAACAGGTATTCTATACATCTCTTGTCCGAAATGCGGACGCAAATTTCCTGCAAGAATAGGGCTAATAAGCCACCAGAGGACAAACGTGGCAGCCTAGCACTGATGGGAGTGGTCATCGTCGACTACGACGGACGAACAACAATACAAACAACAACAACAACAAAATAATATAAAAAGAAAAGTGAATAAATAACAGACTCATTTCCTTTTATCTCTGCGTAACTATGTTCTTGAAATACTATGTCTTATAATTTAAATATAATTTTAATACTATGTCTTATAATTTAAATATAATTTTAATACTTATGTAAGTACTGTTTGCTAATTATACTGATGAAGGCATTAGCCGAAACGTTTACTGTTTTATGAGTTAAATAATACAACTTAAATTTATTGTTGTCATTACACAATTTGTTTGTGTATTTCCATTTTATTTAAAAGTTTTATCCCAGTCCTATTCTATATCTTCTATCTAGTAGGGTTTTAAATTATCTTGATTACTTGGATTAGCAGTGGCCGACATACTCCGAAGACAAATACGAATTTTGTAAGTAACAGATCGATGAGCGCCGGGAATCGTCAAAATTCTCCCCTGTCCGCTGATACTTTGCCGGCTTGTTTTGGAAGTCTCAAGCAGCCACTCGATGTGTCGGACGTGTTAGGTCAACAGCGCACGGCGTGCAGCAGACCCGACCCATGGAATCACGCAGTAAAGCACTCGAAAAAACAGACGGGCTCAAAATAACGGCATTCACCTACAAGGCGTTATTTCTCGGCAAATGCCGGCCATTTCTTGGTTCCTGGTACAATGCCAATAATCAGCCCAACGACTGATTGACGCTCCCGGGCACCCCTCCCCCCCCCCGCCACACACACACACACGCTCGCTCTTTTTGTTTCTATTCCGCTCTCTTTCGTAGTCGATTTTATCTTTTAGGTTATGAGCAACTTGTCTGGAAGGGATTGTCGGCCTTTACAATCTGGCAGCCATCTTGACCCGACCTTTTACTTCCTGTCAGGCCACAGGTGTGTGAGAGCAGACTCGTCGTCTGAAGACATGAACCGTTTTTTCATTGAGTTGGGAGACCATAAAACGCAGGACTCGAGGCCACATTACGGGCCGACGTCCCAACTAATGGAAACGGGTTGTAAACTACATCTTAGTGCTTCTCACACCACGTCCCACCCGACGAGGCTAAGAGATATTTTACGGGGGCACGGGGTAATCATTGCAAAGTCTGACGAGTAGGAGAAACAAATATCCACATGGACATCCCCCACCCCCCCCCCTTATAATAACCACAAAGCGTTTGGAGCGTAGTTTTGTCTGTCGTTTGACGTCAATTCGTATAATGACGTCATCTATTTGCGATGTGAAAGCAATAGGGCATTACAACATTCATTGTGGTTTTTTTTAAAGTGTGGAGTGGCATAATCAGGAGAGGAGGAGTTAGGACTATCTGGGTTTCTAATAAAGTGCGTTATTTTAACTTTTTTTTTAAATAGTAACTTTTGTAACTTAAGCACAAGGGAAGTCGGCGCCATTGATTTTGAGGACATCTTTGACGCCATTGTTTTATTGGTTACATTCCCGGCCTACCAGCTATACGGGCACTACAGGTGCAACTAAAATCACACAGTAATACTTCTCTCTTGCAGCGATGGGCGACCGTCGCAAAGATGTGAGATCCGCCGGCTAAACCTGAGATTAATGGATCTATAGCTTCAAATAACGCCGAAACTATTCCAATGCCAGCTTTCGCCCGCCCCGACCGTCTAGAAGAGAACAATGAATTCTGTAAATAGCCTCGTAAACCAAGAGGTCGGCGTCTCACCAATAACAAAACGGCATTGCAGTACACCGAGATGACGTATCGGAAATTTGGGATTACACAAGTTAATCCCGAGAAAACGTTGTTCTATATTTACACGTTATTTAACACGAAACTTGCGATTTAAAAAAAATTTATTTGTTGAAGTTTCGCCCGCACAAAGATGATTTGAAGACGGTTTTTGAGGAGATTATCTCAGTGTTAATGAGTGCAGATCATGACGACAAGACCTGCACGTCACATCAAGTGATGACAGAGCCGTGACGTCCTCAATAGGTGGGCGAGCTTCAGACCATTGTCCTCAATGATGAGAGATTGGCGTCAGGTCTCACGGGGGTGATAACACGTGTTTGATGATAGCATGGGACATAATGATAGCATGTGTGTGAGAGTGGGAGTCTGTGTGTGAGTGTGTGCGTGAGAAAGAGAGAGAGAGAGAGGGAGAATGAGAGAGAAAGAAATGAGATAAACAAAGAAAATAAGATCGATTTTGGAGATTACGGGGACAGAGAAATGAGAGAGGGACAGAACGACAAGAAGAGAAATATGTGAGACACGGAGAGAGAGAGAGAACGATTAAGAAAGGACAGATTGGAAGGGCGACGGAGAGAAGGAGCCACACAGAAAGAAAAACAAAAATTAGAAAAGAGGGAAAGTGTATGTATTGGCGAGACAGAGAGAAAGAAAGCTGTAGAGAGAGGATATACAGAGAGGGAGAGAGAAAGGGGGATAGAGCGAGAGGGGAAAGAAAGAGTAAGAGAGAGAATTCAAGAGAGAGAGGTGGTGAGGGAGAGAAAGGAGAGGGGGGTGAGGAGGGAGAACCAAAAAAAAAGCCCCAGGCTATAATCGCCCGGGAGAAATCTGCCGAACGTTTGTTGATCAATTTTCTTCCATCTCCCCGGGTACTTGGCCCAAACATCCAAATTATCGGGCTCAGCTCCTACAAGCTCCCTACTACTGAGGCCAAAAGGTGGGGGGTGGCGTGGCGTGATGGCCGGGGGGGGGGTGGCGTGGGGGGCGGCATCAGTAGGACATTACTGATGACACAAAGATTCTAAGCGCTTGCCCTATCCCCCCCCCCACACTTGTTTATTTAGCCAACCTTTGCGACACCCGCTACCATTACATCAACATGACCGATGGCTCGATTCTGACTGTGTTGTGGTTCCATTCTGACTTGTGTTGTGGCTCTGCTCTGACGATGGTCCGTCGTTATGTTATGTCTCGGCAATCGTTAGAAATGCCTTTGAAAAATCTCTGTGCCAGAGTGCCGGGATGAACTTAGCACCCGTCAAAACCCTGTGCCAGAGTGCTGGGATAAACTTAGCACCCGTCAAAACCCTGTGCCAGAGTGCAAGGGATGAACTTAGCACCCGTCAAAACTCTGTGCCAGAGTGCTGGGATGAACTTAGCACCCATCAAAACCCTGTGCCAGAGTGCCAGGGATGAACTTAGATCCCGTCAAAACTTTGTGCCAGAGTGCAAGGGTAAACTTTTTTCCTTTGTGCCTTAACGATTATTTAAAACAAAAAGAAGATCTATTTTCATCGAAAATAAGAGCATGTCCAAAATTGAAAAAAACTGAAAAAAGGACAGAGTTTTGAAGTTAACTTAAATAAGGTCGAGCAGAAACAATAACTGCCAACCAACTAACAGCAAAATAACTATTCAGAATATCTACACGGTACTAGGCTCAGAGCAGTCATATCTGCCCACTGTGATTTCCGGTGTTCAAACGAGGCAGCTTTCAATCGGGGCATTCTGGGAAGTCTTCATTATTCATTTAGTGGAACAGACAGGCAGACGGCAGGTGGAAGTCACCGTGGCAAACCACGGAGGCGTGACTTCGAGTGATGGACAAATCAAATCAGGGACTACAAGTGTGGCTCCACAGGGATTTCCCTTTAGAGCGATGAACTTATTTTTAGATGGAACAATCTTAACCTCTACGCTACTAGAACAATCCTAACATCTAAACAACTAGAACATTTCTAGCTTCCAACTGCTAGAACAATCCGAACCTCAAAGCAACTAGAACGATCCAAACCTCTAAGAACTTGAACAATCCCAATTAAAGCATAGACGAATGTCATACCTGATCGGCAATGTCAAGAACAAACGGTAACAAATATGGAAACATGCAATTTGAGTTAGTTCTTTTTTTAAAAAAAAAGAAGGGGGGGGGGCAACACACATAACAATCGTAGCTTTTAAGTTTATGACTAAAGTTTAATAATTTTTTCAAGATGTTTTACAATGTTATCAAGATGTATAACAATGTAAACAAGATGAGTTACACTGTTATAAAGATGTACTCCAATGTTATCGAGATGTTTTACAATGTTATCAAGATGTTTTACAATGTTATCGAGATGTTTTACAATGTTATCGAGATGTTTTACAATGTTATCAAGATGTTTTACAATGTTATCAAGATGTTTTACAATGTTATCAAGATGTTTTACAATGTTATCAAGAGGTTTTACAATGTTATCAATATGTTTTACAATGTTATCAAGATGTTTTACAATGTTATCAGGATGTTTTACAATGTTATCAAGATGCATAAAAATGTTATCAAGATGTATTACAATGAAAACAAGATGCATTACAATGTTATCAAGATGTATTACAATGTTATCAAGATGTATTACAACGACAGCAAGCAACATCATCAAGGGAAGGGGCCGTCCATAAAGAACGTCACGCTACTTTTGAACATTTTTACCCCCCCCTCCCCCTGTCACAAATTTCGAAACACCCCCCCCCCAAGTACGTCACACTTTCGAACAAAAGTTTTGTTTTTTATTAACAAAATAATTAAAATTTAATATAAAACACCGTGACGTCACACATGGCCGGACCCCCTCCCCCTGTCACAAACTGTCATACTTTCTTACACCCCCTCCCCCCTCTTGAGCGTGACGTACTTTATGGACGGCCCCGAAGTCAAAAGGTTAAAAAAAGAACACAAGAAAGGGAAAAAACCTTGACATGTGTCTTTTTGTTTCAAACGTTTCATTTTTAATCGTTGAACAATCCAGAGCTCATCTCATCTATTGCAGACGCTACTTCTATACTGCAGATTATTGCGTCCGAAGCTATTGCAGATACTATCTTAGAGAAATCCAAAAGCTTATAAATAATTACGCCTAGTCTGGTAGACGTTTCTCTAAACTCTAAAGCAAGGAAAGAACTCAGGACTGGCTGCAAGATGGTATGTTAACGGTTGGTTTTAACATTGGATTTTTGTTAATATGAAGAGCTCCCCCACCCCTATACAACAGTTGTTTTTTTCCCAATATCAAAGCTACGACAATCGTGAGGTGGGCTTAACTCCCCTGAATTGAATGTGTTTATTGATTAAATTATATTTTCAACTGCCCAGAGTTGAATGTGTTTATATATTATATAGTTTTAACTCCCCTGAATTGAATGTGTTTATTGATAAACTTTGAAAGAGTACTTTGATGTCTAGATATTTAAAACATCAAAATGAAGGATACAGTTTCCCTCCTCCTTTACACAACACGTTTCGCCTCATCAGACCTTTCAGTACGACCACCAGAAAACCCAACCCTTTAATCTCCACGCGGCTTTTAGGTCAGACCTTCATTTCATTTGTAATTACATTTCCCTGTAATAAGCATTGACTAGTCAGACTTCTAGGGTCTACAGTTTCCAAAAGTCATTACGGTGCCGATATATTACAACACATTATTATTATTTTTTTTAAAAATGGATTATTTTCTTTGTCTTGTTTTAACATGAGACGAATTCAACTTGACATCTAGCGCAATCATCAAGATTTACGGAGTAGGATCTAAGTCTTTGACCGGTTTCATCAAATTCTTGGACTAAGTCTGTGTGTGAGTGTATGAACTGACGTAACTTAGTGTATGCGTGAGTTTATGAACTGATGTAGCTTAATGTATATGCTATTAATAGCTAAATGCCCCGGTTCTGACAAAGTACAATAAAGTAGATATATATATTTAAAAAAAAACTAGGGCTGTTATCGATTAATTTAAATTTAATCGTTAACTTTTGAAAAATTGACGATTAATTAATCGATAATCTCGATTAAAGCCAAAAATAGAAATTTATGACGTCATTAAACTGGACATTTCAAGGGAAGTAACAAAAACAGGTAATTTACTTTTTAAAATTTTATTGAGTTATTTCCCCTGTCGCACAGACATTGAAAATTAAGAATATTTTAAACTAAATTTTATGACAATGTGTTGATACTTGATCGGATGTTTGTGCTGAAGGTGGTACGTCAGCGATGTATTTGATCCTTTAAAAGAGAATCGTTTATGGCAGTGAACACAGTAAACTTTTTCACCATCTTCGACTTGCCATCCGCAGTTAGCTTAAAAACAAAATTTGTGCTCAACTTTCCAGTTATATGTTTAAACGAGCAACAAAGCCCGTCGAAGGACATTCCGCGACCGTTCGGTGGCATGTTGTAACTCCCCTCCAACAGCCGTCTCGACCGGCATTAAATGTGCATCACGTCAATAATACTATTCATTATAGTTAAAATAAATAAATCGTAAAAACAGAGCTTTTTACAATAAATCCCAACGCGCATAACTCAAAATAAAGTCTTGGAAGAAATACTGCACCAAAAATAACTCGTTTTGAACGTCCGCGTAAATGGCGTAAACGTGTTCAATATGATTGGCTGTAGGAGTCATATGTGTTTGAGGGACCAATCGCTATGGATGACGGGACAGAACGGACAGAAACTTGCCTTTTATTATATAAAAGGACTTAACTGCGCTGATGCTGTCAGCCATTTTTTAATTGACGTATACCGAGCCACATAGATTAATAAAATAAAATATAATATTACGCGGGAGAAGTTCGTACGTAAAAAATATATAAATTATTATTAATTATTAATAATTAATTATTTATTAATTAAAAGTTTTTAAAAATATTATAAATATTTTCTTTAATTTTAATCGAAATTTTATCGATTTAAATTATTTTAATCGATAAAAAATTTAAAGATTAATCGAGAAATTAATCGTTAATTTCCGCAACTTAAAAAAACCATTTCATTGGAGAGAAAAAAAAAGACTTTAAGGGAAATAAGCAAATACGCTTTAAGTAGAAACCAGGTCTTCCACGCCTACGGCCGGACGAGTGCATTCCCCTTAACTTTCTAGCCATGTTTGAAGCCATAAAAAAAATACACTCAGACGTGCTTGTCATTCAAATCCAGGGGAAACCACTAGAAAACACGGAGTTATCTCTCGTTGACCGATGGCTGGCCCTTATATAAATGACGTCATTCATTTAGTCCGACTAACAAACAGCTTTCAATTCCGTACAGAAACATAATGTTGCAATTTATGTCTGTCATTTGACCCCGCCATTTCGTATCCAATAATACACAAACTATTTTAATCCTCCTTCACGCTATATAGAGTTTTCTGATCCTTTCCCAGTCACAAACGGGGTCAAGCAGGGCTGCGTCCTGGCACCAACACTGTTTAGCCTAATGTTTTCCGCCATGCAACGCAGTGTAAACCTGTTCTCCAGCGCTTGCACAAACTTTGGTCTGACAATCAACACTAAGAAGACTGAGGTCCTCCATCAGCCCGCGCCTGGAAGGCCCTACGTAGAGCCCAACATCACTGTCAACGGCCAGAGACTCAATACAGTGCACCTGTTCACATACCTAGGCAGCACACTGTCTCAAAATGTCACCATCGATGACGAAGTGAACGTCAGAATTGCCAGAGCCAGCTCCACTTTCGGCAGGTTGTACCCTAATGTCTGGAACAGAAGAGGCATTACCATCCAGACCAAGCTGAAAGTGTACAGGGCAGTGGTGCTCCCCACACTGCTATATGCTTGTGAAAGTTGGACTGTTTATCAGCGCCATGCAAAAAAGCTTAACCACTTTCATATAACAAGCCTCTGGAAGATTCTCGGCATAAAGTGGCAGAACAAAATTCCAGACACAGTGGTACTGACCAAGGCAGGTCTCCCCAGTATTTTCACCCTCCTGGTGCAGACCCAGCTTCGCTGGGCAGGGCACGTTGTCCGAATGCCAGACGAGAGACTGCCAAAGAGAATCTTCTATGCTGAGCTCCAATATGGCCAGCGGTCCCACGGTGGGCAAAAGAAACGCTTCAAAGACACACTGAAAGCCTCAATGAAAGCGTTTGCCATCAATCCAGACACGTGGGAACGAGCTGCAATGGACCGATCCACCTGGCGCTCTTCCATCCACGAAGGTACCAGGTCATGCGAGGCAAACCGGATCACCGCCGCAGAAAAGAAGAGGCAAGCCCGAAAGGCCCATGCTGTCAACCCTCCAGGAGATGTCCCACTCGTCCCTTGTCCCTTTTGTTCCCGAACCTTCCGTGCACGGATCGGCCTAATCAGCCATCAGCGCACGCACAGACAACAGATGACTAGAGTGGTCCTCGTCGTATCGACGGACGAACAAACAGTTTGGAAAAAAAAAGTCTCGCTAAAAAAAAATTCAAACAATGCTTCGAACGTTAACACTCTTTTCATATCTATATATGTACTTGCAAAGTGCTCATGAAATCTGCTCCAGATAACTTGCTCCACTACATGGATGAGCCATCAATGAACCGAATTTGTCTGCCAGCTAGAGTTATGGATTCAAGCGGCACACCCTCAACAACATGAACGGCCCACATGCGTTAGGTACTCGCAGTAACCTCACTAACCACATGAGTGGCACATCAAGTACTCGCAGTAACCTCATTAACCACATGAGTCGCACATCGAGCACTCGCAGTAACCTCACTAACCACATGAGTGGCACATCGAGTACTCGCAGTAACCTCACTAATACCACATGAGTGGCACATCGAGTACTCGCAGTAACCTCACTAACCGCATGAGTGGCACATCGAGTACTCGCAGTAACCTCACTAACCACATGAGTGGCACATCGAGTACTCGCAGTAACCTCACTAACCACATGAGTGGCACATCGAGTACTCGCAGTAACCTCACTAACCACATGAGTGGCACATCGAGTACTCGCAGTAACCTCACTAACCACATGAGTGGCACATCGAGTACTCGCAGTAACCTCACTAACCACATGAGTGGCACATCGAGTACTCGCAGTAACCTCACTAACCACATGAGTGGCACATCGAGTACTCGCAGTAACCTCACTAACCACATGAGTGGCACATCGAGTACTCGCAGTAACCTCACTAATACCACATGAGTGGCACATCGAGTACTCGCAGTAACCTCACTAACCGCATGAGTGGCACATCGAGTACTCGCAGTAACCTCACTAACCACATGAGTGGCACATCGAGTACTCGCAGTAACCTCACTAACCACATGAGTGGCACATCGAGTACTCGCAGTAACCTCACTAACCACATGAGTGGCACATCGAGTACTCGCAGTAACCTCACTAACCACATGAGTGGCACATCGAGTACTCGCAGTAACCTCACTAACCACATGAGTGGCACATCGAGTACTCGCAGTAACCTCACTAACCACATGAGTGGCACATCGAGTACTCGCAGTAACCTCACTAACCACATGAGTGGCACATCGAGTACTCGCAGTAACCTCACTAACCACATGAGTGGCACATCGAGTACTCGCAGTAACCTCACTAACCACATGAGTGGCACATCAAGTACTCGCAGAGCATCTCGGGCGCCCAGAGGTTGGGGGTATTTCGATGGGGCTTTTTTCCCGTACATTAAAATACTTAAGATGCGAGAATAAGGCAACCGGGTCTTGCTGGACTGAAAAGTTGACAGGTCATGTTGTCAGGAAGTATCTCAAACTCCAACCTCAAAGCTTAAACCACGGCCCCAAACCCGGAACTGACATCCGTACCCTTAACCCAAAACCAAAACCTAACCTGACATGCTTAGAGAGTTAGAGTGTATCAAATATTTGATAAATAGAAATTGTGTAATTTGAGTGAGGTCCTTATACCTCGAGGTTCTCAAGCGCTGAAATTACGCCTCCCGCTTTGAGTTAAATGAAACCATCTTATTGCAACACACAAAGGAATAAAGCCGTATGCAATACGAGGACGCAGAACTTTTTAACTTACATAAAAAGATATTTCAGGAATTAAAAATAAGATAGGAGCCAACATAATGCATCGACAAAATTACATTTTAAAATACTAGGATCTATCGTTTCAATGCATCCTCTTTACACGCCCAAACGCCAGAAAATAACATTACATGTAATAATTGAAGACGATGTTATTGAAAAGTTTAAAATGTTCGTCCATTCACTTAACCCCATTCAACACACGTCTTCTCTGGTTCTAACTTCTCTAGCCCATGTAGAGCGGAGCGCACGTCTTCTCTGGTTCTAACTTCTCTAGCCCATGTAGAGCGGAGCGCACGTCTTCTCTGGTTCTAACTTCTCTAGCCCATGTAGAGCGGAGCGCACGTCTTCTCTGGTTCTAACTTCTCTAGCCCATGTAGAGCGGAGCACACGTCTTCTCTCGTTCTAACTTCTCTAGCCCAGGTAGAGCGGAGCACACGTCTTCTCTGGTTCTAACTTCTCTAGCCCATGTAGAGCGGAGCGCACGTCTTCTCTGGTTCTAACTTCTCTAGCCCATGTAGAGCGGAGCGCGCATGTCTCGAGTAAATGAAGGTTGGTGGAGCCTAAAATAAACTAAAGAAATCTCTAAAATATAATTTGGTTATATGAAAGAAGACAATTGTTGACAACTGATGCAAAGAAAAGTTTGACTCCGCCCATACGACCCCTCACCCCACCCCCACCCCCCAAAATAAATATTTAAAAAATTATCTAAGGGATGACATTAAGCCATCAACACTGAGCCAGTGGATCTGTCCATCAACACTGAACCAGTGGATCTGTCCATCAACACTGAACCAGTGGATCTGTCCATCAACACTGAACCAGTGGATCTGTCCATCAACACTGAACCAGTGGATCTGTCCATCAATACTGAACCAGTGGATCTGTCCATCAATACTGAGCCAGTGGATCTGTCCATCAACACTGAGCATGTGGATCTGTCCATCAACACTGAGCCTGTGGATCTGTCCATCAACACTGAGCCTGTGGATCTGTCCATCAACACTGAGCCTGTGGATCTGTCCATCAACACTGAGCCTGTGGATCTGTCCATCAACACTGAGCCTGTGGATCTGTCCATCAACACTGAGCCTGTGGATCTGTCCATCAGCACTGAACCAGTGGATCTGTCCATCAACACTGAGCCAGTGGATCTGTCCATCAACACTGAACCAGTGGATCTGTCCATTAACACTGAACCAGTGGATCTGTCCATCAGCAGTAAGCCAGTGGATCTGTCCATCAGCACTAGGCCAGTGGATCTGTCCATCAACACTGAGCCAGTGGATCTGTCCATTAACACTGAACCAGTGGATATGTCTATCAACACTGAACCAAAACAAAGGATATATAAAAATAAATAAAGCCGACACAACTAATGCAGTTCTTCAGTTCTCCCCAAAAATGTATTGTCTGTAAGTCCGTCCGGGGGCGAAAGAAGTTTTGTTGAAGACGTTTCTGCCATTGTTTTTGAGGCGGCTTGTTACTTCCGTGAAAACCGGCACGAAACAAAGTAATCTATTTAAAAACAAAACAGCCAGTAGAGTAAAACAAATCGCGAAATACCGTGGTGAAAGAGAAGGAAATAACGATCTGCATTTAATCTAAATGCGACACGTGAGAGACCTGAGACCTCGTGTGCCTTTGTTCTTGTCGTGATCTTTGGGGCCGTCCATAAAGTAGGTCACGCTCCAGCAGGGGGGGAGGGGGTGTAAGAAAGTGTGACAATTTGTGACAGGGGGAGGTGGGGAGTTAAAAATGTTCAAAAATAGCCTGACGTACTTTATGGACGGTCCCTTTGCGATTTGGAAAAAAAAAGTCATTTGGGGACAAACTGGAAATTTATTTCTCACTGTCCAATCTCTTTAAGATTAAAAAAAAAGAATCCTTATTTTTGACAAAGGAACATTATAAAAACGAAATAAAAAGGAGATGGGACTTCAAGCTTTATGAACCAGGACTCGAACACACGACCAACACAAAGCAGGTGAATAGGACCCACCACTCAAGACATCCATGATTACTACCACCCATGATCCCTCTAAGCTTCGTTGGTCCGCGTGACGTGCAACGTTACAAAAGTCGTGTGCAAAGTTGCAAAACCTCCATTTTTTTGTGCAATATTTTACAAAATTTGCTGCGCTGTGTTTCTAAACTGTCGGTCAAATATCTGCGCGGCCGCGCAGCTTAAAGTGAACATTGCTACCGACACCTCACGCCACACCACTCACTACATCCACGATGACTACCGACACCTCAGGACACACCACTCACTACATCCACGATGACTACCGACACCTCACGCCACAGGACACACCACTCACTACATCCACGATGACCACCTACACCTCACACCACAGGACACACCACTCACTACATCCACGATGACGACCGACACCTCACGCCACAGGACACACCACTCACTACATCCACGATGACGACCGACACCTCACGCCACAGGACACACCACTCACTACATCCACGATGACGACCGACACCTCACGCCACAGGACACACCACTCACTACATCCACGATGACTACCTACACCTCACGCCACACCACTCACTACATCCACGATGACTACCGACACCTCACGCCACACCACTCACTACATCCACGATGACTGCCGACACCTCACGCCACAGGACACACCACTCACTACATCCACGATGACCACCTACACCTCACGCCACAGGCACACCACTCACTACATCCACGATGACCACCGACATCTCACACCACAGGACACACCACTCACTACATCCACGATGACTACCGACACCTCACGCCACAGGACACACCACTCACTACATCCACGATGACCACCGACACCTCAGGCCACAGGACACACCACTCACTACATCCACGATGACTACCGACACCTCACGCTACAGGACACACCACTCACTACATCCACGATGACTACCTACACCTCACGCCTACCGTACACAACTCACTAACAGTGACGAAACGAAAGATGTTCTGTGATTCCCAACAAGCGGGGAGACATCCTGTGTTGTTGGGCTCAAGTGTTGTAGAAATCTGTCACCTTCTACACTCAATGGAAACCTGACCAATCAGGAAACGATGCGATTACCCGATTTGCTTTCCATGGTGGTCGGGGGAGAGGGGGTCGGCAATATCTATTTAGGTCCATATATTTCCTCACTCTATTATCTCACGCGCACACGCGCTCACACGCATACTCTCGCTCCCGCGCAACCTCTCACACAAACTCTCGTGACAAAGATTAACAGGAACCACCACACCCCAATTTTCAATTTCGTTTAAAAAAAAATAAAAAAATTGCGCAATGTTTTCTCCCCTTTCCACAGTTCTAAAACACAAAATTTTCCTCCAGAATTATCTGTCCTTGAAATCCCGTTTCAGGACGAATCCTTTCTCAAGGTCTTGCTACCCTCCCCCACCACCACCCCCTCACACACAAGTAGATGGACAGGCTTTAAATTAAACACAGGGGTCTGCAGCAGGCTATTGACAGCTGTGTTGAAGACATTCAAGTCTATAAGGAGACTACAAATCCAGGATACATTTTTTTCCTTCTTCTCCTCTCTGAAAGTCGTGTGGGGTTGACTTTCCCTCTGCCCTAAACCTTCTTCACGGTGAATTAAGCCCGAGTTAGACAATCACAGACCAATCAGCGGGCCCTTTTGCCATTTCCGCTAGCTTCAAAAATGGCAGCCAATACGTTTATTTCCCGCCCGTTGTATGGCGGGAATAATCGCTGCGGTGACGTCACAGCCCTCGGTTTGCCCCCGCGGAGTTTTGAGTGGAGACAAAAGTGAATCGCATTAAGAGCTGAGTCTGGACTGGGGAAGACATTAAAAAAAATAATTTAAAACAACAACAACAAAACAAACAAGTCTTATACCTGAGACCGTTGAGCTACCTTGAGGATTAGAGGAGCGCGCAGGGTAATCAAATAAACACAACAATTGACATGTCGTTAAGGCGGAGCCCAGAGTCCATAGAGTCTCTGCGTCGCCATACCAGGGGATGGTTCACCTCCAGTTATTCATGTCGCGTAGAGTTTGAGATGTGGTTATTATGTCGTGACAGAGGCGTCACTGGGGATGATGTCACCTGGTGCGGCAGGTCATGGTGTCACCCGGTGCGGCAGGTCATGGTGTCACCCGGTGCGGCAGGTCATGGTGTCACCCGGTGCGGCAGGTCATGGTGTCACCCCCTCACGACATAACCCCCCCCCCACACCACCAGTGTTAAATATCGGGACGGGAACGAACGTAATTTTATGTTTTGGCGTAACCCATTGTGATGGCATAACCCGGTGCGGCCCCCCACCCCCCGTGACATCTCTGTGTCGTCATAAACTTCTGGTAGAGTTAGAGGTATATTATATCGTAACAAACTTCTGGTAGGATTTGAGATATGAGTATCCTATTGTTATCAACTTCAGGTAGAGTTAGTGCTATACTTATTATGTCATAAAAAAACTTCAGGTAGAGTTAGTGCTATACGTATTATGTCATAAAAAACTTCAGGTAGAGTTAGTGCTATACGTATTATGTCATTAAAAAACTTCAGGTAGAGTTAGTGCTATACGTATTATGTCATAAAAAAACTTCAGGTAGAGTTAGTGCTATACGTATTATGTCGTAAAAAAACTTCTGGTACAGTTAGTGCCAAGCGTATCCTATTGTTATCAACTTTTTGGTGGGACCAGTGTTGTGAGTTCCACATTATTATACACCATTCATGACCTGACATTTTTGTTAAATGAACAAAAATAACCAAAAATTTCGCAAAGGAGCTACAATTTCACCTATTTCTAGATTTAAAAAAAATCCCTATAGCTGATAATTTTTGACTCAATGCAAGCCACAAGGCCGGTCTGTTGAGCTGGCTTGGAAACAAATAATACGAGGCGTCCCAAAAGAATCACTAAACATATTCTAGAGATATTCTGGGCACGGTTTCCACAACGTCATCCCGTCCACACGGTCTCCCAATGCTGGACCACTATACTCGGACCAACATTGTCCTCCCCGTGAAAGGTCCAATCAAGCTCCTCAGTCCAGCTAGTCCATAATCTCCAGTCTAGACGCCAGGCTCTCATTTCGGACTGGATGACCCACAGTTCTAAGTTTGTATAGAGTCAGTTGGGGGGGGGGAAAGGGGGGGGGGTTGAGCTGTCAAAATAAATGAGTGTTGTCACGTGCAACAGTATTTATCATGTCACTGACTTCAGGGAAGTTTCTGGTGATGAAAGCCGATGACCCGTGTGTGAAGAATGCACTTCCAACAAGCGCTTAAATCAAGGACGGCACTTCCAACAAGTGCTTCAATCACCGACGGCATTTCCAAAAAGTGCTTCTATTAACGACGGCCCTTCAAACAAGTGCTTCTTTCAACGACGGCACTTCAAACAAGTGCTTCTTTCAACGACGAGACTTCTACAAGCGCTTCTTTCAACAACAACACTTCAAACAAGTGCTTCTTTCAACGACAACACTTCAAACAAGCGCTTCTTTCAACGACAACACTTCAAACAAGCGCTTCTTTCAACGACAACACTTCAAACAAGCGCTTCTTTCAACGACAACACCTCAAACAAGCGTTTCTTTCAACGACAACACTTCAAACAAGCGCTTCTTTCAACGACAACACTTCAAACAAGCGCTTTTTTCAACGACAACACTTCAAACAAGCGCTTCTTTCAACGACAACACTTCAAACAAGCGCTTCTTTCAACGACAACACTTCAAACAAGCGCTTCTTTCAACGACAACACCTCAAACAAGCGTTTCTTTCAACGACAACACTTCAAACAAGCGCTTCTTTCAACGACAACACTTCAAAAAAGTGCTTCTTTCAACGACGGTACTTCAGCCAAGTGCTTCTTTCAACGACGGCACTTCAACCAAGTGCTTCTTTCAACGACGGCACTTCAACCAAGTGCTTCTTTCAACGACAACACTTCAACCAAGTGCTTCTTTCAACGACAACACTTCAAACAAGTGCTTCTTTCAACGACGGCACTTCAACCAAGTGCTTCTTTCAACGACGGTACTTCAACCAAGTGCTTATTTCAACGACAGCACTTCAACCAAGTGCTTCTTTCAACGACGGCACTTCAACCAAGTGCTTCTTTCAACGACAACACTTCAAACAAGTGCTTCTTTCAACGACGGCACTTCAACCAAGTGCTTCTTTCAACGACGGCACTTCAACCAAGTGCTTCTTTCAACGACGGCACTTAAACCAAGTGCTTCTTTCAACGACAACACTTCAAACAAGTGCTTCTTTCAACGACGGTACTTCAGCCAAGTGCTTCTTTCAACGACGGCACTTCAACCAAGTGCTTCTTTCAACGACGGCACTTCACCAAGTGCTTCTTTCAACGACGGCACTTCAACCAAGTGCTTCTTTCAACGACGGCACTTCACCAAGTGCTTCTTTCAACGACGGCACTTCAACCAAGTGCTTCTTTCAACGACGGCACTTCACCAAGTGCTTCTTTCAACGACGGCACTTCAAACAAGTGTTTCTTTCAACGACGGCACTTCAAACACGCACTTCTTTTGAAACGCCGGTCTCTCTGAACTTAACCTCTTTCGACTAACTTTATATATCTAAAAAAATGTTTTTGACGTACGTGTATACCTCGTATTTTAAACATCCCGTGTGAGACATGGTTCATCACTTAAAAGACAACAATGAACAGCCCTAAATCCCTCGACAAATATTCTTCATCATTGGCATCATCAATATATCTGGATCTAACCTGATTTAAAGTAATAATAGCAAATACATAAATTAAAAATGACAATTAAAATAACAATAACATTAAATTTTGTTAAAAATCCAAGGAACAAAAACCACATTAGCAAAAATAATTAATTAACAATAAACTGAAATAATTAATAAATAAATCGATGTGTTGGTGGCGAGACACCTGATACATCCAGCGTAATTGGCGTCATCCAAATACGCGGAACAATTCTTGTTCAGAACCTTTATTCAAATAAAAGAAGTTAAAACGGCCTTTAAAAAATTGTCATACATTCAATTAGCTCCCTTTGAACGATCAAGTTTCCAACAATTTGTGGACTTTTTTGTTGTTGCATTCACACACCAGCCATCACATTCACACACCAGCCATCACATTCACACACCAGCCATCACATTCACACACCAGCCACCACACTCACACACCAGCCACCACATTCACACACCGGCCATCACATTCACACACCAGCCATCATATTCACACACCAGCCATCACACTCACACACCAGCCATCACACTCACACACCAGCCATCATATTGACACACCAGCCATCATATTCACACACCAGCCATCATATTCACACACCAGCCATCACATTCACACACCAGCCATCACACTCACACACCAGCCATCACACTCACACACCAGCAATCACATTCACACACCAGCCATCACATTCACACACCAGCCATCACATTCACACACCAGCCATCACATTCACACACCAGCCATCATATTCACACACAGCCATCACACTCACACACCAGCCATCATACTCACACACCAGCCATCATATTCACACACCAGCCATCATATTCACACACCAGCCATCACACTCACACACCAGCAATCACATTCACACACCAGCAATCACATTCACACACCAACCACCACACTGACACACCAGCAATCACATTCACACAATAGCCATCAAATTCACACACCAGCCATCACATTTACACACCAGCAATCACACTCACACACCAGCCATCACATTCACACACCAGCCACCACATTCACACACTACCCACCACATTCACAAAAACCAGCCATCACATTGTTGTGTAGGTAGAGGGTAGAGTTGAGCAAGTTCTACATTGTTGGTGTAGGTAGAGTTGAGTAAGTTCTACAATGTTGTGTAGGTAGAGGGTAGAGTTGAGTAAGTTCTACATTGTTGGTGTAGGTAGAGTTGAGTAAGTTCTACAATGTTGTGTAGGTAGAGGGTAGAGTTGAGTAAGTTCTACATTGTTGGTGTAGGTAGAGTTGAGTAAGTTCTACATTGTTGGTGTAGGTAGAGTTGAGTAAGTTCTACAATGTTGTGTAGGTAGAGTTGAGCAAGTTCTACAATGTTGTGTAGGTAGAGTTGAGTAAGTTCTACATTGTTGGTGTAGGTAGAGTGGACCAAGTTCTACAATGTTGTGTAGGTAGAGTTGAGTAAGTTCTACATTGTTAATGTAGGTAGAGTTGAGTAAGTTCTACATTTTTGGTGTAGGTAGAGTTCAGTAAGTTCTACAATGTTGTGTAGGTAGAGTTGAGTAAGTTCTACATTGTTGGTGTAGGTAGAGTTGAGCAAGTTCTACATTGTTGGTGTAGGTAGAGTTGAGCAAGTTCTACAATGTTGTGTAGGTAGAGGGTAGAGTTGAGTAAGTTCTACAATGTTGTGTAGGTAGAGGGTAGAGTTGAGTAAGTTCTACAATGTTGTGTAGGTAGAGTTGAGCAAGTTCTACAATGTTGTGTAGGTAGAGGGTAGAGTTGAGTAAGTTCTACAATGTTGTGTAGGTAGAGGGTAGAGTTGAGTAAGTTCTACAATGTTGTGTAGGTAGAGGGTAGAGTTGAGTAAGTTCTACAATGTTGTGTAGGTAGAGGGTAGAGTTGAGTAAGTTCTACAATGTTGTGTAGGTAGAGGGTAGAGTTGAGCAAGTTCTACAATGTTGTGTAGGTAGAGGGTAGAGTTGAGCAAGTTCTACAATGTTGGTTTAGGTAGAGGGTAGAGTTGAGTAAGTTCTACAATGTTGTGTAGGTAGAGGGTAGAGTTGAGTAAGTTCTACAATGTTGTGTAGGTAGAGGGTAGAGTTGAGCAAGTTCTACAATGTTGTGTAGGTAGATTTGAGACTAAACTTGCAGAAGCTCTTTTTTTTGTAGAGACAGCAATGCCTTCAGGCCTCCATGTCAAGCATTCCTCTATAACAAGGTACTAGAACTAGAAGGGTGTTCTTATAGTCGGCACGAGCTAACGAATGGTGCCTTTAAAGGGAAAAAAGACATGGGGGTTGAATATACCCAGGGGGTGGGAGTGAGTTGGCTCAAATCACTGTCATTGGATGTCTTTTGACCTTGGAGACTTCAGAGCGATGCTTCTCAATCCTTTCGATACAAGGGTCGGGGAAAAATCGGGGAAATTAATTCCTTTAGCGATAGAATAGTATATAGGAAAAAAAGTTATCAAATACCCGAAAACAACAAAATTCTCAGAGAAGTCGACGGAAATTCTGAAAGCGCAGAAATCAATTTGTAAAGCTCTAAATAAAACACTATACGACGTTAACACAATTATTTATTTTTTAAAAAGTTATCTTAGCCATAATGTTGCTTTGTGTTTTGTCGAGTGAACTCACTGCACAACGCCATGTGATCAGGTATAATTTAGCCCAGCCTTCGGGTCTCTGGCACTCTCGAAAACAGTATTTCAAATTGTTCTGATTTCTGGCAACTTTTCCTAATCTGGGATATTACTACTCATGCAAATCAAGTTGAATTTTAAAAAAAAGAAGAAACCTGGCAAAATAGCGACACATTTTGATAGCGACAACAAAATAATGACACTTTTTTTTATAGCAGCAACAAAATAATGACATGTTTTGATAGGTGATAGGGAAAACAAAATTATGACAGATGAATAAATTCGGGGGCTTGGGGATTTTGCAGCGGGGCTCAGATCGTCCACTCAGCACGTTATAATCTCTCAAATTGTTATCTAAAATGTTTCTCTAATCTCACGATGGATCTGTTAACAATACAAACATTCTATCAACTCGCTGGTGGTCCACGGAGATTTTAAAAACGATGCAAACGAGATAAGGAATAAGAGAAAGAAAGAAAATTGGAAACGGTTTTGTAACATTTATTTTAGTCCTTCCAAAATTTGGAATTGAAATACGATCGACCAGAAACAATCAGAAAAATGGAGTTGAGGAAAATACCCTACACACCCTTTTAAATCCTTTATATTAACTCGTGGTGTCTGCGGCGGACCGACCTTGCTTGCTTGTCGCCAAAACTTTTGATCGATTTTTAACCCACTTGCTCGCAAGATAGCGAGCTGAAATTTTGCAGGCAGTTTTGTACCGATGATAAAAACAATGTATCAAAATTTCAGATCGATCGCATGTACCGTAATTAAATTATTGATTTTTTAGATTATTTTATTTATTCCTATGTATCATGCTATTTTTTGAGATAGAGCGTCGCGGTGCGTATTATATTGAACAACCTTTCTGTCGCGCAATAAGGTGCGTATTTTATTGACAGCTCTTTTTATAAACATATTCCTGATCGGTGCGCATTATATTAAACAAGTTTTACGACACAACTGCAATTTTGTATTTCTGGATGGTCTGGCGCTGCGTATTATAATGAACATTCTTTTAATTACTTCTCGTACATAAAGGATTTATAGTCAAAAACTTGGTTTTTTACGGGTTTTTCTTATTTCTCATTGTTTCTGGTCGAACGTATTTAAATTTCAACAGCAATTCCTCCCATAAATTGGTGATAGCGGTACATGCACCAATATACTACTCCAGTGCATGTAGAGTTTAGAGTTAGAGCAATCCACGGATTCACCTCGCTTTGGCCAGCTACTGAGACTTCTACCGTGTTCACATTTCGGCTCGCGAAAAATTTAATAAATTAAAAACATTTTGTTTGAAATACATTGGCACCTCTAGATACGTATGCTTCAATATACGAAAAATCGAGGATACGAAGGCCACTGGAAAAAAAAATGTGTTCTAAGATACGAAAAAAAATCCAAGGTACGAAAGGCCACTGGAATAATTTTTTGTTTCAAGATATGCAAAAAAATCCAAGATACGAAAAAACGCACTGCAGACAACCAATGTTCCTTTTAAGGTTCGTTAGCCCGTGTGCAAATTAAAAAAACAAAACAAACTCGTGTGCAAAGCACAGTATCTATTTTTGTCTAATATTTCACAAATTTGCCGCGTGGTAACTCTAAACTGCTGCGCGGCGCCGATCAAATATCTGCGCGGCCGAGCAGCTACACAGCTGAAAGGGAACATTGCTGACAAGACTGGATGTAGCGTGACGTCATTCAACTTGCCACCAACAGTTCTGCTCTCCTATTGTTCAATTCCAGCCTTATTGCTGTGTCACAAATGTGTGTTCGTGCGTGTCATGCATGTTTCTTTTTTACTGTGTAGTTGGTTTGGTGCTGGTGTCGTAAATTCATGAATATTTTCGTGAAATCTTTGGAAAAGCTTGTATTTTTATGGTCACGGCTTCAAAGAAATTAATAGTTAATCGCCTCTCGAAAGGTAAATGTTCACATTTATATACACATTATTTTTCATTCATTTTATTCTGTTTTCATTGTTTTTATTATTATATATGTATTTGTTTTAAAATGTGTACTTTTAAGGATTAAAGAGTCCTATTTTGTTTTTCTATAGTTTACCATGATATTTTCCCTTTTTAGTGTTGTTTCTGTGGGGCTTGGAACGGATTAGGTAATTTACATGTAAATCTTTTTTTGAGATACGAAAGATCCACTGGAACAGATTAATTTCGTATCTCGAGGTACCACTGTATAGACTGTGAAGTATGTTTAACAGGAAAACGCTTATAAAGAAATATTTGTCAGCCGGACATGAAATACGGTACCGACAAACTTCAATGTATTTTAATACACCTTTTTTCTTTGAACATGAAACCGAAATCATTTAACAGAAAAATGTTTTGATTCCTTGAGTTATTGGAATAAGGAAAACACGACCGCAACTCCGAGTTCTTGAAAGATAAAAATGATGCTTTACGATACAATTTAATGGCATCCAAAAGTGACATCGCTTACTTGACCGACTTGTTTCAAAAATTAATGAAAGCAATCTTCGGGTTCAAGGTGATGAACCGAATTTAATAAAAACAAAATTTGCTATTTCTGCATTTGTGATGAAACTTCTTCTTTACATACGATGTTTTGGACGACGGGAATTCAGCCAGTTCCCAAATTTATCAGAAGCAGAAAAAAAGATGAAGACATACTTAAGTATTTCTCATTGCGAGCACTTGGATGATCTCCATTCAGATTTAAATAAACGTTTTGATGATATTTTGAAAACGAACACACCTGATTGGATTTTGGATCCCTTTTCAAGTACAAACACAGGAGCATCTCCATCCCCAGTTACAAGAAGAACTGATGTAACTAACTACACATGATGATTTTAATTTCAAAAGTGGCTTCCAACAACTCTGGTTGCAAAAGGTGAACCCTACGACTTATTCTGAAATACGGGATGTAATTCAACAGTTCTTGATTCATATCATAGTTAGTGACACGCGGATTCAGTGCATTAACCAATTTATTAGAAACCGATTGCAAATACTCAATCGCCCCACCCCCACCCACCCACGGTCAACGACGCAGATTTCAACTGTTCAAGAAAAGTTGACCGCGTACCACTGAGGTAAGTATTGTTAGAAGTTTCCATGAGCTAACCATGAAAATGTCTTCTAGCAGCAAGTTGTTATTTCTCTTAGGTCTTTAAATATGGGAAAGTAAAGACACAGCGGCGAAAACACCCAATGCCCTAAAATAGTGTTTTTTTTACGCCGACTCCCCCCCCCCACACACAGACCCCTTGATGACAACCAGCATTGAATATAATTTTATTTATGTCCACTGACCCTAATTACTCGCACAGATTTCCACTTCAACCCCGACACACCCTCACACACACTGAACTCCGACACACCCTCGACACACTGAACTCCGACACACCCTCACGCACACTGAACTCCACACACCCTCACACACACATAACTCCGACACACCCTCACGCACACTGAACTCCGACACACCCTCACGCACACTGAACTCCGCCACACCCTCGAACATACAAGAGCGACGAACCTTCACAAACACAACTGTGACACAACCTAACAAACACACAACTCCGACACACCCTCACGCACACTGAACTCCGACACACCCTCGAACATACAAGAGCGACGAACCTTCACAAACACAACTATGACACAACCTAACAAACACACAACTCCGACACACCCTCATGCACATTGAACTCCGACACAGCTTCACGCACACTGAACTCCGACACACCCTCACACACACAGAACTCCACACACCCTCACGCACACTGAACTCCGACACACCCTCACACACACAGAACTCCACACACCCTCACGCACACTGAACTCCGACACACCCTCACGCACACTGAACTCCGACACACCCTCACGCACACAGAACTCCACACACCCTCACACACACAGAAATCCACACACCCTCACACACACAGAACTCCACACACCCTCACGCACACTGAACTCCGACACACCCTCACACACACTGAACTCCGCCATACCCTCACGCACACTGAACTCCACACACCCTCACACACACAGAACTCCACACACTCTCACGCACACTGAACTCCGACACACCCTCACACACACTGAACTCCGCCATACCCTCACGCACACTGAACTCCACACACCCTCACACACACAGAACTCCACACACCCTCACGCACACTGAACTCCGACACACCCTCACGCACACTGAACTCCGACACACCCTCACGCACACTGAACTCCTACACACCCTCGACACACTGAACTCCGACACACCCTCACGCACACTGAACTCCTACACACCCTCGACACACTGAACTCCGACACACCCTCGACACACTGAACTCCGACACACCCTCACGCACACTGAACTCCTACACACCCTCGACACACTGAACTCCGACACACCCTCGACACACTGAACTCCGACACACCCTCACTCACACTGAACTCCGACACACCCTCGAACATACAAGAGCGACGAACCTTCACAAACACAACTGTGACACAACCTAACAAACACACAACTGCGATACACCCTCACACACACAAAACTCTTAGGGCCACTATGAGTCTCCAAACTTGGATGCGACTCCGTCAACATCGCTGGTCAATAGCAAAACAAACCTGCCACCTGGGCCGTGGAGCCAGTAACGAAATTACGACGCCCAATCTGTTAACGCGACTCCGAATTACGATCTCAGACATTCTTTTATAACTCCCCAAAGAAAATGGACTGAAGATAACGTCATCTCTAATGAGGTTCTCGTCAGTCATTTAAAAAAAAATTCCAAACGTCATCCCAATATTTTAACTGGACCCTTGATCATTTCAAGACAAGTTCGTGATACAAATAACAACTGTACTACGTGAAACATAAGAAAGAAATCATGAAATGGTTCATTTTCACGGATCGCCTGTTCAAACATGTCTGAAAATTTTAATTTCAGAACCAGCAAATTGAAACATTTATATATTAATATATAAATTACGTTTTCTGACTCCTATAACGTGTAAGGAATTATGCGCTGTGGCCAGTTTCATCATTGGAGCTATCCACAAGTCGGTCAAGTCTAGAACTTTTGTGCCAGGGCTATCGTTCGCTCCACCCTGATTTTCTCGAGACCACGGCTTTCTCCTTTCTGGATGAATACAGTAACTTTTACATACGGTGCTCATTAGAGAGTCGAAAAGGTCCACACGATTGTAGGGCTGGATGTGGGAATAGGAAGAGCGTGTCGATTGAGCCCTCCAGGAAAAGCGTGTCATCCCAAAATTTGAATGGAGTTAAAATATCGCGGGATATCAGAAGCAGAAGTGAAATGATACAAGCCACTGGAAGGACCTGCAGCTACTCGTAAATCCAAGATCTTGTGACGTGCACACGTGTTTCGTTCTATGTGCAATGACTTTAGTATGCAATACTATCTTACTTTGTCAAATGCCCACTATTTATAGTATGCAACCATCTCTAGTTTCATCCGATGTCTACTAATTTTCGGTATGCAATAATCTCTTTTTTTTGGTTCAGTTTTGTATATCACAACACTTGCACCAAACAGCTGCATGCAACTATTACCACAGCTGCACATATTTCCAAACAGCTGCACCTATTACCACAGCTGCACCTATTACCACAGCTGCACCTATTGCCAAACAGCTGCACCTATTACCGCAGCTGCACATATTGCCAAACAGCTGCACCTATTTCGAAACACTTGAACAGTTTCCAAACAGCCGCACCTATTTCCAAACAGCCGCACATATTGCCAAACAGCTGCACCCATTGACACACAGTTGCACCTCGCGGCTCAACGCCCAACAAATGATGGCGCCCCCCCCACAGCCACTACGCACGGTGCAAGTAAAGCTGCTCAGCACCCTATGTAATCCGGGATGCTCTGTTGGTGGGGCACGGGTGGCTTGGTGTGAGGGTCGGTCGGAGAGAAAACAAATGGCGGAAGTCGGTGACGAGAGTGTGAGAGAGGGAGGGGGCGTGAGAGGGAGGCACACAGGCACGTGTTGAATGTAGAGGGACCCGGGGTGTTGGCATCATTGAAATGATCCCCACGTAACATCCTGCGCCAGTTTTATTAGTATCACACGACGAGATCTAGAGCCAAGCAAAGAACTGGATCAAATCTGAACAGAAGAATTGGAGTACTAGCAATGAGCAGGCTAAGGTCTGGCTGAAATCTGAACAGATGAATCGGGGAACTAGCAGGCTAAGGGCTGGATGAAATCTGAAAAGATGAATTGGAGTACTAGGAAGCGAAGATCTGGCTCAAAACTGAAGAAATAAACTGTTCTGCAGCGTTTAACATGATAAAAATGGAAACAAAATAAAAAAATAATGATAACAAAATGTTAAAATTTACGCTAAATTACCATAGCACAAACATTTTTTTTAATGACCTAAGCTGTGAACAATTATTGACCATGCTTCAAACGTCCACTATAATATTAAAATTGTCTGCAGTAGCCAGCAGCTATATGAGTAGACAGATCAATTCAAGAGTATACAGGATTACTATCTATAACAATGCATGAAAGTCTCAATCCAGTTCAGCCCTAAAGGGAGAATAGGATACATATAATACTGTATACATATTATTATTCATTTATTTTATTCTCTTTTCATTTTTTAATTGTTATTTATTTATTTGTTTTATAATGTGTACTTTTAAGGACTGGAGAGTCCTACTTTGTTTTTCTATAGTTTACCATGATTTCCCCCCATTTTTTTAGTGTTGTGTCTGTGTGGCTTGGAACGGATTAGGTATTTTACATGTGATTCTTTGATCGAGATACGAAAGATCCAAGATACGAAAGCCACCCCGGAGCGGATTAATTTCGTATCTCGAGGCACCCCTGTAGTTACTTTATTTTTGGTGTTCAAAATGTAATCCACCGATACCCCGCAGAAACATTGATATACCTACGGCCCTCAAGGTGCCGAGAACCCATTTGCGGGCCATATTTCAGAACTAGAATGTCTGGGGACCACTTTCTTATACGTTTCCGAAAATACACGGAACTCTTAAAGTTAAAGCTAACCGCAGTCATCATCCCCTTCAACCAGCTTTGGGAACTGGTCAATCCCAGACAATAACTGGCTGGCCGTTGTTGCCTCAACCCCGTTGTTTATGGTCTCACACCACCCCCAACCCTGTTCAATCCCCTCCAGTATCGCGCACTGTTGTTGGGCCTAAAAAAAGCTCGCGTCCCTGCTAATTGATTGGTTGGTGTCAACTCCTTCATTTGCCCCAACCTTCCCTTATCACACATCAGCTGTTCGGGTGTTTGTTTAAAGCACCGATAACTGGGTGCACATAGGATACTCCATGGAACAAAACAACCAAACAAGCAAAAGTTGGGCCAGGTATTTCAGGTGCTCATAAACCAGCTGGCATTTACCGAGTGACATAGTTAGGGTCAGGGTGAGCCAAGTCGTTTTAGCTGTAAATGATTTCGATCCTTAAAATAAAATAAAAAATCAAAGTATGAACGAAACACATTGAGTACCAGAAAATCGTCTCAGCTTGTAGGTAATTGGTAAACAACCGAAGCTCTGGTAAGCTTAATGAAGGGCATAGAGCACGCGGAGGTCCACGTAAGCGCTACAAGGATACACTCAAAACTGCACTAAAGGCCTTTGAGATTGGACATGACTCCTGGGAGGCAGCAGTCAGTGACCGAGCCCCCTGGCGCTCTATGATACGGAATGGCGCAGCTGTCTGTGAGGCTAATAGACAACAAGCTGCCAAGACCAAACGTCAAGCCAGGAAGGACCGTGTACAAAACCCTCCTGAAGGGATCCCATCCATCTCTTGTCCGACATTCGGACGCAAATTTCGTGCAAGAATAGGGCTAATAAGCCACCAGTGGACACACATAGTGGCCTAGCACTGGACTAATATGATGGGAGTGGTCATCGTCGACTACGACGGATGAACAACAACGAAAACAAGATTTGATGAAGCATTGGTAAATATTAACTCTACTATAGATCTGACAGTGGATTGTAGGCATAAACTTTACAATACATCTAACAGTGAATGTTTAACATGAACTGGAAAGAGCTATGTAACAAAATAAATTCCACGCTCTCTGATGCACCTCTGTGAAGTTTTATTTTTCGCGCTAATAAATGAATGAGAGCTTAAAATCCCCGAAAGCTCGAGTCACTGGGAACTTGACGCCTTGCACGCACTGCGCACCGGGGTGCGCTTTCATTCCCCGCTTCTCCCCGGTCGCCCAAGCAGCCACCAACTGAACACGAAAGATCATAAAAACCATGCTCTAATTTGATGCGATGACCGATTGTCCTTTAACGTACACATGTACGTGTTGTTGGAATCAGATCTCAACTAACGTGGATTATTTAACACGCTCATTTCCCAACAATACCCCGTCAATCAGACATATGTAGATAATCACTGTAGCCATCCACCCGAAGTTGTAAAACTCATTTTAAGTCAAAACTCACAGCACGATCGTTGTAAAGTAATAAAATATATGGTCTTGTGGCTCGTTGGTGACATCTGTATTGGGAAGTAGCATGAAAACAAACAAAAAAACAACTTAAAGATTCTGTAAACATTAAATTCTTACCTTGAAGTGCCTCGTCTTGATCTTTGGTCTCCACCTAAACAAAAACATACATACGTTAAAATTCAGTTTAAATAATCCCTCATTTAAAAGAAATATTTTTAAACCCAGACTTTTATTCTTCTTAACTAGTGATGGCGAAAATATAACATGCGTGCCACAGCCGGCACGCAACTAAAATACTACTTCCTTAATCGAACCACTTTTCTGGCACTTTGTGTAGGCAATTTGCTATAGAAAAGTTGGTTCAGATTGAATTTTGGGCACGCGGCCCCAAAAAGGTTCGCCATCACTCTTCTAAACTGTATTTTGTAATCATGACATGGCTACTTGCTTATATTTGATATCATTTTTATCGAATCTGGCTAGAAAAATTACCTACACGATATGATCTGCGTTATTGTTAAAGGATTTTAAACTCTTGATAAAATAAACGATATCTAAAAACTCAACATCTTCGCCATTACATAATATTGTATCCTCACAGATCATTTGGCTAAAACCTGGTAATAAATAATTAAAAATGATCGTATTTTTAAAAATTATGTTCCCTCTTTTTGCAATCGGGAACCACACACACACACAACACACACCAAAAAAAATATATTTCCACAAACATTTCTTGTGTAACGGTTTTCGAATAAGAAATGAATGGAATTAAATTTCAAGCTGGTAGTCTTGTATTGCTATGCACCATCTACCAGCAGACACCATCTACCAGCAGACACCATCTACCAGCAGACACCACCTACCAGCAGAAACCATCTACCAGCAGACACCATCTACCAGCAGGCACATTCTGCCAGCAGACACCTTCCACCAACAGGCACCATCTACCAGCAGACACCATCTACCAGGAGGTACTAATATGTCCAGTTCTCATAAACCACATCTACCAGTGGTTGGTTCTCATATAAAAACAAAACGTGCACAATTTCCCTTTACACCGTCCATCAGTGGAAGATGTATATTTCCCTAATGGCCAAATGCCAGTTGACAGTTTGTCTCGTGTCCCTAAAGGACAGCTACCCGCGGGGTCATTTGTTAGACTGGACGGCGACCATACCAGCTATTCCTGTTGTGGTCATTGATCTTCACAGGCAAAGTGTCCACCCCCCCCCCACCTTCCACCCCCCCCCCGGGCCAAAGAGATCATCTGACCAGATAGGGGGTCAAATCGAGGGCATCAATCTCGGGTTTCCTCACTTCGGAGGACCTCACGTAGGCGGGAGATGGGCCGAGACGCAGCCCTCACAGCGAGGTTGCTGAACCACTTCCACACCAAAAGCCTTAGAAAAATTATCAATATAAAATGGCAGGAAAAAGTTCCAGACATCAAAATATTAGCAAGGTCAGGACTCCCCAGCATCCACACTAGCCTCATGCAACGCCAACTACGCTGGGCGGGACATCTAGTGCGCATGCCCGACCATCGCCTCCCCAAGAGTCTCTTCTACGGTGAGCTTACAGAAGGGCATAGAGCACGCGGAGGTCCACCTAAGCGCTACAAGGATTCACTTAAAACTGCTCTGAAGGCCTTCGACATCGGACACGATTCCTGGGAAGCAGCAGCCAGTAACCGAGCCCTCCTGAAGGGATCGCATCCATCTCTTGTCCGACATGCGGACGCCTTTTTCGTGCCAAAATAGGGTTAATAAGCCACCAGAGGACACATGTAGCGGCCCAGCAAATATGATGAGAGTGGTCATCGTCGACCACGACGGACGAACAACAACAGCAGACAGGTAAGATATCCAAACCTGCCCAGCGTATGGCCAGCCCACACTAGCAGACAGGTAAGACATCCAAACCTGCCCAACGTATGGCCAGCCCACACTAGCAGACAGGTAAGACATCCAAACCTGCCCAACATATGGCCAGCCCACACTAGAAGACAGATAAGACATCCAAACCTGCCCAACGTATGGCCAGCCCACACTAGCAGACAGGTAAGACATCCAAACCTGCCCAACGTATGGCCAGCCCACACTAGCAGACAGGTAAGCCATCCAAACCTGCACAACTTATGGCCACCCCACTCCACACTAGCAGACAGGTAAGACATCCAAACCTGCACAACGTTTGGTCACGACGCCATCACCCCAGCCCAGTGCTCGTGTACAGCAGCTTGTGCTATAGGGGCTGGTACGGGAGCCACGTGAAGCCCTTACATTAGGATAATTTGTGTGCAAATTGATTTTCATGAGTTGGCATTAGTCGCATGGCTTCTCGCGTCCAAAGCCCACGTGACGCCATGTCCAGCCAACACGACCGGTTCAATTTGTCTGTTCGTGCGTAACGTAAAGGAAAGTACATTAACAATAAAAAAAAATATTAAAAAATACTCCCTCAAATATCTTTCTACCATTTTGCGTATTCCTTACAACCGCACACACACAAACACGCAGACACAACTGCAATGCGCAGTGAAGCGAGAGACACAGCTCTTTCAATTAAGAGTCCCTTATGATTACTTGAAGTACTCATTTGTAACACTGTAAGTCACTGGTATCCCAGACATCACGCTTCTAGTTCCTGGTCTAGTGCCTTCTCAGATAATCTTGTCAACAATCGTTGTGTCAGACATCGCATCACGTGTAATCTAATCAACAATCATTGTGTCAGACATCACATCACGTGTAAGCTAACCAGCAATCGTTGTGTCAGACATCACATCACGTGTAAGCTATTCAACAATCGTTGTGTCAGACATAACATCAGGTATAATCGAATCTCGTTGTGTCAGACATCACATCACGTGTAAGCTATTCAACAATCGTTGTGTCAGACATCACATCACGTGTAAGCTATTCAACAATCGTTGTGTCAGACATCACATCACGTGTAAGCTATTCAACAATCGTTGTGTCAGACATCACATCACGTGTAAGCTATTCAACAATCGTTGTGTCAGACATCACATCACGTGTAATCTAATCTCGTTGTGTCAGACATCACATCACGTGTAATCTAACCAACAATCGTTGTGTCAGACATCACATCACGTGTAATCTAATCTCGTTGTGTCAGACATCACATCACGTGTAAGCTATTCAACAAACGTTGTGTCAGACATCACATCACGTGTAATCTAATCTCGTTGTGTCAGACATCACATCACGTGTAAGCTATTCAATAATAGTTGTGTCAGACATCACATCACGTGTAATCTATTCAATAATAGTTGTGTCAGACATCACATCACGTGTAATCTATTCAATAATAGTTGTGTCAGACATCACATCACGTGTAATCTAATCTCGTTGTGTCAGACATCACGTGTAATTATCACCAACAATCGGTGTGTCGGACATCACATCACGTGTAATGCTAAGGTTGATTATCATGCCCCGACCACACTTTTATTAGTGTACAGATTACAATACACATATTTAAACTAATTTATTTAAACACAAATAAGGAACATAACAGTTTTATTAATTTTTAAACTAAAAATCTTGCTCGTTGAAATGCAGCAGCAGTGATTCTATGAGACAAACGTCTAGACTCCGAGCTTTAAGTAGCCAGGCCGCCTTGACACGGATTATGCGTCAGGTTAATTTGACACGGCTTGACATTATGTCCATGTACGCCCTTATAATTCAAAACTAGGAGGTTGTATGTGGTGCTAGGAGAAAGGAGTTTTAAAAAAAACAACAACTCGTTGACTGATGATAGACGTGTACATGAGACGACTTAGTCGGGTCTTCAATAATGGACAGCGTAAATGAGTTATGGGAAGGAGGGCATCGTAGATTCAAGTGTTTCTAGAAGAATCTTTAATTTTTATTATCATTTTTTATACTAATATTGTCAATTCTAAATATCTACACTTAGAAAGTTGAAATTGTGAATTATTGATAACAAATTTCTCATTTCGAAATAAAAGCTATAAAATTATGAGAAAAAAAAAGAAATGATTAATTTTACATAACTAAACAAATTTTGTAAAAGTAAGACTATAATTTTATGGGAAAAGATGATAAATTCAACATAACTAAACACATAAAGCTGTATAAAAAAACAACAACTGATGTGAGAGGATGATCTGTTCTACAAAGCTAGACGTAGAAAGCCTTAAAGTTATTATTTTATTTTTTTAAAATGCTAAACTTACGTCTTTCATTTCCTCTTCTGTTGATGGTCCATCAGCGATGACGTAATCTTCCGGTCTGTTGAGAGGAATTTATAGATGATAAGAAAACGGAAAATTCAAATGATTCTTTGCTTCATTACGTAAATACCGACAAAGTAAACCACTGCTGGTTATAAGTGTTTTCAGGCTAAAACAGAAGGAATGGTTTGCTGGTCTGCTTTCAACAAGAACGATCGACTATCAACAAAGTTCTGTGTAAAGACATGATCAAGTGAATGCATATATACGTGCCAGACACATGCCAACGTTAGGGTTCTTGTATAGACACAACATGTCAAGACACATGCCAACGTTAGGGTTCTTGTATAGACACAACATGTCAAGACACATGCCAACGTTAGGGTTCTTGTATAGACACAACATGTCAAGACACATGCCAACGTTAGGGTGTATGTCAAGAAGCCATTGTAATGCTCTTGATATTTGTTTGTGGGACGGCCAGCTTAAATAGAAAGAAAACAAATTGCGTTATTTATTTTCAAAATTTAAATTGAAGTTTGGTTTACATGCCATTCAAATCTTTAGGCTACTAGAAGTGTCCATCTAATATGGGGCCATCCATCAAGTACGTCACGCTCCAGGGGGTGGGGAGGGGTGTAAGAAAGTGTGACGGGGGAGGGGGTTCCGGCCATGTGTGACGTCAAGGTGTCTTATATTAAATTTTAATTACCGGTATCCTGTTAATTAAAAAAAATTGTGTTCGAAAGTGTGACGTACTTTAGTCCCAAAATTTGTGACAGGGTGAGGGGGTTAAAAAGGGTTACAAAAAATAGCGTGACGTACTTTAAGGACGGCTCCCATCCAGCATGGTCTCGTTTGGCATAACTCATTTTAAAACATAAGTATTTTGATTTTTAGTGCGTTTAAACTAATTTAAACAAAGAAATCATATTTCTTCTCTTTCTAATTTTAGAATGCATTTTAATTCTGTATGAAATGAGAGACATAGTCAAAGATCGTGAAGCGAGAGAAGAAAATATCAAGTAGTTGACAAAACACACATCGTCACGTTGTTAGCAATGATATTTTATTAATGTTTTATTGTGATATTGACAAAACAACTAAAAATAAATGATTGAAGTCAGGAAAAAAAGAAAATTAATTACACCACATAAAAAACATGGCAGCAAAAAAACAACAGCCAACAACAATGAAAACCAACAACAACACCCAACAACGACAACCAACAAACACATCCAAAAATAACACCAACAACGACGACCAACAAACACATCCAAAAATGACACCAACAACGACAACCAACAAACACATCCAAAAATGACACCAACAACGACAACCAACAAACACATAAAAAAACAAACCCGTAAAAACAAAGTTTTTGAGTATAAATCCCTTATATATGAGACATAACTAACAGTATTGATTATTTTCAAACATTTACAGACTGAATCTGTCTTAACTCAAGTTTGCTTCATAACCCCGGGGAGAGGGGAAAAGTCTGGTCACCGATTCGCTTGACCGAGCTCAGCGTGACACGTAAAATGTAAACAAAAGCGCCGCGGTGCTTCGATGGGCCGCCTCAACGCGTCTACTCAATTTTTCACGTGGAAAAAAAACAATAACAAACAGTGAATTTAAATTACATACCTCATATAAGGATAAACTAAAAATGCATTAATTTAATTAAGGTACGATCGATCGATCTGAAATTTTGATACGATGCATTGTTAGGTGAGTCGGGTCCGTGTGCCAAATTTCAGCTCGATCGGATCACTGGAAGTGGGTCATTTTCGACTTTTCTTTTTCCGCCCGCCCAGCCCAAGGCAGAGATGATGAGATGATGACTGAGACGGCCGCGAAGTTAATATAAGGGATTTAATAAAACAAACCCGTAAAAACAAAGTTTTTGACTATAAATCCCTTATATATGAGACATAACTAACAGTATTGATTATTTTCAAACATTTACAGACTGACACCGAGTGATGTCCCTTGTCTTTAATAAATGGGGGTGGGATGCGAGGGGGTGTTGGCACGACGGTCGGCGTCAACACGACGGTCGGCGTCAACTCAAACTCACGTGGAACTGGGCAGAAAAAAAACAATAACAAACAGTGAATTTTGAATTACATACCTCATATAAGGATAAACTAAAAATGCTCTAATTTAATTACGGTACGTTCGATCGATCTGAAATTTTGATACAATGCATTGTTAGGTTAGACGGGTCCGTGTTCCAAATTTCAGTTCGATCGGATCATGGGAAGTGGGTCATTTTTTACTTCTGTTTTTCCGCCCGCCCGCCCGCCGAGCCCAAGACAGAGAGAGAGAGAGAGAGAGAGAGAGAGAGACGGCCGCGAAGTTAATATAAGGGATTTAAAAATGACACCAACAACGACAACCAACAAACACATCCAAAAATAACACCAACAACGACAACCAACAAACACATCCAAAAATAACACCAACAACGACAACCAACAAACACATCCAAAAATGACACCAACAACGACAACCAACAAACACATCCAAAAATAACACCAACAACGACAACCAACAAACACATCCAAAAATGACACCAACAACGACAACCAACAAACACATCCAAAAATGACACCAACAACGACAACCAACAAACACATAAAAAATGACACCAACAACGACAACCAATAAACACATCCAAAAATAACACCAACAACGACAACCAACAAACACATCCAAAAATAACACCAACAACGACAACCAACAAACACATCCAAAAATAACACCAACAACGACAACCAACAAACACATCCAAAAATAACACCAACAACGACAACCAACAAACACATCCAAAAATAACACCAACAACGACAAGCAAACAAACACATCCAAAAATAACACCAACAACGACAACCAAAAAAAAACATCCAAAAATGACACCAACAACGACAAAAAAAAACATCCAAAAATAACACCAACAACGATAACCAACAAACACATCCAAAAATAACACCAACAACGACAACCAACAAACACATCCAAAAATAACACCAACAACGACAACCAACAAACACATCCAAAAATAACACCAACAACGACAACCAACAAACACATCCAAAAATAACACCAACAACGACAACCAAAAAAAAACATCCAAAAATGACACCAACAACGACAACAACAAAAAAACATCCAAAAATAACACCAACAACGACAACCAACAAACACATCCAAAAATAACACCAACAACGACAACCAACAAACACATCCAAAAATAACACCAACAACGACAACCAACAAACACATCCAAAAATAACACCAACAACGACAACCAACAACACATCCAAAAATAACACCAACAACGACAACCAACAAACACATCCAAAAATAACACCAACAACGACAACCAACAAACACATCCAAAAATAACACCAATAACACGCAAAAACAACGACGGCAGGAGCAACAGCTACTACAACGACATCCAACAACGCAGCTACAATAATAGCAACAATAAAATACATGAGCCCAAGAATTATTTTTAAAAAACAACAACAACAAAACACCCACTTTGAGTTCAGTATTACTTTATGTCCAGACATCCCTGATAGTACACGCCAGTATGGCCCTTGGCTAAAACTTAAAGTGGAAGGATAACGACCCTGTCACTTCCAGATGGTAAAAATATTCTAGAATTAGCCTTCAGATTTGCATGAAATCTGGCGAAGCAGTTTGAACAGGAAGTAACAGTACCCTTGGCAACAGACGAGCACAAAATAAACGAAATGTAATAAAATGAGATGTGTGGACAACGATATAGCAGTGAGTCGACAATCCGAGGATACACAGGGACAACCGACTGCTACTTGGCTTCATGGAGATTTTAACTGGTTTAGTTTAGCATAAAAGAACTTCTTTGCATAGCTTCTGCACTTATGAACAACAAAACATGACCACCCCGGTGCTCTTCAAGAAAATAAAGGAACATTTTTTAAACAAGATTATTCGAGACCAGGTTGACTTTGACGAAATGTAAACTTAGGTGCCCTATTTGTTGAACTAGGTCATACATAGGTACCCTATTCGATGAACTAGGTCATATATATGTGTGCTATTTGTTGAACTAGGTCATAGAAAGGTGTCCTATTTGGTGAACTAGATTATTACAAATAGGTGTCCTATTTGGTAAACTAGGTCCTACATAGGTGTCCTACTTGGTGAACTATATAGGTCATACATAGACACTCTATTCGATGAATTAGGTCATATATATGTGTCCTATTCGGCGATCTATGTAACACATAAGTGCCCTATGCGGTGATCTGGGTCATACATAGGTTCCCGTCCTATTTGTTGAACTGGGTTCTTCCAAGACTAGCTCATACTTGATAACACTGACGACACTCTGTTGAACTGGGTTCTTCCAAGACTAGCTCATACTTGATAACACTGACGACACTCTGTTGAACTGGGTTCTTCCAAGACAAGACCATACTTGATAACACTGACGACACTCTGTTGAACTGGGTTCTTCCAAGACAAGACCATACTTGATAACACTGACGACACTCAACTTAATTCAATAGTTGTCGCGTCTATTCAACGTTGACTTTAAGCAAATAGTCAGCCGTCAGACACAAGAAAGATCTGCTCGTTGTTTTGGGAAAGGGGATAAATCCATCATGGAACTACCTAAATAACGGCTGCAGTAATTCTTGAAATGTCGACGCTTATGTCCAATATGCCCCAAGCCCGACCCAAGAAGTGGACAGTGAGACAGTACATCTGTGGCCATGCCCCTTGCCAACCACCGCGGAGGAGGGAGACTCGACAAGCTCGGACATGAACGGCTGAAGAGACCAGGCGGTAAAGGGACGTAACACGTCCGGGACCTCGGGTAAACGCGGTTAACTGTTTACGGATTCTGCATTTTTCATGCTCTGATTGAATCTACGGAGCTGAGATTCAATAAAGATCGGTTCCCCCAGCTGTTCAATTATCGGTCTAAATCACATCTTTCGTTTTGTCCATAAGACAGGGCACGCGGTCCCCCTGCCACGGATGAACCCCACTGGCCGCTGTCTTGCTATCAATAATATAACCACTGTTGTTGTTTCAGCTTCCCTCAAAAGAGAGCGCATTTCAAAACCAGTGTTCTTTGATATGGATTTATTTCTACACTAATTAATAGAGAGCGTATCAGCATAAGATGATTTCAGAAGGTAGGTTCATGCCGTCCGTGTCCTCATCTTGAATACTGGTGTGGTCGTGGGAGAAATGTTCACTATCTTGCTTTGGCCCTTGGCATCAAATGCTTGTGATTTCCATCTGCATCGAATGCTTGTGACCATTGGCTACTAAATCCCAATCATGTCCCACATTTTACAGAAGTTTTTTTTTCCAATGAGAACAAATGATATGTGTGTGGGGTGGGGGTCGATTTGACAGTCACCAACCAAAGACATTTTCGGTTCACTTAGTTGATGTCAAGTTTATTTGGAATATATTTTTTTAAAGATTTGTTTCTAGGAATACGGAAGATAAGGCCAAGTACAGGCCGGAGCGATACGGTCAATGTTCTACCGTACTAGTCATTCCTCTATGTTCTATACACAACTGTACTGCAGTCATTGTACAATAACTGTACTAGTCATTACTCATTTTCTTATTTTCTATACTCAACTGTATTGCATTCACTGCTCTATACCATACTGTACTGCAGTCATTGCTCTATACCCTACTGTACTGCGGTCATTACCCTATATATTCTCTACCAGTGATGGCGAACGTATGGCACGCGTGCTCATCAGCCGGCACGCGACTAAAATATTACTTCCTTAATCAAACCAGCTAAGCCAAAACCCAATTTTCGGGTTTCATTGGAGTGTTGGCACTTTGCTATTAATAAGTGGGTTTGGGGTTGAATTTTGGGCACGCGGCCCCCAAAAAAGTTCGCCACCACTAGTTTATACCCTACTGTACTGCAGCCATTATCCTATATTCTATACCCTACTGTACTGCAGCCATTACCCTATATTCTATACCCTACTGTACTGCAGCCATTACCCTATATTCTATACCCTACTGTACTACAGCCATCACCCTATATTCTATACCCTACTGTACTGCAGCCATTACCCTATATTCTATACCCTACTGTACTGCAGCCATTACCCTATATTCTATACCCTACTGTACTGCAGCCATTACCCTATATTCTATACCCTACTGTACTGCAGCCATTACCCTATATTCTATACCCTACTGTACTGCAGCCATTACCCTATATTTTATACCCTTCTGTACTGCAGCCATTACCCTATATTTTATACCCTACTGTACTGCAGCAATTACCCTATATTCTTTACCCTACTGTACTGCAGCCATTACCCTATATTCTATACCCTACTGTACGGCAGCCATTACCCTATATTCTATATACTACTGTACTGCAGCCATTACCCTGTATTTTATACCTTACTGTACTGCAGCCATTACCCTATATTTTATACCCTACTTTACTGCAGCCATTACCCTATATTCTATACCCTACTGCACTGCAGCCATTACCCTATATTCTATACCCTACTGTACTGCAGCCATTACCCTATATTCTATACCCTACTGTACTGCAGCCATTACCCTATATTCTATACCCTACTGTACTGCAGCCATTACCCTATATTCTATACCCTACTGTACTGCAGCCATTACCCTATATTCTATACCCTACTGTACTGCAGCCATTACCCTATATTTTATACCCTACTATACTGCAGCCATTACCCTATATTCTTTATCTTACTGTACTGCAGCCATTACCCTATATTCTATACCCTACTGTACTGCAGCCATTACCCTATATTCTATATACTACTGTACTGCAGCCATTACCCTATATTTTATACCTTACTGTACTGCAGCCATTACCCTATATTTTATACCCTACTTTACTGCAGCCATTACCCTATATTCTATACCCTACTGTACTGCACCCATTACCCTATATTCTATACCCTACTGTACTGCAGCCATTACCCTATATTCTTTACCCTACTGTACTGCAGCCATTATCCTATATTCTATACCCTACTGTACTGCAGCCATTACCCTATATTCTATATACTACTGTACTGCAGCCATTACCCTATATTTTATACCTTACTGTACTGCAGCCATTACCCTATATTTTATACCCTACTTTACTGCAGCCATTACCCTATATTCTATACCCTACTGTACTGCACCCATTACCCTATATTCTATACCCTACTGTACTGCACCCATTACCCTATATTCTATACCCTACTGCACTGCAGCCATTACCCTATATTCTATACCCTACTGTACTGCAGCCATTACCCTATATTCTATACCCTACTGTACTGCAGCCATTACCCTATATTCTATACCCTACTGTACTGCAGCCATTACCCTATATTCTATACCCTACTGTACTGCAGCCATTACCCTATATTCTACACCCTACTGTACTGCAGCCATTACCCTATATTTTATACCCTACTGTACTGCAGCCATTACCCTATATTCTTTATCTTACTGTACTGCAGCCATTACCCTATATTCTATACCCTACTGTACTGCAGCCATTACCCTATATTCTATATACTACTGTACTGCAGCCATTACCCTATATTTTATACCTTACTGTACTGCAGCCATTACCCTATATTTTATACCCTACTTTACTGCAGCCATTACCCTATATTCTATACCCTACTGTACTGCACCCATTACCCTATATTATATACCCTACTGTACTGCAGCCATTACCCTATATTCTTTACCCTACTGTACTGCAGCCATTATCCTATATTCTATACCCTACTGTACTGCAGCCATTACCCTATATTCTATATACTACTGTACTGCAGCCATTACCCTATATTTTATACCTTACTGTACTGCAGCCATTACCCTATATTTTATACCCTACTTTACTGCAGCCATTACCCTATATTCTATACCCTACTGTACTGCACCCATTACCCTATATTCTATACCCTACTGTACTGCACCCATTACCCTATATTCTATACCCTACTGTACTGCACCCATTACCCTATATTCTATACCCTACTGTACTGCAGCCATTACCCTATATTTTATACCCGACTGTACTGAAGTCGTGTGAGTTGTTTTGAGTATCCCGGGTTTCTTTGCAGTGGAGTCGAGAGTCGACATGCGCCAAAAAACTAAGATTGTTTTCAATAAGGGTTTAGATTTAGAACCTCTGGCGTATTACCAACTTGTTTTATTATGAACGTCTGACGTAGACACCAGATTTTGTAAGCCAATATCTTGTCCAACATTTCAGTAACGTTTCTTTTTAATGAACAAAGAATATCTTGCAGGAGGATACTTTAGCGATATCTGCAGCGTTATTCGTGAAATACGACAAGTAAGGGATGTTGAAATAGTTGACCGTGGTGGGGGAGGGGGATTTAGACTGGAGTCAATGGTCTAATCATTTTAATTTGGTCTTGTCAAGTCAAACTCACCTAATAATTCCAAACTGATTTCATATCAAATCAAACTAACAAACATAATTTCATGTTGATTTCATTTCATCGTGTCCAACTCACCTTATAATTTCTCCGTACTCGTCCGTCTTCATCTTCTCCTCCACGTAGGGGAACATTGGGTAGGATTTCTTGGCCTGCTTGAAGAAGCCCGTCCTCGCCTTGCCCTGGGGGGTGGGACAGAACAATGGGATCAACCAATCAATACACGGGAGACTACTCTATACACTGCAGCACTCTCCCATTCCCAGGGACAAACGGGGTTAAATGTTGTCTCGTCGGGCTATCAGATACAAACTATTTGGCTATATACAAGATTTTAAATGATATCTTTTGCAATTGTTTGAAAAATATGTTTGTACAGCAGACCCTGTTCAGCGTTAGAATTAAATGGCAATTACCCCCCCCCACCCCCCATTAAAAAAATAAATAAATAAAATAAATAAAAATTGATTGGAATAAAATACAATCACAATGAAATATCAATCACACGTTAGAATGAAATATCAATCACACGTTAGAATGAAATATCAATCACACGTTAGAATGAAATATCAATCACACGTTATAATGAAATATCAATCACACGTTAGAATGAAATATCAATCACGCGTTAGAATGAAATATCAATCACGCGTTAGAATGAAATACCAATCACGCGTTAGAATGAAATATCAATCACGCGTTAGAATGAAATATCAATCACACGTTAGAATGAAATATCAATCACACGTTAGAATGAAATATCAATCACACGTTAGAATGAAATATCAATCACACGTTAGAATGAAATATCAATCACACGATAGAATGAAATGACAGTCACAGGTTATACGTAGAAACAACTGACATCAGAGTAACACCTCGACCTTGTTACTACTGACATCAGATTAATATATTAACCTAGTTTCAACTGACTTCAGAGTAACACACTGACCTAGTTACAACTGAAATCAGAGTAACACACTGACCCAGATTCAACTCATCAGAGTAACACACTGACCTAGTTACAACTGAAATCAGAGTAACACACTGACCCAGATTCAACTCATCAGAGTAACGCAGTGTCTATCATAACTTTGATTTCACACATCGTCTTCCGTAGTGGCCAAGTTGTTGACTGAAACTGAAATTAACTAGGAAGTTACTCCTGGAAGGATCTTTTTATTTCACTCTATTCCGAGATGGTTCACGGCTTTCGCGTGAGTGACGTCAAGTCAAGTCCTCCTTTGCCAGAGTTTTACTTTTCGAAATGGAACTCGCGAGTTTCTTTGAAAGGTTACAATACCCAGGTCGAGACACTGGCGAGACTTGAAAGCTGAGTTCACACGTCAGTCAAGTCATGTCATTCAAAGGAAACTTTTCTCAGACTCTTTGGAAATTCTGTTTTTGTACGGGGACTCAATCTTGACCAGTTTAAGAAATAATAAAACTGCTGCAGACCTGGCCTTTAGAAGATATTAAAATAAATAATATCACAGATTCGTTTCACTTGATCATCTAAAATTAATTTCTTACGGCCAGAGGACCGCATTTGATACTAAAATAACGGGTCGATATATTTTAGAAAATAACATTTAATCAATCAAACTTCCTCCCATACCCCCACCCCCGATTATAAGAAACCGTCGAAGCTATCGAAAAGCGGTAGTTAAATAAAACACATGATGTGGATTGACCAAAAGTTGCATGACCCATCTGACGTCAAGGTCAAATCGATGGCAGACATTGAATCTGAGGCTATCTCGGATAATAACATAGGACCTTTCAGAAGTAACACGGCATTTGGAAGGTACAGGACGGCCAGTGAGTCTTTGGGGTGAACTGTGAGAAACAATGGTACCGCTGGCCTAAAGCTAAACAATGGTACCGCTGGCCTAAAGCTAAACAATGGTACCGCTGGCCTAAAGCTAAACAATGGTACCGCTGGCCTAAAGCTAAACAATGGTACCGCTGGCCTAAAGCTAAACAATGGTACCGCTGGCCTAAAGCTAAACAATGGTACCGCTGGCCTAAAGCTAAACAATGGTACCGCTGGCCTAAAGCTAAACAATGGTACCGCTGGCCTAAAGCTAAACAATGGTACCGCTGGCCTAAAGCTAAACAATGGTACCGCTGGCCTAAAGCTAAACAATTGTACCGATTAGCTTTGTTAAACATAAGTAACAGATTTGTTGAACTATTGTGCCGATTAGCCTAGCTTAGCAATTGTACCCTATAGACTTGCTAAACAATTGTACCGATTAGCCTGGCTAGCATATCGATTTGGTTCGTATGACTAGTAATGAGTAATGACTACATAATTTTTCATAATACACTTATTTCGATATGTGATTTGACATGTGTCTATCTCCTTCTGTCTTAACAACTCACGAAGCTGTCAACCGATTCACACAAGATTTGGTCTCTTAAAACCCCACAACACCAGCCGCCCCCTAACACAATAGGTCCCTTAAACACCCCACAAGGCTAGATCCCCTCACACAACTAGATCCCCTCACACAACTAGATCCCCTCACCATACTCGAATTTGAGAATGACTCGCTGTGCCGATCATTTCAATAACTCATTTTATACACGCCACAATCTCATTACCACGAAAACGACTCTCACCCCCAACCATTTCCACATGATGATATGCGCTTGATTTCATCTCTACCTCGGCCTTAATGCCCAACGATTTCATGCCCCCTCCCCCCCCCCGCCGGCTAACGATGCCCGTATTTAGCCGTTAAATGTGGTTTCAGTTGACCATGTCCCTCGTGGTTACGGGATCCATCGTTTGGCTTTGACGTCACTCCCTACACACGTGCATCATTGCTTATCCGACCACGTACAGATAACAGACCGAAAGGCCACACTAAAATTATGTTGAAAAACACTTCTCAATTACGGCACGCCTCCCCCCCCCGGGTTGGCGGGTCGTGAGCTGGATCGCTGTTGATAACATAAGCAGAATTCGGTTTTCTTGTTTCCGATGTTTGCTGTTATTTTTTTTCCCCCGACAGAAATAATATGACAGGGAGGCTACCGGATTAATTAATGTTCCCGGCCATTGACAAAACTGCCGTGCCAGGCAGGCTAAGGCAAAAATGTTGCCGCCAGTAACAAAAGAAATGATACCAACCAAAATTTTCTACAGAACCACTGTTCTCACGTTCCAATGCAATCAAGCGACTCTACGGCACGAGGTGATTTCAAAAATGTACTGACCACCGCTATTCGGTGTTGACATCGGACACCGGTTAAAGAACCTCCTGTCAGCTTACACGCGGGCAAGGCCAAGGCGACGCCACCCAGGGGTGGGGGCCAGAGATAAAGCACGGCTCTATCCCCAACAAGACCAACAGAGTGTGGAAGAGGGAGGATGGATGGTTGCAGTCTTCCGAGGACAGCAGCAGACACCGCCTCTGGAGCCGACACGTGTGTTATCATCTGTCCCCACTTCTCAAATTCTTCATTAACAGTCACAACTTTTCCTATTTTCCTGTCTTTTTTCAATTTCGCCTCCCGTCCCTGGAAAATAATGAAATTGACTTTTTGTCTTTCAATCACCAAAAATCCCCATCGCGGCTGACAATCTCGGCCATCGCTCAAGCTCGTCTTCCGTCTATCTCGTCTTCTCGGTGGTAGCTGACGTGTGAGGGCTGGAAATCCGTCATCGTATTTGAGCTTGGGTATAGATGGTGGCGATATTACCCCGACCCCCAAAATCAAGCATGGAATTATTAAAGACACTGTTTACCTCGTCAACAGTCTCTGGTCTTCACGGGAGGGGGGTGTGTGTTGGTGCGTAAGTCAGATTGTTCACGCAACTGCGTCCTTTACAACACTGTGCCAGAGACTGTGGGTCGGAAAGCTCAGATTTGCATCACATAACATTAGGCACGAAACAACGACACAATACAAACATTTATTTACAAAATTAATGAAATAACATTTGTTTTAATGATTAGCGTAGCTTATGTGTAATGTACTGTCCTTCATGTTGTTATTATGGTATGAATGGTTATTTAATTATTATGTGTATGTTATGATCTCCGTGTAAAGCGCTGTGAGCCCGGTTCCCTACTGGGATACAGCGCTATATAAATTATCAATTATTATTATACTAGGTTGTGCTGCGGCGCCGTGGCGCCTACGGCGCCCACTTTTTTCAAATGCCCAACTAACTTATCCTTGTTTGATAAATACTTAATATTGAACATACTGAAATGTACACAAAGTATTTTATAATAGGGATTGTAGGGCGCCTACGGCGCTCACTGCAGCTGTGGGGCGCCTACGGCGCCTACCCTTTTTTGTCAAAAGCCCAAGTAACTTATCATTGTTTGATAAATACGAAATATTAAACTTGCTGAAATGTACACAAAGTATTTTATAATTATAAAACATCATATTATATTTTTACATCGTTCCCTTTTCAAAAATTAAAATATAAGCTAAAACAAAGATGTCATATAATATATTTATTTTTTTACAGCGCGTCTTTAATTTATAATTATTTTGCACACCTTTTTGAGCGCCTTTCGATGCACGCCTTGTATTAAAATATAAGCTCAAAAATGACGTCATAGCGTTCCACATCCTTCCAGCCAGTGACTTGGACTATTATATTGCATATTATTATTATGACTCAAGTCCATTATTTGTAAACACCAAATGAAGACCTTGGGGCTGAAAGTTTAAGGAGATAAACAAATTCAAAAACTTTTTAAAAAAAAATCTATGAAATGTTAGTATTTAAACTTTTTCAGGCTGCTAAAATGATGGGCCTATCGCTTCCAAACGATACAGTGGATTTTTATACTGTAGATTTATACAGTAGATTTATCGAGTAGATTTGTCTAACACAGATTTGAAAATTTTCTGAGTGTAACATTGATTTTTGACAAAAAATATGGCCCGAGTAATTTTAGCACTATGGTTTTCAATTCGGAGTTTTTGGAATTTTTATGAGCCGGGTGCCCTGACATTTGATTGAGAATATTTAAAGACGGTGGCACCGCTTCTAAAAATCTGTCTGTGGAGGCATATCTGTGGTTGCCATATCTAGCTGGACGTCGTCGAGACATTCTGAGTTGGTGGTGTAGAAATGAAGTTTTAAAAATTATATAATATGATTACTTTTTTTTAGGACACTATTGCATATAGCTTGTTGCGGCACAAGAGGTTAAAAAATTTGGTACACCATATTTTTCGGACGATTGCACCTTTTTCAGGAAATTCTTTTTTCCCCTTTCACTTATTTATAAAACTCCATGCAAGTCAGTTTGTAGATACTTCAGTACTTAGCTAAGCTCGCAACAGTATTTTGCGAAATCGCGGGAACAATTGGGTCTCGTCGGGACAAGCAGATCCAAAAACGGTTAGTTGGTTATTCCTCTCGGGCCGAAGACGGCACATAAGGCAGAAGTCATGGATTTCCATTTACGACGATCCGTCACCAATTGTATTAGGTCTTGTTTATTTCTTAGACCCATATTCAAAATATTTCGGAGGCATTTGTTTTCGAAGGTAACTAATTTCTTTTCTATAGTTTGAGTGGATTTCCAGCTTTCGCATCCATATGTTAGTACAGGGATTACGCAAAAACGGTGACGGTCCCGATATATCCCTGACACATTTTAATGTCACTCTTGAACCGCCAAGACCATTCAGTTGATAGGATCATCTTCAGGTTTGTTTGTTTGTTTGGTTTTTTTTTAACGGCACATTTACAGAAAATATTGATTGTACGGTTTGAAAAAAAAAGGCTTGGCTAAGCAGCGAGAATAATGCGTCACGTCTGAACTAAGGTTAATAGGTTTATGATTATGTTAAGTGGAACGCGACTACTATTTGGTACTATAATATTGATGGACGCAGTAATCTGCTGCGTAAATGGGGGCGTTTGTAATATATAGAATAGAGTGGTACCTCGGTATACGTCTGCGTTGGAATAAGTCCAACTTGTTATGCGTCCTGTTTGGACGCGGAACATTTTGCTTTTTAAATCTCTTATATTAACTTCACCGTCTTGTTTCTCTCTGTCTGTCGTGGTCCCGCAAGTAAATTAAACAACCCCGTAAAAACAAAGTTTTTGACTATAAATCCCTTATATATGACACATAACTAAAAGTATTGATTATGTTCAAACGCGACAAACATTTACAGACTGACACCGACTGATATCCCCTGGCTTTAAAACCGAGGGAAGTGGGGGGAGGGGTTGTGGACATCGATGGGTGGCGTGAATGCTTGAACTCAACTGGCACGTGGAAGAAAAACAATAACAAACTGTGAAATTGAATTGCATATGTTATATAGAGATAAACTAAAAATGCATTAATTTAATTACGGTACGTTCGATCGATCTGAAATTTTGATACGATGTATTGCTAGGTGACACGAGTCTACGTGCCAAATTTCAGCTCGATAACATCACGGGAAGCGTGTAATTTTTTACTTTTGTTTTTCCGCCTGGGAACCCAAGACAGAGACGCGGTGAAGTTAATATAAGGGATTTACAAATTACCCACTGCCCATGATCTTTTTGAGCTGAAATTTTGCACATAGACTTGTGTCACCTAACAATGCATTGTATCTAAAATTTTTGTAACCGTCTGCTATAGTTGACCTCCACGTGTCACTGGAGTTCACCCCAGCCATCGATGACCACATCCCCGTGTTTTACAGCAAAGTGAGTTCAGTCGCGTTCAGTCTGTAAATGTTTGTCGCGCGGTGCGTATTATATTGAACATAATCAATACTTTTAGTTATGTATCATTTATAAGGGATTTATAGTCAAAAACTTTGTTTACACAGGTTGTTTATTTTACGACCTTTATTTGGAATACGACTCGCGTACCAGAACTTGTATGAGTCAAAATAAAACATCTCGCACGCGTAACTTGTATGAATCCCAACACAGCGCCATACTCTTGTGTGTTAGTGTAGGTCGACCTGATATACAGTGAACGACTCGCGCAATAACTGAATTTCCACGTCATTTTGTGTTTTCATCCATTTATTAATAGCAATTTCTCTAACAATGAATTCTAAGAAAGTTACTGAGCGGAACCAAGCAACGGGGGAAAAATGGTTAGGATCACTATGACGGAGGAAAAAAATATATTTTTGAAATGGATGAAAGTCGCATGCGTGTCCGGTACTTACTTGCAGCATATCGAATGCCGAGAACGACGATTTCTATGACAGTGAAAAACAAAGATGTTATTAAATCGGATATTGTTGCGAATGGGGTAAAATCGTTTTCCAAATAAAGATCAGAGACATATTGATTCTGTGACGTGTAAGTTTACGCCAATAAGAACTTATCCCCTTCTATCTAACATCCCCCCATCTACAAACTGAGAAGTGACAGACAACCCCCCCCTCCACCACCACCCCAAACCATACATATTTGAAACCAATATACGCTGGAAAATAGAGAGGAAAAAAACACTTTTTGAAGCCATTTTCATTCTTCCTGTCCCTTGTTTAAAATTTATTATTTTTTTCCCTGTTGCTCCCGAAAGTGTTTCGTGTTCTTCTACGGAAATGAAGTTATTACGCCCTCCTAGAGTCTAGATTAGAATGCCTTGTCTTCATTGCTTGTAACTAGCAACGTGTCAGAGTTTGACAGATGTAAACTAGGGCTTTCCCACAGGTCTACTGGAAATTGGTCATAAAATATATTTTTTCCACTTTCAACAATAAGGGGAAACGGCAACAACAAAAAAAAAGGGGTTAAGAATAGTTGAGTTTTTTTTGACCGATTTGTTCAGAGAAATGTATAACATGTTAAAAAAAACAAACACAAATGTTAAGAATATCGACTTTCAAATGACATCATTGGGAAATCCCATGATCACATACCGACCATCGTTTATTTAGTTGATGACGCTGTACAATAATTACTTTTAACGCAGTTTGACATTTCCCCATTTTAGACGGCAGACTAAATTCTTGGGCAACCATTACAGTTACTACCGGTATATCACAGGACGCCACTAAAGGTAGATCTAGGTGTTTCGTAGGACTTCGACACATTTATACTTCGACACATTTATTTTTAGGACATCATTAGAGGTCGGACCTAGGACTTCAATCCAGGTATTTCTAAGGACGACTTAAGAGGTAGGTCCTTGGACTTTACTACAGGTATTTCTTAGGACATTGGAGGAAAAGCCCCAGTGTGTGTGGGGCTTTATGCCGTACGTATTATTAATTGAATTGTAGCAACATTGCATGCTATTCGCGTCTCTGCTGCCCTTAACCGCGGGCAATGGGTCAGTATCTGTTGACCTTTCTTCCCTTACTACCAGACTGCCTCCGTCTATGTCTTAGCTAGGGATGAGTCAGTCAAACAAACGCGATGGATGGACCTCGCTTTTGTTAGTCGGTCTCTTAGTCTTATGTCTTATGTACAACACTGTGGTGCGGTCAAAGTAAAGGAGGACAACTAAAGATTCTATTAGCAAGAGAGACAATCTCTCTCGCTCTCTCTCTGCCCCCTCTCGCCCCCCTCACACCGATACACCCTGGCAGTTGTTGGGAATAGTGGTTAAAATGCTTCAAGAGGTGTAAGGTGAGACAAAAAAGTTTAAGTGTTTGATTGTGTGCGTGTGTGTGTGTGAGAGAGAGAGAGAGAGAGAGTACGTGCGTGTGTTGTGCGCGTATGGTGTGTGCGTGTGTGTGCGTGTGTTATGCGTATGAAGGAGGAGTAACCACGAAACTTGAGTGTGTTGGAAGGTGTTTATCTCTGATCAACTGTCGATTGAGTCACTAAAAGAGGTGACTTTTTTTAATCCTCAAATTGCGCAGCATGTAAATAAAATATCCATTAAAAATTTGATAATGTTAACTTGTTTTTAAACGGGTTTAATATATATATATCTATACAATTTCGGCCCAGAACAATGACATATATAAAAATATATTAAATATATATATATACGTAATTATATATTAATTCATATTTTTTTTAAAGAATCAGTGACTATGTATGTCTGTATCACGTGAAAATCACGAGAGCAGAGAGAGAAGATCACGTGAGAGGTGCGTGGTAGAAGGTTCGAGAAAAAAAAAGAGAGAGACAAGATGGCTGGCTGAAAGATGTTAGTATGTCTCCCCCATGTGAATCCTGAAGTTTATTGTTGTACATAGTGACTTGTGTAATCATCGGATATTTCAGTATTAAAGTGCATTTCCTTAACATCAATTGTTTCAAGGAATAATTGTACGAGAGATGGTATTATTTGACAACGCCTACAAACACACATGAAACGAGATGTATGACAGTCTGGGACATAATAATTTAAACCTCCATTGCGGGTCGTCAAGAAACTATTATAGCGACAATTAAGAGACGCAAGCTGGGATCGTTCGATCATGTGCTGCGACATGACAGCCTGACAACAATCATCCTTCAAGGCACAGTAGAAAGGTGCCGTCGAAGAGGTCGACAGCGGGAAAGTGGGCTTGACAACCTACACAAATGGACAGGGCTGAGGTTGAATTAATTACTGCCCGCCGCTCAAGATAGGCAAATGTGGAGATCGTTGTCAGTTGATTTGTCCATGCACCCCCCTCGCCCCAACGACCGCAGCGATTACGGGACTGGTGATGATGGTGTATGGCATGTTAACGATTGGAAACTGAAGATTCCTAACGATGTCTGCAGAATTATAAAAAAAACAACAAGAAACCAGCACGCATGACGTGTGTTAGAGGAATGTTGACGGTGCTTTCAAGGCAACCAATACGTAAAACAGGACAACGCTCGTGAGCTCTACATTTGTAGAGAATAGCTTGATAGATAAGGAATAGATTTTGGTTGAAATCGATCAACTTCACGTCATCAGGCCCCTCCTTTTTTCCTCCTCCCCATGACGAGAAACAGTCAAAATGAGAGTTTATCACCAAAGATATAACACGGTGGAGTCTGGGAGGGAATTCACACACAAACTGTTAGGCTGCCGTTAAGTCTCGATAAGTAACGTTGAACACCTTAGACGTGTGTGTTGGTAGTTTACAACCAAAATCCTCCATGTTCTTTGGGAAGGAGCTAAACACCTTAAAGCCTCCCCTGGGGGCTACAGGTAAGATTGATTATGAGAAAATAAGAGCTTTATAATCCTTGATATAGTCTTCTCTCTGGCAGCAAGGGTATAATAACCCTAATGCACAACTTCTCCCCTCAGACATAAGCTTCAATTTTCCCGGTGAGAGCTTCCTCCCGGGTCAAAAATAAACAAGACGGCACGTCAGAAGTTGCAGGCGCCACACAGACAGCTGGAGGAGGGAATCAGTTTCAGGAGGCTGCTCATCAATCGTGAGAGGCGACACATCAATTTTGAGAGGCGGCACATCAATCGTGAGAGGCGGCACATCAATCATGAGAGGCGACACATCAATTTTGAGAGGCGGCACATCAATCTTGAGAGGCGGCACATCAATCTTGAGAGGCGGCACATCAATCTTGAGAGGCGCCCATCAACCGTGAGAGGTGATCCATTCAATAGTGAGAGGCGGCACATCAATCTTGAGAGGCGGTTCATCAATCGTTAGAGGCAAAGGCTCGGGTAAGGGCGTGATCACTGACAACCTGATGTGCCTTATTATCAGGGTCACCAGGTCCACAGACATCCCTTCCTTTGTCACACAGGGTAACTGCCCCAAAAATCAATGAACTTTAACCTCATACCTCCCTCCCCCTGTTCCTTCTAGCACCAGTCGCATGGCCCAAGCCAACCCAAAAATACACATGTAATCACCAACATCTTTCCTGGCGTAGACGCCGGGGCCAGATGGAATACGTTAACGCTATGTCACAGTTGTGGTGAACCTATGACACGCGTGCCACTTACGGCACGCGGGGTAATTTTTACATGGAACGTCATAGACACGACTACATATAAGCCTTTACAGAATAGCTTTATAGAATGTGGCCGGTAGGCTCACTTGGCACGCAGTAACAATTATGTTACATTGTATTGACATTGAAAATATTGGCACACCAAATGTCTCCCGCAAAGCAGTACAGTGGTACCTCGACATAGGAATGCTTCAAGATACGAAAAATCCAAGATACGAAAAGCCACTCGAATAATTTTTTGTTCCAAGATACGAAAAAATTCAGGGATACGAAAAACGCGCAACTGACATAACTGTTACTAGAAAACACGTGACGTCATTCAATGCGCAACCAAAAGTTCTGCTCCTTATTGTTCAGTTCCAGCTTTAATGCTGTGTCACATCTGTGTGTTCGTGTGTGTCACGCACACTCATGGGCGTAGGGAAGGGGGGGCAAGGGGGGGGGAATTGGCCCCCCCCCCACATTTGTGGAAAAAAAATTAATTTATTAAATGCATTAATAAATGTTGTATTTTAACTACTACAGCACTAATTTGTAAGTCTTATTAATTTCTAAGGCTTTTTTCAACCCTTATTTTATACTGAACTTGAGTTTAATTGAAAATTGTACCTGTATGGCATTGCCAGTTAAAATTTAAAAAAAGTGTGATTTTTTTGCCCCCCCCCCTGGAAAAATTCCTAGCGACGCCCATGCGCACACTTTCGTTACTGTATAGTTGGTTTGCTGTAAGTTTCCTAAATTCGTGAATATTTTCGTGAAATCTTGGGAAAAGCGTATTTTTATGGCCATGGCTTCAAAGAAATTAATAATTAATCGCCTCACTCAAAAGATAAAGGTTCACATTTGTATGCAAATTATTTTTCATTTATTTGATTATGCTTTCACTATTTTATTATTGTTAGATTTATTTGTACTTTTAAGGACTGAAGAGTGCTACTTTGTTTTTTCTATAGTTTTCCATGATATGTTCAATTGTTAGTGTTGTTTCTGTGTGGCTTGGAACGGATTAGGTATTTTACATGTGGTTCTTTGTTCGAGATACGAAAAATACAAGATACGAAAGCAACCCCGGAACGGATTAATTTCGTATCTCGAGGTACCACTGTATCTGTAAAAGCAGGTTCATTCATCCAATGCAGGGTTATCCATTTGTCAAAGCAAGTTTATTTACTGTTAACGCAGGTTTAATCATCTGTAAAATCAGGGGTTTTTTTTCGGCCTGAACAGGATTTTTCCTCTTTAAATACAATTTTAAATATTATTAAAGGAAAAAATGCAATCTGTAACTTTATTTATCTTGGAGCTCCCACCTTAGAACTAAAGCAAAGTCCACAGCGAAGACGCGACGGTTGCAATATTCAAAGAGGATTGGGGCGATGACGTTCATCAAGGATTTGATTTAAGTTAATAAAGAAGATTTTAGGAACACGCGGCTTAACGCACTATACAGCGGGACGACGAGACTTACAGCTTTCAACCACAAATTAAGCAAACAGACGACACCGGATGTCTGGGCGGCCATTTTGGTTTCGGCGTTAAAAACCAGGGCGATAAACTCGGTCCAGCGTGAATAATTGATTGCCCTTAAAACAAAGTTAACACAGAAACGCCCCGTTCTCAGCCGCGCCCCCTGACGTCAGAGGGTGGGCGCGCGACGAGCGTGCGGTCGGCTGGCGCCCCCCCCCCAACATTAAAACCGATTTATGCATTAAATAAGGGGGGCGCCGCTAATCTCGACGGGGGAGCAGTGAAGGAGCAGTGGTTTTTAATTGGATGACGTGTTTATTAGCCACGCGAAGCTCCTCTAAACCCGCTTTAATGTACTTAACGCGATGATTAAGTCGCTTTGAAGATCCATGAAGTATAAAGCACGGCCCACTCGGGCCCTGTAAACTGAGCACGCTGGACACAAGATAAATCGAGCTCGCTCGGGTCCTGTAATCTTGGTGATCAGAACACTCCCATCATTTTGATGTATCTCAAGACTTTTCCCCGTCATGCTGATGGGTCCGAAAGATCACTCGAATCGCGATGCCAAGATCATTCCCTCCCTACTCGAAGGTCCAAAGACCCCTCACAATATGACGAGGGGTCCGAATATTATTTCACATCATGCTGAAGATTTCAAAGATCGTTCAAATGATATTAAATATTGCCTAGATCATTCACATCATACTGAAGATTTCAAAGATCGTTCAAATGATATTAAATATTGCCTAGATCATTCACATCATACTGAAGATTTCAAAGATCGTTCAAATGATATTAAATATTGCCTAGATCATGCACATCATGCCGGTGAGTCAGAAGATCAATTGCATCACGATGGGAAACAAGATCATTCAATTCGTGGCGATGAGTAAAAAGATAATTCACATCATAATTGATGGGTCACGCGATCATTCAGATCTTGATGAAGGTTGCCAAGATCACGCACACGTTGCTGACGTTTTCCAAGATCACCCACATCGTGCTGATGTTTCACAAGATCCACCCACATGCGGCACACACCACATGGCAGAGAAGACCTGCATGGCTCAGAGATCTGACCAATGTCTTGGAGGCGATATCAGGGCCGTAGAATGTTTGAACTAATAAACCACTGCAGACAGTTCAAACAAGCAATTATCCCTCTGCCCATGCGTCCCTTAAAAAAATTATCTTCCCCCCGTATTAAAGCAGATTTCTCTGAAAAGCACAAAAGCTAAATTGCCATTTTCAAGTCGATACTAGAGGGCTTAATGACAATGCTGATACATACAATTATCAGAAAAAATACTACGCCTTTTTCTTAAAGCACAAGAATAGTTCTGATATTTTCCATGACAGGATACGTGGCCCACACTTCACTGCCATATGGGAGCAGCGTCTTTGCACACTGACCCTCGAGGGCGTTTGGTTTCGTGAGTTAAAGTTACTCTAAGAAACGTGTTTCAATTTATGGATTCCTTGGATTTAACCAATGAAGATCATTTCCTATTTACAATGGACGTTTCTTCATTGTACACGTCTATTCCTCATGCCGATGGCCTCTCTGCAATCTCATTTTTTCTCAACAAGAAGGCAAATCTCAAGATCCCCGCAAGTGCCATACTACGATTAACTGAGCTGGTCCTAAATTTAAGCTCGTTTGAGTTCAACGGACAGTTTTTTGATCAAATTAGTGGAGTTGCTATGGGAACGAAAATGGGACCAAGTTATGCATGCATATTTATGGGCCATTTGGAACACCTATGGAGTGAAAATTACAAAGGTATCTCTCCAGAGTACTACAGGAGATACATTGACGATTGCATTGGAATTACAAAAATGAACATGCAACAATTGCAAAGTTTTATTGACTTCGTCGGTAACTTCCATTCTTCGATCAAATTTACTTCAACAATCCATAGAAGTGCTGTTAATTTTTTGGATATACAAATTAAATTGAAAGAAAATAAAATATCCACATCAATTTTTTACAAGTCTACAGACAGCCATAGTTTCCTTATATATTCATCGTCCCATCCTGAATCTTGTAAGAGCTCTATCCCATTTTCGCAACTATTGAGACTTAAAAGACTCTGCAGTGATGAGGCAGACTTTTTGGAGAAAAGTAATGAAATGCTGGATTTTTTTCGAAGAAGGTCATACCCGGAAAGAGTTTTAATATCCGCTGTCAATCGAATCAAAGGCATGACCAGACAGGATACATTTAAATCATCTGTTTCTGATCAATGTGATCGATCAAAATTTATTTTAACTTTTCCTCCTCATAATTTTAAAGCCCGCCAGGTGATTCTCAAAAACCGACCAATCCTTATGGCTGACCCTCTAACTCAGCAGGTCTTCAAAAAACCTCCTCTTTTTGCTTTCCGGAGAGATAGAAGCCTCAGAGATATTCCTGTAAGAAGTCACCTTCCCACAATGAAAGCACATATTGGAACAAAAGGTTGCAACCGTAACCGTTGCAATACTTGTCCATATGTGATGGAAATTAACAACATTTCTTTCCCTCTTGAAAAATTCTTAATAAAAGATGGATTCACTTGCACAAGTCGCAACGTGATTTATGCAATTCTTTGCAAGAGGTGTAATAAAATTTACGTGGGTGAGACTGATCGTCGTCTTGGAGATCGGTTTAGAGAACACCTGTATAATATAAATAAACAGGCTCAATGTCCTGTTTCTAAACATTTTAACAGTGTTGACCATAGCGGCATATCAGATATTGCAGTAACTGGTATTTTATATGCAAGCAATACCCATGATAGAGTCCACATGGAAAATAGACTCATAAAAAGATTTGGTACGTTGGCTCCATATGGAATTAACCAAATTAATAATTTTACTTAACTGCATAATCTTGTTCCCGTTGTGGTTTTTACTGTAACTTTGGATACTTCCCCCTTTTTGCTATATCCTGTGTCCATGTTTGTTTTTGTTTTTCCTTTCTTTTTATTTAACATAAATATTTTAAAATACAATATGTTTTAAGAATATTATTATTACTTATGTAAGTATTGTAAGAATGTATTTTATGTTGTACTGATGAAGGCATTAGCCGAAACGTTTACTGTCGTATCAGTCTAAAAATAAAGCTCAAATTTATTTTTTTCATTGCACAATTTGTTTGTGTATTTTGTATTCAATTTAAAAACAGCCGCTGCTGTTCTTGTGCGATACTGGTGTTCAGCAATGTTCCCTCTAAGGTTCGTTGGTCCGTGTGCAAAGTAAAAATAAATAAAAAATCGTGTGCAAAGTTTCACAGCATCCGTATTTTTAAAAATTGTTTACAAAATTTGCTGGGTGGTAATTCTAAACTGCTGCGAGGCGTCGTTCAGATGTCTGCTCGGCCGCGCAACCGCGCAGCTTAAAGGGAACATTGGTGCTCACCCCTTGAGAATGAGTTTGATAGCTGATCTTAAGAGTTCATCATCTACTGACCAACTATGGACATCAAAAGAGGGGGACAGTGCCTCTGGGGCCATATGTGGCCGTTTTCTTTAGACAATTAGTTCACAGTTGATTAACAACGTGTTTTACTGTGAGGGGGGATTGTGGGTATGATGTGTGGGTATGATGTGTGGGTCTGTGCGGATGTTTGTATGTGTGTGTGTGTGGGCGGATGTTCTTGTGTGTGGGGATGATTGCGTTCAGAGATGTTTGTGTGTGAGATGTATGTGTCTGAGGATATTTGTGTGTGTGATATTTGTGTGTGTGATATTTGTGTGTGTGATATTTGTGTGTGTGATATTTCTGTTTGAGATGTATGTATGTGTGTGGGGGGGGGGTGAGTAGTTGATAAATGTAAGTCTTACATCATTTTTAAAAAAAATGAATTTAGATAGAAAACGTTTAATATATAAGCCCTTTTGGAGTATTCACGCCAGTGAAATGCTTTAAAATTGTTGTGTATTCAGAAGTATTGGTGCAATGAACAAGAGTAAAGTGAAAACAAGCTGTCCACTTCGTGAAAGAGATTCATCTTCCATTTAAAAGTACAGAGATTGGTGTTGATACAATGCGCCTGACATAAAGGGCAGTAGACAACTGTTTCAATGACTAAAATGTACAGAAGTACAAGACAATATCCTATTTTTAGATGGATTATTACTTTATTTTGATGGGGGAAAATAAGGACAAGGGCACATCGATTTCGCATTTTATGGAAGACGGTTCTCAAACAGCAACCAATCAATTAAAGAATCATTTCTTGAGATAATGTGTTTGTTTTTTTTAAATTATATTTAATTGTATTAATTTTCTTATTGTTTTTTTAATATAATATTTAATTTTATTTATTTTTTTATTGTTTTTTTTTCATTTAATTTTTTATTTATTTTTAAATTGTGAATGACTTTCAGGGGAGCTAACAAGAGGTGCAACGGTTTGTGTAATGGACTAGTGGCGGTGCTTCTCAAAGTGGTGGTCCGAGGACCGGTGCCGGTCCGTGGATCATCTGCCGCCGGTTTGCAGAAGTTATCTAATTATGATCCTCCATTTTCATCTATTAATAGTAACCATAAAGAGTATGTCAATTTTTCGGCAAGACGCAGATAAAATGAAACACATAAAATTAAAATAAATTACATTTCGCTACCACGTCAGTACAGGGAAAATAGTGCCCAGGTCCCTAGTGCAATGGAAAAATTCACGCCGGTCCGCCTTGCTAAAAAGTTTGAGGAGCACTGCACTAGTGCACAAGAGAAAACATCTAAGAAATATTAAGCTAACGTAACTACATGATTTTTCGTGTGGATGGGCCCAACGGTATACTACAGTCCACACGAAAGATCCGATAAGAAATTATGTCGGTGGTATAAATCATACACGAGATATCCTAGACAGGTAATGTCAGTGGTATACATCAGTGGTCCCCAACCCCCGGACCGGCACCGGTCCGTGGATCAAGTAGTACCCGAGCAACCTTAACTTTTATTATCTCCTTTTTTTTAAAATGTGGTGCAGTTTTTAAAATATTTTTTAAGGTTGGTACACACCTCTCAAATGCTCGCGAGCATTTGATAAAACATCACACGAACGCACTATAAAATACGCCAATTTTGGCGTATTTTATAGTGCGTTCGTGTGATGTTTGATCAATTGCTCGCGAGCATTTGAGAGGTGTGGACCAACCTTTAAAGAGATCGTGCACTTTTCCAAAGATAAACCCAAAGAGAAAGGAAACAAAATTGTGAACACGAAGCATAGAACAAATTTCTCAGGGCCACCACAGAATTTAAGGAAAATGCACTAGAGCATCATATTTTGTGGCTCACCGCATTGTTAAGGCCAAAAAAGCCATTCACTATTCGTGAAGAATATTCACTTTTAGTGTAACTTTATTTTACCCTGGAGGTAAATTTAAATATAATTTAATAAAAGTTATTCAATCAAAGCATTCTAAAATACATGTATAAAAATTCATCGCTCTTAACACACACACATACACACTTTTTTTCTAAGCAAGCCGCGGAAAAAGTGTCTTACGGCTGTCTGCGACGATAATAAACAAACCGTATAAAACAAAGTTTTTGACTATAAATCCTTTATATATGAGATAACTAAAAGTATTGATTATGTTCAAACGCGACAAAGATTTACAGACTGAAACTGACTGAACTTCTATTGCTGTTTACACGAGGATGTGGTCATCGATGGCTGGAGTGAACTCCAGTGACACGTGAATGTCAACAAAAGCAGACCGCTACATAGAGTTACATAGAGATAAACTAATAATGCATTAATTTAATTACAATAAATTCGATCGATCTGAAAATTTGATACAATGCATTGTTATGTGACACGAGTCTATTGGCAAAACTTCAGCTCGATAGCATAACGGGAAGAGGGTCATATTTGACTTTTGCTTTTTCCGCCCGACCGACCACGACAGACAGAGAGTGACGGCGGTGAAGTTAATATAAGTTATTATAAGGGATTTAAAAAGGTTGGCTATCCATGGTATACATCATACACGAGAGATCCCGGTAGGTAATGTCAGTGTCAGTTATATACAGTCTACACCAGGGGTCGGGAAACATTTTGTCTGATAGAGCCATAAACACCACATATTTTGTAAAGTAATTCTGTGAGAGCCATAAGATATTTTAAAACTAAAAGTTCAAGTAAATGCGTGCATTTTGTGTAAGGGGTCGTCCATAAATGACGTCACGCGATGTTGGCAGATTTTTCATACCCCCCTCCCCCATCGTAACACTTCGTCACAAAAACTAACCCCCCCCCATTTTTTTTTCAAATATGACGTCACAAAGCTTCTCCCCCCCCCCAATAAAAGCCGTATTTTTTCTTTCAAAATTAGCGCGTTTCAAATACTTTTTTCCTCATATAATTAAGTATTTAATGGAAGGCAACGCTTAAATATCGTAGCACGCGTGAGGTCATTGAAACTTTCATTAAATAAATTGTAAGATATCAAATATTTTATTGAAACTTTTAGTCTATTTAAAGTTGTGTGTTTTGATATGACGTTACATTTCCCTAAACACCACCTCCCCCTCGTTACACAAGGTCAGGTGTGACACCCCCGTCACCCCGGTGCCTGGCGTCATCAATGAACTGTCCCTAATGTTAACACTAAAAGTACAATAATTATGTCCCTGAATTCTTTTTAATAACATTGTCATCTTGTTGCTCATGAATAATGAGTATTTCTTACCCATTAATGCGACATGATGTTGCATGGCTTTGCTGATGCGTTTGTAGTCTGGTTGATACGTGGTGAGGTTAAGCTTCATGCAAGCTTGGATACCTTTTTTTAATGGTTATGCAATTGATAAGTAGCTCAAAGGAGTCTGAAGAATCTCTTTTTTTTTAAAAATGAAACATTTGTCTGCGAGCCAGATGCAGCCATCAAAAGAGCCATGGTTTCCCGACCCCTGGACTACACGAGAGATCCCGGTAGGTAATGTCAGTATCAGTGAATATACAGTCTACACGAGAGATCCCGGTAGGTAATGTCAGTATCAGTGAATATACAGTCTACACGAGAGATCCCGATAGGTAATGTCAGTATCAGTGAATATACAGTCTACACGAGAGATCCCGGTAGGTAATGTCAGTATCAGTGAATATACAGTCTACACGAGAGATCCCGTGCATGGTGTAGCGCTTGAAGAACACGTTATGGAGTTAGCGAAGCCAATGGGCACGGGAAGGCGAGGTGAGTAAGGAAAAGACCAAGGAAGCCGTGACGTGACGTTGGTCACTAAAACACAGAGGCTATGGTTCCCGCCCACTGAAACAAATGCGCTACGATTCGATGACGGGCGAGATGTGTTGTAAGAAGTGCAGAGGCGTGTTCCAATGCGCAACAAGTCATAACGTTACGTAAACGAGGGAAGGATGACGTGGGGGAAAATAAATCGAGCGTGGCAAAATGAAAGGGAGAAGTAAAACGTTTGACGTCACGAGAGAGCATGGCGGGATGCGAGAGTCTTTTTTTTTGATTCATATTTAGGGGCCGTCCATAAATGACGTCACGCACCTAAAAAAAAAGGCGTGGGGGTCCCCACATTTGTGACGATGTGTGACGAGGGGGAGGGGGGAGTTTAAGAATTGTGACGTCACGTCAAAACACGCTACTTTAAATCAAAGTAACACTTAAAGATTCGATTTCTTACTATTTATTTTATGACGTTTTACAGGGATTCACGCGTTTTACCATATTTGAGTGAAGCCTTAGGGGCCGTCCATAAATGACGTCACGCACCTAGGGGAGAAAAGGGGGTCACACTTTTGTGACGATGCGTGACGAGGGGGAGGGAGGGGAGTTGAAGAAATGTGACGTCACACCAAAAGGGTAACTTTAAATAAAACTTCCACTGAAATATTTGGTCCTTTACAATTTATTTAATGACTTTTTTTTCTTTTTTTTTGTTTTGAAATCAGTGCTTCTCAAAGTGCCGGTCGGTAGGACATCAGACGCTGGTTGGCGTATGCTATCAAGACAAGAAAATTAAATCTAATTATAATCCTTAAGTTTGAGAATCCACAAGATAACATATGAAATTGTTACACTGCGTCGTTTGATGTTGACGTCAAAGCATTTGTGATGTAACCGCAGCTCCGTTTTGGTTCTCTCATGGAAGGAGTCGTAAAACCTTTTTGCCCGTTACCCCCAAATATACAAGTTTATGTATGCGTTACCCCCCCCCCGACTCTAGGTCCTGCTCACATGACTCGGGGATTTGGGGAGCGTCTTTAGCGAAAAATGCTACTGGTGAGTTTTACAAGAATGACAAGTGTCTAAAAATGATTTGAATAGGATTATGTGTAGATATTTTAAGTCAAAACGACACGAGATATCCTTTTTCTTTAAAAGGGGAGGGGGGATCTATTTGATAGAATTAAAAACGTTTTAAGTTTGATATAATTATTCGATTGGTTTTTTGTCAAACGCCCCTGGCCATTCTAGTCTTCTAGATCAGTGCTTCTCAAAGTGGTGGTCCGCAGATGTTCTCAAAAAAGGACAAAAAAAATTGTCAGTGCAGGGAAAATAGTGCACCGGTCCCTGGTGCAATGGAAAAAATTCCTGCTGGTCCGCAATACTAAAAAGTTTGAGAAGCACTGTTCTAGATATAATGGTAAATGAGCCCATTTAAAATTAGTCAAGTATTCATTAACTTTATTGAATGCATCAAATTCTTTACATCGCAATCGAGAGGAGCCAAAACAACTTTTCTTCTTAGCTCAGTTTTTAAGGCATTAATTTTAAATATCACAGAAATGATACGTGATAAAGACAAGTCATGTGGATTAAGATTATTGTCACTCGTGTCAATATAAATGAAAGTAGGGTGGATTTAGGTGTCTTCATATAGTGCGTAGGTAAGAAATCTACATAGTTGTCCAATTTTTAAAAAAATGCATTTTCTGGAAGGAACCGGTTTAATAATAGGCATATGTTCCAAGCGTACAAGTAAACATGACGTATTTTAATATATCTAGTGGATTGTTGTGGATGTTATATGTCCCACATGAGTCTGCATTACCCCCAAGAATTCCCTTTTTGACCCCAGTTTAGGTTATTTACCTCTGTTCGCCGACCTATTCTTACGTCACTCAATTGAGGGATTTTTAAAAAATACATTTTTAAAATGTTATTTTTAAATAATTATTTTTTTAAACAAAGACGTTAACCGTGATGATTAATAGTCAATGTTTAATTTGTATGCATTAAAATAAAATATAAGCTAAGGATGTTAACACAGTTCGTTTTTTGAAGGCCGGTTAAACGCTTTTTTAAAAATAAATGTTTCAAGCGGGTTACGATATTACAATGTAGATCTTCACTAAATAAATAAAAAAGTGATTTGAAACATACTTATTTTCAAATAGAAAATAATAAAAAAAATTTTGTGTGTGTGTCAAAGATTTGTGACGTATTTTTAGAGGGGGGGGGGTCTAAGTTTTTGTGACGTCGCGTGACGAGGGGGGGAGGGGGTAAAAAATCGGCAAAAATCGCGTAACGTCATTTATGGACGGCCCCTTACACTAAATACACACTAAAATGACAATAAAGTGAATTAACACATGCTCATTTTCAAATAGAAAATACCACTTTTAGGGGGGGGGGTCCACAGCTTTGTGACGTCATATTGGGGGGTCTAAGTTTTTGTGACGAAGTGTGACGAGGGGGAAGGGGGGGGGGTTAAATCGGCCAAAATCGCATGACGTCATTTATGGACGGCCCCTTAGGTGTTCAAAGATATTCAAATACAATCCCTCAGATAGACATAGGGATTAAAAAAACAAACTTTTAAAAAAAAATCCGCATACAAGAACAAACACATACAAATTATCGTTCTTCCCGTCTGTAATTCAGGCGTGGCGTGGGATGCCAGAACCAAACAGAAAAACCGAAGAGCTATCAGTATTTAAAACTGTAATACACATACAAGACTACCCATAAAACATGGATAAGCGTAGGGCCCAACAATAGAAGGAGCGGCGGTAATAGATAAGATAACATGAATCATTAAGAAGCCATAGCGGTATCGTCTAGTTGAAAAAATATCCTCATCATGACACAAATGCATACATGCTGCAAAGGTTAGAGACAGTTTGATATTTGTCTATTAAATATTTCACGCGTCTAGCTTTAGTGGACAAAACGACTTCTGAATAACGCAACTAATACACACTCACACACCAACAATAGACGAACTCGATTACTGTAAGTTCGAGAGCGACAAAGCGAGTGAATGGTGTGTAGAGGAGACTCCGGCGAGGGACTCGCGACTTGATGAACCCTGACGCCCTCTATCCCGCAGACGTCGACACCCAGTGTCCAAATAAGGGAGTTAATTTGTAGTTCGGGCGACACCAGAGTCTGGCTCCGAGGTTTACTCAAGGGAACCACTTCCCACTCTGTCCAGGGAACCACTTCCCGCTCTGTCAACACAATTTTATTGTAGGGCCCGTGAGGCCAGCCGCTGACGTGGTCTTCTGGGGGGTGTGAAGTACATCTCTAGCACGAGAACGGTAGAACAAACAAACAAACGGTAGGACCAAAACATACGGTGGGAAACAGACGATAGGGCTTACAAACATTCGGTAGGGCCTAAAAACATACGGTAGGACATACAAACATCAATTAAACTTACAAACATACGTTAGGACCTAAAAACATACGGTAGGACCTAAAAATATACGGTAGGACCTAAAAATATACGGTAGAACCTTAAACATACAGTTGGAAAACATATTATAGGACATAAAACATACATTAGGACCAACATACATACGTTAGGACCTACAACATAAGATGGGACAAACATACGATAGGACCTAAAAACATACGGTAGGACATACAATTATCAGATAGGACTTAAAACAGATGTACATATCAACTATGAGAAGCATGAGTATTACAAACTGTAATAAATAGAAGTAAAAAAAAGATTTGTAAAAAGCACGTTTTTATAAGCGGACTAAAAAGAAGAAAATAAATTTTAAAATTTTAAAATAAGCACTATGATGTAATATGATTAAAAACGTGGGGCGGGCGCTTCTCGGTCTTAACTAATTCAATTCACTCATTTTCTTACTCGTCATTTGTAAACTCTAATCATTTTAGCCAAACGCCCAAAAAGCGCCCGCCCACGTTTTTGTTCATATTACATCATAGTACATATTTACAATTTTAAAATTAATTTTCTTCTTTTTAGTTTTTAGTCCGCTTATAAAAACGTGGTTTTTAAAAATCTTTTTTTACTTCTATTTATTTTATTCTTTTTAGTCTAAGTGTATGCTATGGTGAGTTTTGAAGTATTGATTATGTTCAAATATAATACGCATTGCCCGACAAACATTTACAGACTGGAAATGACTGATCTCCCCCTGATGTTAAACGTGGTTTTTGTGGTCGGGGTTGGTGTGAACTCGGCACGTGAATGTAATGTAAACAAGGGCAGACAGATAATACATAGGCTTATATATAGATAAACTAAAAATTTAAATAATTTAATAACGGTACATTCGATCGATCTGAAATTTTGATACAATGCATTGTCATCCAAGATCTACCTGTGGTAAAATTTTGAGATCTCTAAAACCATCAGAAGTGGTTTAATTTTACGTTGGCAGATTTGAAAGATTGTGGACAGACACACAAACAGGAACAAAAGTGAGTTAATAAAAACGAGGTTTAAAAAAAAGCTCATTTAATAAAGAAAAAAATAATAATAATATTTAAAAAAAGCATATGAGCTATACATACAGCCAGGACCTAATGTCTTATCAACCATACGTTAAAGTTAAGTTATTTTAAAATGCAATCAGGTCTAATTAACTATCTTACAAACTGCGCGCCTTACTTAAGTTTAACGTACTATCTGTGCTATCAAGCTTGCGTAACTACGTATGGCTTTGACATCGTGTAATTCTTCTCGTCCCGCGTTTAAGCTTGGAACGAGTTGCCTGAACAAACCAGGAAAACCAACACACTATCAATACCAACATTCAAAACTTTAATAAGAATGCAAGACTTGACATAAACGAAGGAGGCATGTTCATCTCTATAGAAAGAGCGTCGGTAATAAATAAGATAGATTCTGAATGCACTTTTCTTCATTTTTTTAAAAAGGGAGCTAACTTAAATAAAAATGTATTAATGTTCTCTTTTCTTTCCGTCTTCTTATTTTCTTTTAGATTAAAAAAGTAAGTAGTCTAGCTAAAAGGGAACTAAGTGAGACGACATGTCTCACAGGTAAACAACAGATTCTCATTGTTTTCCCGACATCAGACATCATCAGTTTCATCTACTGCATGGGTGGGCAAACTACGGCCCGCGGACCGCATGCGGCCCGCCAGAGTATAATATGCGGCCCGTAGGCATGTACATATCGCGATCTTATGTCGATGTTAATTTTCTTTGTTTAGAATTTAAGCTATTTTTTAAAAAAATTATTCCGTGTATTTGTTTCGAATGTAGGGATATTAAATCGGTTTTCTGGCTCCAGAATTCATTAGTGATCATTAGTCATTGATTGTTAACATCCTTATTGGAAACTGCATTTCAGCTCAAATGGAAATGGATTTTGTTTACGATTTACATATTGGCAGTTTTTTTAAAAATAGAAATTTAAAAGCGAATAGACTGTGTAATTAACCATGTGTGCTGCCTAAAAAAGAAAGATTGAGGACGAATGTCGTGTTTTTAATGACGAAAGGACCGCTAAATATAGCTTCACGAGCGTTGGCAGCAAAGAATTCTGCTTGCTGTGCTGTGAGAGTGTGAGCGTCTTTAAGGTGTACAACTTAAATAGACACCCCCAAACAAAACATGTGGGTTTCGGGCACAATTTAACGAACGAAGAGAGAAAGGGGAATTTCCAGGAGTTGGTTAATAATTTAAAGAAACAGCAAACTGTTTTCACCAAACAGTCTTTAATACAAGATGCTGCAAACGAAGCCAGTTTGGTGCTGTCCCATATGATTGTAAAACGGAACAAGTCTTTTTCTGACAGCGAGTTCATCAAGGAATGCTGGTCAGATGAAGCAAGCATGATTTGTACAGAACATAAAACAAAATGTGATAGCATTTCTTTATCAAGGGGAACTGTAGTCAGGCGTGTTGAGAAAATTAGTGACAAATTGATTCATCAACTTCGAGATGCAAGCAAAGACTGTTTGTGGTACTCTCATGCGTTGGACGAAAGTACCCATGTACAGGACACATCACAATGGTTGGTAATTTATACGGGGAATAAACACTCGTTTTGATCTTACCGAAGAATTACTTAGTGTTGAGCCACTCAAAGACACAACTATGGGCCAGGATTTATTCAATATTGTTGAGAACTGTGTTGAAAGAACTGTGTTGAAAGAACTGGGTTGGTGTGGAACAAGATAGCAAGTGTAATAACCGATGGAGCGCGTTCTTTGACTGGAAAATACGTAGGTATTGTGAATTTTATAAAAATAAATTAGAAGATCATCCTGAACATAAACTCTTACCTATCTACTGCGTCATCCAGCAGGAACGTCTTCGTAAAGCCGCGTTGAACATCAAGCACGTTATTGACCCAGTTATCAGTGTGATAAACCTCATCAGGGCCAGGGCACTTAGCCACATGCATTTCATGACACTGCTGGAAGATTTGGACACTGAATATTATTACACTATCTACCACAGCATTGTCCGCTGGCAGAGCCTGAGCAAGATATTGAGACGAGTGTGGGATCTCAAGGAAGAAATAGTTATGTTCCTGGATCTGAAGGGTTTTGCTAACATTGCTAATGAAGAGTGTAAGTCAGACTTCATGTTTGCTATTGACATTATGGAAAAGTTGAATGAACCGAATGTCACACTTCAGGGCAATAGCTTGTTAGCACATACAATGTTAAATCATTTCAGTCAAAGCTCTCACTGTTCACCAGACAAGCCGTTGAAAACAGGTTTTGCCATTTCCCTCTGCTGAAACATAAAAACATTTCTGGTGAAACAGCTGACAGGTACAAGGCTAAGTTGGATGCCATGGCTGTGGAATTTGAAAGGAGCTTTCAATAATTCAAGAGCCTGGAACCACTCTTCAATATCATAAGTTCGCCATTTAGTGCAGAAGCTGATTCAGCCCCAGAGGATATACAGTTAGAGCTGCTTGACCTACAAGCAGATTATGACATGAAGGAGAACTTCAAGTCAGTTCTTATGCTGCAGTTTTACGGATATATGTATGCCAGCAGCAGCATGTCCACACTTAAAAAAAACTTTGCTGCCAAACTTTAGTCACTATTTGGGTCCACATACATCTGTGGGCAAGCTTTTTCTTGCATGAAAATAAACAAGTCTAAGAACAGACTGATGTTGGATGACTGCAGTTTGAATGCAGTCATGCGAATCACAACCAGTAAACTGGTTCCACAGTTCAAGAATTTTATCCAAAATTGTGAACAGTTACATACTTCTCATTAATTAAAATTGTACTCTATGGGCAGCTTATATGTAAATTATTTTCCTACTTCTTCATAGTTATTATAATGACAGGTAACAATAAACTTTTGTTGAAATAATAATGAATAGTAAAATCTAATTATCAAATTAGAAACTGTTTCAGTACGTATTTTAAAATGTAATTTGCATGTGTAATAGAGTGCGAATAGGAAGTAAAATTACAAATACGTGGTTATTATCAATAATTCATATTTAATACATTGTAAGTTTTAATTGAAGTAGACAAAATATACATGCGGCCCGCCTATAACAATAAAGTTTTCAATGCGGCCCTCCGTCGAAAAAGTTTGCCCACCCCTTGATCTGCTGTATAGTATCATGTACTACATTTTTATCTAATTTATAGTTTCGTATGCTATACAGTTTCATCTAATCTACAGTTTCATCAACTATACATTGTCTTCTGCAGTACAATTTCAGATATGACCAGAGTTAAGTTTGTGTCGCCAGCGGCTGGTCAGCCTCGCTGTCCTGAAATGGGAATCAGTTAACTCCCATGACTGCGTACGCCCCATGTGGCATGTATGCAAGGTTCGATCACTGACGGTCATCGGTGTTACAAGAAAAATATTTTAAAGACAAGCAGACACATAGAAGGGTTAGGCTATTCGCTGTCAGTCAATGGAAACCAAAGATCGTTGACCAAAGATCGTTGACCAAAGATCGTTGACCAAAGATCGTTGACCAAATCCCGCTGTCCCCAACCTCCTATTATGTAATGTAATCTCATTAAGTATTTATGAATTGAAATCAGTCGTTTCCAGTCTTCCACGATTGCCGTCATTTCAAGCACAGCATAAATAAATTTATCGTCTCAATGTTTTTCAAACAGAATCGCAAAAGCTAAATATCCTCCGGGGCCAAGGGTCCCATGTCAAACAGAAATGGCACGTAAACAACTAGGTTAAGACTTACACCAGCATTATCTCACCAGGAATCTGACCACCTTTGTCCGGAAGCACAAACCAGGCAAGTTATGTGCTATAACTAAGCTCTCCTTAGCACCTATCAGATCAGTCCCAAATGTGCTATAACGCTATAACACGTCCTAAACTAACGCCTCCTAGGCTAGTCCCAGATGTGCTATAACTAACAGGCCATTAGCACCTATCAGGCCAGTCCCAGATGTGCTATAACTAAGATCTCATTAGCACCGACCAGGCCAGTCCCAGGTGTGCTATAACTAACAGGCCATTAGCACCGACCAGGCCAGTCCCAGATGTGCTAAAACTAACGCCTCCTAGGCTAGTCCCAGATGTGCTATAACTAAGATCGCATTAGCACCAACCAGGCCAGTCCCAAATGTGCTATAACTAACAGGCCATTAGCACCTATCAGGCCAGTCCTAGATGTAATATAACAAACACATCCTTAACACCGACCAGCCCAGTCCCAGATGTGCTATAACTAACAGGCCATTAGCACCTATCAGGCCAGTCCTAGATGTAATATAACAAACACATCCTAAGCACCGACCAGGCCAGTCCCAGATGTGCTATAACTAACAGGCCATTAGCACCGACCAGGCCAGCCCAAGATGTGCTATAACTAAGATCTCATTAGCACCGACCAGGCCAGTCCCAGATGTGCTATAACTAACAGGCCATTAGCACCTATCAGGCCAGTCCTAGATGTAATATAACAAACACATCCTTAGCACCGACCAGGCCAGTCCAACTCAATCTGTACTTACTTGGCTTTTGATCATCAGGTCGTGCTTGCCCTTGGGCCGGCCGCCGTACAGGTCTTCAGTGTCCATCTCGACGTCACTCTCATCGCTGGACTCCATCTCCTCCTTCTCCCTGGGGACAAGGACAAAACAAAAGTACTGGCTGAACTCAGGCATGGGAGTAGTGGGACAAGGACAAACACAGCACCGACACAACGCAAGCCTGGCACGATATCAAAGCAAGGAACCCAGAGCTTAACAAAGTTCAGATGTGATGCTGACACAGCCCAGAGAAAGTGAGCAAATCATACAGCTGTCAATAACACTACCGTCGTCTACCGTATCAACATTTGCTCTTTTGTCACAAACCAATTAGAAACAATAAAATATAAATATGTATCATAGTCTCGATGTCATCCACGTCCAAATGAGCGAGCAACTGTGCTGTGCATGCATTCAGTTTAATCCTGGTAACATAATACGAATGCCTATTCTGATATAGTAGATTGCATTGCCTCTGATTCAATACGGCAGTGCAGTGCCGATGTTTTCCTTAATATTTTATGTATGACAGAGGCATTGTTTTTTTTCTCCCGATATTCAAATTTCACAGGCAATGTCTCATTGACGTCACATCGCGTCAAGTTCCAAAGCATCAGTGCTACGAGCTTAGATTAAAAACCCAGCCATTTCTTCAGGCCCTTTGTGTATTTATGTGATTCCATACTCATCTATCAACCTGCCCCCCACCCCCATGCATGACATTTTGCTCAAACAAACCCCCCCCCCTTTTTTACACAAGCCCGCGGCCATAAACTGGCTCGCTGTATTAAAGCAGGGACTGATCAGGGAAATTATGACAATTGGTTTGGATTCTGCTGCTGGAATCCATTGAAATTATCTAGGGGTAGGGCGACCTGAGCGCATCGTTTTCCACATAAATACATTGACAATGGACGCCGTTTATTGGACTTCTCGCTTGTTGTATGGCTAAGTAGATCTGGCTCCACTGGGCGTGCCGTTTGAGGGCAGCTGTATCCTGACAGCCCAGGAAAACGTTTGAGGCATGATTGAGAACAAGGCCACAGTTCATCCTGGAGGGGTTGTGACGATGCGTCGACCACACGTCCTGTAGGTGTAGGCCAGGGGTTGCTGGGGGGGGGGTTGTGACGATGCGTCGATCACACGTCCTGTAGGTGTAGGCCAGGGGTTGTGACGATGCGTCGACCACACGTCCTGTTGGTGTAGGCCAGGGGTTGCTGTTGTGACGATGTGTCGACCACACGTCCTGTAGGTGTAGGCCAGGGGTTGCTGGGGGGGGGGTTGTGACGATGTGTCGACCACACGTCCTGTAGGTGTAGGCCAGGGGTTGCTGGGGGGTGTGACGATGTGTCGACCACACGTCCTGTAGGTGTAGGCCAGGGGTTGGCGAACTAGTTTGTCTGATACCCCAAAATATAATTTTTTATGTCGACGTTATCCCCCCTAGGAGCGGATTGTAGCGGATTTTATATGCCCCCAATGAGTCTGCTAGACCCCCAACAGTTTCTTTTTTTATCCCCATAAATGGGGTAATTTACCCCTATTCACCGACTCCTGGTGTATAACCCCACAAGAGGTTTCGACTAAGTTTAGCTGGAGGGGAAAGCGAGCGTGTGTGTCCTGGCACTAACGACAGACGTTTCATTCCCCCCTCCTCACACACACACATCCCTCAAAAGTTCTAGAGCTAAACTTGCCGTGGGGGGGGGGTCGTGGGGAGATCCCTTGTTGGTCTCGACCAATCAGCCGGCTTGAGTACATGTACTTTTGGAGGGTGCTGACTAACGAAGGACAACAGCTGTCGAATCAAGTCATAGAAGCTCAAGGAACCGTGAGCGTGGAAGCAAGCGATAGATCCTTCACAACAATTTTCAGTTACCACGGTAGACTAGACTCTGAGAAAATCATCACCCAATGGCATGCTGTAATTTGCCCATAATTATTATTATTTTATTTTTTTACAATCAAATTCAAAAACGATTTCGGCTCTATCTTGATTTTCTTGTCGCCCCCCTCCCCCCCCCCACGGGGTCAGTCAACTATCATTATTACCCACCATAAGAAACCATCTTTATGCAATACGAATCTCGATTTCTTCGTTAGAGAAACTATTGCAATTCCATGTGTTAATAACTTGTCTTACAATTACAATTTAAACGAAGTTGGACAGCCTGTGGGTACATTTAAAACTGTAGTGTACTTTCAGAGGGTAACATTTATTTACAGTAACATTCCGATAATCCGGCACGTTCGGCACCGGCTCGGTGCCGGACTATCGGAAATTCCGGTCGATCGGGCGGTGCCCCTTCTTTTTAGTGTAGGCTATGCCGTAAAACAAATGTACTTTGTTTTTTTTAACTACATACATACATAAATCGTAATTATAAGAACAACTAGGTTAATAATTAAGCTACAAATACTGTATGCAAATACAACAAAGTTTATTTCAGATTGAGAGTAGGTGTTACGTGTTTTCGTTTCTCTCCTTTTGAACTCGAAGGCTTAGGTTTAGAAAACATGGTCACTGTACAGTTAGAACGAAACTCACTTTGTTTATAAACAGTTTCAAAAGTTACGTACGTCACTACAGATGTACTGTATTACAGTAGAGAGTACTGAGTACGTACGTCACTACAGATGTACTGTATTACAGTAGAGAGTACTGAGTACATACGTCACTACAGATGTACTGTATTACAGTAGAGAGTACTGAGTACGTACGTCACTACAGATGTACTGTATTACAGTAGAGAGTACTGAGACACAGTTTACTGCGATGTGAAAGGACACAAAACAACAACGTACAAAAAAATGGCGAGACGCTTCGTGATTGATTATCTGTGCTGCACTGCACCTGTATTTGTTGTGACAAAGCTGAGACTGGCCGGCCAATTGTTTCCTAACAATACCGAGCGCTTCCCCGAACTACCCCGAAAACTTCCGAATAGCTCTCAAGCGTTTTTATTTGCTTTAAAGACATACTTTTGGAGAAAACCAAATTGTTTACAATTTTCCGGAGCGATGCCGGACTATCGGGCATTCCGGACTGTTGGATGCCGGATTATCGGACTTTTACTGTATTTGAATTTTAAAAAAAAGAAAGAATTTCAGATTGATCGTATTGTGCATGGTGACTAAATGTGTGTGTACAAGAAAACTAGATTATACCGGTCTGCGACGACTGACATTTGATATATGTCAAACCCCATAGTTGAACCACAACATATAAACACGACAATTTAAGTCCAAACAACACCATATACAGTTAACAATAAAATTGAAGCCCAGCAGACTATAATTCGCCCAGTTGATAGAAAGTGACTTACTTTCTCGCTTGTTCATCTTTGATTCTGGCTTCCTCCTGCTCTTTCTCTTGTTTCCTCTTCACGTATTCGTCCAGTTCAGCCCCTTCCAGCTTGACACGCCTCTTGATCTGAACAAACAAACAAACGTCATCGGGGAAATGGTAAGATACAATGACATGCGATAAGGGGACAGGCAGAAATGAAGAAAGTACTTCAAGAATAAAGTTAAACAGATACATCATCTTTTCCTTTTCTCCTACACCTAACCTATTGCCCTTTCAAACGTGTCATTTGGACCAACGCATCTCGTACATAGTTCACACATCGCTCATAGTTTTTCACATAGTAGGGCATGGTTTTCATATACTTGGGCACTGTCTTCATACACTAGAGTACTGCATTAAAATAATGGGCACTGTCGTAATATAAACGAGACTTTCTTAATACAGAAGGACACTGCATTAAAATAGTATGGCCCTGTCTTAACACTATGGGCACTATCTTGGAATAAAAGAGCACTGTCTCGATACAAAATTATACCGTCTTAGATAGATCACCAACTTCATACATTATGGCATTGTTTAGATATAGAATGGCTTTGTCTTGACTCAGTATAAGAGAGCTGACTTAAATGTGATGACTTATTCGACCAAAAAAAAACAACTTTATTTTTAAAAACAAATTATATACAAAAACGATTAAAACAAATCATATAACATTTAGTTTCAATGTTCCAATGTTGACACAATAGCCAGCGTATTTCAAAGAATTGAAAGATTAGAATACACTATAATATAAGGACCTAATAATGTGCCTACATGGATTTCATTTTGTTGTTGTTTTTGTGTGGTTTATTTATTTATTTTTTTCGCAAAGTTTTTCAAAGAAAAGAAACAAAGAATGTATTCACAAATATCGCCAGTCATCAGTACTATACAAGCTGCACTCAGCAGTACTATACACGCTACACTCAGTCAGCAGTACTATACACGCTACACTCAGTCAACAGTACTATACACGCTACACTCTGTCAACAGTACTATACACGCTACACTCTGTCAGCAGTACTATACACGCTACACTCTGTCAGTAGTACTATACACGCTACACTCAGTCAGCAGTACCATACACGCTACACTCAGTCAGCAGTACTATACACGCTACACTCTGTCAACAGTGCTATACACGCTACACTCTGTCAGCAGTACTATACACGCTACACTCTGTCAGCAGTACTATAAACGCTACACTCAGTCAGCAGTACCATACACGCTACACTCAGTCAGCAGTACCATACACGCTACACTCAGTCAGCAGTACTATACACGCTACACTCTGTCAGCAGTACTATACACGCTACACTCTGTCAGCAGTACTATACACGCTACACTCTGTCAGCAGTACTATACACGCTACACTCTGTCAGCAGTACTATACACGCTACACTCTGTCAGCAGTACTATACACGCTACACTCTGTCAGCAGTACTATACACGCTACACTCTGTCAGCAGTACTATACACGCTACACTCTGTCAGCAGTACTATACAATGTCCAAGCCACCACAAGAAGTACAATCAATAGCGCCGTATACAGCCCTCTTTACGCTTGATAGAATAAATTGCCTCAGACCCTGATAGAGATTACTTTTTTATTATTTCAAAGAAATCTAAATCACCACACTCTTCATTTATTGTACGTAACGGGAAGAAATCCATCGTAACTTCGAGGAAGTTCCTTTTATTATTTTAAAATTGTTTTAAGACTAATGACAGTTGTTGACAATCTCGAGAGCATGAAAGAAGACGAATGGTCTGTAGAAGATCTGCAAAACATGTTTACATACTAGCCCCCACCACCACCACCCCCTCCCGCTTAGCGCTCAAGCTTGTCCGGGTGTCCTCCATCAAATCTTAGTTTATGTCTCGACATTTGTCACCGGAGCGTTCACTACGACTGGGGATACCACTATGATATTTGTCACCGAAGATTTCCCTAAGAGGTTTGTCACAAGAGAGTTCACTATGAGGTTTGTCACAAGAGAGTTCACAATGTGGTTTGTCACAAGAGAGTTCACTATGTGATTTGTCACAAGAGAGTTCACTATGTGATTTGTCACAAGAGAGTTCACTATGTGGTTTGTCACAAGAGAGTTCACTATGTGATTTGTCACAAGAGAGTTCACTATGTGATTTGTCACAAGAGAGTTCACTATGTGATTTGTCACAAGAGAGTTCACTATGTGATTTGTCACAAGAGAGTTCACTATGAGATTTGTCAAAAGAGAGTTCACTATGTGATTTGTCACAAGAGAGTTCACTACGAGATTTGTCACAAGAGAGTTCACTATGTGGTTTGTCACAAGAGAGTTCACTATGAGATTTGTCACAAGAGAGTTCACTATGAGATTTGTCAAAAGAGAGTTCACTATGTGATTTGTCACAAGAGAGTTCACTATGTGATTTGTCACAAGAGAGTTCACTATGTGATTTGTCACAAGAGAGTTCACTATGAGATTTGTCAAAAGAGAGTTCACTATGTGATTTGTCACAAGAGAGTTCACTACGAGATTTGTCACAAGAGAGTTCACTATGTGGTTTGTCACAAGAGAGTTCACTATGAGATTTGTCACAAGAGAGTTCACTATGAGATTTGTCAAAAGAGAGTTCACTATGTGATTTGTCACAAGAGAGTTCACTACGAGATTTGTCACAAGAGAGTTCACTATGTGGTTTGTCACAAGAGAGTTCACTATGAGATTTGTCACAAGAGAGTTCACTATGTGGTTTGTCACAAGAGAGTTCACTATGAGATTTGTCAAAAGAGAGTTCACTATGTGATTTGTCACAAGAGAGTTCACTACGAGATTTGTCACAAGAGAGTTCACTATGTGGTTTGTCACAAGAGAGTTCACTATGAGATTTGTCACAAGAGAGTTCACTATGTGGTTTGTCACAAGAGAGTTCACTATGAGATTTGTCAAAAGAGAGTTCACTATGTGATTTGTCACAAGAGAGTTCACTACGAGATTTGTCACAAGAGAGTTCACTATGAGATTTGTCAAAAGAGAGTTCACTATGTGATTTGTCACAAGAGAGTTCACTATGTGGTTTGTCACAAGAGAGTTCACTATGTGGTTTGTCACAAGAGAGTTCACTATGAGATTTGTCACAAGAGAGTTCACTGTGTGGTTTGTCACAAGAGAGTTCACTATGAGATTTGTCAAAAGAGAGTTCACTATGTGGTTTGTCAAAAGAGAGTTCACTATGTGGTTTGTCACAAGAGAGTTCACTATGTGATTTGTCACAAGAGAGTTCACTATGTGATTTGTCAAAAGAGAGTTCACTATGAGATTTGTCACAAGAGAGTTCACTATGTGGTTTGTCACAAGAGAGTTCACTATGAGATTTGTCAAAAGAGAGTTCACTATGTGGTTTGTCACAAGAGAGTTCACTTTGGGATTTGTCACAAGAGAGTTCACTATGTGATTTGTCACAAGAGAGTTCACTATGAGATTTGTCACAAGAGAGTTCACTATGAGATTTGTCACAAGAGAGTTCACTATGGGATTTGTCACCAAAGAGTTCACTGTGAGAATTGTCACCGGAGCGTCCACTATGTCTCGTGAAGTAAACAGCGAGTTAGCATTCCTTAAAACGCATCCCACAAAATAAAACTCTGAAACCCTGAGCCCCTCACCGTGATCAACACCTCACTGTCCGGGCCGGGGACGTCTACGTGACAAGCGAGGACCCTTTTGTTGGGCGGGGAAGCTATGACATTTTTTAAATCAAATTTAAGGCATGCTTACGGAAGGGAATCTCCATCTAGTGCAAACCATGAAAATTTTCAACCGTGAAATAACTACGCCCGACCGTCCGGCAGTGAAGCCGTTAAAGGGAGACACTCGTCAAATCCTTCCAAGTAATTAGAAGCTTGCATCTCACTAGCAAGCCTGAACCTTATATGGGTCTAGAATTATTTTTCAATCAACCGTTATAGGTAAAATAAATAATAAAAAAACAAAAACAATGAACGACGGTTTATAAGTTAATCACGCATAAATTATAATCTACAGTTCTTTAATATTTTACAGATAAATTTAGATTTTGATCAAATAATTATATAAAAAATTTAAATAATTTTTTTTTAAAATTAAAAAAATCGTAACAGTTCTCGGATTTTAAAATTATTATTTAGTTATCCGTAGGGTCCAAAATGTTGGCGACCGCCGCACTAAAAAAAAATAATAAATGCCGTTTTGTTAGACCTAGACTAGACCAACTTTGCTATAAATAACCCAGATGGTTTTCCAAATTATCACCGCTATTTTAAAGTCTCACAAACATATTAAGCACATCGAGTAATTAATTTTTTAAAAACAATTCCTTACGACCATTAAAAATATTATTGTCCTAAACCTGTGATGCTATTGGAGGTTTTCAAAGATGTTCAAATAGTCAAAGGGCGCGAAAGAAGTGTCAGGTGGCGTGCAAAGGGGAGGGCAGGGTTAACACTGATTGCAATCACAATACGGGTGAGACTGCTTGGTGGTCTAATAAAGATACTGTGTGTTACTTGAATGTCAAGTACTCTGTCAAGTAACTACAGTAGATGGGACGCTCTCGCATTTTGGTTAGTAAATTTATAACATATAAACAGGGTATTAGTTAGCCTGACAGGACGTAACACAACAGCGAACGTTTCGGCAACGAGCCCTTCCTCAATGAACAAATAGTACACAAATAAAACGAATATAACGAAAGAATAAAAAAAACTTAGCTGCGGTTAAATCCAATTAGTCCAGTAGAGATATGGCTGTTGTATTACGTCCTGTCAGGCTAATTACTACCCTGTTAATATGTTATACATTAACTAATTTAAAAGCCTGGTTGCAGTCTCATCCCCATTATTTTGTTCTCGCATTTTGGGCGCTTTAAAATTTGTTTATGGAATTACTTTATTTATTTTTATTTATGTATTTATTATTTATTTTGAGTGGGGGGGGGAGAGGATGAGAAGTCTAGCCGCTACATCATGGCTGGTTCTCTGTAGAAATAACCCATTTCTTCTCTATCCAATTTTTACTTTTTCCAACTCTTCACATAGACTTCTGTCGACGTTATATGTTGGTATTGATTGCCTAATAAAATCCCCCTGGGTAATGTCTACGTGATGCCAAGACCGGCCTCGGGTGACAATTTCGACAAATTGCCATTAAGGCCGCAATACTTTGTCTACGGATCCCAGGTCCAAATCCTGTCCAAATGAACGCCAGACCGGGGGGGGAGCGAGTTACGTCGTCTATCGGAATGTCTATAAATGACATATATGTTTAACTTTAACAAAACATGCCTAGGAGTGCGTCCAAATTATTGAAAGACTTTATTGTGCGGGGTAAAAACCCACTTTTTAAATCCTTTATATTAACTCGTGGTGCCTGGTTGCTTGCTTGTCGCCAAAACTTTGGATCGATTTTTAACCCACTTTCTCTTAAGCTAGCGAGCTGAACTTTTGCAGGCAGTTTTGTGCCGATGATAAAAACGATGTATCAAAATTTCAGATCGATCGCATGTACTGTCATTAAATTATTGAATTTTTAGATAATTTAATTTATCCTCTATGTATCATGTTATTTTTTGAGATAGAGCGTCGCGGTGCGTATTATATTGAACGACCTTTCTGTCGCGCAATAAGGTGCGTATTTTATTGACAACACTTTTTATAAACATATTCCTGATGGCTGCGCATTATATTAAACATGTTTTACGACACAACTACAATTTTTTATTTTTGGATGGTCTTGCGCTGCGTATTATAATGAACATTCTTTTAGTTACTTTTCGTACATATAGGATTTTTTTGGTTTTTTACGGGTTTTTAAAAAAATTATATGTTCAGTAACCTTTATATAGACTATATATATATATATTGAAATGCGTCTTTAAACCCATAAAATTCTTTTAGTAAAAAAAAATTTTAATGAAAAAAAAAGAACTTCTATTAAAGATCAAGTACTAACTCGAAAACACTTAAAATAGGTGCAGGAAGCATATGTATTATTCATGTCATGAAACAGTTAGGCAAATGAACATATAGATATTCGTGAATTTTATTTATTCACAAGCTTACACGAAACGTGGGCAATTACAGCGGTACCTCGGTATACATCTACTTTGGAATAAGTCAAACTTGGTATACGTCCTGTTAGGACGCGAAACATTTTGCTTGGTATACGACCATCGTTTGGAATACGACCCTCGTGCTAACTTGTATGACACGAAACGACACATCGCGCACGCGTAACTTGTGGGAATCACAACACACCGCGCGATACACAAGTGTGTTAGTACGGCAGTTGCTACCATACAGTGAACGACTCACGCAATAACTGTGAATTTTCAAGTGATTTTTTGTTTTCTCCTAAATTTTTTAGTAAATTCTCTAAACTCTAAACATAAGTGCTCAGAAAGTTTTTTTGAGGAGCAAAGCAACGGAAAAAAATGTTGGGATCACCGTGGAGGTCAAAAATAGATTCAAGCAAAGTATGGAATTGGCATGCGTGTCCAGGACTTAATGCGGCATACCGAATGAGGATCTCTCTGATTGTGAAAGAGAAAGACGATATTAAATCGGCTAGAGTTGCGAAGGGGGTAAAATCGATTACAAAACAAAGATCAGGGAAATTAGAGCATGCTGAAAAATTGCTTTTGATGTGAAAAACCGAAAAAAGTCGTCTAAGTTCGTTTTTATATATGTATTTTATTATTAAGCAGTGTTTAAATTATTTTATAAAACCAAAACAATAATGTGTAATATGCCAATATCAAAATACTTTTTTCCCCACGGGAACGGAATAATCCTTTCCCTTGTATTACTTATGAGAAAATTCAATTGGTATACGTCCTGTTTGGTGTAAGTCCGAAGCTCTGGAACGGCTTCCGGACGTATACCAAGGTACCACTGTAATTATCATGGTACTGATTACTTATCGTTAAGAACGAGTATGAAATAAAGAAAATAGCTTGTGAATTTCAAAACCGTTTGTTATATACAATAATTTTTTTTTGGATAGGGAATGCAGTAGCTCAATGAATTGCCTCGTTGCATGGACCACTTAGCATTTTGCTTTAAAGCTGACGAACTTATTTTTACAGCATTGAAAGACTTGATGCACGTTCTTATGTAGCCGTGAAATACCTTCATATTGGCCTGTGCCATCATACCTTCTTATTGGCCTGTGACATCATAACTTCTTATTGGACTGTGTCATCATATCTTCTTATTGGCCTGTGCCATCATAACTTCTTATTGGCCTGTGCCATCATAACTTCTTATTGGCCTGTGCCATCATACCTTCTTATTGGCCTGTGCCATCATACCTTCTTATTGGCCTGTGCCATCATACCTTCTTATTGGCCTGTGCCATCATACCTTCTTATTGGCCTGTGCCATCATACGTTCTTATTGGCCTGTGCCATCATACCTTCTTATTGGCCTGTGTCATCATACCTTCTTATTGGCCTGTGCCATCATACCTTCTTATTGGCCTGTGCCATCATACCTTCTTATTGGCCTGTGCCATCATACCTTCTTATTGGCCTGTGCCATCATACCTTGATATTGGCCAGTGCCATCATATCTTCTTATTGGCCTGTGCCATCATATCTTCTTATTGGCCTGTGCCATAATACCTTCTTATTGGCCTGTGCCATCATACCTTCTTATTGGCCTGTGCCATCATACCTTGATATTGGCATGTGCCATCATACCTTCTTATTGGCCTGTGCCATCATATCTTCTTATTGGCCTGTGCCATCATATCTTCTTATTGGCCTGTGCAATCATACCTTCTTATTGGCCTGTGCCATCATACCTTCTTATTGGCCTGTGTCATCATATCTTCTTTTTGGCCTGTGCCATCATACCTACTTATTGGCCTGTGTCATCATACCTTCTTATTGGCCTGTGCCATCATACCTTCTTATTGGCCTGTGCCATCATATCTTCTTATTGGCCTGTGCCATCATAACTTCTTATTGGCCTGTGCCATCATATCTTCTTATTGGCCTGTGCCATCATATCTTCTTATTGGCCTGTGCAATCATACCTTCTTATTGGCCTGTGCCATCATACCTTATTATTGGCCTGTGCCATCATACCTTATTATTGGCCTGTGCCATCATACCTTCTTATTGGCCTGTGCCATCATACCTTCTTATTGGCCTGTGCCATCATACCTTCTTATTGGCCTGTGCAATCATACCTTCTTATTGGCCTGTGTCATCATATCTTCTTATTGGCCTGTGCCATCATACCTTCTTATTGGCCTGTGCCATCATACCTTCTTATTGGCCTGTGCAATCATACCTTCTTATTGGCCTGTGTCATCATACCTTCTTATTGGCCTGTGTCATCATATCTTCTTATTGGCCTGTGTCATCATATCTTCTTATTGGTTTATGCCCCGTCCGCCCATCCACTCCATCACAACGACATTGCCGCAGAATTCATGGAGAGCCCAGTCCTGGCCAATAAACACGTAACGACGACAAACAAACAAAAGCGGTGATCAATATCTTTCCCCTCCTGAGTTCCACCCACACCCCAAAAAACACTTTTTTAAAAATAATGTATTCCCAACGTGCAGCCCCGTTCCAACGGTTCTGCCCTCAGCCGAGAGATGGACCCGAGAACAAAGTTTTTTCTTTATCCACACGCATAAAATTACTGATTAAAGACGTGCGGAGTTGATATTTTAACCTTTCTAATTGAGGAGAATGCTGCATGGGAGAGAATATCTTTTTTTCTGTTCAAATAATCTCACGATATTTTTTTATGCATCAACCTTAGAAATGAGGCAGTTTTTTTCTTCTTTCATTCTGCCCGATGACCACGTCAATAAACGCAAATCCTTCAGCTTCTACTTGGTCATCATAAAATCAACTGTGCTTCGGAAAGCGCCACCTGAATGAGCTTAGATTTTTGACGGCGAGGGCATCGCCTCAGATTTCTTGGCATTTGAATTCCAATCATTTATAGTTTACAATCTGATTGCCGCGGAAGAAATATAATTAAAAAAAACAGTTACTGTAAGACATGACAAGGAATAAAAAAGAAAAGCATGGCCAGAATTTAAATCCAGGAGATGAAAGTTTATTACAGAAATTAGAAAACTGACTAGGCAGCCTCGTAACAGACAGAAACTAGCTCCAAGACTTCTAGTCTCATGACAGACAACAGGCTCCAAGAGGTCTAAACTCTTGACAGACACCGGCTCCAAGATCACTTACCCGACAAAATATCCTAAACGTTTTTTTAAAAAATCCTGCCGAAATCGCAAAGGGAGAACTTGAAAGATATGTAAACCACGCAATCAAACTGTTTCCTGTCTCGAAGAATGTCAAAACAAACCAATTTTGAATCCCATACAAAAAACAAAACAATGTCAGTAGACAAACACGATATCATGGCAAACCGATTTCTGAGTATATGAGAGAAGTTTAAAAGTACAAGCAATTTAATGAGAAAATATGCACTCTCTAAGCTATAATTGAATTTTTTTTTAAATTTGTGTGTGTGTGTGTGTTAAAGTCGAAAACGATACTCGAACATGCAAGTCAACAAAATTATTTCCCTTGAATGTCGCCGTGTGTATACAAAAAAAACACTATTTTTAAAAAAAATAAAGAATTTTATGCCGAGTTAAACTTAGAAAATATTTAACTAAATAAAAATTGAGGTGCATTTAATGATGTTGACAACTTTATTTCTAATTAATGTGAATATGGTTTGGTTAAGATGTGGATTCGCGGCATGACCCGATCAGGAACATAGTGTTACGTTGGTAACGTTAGTAAACAAAGTTATTTGATTATCTAAAAACAAGAGACTATTTTAGGAGAACTAAGAGCGTATGTTCTCACTTCGTATGTGGGTGTCCTGACAATCATCACTTCTTGATGGCTGGGAGCGTGGGCAATGATCTCTTCCCGTTGCTGGGGGTGTGGCAATGATGACTTCCTGACGGCCTGGCCAAGTGGCAATGGTCACTTTGTGAATGGTCTCTCCCTATCTCTATTTTGCTCAGGTCCTCTCTCTCTCTCTCTCTCCCTCCACCCCTCTATCCTTTTCACTATTTCTGTCAGATTTCTCGCAAAAAATGCTAATACTCTCGAGTAATGTTTGAAATTGCTTCATATTATTGCCATCCGTCCAGATGTTTGCCCATTATCTTCTGCCACATAATGCACCAGAGCTTTTTCTTCGCTGCTCAGTTTCATTCCATCAACAAAACGCACTCATTGAATCTCACGAGATAACAAATATAAGTTATGACATCTATTTCGTTAGCTACAAGATTGCCATTACATTAATCAGTTTGATTTTCATGTATCTTTTCTCTGTGTGGATCCTAGCTATGGAGCTTCGGACCAAGTTTACTGAGCCCTCTAGGTCAGTGCTTCTCAAACTTTTTAGTATGGCGGACCGGCAGGAATTTTTTCCATTGCACCAGGGACCGGTGCACTATTTTTCCTGCACTGACAATTTCTTCTGTCCTTTTTTTTTATAACTTCTGCGGCACCGGTCCGCGGAACACCACTTTGAGAAGCACTGCTCTAGGTGACGTGCAAGTGTAATGTCAACATACTTGTGGTCGAGTGGCACCGCGCTCCGCCGGCGTACTGAGAGTCACGGGTTCGAATCATTGTGATCTTCATGAGAGGTACATTTGTAAAGTCCGTCAAAACACTATTGTGATGTCCGTGTCTGGTACCTTGTAAAGTCCGTCAAAACACTATTGTGATGTCCGTGTCAGGTATCTTGTATAGTCCGTCAAAACACTATTGTGATGTCCGTGTCTGGTACCTTTGTAAAGTCCGTCAAAACACCATTGTGATGTCCGTGTCAGGTACCTTTGTAAAGTCCGTCATAACACCATTGTGATGTCCGAGTCAGGTACCCTTGTAAAGCCCGTCATAACACCATTGTGATGTCCGAGTCAGGTACCCTTGTAAAGTCCGTCATAACACCATTGTGATGTCCGAGTCAGGTACCCTTGTAAAGCCCGTCATAACACTATTGTGATGTCCGTGTCTGGCACCGTTGCACCCACGCCTTATAAATGGCAGCTCCCCGTGGTGACTATACGATCAACTAACCACATACGTCACGGCTACTTAGGTCATCCACGACTCATGCCCACTTCCTGGAGCCCACATGTCGAGGCGATGACTTACACACGGAAAGTCTGGGCTTAATTGAGGCCAGCAGGACGATCCAGGTCACGTGGGCCCAGTGGCGGAATAGGCAGTGGAGCAGAGGCGGTATCTCAGTCTTACAGAGTCCTCGCGGCTTGTGAGTTAAGAGCCTGACTGGGTCCTCGAAGCTTGGAAGTTAAGGTGTACAAATTTTAACCTTCTCCCCCCCCTCCCACCCACCTCCTTTCCCAACAACACATAAACAGATGAAATCAAAAGAACAATTTATTTGTTTTCATTTTGGTTAAAGTCTGACTTACCGTACTTACGCCAACAGTAATTAAACCCCCCTACACTCTTCTCATCTTTACTTCGTCATTTTATTATTTTTTCATGTCATTAAATTTGTTTTTTGTTTTTTTAAATATATTTGTGCTAAAAGGTTTTTAATCTTTCTGTTGTTACAATATTTCAAAGTATTTCAATTTCAAAGACAATGTGTTATGAACTGATGATCTAGAATCTATATAAAGGGGTGAGGGTAAACTATCACACGCACAACCTCACAATATAGTCTATTAAACATGCTACACTAACTAAGCCCCTTGTCTCACTAAATGATCTAGTAAAACATTGTAAACTGATTTACCCATCGTCTCACTAAATGATCTAGTAAAACATTGTAAACTGATTTACCAATCGTCTCACCAAATGATCTAGTAGAACATTGTAAACTGATTTACCCAACGTCTCACCAAATGATCTGGTAAAACTTTGTTAACTAACTTACCTAATGTCACACTCAAAGATCTAGTAAAAATTATAAGCTAACTTACCCCTTCTCTCACTTAATGATATGATAAAACATTGTAAACTAACTAACCTCAAGTCTCACTACATGATCCTGGGGGTTGTCTATGAGCCACCGTGCAAGTGTTCCGGGTGAGGTGCGATTGGTGAGAATGATGCTATTTTTAGCGTTCCCGCACCAGGCGACGAACAGGTCACGGGAAAACCCACACTGAAGATCCGGGGTGCTGGCGAGGACAACCTATTGAAGGAAAGAAAGGTGTGATGCTAATAACAACGCCTCTGCATCAACTAAATATTTTCACACAACAATTCAGCAATCAGATATCTTCTACTCAACGAAAAATTAAGTCAGTAGACTCCCATAAGAAAGTTCAATGAAGAGCATTGGATTAGAGCAGGGGTCGGGAAACCGTGGCTCGTGAGCCAGATGTTGCTCTACTGATGGCTGGATATGGCTCTCAGACAAATCTTCGATTATTTTTTTTTAAAGTTTATTCAGACTCCTTTGATCTACATATTAATTGCATTATTTTTAAAAACAGTATTACAATTTTATTCAAAAGAATTCAGAAACATAATTATTGTACTTTAGTGTTGAAATTACACAAAATGCACACATGTACTTGAATTTTTAGTTTTAAACATAATGTATGGCTCTCACAGAATTACTGTTCAAAATAAGTGGTGTTTATGGCTCTCTAAGACAAATTTTTTCCCTATCCTTGGTTTAGAGGCACTCGGCATTGCAAGGCGAAGTTAACTATCAAGGCCAAGATACTTACGATAAAATCAAGTGCTTATGAGCCATGGAAATGGGAGAGGAAACGCGTGAAATATCGGCAAAGTTTATTAATAGACCCCCAGCACGCCTCTAATAACATAAAGTTATCCCAGCTATCAAATTCAAAAGTTTCCTTCTCTTTTTATTTTTTAAAAATAAATTTTCCAATTATCTTTGACTTTACTTTTTTCTGCTCTGTCCAAGGCCGATGAAGTATTATTTTATTTTGTATATATATTTTTTTTTAAAAATTTATTTAAAATTATCAGTTTGCGTAGACCCATCTTGTTTCAGTTTTTTTTTAACACCCCATGACTCAAAGGGAGTCCTCTAAATATAGTATGGCATCAAGACGTGCGCACGGATAGACAATGTTCAACAGTGATTATCATTGAATAAGAAAAGAAAACAAAATTAGACAGCTCGATACCCATAAGGCCCGTCGCTTAATTATTTATTATAGAGACAAGATGACATAATTAGCCGTTGAAGTCTCTGTATACCTGATCCAACGCTGCATTACAGATCTAACACAAGCCAACGTTCAAAGTCCATTTTTAAAAGAAATACGTCAAGCAGTTTGTAAAACAACACAACAGTTTTAATTGGAAAAAAAACCGCGTCGAAAAGCAACACAAAACCCTCACTTTGTGTGCGTGTGCTTTGTTTTGTTTTGCAAATGGCTTAAACAACAAAAAGGAAATATTATTTATTGGACAATTTCTGTTGCTATAAAATGAGATCGTATATCGTCTCTGGCGCGTCCAAGATTTGGCAAGCCAAGCTGGCCATTCGTTTTTTTTACCGGGCCGCGGAATGCGAAAAACCGCTCGGAATGGGATATTCCCGGTCTCAATAGAGGGTTATTGGCAAGAGATGGGTTGGTATGGAAGAAATTCTGGAATTAATGTAAGCACACTATTGCGATCTCGGAGACGGACGCAAAACAACCCCCCCCCCAAATGTGCGTGAGTGTGTGTTGGCGGGGGTAGAGCAGATTTGCATGATGTGAAAACTAACTTCAATAAAGACGGCATTTGATCCTGTTCAAACAGATACACTCCAACCGATATTAGTCAACATAGTCAACAAAATATACAATCAATCAAATGAGTGAGGCAGCTTGCATCACTTATCACCTAGATAAAACTAATTTCTGTCTCTTGGTGTGTGGCCCGTGGGCGGGCGGGGGAGAAAGAGAGAGAACATGAATATAGGTACGTGCAGGATAGCCAGGTTGTATGGTTTCGTTTAAATATGGGAGGCGTTATACGGAGATTTCTAAACAAACAAAATTTCCGTTCTAATTTATTATATATGTACCTATCATAGCTTAAAATTTATTTCAAAAAGATTTATGATTTTAAAATTAATTTGGTAAAAGCAAAGAGAACGGTGCGCTCAATAAATTGTATTTTTGGTTGTTATATTTGTTTTGTTTTTTTTCTTTAAAAAAAAATAGACAACTAAATCTAACCCAGACCCTAAAACTGAAACTACAACCTTAGACTCAATCGAAACTCGAACCTCCTCTTGACACTTAGAGTTCAAGAAACTAATGCCCTAACCCTGAGACCACAGAAGCTCTTGAATGGTATGAAATTTTTAAAAATCTTATATCAAATCGGCAAGTAGTCACATGACCAGCCAAAAACATTTGCGTATGACGCTAAGAATCATGGGAAATATCTGTCTATAAAGCCCAGCGTTATACGGAGATATCTCCGAATAATCACTTCGTTTAAATATTGTACAAAATAAAAACTTTATTGACTTGGGAGAAAGAAAAAAAAAGAAAGAAAACGCTATTACAGAAAATTCAGTCCTTCCAATGAAACCCTATACCATCAGCAAAGCTGAGTGTTTACGGCAACGGCCCATAGAGACAGGCCAGAACTATCTCAAATATTCAGCACTGGTCTATCTATACAGAATCTGGGACATACGGAAGGGGGTATGTAAAGAAGCCGGTATTATCTTCCCGTGCAGTCAAATAGGAGTGGTCTACTCACGTCTCTGTGTCGAGGCGCGCGCGTTTGAAACACTTTTAGCAGGTTTATTGCGTTTTCTACAGTGGACGGCTAGCGATGACGACTTTACATACCGACCATCGGCTTCTAGGAGTTAGTCAAAACTTTCGGCACAATCACGCCCTCCCGTTCCTTCCGTCATTTTTTGTTGTTGTTTTTTGTTGTTGTTTTTTAAGGTTGCACGCGGCTATACATAAACGTTGCAGGCGATTAACATAAAAAATATGCTCAGGCCTGTTTTCCATATCAATTACTCAGTCATACACACCAACAACAAATGGTAGCACTGGGTTCCACTGTTTTAGCTTTCTGCACCTTTCAGTATGGCTTAAATGTAAAAAAAATAAATTTTTTAAATATTTTTTAAAAAAAAATATATAAAAAAAAACCTTGTCGTAACTTTTAAATCAAGTCAAGTATTTAATAAAAAGAACACGTAAAAAACTAAGTTTTTTACTAAAATTCCTTTATGTACGAGAAATAACTAAAAGAATGTTCATTATAATACGCAGCGCAAGACAATCCAAAAATACAACATTTTAGTTATGTCTCGAAAAACGTGTTTAATATAATGCGCACCGATCGGGAATATGTTTATAAATAGTATTGTCAATATAATACGCACCGAATCGCGCAACAGGAAAGTATTAATAAAAAGGTCGTTCAATATAAACGCACCGCGACACCCTTATCTCAAAAATTTAACATGATACATAGAGATAAATAAAATAAACAAAAAATTCAATAATTGAATTACAGTACATGCGATCTGAAATTTCGATACCTCGTTATTATCATCGGCACGAGTCTGCCTGCAAAATTTCAGCTCGCTAGCTTACGAGGAAGTGGCTTAAAAATCGATCCAAAGTTTTTTCGACGAGCAAGCAAACAAGCAAGCAATCAACTAGACATCACGAGTTAAAATAAAGGATTTAAAAATAAATTTGCACTGGAACAAACAAAAACGACCTCTTGGAATTGTTTATGAAATTTAAGTTGAGTCCCTTGGCCCGTTTTTTTATTGTCATCGATCTTTCTCACATTCAAACCACTTCTACCACCAACATAAAGACCTGCAATCTCACCTCCTTGGGGGTACTTAACCCCTAGCCTTGATGGTAACTCTACCACCAACATAAAGACCTGCAGTCTCACCTCCTTGGGGGTACTTAACCCCTAGCCTAGATGGTAACTCTACCACCAACAGAAAGACCTGCAGTCTCACCTCCTTGGGGGTACTTAACCCCTAGCATAGATGGTAACTCTACCACCAACATAAAGACCCGCAGTCTCACTTCCTTGGGGGTACTTAACCCCTAGCCTAGATGGTAACTCTACCACCAACATAAAGACCTGCAGTCTCACCTCCTTGGGGGTACTTAACCCCTAGCCTTGATGGTAACTCTACCACCAACATAAAGACCTGCAATCTCACCTCCTTGGGGGTACTTAACCCCTAGCCTTGATGGTAACTCTACCACCAACATAAAGACCTGCAGTCTCACCTCCTTGGGGGTACTTAACCCCTAGCCTAGATGGTAACTCTACCACCAACATAAAGACCTGCAGTCTCACCTCCTTGGGGGTACTTAACCCCTAGCCTTGATGGTAACTCTACCACCAACATAAAGACCTGCAGTCTCACCTCCTTGGGGGTACTTAACCCCTAGCCTTGATGGTAACTCTACCACCAACATAAAGACCTGCAGTCTCACCTCCTTGGGGGTACTTAACCCCTAGCCTAGATGGTAACTCTACAACCAACATAAAGACCTGCAGTCTCACCTCCTTGGGGGTACTTAACCCCTAGCATAGATGGTAACTCTACCACCAACATAAAGACCCGCAGTCTCACCTCCTTGGGGGTACTTAACCCCTAGCCTAGATGGTAACTCTACCACCAACATAAAGACCTGCAGTCTCACCTCCTTGGGGGTACTTAACCCCTAGCCTAGATGGTAACTCTACCACCAACATAAAGACCTGCAGTCTCACCTCCTTGGGGGTACTTAACCCCTAGCCTTGATGGTAACTCTACCACCAACATAAAGACCTGCAGTCTCACCTCCTTGGGGGTACTTAACCCCTAGCCTTGATGGTAACTCTACCACCAACATAAAGACCTGCAGTCTCACCTCATTGGGGGTACTTAACCCCTAGCCTAGATGGTAACTCTACAACCAACATAAAGACCTGCAGTCTCACCTCCTTGGGGGTACTTAACCCCTAGCATAGATGGTAACTCTACCACCAACATAAAGACCCGCAGTCTCACCTCCTTGGGGGTACTTAACCCCTAGCCTAGATGGTAACTCTACCACCAACATAAAGACCTGCAGTCTCACCTCCTTGGGGGTACTTAACCCCTAGCCTAGATGGTAACTCTACCACCAACATAAAGACCTGCAGTCTCACCTCCTTGGGGGTACTTAACCCCTAGCCTAGATGGTAACTCTACCACCAACATAAAGACCTGCAGTCTCACCTCCTTGGGGGTACTTAACCCCTAGCCTACATGGTAACTCTACCACCAACATAAAGACCTGCAATCTCACCTCCTTGGGGGTACTTAACCCCTAGCCTAGATGGTAACTCTACCACCAACATAAAGACCTGCAATCTCACCTCCTTGGGGGTACTTAACCCCTAGCCTAGATGGTAACTCTACCACCAACATAAAGACCTGCAGTCTCACCTCCTTGTGGGTACTTAACCCCTAGCCTAGATGGTAACTCTACCACCAACATAAAGACCTGCAGTCTCACCTCCTTGGGGGTACTTAACCCCTAGCCTAGATGGTAACTCTACCACCAACATAAAGACCTGCAGTCTCACCTCCTTGTGGGTACTTAACCCCTAGCCTAGATGGTAACTCTACCACCAACATAAAGACCTGCAGTCTCACCTCCTTGGGGGTACTTAACCCCTAGCCTAGATGGTAACTCTACCACCAACATAAAGACCTGCAGTCTCACCTCCTTGGGGGTACTTAACCCCTAGCCTAGATGGTTACTCTGTCTAAGCTCACGCTCTACGTCACCCAAACCCATGCGGTCAATAACATATCTAGAGATTTTAAAAAAACACACCAAGATATGGCCCCCCTCATCCCCACGCCCCACTGATTGAGAGATAAACTCCATTGTTGTGGCCGTCAAATGAAGCGGTTCCGTGCACTAGTCAGGCATCCTATCGGTTGTCTCTCTCCCCCCTCCCCCACCCTCACCGCCCGATGGGAGGAAGACCCTGGGGAACTGTCTCGATTAATGGAAGGAAACCTTACACCGGCCCGGAGTTCATCTAGACAGCTGATTTCCGATCAACTTGAAAGCTGCTACGTGACTGCAGGACCTTATTCGCACGCCCTTAACCCCAGGAACAGGATACGGTGGATAACGCGGCGACCGAAGTCACTGGATATTGGATACGACTTGGAACTAAAGACACGGCAGTTGACAAATTGGAATAACAACTGCACCGGACAGCAGAACTTTAAAAAAAAACAACAACAAACAAACAACTCCTATATGTAAACATTTTACAGTTAGTTAAAGTTACGGGTTTTTGCGAGGTTAATGTTTCTAACCTCGAAACTTTCAACTAGCCAGGCTAGGGGCTAGATGGTTAAATTAAAGGCTTTCAACTCGGCGATGGGGGGATCGATCTGTTGAAACGACGCTACTGCTCCAGGCAATTCTTGTTAGTTGTGGACAAATAGCTATAGCTAACGATAACCCTAGCCCTAACCGTCGCAAGGCAATGTTGGGTCTGTCAGTAGCCGATGGGCATGATCTTCTAGCCAGATGATGCTGGCTTCACAATAACGAAGGAATTTTTTAAGTAGGTAAATTTGATAAAATATCAATTGTTAGTTCTGTTGGGATATTAAAACTGTATTTATCTTGGCTAATAAACATTTTGTAAAGTTATTATTTAGAAAAATAGAAGAAAAAAAAGTGCCAAATATAAAATTCCATACCAGGGGAAGTATTTTCTGTTGGTGAAAATAATTGTGCACTATAATGTCAGCTACAGTATATTTGAAGGGGGGAAAAGTGAAAAGGGCCAGCCGACAGAAATCAAGGGCTAATGTGTCAAACGGGCATTCAAAGGGCCAGCCGAACTAGACACTTGTTGACCTCTATAGCTGACCACAAGAGTTGGGAGATGAGATCAGCTGTGTTGCGTCCCACGGCGTACAAAAAAAAAGTTTGGAAAATGTGCGGAAGTCAGACAGCCAGGCGCCAACGGCATTAGTAACAAGAAACAAAAAGAAAGAAAAGTAAACTTTGCCTCTTTATAATTTCTAGTTTATTGAATTATAATTTCAGCACACAAAAATCTTCTGACTCGTGATCAATTGACCGACTTTCAAGGTGACTTCAACTTCATGTGGGGTAGAACTTTGCAATGCAATTTATTATTATTTTTATTTTTAGATTTTTACTTGACAGTCAAGCTTAGTCAGGATTCGATTGTTCAAACACCAAAACCAGCTGTATTGCATAGTGTTACACAAAGCTCGACGATGACTTTTGTTGTTGAAATAAATAGTAAAATTAAACAACCCCGTAAAAACAAAGTTTTTGACTATAAACCCCTTATATATGAGACGTAACTTAAAGTATTGAATATGTTCAAACGCGACAAACATTTACAGACTGAAACCGACTGATGTCCCCTGGCTTTAAAACCGGGGGAAAGGGGGGGAGGGGGTGTGGACATCGATGAGTGGTGTGAACGCGTACTCAACTGGCGCGTGGGTGACAAACAATAGCAAACAGTGAAATAGAATTACATGTTAATTTCAGCTCGATAGCATCACGGGAAGTGTGTCATTTTTAAATCCCTTATTTTAACTTCGAAATCTGGTCTCTCTGTCTCCCTCTCTCTCTCTCTCTGTCGTCATCTCTTCGTACGTCGGGCAGAAAAATAAAAGTCGAAAATGACCCACTTCCCGTGATGCCATCGAGCTGAAATTTTGCACATAGACTCGTTTCACCTAACAATGCATCGTATCAAAATTTCAGATCGATTGCACGTATTGTAATCAAATTAATGAATTTTTAGTTTATCTCTATACAACATACGTAATTCAATTTCACGGTTTTTTATTGGCTTTGTTCCACGTGCCAGTTCACGCGTTGACGCCACCCATCGATGTACCGGGGTGCTTTTGTTTACATTTTACGTGTCACGCTGAGCTCGGTCCAGCGATCGGTGACCAGACCTTTCCCCTCTCCCCGCCCCCCACCCCGGATATACAGTAAATGGGAGTTAAGGCAGATTCAGTCTGTAAATGTTTGTCGCTTTTGAACATGATCAATACTTTTAATTATGTCTCATACATAAGGGATTTATAGTCAAAAACTTTGTTTTTACGGGGTTGTTTTATTAAATCCCTTATATTAACTTCACCACCATCTCTCTCTCTCTCTCTGTCTGTCGTTCATCGTCGGGCGGAAAAATAAAAGTCAAAAATGATCCACTTCCCGTGATGCCATCGAGCTGAAATTTGGCACTTAGACTTGTGTCACCTAACAATACATCGTATACAAATTTCAGATTGATAGAAGGTACCGTAATTAAATTAATGCATTTTTAGTTTATCTATATAAAACTATATGTAGCAGTCGCTATTGTTTACATTTTACGGGTCACTTGACTTCACGCCAGCCACCGATGACCACATATCGTGTTTTAACCAGGAAGAATTCACTCAGTTTCAGGCTGTAAAATGTTTGTCGCGTTGGAACATAATCAATACTTTAAGTTCTGTCTCATATATAAGGGATTTATAGTCAAAATCTGTGCTTTTACGGGTTTTTTAAAATTTACTTTTGTTTTTCCACCCGCCCACTTGCTCGAAGACGAACGACAGAGAGACAAGATTTCGAAGTCAATATAAGGGATTTAATGAAAGCGGAGCTCACATAAGTTAGATTGATGTCGATGTGACTGTAAGACTACGTGTGTGTCCGTGTGCAAATGCGCGTTTAACACGGGGGGGGGGTGTGGGGGGCACAAAAATGGGGGGGGATTGTCACATCTGATTAACATAATTTTGTGACGTAAGGTCACATGTATGGTGGACGCGGGAAGAAAGGAGCATTTCTATTGGTTGAAAGTGTTGGGCGAACAGTTGTGTGTAGACTTCCGACGAGGGAAGGTTGTATCGTGTATGCTTAAGATTTCCACGTCATATTACCTCAAATGATTCTTATGTGTACAATATATATATATATTAAAGTTGTTTTGGATAAATGAATTCGTCAGTGAATTATTGTGCACAAGATTAATTACTGTGAGAACGCCTACATAAAAAGAGTTACAAAGTAACATCGTTACATTGGTGTCGAAGTAAAAGTTCCATGTGAACACTGTACAAGAGATTTCAAGAAAGACTTGAAAGAGGTTTCGTGGAAATAAGTATGGATATTTCCAAAAAAGGAAAGTATTCTTTAAAATAAGAAATAATACCAGCTATAGTATTTTTGAATATTCAAGTTCGTAAGAAGCTGTGAATAAACTTTTGTAGTTCAATGAAAATACAAGAAGATTTCAAAATGGCGGCATTAACGGCAGATATCCGCAGTATATACAACTAGGTCGCCTAGTTGGTTCTACGTCATAGTACAAGCATACTACACAGTACTGGCATCTGGGTCGTGTAGGCTTACTGAATGGTGACACACGGTGAACATATATAGGTCGTGACGTCAACAGGCTTAATGCTAGTTGATTCCAGGAAATATTAGTAATAGTAAACATAACATCGAACCGAGAAGCTATGGACCATGGACTATTCAATGTGTTGGTGTGAATTATAAATAAAGAAACGGAATTCTTATCCATTCATTGTGTGAAGAGTTTGATTATCGCAATTTTGGATTAATGGAGTGAACTAAATTGTTTAAAAACTACTCAAAAATTGAAATTTTAACCAAGTGACTTTTATTCAAAACGATCGGACCATTTAATATATTTTGTCAATCTGAGGGAGCGTATATATAAAGTATACTAAAGATCCCGTGTGAGGATTCTTTTGTTGCCTCACCTTGTCAATAACTAGATTTCATGGTTTAGACGTGTCACTTATTTGAACTTAACATTTTTGAATTCAAGATATTTCATTTGGACGATTTATAACTTTATCAATATATATACATACATTCCTTACCGAATTGCTAGATTCATATTATTCAATCAAACAAAACATGGATCACTACAAGGAATTCACTGCCATAGCTAAAGAGATCGGACTAAAAGGAAAAGAAATGAGAGATTTCATTGAAGAAAAAGTTGCTGAAGAAAAAGAAAATCAAAGAATGGCTGAAGAAAAAGAACAGCTAAGAAAAGCTGAAGAAAAAGAAAATCAAAGAATAGCTGAAGAAAAAGAACAGCTAAGAAAAGCTGAAGAAAAAGAAAATCAAAGAATAGCTGAAGAAAAAGAACAGCGAAGAAAAGCTGAAGAAAAAGAAAATCAAAGAGAGGCTGACGAAAAAGCAAGAATTGCTAATGAAGAAGAGAGGCAAAAACTCATAAGTGAAAGAGAACTTGAAAAAATGAAACAAGACACCTTAAAATTACAAATTGAGCTAGGGAGTAGAGGCCACAATCCTGGTGATGAAACAAATAGAAGGTCAGCACCAAGGGATACTATCAAAGTAAGAAAATATGATAGCCAAAAAGAAAAAATGGATGTTTATCTGGATTATTTCGAATCCATAATGGCTATGAAAGGCTATAATGAAGAAGATTGGCCAGCACAACTCATGACTCAATTAACTGGAGAAGCATTTGAAGCTTATAACAGTATAGCCAAGGAAGACAAAAGCATATATAAGAATGTCAAAAAGGCACTTCTATGTCATTTTGGAAAGTCAGAAAATGATTATAGAAGAGAATTTCATGAAATGAGAATCAAGATGGACAAAGATCCACAGATCATAGTACATGAAGCACAAGTCAAACTAACAAAATGGCTGGAACTGACAGCAATAGATACGAGCAATCCAAAGGCCATAATAGACATGGTGTTAATTGACAAGTTTTTAGAAAATGCAACACCAACCCTATTCACATATTTGACTGACAAGAAAGTTCGTACTCAAGCAGAGCTAACAAATGCATTACGAACATTCAAAGACTCTCATCCGAATGTGGAAATGGATAAGAGACAAAACATATTTGCAGCAATACAAGTTAAAAGTCAAGAAAAAAGGCAAGGTATGAGAAACCAGAGTCTGCCAAACCAAGGCAACAGACAAACTATTTGTTGGTACTGTAACAAGCCAGGACATATGGCAAAGCAGTGTTACCACAATAAAGGACAACCAAATAGGGTGTCACCTAATGGCAGCCCTATAAGAAAGAAAACAGAAGAAAGGTCAAGACAAGGTCATTTTGAAAGCAAAGGTAGAAGATCGTGGAGAGGCAGATACAATCATGACTCCAGATACAGAAATCATGATCAGCCCTGGAGAAGGAATGACTACCAAGAGGGAGATAATAAAGGAAAAATGAAACAAGAAGAATCACAATCTAGTAGTACTGTGGCCACTATCAAGGATCATGGCACACTGAAATGTTACCCAGTGCACATCAATGATCGAAAGTGTATGTGTCTTCGTGACACTGGATGCACAACAATTGTAGTCCGTGATAAGATGGTGAAAGAAGAAGAGTATGATGGGAAAAAAGGCACACTGATAATGGCCGATGGCACAAAGAGAGAGTGTCCAACTGCAATTTTCACCATCAACTCACCCTGGTTTCATGGTAAAGTTAGAGCCAGAGTCTTACAAGACGCCATTTGTGATCTTATTATAGGGAACATTGAAGGTGTGCTGGACAATACTGATGAAGTATACAAGGCCTGGCATGATAACAACCATCAAGTATGTGCTACTGTACAAACAAGAGCCACTACAAAAAGAAAAGAGATCACAGACATTGAAGTTGATGAGAAACTTGAAATAGGAAGCCAACTGATGTCCAAACAAGAGTTCAAACAACTACAAGAAGAAGATAACACAATCAGGGAAATAAAAATGAAACTTATCAAAGACAATGAAACAGGCCACAACAAAAATTACAAGCTAGATAAAGGCATATTAATAAACATTGCACAGGAAGGTACGTGCAAAAGAGTGGTTCTTCCCAAAAAGTTACAGGAAACCATTATCAAAATGACACATGACAGTCCTTTAGGTGGACATATGGGCGCCAAGAAAACAATTACTACAATAGCAGAAAACTTTTACTGGCCTAAAATGGCAAGGCAGATAAAAGAATACATCAAGGCATGTACAGTGTGTCTACGACATAATCCCAAAGATGGGAGGCACACAGCACCCATACAATCATCTGACAAGGCAAACTTCTTATTCGAGAAAATTGCCATAGACCTGATAGGACCATTCAAAAAGATGTCAAAGAAGAAACATATGTATGCTCTAACCATAGTGGACATAGCCACCAGATGGGGTGAAGCTATCCCACTGAAGCGAATAGATGCAGAAAATATATGCAACGCATTACTCAATGTTTTTAGCAGATATGGTTTCCCTCAAACACTTCTGTCGGACAATGGCAGCCAATTCAAGGGTCAGATGACACAAGCTATTATGAAAATGTTAAACATTACACAAGTACACAGCACAGTGTACCATCCACAGTCAAATGGAGTGATTGAAAGACTAAACAAAACCATCAAGAATATGCTATTAAAGGTGACAGTGGACCATGAGGACAGATGGCATGAATATTTACCCTTAGTACTGTTTGCATACAACAGCAGCAAACATGAAAGCACTGGCTTTAGTCCTTTTGAGTTAATGTTTGGCCAAAACCCTGCAAGTCCCTTAAAGAATTTCAAAGAAAGGCTTATAAGTAAACAAGATGCCATACAGGACAGATATCAGCTGATGTCAGACACTAGAGATAAAATACTGTACAGTATTGACGCAGCAAAGCAAAGACTAATCAAGCAAAGTACAAGACATAGAGAAATCAAAAATAGACACAGACATTTGAGAACATTTGAGCCTGAACAACAAGTCCTAGTATGCTTACCAAACACAAAGAATGAAATCACATGGGAAGGTCCATACAAAATTGAAGAGAAACTTAGTGATGTCACATATAGTGTCAATATCAAAGGACATGTGAAAAAATTACATATTGACAAACTAAGAACATATGATGACAATAAAGAAGGAAAGCAAACTGTTAATGTCATCATCAAGGTAAATGATGAAAATGACAATGCAATGAAAATGAACAGTCTTGACAGTGGAAAAATATCACCTGACATACCAGATAATATGAAACACAGAGTGATCAAAATTTTTCAAAAATACAAAGGTGTCATAACAAAAGAAACAGGCAACACAAAAACTGTGACTCACAAGATACAAGTTTTGGAACATGAACCCTTCAAGACCAAAGTATACCCTATTCCAATGGCACATAGAGACATAGTAAGGCAAGAAATTGACTACCTACTTAAAGAAAACAAAATAAGAAAAGCAGTTGAAGCTAACTATACCTCACCAACTGTCATAGTAAAAAAGAAGAATGGAAAGATTCGACTGTGCTGTGACTACAGACAGTTGAATAATATTACAAAATTGGACCATGAACCTATTGGAGACCCAAGAGACATTATAGACATAATTGGTACTTCCAGAATATTCACTACATTTGACTTAAACAGAGGTTTTTGGCAGATTAACATGGATCCTGATTCTATAAAATACACTGCATTCATAGCCATGGATGAGGTGTATGAATGGTTAGTAATGCCATTTGGACTGGTCAACAGTACGGCCACTTTTAGCAGATTTATGAAAGTGATGCTAAAAGGAATTCCAAATGTGGTACATTATGTCGACGATATATGCATCCACACTAAAGATTGGGAATCACATATCCATACACTTGAAGCTGTACTGGATAGACTCAAGAAACATAATGTGACAATCTCACCAGAAAAGATCAACATTGGAAAGAAGTATATAGATTTTTTGGGATACAGAATAGGAGGTGGTGCAGTCACTCCTACTGCAGAAAATGAAAACAAGATATTCAATTTGTCAGTCCCAAAATCTAAAAAACAAGTGCAAGCCCTACTGGGACTATGTAACTTTTACAGACCTTTTATTGCAAATTATGCAGAAATAGTTCATCCACTAACAGAAGTTACAAAAACCAAAGATATTAGAAAATTTCAATTTCCAGGAGATTGCCTCAACGCATTAGAGAACATTCAGGAGGCATTCAGGAGGAAACCCATCTTAGTTACACCTCAATGGGACAAACCTTTCATTGTTTCTACCGATGCATCGTCCATTGCATTAGGAGCGTGCCTCATGCAAGAACATGATGGTATCCTACATCCTATACAGTATCTTAGCAGAAACTTGACCAAAACAGAGTGTAACTACAGCACCATAGAGAGAGAATGTCTAGCCATAGTGTGGGCTCTACAAAAACTTCAAAAATACCTTCTAGGTAGAACATTCACTCTTCTAACAGACCACAAACCACTTGTGGCATTCAACAAGAAGAAGATCAGTAACGCCAAAGTGAATCGTTGGGCTATGCTATTAGCCGACTACAAATTTGACATTAAACCTGTGAAGGGAAAGGACAATGTGGTTGCAGACATATTAAGTAGAATGACAATAAATAAAGACACTCTGTGAACTCCTAACTGATAAAACCAGAGACTATTAAAAAGACATTCTGTGAATTACTAAATGATAAATAAGAGACTGTTTTAACATTAGTCTGTGAATTCCTAAAGGATACAAACAGAGACTGTAATTATATTAATATTTTTCTTTGTTGAACAATGGACAAGGAACAGTGTTTGAATTCCATTGGATTATTAGTTAATTTTAATAATATTGAGTGTTTAAATGTTTTAATTACACAAAATTACAGATGTGTTTAAAGGTCCATATTCATTTTTTCAGCACAGGTAGACGGTTGCAGTTCTACAGATTTTTTCTCATTATTTCTTATGTTTAGACTGATGCAGTCCTACAGATTTTTTCTTATTGATTCTATATCCAGAAGTTGTATGTAAGAAAATGAATGTTCATTGATGATAAATATTTGAAATTTGAATATAGATATAGATTGATTTGATTTTATGAAGACCAAAAATGTTGTATTTCATAAACATTTTTTTTGAAGGATGGGGGTGAATGTCACATCTGATTAACATAATTTTGTGACGTAAGGTCACATGTATGGTGGACGCGGGAAGAAAGGAGCATTTCTATTGGTTGAAAGTGTTGGGCGAACAGTTGTGTGTAGACTTCCGACGAGGGAAGGTTGTATCGTGTATGCTTAAGATTTCCACGTCATATTACCTCAAATGATTCTTATGTGTACAATACAGTGGCGGATTTAGCTATAGGGCAGGGGGGGGCGGCTTGCCCCCCCCCGCGCCCCTGTTGGGTCTAAAATGACGCCCCCTAAGACGCCCTCGATGAACAATAAAAAGGTGTCACTAGAGCAGAAAAAAAGATGTCTAAACACAAAACTTCTAATCAACACCAAACTGTTTGTTAAATATCGTATTTCAAATGATGAAACTGTAATATCTGGTTTAAATCAATCACACACATCTGAATTATGGACGACAATTGATAATTAAGTTAAGTCTGCACAATTATTTTCTTTAATTATTGATTCAACCATTGATATATCTAGAATTGATCAGATGTCAGTTTCTTTAGGTTAATCTTTTTTAAAATCGGGACATGAGGAAAGATTTATAGGCTTTTATACTTTGGTAAACAGCGGCTGGATAGCGAATAGGGCGCTCGCCTCACAAGCTGAGGGGCGTGGGATCTAGCCCACGTTAAAGCCACAATAAAAATGGAATGACTAACGCTAAGAAAGTCCTCCGCAGACCTGGAAGGGAGATGGGGCGCCCACCAAGGTCTACCAAGCACCGCCCCTAGTAGGTTCTAATGGAAACATTAGGACCCCTTACGATCACCATTTATGGGACTTAAAACAACAAATAAATAAAAAAAATGCTGCCGCATTTGCTGAGAAGATTTTAACGGAACTAAAAATGTGAAACATTGATTTCACACTCTGTCGAGGGCAGGCATACTCTGGAATTAAGAGTGGCCTTCAAACTCAGATAAAGAAACTTTCAACCAATTGTTGAGCCTATGTTTTGAATTTAGTTACTATCGAAGCAATGCCTGTAAACAGTGATGTACAGTTGTTTTTTTGGCACAGATTTAAGGTTATATGCATTTCTTACGTCTAGTTTACCACGTCTACATACTCTAAAAGAACACCAGAAATCTCAGTATGAATCAACAGTAGATACACCGAAACGACTTTCTGATACTGATACAAGTTGTACAAGCCGTAAGCATGCAGTCCATGCAGTTGTTGGATCATTCTATGCTATTCTAGCCACATTTGATTCAGGGGAATCAACATAATATAAAGGAAGTGTCAGAGCAGAAGCTATGGGACTATCTGTTTTAATAACAAAATATTCTTTTCTTTTTCTGATGCTATTTGTACAAAATTTATCTTCGTGTTATCAAACTACTTGCAACGCCTTTGCAAAACAATTGATCGATGTTGGAAGAAATAAGTTTGTTTGAAATGAGAAGCGATGAAGCTTTTGAAATTCTGAATGTAGATGTCAAATCATTTATTAACGAAATTTGTTCCAAACTAGATGTTAAAACAGAATTTACAGAAAAGAGAATTGCAAAAAAGAAAAGTATGGCAGGCGAACTTAGCAGAGATACAATGACTAATGACCCAACCAGTGGCGTCACTAGGGGGGGGCGGGGGGGGGGCGGACCGCCCCGGGTGACACCCATCAGGGGGTGACACCCGAGCCTAAAAATGTACTGTGTACGAAAACAAAAGATGACAAATTTTTAATCTAGAAAGAAATAATTTAGAAATACAATGAAAAACGTTAAATGCCAAAATTCGTATTTTAAAAAAATATCAGTTAACTTGCAATAATAAAACAGTCCCAACACACGAACAACCTTAAAACAAATTTGGAAAGAAAAGAAAAGAAATAGTCGCAGCTGAGAGATCTTTTAAAAAGGCTGGAATGAAAGAGGCAGTGTCTTCTGTTTTAAAAGATATAAAGCCATTTGGGCTGGGACACACCGACAGCATGAACGAATCCCACCTCACGACTCCCTCCACCACAGTGGGGTGGGGGGGAATACGATATTTATCACCCCCCCCCCAAAGAAAAAAAATCAAATGATAGGTTTTCTTTGTTGATGTTTTTCTTGAGGACAATTATGATTTCAATGTCTTTGAGTTAATATTTTTAATATATATATTTATTAAAGGCGTGAAAGCATAGATATGCATGTTTATATACAGGTAGTCCTCCGGTTACGACGGTCCCATCCCGACTTACGCTGTTTAGTGCTTACGAACGCACCCCCGTAAAGAATAGTATTACGCGTTATTAAATAAAAAAAATTAAAAAATTCATGAGGTAACGAATTCTGTTCTCTATTTGAAATAACAAAAATTATTGAAAAATATGTATGATTATTATTTCAACCTACAACTTTCGTTTGCAAATTTTTCAAATGGCGAAGTTTTCAATCAAGTCAATAAAGCTGAGTAAGCTTACAAGTTCCTTTTCAATGCTCATTAGAGGGAGCATATTCAGCCTTTTTCGTCCCATGCAAATTCTGACTCATTATATATTCTTTTCAACTTTTAAAAGGATCGCTCTCAGCTGCAGTTTGATGTCATCATTGAAAGATAGATGCGAAGTGCGATGTGTACATTTGTAAAGGACTGTGTGAAATATAGCTCATTCAAAAGCAGCAAAATTTTTAGCTCTGTGCAAGTTTTTTGAGTTTCGCTTTGTGCTAATTCGTTTTCCTTACCCTGAGCCTGGGGCAGGACAATAACTTTTTTAAGAGTTCTGAAAATTTGACTTATTCTGAAGGTAAGCAGTCTTCGAAATCAATCATGAACCTACATGTGGAAGAAAATCAGAAGCCCCGAGCCTAGTGCTCTTTATGGGTCTTCCCGGAATACCCCCTTAGCCATCTGGCCACCAAAGGGACGTAACAGCTGAGGACCCCCCCCTCCCAAAAAAAAAGCGGTCGCTTCTGAAGCAGACACCTGGGCATCCAGGACATACAGTCGAAGATTCCTCCCACTAAGTTGCCCTCATAAGGAGGTGGTGGAATTTCCTACTACGACCCGCTACAACTTTGGCGCCATCCCGGCAAAGCACACGGGTCTCCATGGTTAGGACCGCCGCAGACCGGGGGATCATCAAAAACCTACATAGGGTGCAACCCCCACTGGAAGGTTTCCTCAGAGCTGGCGTCCAATGCGTTCTTCGTGGCACTTTTTGCTAATCCGTACTGGCGCTCCTGGCCCTAAACCGGCACCGCTCGATGGCGTTGCTAGTAAATTGAGGGGGACGAAACGGTTGCTTCGGATTTACCCGACCCCTTCTTCGAAATCACTTGAATGTTCTTCCATTAACTTGGCTGCTGCCCATCGGGTGGCGAAAGTGCTGAGCTCAGTTAGGTTTGTAAGAAAGCCAAATTTCTCATGGATGTATTTATATGCACCTAACCAATGTTGTAGGGCTTACGAAAGTTTGTCAATGATTACCAGAAATACCTCAATCTTGAATTTTTTTCTCCAGGAGAATACGGTTTTGTTGATGTCCCTTTATCAAACTGACGCTTTCTTTTTTGTTTGATAGTATTGAAGATTGTTTACACTGTTTTTACCACGGACTTTTCCTTTCCTTTGTCTTCATAGGAATAAAATTAAGAATGCTATTTTTTAAACAAACTCAATGAGAGACTTCCTTTCTAAAATTGTTTCCCAAATTTCAAGTAAAATAGCGACTTCAATTTGTTGTTCAATTTCCTTTAGAAATCCTTCTTCTTCAAGTCGGCAGTCACGTGGCTGATTTTCATTTGTTGCTAATTCTTCTAGTGCTGCGATATTCTCATGGTATGAGCTATTAACAGACCTTACAGCATCATGTCAGGCTGAACATCTTGTGTAAGACAAGGCTTTGTTAGCATGTATCAATTTCATATGTTTTTGAAGTACCTGTCAACGATGAGTAGATGCAAAAAGTCGGGTATAAAGATTTTGCAGAAGACAAAAAAAATCTGACCGCAGTAGGACAACCTGCTGCTCTTTTCCCAACCAAATTAAAGGAATGAGCTGCTGCACGGCACATAATGAGCTACAATGCGCTTCTCACGAAGAATAGCCTGGTTTCCGTTATACTTCCTACTCATTTGCAGGATTGCGTATGACTCTCCAAGGCATGTTCAGGGATTCGTACAAACATAATGGCCTGCATCTTTATTATACACTATAATTCATAAAAAGTTTGGGGGCCCTTAAATTATTGGGGACTTTAGCCCGTTCAGCACCCCCCCTTTTTTTAATCCGCCATAGGGGGGGCACGCATCTGTGACGATGTGGTACGAGGAGGGGGGTGTTTAAGAAATGTGGCGTCACATCAAAAACGCGAAACTTTAAATAAAAGTTCCACTTAAATATTTGATTGTTTACCATTTATTTAATTACATTTTCAATGACTTCACGCGTGTTACGATATTACAGTGCAGACTTACCCTAAATACATATTTAAATGACAAAAAATAATTTGCAACATGGTCATTTTTATTGAGAAAATACGGCTTTGGGGAGGGGTGTCAAAGCTTTGTGACGTCATATCGTAAAAAGGGGTGGGGTCTAAGTTTTTGTGAGAAAGTATGACGCTGGGGGAGGGTGGGGTAAAAATCGGCAACCTCACGTGACGTCATTTATGGACGGCCCCTTCAGTCGTGAAGGGGTGACACCATAAGCTACCGCCCCGGGTGACACCAACCATAGTGACGCCTCTGGACCCAACCACACGCTTTAAATACGAAGCGTACTTCACTACCATGGATACACTTGTAACACAAATAGATGATCGATTTATGACTTTTGGAGCACAGTTACTTATTTCTATTGTATTGATCCATCACAAATATCGGAAGAAAATAAAGATTCTTTTCAAAATGTATGCAAATTTACAAACACGACATTAACCTTGGAGAAGCAATCGTAGAATATGATACCTTCAAAGATTTGTATGTAGTAGTATGTTTATCACCATCTAGTGAACTACAGCTTAAAAAGGTTCCGCCATTCTTGACTGAAAAACAAATGGCATCAGGTCTCCCTAATTTTTCAATACTTTATAAAATTTTCCTGACTCTTCCTGTTAGCAGTGCTACTGCTGAAAGAAGTTTCAGTAGATTGAAACTCATCAAAAATTATTTGCGCTCAACAATGACAAACAAACGTCTGTCTGGATTGGCATTAATTTCAATTGAACGTGATCTAGGTTCAATGAAATCACGTAGAAAGCAATTTATATAGGGATCAGGGCTCTATCTTATCTTATCTGTTACAGAAGAATATTGCGTCTTATGCTTATCCATGGTTTGTGTTTAGTCCTGCATTCTTATTAGAGTTTTAAATTTTTATTTAAGGAACTTAAAATCATTGTTTGTGTAAAGTTCTTTGATTTTCCCAAAGTTTGATACTCAAACTTCCAGTGATAAATAATGTTTTCTTAAATTCTGAAATTGTTTAGTTAATTTATAAGTATAATATTATTATTGGCACTCTTTGTGTGTATGTTACTAATTCTGACCAATCCGCTCCACCAAAGTCTTTGTGATTTTCATTATTTGTAGCATTAGATTACCATGTCTTAAACTGAACTATTTTGCCAGCTAAAATTCTCATTTCATTCTTTCAGATAGAAAACTATTACAAGAACTAAAAACAGTAGCTCTTAAAATTTTATTAGTAAAATAAGTTGTTCTCTTTGGAACTAAGTTAATAATTTACTGTCATCATTTTTATCCTACATATGATATATGCATATAATATGTATATGACAAATGATTTCTTTAATTGCATTTTACCTAGGTCTTTTATTGATTATTAACATTTTTAAAAATACATTATATTTTGTTTGCATTTGAGACCTATTACTCTCCTGAATATAAAGTAATTGTTTGTTTATTGAAGAGATTCATTGCAATGGTTTTATGTAAACAAAAATGAATATTAAATAATGTACTTTGAATGATCAAAGCAGCATTTATTATTTAACACTTAGCTATTTGTTTGAGTTACTGTCACTGCTATTTATGGCAGGTTGAACAAACTGATGAGTCATCTTGCAGATAGTACAACAAACTATTGGAGGCCTATAACAAATTTAATCAAATTCTACCTCATTATCAAAACATTTTAGATGTTTTGTTTAGTCCAAAGGCTATAATTATACAGAGTTTTCTATGTTAAAGTCTGCTAGGATATTCAGCAATTGAAAGTGAACACAACGGACTATGAGAAATTTAGATTTTATCACAACTAAGAGCTCCCAAATTAACTACCATTTTCATAAATACTATTGATTAACCATATCTACTTAAGACTAGATGTTGTTTTTTTTGTCTAGCAAGTTGCCACAGGGCAACTCTGAAAATGTATGCAACATAAACAACATACCTTAGATTTCATATTTGCAGCAGTCTCTTAAGATGAAAAAGTAAGTCTCACATTTAAAGTGAGCAGAAATGTTTTTTTCAACATAAAATATAGCAATAAGAGTGAATCTCATATCAAATTTCGAATCTTCATTGCAGAACCAGCAATTTAGACAAATGAATTTTATTTCAGCACCTACAAATATTTGCACTAGGTGAATGAATAAAAAAAAATTTTGCGGCGCCCCCTGAAATTCTCCTGGCCCCCCCCACGCAGACAAACCTAAATCCGCCACTGGTACAATATATATATATATTAAAGTTGTTTTGGATAAATGAATTCGTCAGTGAATTATTGTGCACAAGATTAATTACTGTGAGAACGCCTACATAAAAAGAGTTACAAAGTAACATCGTTACAGGGATGTCTTCTTAACAAATCTTGTCATTTTATTTCGCAGACTAAGAATGTTCCCTAGACTTGTCATCCTATCAATATGTATCTTGAACATTTGAACATGGACGTATGTTAAATGAGATGAAATGTTCGAGGCTGTATGCTGTAGACAAACCCTGTCAGCCATTAGGCAGCCGCCAAGTCCCCGGAAAAAAATTCGCGTGGCTTGAATAGAATGTAAATAAACAACCTTACAACGAATGGCTGTTAAAATATTAACTGGGCTATATTAGAGAGGGCAATAAAAGAAATAATAAATAAAGGGGACGGTGGAACTGCAAAGAGACTTGATTTACGACTTGGGCCATGAAAAATACTGATATTAACTATAGTATCATACCAGCCATGAAAACTACTGATATTAACTACATTATCATACAACCCCATAAAAACTACTACTATTAAACACATTGTTATACAAACCATAAAAACTACTAATATTAACCACATTATCATTCCACCCATGAAAATACTAACATTAACTATAATATCATACCACCCATGACAACTACTACTAAGTATATCATCATACCAGCCATGAAAACTACTAATATTAACTATATATTATCATACCAGCAATGAAAACTACTAATATTAACTATATTATCATACCAGCCATTTCAGCAATTTAAGCTGTATTTTCCGAAGAACCACTGTACACCATCGAAATATAAAATGTGTTCCTGACATATAAAATATATTGTGATATAACCGTTTCTTCACCTTCAGGTCTTCAAATGTATTGGGGTCATTCTATGTTCTCATATTTTTAACAAATTGTAAAGAACTAGGGAAAAACCCCTGGTTCCAATCTGTCCATACATTTTATATACCGGTAATTCTTTTTTTTTAAAAATACATTACATGCCAGGATTATTGACATAATAAGCTGGAATTATTGCCATTATTTGCTGGAAGGATTGACCGGCATTACAGTGGTAAGAAGTTTACATAATGTAGCATCAACATACATTTGACCCGAGCGTTTAACCAGCTTGTCCCTTTGACTGCACAAAAGGCTCCACTTGTAAAACACGAGATTTTAAAGAACATTTTTGTAAGTCTCTGCGGTGTTTTTTTCATAATGATGACCTCATTCAGCTTGTAGGGGGAAAAAAAACATTTTAATTTTTAGTGTATGCATAAACCGTTTAAGTCAACTTCAAAGACCGTAACAACCTGAGTTTTTCTCGTACGTAAGTGGAAGCCGATCCAACGATTGACTACACTCTATATTGATTAGGAGGGAGTCAACAAGAGGGCGGAAAAAGAGGAAGAGAGAAAAGGAGATTGTGGGTGTGACGGCGAAGAGATATATTTCTTATCGATCCATGCAAAACGGTTTTAAAAATAAAATAACTTTAAAAACAATATTTTCCGAAAAGCAAACAAACTGACCTTGTTGATAAAATACAAACAGCCTCAAAGGCGATATGTTATTTTAAGCACAGACAAGTTGTAGATTCAAATAGACTCAAAGGCGAGGTGTTATTTTTAGCACAGACAAGTTGTAAATTCAAATAGCCTCAAGGGCGAGATGTTATTTTCAGCACAGACAAGTTGTAAATTCAAATAGCCTCAAAGGCGAGATGTTATTTTCAGCACAGACAAGTTGTAAATTCAAATAGCCTCAAAGGCGAGATGTTAGTTTTAGCACAGACAAGTTGTAAATTCGAATATCCTTAAATGCGGGATTTTATTCTAACCATAGTCAAGTTGGAAATTCAAATAGCCTCATAGATGATATTCTTAGCACAGACAAGCTCGAAATTCAAATTCAAATAGCTTCAAATGCGAGATGTTATTGTTCGCAAAGACAAGTTGTAAATTCAAAGATTTAAATGCCTCTAACTCCGCGCCCGTCAAGAGACTTGCTCACATATCCGCTTTATTACAAATCTCTGAGACTAATCTCTTCAATGCGCTTCACATTTTTCTGCCGTCTTTTGTTCTTGAACACTAAGCCCGTCCAAGACATTTTCGCTCGTATTGTAATGTGTGTGTTTTTAACTACCCCTATTACAAAACACAAAAGAAAACACATAGAGTTGAAATATCTTTTTTAATTAAAAAAATGTAAGGAGTGGGGAAAATGAATACAATATATTTTCTTAAAAGACGCAATTCCCTTGAAACGAGTAAAATCCCCGTTAATATTGTTAAAAGCAAAACGTCTTTATCTTCGCACAAGCCTTTCAATCACTTCACAGGGAGGACAAACCACACACACACAAAATCTCCATAGAGCGGACTGCTGAAACTCTGCGAGTTCTAATCGGATTAAAACAGCTGTGACTGTGGGTGCCGTCAGATGGCACCACCGGCACTCTGGGCAGCTGGGGGGTGCTACAGTTGACGCTGGTCGATAGGGCCGCTGTTCCCCGGATGGCTGGCATGGTTTTGGTGAGAACAGATCTTATTTATATGTTGAACTGGGGTCTATGAGTGAAGCCTACACTGCACTCTGTGATTGTGGGAGAGGGGGAGGGGGGAGAGAGTGAGAGCTCTACGTGGAGTGCTGGAGAGAAGCTAGTATGTCTTTCACTATTCTGGATCTTTTATAATACGGCACTTAGCTGTTGTTGTTTTTTTGTGGTTTTTTTAAACTTTCCTAAACTTTCACAGATAAAAAATCGAACAGACGAACAAACTAACAATCAAACAACAAAATAAACCAATTAAACGATCCACTTTTCTTTTGGCAAGTTCTTCCTCAATTATGCACAAGACTGTTGACGACGACATGTTTAAAGGTACAAACAATAGTTATGGATACACAGAACCTATTCCCACAACTAATAACAAAATGTGTTTGAAAATCTGAACACTCGTCCAATAAAACGTTTCTTTATTATCTGCACTTTGGACAACTGTTAAGAGCTGTGTCGACGACCAGACGGTGCGTTGAACAGACTCCAAGGTAAACATTGCAGGATTTATTGTTTCCATTTAACTCTTTAGGTTAGTTAGTCTACCTCGTTTAAAAAAAAACTTCAATACAGCGCCTTTTGAATTCGTTACTCGCCACATTATCGCGTTAGTCCCACCTGTAGGAACGGTCACAACTCATTTGCCGCAGGTAATCGCCATTGGAATCCGGCCTACGCGATAAGGAAAGCGTTGCCAGGCAGGTTTGTTTCTTCTCCTTGGAATATTCGGCGAGAGGACGAGTCTTACAGCCGCCCTACATTTAAGTAGACCAACGTACCTAGCACATGGGATAAATTCACTTTATTGCATTTGCAGTTGTTTTTTTTTAAATCACTCCAATCCACACACACAAAAAATGTCGATAAAAGGTCGAATTGATTAAATAAATGTAGACGAGCGGCTATTATATTAACATGCGAGACATTCTGGAGAGGTGGGAAAGAAATTATTTCTCTTGTCATGGTTAACTATGCAGCACATGACGAAAAATAAGCCAGTTACAGTCTTAGTTAACAGTGCGATGTATGAACTTGCAGGGGAGAGCAATGCCATTGTTTCCTTAGGCCTGACAGACATCCGTAACTAAGTCTTTTAAGACACGGACGACAAAAAAAGGATGAAAGGATGCAACGGCACTCTATTCTAGGGTATATTGTTGGCAGGACATTCTATTCTAGGGTATATTGTTGGTAGGACATTCTATTCTAAGGTATATTGTTGGTAGGACATTCTATTCTAGGGTATATTGTTGGTAGGGCATTCTATTCTAAGGTATATTGTTGGTAGGACATTCTAATTTAGGGTATATTGTTGGTAGGACATTCTATTCTAAGGTATATTGTTGGTAGGACATTCTATTCTAGGGTATATTGTTGGTAGGACATTCTATTCTAAGGTATATTGTTGGCAGGACATTATATTCTAGGGTATATTGTTGGTAGGACATTCTATTCTAAGGTATATTGTTGGTAGGACATTCTATTCTAGGGTATTTTGTTGGTAGGGCATTCTATTCTAAGGTATATTGTTGGTAGGACATTCTAATTTAGGGTATATTGTTGGTAGGACATTCTATTCTAAGGTATATTGTTGGTAGGACATTCTATTCTAGGGTATTCTGTTTGCAAGGCACAATATTCTGGTGTGTTCTGTTGGTCATGCTATTCAGCGCCACTTTTATTGCTGGATCAGAACAATTTGGGAACATATATTTCTTCAGCCAGAGAAAACGGAGAATTTATATCACAAATATAACAATTTTGATGCTGTGCTTTTGTTGGTTTGTTTTGTTCAGTACACAGCAGTATTGTATCGGTACTTGTATCATCTTGCTAATAAAAAAATACGGAGCTACACAAAACGATTCGATTCTTCACACCCCTGAAGCTATCTGTACTTAAAAGATTATGAAGGAGTCGTGTGCCCCACAGATGCCCCCATGCACCCCAGAAACCCTCTTCTGATATGATAAATTGGTCTAAATAGTAGTAGGGGAAACGATATTAATTTGAAACCCCAAAGAGCAAATAATTGGCGTGAATTATCGTTCTTTCCCGTATTTGCTCTGTGGTGGAAACTCGGCGACAACCGCGAGTAGACGGAAAATAAGATGGTCAATAAGACAAACACAATCAGGCTTGAAGACGTTGTACAACATTGGCGGTGATTAGGATCACATCCATCCATGCTAAACAAAATCGTTCTACAATTAAAATGTACACGAGATGTGCAGCGAATTACCAGGAGCAATCTCTATGTAGTAATAATATTAGTTTTACTATTTATGCACTTGTGAAATTATTATTATTTTTTTTTAAGTAGAAAAAAAACAGGAAAATAAACAAAAGGGAAATGTTTTGGACTGTGGTTTAAAAAGGGTGGGACCGGGCCGAATTTTCTACAACTGAAAGAAAAAATCCTTAACGACTTCACGTGACTAATCTGGTCACTTTCCACGAGACCTAAATTCTAAGTAGTTCCGTGAGGGGAGACAATCATAAAAAAAGTTCCCAAAAAGCCTCGTCAGGTTGTACCCCTACCCCCACTTTCCCCAAATCACACGGTTGAACACCGTTGAAGTGGAATGGTGAGGGTCACCACATTTAATACAGGCGGGGTGGGTGTGTGTGTGTGCAGAGTTTGGTGATGTCGGTTTGTTTATAGTATTCAGTGGTGCCACTGGTAAGATGGGAATAACGGTTGGTGCCGTTTTTGTGGTCAGAGATGGTCTTGCCGTCAACAGTGGTATCACTGGAAGCCGCCTGTGTGACATGAAAGGCTTGGTGCTGCAGATGTGGGCCCCCAGCTTGGTGCCGCAGGTGTGGGCCCCCAGCTTGGTGATGCAGATCTGGGCCCCAAGCTTGGTGATGCAGATGTGGGCCCCCAGCTTGGTGCCGCAGGTGTGGGCCCCCAGCTTGGTGATGCAGATCTGGGCCCCAAGCTTGGTGATGCAGATGTGGGCCCCCAGCTTGGTGCTGAATATGTGGGCCCCCAGCTTGGTGCTGAATATGTGGGCCCCCAGCTTGGTGCTGAATATGTGGGCCCCCAGCTTGGTGCTGCAGATGTGGGCCCCCAGCTTGGCGTGTTCCTCGGTGGTCGCCTCGCGACTTGCGTCCTCGGCTTCAGCACGAACCACCCCGAGCACGGGTTGAGAACCCATGAGATGCTTCTGCTCCGAGGTGTGCGGGATCGTGGTCAACAGATGGCGGCGACAGCAACACTGATAGAGGGGGATGGAAGTCTCCCAGATTTCTTGCATCACTACTTTACTGATGATACCATCCAGACAAAACATTCATGGCCTGAAGTTGGGCGTAACACGCACAGACATGAGAAATGACGTTATCTAGTCAGAATTTACCGACTGTTCATAGATTATCATTTTTATTACAACGATTCATCTTTCGACTAATAAATCTATCTCTGTGATACCCATCAATAACGCTGATATTGGAGTAAATGTGTCACATTTGTGACTTTTGTTCTTCCGTGGCTTCACTTTTTTATTATTATCGTCTTTTCTTTGTCTTATAGTGAAATAATAGACTTTTTTTTAGAGTTGGGGTGAGCTTACCAGAACTTTCTCGTATTTTCGTATATAACAGATAGAGTTTATGGTGCTTTATGAGAATACGATATGAAAATATGAAGTTCTGACCTGAAGGTTTTAAGAAACCGGAAGTACAATAAAGTACCACTTCCGGTCACCGGAAATCGCTCAAAAGATGTTAGAAACCTACATCAAAGACCTAACACTTTAAGAAGAAATTTCGTCCAGCTCACTGAAACGGTAATCAAGCTACCGAGTTCACACAGATACACACACACACATATATTTAGAGACAAGAATGCAAAACTAGGTTTTTCCGACTCAGGAATGTGTAAAACGATTTTTTTGTTGCACAATTACAATACTTCCCCGCTTTACTCATAAACGATAAAGTAAAAACTATTGCTATGAGCTGTACCCAACATACCGTTCAACTATACCAGTCATTGCACCGTTTTAGGCCATGTAACTTACACAATGAAGCGCTGTACTTTGTGCCGTACCTAACTTCGAGTTGTGAGTTGAGATGACATTAAATACGATAAAGCCTACGACACAAACCATCAAGGACCAGGCCTCTAAATGTCGTCTGCCCAAATGTCGTCTTTCTGGCTGTCTAAATGTCATCTAGATGTGCCAATAATTAAATACGTTTACGGTAAGTGGCTCCAGCACAAACGTAAAACTTTTGTTACACAGTAACCCGATCGCACGCTTACAAAAAAAAAGGGGGGGATGCTTAAAAAAACTGTATGCGGAGTCAAATATTTTATTGCACACATGTATTTATTGTGCAGGAATATGCTTCATATATAAACTATTACAGTACACCATCTGTGTTAAAAATTATGCGAATAAAAACAATGCTCCTCCCACCCCGACCAATTAGGAGATCCCCTGTTTCTAGATTGAAACCCAATTATATTTTATTTTTGATACTCAACAACCGACCAGCTTCACACTAACTTTAGTTCGGCCTACGCGCATGTAATTTCAGGAGATTTGTTTAATGGTTGGAAAAACAGTTTGATTGGGATTTGAAATTGTCTCGCCGAGCCAAGTTTTTACTTTTGGTATTTCCCTTCAAGTCCACAAAGGTCAACATCCGACTAATATAGGTTGAGGTTGCCAGTGTGGCGACAAAAATATGGTTAGTTAGAACTCCTAAGCCGCAACTGTTAAAGCCCCTATGCCGCGTGGCTTTCAAGATCGTCACCACCACCACCATCACCACCACCAACAACAGGAAACAACTGATGCTATAAGGAATTTGAAAACGCCCTGTCATTTAAATAAAAAAAAATTTTTAAAAACCCACAATGTATGTGTGTGTATTTTTCGGACCCTCTCCCTTTTCTTAAAATAAAACGACAAGACACATGTTAAGTTATCTAAGACACCGCCACAACAACGGCCATGAACTTGCCTCATTGATGATTTTTAAAATATTTTTTAAAACTATTTTATTAGGGTATCAAAATCTGGCCAACAGACAGATAAAACAATGTAGGAAAATACGCGGTGAGGTGGGGGCAGGAGGGGGGAGGCAAATCCAGGGTAATAAGATTGATGTCCGGCGTCTGTCCCTTCACATTTCTGGCATCATGGTCAAATCAAGACAGAAATAAGTCGACTTTATTTCCAGCGATGTCTTGGTGAAGCTTCAACATACTTCGAACGGACAAGTCAGTTTTAAGTGCGCAGTTTTACTAATAATAAAAAAAAATTTTTTCTTAAGATTAAATAGCCACCCGAGTTCTTGGACGCGGGAGGAAATCCCTTGTTATGGATCGCTGATGTACCTCGTCATTCAGGACTTAGTAACTATTGATATGTGATATGGCCATGGTTGCGTGAGCGACTGTTCGGGTGTTAAACTAAGCTAGATGTCATGGACACATTCGGGCACTTTGTTGTGGTCAAGGTCACTGGTGTGCAGTCGATAATAAGTTTTAATAAAAAACAGAGTGGCTCTCGCTCTAACCTTCAGCGTTAACAACTGCCACGATACTTTGACAGACCAAAATCGAACCTGACCATCAAGCTATTCTGAAGGCTCCGTGCTGGTAATAAACGCACCCCGACCTGCTGTCCTTCCTGCGGTGACTCCGCTTATTTCCGCCCCACTGAGACAACCCCCCCCCCTATCCTTCACACTCTTGTCTATTTGAGTGTGACGTGTCAATAGTGATACAACGACTAAACCGCTCTTCGAATGCCACGTGACAGGTTTGTCAACTTCCTGGGGGACCTCCTTGACAACATAACGCCCCGGTGCCGGCTTGAGTTTTTTCATCGCCTGTCACCGTTTGACCAACTCTTTTCTCTGATCCCATCAACGATGATTAAACCACTCCCCCCCACACACACACACCGTGACGGCAACCCCACACTATCGACTGGTCCCAGGCCCAATACCTATATGAGGAGACCGATGCCGATTAGTGGTATAGTCTGGCATCGATTCAGTGCCTGGGTTTTAACGCCAGTGCCTGGGTTTTAACGCCGGTGCCTGGGTTTTAACGCCGGTGCCTGGGTTATAACGCCAGTGCCTGGGTTTTAACGCCTGTGCCTGCGCTTAATAAACTCCGGTCCCTATAAGATACAACCCCAGTGCCCCAGTTTTTACTCCGGTGGCTCAAATGTAACTACGGTGTCTCAGCTTTAACTCCCGTGCCTTAGCCTTAGGTTTTACTCCGTATAGAGATGGGCTAACAAAAAGGGGGACCATCCACTGTAAGCGACGACTTACGTTCATTGATGAATGGGTGTATGTTCTGCGGGCATCCACCGTAGGTCAGAACTTAAGTTCAGTGACGATTGGGTGTATGCTCTGCGGGCATCCACCGTAGGTCAGAACTTAAGTTCAGTGACGATTGGGTGTATGTTCTGCTGGCATACACCGTAAGCCAGAACTTACGTTCAGTAATTAATACTTGTATGTTGAGGGCTTCCATTGTAAGTCATAGCTTCCGTTCAATAATTAACACGTGTATGTTCTGCGGGCACCCACCGTAAGCCACAACTCCCAACTATATTTTTCATTCGAATTTGTGAAAAAAATCATTAAAAAAAAAGAAAAAGTAATTTATGTTGAGAACTAGTCTAATACCAAATACATAAAACTAAGAGTGCCAATGATCAGATCGGTTTATGTTGTCAAGTGATGTAACCTAATTAAATGCCTCAGGGGCTGAACTCCCACACACAAATCGATTCTAAAAGTATGGCAATCAATATTATTTATTTTTTTACAACTGGAGGAGCTCCCCCCCCCTTCCCCCATCCCATTTTTCCACTGGTTCCGGTTTTAAATCTTAAATTATGCTTAACCCTGGTAAACTCTGTACCATACTTCTCTGCTCATCTGCACTTTTGATATCCTTTCATTTCAGCTTTATTTAACATTCATGTGCACATCAAATACCGCTTGATTTCTGCATTATACATGTACCCATAACTCTGCATCGGATACCTCATCATTTCTGCATCAGATACCATTCATTTGTACATCAAAAACCCTTTGTTTGTACATCAAGCATCCATTTATTTGTACATAACATACCCTTTCATTTGTACATCAGACTCCCATTTATTTTTAAATTAAAAAACCCATTATTTTTACTTCAGAAAATCCCCATTTTTAAATTAGATCACCGCTACTTAGATGATAATTCTCATTTTGCACCAAGATAATGCATGCTCACGATTCATCTTTAACATAGCAACTGGGGCGACGGAAACTGATATAAGACAGAATTATAATAAAAATATAAAAGCCCCAAGGATGTACGGATGTGGAACGCTGAGGAACGATGTACAACAGTCTATAGCAGTTGAAAAATCGTATGGTGATTAGCACAGTAAAAATATGACGTAATTGTTTGATCTTATATTTTAAAATACAAGGTGTGCATCGGTGCGCAAAATGATTATAAATTAAAGATGCGCTGTAAAAAAATATTATATGACGTAATTGTTTTAGCTCATATTTTAATTTTGGAAAAGGGAACAATTTAAAAAGAGGATTTGATATGGTGAATTGTAAAATACTTTGTGTACATTCCAGGAAGTTTAATATTTCGTATTTATCAAACAAGGATAAGTTACTTGGGCTTTTGACAAAAAAAAACTATTATTAAATAATTTGCGTACGTTTCAGAAATTTTAATATTTCGTATTTATCAAAAATGGACAAGTTAGTTGGGCTTTTGAAAAGGGTTGACGCCGTAGGCGCCCTTAAAAAAGTGGGCGCCGCAGGCGCCACGGTGCCCCGGCACAATCTAGTGTTCAATAAGGTCGTATTATTTGCTCTATCGAAAATGCGTTGGGAGACGTGGGGATAAAAATAACATAAAGGGTTCACAGCCCGACCCTATGGCTATCCAACAAAACCGCAAAGTGAGTCAAAACACAGGTATAAATCTCAAGTATTTTATTATGTCAAAAATATTTTTTCGGAGATCATTTTTGTTCTTCCCTTTTAAATCTGCAGTAGCCAGTTAACCTGAAGTAGTCAGTAAAGTAAACCGACAGTAGCCCGTAAACCTGCAGTAGCTCTTAAACCTTCAGTAGCCCGTAAACCTGCAGTAGCTCTTAAACCTGCAGTAGCCATTAGACCTGCAGTAGCTATTAGAACTGCAGTAGCCCATAAACCTGCAGTAGCTAGTAGACCTGCAGTAGCTAGTAGACCTGCAGTAGCCCATAAACCTGCAGTAGCCAGTGGACCTGCAGTAGCCCATAACCTTGCAGTAGCCCGTAAACCTGCAGTAGCCCGTAAACCTGCAGTAGCCAGTAGACCTGCAGTAGCCCATAACCTTGCAGTAGCCCGTAAACCTGCAGTAGCTAGTTGACCTGCATGATCGCTAAATATCATTATTGTGACGACAACAATATCAATAACAAAACAAATAATAAGAAAAACCCGTAAAAAACCAAGTTTTTGACTATAAATCCTTTATGTACGAGAAGTAACTAAAAGAATGTTCATTATAATACGCAGCGCCAGACCATCCAGAAATACAAAATTGAAGTTGTGTCGTAAAACGTGTTTAATATAATACGCACCGATCAGGAATATGTTTATAAAAAGAGCTGTCAATAAAATACGCACCTTATTGCGCGACAGAAAGGTTGTTCAATATAATACGCACCGCGACGCTCTATCTCAAAAAATAGCATGATACATAGGAATAAAAAAAATAATCTAAAAAATCAATAATTTAATTACGGTACATGCGATCGATCTGAAATTTTGATACATTGTTTTTATCATCGGTACGAAACTGCCTGCAAAATTTCAGCTTGCTATCTTGCGAGCAAGTGGGTTAAAAATCGATCAAAAGTTTTGGCGACAAGCAAGCAAGCAAGCAAGGTCCGCCGCAGACACCACGAGTTAATATAAAAGATTTAAAAACACACCGTAATTTGAAGTCAATGTTTTTGTAATGCTGCAGGTCACACGAGCTAACAAAATGTAAAATTCTCTATACCTTAGCCTTATGTCGCCCGGAGGGAACATCTTTAATCCCGGCAATTTTAAACCCGTGGTGTCATGTCATGCGTTATTTGGTGCAGATATTACCACAATATTTTCGCTTCGAGTGAATATTTATGAATGAATTGAAAATTTGGATCAATTTTTTTTTAAATTTTTTAAACATAAATAAATACATACATTTCATACTTTTAAGAAATCAAAAATTGAAAGAAGTGTCAGATTATATCTGTGACGTTTGATGACACATTATACGTCTACTCCCTCTCCCTTTCCCCGCTTAAAAATAAAAGCTGAAAAAAACATGTTGAGGTGGTTGCGTGACGTTTGAGGACCTCTGTAAGTCTGGCGCCCCATCAAAGGTTTAAAACTGGCCAAGATCCCCCCCCCCGGCATCTCAGTGACAAGCTGAGCCTCATTATATGCGCGGAGCGCCCGACTTGGAGGCGTAGTTAGGAAAGCTCCACGGTTTTGAGAGCAGTTGACTGAACCCAATTGGAATAGGTCTCCTGGGTGGATTAGCGTCTCAGTGGAGAGAGGTTTAGTTCCTCGTGCGAGCGTGTGCAAACTCTCCGGTCATCCATTGACATCGGGACTAATGTTCCGGTAATGGTTTCCCCAGTACTTGCCATTAGTCCCACCCCCACCCCCCTCCGCAGATTACATACTTAAGATAAGAGGATGGAAAAAACAAGAGCGCAGCAGTCGTTTCCCAGCGTCTTCCTGTGTTTTTAGGAGCTTTAATTAAAAGTTGCACGCGTGGGGCCGGAGAAAATACAGGAAAAGAAAACTTTTAAATGGATGACGAAATGTACACGAGTGACAACCGGGTTTTTGTTGTTGTGCCGCCCCTTACCACCCCCCCCTCCTCCCATCCTTCACCAGCACAACCCAAGCCATAAAATAAAAAAGCCGCACCACAGATGTTGGCGTTCCGGATGTAGGTGTCTTGGATATAATGCTGTCTGCGGGGCCAAACTTGTCGTACTAAGTAGAAACCTTACGTCACGGGCATCAAGGCAAATCGAAATCACAACAATGTTAATTGTTATTTGACAGGGATCGGGGCATATGAGTCTCCAAGCGTAGAATGGGGCAATTTTTGTTTCTTTAATACAGAGGGGCAGCGCTTTTGTTCACTCTCAATGTTTTCTTATTTTCCAGAATGAGGCGGCATTAACCCGCACCGCCCCCCCCCCGGGCCAAGCCTATTTTTCAGTGAGACACATAAGCCTGCAACGCCACTGCATCGAGATGACAACCCGTCCCCCTCTGATATCGTTTTTTTTTCTTTCTCAACCACCTTCTCAAAATATTCCCCGTGACAACGAGTCTCAATAGAGGGGATCCCTTCAAGGAGAATCTCGTTCGGCCCTAATCTGGCTGAATAAACCACCTGGAAAAATCGTTGCACGTCGAGTAATTGATGTTAAATTAAACTCCAAGAAAAACAAACAAAGGCACAGAATGTAATTTTGAAAAGACACTAAAAAAAAATTAAAAATAAACTCAACACACACAAAAAAAAGGGAGAATCCAGGACTTAAGAGATCTGGTCAACACGGAGAGCGGAAGAGAGCCGAGCGTTGAAGACAACAATGGGAACAAAACGCCGGGGGTGGTGAATATGAAGAGAGGAGAAGTGGCCATGGACGGTTACAGAGGGGGTGAGGCGAGTGGAAGGAGTGAAGCAAATGGAAAACAACAACAACAAAATAGAAAATAAAAATGAAATAATGACAAAATACATCAAAAACTTCTCAAAGCCAGTCTCACATTAGTCATCAAGTCTATGCTCCTCAAAGAGATCATAAATAAAGGGACGCACGGGCGGAGTGGTATAAGTGACGTCACGGCGGCCAACAAAGGGCGACAATGATCAGTAAACATACAACTGAATTCCCTCGGATCTGAGAACTGACTTGATAGATTTCTTGCATGAACCACCACTGTCGACTACGATGCCACACGGCACCTGGAGGAAGCCACAAACGTAGCTGCTTGCTATTTTACGAATGCGCCGCATTGTTCGCTCGTCTGAGAGCTGTCCTGGTCATGCAATGCTTTCAGAAAGTTTCAGGTTTTTATGGAACAAGGCTTAGAAGCTAGGGATATCTTAAGATACGAATGCTTCCAAAAGCCGCCCACTCGCCTCTTGATACACCACCCTCTCGTTAGTCTTTTATTTCTATCCTCTACCGCTCCTCTGTCTCTTCAATCTCCGCATCACCCCCATCTCTCTCTCTCTCCTCTCTCTCATTCTCTTCTTTTCCACTCCCCTTTATCTCCTCTCATCTCCCTCTCCTCTTTTTATGAACAGGGTTTCCCAGCAAGTATTTCTTTTAACCCACCCCTCAATAAGTAAATCCTGCTACATTTTACATTTGCACACGCCTGTATAATTAGACATTACACCTACAACGTAGCCACGGTAAGGTGGTTGACCAATGTGTTGACCAGCGGCAGTTAATCTAGTGGCATAGATTGTCAACGAGGAAGTGCTCGCATGGTGGCTCGGTGCATCGGTCAAGTCTTACTTGGTCTCAGGGTGTATCGACCACCAACCGCACTACAACATGTGCATTCGACACACACACACACCAACTACCACATACCTCGGAGCTAGCAGCTCTAGGCTGCAGTACTAACAATGCGGCGACAAGCAAGGGTGTCAAACAATTAATGGAAACCACCGCAAACACAACAAAACGTTTACTGAAATGACACGTTCGCTTGATTGTAGCATCATTGTTACATGAGTGTGTTTAAGGGAAGGGGGGCGCAGGTTGACGAAACTAACACACTGCTTCATAACACCCCGAGCAGAAAAAGCGCTAAAGTCATCTTGGACAACTGTCTCAATCTTACTTCGAGCTACATTAGGGCTAAACTCATCTTGGACAACTGTCTCAATCTTACTTCGAGCTACATTAGGGCTAAACTCATCTTGGACAACTGTATCAATCTTACTTCGAGCTACATTAGGGCTAAACTCATCTTGGACAACTGTCTCAATCTTACTTCGAGCTACATTAGCGCTAAACTCATCTTGGACAACTGTCTCAATCTTACTTCGAGCTACAATAGCGCTAAACTCATCTTGGACAACTGTCTCAATCTTACTTCGAGCTTCATTAGGGCTAAAATCATCTTGGACAACTGTCTCAATCTTACTTCGAGCTACATTAGAGCTAAACTCATCTTGGACAACTGTCTCAATCTTACTTCGAGCTACATTAGGGCTAAAATCATCTTAGACGACTGTCTCAATCTTACTTTGAGCTGATCTTACTCTAAGCTGAACTAACGCTAAACTCATCTTGGAGGACAACTGCTTCAAACTTACTTTGAGCAGAACTAGCGCTAAACTCATCTTGGACAACTTTCTCAACCACAAAATGGGCTGTCGCTTAATTAGTCCTGTCACTTATTGGATGGCCTTTAAGAAGTGCAACCCCCCCCCCTTTTTTTTCTCTCCCAGATAGCTTCAAGCAGTCCTATCTGTTGCAACTATTGGTTAACTAAGTGGAGCGCTTCCTAATAAAGAGTAGGGTGAGTTTGTTGGAAAGGGCGAGAGAAAGAAAGAGAGCGGGAGAAAGGGAAGAAAGAACGCGAGATAGACTGGGACTGTGTCTGACAAGTGGGTGTAGAAGTTAGCCAGCGGGCTTGTAGACTACTTACTAGTTAAAATGACGTTTGAATTACAAGCGCTTCTGTGTTAGCATTCCAGACACTGGTCCCTCAACCCCCCCCCTTACCCGCCAGCCAGTGCAAAGTGAAGGAAAATTGACTGGAGAAAACCCGTCGCTAAAAACGGGATCAATAAAAATCATAACCCTTTAGAGGTTGACGAGATCATACGATTTGATTACACTCAGCGGGCGCTGGACTTTGAATGGCCCCCAAGTGTTTCCAAGTGTTTCGGTGGCTTGAAAGGCCAGACCAAATTATCCATCATAACGACGTGACCCGACCGACCATTCCCTCGGACCCCGGCGGCGCTAAGGACGTGCAAGACACATTTGAGTACTCTGTCAGTTTTAACACCCGGCTGGACAAAGTCGACTTGATAGAACCAGTTTTAATGTGATGGTCATAAACGACGATGAGGAGGATTGCCGGCCACAGGAACAGTGTAACCTGCTCATACCTTAATTACAACAACAAATTTAAAAAAATATGTTTTAAAAAGTTTCTTGGAGAAAAAAATCGAGCTAAATGAGAATTATTTTTTTTTACAATTTCGTTCAATTCATTAGGACAGTAAATACCTCGCAGGACACGGGTATCATATGTTAACAGAGTAAACAAATATAGAGGAAATTGATTGTGTTTCAATTCACACACTTATAAAAAAAAACTATGAATTAAACAACCCTGTATATGAGACATAACAAAAAGTATTTATTATGTTCAAACGCGACAAACTTTTTACAGACTGAAACCAACTGATCTATCTACCCTTGCAGTAAAAAAAAGGTGTGGTCACGGGTGGCTGGACTTAACTCAGCGTGACACGTGAATTAAACAAAACAGGCCGCTCATATAGTTATTTAGAGATAAACTAAAAATGCATTAATTTAATTACGGTACATTCGAACGATCTGAAATTTTGATACGATGCATTGTTAGGTGACACGAGTCTACGTGAAAAAATTCAGCTCGATAAAAAAAACTCTCTTTGAGTCATGCATTTAAACCATTTTGAATTATCTCCCCGCTGTTGGAAAGGAGTAACTTTCCTTTGAACGAAAGCATTTTTTTTTAAATTTTAAATATACTATTAGTTCATACCCTTAAGAATTTCAGTGTTAATCCGTACATAATAATTAGTAAATATATATAAATATATGAAATCTTCAAGCATTTTCAAATATACAATGTGAGAAAAAATACGCTAGAAAGGCGAAAAGGGTGTGTGTTTTTTTTTGTGTTTTTTTTTGTAATTAATTTTTAAAACTGTGAATTATAACATTATTTTTTAACTATTTAGAATAATTTTTAATTAAAATAATTACTTTTAAACTTTAGTTTGATACCATATTTGCTCTGTCACATTTTCGCATATATATTTAATTGTGGTAGCACACACTTAATAACATTATTAAATAGATTGATGCTTGTTTGGATCTGACATTAAATAAACGTACATAAATTTTAAAAATATACTTAAGGGTTACTGAACATTTAAATTTTTTTTACAAATAGTGATCGCAACTGCAAAAATCCGAACCTAGTTTCGAGTGATGGTGCGTATCACATCACTACGATTCTGACCGTGATTTACTACACTAAAAATATAATCTGTTGAATTGACTACGTAAAATATATACTTTCTTTTCCTTTAAAGCATATGTCAGGTTGACTGTCATTTACTTTACAGGGTCTTACCATTTTTCACGTAACCTGTCAGGTCGACTAAGTCATTTACTTGACATGGTCTTACCATTTTTACGTAACCTGTCAGGTCGACTAAGTCATTTACTTGACATGGTCTTACCATTTTTACGTAACCTGTCAGGTCGACTAAGTCATTTACTTGACAGGGTCTTACCATTGTTTACGTAACCTGTCAGGTCGACTAAGACATTTACTTGACAGGGTCTTACCATTGTTTACGTAACCTGTCAGGTCGACTAAGTCATTTACACTACAGGGTCTTACCATTGTTTACGTAACCTGTCAGGTCGACTAAGTCATTTACACTACAGGGTCTTACCATTGTTTACGTAACCTGTCAGGTCGACTAAGTCATTTACACTACAGGGTCTTACCATTGTTTACGTAATCTGTCAGGTCGACTAAGTCATTTACACTACAGGGTCTTACCATTGTTTACGTAACCTGTCAGGTCGACTAAGTCATTTACACTACAGGGTCTTACCATTGTTTACGTAATCTGTCAGGTCGACTAAGTCATTTACACTACAGGGTCTTACCATTGTTTACGTAACCTGTCAGGTTGTTACAGTTTGCGACCACTTTGACGTCACCATTCGTCCCTCACCACCCTCCCCATAACAAAAAAAAATGTTTTTAAAAAAATGTAAAACAATAACAAGTAAGTCTTACTGGTGCACTCAAGGCAATGAACCATTAATAAAAATAATGTCATGGCCAGATCCTTTGTTTAATTGAACAATCGCAATTTCGGTTTTTGCATTGTGAACTAACGATTACGCAACAATCGGCTAGATTTTTTTTAAAACTTCATTAATGTAACGTTGTTTTTTTTTAAATTGTGTTGCAATAAACATCAACTTGAATTATTCCATAGTGTCGGAAACTATTTCCTAAATGGGAAACGCATAATTTTAAGATCTTAAAACACGATATTTTAAAATATGCTGGGCGTTAGAGTTAAGGCTGGGACTCACACCGCCAAGTACAGCAGAAATTATCATTGGCCTATAATTATTTCTAATTGTGGATGATTTCCCCGAACAGGCCTTTGATGGTTGACGCGCAAGCATTCATCAAGTGTTATGGTAAAATATACACATGTACGGTTACATCTGTGGAGATCTGTGGAGATGTACGAGACTATTTTTGACATGTGAAATTATTGCTGAGAACCTTCAGCAGATTTTGTCTCCACAGTCTGCGTATCGTGTATGGTGAGAGGCTATTATTTTGTCAATGTTTAAAATACTCGGCTGTATAGGATATTTGGCTGGTCCTACAGATGACGTTGTCCCAGTGTTACACCGGACAAGTTGAAAGAGACTTCCCTCCTCTGACTCCATAACCCGAAAGCCTCTTACAAATGTTTGACCATTATGAAGAGTTTGGCCATCAAGAAAGGTTTGACCATCAAGAAAAGTTGGACTATCAAGAAATGTTTGACCAACCACAAAAGTTTGACCAACAAGAAAAGTTGGACTATCAAGAAATGATTGATCAACCACAAACGTTTGACCATCAAGAAATGTTCAACCAACAATAAAAGTTTCACCAATCACAAAATATTGACCTACCACTAAAGTTGGACCAAAACCAATAATAATTGTGTTTATAGACAGATAGCACAGCAGTTTTGTTGCAGTGGATCGATATTACCCCGTAGACCTGTTTGATGCCCAGACCTAGGACGCTCCTGGTTTAAAGCGCTATCTAGTGGGCCCCTCGGTATCGACTAGCCATCAATCATGTCAATTTCTGATGGCGCACGCAGCCGGAAAAGATAAGCAAGGCAGCTCAATATTGTTCCATCAGGGCCTTCCATGACCAAGTACTCAACCAGCGGAAAGATGCTAATTCTTTTCTTAGGCTGACAGCTGAAATTACGATAATACTTTTTTTTCGGGGGGAACGGGAATTTAAAGGACCTCCGAACACAAAAACAGCAGGCAGCCCACACAAAGGACATGGCAATGTGGCTTCCGGTGTTTATAATTTACTGCTCTTGATTTATTTTCTCTTTTTCCATTTGTGTGTGTGTTAATTTCAGCTTTACGGCAACTTATGGGCAATTTTCCCTTAAAACCGCGCTGCCGCGCAGATATCTGACCGAAGCCTCGCAGCAGTGAGAATTACCGCGCAGCAAAATTTGAAAAAATATGGCATTAAAAATGGATGCTGTGCAACTCCGCACACGATTTTTTTTTAGGCTGCACACGGACCAATGAACCTTAGAAGCAGCTTTGCTTATGGGTTGTGCCCGATACATACTTTCTCCTACCTATAGACTAATAGAGCATAGACCGTGCTTGAAAGTTGCTTTCTCGTTCGCAGGTTGTTGAAGTGTTAAACAATCTTAGATAGAAATAAAACAAATCAATCAAAATAAGATATCAGTAAGCCTGTAAAAAAAAAGGGGGGGGGGATAAAAAAAATAAATAACGTATCGGAAAATACGCTATATTCATGGAAAAAAATAACAAAACACAACCACACACAAAAATTAAAACTGAAAAGGAATTTTGCTGTGGTTTTTTTTTCAATTTTATTAACGTCTTTCCGACCCGCCCCCCGCTGTTATGTTGTCTCCTATTGGGGCTCACTCGTACCTCGGTGTATTGATTTCTTTCCACCTTGCCAGATTGCAGTCTCGCCTCTTTATTATCAGAGAAATCAGTCTCAACGTGACGCCGCCTTATCAACAAACTGCCGATGGAGCGATATGGCAGTGGGTTGTCCCACCACAAGCTTTCTATTTCCTCGAGTTAAACGTTGTTGGTCTCATGCCTGTTTTAAACGCCTCGTAACCAACCCATTGCGGACGGAATCCCTATTAAAAGACAGGGGGATAACATTTAGCACAGGGACTTATCTCGTGGAAAGTTTCTTCTCTGAATATTTAATTGATCAACAAACAGTCGATCAGGGTTCAAGGACATTTTGGCACTTCAATATTTTGTGTCATCGTCTAAAAGTCTAAAGTTGATGCAGATTTCTTGATAATAGCTGACAAACATTGACGCAAGGATTATTATGGTTAAATGATTATAGAATTTAACTTAGAATTGAGGAGAACTTGAGCCTCGAAAAAAATCACTTCGATTTGTCCTTAGTTTTTAATGGCGTAATTGTCCTTTCACTGAAAACACACTGAGCGATTAATCCTACCCAAGATATTTCCCCGGAAACGCGGATAAGAAGTATGAAGTGAATACAGCACACCAGTCAAAGAAAGCACTGCCCTTGGAGACAAACTGGAATGAACAGATTACTTCCTTGTGTAGTTTGTTTCAGAAGTGGCGCACTATCAATAGATCGATCCAATGCGTCGGGGTGGAGGGGACAAGCTGGAGAGAATCAGAAGACAAATTAGCACCACGTTAAAGAATTGCTACAATCAGTAATCGAGTGAGTGTAGCACCACGTCAGTGGTTCCCAAACTTTTTTGGTCAACCGCCCCCTTTCCAGAAAATATAAAATTTATTTTCTACAGAAAAGGTTTTGTCACAAATGCAGAAATGACAGATTTTGTTGCCATTAAATTCAGTTCATTATCTTGAAGCGAAAGATTGCTTTCATTACATTTTTTAAACAAGTCGGTCAAGTAAGTGATGTCACTTTTGAATTGAATTAAATTGGATTGTAAAGCATCATTTTGAATTTTTATCTGTCAAGAACTTCAGCATAGAGTTAAACAGCTTATAAAACCTACTTAAACAGGAACCCTTTGACAACCAACGAACTTCTGTATGAAGCAGCAAATTTAATTTAATTCTTCATCGTTCTCAATACAAAGCTGTTTAAATAATGTCATTCAATAATTTGCTTCTGATTGTGTTATTAGCTTTAAGTACATATTTTAATGAATTATGTTGGCGTGCACTTAAATTTTTGGCAATTATATTTGATGATGGATGATTCAGTGTACTGTAAATTCATTCGGCAACTTATTTTTAAACATGCAAGAACACCCTACAATTGATGGAGCACCATCTGTGGCTACTGATGAAATATTACTTAGAGTTATTTCTTTTTCTTTAAAAAACTTATCCAATGCATGGAATATTGATTCCTCTTTGGAATCAGTTTGCAAATATTTACCAAATAATAATTCTTGGCAATTTTTTTCTTCCTTTGTGAACCGCACGTATGCTAAAAGTTAAGCTTCATTTCCTGGCAAAGTTGAAGAATCAAGTTGTACAGATAATCAAGATGTTTTTAAATAGCTAAAACAATGAATCTTCAACACCTTGAGCCATTTCATCAATTCTTATTAGCAGTGTATTATTGCTAAACGATTTTTTCTTGATAATATCAGATGCTTGCTTGTGTACCACAATACGTATTACTTCACTTATAGCCGGTATAGTTTTTTCTTCACCAATAGTGTGAGGTTTTCCCGATTTGGCAATCATAAACGAAATATTGTAAGAAACAATAACGCCATTGCCATCTTGTGTGGTTGCTGTTTAAGAGTTTTGCCACTGTCGGCTGTTTGATAGTTTTTTTTGGTAATCCTGCAGTTTCTACACGTATATTATTTCACAGCGACATTTAATTTTCATGTGAGAACTTACGTTTTTAAATTATTAAATGCATTAATATATGTTATATTTTAGCTATTATAGCACTAATTTGTAAGTTTTATTAATTTCTAAGGCTTTTTTCAGCCCTTAAAGCTACATAATCGGAGTGGGTATACATCCATTTCGTTTATGTAGTACTCTACTTGCCGAGTTGTCACAGTAAGATGCCAAATGACATTTTCTCACTTAAAAACAAACAAAATAAGAATCAAACATCTAGTACTGAAATATAAAATGAAATTGTCTTTAAAATATTTATTTATCTTCTAAGAACATTAAAATAGATGAATAATACTTTTTAAAAAATTTAGTCAGTAAATTTATTTTAGCATGGGTCGAGCCAGGTAAAAAAAAATCTGGCAAGCTAAACAAAATGGACGTATCGTGACCACATTATGTATTATATAGAGCCGAAAAAATGCCTTAGAAATTAAAAAGACTCATAAATTAGCGCTGCAATAGCTGAAATTTAACATATAATAATGCATTTAATAAATTAAAAACGTAAGTTCTGACGAGAAAATTAAATTTCGCTGTGAAATAATATACGTGTAGAAACTGCAGGATTGCCGTTTTTTTATATTAGGTTTCGAAAATAAGATAAATCCTTATCTTTTTATCACCGTTAATTTAGTCAAATGTACTTGTAGTCTGGAAAGTATGCGGGAACCAAACCAAAGTCCAAACGTTTTCTTAAAGAAAAATTAAGCGTTATGAGCGGAATACATAAATCAATTTTTAATAAATCTTCTCTTCTTTCTTTTATACTGTCACTGCCCCCTTACAGTTATTCACCGCCACCCCTCCCCCCCCCCAAATGGACCTGTGGCTTTCATCGCCCCCCCTGGATCGCTTCAGGGCCCACAAGGGGGCGGTAGCGCCCACTTTGGGAATCACTGCACTACGTTAACGAATTGCTACAATCAGTAATCGAGTGAGTGAAACAGTAACAAGAATAGTATACCAGTAATAAGATTTTTAATAACAGTTTGTTTGTTTGTTTTGTTAAATCAAGCAACGTCAGCAGAGAACTGGAGTGTCGAGGTGACGTCAGTAGAAGAGGGTGGCAATTAATGTCATTAGAGGGGCGTCGTGTTAGGCCAACTGCAGAGTTAAGTTGAGAAAGGGGGTTTCGAGATTTCTGTGTGTTTACACTCCACAAGACTTGCATCCACAACTACCAACTAACCAGTCGCCAGCGTCTCAACAGTCTTCTCACAAGCTGACATTAGTAAGACTACTCTATTGGCCTTGAGTCCCGATGACGTCATCCAACCAACAGGAACCGCCAATTAGACCGGAGGGTAGTTTTACTCAACGCGGGGGGAAAGTGCTCTCCGAGCGCGGCGGGCAAAATAACGGCAAAGCGAAATCACGGTGTGACACCAGGAAATGGTGCTGAATCTCTCAACTTTCGTGTGACAACAGCCCATGTCTATCACGTGTGCTATGGTCGTGGGCTGGCTGACGAAAGTTTGGCTACCGAAATGTTAATTCAGATATGCCCAGAGGGCTACAGAAGTGTTTTTGGCTACAGAAATGTTAAACCAGATAGTTCAAGCGGGCTATAGTCGTGTGGGCTGGACCCCCCCCCCACCCCAAAAAAATGTTAAACTAGATGGGTTGTCAAGTGTTTCGGTCAATTAAGACCATGTTTCGCCTGACTGTTGGACAGTTCCACACGTATGCACCATCACAACTGCTTAAAAACTTCCGCGTTGCTGACCTTGATGACGCGCATGCCACAGAACCTGGAACACGTCCCGGGGGTGAAGGGGAGGAGGGGGGAATTCACAGTGCATCTCACGACGCCAAATTCATTTCCTCGCTTCCTTCCTCGGAGCCCCTCTAGAGTGTGTTTTGTCCACAGCAACAAAAAAACAAAACAAAAAAAAACATATCATTTGCGAGTCTATCAGATGGCATTCAGATTGTGTCTGTCAAAGCCGTCTTGATGGAGGGAGGGCTGCGTGAGTGGGTCGGCAAATATCCCCCTTATTGAAGCAGTGGAAAGACGCTTTCAAGGCAACTGTCTTCATCTGGGTCAAGCACGTAGAAACAAAAGTGGCGAGGGGGAAAGGGGGGGGGGTGGGTATTCAAATCAAGGCAATTAACGATGTGTACGTAAACGTAACATTTTCCAACAGCTATCATAAGGAAGCGTCTTCTCATGACGTAATTAAATCAGTTAAAGCCTGTTGACAGCCGTTTAAGCAATGTTCCCTTTAAGCTGAGCGGGTGCGCATATATCTGACCGACGCCGCCGCGCAACATTTAGAATTACCACGAGAGCAAATTTTTATTAAAAATCACGGTTTGTGGGGTGTACAATTTTGCGCGCGACGCACGCACGCACACACACACACACACACACACACACACACACACACACACACACACACACACACACACACACACACAAAATGATATGCGACTTTGCACGCGAGTTTGCTATTTCGCAATACGGACCAACGAACCTAATAGGGAAAATTGCGCTCAAGTATTAAAATTTCTTTCACTAGAAAAATACAAGGCACATAAACTATTTGCATGATTTTACAATAAATAAAAACAACCCGTAAAAAACCAAGTTTTTGACTATAAATCCTTTACGTATGAGACGTAACTAAAAGAATGTTCATTATAACACGCAGCGAAAGACCATCCAAAAATGCAAAATTGCAGTTGTGTCGTAAAACGTGTTTAATATAATGCGCACCGATCAGGAATAGGTTTATAAAAAGTGTTGTCAGTAAAATACGCACCTTATTGCGCGACAGAAAGGTTGTTCAATATAATACGCACCGCGACGCTCTATCTCAAAAAATAGCATGATACATAGGAATAAAAAAAATAATCTAAAAAATCAATAATTTAATTACGGTACATGCGATCGATCTGAAATTTTGATACATTGTTTTTATCATCGGTACGAAACTGCCTGCAAAATTTCAGCTCGCTATCTTGCGAGCAAGTGGGTTAAAAATCGATCAAAAGTTTTGGCGACAAGCAAGCAAGCAAGGTCGGTCGGCCGCAGACACCACGAGTTAATATAAAGGATTTAAAAATATCTTATCTGTTACAGACGCTCCTTCTATACAGAAATGTAAAGCTTTATCAATGGAAATATACAAATGTAACCGTTTCAACAAACATCTTCGTGAGTACAAATAAATCAACTAAAATGCTTAAAATAACTTTACATTGTGTATTAGCAACACAATCATGGAAAACTAATTAAGTAGAGGACAGTAAAGAACAAGTAAAGGGTAAAAGTCCTAAACAAAACCACAGAATAGAAGAACAGGAAGGAAGTACAGGAGATTAAAATAAAATTTAAAAAATAAATGTATAAATCTAAGCTGGGAAAGATTTCAACAGAGAACACACAATGCGGCAGCACTCGAGCGGCAAATCAGATTTCGAGGAATTTTTTTTCTTCCAGATAAAGATGCGAACGGCTGTTTTTGTCGACGTTAAAAAAGACTGGCCAGTTTGCTAGTGGGCACCATCAGAAACACAGTGAGAGGCCGGTCAAAGCAGTGGACACCTTTCATCTGTGCGAGCCTGCGTCCATAAGGAGCGCTCTTCCGTATCACTGCGGCCAATAGGGTTTGCCATTTCTGAGAGCAGGACACGTCATATCTGATAATGTAATCTATTTTTAGACACTGTTTTCGTAAAACAATGCTTTTTAGCTTAAATACAAAAATTTGAATTTTTGATATTTTTTTAAAAAGAATTATCTAGTTGTAAAGAGGTGTTTAAATCAATTAAGGTATAATTAATAATAAATTAATATACATTTTTATATTTGATGAGATCATTTTTAATTTATTTCTAAACACATTTGGCCCAACTGAATAGCCTGGATATTTTTAATACTAGATATCCGCCATGAAATGGCAAAACCTATTGGTTATTTGTTGATGCAACTAACGCGGCGAGCTCCGGGCTGTCAGCTCCAGATACCAGGCCATGATGATCAGATATCAAATATCGGCGCAGCGCGCGTCACGTGAGCACTACAACAAATGATGCCTCCTGACCTTGAAATGACTTTTAGGTCATGAGGGCGACAAGTGGGCTATTCACAAACGTTTCAAAAACAAATCAGCCGTGTGGTTTTATTTGTTGTTGTTGTTGTTTTGTTTTTTTTTCGTTTTTTTTCTAATTATATATACTTTTTGGTAGAAACTATAACCAGTATAATTATACACAAAAAAAAGATTGAAAAAATTGAGTTAAGGTTATAAAGTTATAACGTAAGATTTGGCTAGCGTACTTAAACGATAAACATAGACAACAATAGACATAAACCATGCGTAGGACGCAATACTGTTTTGTTCCAGAGGACCGTCTGTAAATTAAGAGGAGACTAACAATCCAAACTCTAATGAAGATGTAGGACTAGACATAAACAATTGAGATTTGAAACCAAATGTTTTTAAAAAATACAGTTACCGCTTGCTTGTTTTTATATTTTGAAAAATCTAAATATCCCTAGCTTCCTTGAGCATTTTTTGACATGCAAACATCTTTAAGGAGACATAGAAATCAAACATCGCGTCCAGTAGACTGCACGCGTTAAACTGGATGATGGCACATCTAGACTCTTGAAACTCGGTGCGATCTGCTGTTTCCAGGTGACGGCACCCGAGAGAGTTCAATTATTGACGGCCAATGTCCTCGCTGCTAATCATCGAGTGGTGGCATGCTTGATGGCATGCATGGTGGCCCTGGACCAGAGCTTGGAGAAATGGGCGCGACTACCCCTCATGGGGTAAATAAATAGAAGTAAAAAAAAGATTTTTAAAAACCACGTTTTTATAAGCGGACTAAAAAGAAGAAAATAATTTAAAACTTATTAGTTCAAGTACTTCGATTTAATATGACTAAAAACGTGGGGCGGGCGCTTATGAGGTTTAACATATGCGGTTCACTCATTCTCTCACTTATAGATCTCTCTTTTGCCTTCTACATTAGAAATCCAAACACCCACCCCACGTTTTTAGTCATATTAAATCGAAGTACTTGAACTAATAAGTTTTAAATTATTTTCTTCTTTTTAGTCCGCTTATAAAAACGTGGTTTTTAAAAATCTTTTTTTTTACTTCTATTTATTTTATTCTTTTTAGTCCACTTCTAACAAACTGGTTTTTAAAAATATTTTTTTACCTCTATTTATTTTACCAAACACCTCACAAGCGCCCGCCCAAGGTTTTAAAAACATTGTGATGTGGTCACGGGGCGAACTCACAGATGTCAACAAAAGCCGACGGTACAGATGCTTTTATATAGACTATAGATAAACTTAAAAGTTCAATAATTTAATAACTGTACATTTGATCAATCTGAAATTTTGATACAATGCATTGTCATCCAAGATCTATCTGTGGTAAAATTTTCAGATCTCTAGGACCATCAGAAGTGGTTCAATTTTACGTTGGCAGATTTGAAAAAATCTTGGACAATGCCTCACCAACGAAAGCGAGCTAATAAAAACGTAGTAAATAAAAAAAAAGGTTCCTCATTCGGATTTCTCCGTGATTCTCCTGCCTGAGATAACGTTCTATGCCGACACAAAACTAAATCATCGGGGCAGTCGCTAAACAAGTTCGCCGACACCTATCACAGAGACTTCGCAAAATGTGCGGCCGTTGTTTTTTTGTTTTTTTTGTTGTTGTTGTTTTTTTTTAAATTATTATTATTATCTTATTTCGCTTGTTCTCGGTGCAAAAATTAAACTGAAAGTGAAATTGGGTTTTGCCAAAGTTTGTAAGAGGCCAGCAAGTGCTTTTCACAGCCAGCAAGGCATGTCCTCAAGATGACAGCGGGGACGTCTGTGGCGTTAGAGGGGGGGGGGTAAGGGGAGTGTGAGTTGGAGCAGGAGAATGGGATGGGGGAAGGAGAATGAGGAGTGAACGTAGCGTGGGTTGGGGAAAGGAGAGTGAGGTTGATAAAGGAGTATAAAGGAGCGCGGAATGTGGGAAGGAGAATGAGGAGTGGAAGGAGCGTGGGTTGGGGAAAGGAGAGTGAGGTTGGTGAAGGAGTATAAAGGAGCGTGGAATGGGGGAAGGAGAATGAGGAGTGTAAGGAGCGTGGGATGGGGCCATTGCAGGAAAGCTTCAAAGCTGAAGATTAACTACGACCATATCTGTTGAGCTCTTTACTTTGTCAAAGTACCAGTGATAATAATCGGCGTCCGTCTCTCCGTTATCAGAAGTCAGACATCAAAAGGAAAATATGCAAGCTTGATTCGTTAACTGAAGTGTGGCTCATGTACACTGACATTAAAACGTTCATTTAGAGATGTTCTTTAACATGAACAGTGTGCTCATGTTGTCAAATGACACTTAACATTTGCGAGACAGCAAGGCCAAACGTGGATTGGTAAACCAGGTAGTTTAAAGTTTCGCAATATATGGGTTGGTAGGAAAGAATGTTGTTGAATGTTGAACAAGCTGCGCGGTGTGTGGATGTGGGTGGGACAGGTGATGTAATGAGAGTAAAACTGTGAGGGGGGATGATTTGAGGGGTGTGAGGAGTTTTGTGAGATAGGAGGTGTGATGTATCTGGTAGGGTGATGTAGGTGGTGGGGTGATTATGTGGTGGGGTGAAATAGGTGGTGGGGTGATGTGGGTGGTGGAGTGATGTGGGTGGGGGTGATTATGGTGGTGAGGCGACATGAAAAAGAGAGCTGACGTTAAAGTAAGATGTGTCTTGGCTCATGACGTAACGTATTATTGCTGCTGACATCAACGAAACGCTTGCACAGGAGTCCATATAGACATAGAACAACACTTGCAATTCAAACAAGGGTACCTACTACCTACTCAACTTTCTACCCATTGAAACAGTACACAAACGCACACTAAACAACCGGGCCTAGTGTAGACAACTAACGTGACATCAACAACACTAACACACTGAGAGGCCCGGTTCAAAACCTCGGCGTTTAACCTTGGAGGATAAATACTAACTTTAGACAGCCACCCACACCCAACCCCTCGCAATATTTCCTACTCCTTCCAGAGGCACGGTTCTTGGACACCTCCGATCCGACTACATTTTAGAATTCTTTTCCAGCCCCACTGAGTGCGGTCGTCTTTGATGTGTTACAACACACGAGCCGTCATAGCGAGCTCACTGGTGAATGCGACTACTTCCGGGTTTGAAAATTTTTCCCCTTCATAATTTTACTCTTGATGGTGTTGATTAGAACAGTGCTTCTCAAACTTTTTAGTATGGCGGACCGGCAGGAATTTTTTCCATTGCACCAGGGACCGGTGCACTATTTTCCCTGCACTGACACTTTTTTTAGAACATCTGCGGACCGGCAGCGGATGGCCCACGGACCGGCACCAGTCCGCGGACCACCACTTTGAGAAGCACTGGACTAGAAGGTGAAACTCTATAAACCACGTCTTTTCCCCCACAAATGATAGGTCGATTTAAACAATAATTTCAATCTTTCAAGAATTTGGAAGAGGTAGTGAGTCCAAAGTTAATGTAAACAAATCTAAAATTATGGGGATTGCTATGTTGCAGGATAGACTAGATTTCCCCTTTAGGCATAATAAGGAAGGAGAGTCTTAGAATTTATGGGATCTTTTATTCCAATAATCAGACGCAGACAAACACTGAAATAGTGGGGGAATATTGAACAATCAACTTAAAAAATTATTGACAGGAACAAATACACAGCACAAAGAATTTTTGGAAGAATCACAATAATAAACACATGTGTTATCCCCCCAAAAATATATACAGGTACAATATGGGAACCCCCACCAACAGTTTTAAAACAAATCAACTCACATATAACCAAATACATATTCCAAGAAACAATATACAATATCAAACATAAAACACTAATACAATCTAAGCTAGATGGAGGAATAAACTTGCAAGACATACAAACAAAAATACAAGCATTTCGAATAAAATTTATAGGACAAGCCATTAGAGAAAAATCAGAAAATACATTCACTCATTATTACTTTGGGATAAAATTATTATATTTAACAGCAATAGATAATAGCACTGCACATTACATGGGAAGAAAACAATCACAATTTCAAACAGCATGCATTTAAGCCAGTGGCGTAGCTAGGGGGGCGGTGGGGGCGGCATTTGTGGGCATTTGAAAAGTATAGCCCTTTTGGACAACCGCCCTTTTTCTTTTGAAAGAGGAAAACCCGGGTGAAAATAAAATATTCGTCCTTTCGAGTCGTAATTAACGGATTCTCAAGACATTTTTTATTACATACTGTTTGTTATAACTAACGCATAACCGTAAAGTAATTTAAAATCGCTTAAAAATTGTATCGATTTGTTTTGAAAATTAAGCGGTATACATCACAGATGACGCTTTTTATAAGAAAACAACACAAAGAACACATCACCGCTGGACCGAATATACTATTAATATCGCCGCCACAGTTATTGCGTGGATTTTCGACATGCACAGAATGATACGCGAACAAGTACCTACATGGCATGGTGGTTCAAGTATTGTGTTTAACTTGCAAGTTATATATATATTAGTTTAAGTTTTCAGAAAATGATTCTAAGGTAATTTATTAAAAATTAATTTTTTTGTTTTTCTTTTCTTTTTTTTTAATTTCAATAAAATAGCACAAAGAAAATGTGTGTCTTTCACTAAAATATGTTTATTCACTAAAAAATTATGCGCCTATCCTATTAAAGTAATGTTTAGATAGTTTGAAGTAGTCTATTTTACTGAAAATTATTGCGATTTTTGACAAGAAAGATTAATCGCGATTGCTGTGTTTTTTTTCTCCAAATTTTGCATAATGGTGAAAATTTGTTAAGATCGATGCTTGTGTATTCACCATCGAAAAAATTATTTATTGTTTTTGCTGTAAACTGTTTGATGATATTTTCCAATCAAATTTTAAGACGCAAAAATGCTTTTAACAAAAAGTGAAAATCTCAAAATAAGTCATCACGAGTTGAGTCTACTGCACATTCGATCATTTTCCCAATGGAAGGAATTAGAAATAAGTATTTGACAAGGTGCAACTTTTGATAAACTACAACAACAGAATATTGATAAAGAAATAAGAAAAAATGAAAGCAAAAACTCACAATACTTGATATAATTAGATTCTTAGCAAAAAAAATTGGCGTTGAGAGGTCATCGTGAAAGTATTCATGAAGAAGATATCAATTCAATTGAAAATATAGGACATTTTCTAGAGCTTGTTGACTTGTTGGCTAAGTACGACCCAGTATTATGTGAACATTTAGTAAACATTAAGATGGGTAATAAATATAGTGTCTTCTATTTGTGGAAAATGATTCAAAATGAATTCATAGACCTATTGACAGATGCAGTGAGAAAAACAATAATGGACCAAATAAAGCAAGCTAAAAACTTTTGTAGGATATTTGACAGCACTCCAGATATTTTCCACAAAGATTAAACTAGTCAAATTAAAAGATACGTAGTTATTGATGTCAGCGAAGTTAAAGTTGTAGAATCGTTTATCTACTTTGTAGAAAATAAAGGAAAACTGCTAAGGAAATCACAAATATGATTTTAAAGAAATTAGAAAATGTTTAAATACAAAAAATTGCAGAGGAAAGGCTTTCGATAATGCTTCCGTCAATCTCAATGCAGAGTTTGTAGCATGCACAAATCATTCTTTAAACCTGGCATGTTTATATGCAGCTTGTACTGCTATTGATTCCTTAACATTTTTTGGAACTATCGAAAAGTTGTTTTCATTTATTTTTTTTAAATTCTACCACTCGTCGATGGGAAGTTTTACTTTCTGTCATAGATCAGGTGTCAAAAGCAGCGTTGAAACTGGCTGGAGCAGAAGCGGTAACTATAATAAAAAATCATTTTTTTAAAAATTTAAGCGCCTTGGAAAAATTGACACCTGAAGAAGATAATAGTAAAACGAGATCACTTGCTGAAAATGTTCTCAATTTAATGCAATCTGTTTCTTTTCTATGTTGTCTCAATTTACGGGAACCCGTCCTTTTGTAAGTTAATGATGCTCAAAAAATACCTTTTAAAAAAAGGCTTAAATGTTAACCAATGCCATATAAAACTAAATTCTTTGCAAACCCATTTCATGGAACAAAGAGATGTGCTAATACAAAAAGCTGTTATAGCAGCCAAAAGAATGTGTGAAGAGTTGGAGACATCGACTGAACGCCAAGTTAGAAGGGAAAAACATATGAGTGGGGAACATTCAAAAGACGTGGTCTTATCTTTAAAACATGAAGTACAACGAGAAATGTTTTAATCCATGAATTGAATTATAAAGGAATTAAAAGAACGCTCTGATCAGTTGCATGTCCTTGTAAGAAAATATTCGTGTATTATCCCATGTAACCTACTAAATGAAGAAATTGAACGTCAAATAAATGATTTTATTGACATTGATAAAGAAAAGTTCCATATTGAAAGAAAATTATGTATGACTTATTGAAAGAAAAATGATCCAGATTTTATGGCTGTACCTCTACTACAAAAAGAGGAATAGCGTTGGAAAAATGGAGGAAAAGGCTCCTTTAATCTATTAAAACTAGCGTACACCCGTCAAAAATGACGGAAGTTTTCAACTGAAATCTATTTATTTTATTTTTTAAAATGCACTTTTTTTAGGGCGCTTACTGCGCCGAACTTTTTCAAAAGCCCAAATAACTTGTCCTTGTTTGATAAATACGAAATATTAAACTTTCTGAAATGTACACAAAGTATTTTATAATAATTATAATTTTATAATTAACCATCATCAAATTCTCTTTTTACATTGTTCCCTTTTCCAAAATTACTATATGAACTAAATCAATGACGTCATATAATATGTTTTACAGCGTATCTTTAATTTGCACACCTTTTGATGCATTGGTGCAGTAATTTGGTTTTCCCTGCTTTCTAAAATTAGTAGCGCCAGGACAGACTGACTGACTCGCGTGACAATTGCAAATTATATTGTTTAATTTTTTCAACAGTATAGATTGGAAACTTCTGTAACTAACATTGTAATCTTGCTGAGAAATTTTATAAGAATTATTGTTAACAGTGTCGCTAGTTGTGAAAGGAGCTTCTCCAAAATGAAGTTGATAAAAATTATCTTCGTTCCACAATGAATGCATGATTTAAGACAGGGGTCGGGAAACCATGGTTCGCTAGCCAGATGTGGCTCTATTGATGACTGAATCTGGCTCTCAGACAAATGTTCGATTATTTATTTTTTAAAAAAAACGTTTATTTAGATTCTTTTGAATTGCATATAAAATAAACAGCATAACAATGATATTAAAAATAATTCAGAGACATAATTATGGTACTTTTAGTGTTGAAATAACACAAAATGCTCACATTTACTTGAACTTTTAGTTTTAAACATAATGTATGGCTCTCACAGAATTACTTTTCAGAATATGTGGTGTTTATGGCTCTCTCAGACAAAAAGTTTCACGACCTCTGATTTAAGACTACAAAATCCTGCAATATTGTCCGTAGAACAAAATATTACAAATTATTTAACTTTTGGTAGCATAATACACGATTTTTCTACTACGAAAGTTAGGAAAATAAATGTATAAATAATATGTTTACATACTAATGTACACAATTTGTTTATAAAAAAAATAATTAAATCATTTATTTATAAATACAAAATAAAAGCATACTAATTGGTAGTTTTTGGTGTCAATTTGGAATACGTTTGTCTCATGGGGGGAGGGGGGAACTGCAACCTCATTAGCTTTTTTGTAACCTTTAAAAAAAAAGGATCTTGTATTTTTTATAAAATATGTATTTTTAGGTATAACATCTTATTTGGCCTCCTTTAATGCCGCTTACTTAAATATGGCATTCAATGGCAAACATGTTCGCCACCTTTACTTTGCTTCAATTACAATTATTTATTTATGTTTATTAATTTATAAAAACCATGATACTATTGACTTAGAAAGGGCGGCAAATTGGAGACCGCCCCGGGCGGCAAAAGGTCTAGCTACGCCACTGATTTAAGCAATACAAGGCAATGAAGCAGTATTACACAAAACAACCAAAGAAATATATACACATTTAATGTAAAGACAAGCAAGACCTCTGAACAATAGAATTAAATGGACACAAGTGTATGGAATGGAATTACAAACACTGAGGACACTTTAAAAAATACACACATCAAAGAAATACAAAATCAAGAAAAAGAAATAACATACAGACTAATTTACAATACAACACCAGTCTCATCAAGGAAATATAAGGACAGAGGGGCAAGAATAGGCTGTCCACTCTACAGGTAAGGGACTGATGAAACTGAACAAACATTTATATCTCACATGTAATGCAATTTTACAAACTAAATCCACACTTCAACAATTCATACAAGCAGGCACTAAACACACTGTAGATATAGACAAAGCAATAACACTAAACATAATTCCAGACTCTATAAACAAGAAACAACAAACAATAAGCTTGGAGATACTTTCACAATACAGAAAACACATATGGCATCACAGACTTAAGGAATTGTTCAACAATCACAACTACACCAACATAACATTAGCACATATTTTTAGACAAACAATACAAAAAATGATTGAAAAATTTACAAGACAATGATTGGAAATTTACAAGACAATGATTGAAATTTACAAGACAATGATTGAAATTTAAGAAAAATGTATGATGTGCATTTTATTTGTTTCTATCAGAAATGTGTTAAATATAGAAAAATGTTTTGTCCCTTAAATACATATTACTATTTGTATAATATTGATTCTATGTGAATGCTTATACTATGACATTTAGAAAAGGTTATGTTGTATCATGTAGTACATAATTTTATTCATATACAAGGATTACAGTGTAAAATGAATTTCTGTGAGCAATAAAAAAAATATATATATAAAAAATAGTATAAAAATTTTTTTAACAAATATTTTTAAAAAACAAACACCAAGGGATCACAAGGTTTCAACGATAGTGTTGGCTAGAAGGTGAAACTCTATATACCATCAAGGGATCAATTGATGTCAGCGATGATGTTGAATAGAAGGTATAACTAACGACCAGCATCGAGCCAGAAAGAAATTGAAAACTTTAGTAGTTGTTTTTGTGCGTACAATTTTTTTGGTTTAAAAATACTTTTTTTTTGTGTGATAGAGCAAGGGAACGAAACGTTTCTAATCATAAACAATGCGTGGAACGTGGATGCCTTTCTAATCATAAAAATGCCTGTATGTTTTATTAATTACATAAATTACATACAATGCGTGGGTGGCTTTCTAATCATCCCGAAAATTAAAGCCGTGAATTATATCTCTAAGTACTGTCCTTAAAAGTTTGAGAAGCACTGTATGAAAAGTCACCTATTTTTTGCTCCATGTCGCGTGCCGGGGCGAGGGCGGAAACTGTAACTATTGCAAATGTCACAAAGGACTTGACATCTGGTTATGACGGAGATTAGCAGCAATAATTTGTCTACACTCTCCAGCCCCGTATGGCGTACTTTGTTTTCTGATGTCATTCCACGCACCGTTATTGTCATGTATTGATAATAAGATACCAAAATAAACGAAACACTTGTGTTTAAATGTTAAAGTGTAACACAATATTTTGGTTTTTTAAAAATTTATTTATTTGTTTTTTTTTAAACTCTTTCTCATTCCACTCAATACTCAATTCATACAAATATAAAAGAATGGATCTTTATCTCACTGTCAGGATATTGGTCAAAATGCGTGATTTGTTACTAAACCAAGACAAAGTCCAGAAAAATTAATTTTAGGGGGGCGGGTGGGGGGGGTAATATTCACTTTAAAATGGTAGATTAAATCACAAATATATAGCTTCGTACACCCGAAATATAACATTTATTTTATAACTTTCATGCACACAGCAAGGCAAGACTTAGGCTTTCCGAAACTATTGAACTATCTGAACAGATGGTCTTCATGAGCAATTGAACTATCTGAACAGATGGTCTTCAGGAACAATTGAACTATCTGAACAGATGGTCTTCAGGAACAATTGAACTATCTGAACAAAGAAACAATTTAACTTACTGAACAAAATGGTTTTCTACAAAAATCTGTTGAACTATCTGGGACAGTTGGTGTTCAGAAGCAATTGAACTATCTGAACAGATGGTGCACAGAAAATATTTGACCTACTGAGAGAGAAAAAATGTTTCCAGTGCCAAAAAGTCCACCCATTTCTTTGTTTCTTTCACACCAACTAATCATAATTTCTTCTGCCCAAACCCTCAGAGGGTCCACGCTTAATGACAATGTTTCGGAGTTGCAGCGCTATGGAGAAATAAAACGGGTGGCTTCCTATGCGTTGCTTTACAATCCAACAATCCAGATCATACGTAGGTAAGCCGTGCTAGCGGTGGTCACGCATCCGTAAAAAGTAAACCTTTTGATCAAAGTGGACAAGACAGTTTCAAAAATCGTGATCATTAAATTCGGAAGGCATTGTTGAACAATATGTTTAGAGCTAGAGCTGTGCACGCAGTTTTGGAGCAATAATATGCCACAGTATTACTTGGTGCTTTGACGATATCAAAAGTTTCAAAATTTTGTATCACGAGCATTTTACCCTTCCGGGGGAGGGGGGAGTGAACGGCAGTCAATAATTCGTTCACTCCGGGCGTGTCATTAATATACTGTACGAGTATCATTACATGCGCTGGTAGGGAAAATAGCAATTAGGTGATACTGCACTCGGTGTTTAAGACAAATGTTTACATTGTAATGTTATTAATAATAGAATTACTATATTTGTTTACCTTAATTATTTTCACGACAGTTGTATTGATTTATGTTGGTGGCTTTTTTGGTAGCTTGATTCGCTGACTTGTACTTTCTGCTTGATTCGCTGGCTTGTACTTTCTGCTTGATTCGCTGGCTTGTACTTTCTGCTTGATTTGCTGGCTTGTACTTTCTGCTTGATTCGCTGGCTTGTACTTTCTGCTTGATTTGCTGGCTTGTACTTTCTGCTTGATTTGCTGGCTTGTACTTTCTGCTTGATTTGCTAGCTTGTACTTTCTGCTTGATTCGCTGGCTTGTACTTTCTGCTTGATTCGCTGGCTTGTACTTTCTGCTTGATTTGCTGGCTTGTACTTTCTGCTTGATTCGCTGACTTGTACTTTCTGCTTGATTTGCTGGCTTGTACTTTCTGCTTGATTTGCTGGCTTGTACTTTCTGCTTGATTCGCTGGCTTGTACTTTCTGCTTGATTTGCTGGCTTGTACTTTCTGCTTGATTCGCTGGCTTGTACTTTCTGCTTGATTTGCTGGCTTGTACTTTCTGCTTGATTTGCTGGCTTGTACTTTCTGCTTGATTCGCTGGCTTGTACTTTCTGCTTGATTTGCTGGCTTGTACTTTCTGCTTGATTCGCTGGCTTGTACTTTCTGCTTGATTCGCAGGCTTGTACTTTTTTGATTGCTGCTTGTACTTTCTGCTGATCGCTGCTTGTACTTTCTGCTTGATTCGCTGGCTTTTACTTTCTGCTTGATTCGCTGGCTTGTACTTTCTGCTTGATTCGCTGGCTTGTACTTTCTGCTTGATTCGCTGGCTTGTACTTTCTGCTTGATTCGCTGGCTTGTACTTTCTGCTTGATTTGCTGGCTTGTAGTGGCAGCTTGATTTGGTGGCTTGTCTTTGTAGCTTAATTTGGTGGCTTGTCTTTGTAGCTTGATTTTGTGGCTTGTATTTGCAGCTTGATTTGGTGGCTTGATTTTGTGGCTTGTATTTGTGGCTTGTATTTGCAGCTTGATTTGGTGGCTTGTATTTGTAGCTTGATTTGCTGGCTTGTATTTGTAGCTTGATTTTCTGGCTTGTATTTGTAGCTTGATTTGGTGGCTTGTATTGGTGGCTTGTACTGGCAGCTTTATTTGGTGGCTTGTATTGGTAGCTTGATGTGGTTCGATTTTGTTCCTGTATGATTTAACCGCAGTTATGATGTATTTATTATCATTATTAGTGATCAAAACATTCGCGATTCATATTCGCGACTTGTGTGGGAAAAATCCAACAAACCCCGGTTTCTGCCAACTCCCTCCCCCCCCCCACACCACCACCACCACCTGCCCGACGACAAGGGACAAATCTGTGTCGACGTCTTGCTTGTCACAGTCTTTCCTCTGCTCGCTTACTCGTTTGTTGCTCGTGCCAGGGAAGCAGGCGAGCTGGTCAAAGAGCGAGGGCGAAAACTATCAGAATGACAATTTAAACGAACGCCGTCGTCGAGACAATAAATACAGTAAATACCTACGGGCCCCAGCCAGCCCTCGCCGGGTAGATGCACGACACACGCACAACAAAGAAAACAGCTGTCTGGGACACAGGTGTCGTCACTATTAGAGGCGTTTAATAATTATCCACGGCGCCGGGAAGCGGTGATGACTGAACGCGGGGCCCACCCGACGAAGCCAGCCGCGCCAAAGCCGTACGAGGGGACCAAGCCGACTGACAGAACCTGACAGCGCGGGGGTGATGTAACGCTGGGGGACTCGACGGGACCTTCTGCTGTCGACGACTTGTAGCCCAGGTTTAACAACAGCCGAACGGTGAGGAGTACCTTGTTTTATAACCGTGAACTGAAACTTCACCTGCTACACAGGTAAACATTCAATTTTTTTTTAAATCAGTACCACCTTTACCATAAACGTTTTCACTATCGACAGCGGACACACGGACTTCGTCTTTTAGTGGATTACGGAAGCGTAGAAACGCAATCCAAACATTAAATAAAATATTTAAAAAAAGAATTTAATCTATCTATACAAGTTTCTATGGGTAAGATGAGTGAGTGTTGCGGTACCGCGCGTGGGTCTATTATTAATAACTTACTAGTAGACCGTACAGTAGTGAGTTTACAAAATTCTCGGCGATGCGTTTAAGGGAAGAAAAAAAAGTTGTGTGTACAATAAACCAGTGCTTCTCAAACTTTTTAGTAAGGCGGACCGGCAGGAATTTTTCCCTTGCACCAGGGACCGGTGCCCTATTTTCCCTCCACTGACGTTTTTTTCCTGTCCTTTTTTGTATACTTCTGCGGACCGGCGGCGGATGGCCCACGGACCGGCACGGGTCCGCGGACCACCACTTTGAGAACACTGCAATAAACCAAGAGAACTCATTCAAGTCATAGTTCTGGCTGGTATCAAGAATGCCGTCAAGTACTCGGGAAATCAATAAAATAATCGAAAGCTTTTAAAAACCATTTATTCTAAAATTTATTTTCATGATGCAAAATTATTTTTTTTTAAAATAAACAACATCATAAATGTCCCCAAATTCGAATGTTAATCGCCGACTAGATGAAAAGAAAGCCAATTTACCGCACAACTCCATCTGATTGATCTACGCTGTATCATTAGACAAGATGACGCTGCGCGGCTGTCACGGTAATACACAGGTAGTGAACTTTAATAAGCTCTCCTAAAGTATCTGCCATCGACGTCCCCGTGTATCCGGCTAACCTAGAATTAAAACGCATCAAATCAAGTCCCTTCCTTTTGACAGCCTGCCTCTGAAACTCGGCCATTATAACAACACGGTTACTTGACTTGAGAGTTGAGACAGGGAGAGGTCGGCGGGCGGGCCGGGGGGGGGGTATTTACAGGGGTGGAGGCGGAGGGGAGGGTTATTCATAGGAGGGAAGGAGTTATTTATTGTGGTGGATGCGGAAGGGATATTTATAAGGGAGAACGTGATACGATTGTAAGGCAAAGTAAAATTTAACAACCCTTTTAAAAAAAACAAAGTTTTTGACTACAAATCCTTTATATATGAGACAAAGTATTGATTATGTTCAATATAATACGCATCGCGCGACAAACATTTACAGACTAAACGCGACTGAACTCGCCTTGCTGGAAAACACGGGGATGTGGTCATCGATGGCTGGTGTGAAATGCAGTAAAGCGTGGATGTCAACTATAGCAGACGCTTCATAGAGATACATAGAGATAAACTTTTTAAAAAAATCATTTATTTAACCACGGTACTTTCGAGCGATCTGAAACTTTGATACAATGCATTGTTAGGTGACACAAGCGTATGTGCAAAATTTCAGCTCGATAGGACCACGAGAAGTTGGTCACGACAGAGAGAGAGAGAGAGATATCACGACCGACAAGACGGTGAAGTTAATATAAGGGATTTAAAAAAAAAGAATAAATCTGAGTGTAGGTCGAGATGATGAGGTCGTTCGAACCAGCTGAGCTTGTTTATTATGTGGGCTTAGGGATTAGTGGGGGATTCAGCCCCTCCAACACACACAATAGGACGCTCTTCACAGCGTGCTACAAAAATAGTCTGTCGTGTCCAGTATCTATGTTTCCTTCTGACATGTCCAGTACTCTGCTGTTCCCTTCTGTCGTCTTCAGTGTTCCCTTCTGTCGTCTTCAGTGTTCCCTTCTGTCGTCTTCAGTGTTCCCTTCTGTCGTCTTCAGTGTTCCCTTCTGTCGTCTTCAGTGTTCCCTTCTGTCGTCTTCAGTGTTCCCTTCTGTCGTCTTCAGTGTTCCCTTCTGTCGTCTTCAGTGTTCCCTTCTGTCGTCTTCAGTGTTCCCTTATGTCGTCTTCAGTGTTCCCTTCTGTCGTCTTCAGTGTTCCCTTCTGTCGTCTTCAGTGTTCCCTTCTGTCGTCTTCAGTGTTCCCTTCTGTCGTCTTCAGTGTTCCCTTCGGTCGTCTTCAGTGTTCCCTTCTGTCGTCTTCAGTGTTCCCTTATGTCGTCTTCAGTGTTCCCTTCTGTCGTCTTCAGTGTTCCCTTCTGTCGTCTTCAGTGTTCCCTTCTGTCGTCTTCAGAGTTCCCTTATGTGGTGTTCCGTTCACAGCTGTTTAAGCTAAGGTCGCCTCTGGTAGACTTAAACTCTAACATATACCTTGCTCCTTTCAAAATTTACAAATTAAACTTATAAAGGAAAAAAAATAATTTGACGAAAATCCGTATAACAATGTATAGACATGAATTACGAGCAGTATAATTAAACAGCACATCAAAAACACTAGGTTATAACATTCAATGGCATTTCAATCCTGGGGCGGATTAAGCCATATCAAGGCCCGTAGCTTGTTGAAGTAGATCTTTATTTGTTGGAAAAAGATAACAGAAAGATATAGCAACAATTTTGATCAATGTTTCCTTTGAGCTGCGCGGCCGCGCAAATATCTGACCGACGCCAAGCAGCAGTTTAGAATTGACGGGCAAAAAAAAATGGTAAGGATAATACATTATCTGCGTTTGTGGGGTGTAAAATTTTACCCTAAAAAGGATGCTGTGCAATTTTGCACACGGACCAATGAACCTTAGAGAGACCATTGGTGTTGACCTTAAGATAAAATGAAGAGTCAAGTGAAATCAACCTCTCTCGCTATCTCTTTTCTCTCCATCTCACTCACTTTTCTCCCCCTCTCTCTTACTCACACACAATTCGACGACAATAAATAATTTTAAAAATGTTATAGACCCGCCACCACAAGATCTCTGAATAGACGACTGGGTGAGATGCTCTTCGCCCTGTTCAAACTTACAAAATAGAACTGATATCGGACAGTGCAGCCAGTCCGTTTATTCAAATGAAAGACTTGGCCGTCTACGATACAGGCTATTCTCTAAAACAGTAGATGACGACGTCATTTCCGCTAATCTGTCGTAAACAGCCCACATCCCCAACCTTCGCTTTCCCAAGTATTTGTTTCGAGAGTTCAGACAAAATCACACGGTGCAAAGAGAATATATACATATATGCAATAATCCCATCTGTGGCGTCTGGAATGTTAATGACAGAAACCATACATATTCATTCCCCATTCTCAATCATGACGTATGGACGCTTTGATTATGTTTTATTTTCGACCGATTAGGTTATCAATAGACACAGTGTATAGATATACTTTTGGTATTGTGACTAATTTTATTCGAAAATAGCTCAAGGTGTTAGCAAATCTTCTTGATGTTAACAGAATCTTCTATATTCAAATTCAAGGATGTTTCCCATTCTGGACCAATAATAGTCTTCTATAGTCTCGGGTGTTTCCCCATATTCCAATAATTTTCTATATACTAGAGGTTTCAAATATCCCGTACCAATAAGTCTGTATTTTAGTTAGGGGGGGGGGTCCCAATCTCATCATTTAATAAAGATCTCCCTTTAGTAGAAAAAAATCTCATAAAACTGTCACATTTAGATCATTAGAACTGATACGGGTCTTTTGTAAGACTCACCAAGTCCCCGCATCTAATAAATAAAACGAAAATTGAAATAAACTATCAAGAGATTCCTCTAAGCAGAAGTTACTCCAACTGAAGACACACTACACAACATGTTGATACTCTCAAGAGATGAACTGTGAAATTTGACGTCATTGGTCACTCACAGGTTTAAAACACGAAAAAAAAAGACCCAATTGAATGGTGTTATGAATCTGATTTGTTATTTCTCAACCACCTGGAGACACCCTGCCATAGTCTAACACTACTAACTGGTATACATTTACATTACTGGTTGCTACACACTAACACAACCAGCTGCTAAGCACGCTAACTCTACTGGCTGCTCTGCTATACATTCAAGCACTAATGGCTGATATATACCCTAACACTTCTGGCTGCTATGCTCTCTAAAACTACCAAATGTTATACACTCTAACCCTTACTAGCTGATACACTCTAACCCTTACTAGCTGATACACTCTAACCCTTACTAGCTGATATGCACTCTGACGCTACTGGCTGCTAATTACCCCTGTGGGAGAGAGAGAGCACTCAACGAAAAGTCTCATCTTTCAGTTGAAAGCGCTGGCCCCAAAATATTAGATAACAAGTGCTACTATTGTTTTCGGGCGGGGATCATACATGTCGAACAGAAATCAATCAAATCAATCAAGGTTGACGGCAACGCTAGAACTTACCATCTACTAAAGTTACTAGGGGAAAAAAAGAAAGAAATTTTTAATATTTCCGAAATGTGCTAATTCCCCTTCCGTCCCGGAAAGTCAACGTATCGAACAAGGCCGGGTTATTGATAGCGCGTTCCAAAGTCAAGCAGTCAGACAGTGATGCGAGCGAGTAGTTATTCAGGGCGTTAGTTTTAAGTAAAAGGATTCAACGTCAGCCTTCGATTAGCTTCCCGCCGTCTCGGGAAGTCACTCACGTCATGTTTGCTGCCATGACCTTATGGCACCCCAAATGACCACCCGCCTCGCCCCTGCCACCGTTGTAAGAGATTGTTGATTATCATGAGGTCGGCCAGACACCAACTCCTGGGTGGTGCAGCATGCAAGGCACTTAGTCAAGAGTCGTGTCATAAAATGCCGACAGTAACCGTGATGGCACAAGTGTGTGGTCATTTATTAATGAGATCAGCTTAAGTTTTCTGGATGGTCTGACCCTTTTGTGCTTAGAGTGTGGCAGTTGATGTCTGCAAGACAATCAACTTTTTTTTTCATTGTGTTATTATTACGTTTATTTATTATTATTTTTTTGTCATTTTTAAAAAATCTATTTATTTCTATGTATTTTATTCTAAAATCGTTTCTTTTCCTTAACACAGCCAAGCTTATGAGAAGAGAAGGTGGCTAATACAATGGGTGATTTTATGGGTTGAGGAGAAAAATGACAGCAACTTATCAAGTTAATCATATCATTTTAGGGTGGTAAGCTCCTAACGCAGGCTCGTGCGCTCTGGTTTCATTAAAAAACGAATTTACCCCTGTGATGGAGACGGGGGAGTTCGAGAGAATAGAGCAGGAGAAGAGAGAGGGAGAGAAAGAAAGAGGGAGAGAAAGAAAGAGAGATAGCAATTTTGAGTAAAATATTAAGGGTAAGTAGGGGTAGGGGGAGAGATTGGGACGAGTCCTGTAAAACCCTCTATAATAACTCACTTGGATTTAAAGAATAAGGGTGGGGGGATCTTCCATTTATTTAAATTGAGAATTCCTTAGAAATTCCTTGAAGGATCTGCCGTACAAGCCTAGAGCAAGGTGGCAAGACTCGAGGGAGATTACCACGGGACGAGGTCCCACTGGCAGGTCAATTAATTAATCTCCTCTGAGATAAACCAACAGCTCCGCACAGGAACCAAAGGATTACCGCCAGACAGTCCAATTGGAGATCATCAAGTTTTGAAATAACGCGTACCACAGTGTGCCGTTCATCGCGGTCACTAAAGTCGGCTTGTCGGGAGAAGATGGCCAGTCAGAGAAAGTCTTTTTTTTATTTCTGGCAAAGATGGGAGGCACATATATTAGGGCCTATCTAAATATACATCGAGTAGGAACTGTGTATCAGCCAGGGACCATAGACACCAGGCTGAGACTGTTCAAGAAGCAGAGACTATTTACACCAGAAAGAGACTGGATACACCAGAGACTGTGTACATGAAGCGGTCGCTTTTCACGCCAGCGAGGTATAGATGTTTAGGCTTGGTGTAGTGACTGTAGTCCAAGATGAAATACCTAACTAGTCACCTAGACAAACAAACAAGGCTAGTCACCAGTTCCGCGGCTCTAACAGCGTTGGCCTCTCACGAACGAACTCAACCTCAACCCTATCCCTTGTGATGACGGCATGCGTTTGTCCCGACGGTCGAGGTGAATGTAACCAGACATAATCATCAAAACCGTTGAGCACAGGGTGACACGGTCAAGGAAAAGAATCCCCGGGGCCATTTTTTATGTGCGTCGTCCAGTGTTTCTCAAATCTTTGGGGAACGACCTGTTTGACATTTTCGCTTAAAAACAAATTGGGGTATGGGAAAAGGGAAGAGTTGGTTATGAATCATTCATGAAATTACAGCCTCGTTTTAAAATTTAAAAAAATTCTAACATGTAACCGACTCCAGCCGAGGGCAGGTGCTGTTATAAAAAAAATATATTTACAACAGTTTTCAGCCACGAGAAGTGACGGGGTAAGGCTGATATCATTTCATGGATTTCTTCATCTATTCAACACCAGCTCCCGTGATCTTCGTTTTCCAACCCTCTCACGTGGTCAGCAACTTCCGACACTCTCCTGTGGTCAGACGATTCCAACACACTCCCGTGATCTTCTCGTTCCAAAACTCTCCCGTGATCTTCGTGTTCAAACACTCTTCCGTGATCTTCTCGTTCCAACACTCTTCCGTGATCTTCTCGTTCCAACACTCTCCCGTGATCTTCGTGTTCAAACACTCTACCGTGATCTTATCGTTCCAACACTCTCCCGTGATCTTCTCGTTCCAACACTCTCCCGTGCTCTTCGTGTTCAAGCACTCTTCCGTGATCTTCTCGTTCAAACACTCTTCCGTGATCTTCTCGTTCCAACACACTTCCGTGATCTTCTCGTTCCAACACTCTCCAGTGATCTTCTCGTTCCAACACTCTCCCGTGATCTTCACGTTCCAACACTCTTCCGTTATCTTCTCGTTCCAACACTCTCCCGTGATCTTCGTGTTCAAACACTCTACCGTGATCTTATCGTTCCAACACTCCCCCGTGATCTTCTCGTTCCAACACTCTCCCGTGCTCTTCGTGTTCAAGCACTCTTCCGTGATCTTCTCGTTCCAACACTCTCCCGTGATCTTCGTGTTCAAACACTCTTCCGTGATCTTCTCGTTCCAACACTCTTCCGTGATCTTCTCGTTCCAACACTCTCCCGTGATCTTCTCGTTCCAACACTCTCCCGTGATCTTCTCGTTCCAACACTCTCCCGTGATCTTCGTGTTCCAACACTCTTCCGTGATCTTCTCGTTCCATCACTCTCCCGTGATCTTCGTGTTTCAACACTCTCCCGTGATCTTCTCGTTCCAACACTCTTCCATGATCTTCTCGTTCCAACACTCTTCCGTGATCTTCTCGTTCCAACACTCTTCCGTGATCTTCTCGTTCCATCACTCTCCCGTGATCTTCGTGTTTCAACACTCTCCCGTGATCTTCTCGTTCCAACACTCTTCCGTGATCTTCACGTTCCAACACTCTTCCGTTATCTTCTCGTTCCAACACTCTCCCGTGATCTTCGTGTTCAAACACTCTACCGTGATCTTATCGTTCCAACACTCCCCCGTGATCTTCTCGTTCCAACACTCTCCCGTGCTCTTCGTGTTCAAGCACTCTTCCGTGATCTTCTCGTTCCAACACTCTCTCGTGATCTTCGTGTTCAAACACTCTTCCGTGATCTTCTCGTTCCAACACTCTTCCGTGATCTTCTCGTTCCAACACTCTCCCGTGATCTTCTCGTTCCAACACTCTCCCGTGATCTTCTCGTTCCAACACTCTCCCGTGATCTTCGTGTTCCAACACTCTTCCGTGATCTTCTCGTTCCATCACTCTCCCGTGATCTTCGTGTTTCAACACTCTCCCGTGATCTTCTCGTTCCAACACTCTTCCATGATCTTCTCGTTCCAACACTCTTCCGTGATCTTCTCGTTCCAACACTCTTCCGTGATCTTCTCGTTCCATCACTCTCCCGTGATCTTCGTGTTTCAACACTCTCCCGTGATCTTCTCGTTCCAACACTCTCCCGTGATCTTCTCGTTCCAACACTCTCCCGTGATCTTCGTGTTCCAACACTCTTCCGTGATCTTCTCGTTCCATCACTCTCCCGTGATCTTCGTGTTCCAACACTCTTCCGTGATCTTCTCGTTCCATCACTCTCCCGTGATCTTCGTGTTCCAACACTTTCCCGTGATCTTCGTGTTCCAACACTTTCCCGTGATCTTCATATTTAAACACTGTCTCGTGATCTTCGTGTTCCAACACTATCCCATGATCTGCGTGTTCCAACACTCCCGTGATTAGCGTGGTCCATCCCTAAAACATCATTAACGTATCGAGCGTCAGGATGACCCCAATGCCACCGATAAGGATCCCCTGACTGAAAGTCCCCCCCTCCCGCAGGCGACGGTGGCTGAAAACGGAGGTCGCGACCGGTCTGAAAATCATTGACATTATAATTTGTTCAGGAACTTCCTGTGGAACAATTTCTCGCAAAGACAGAGCACCGTATGGGTGTGTGGGTGTGGGCGCTGAGTTAATACGGCCTAAATAATTATCCAACTGGCACTTGCTCGCATGGCCACAAATCCTAGATAATTGTCGACACCGCCGGCGAGAGACTTCGGGATAGGAACAGAATTATAAGAACGCATTGATGTTCTTGTAGCTAGGAGTCGGTTGCTATTATAGTTTAGAACTGATACGGGGTCGTTATTTTATAGTCAAGGCAATATATGGACACTTTATTGGATAAAATATATAATGTAATATAGGGAATATTTTAAATAAATAACTATTTATTCAATTCATAGCAAATTCAAATAGTAGAGAAAATAAATGGAAATCTATCATTTTTAATAATAACTTGTAGAAAATAGTATCGTAAATAGAAAACAATCGTAAAAACCCATTATATAAAATACGAAACAGTCTAAATAATCTGGACTCCAATAGCAGTTTGGACCAAAGATACAGTTCTTGACTTTCCAGCGACTAAATATATTCATTTACGCCTATAGCTTACGCGCGAACTAAAATTAAATATATTTTTAAAACGAGCACATGAACTGAATGTCTGCTTTCCTCGACTTGCCCTGTTCTTAATGTCTTAAGACAAAGCCTTCTTAATTTATTTTTTAAAAATGTATGTGTGTGGGTGGGGGACAAAGAAATAGTCCAGTTGTTTAAATTTTTCCTAATTAATTCACTACCATTTGACTATATGTGTGACAGTTATAGAATTATATTTTATTACTAAGTAGTAGTTCCAAGACATTTCTTTCAATTATTTTAAATGCAGCCCAACAGCGCATACCCGTGAAGTTGAGGGGGTGGGTGTCCCTGGGAGGAGAAACGAAGAAACAAAAGGTTTGTGGGGTCGGAGACCATGATTAGTGAGCAATGATATCTGTTCATGATATGATTAGTGAGCAATGATATCTGCTCATGACATGATTAGTGAGCAATGATATCTGTTCATGACATGATTAGTGAGCAATGATATCTGCTCATGACATGATTAGTGAGCAATGATATCTGTTCATGACATGATTAGTGAGCAATGATATCTGTTCATGATATGATTAGTGAGCAATGATATCTGTTCATGACATGATTAGTGAGCAATGATATCTGTTCATGACATGATTAGTGAGCAATGATATCCGTTCATGACATGATTAGTGAGCAATGATATCTGTTCATGACATGATTAGTGAGCAATGATATCTGTTCATGACATGATTAGTGAGCAATGATATCTGTTCATGATATTATTAGTGAGCAATGATATCTGTTCATGATATTATTAGTGAGCAATGATATCTGTTCATGACACGATTAGTGAGCAATGATATCTGTTCATGATATGATTAGTGAGCAATGATATCTGTTCATGATATGATTAGTGAGCAATGATATCTGTTCATGATATGATTAGTGAGCAATGATATCTGTTCATGACATGATTAATGAGCAATGATATCTGTTCATGGTATCTGATTTTCTCTCAAACCCGTTCCAGGCAGAAATCTATTGATACAATGTTTCCATTTGGAAAACAAGAAAATGTTCGCATTCGGAAAATGTCATAATCCGGCTTGAGTTATCTGAGACTCTGGAGGAGTGGGGGGGGGGAATATTCGGGTGGGGAGGGGGGAATATTCGGGTGGGGAGGGGGGATAATGATAAATCCGAACTGGAAAAGAGATGTGGCATCGATTGTCCGGTCAGATTTAAACACCACCGTTGTGCTCGGCGATACGATGGAAATATTGTCACACAGAATAGAAGACATGTGTCTATTGTCTTGTCTCGCCAGACTTACAAATAAATATGTCAAGATTAATTTTATCTGTGAATATTTACTCCCTAGTTGTATCCCAGACACGTGCTTTAGAGCTTGGTTACGGTTGTACAAGAAGAAATTAAAGCAGATCTACACATAAATACACACATTTATATTGTTGTTGTTTTAAAAGTTAGCTTTGGGAAAAGAAAATGTTTCTTCGTCGTGTAAAGAGAATTGTAATAAAATAATTTTAAAAAATCTTTTTTTTTAAATGGCACGCTTTTATTTACTTATAGAAAGTGCGCTAAAAAGAAGAAAATAAACAAAATTCTATGATAACAGGTGAAATCGGTGAACCTATCCACAGCACATAAAAGCGTGCGGCGCTCATCACAACTCATTTCTCTTTGCAACTATTCTTTTGCATATAGATAAATAGTTCTAATTAATATGATAGTAGCATGTATATGATCAAAGTTGTGAAACTTTTAATGTTAATTAATATTCATACAAATTTGTATTTATGTTTCGCAGCCTTGTACATGATAGATAGTTGTTAATTACAAATTTATGTATAAAAAAAATATTTACCCCAACTGAAAATTGAACCTCGTACCCCCATGTCGGCAATCGATCACGCTAATATTTCGGCCAGAAAGATTTGATGATGATAGTCCTTTTTAAAGTTATAATTAAAAAACTCTTTACCACCCACATCTGACGTCAACACATTGAGATTAATTGTATCCCTCTAGGGCAAATTGAGGCATGATTCATTGATGTGAGTGATAATATTTTATATAGACAAAAACTAAAAACTAAAAGTGAATTAATTTAATTACGGTACATTCAATCGATCTGAAATTTTGATACAATGCATTGTCATACACGATCTATATGTGGTAAAATTTTGAGATCTCTAGGACCATCAGAAGTGGTTTAATTTTACGTTACAAGCTTGGAAGGAAGGATGGATGGATACAACATACAGTGTGACTTAAATAAAAGCGTGTAACAAGGGGAGTCCAGGCTGGAGAAATAAGACAAAAAACAACGCGGGATGTCGATGTGGTACAAGGTCATAGGTCAATTTTTACCCCGAACTTACAGTGACCCACCAAAATCAAGATATGAGTGGTCAGTCTAATGAGTAGAGACTCGAACATCGGGTATGACAACCCAACACTTGGACAACAAGCCCCTGTCCGAAATACAAAAGTGGTGGGGGGGGGAGCGTTTGAGGCGAAACATCGGTGCGCCTCTTACTTATCGTAGTTTTCTTTCCATTACTGTCTTTTCTTTTAGTATTGGAGAATAGGAGGCGGTGACATCAAGAAAAGACTCAGAAATCACAGTCTTACTATTGAAATGTATGACATAATGATATTTGTTTAGAACTGATTTGATGCTTTCCTTTTTTTTAAAAATTAAATACTGAATTCAACCAGACTCGATGTTCTAACGACTCCAACAGTCGCACAAAATGACGATCCAGCGACCATTTCCTAGATCCTGGGATCATCGGTCTCAAAACTCGATGTCCAGCTTGTGTAAATTGTAACCGACACTTGACCTATCGTGTCTGTCAACACAGTCAGTATGTCAAGTTAATACTGTCAACCCACTTTAATGACTTTGTGCAAGGTGAGATCAAGGCACAAGCCTGAGAGCCAAGTCAACGACATTTGCATGTCAACCTTTTAAGATCCCCCCTCCCCCACCATCATTCTGTAGACAAGCCTGCTGTTATAAAAATTACTTACCATTAGCACGATAACAAAGAATATATTCATACCTAGTAAATATACTCCCCCAAGGCTCCAAGAAGCGATTCAATCTAATTAAAGGAAGAACAAATCTCGGTTTGTATATCGATGTGAGATGTGGATATTGTGCAAGGAACGTGAAGTAAGAGCTGTGTGGGTGTTTGAACCGGCACGAAGTTTAAATTGATACTGCGACTGGTGGAGAGATCGGGGGATCCGGGTGCATGTTGCAAGCCTTGATATGAATCAATGAATGTTACTTGAGATTTTAACAAATTTAGGGAATATTGTAACAGTAACAAATTTAAAAGACTAGATGACAAGGCAGATCTCAAGGCGTTGTTGCAATTTCGAAATGTGTAACTCTTCGTAAATGGTTTTTTTAAATTAATTATTTTTTTTATGAACCTTTACACTCGAATAACTTTGTCTGGGTGACCTAAATTCTATTTTTCATCATTTTTTAGAGAGAATATAATCAAACCGCTGTATGAACAAAAGCGTAAAGTTCTTAGACCCGCGGTTACCATATTTGTTTTTGGATAATCACATAGCCCTTCTTACAATCAATTTGAATGAGTAGGCTTTGGGCCTACCCTCTGTTTAAAAAGTTAATGGAGTGTGTGGGGGCGTGTTTCTATATGCCTCTGGGTTAAACAAAAATGAAACACTACAATGGACCATCTATATCATGCAACAGAAGAGACAGCAGACTGCGATATCATTAGCTTATCTAGATTGAAAAGGCAAATAAAATCAAGAGACCACGTCTACGAACCGTTTCTCAAATATGCCTGTTCTACTTGAAGGTAAGCTTATAGCACAAACACAAATTCCCCTCTCAAATCAACTGATGGCCGACGACGTAGACAACATTACGCCGCGTCTCATCTCAGGCGTGTATGTCAACGACGTAGACAACATTACGCCGCGTCTCACCTCGGGCGTGTATGTCAACGACGTAGACAACATTACGCCGCGTCTCATCTCAGGCGTGTATGTCAACGACGTAGACAACATTACGCCGCGTCTCATCTCAGGCGTGTATGTCAACGACGTAGACAACATTACGCCGCGTCTCATCTCAGGCGTGTATGTCAACGACGTAGACAACATTACGCCGCGTCTCATCTCGGGCGTGTATGTCAACGACACGGCATAGACAACATTACGCCACGTCTCATCTCAGGCGTGTATGTCAACGACGTAGACAACATTACGCCGCGTCTCATCTCGGGCGTGTATGTCAACGACATGGCATAGACAACATTACGCCACGTCTCATCTCAGGCGTGTATGTCAACGACGTAGACAACATTACGCCGCGTCTCATCTCAGGCGTGTATGTCAACGACGTAGACAACATTACGCCGCGTTTCACCTCGGGCGTGTATGTCAACGACGTAGACAACATTACGCCGCGTCTCATCTCGGGCGTGTATGTCAACGACGTAGACAACATTACGCCGCGTCTCATCTCAGGCGTGTATGTTAAAATAAATAAATGAGTGCAATCACCGAAGGAGATTTCTAGTCCATCCAGATTTAATGGAAGGTAATTCCACTACCTCCTTTCATCTGGATTATCTACCGTGTCCGTGTCCATTTAAAGAAGTGGTGGGCTAACTGCGGCTAGCAGGAAATTCGAAATCAATGAAATTAAAATCGGCATTTGTGCTTGACCTGAGGCGGAAATTTGCGGCCCTTTGACGTTTCAAGACTCACCAATGGGCCCTTCGCCCATAAATGTTTGTGAACCACTGATTTAGCATCATCGGCATAGTCAGAGGGTCTGACCTATCATTCTAATCAGAGGGTCTGACCTATCATTCTAATCAGAGTGTCCGACCCATCATACTAAGTCAGAGTGTCTGGCCTATCATTCTAATCAGAGTGTCCGACCCATCATACTAAGTCAGAGGGTCTGACCTATCATTCTAATCAGAGTGTCCGACCCATCATACTAAGTCAGAGGGTCTGACCTATCATTCTAATCAGAGTGTCCGACCCATCATACTAAGTCAGAGGGTCTGACCTATCATTCTAATCAGAGTGTCCGACCCATCATACTAAGTCAGAGTGTCTGACCTATCATTCTAATCAGAGTGTCCGACCCATCATACTAAGTCAGAGGGTCTGACCTATCATTCTAATCAGAGTGTCCGACCCATCATACTAAGTCAGAGGGTCTGACCTATCATTCTAATCAGAGTGTCCGACCCATCATACTAAGTCAGAGTGTCTGGCCTATCATGCTAAGTCTGGACCTATCAGGCAGTGTCCTTTCAGGTTACGTATGCTTATCTATATTAGTTATGTCATATGTCAATTGGACTGTCCTATATAGTATGTATATAACTTTAAATATATCGAAGAAAAGCTGAGTTTCTTGCTTCTCATTTTGGGCTCCGTTACGTTCTTTTCTTCCGTTCTTATGGATAAGATACGACGCAAATTAAACTTACTATCAGATAGTGCGCATAAATTGATGACTTAACTACAGCACATAAGTATTTTTATGGATTTATAAATTGTTCATCACATAGAGCTAATAGAGTCATAAGTTAATCCTCACATCAGCATACAGAGATTTATAACTTAACCATGACATTTGTATACAGAGACTTTTATGTATGATGCCCATCTGAAAAAGCTGTACGAAACTTGGACTTAATAGCAGCAAGACGGTGTGGTGTGGCCAGCATACGACGAAGATTCAGCTTAATGTCCCAAACACGCGGACAGCCCCACCATTCGATTCTCATTACCGGCTTGTCCCGGGCCTCAGGGCAGAGCAACGCTGTGGGAAACTCCTATTCAGAGACATCTGGACGTCATGTTAACGACTAAATCAAACGTTGACTTCCCGCTCTGCTGACATGAAATCCACTCCAACAAAATCGATTTGAGCCATCAGACTCTCCCAGATCCCCTCCCCCTCCCCTCCCCCCCCGAACCGTCCTACCTTTAGGGTCTCTTAGCGCCGCCAGAAAAAATAGGTTTCCTAACTCTTAAATGCATGACTTATGAGCTCCGCCTTTAGGGGCACCGTTTGGGACTGGTGTCTACGCCTGTTGACGTATTCGGTGTATCATTCGGTGGCGTGTCGCTTCCCGTGAGAGGCGCGATACTTTTAACGCCATCTTTCACACAAATAAAACGCTGTCACGGGCCAAAGTAGACGCCCCCTCCCTACTCACCAAATATGAAGAGCAGCCCCCCTCCTCCGCACCTTACGCATGAACTTCCTGCGCTTCTGTGTTGATGAGCAACTGTACGAGTTGTGCGATATCTTCCTGATATTAATTGGATTGCCTGCTTAATTCTGTACTGCTCGTATTCCATAAACCCTGGTTTATAATTTATAGCATGGTTATAATCTGGTTTAATTAAATGTGTCCATCTTGTGTTTAGTCGTATTGCCAGATAACGTATCTAATCGATGAACGTAAACAGAGTAATATTTTAGAAGGGGCTTTCACTTCTTCAGTGCAAACAATGGAAGCCCCCTCGGTGAAGAATCAGGATGACGCGTAGAAAAGGTTGAGAGGTCAGTCTGGCCATATACAGTGACAGGCGAGGTCAAACCGCCCACGGGGGTCATGAAGTTAAAACTGGATTAGACATTTGGATAAAAACTGAAGGTGGAGTTCAGACTTTATATTTCTGAGTCGTACCATTTATCCCAATCTTTGAGTCTTAATTTTTACTCCAATAAAATGTTCCCCTTAAGCTGCGCGACCGCGAAGATATCTGACAGACGCCACGCAGCAGCTTAGAATTACCGCGCAGCAAATTTTGTTAAAAAATTATTACACAAAAAATGGAAACTGTGCAACTTTGCACTCGAGTTTCTTTTTTTCCTTTGCACACAGACCAACGAACCTTAGAGGAAACATTGCTCTAATATGTGTCGTACTATTAACTCCAATATTTGAGTCGTACAATTTAGTCTAGTCTTTGCGTCGTAACATTTACTTCAGTCTTTGCGTTGTACCATTTACTCCAGCCTTTGCGTCGTACCATTTACTCCAGTTTTTTGTGTCGTACCGTTTACTCCAGTCTTTGCGTCTTACCGTTTACTCCAGTCTTTGCGTCGTACCATTTACTCCAGAATTTATATCTCAGTGTTGTACTATTTACTCCAATCTTTGAGTAGTACCATTTACTCCAGCATTTATATTTCAATCCCAACATTCTATAACTGAGTCGCAAAATTTTCTCTACCAATCGGGGTCTGTACCCGTGCGCTGGTTGTTTCCCGGTAGACTGCCGTCGTAAGCAACTAATAGAGTAATTTTCTATACCCCGTTGTTCATCGCCCATCGTGTAAGTAACAGACGCCATCCCAGTGCTGAATGAGATCACAAATCAGACATCTCAGATCTCCGGAATCGTACCCCCCTCCCCCAGGTGTTACATTCGCAACCCGGCTGTGGAACAGGTTGCATGGCTTAAGGGTCAAGTTACGGTCACCGTGATAAATAAACTATTGCGCGTTGGCGGGACTTTGGCCAATAGTCTATATTTGGTCAATAGTCTCTATTTGGTCAATAGTCTCTATTTGGTCAATAGTCTCTATTTGGTCAATAGTCTCTATTTGGTCAATAGTCTTCCTTTGGTCAAAAATCTCTCCCTCCAATAGTCTTTAAGAGACATCATGAGTCTGATGGATTCACATTTCTAATAAGGAGATGGGGTGCAGGGCTAATTTGAATTATGTGTATGGGGAGGGGGGGCTATATTACACAACCAGTAGGCTTGAATACCGAGTGTTAACACCAACGGGATGACAGTGTGTCCAGATGCCCAAATCACTTTGAGCTCATTTTGGGCACCTGTGTTGAACTGTGCCTCTCAAAGAAGCATTTGCCCTTAGCCACAATCGATCAGCATCAGGTTCAAATCGCAAGTCCATCAACGCCATAGTATTTTTTTTTCGGTTACAGTTATATCTCCAATTTGTTTCACCCATTACAAGATCTATATTTTTTAGCGCCGGTATTTACGGCGATATCAACGAGTCGAGATTATACACTGTGGATGCTGCCTGCATCTATTACCGCAATAAGTCTTCTTTGAACATTCCATATCCACTTTTGAAGCCATATTGCTTGGCAAGGGGATGCGGAGGCAGTCATATGAAAAGAGGGGGGGCGGGTTCGGGACCACGCCCAGGCAGCACTTATTCCACTGACAATACTAATTTGTTGTTAATGTCTTGCACTGAAAAACTTCATGTAGAGAAAAACAACACATACAAATTGTTTGTTTTGTTTGTTCATATTTCTCGCTTTTGTCCTCCACCAAGACAAAGTGAATAAGTGCCCCACCCAGTCCGCCCCCCCCCCATCCTACGGGGCTGACAATAAAAATCAATTTTTGTTTTAGTTTTCAAATGAAATTCAAGTCCCCAAAGTCTATTCTTAATGTCACAAGTAGTTAACTGGAGGTGGGTTGAGCTGAGGCTTTCAGCGAGTCATTTTTCCAATGAGGTTGTGCGTGCTTCCATGACTAAAGTAGTTAATTCATTTTATACTGCTACGTGTGGACAGAGCTCACAGCTGTACAGACAAAGCCAACAGTAAAACTGGACAAAGCCAACAGTAAAACTGGACAAAGCCAACAGTATAACTGGATAAAGCCAACAGTAAAACTGGACAAAGCCAACAGTATAACTGGACAAAGCCAACAGTAAAACTGGACAAAGCCAACAGTGTAACTGGAGAAAGCCAATAGTATAACTGGACAAAGCCAACAGTAAAACTGGACAAAGCCAACAGTATAACTGGACAAAGCCAACAGTAAAACTGGACAAAGCCAACAGAAAAACTGGACAAAACCAACAGTAAAACTGGGCTTCTACAACATATATAGCGATTATTGAGATGCACAATAAAATAAAGAATGATATCTAGATTACAAGGAAAGCGGTTAATCTTGTTCGCATAAAAACAGTAATCGACATCCGGTTACTTAGTTATATTTTTAAGGTGGCATTTAAAATAAAAAAAAGATAAAAGTATAGTACCAATGAACCATGTGCACCAGCGCTGAAATAACACAAAAAACGACAAAAAAGCGGCAATGCCATTATGTGCAATTTATAAAGGTCGGTCCACACCTCACAAATGCTCGCGAGCATTTGCCCAAGCATCACACGAACGCACTATTTTATAGGCGAATTTTATAGTGCGTTCGTGTGATGCTTGGGCAAATACTCGCGAGTATTTGTGAGGTGTGGACCGACCTTTAGACATTATATAGCAGACAGTGTCAATTTGGCCCATCAGCTTTCTGCTCTTCCTGGCGGGACAAGAAGAAACAATATGCAAGTCCTTGTTTTTATGTCCTTTAAAAAAAAACACATCGCCTTCACCTGAAGCTCAATTAAACCGGCACGTGACTATCCACGTGATAGACAAATTGTACCAACAAAACGGCGCCAGCAATGACCAGTCGATCCCTGAAGTCTACATGACGCGAGTAATAAATCGACTTCGGAATAGATTTCATGGGAGTATGGATACATGATAAATGATATAATACATTAAAAGAGGTTGCGTAGTGAGACGGATGGATTACGAGGTGGTGTCTCCACACACCTTCCCCAACAGATGGATAACGAGGTGGTGTCTCGAAACCAATTCCCAAAAAGGATTGCATTCTTTTTGTTGTTGTTGTTTTGTTTTGTTTTTGTGTTTTTTTTTGTTTTGGTCTTTTCAACGCCGAGGAGTGTGTGTACATTATTTCACATGTTGTTACTAACTCATTCCCGGTATCAAACATGAACGCTTATGTCAGTTATATAAACATTCGGCCGGAGGTCAGGCAGACAGGTTGTAGGAGATTGATAGGTAAGGACAGGTTGTGGGAGATGTATATAATGATCTCTTTCTCTCTCTCTCTGTCCATAACTCCCTCTCCTCCCCCTCTCTCTCTCTCTCTTATCCACTCTCTTCCCCCTTTCTCTCCCTCCCTCGCTTCTCATATCAGTCATATCTCTTTCACTCTCTCTCTCTCACCCTCCATCCCTCTATACCTCTTTCTCCCAATCGCCCTTTCTTTCCCCCTCCCTTTCGGCCCCTCGTTCCCTCTCCTTCCCTCTCCTTTCTCTCTGCCAATCTCTGATGGCTGTGACGTCAACTCCAAGAGCCAGCCTTGATTTAAAGACAAGGGCCAGGGGGGATTAACTCGCTCCATCGACTATCGTACACGTACATTGTAATCTGGCAGATAAATGGATGCTCGGTGTGCCGGGAGGGGGGTGGGGGCTATCCTACAGGCTAGTTAACAGATGACAGACATCGACGTTTTCCTTGTTACCGGCGACCACGACCAAGCTCATTAACCGTAATAATCACGTGTGCCCATGGAGGGATGGAGATGCAAGGAGTAGAAGACTACAACCAAAGAAAAAAAATGAAAACCGCTGGTTCATATCCGACTGTGCGAGCGAGATTCTTCAAAGATCCGCTAGTTAGGGGAGTTTCATAACATGAGTTTGGGTTGTTGTTTTTTTAGATCTTGATGATAGCTGACGACCCAGTAATGTGGGACAATGCCTGATCCTATATGGTGGGATATCTTATCCTATACGGTGGGATGACGTATGATCCTATACCGTGGAGTTTCATAACAGAAGTTTGGGATGTTAGATCTTGATAATAGCTGACCCAGTAATGTGGGACAATCAGACCTGCCAACCTGCCCCCCCCCACCCAAAAAAATCTGTAAAGGGATCCGCGCGCGGAGTCGCGGCACCCCGGATCGCCGGTTTAAGAACTACATACTAAATAAATATAAAGTAGTAAAGTTTACTCCATTATCTTTATCTTTTAATTTTAAGAGTCTACAGAACACCACAGAATATGAGAAAAACATTACTGGAGTTTTGCATTACATACAGATATCTATCTACACAACAGAATATAATTTTTTTTACATATGAACAGATGCTGCATAGTGTTCAATTTTCCAGAATCTGTCTAGAGACCTTTTTGAACTTGTCAAACATTTCTTTGGTCAATTGAAGTTAGCCTTGAAATTAATTTTAGTTACATATTAAAATCAATTTTTAGTTTTCAGTTAGAAAGAGTATCACTAGTATCAGTACCAGCTTTAATGCTTGCACTAGATGCAATTCATTGTAATTTGTCTGGAAACATTTCTTTGACTTTGGCATTAAAACGATAGGTATTGTCAAGACAGTTATTTCTTTCAATAAGAAGGGTGGTAAATAAAACATTCAATCTCATAACTGAAACTGAATTGCCGATTCCTTCAACTTCAACAACAGAGTAATTTCATGTTAGATTTACTAAGCTTAACTTTACCGCCCAATTTATCAGCAGTTGTAATTTTTGTGTTAAACTATTGTTATTGTTATCAATGAACCCACCACTTTCAAAGGATAAATAGGTCTGGCAGGATAAATAGGTCTGGCAGGATAAATAGGTCTGGCAGGATAAATAGGTCTGGCAGGATAAATAGGTCTGGCAGGATAAATAGGTCTGGCAGGATAAATAGCTCTGGCAGGATAAATAGCTCTGGCAGGATAAATAGGTCTGGCAGGATAAATAGGTCTGGCAGGATAAATAGGTCTGGCAGGATAAATAGGTCTGGCAGGATAAATAGGTCTGGCAGGATAAATAGGTCTGGCAGAATAAATAGGTCTGGCAGGATAAATAGGTCTGGCAGGATAAATAGGTCTGGCAGGATAAATAGGTCTGGCAGGATAAATAGGTCTGGCAGGATAAATAGGTCTGGCAGGATAAATAGGTCTGGCAGGATAAATAGGTCTGGCAAAGATTTAAAAAGTTTCGCCACAGGGTGATAGCCGCGAGTAAAAAGTATTTTTTTCCGAATATTGCTCCTGTTTCGAAAACGAATGACGCCATTTCTTTATTTGTTTAGTTAGACTAGTCGTCTTAGTAATAGCACTATCACTCTCAAGCTCAGTCACTTAAAACGCTTTTTTTAAAAATATAAACCATTTTTTTAAACGTCACAGGACAGGTATTTTTTAAAAAAAATTAGTCTGGTAAAAGGAATAATGTAAGATCGGGTGGCCAACGAAGTAAGTAAGATTTAGAGATGGCGGTTCGCTTGGGAAATAAAGTGCAGGAAAAAAACAAGGAAGTTGCATTATCCAAATACATGTACATCACTTCCTGTCAGCTCTGCTACTCGACTTTTATTATTTTATAATTATTTTTTGCCACTTTCCGATTTTTATACCGTGAAAAAAAATTTATGGTTGAAAAATCGGAATTTTACAAGTCTTATCGGAATTTCGGAATCAGGGGTAACAAATCTGTATAATTCCGGAAAAATCGGAATGGTTGGCAGGCCTGGAAATATCTGATCCTATACGTTGGGATAACGTATGATCCTATACTGTGGAATATTATCTAATATATAAAGCTCAGTTGCTGTTTGTATGTTTGTCTGTTTGACATTTCGACTGTAAGTTTGGTAAGCACGGAAAAACCATATGACGGACGGGGACCAAATTTGGCAGGACGGTTCCTTTTAACCTGCAGATGGTTTTAACATAGTTTTTGTAATTGTCCATTTTGCCTGAAAGCCGTAAATTAAAAAATCAGAAAATGATATTGAAAAAGATAGAAAAATTAAATTTAATTTCCATTGAACAACTTCTATGCTTGCCTTGGCCTGAACATCCATAAGGGAAAAAGCAAAGTCCTTAAAATAAACACATCAAGCAACACTCCAATAACACTGGAAGGAACAAATCTGGAAGAGGTGGATAGCTTCACATACCTTGGAAGCATCATCGACACACAAGGAGGGACAGACGCCGATGTAAGAGTGAGAATTGGCAAAGCAAGATCATCATTTAAACAGCTAAAAAAAGTTTGGAACTGCAACAACTTGACTCTTCATACCAAGGTCAGGATATTCAACACCACAGTAAAGCCTGTCCTACTGTATGGAGCAGAAACATGGCGAATAACAGCAGCCATTGTTAAAAAGCTTCAAGCCTTTATAAATACATGTCTCCGAGCAATTCTCCGAATCCGCTGGCCAAATGTCATCACCAATGAGGACCTCTGGCAACGCACACAACAAGAGCCAGTGGAAGAGCTAATACGCCAGCGCAGATGGAGATGGATTGGCCACACTCTCAGAAAGCCTACATCCAGCATTGTGAGACAAGCCCTCACATGGAACCCCCAAGGCAAAAGGAAAAGAGGTCGTCCCAAAATGACCTGGAGAAGAGAACTGGAGGCAGACACAAAAATGAGCGGGCACGGCTGGGGGCAGATTGAGAGACTGGCACAGGACCGGGATGCCTGGAGAGACTTTGTTTGCGGCCTATGCCCCAGATGGGACGAAGGGCGATGATGACGATGATGATGATGAACAACTTTATGCGGATGTTCTAAGTTACTTTTGGTGCAGTCATTTTTCCAATACTTTATTTTGAGCGGTGCGCTTTCAAAAATCGTTTATTGTCTAATTACGGTGCGCACGTTTTCGTGTACTCTTCTTAAATTGAGCTGTATCATATTATTATAACAAATTTATATTTGGTTTGGCTTTTACATAAGCAATATACACTTATACAATATACACTTATACAATTTAAACTTTGGCTACCGGACTTATTAACAGAGGTTGATTAAACTAAATAACATAAACCTGATAACACTTCATTATTTTGTATTGCGAATTGAATATGTTATGTTCATTTCTGACTGTTTTCTATACTAATGACAGCCTAATTCCTCAGTCAATTATCACAAAGTTTCAAAATTCCCACATGAATAGAAGGCTTTAATTGTGCTGACTGATACCTTATACATTATTTACCAAAATAATAGCACAACATAAATTAAATTAATATACAGTAATATCACTTTCTCTTATATTAGTTTAATTAGTATAATTTAATCATTGGCTACCTGACTAATGGATAGACCAAGACCAAACTTAGTACATATAAACCTGATAATTTAAAGCCTTTTGAAATTCTAAATCTAATTGAACTCCTTCGTGTCCAAGGTACCAAAACATTTTTTTTCCTTAAAATCGCATATCTCTGTTTAACATAAGATTTTATTCTAATATATAAATCTGATAAATTACTTGGCAAATAAAAAATGTAATAACCAGCAACTAATACTGGGGGAAATGGTCAGCACACTCCCGCTACAAAGTGCGGGTATATTTCTTGTATGTGATAAAAGTATGTGGGATAGAATCTGATACTGCAATGTGGGATGGTATCTGATGCTATAAAATTGGGGTATTTTCAAATGCAGACCATTGAATAAGTAAGTAAAAGATACCCGGAGACAAAGTCCTCATGAATAATTTTGCGTACATAAGGTCATTAATTATTTTCAGAGGAAAGTCGCAGTTAATGTAGCAAAATGTTTCCCTTCTTTGACGTTAATACGGTTTCATTTCTAAGTATGGTGTCATTTTGTCAATGAATTGATATAAACGGGTAGACATCTGGCCGGCTCGACTTTCTAATTTATTTGTGATCCGATTTCCCAGTGAGGAGAAAATACTCGAGCTACAACATATTGCTAAATAGACAAGAAATTACGGGGAGACCTTATATCACAGCAACTAACCTGTATATTTATAGCACGTTGTAACCTGTATATTTATAGCACGTTGTAACATGTATATTTAAAGCACGTTGTAACCTGTATCTTTATAGCTCGTTGTAACCTGTGTAATTTATAGCTCGTTGTAACCTGTATATTTATAGCATGCTGTAACCAGTGTATAGCCCCTTCTAACATGTATAATTTTATCGCACGTTTTCAAGGAAGCTACACGAGACTTATAGATGGCTTGGAAGTTTGTGGGGGGGGGGAGTTTTTGAAAAGGTCGGGGCGTGCGCTTTCGTAGGAGAAGACGATCTTCCCGGTGACGCAAGAGGACAGAACTAATTACCGCAGACGTTAGGGACTAACCCAATCTCTACATCGTGGTGCTTTGAGATCCCGCTTCACCGCTCCCGTCTACAACTACCAGCACATACACTAAACATTCGCCGGGGAGAGGAGAATTGGATCCAGCCCCCGGTTTCACCGCGTCCTTCTAACACCCTAATTGTTTCGTTAGTCAAGGAAAGGTGGGAACGTCTTGGCTGCGCGAAACCAGGATTTCTCAGCCCGAGAGGAGCAAACTAATATTGGCCGATGTTTAACTATCCTTAAACCAAATGAGAAAATGTGTTTATTTACGCGAACCGTCCGGCCTTACCGATCAAATGGGATTTAAACATGGCGAGGCAGTTATCAAGGAAGTTCCAACTTAACATTTAAGTGGGCGGGGGGGGGGCGGGGCATTGTTGTTTGAGTTAATTTTAGATCACATGCAATGAGTCGTGAACCTCTCTAGTCACGGCTCAACATGAAAACATGTTTACATCTTAAGAATTTAAGCTTTTCGAGACCCGGATCTATGACGTCTTCGGGATATCCCGAAAGCTCATAACGTCTACGGCAAATTAACCCCAATAAGACATGCGATGGACGATAATGGATGGCGTGATTGTGCATGGATTGGTTGACCCTGGATTCGTTTTGATTGGTTGGCATGAATAGTAAACTGAAGCCCACAAGATCAAACGCTGTAAAGAGCAGTGTACCTACTAAGTATCGCACGTCACAGTTAGACGTGGTCAAACGAAACCGCTCCACCGTTGATAAGTGACGTCACGATGATGCTAATTTGTATCGTACTTTCCATTTAGACGTTAGCCACCAAAAGCAACTCCACTGTTGATAAGTGACGTCACGGTGACGCTACATGTGTTTGTATCGTACGTCGCATTCAGGCGTAAGCCACCAAAAGCAGCTCCAGCGTTGATATGTGACGTCACGATGATGCTATTTGTATGCAGAATAATTGATGGCGTGCGTCAAGGTTTAGACAACAGTAGCGAAATCTGTGCTGTACTCGCACGGCACTCAGGTGAATCGCTTGGGGCGGCCTCTTGAGGGTCGTCACGGAAGTGGGGTAGGGGGGGTGGAGGCTGCGAGAGTCGGGGCGTGACGAGCCCGCATAACGTGAAGACATGGATCTTTAAACTAAAAGATTTCTGTATTTTTTTAAAAAATATTCTTTAAACCAAAAGATGTGTGTACTAAGGGAGAAATTATAATTTAAACTAAAAGACGTGTGTACCCAGGAGAAATTAATCTTTAAACTGAAAGACTTTTGAACTCAAGAGAAAGTGTTTTTAATAAAGTTTTTGGAATTTATTAAATTGTAGACAATTATGATTATTAGGTTTGCCAAATAAAGGTCAGTCTAATTAATGACATAATGTTTCCTGTGCAATATTTGTGACCTGTTAGATTGATCGGACAAATAAAAAAGCCTTTTTTTAAAAAAAACTGTGCGTACATTACCACTTTATTAATAAAAATGTTGAGCACATGCGTCATGCGCCTTCCTTCTTTTTTATCGGTATGCTGGTGGCCGGGAGTATGTGTGGGTGTGGCTGTGGGGAGGGGGTTGAGACCCTTCGCTGCTCATTCAAGAATAATCTTTTCAAAGAAATCTTGAAATGAGGCGATGAGACAGGTCAGCTCAACTGATAGAATTTAAGGGACAATTCCGTCCAGCGGGGCCGAGAAACGTAACGTCCTGTGTCAACAGTCCATGGTGAGTCCAACAGAGAGGGTTCTCTCGCCGCGTTTGTATCTGTAAACACAATCTCAGATTTGTGTGAGATGGGCGTCTGGGAGTAGATTTGATTTGTGTAGTGCGTTTGCGCTTGGGTAAGGAGGTGGTCGGGGCGGTCTTTTTTGATAGAGTTTATGCATCTCTACATTCGTCACGTCTTCAAAGACTGCCACTTAAAAGCCCTAAGCGAGTTTGAGAGACGTGGTGTGGATAATAGAAAAACGTGGTGTGGAGAAAAGAAAACTCCGTATCTATTAACGCGGACAGCGATTTGGAGAGGGGCGCGAATCAATCAACAAAGGAAATAGTTACCCTTACTGCCCGTCGAGGGTCAGAGATCCAGGAACCGTTCTAATTACAACATGGGCACATAAAACAATTATTTTGATGCGATCTCTTATAAACACAACGTCTAAAAGATCCCGTTGATAGAAGTTCATTGGGGCTGTTCGTTTAATGAGGTGTCGGCGCTCTGATGGCTGGGCAAGAAATGAAATGCTTGCCAATATGTTGGAATGTAGTTGACGCCAAGTGAATGAGAGCTTATTAGAATGTAGACGTGACCAATTTCTCCTGTGGACTATTAAATTACGAATATTTCCTGAGGACGATTGATGTCCGAATATTTCTTGGAAAATTTTAATGTCCGAATGTTGCTGAGAGATTATTAATGTCCGAATGTTTCCTAGGGACTATTAATGTCCGAAAGTTTCCGATGGACTATTAATTTTCCGAGAGACTATTAATTCCCGAATGTTTCCGAGGGACTATTAATTTCCAAGAGACTATTAATGTCCGAATGTTCCCGAGGGACTATTAACTTCCAAGAGACTATTAATGCCCGAATGTTTCCGATGGACTATTAATTTCCGAATGCTTCCGAGGACTATTCATAACCATCGTTTCCAATGGTCTACACAGGGCTGAGTGTTTTCCGAAGACTGTTAAGGGCTGTAGAATCTTATATCATTTCTGCATGATTTATAGAACGACTCATACCCCTGGTTACCTAACCTGACCCAGCCAAGAGAGCAGTTTACTCGACTGCTAGTTAAATATTGATGAGCTCATCGGGGAGCTTTTCAAAGTCCGTTGTTGTTGGTGTATTTAATATACGGCGAGAATTGTTTGTTATACAAGGTTTCCATCGAAATTCGTCTGCAATTTTAAAGTTACTATTTAAAGGGGGCAAAGCCAAATGCTTGAGTCAAAGGAAATTGTAAGAAATTATTTAAATGAATTTGTCAAATTATCAAACTCCAGAGAATGTTTCTGAAAATCCATAATGATTGAAACGGCCATATTCGAATGTCTGCAACACATGCACAAGTGAAATCGTCTCAAACAACAGAAGGGGACAAGCAGAAGGTGGATATCCGTGTTGTTATTTTGAACAGTGTCTTATGATTTAACGAGATAATTGAGACCATCACCGCACCCATCAACAACCAGTAGCATACCCAAACATTAAAATGCACCTAGAACCAACCACCATACATTAGCATTACATTTTACCTAGAACCAACCACCATACCTTAACATTAGAAATCACCTAGAACCAACCACCATACCTTAACATTAGATTTCACCTAGAACCAACCACCATACCTTAACATTAGATTTCACCTAGCACGAGGCAGCATCTAAACATTAGATTTGCCACAGAACTTAGCAGCGCCAAAACATAATTTAGATTTGGCCCAGATGTGACCAACATCCAGACATCGTTTTGCGCACACTCAAGTTTCTTAATAACAGAGACAAACTAATAGACAAAAAATGAGGCAGTGGAAAATGTGATTCGTTAACTTTTTGTTCTTAACATCAATAATCCAAACATGTTTCGTATAGTACAGTGCTTCTCAAACTTTTTATTATTGCGGACCGGCAGGAATTTTTTCTATTGCACCAGGGACCGGTGAACTATGTTCCTTGTACTGACGTGGTAGCGAAATGTCCTTTCTTGGTAACTTCTGCGGACCGGCATTGGATGGCCCACGGACCGGCACCGGTCCGCGGACCACCACTTTGAGAAGCACTGGTCTAGTAGAGACTGTACTCAATCAATCAACTTTCACCGCCTCTTTTTTTCCATATACATGTAATTTCTATATACTAATCTTGATCATATTTGACGAATGAAAATTAGGGTGTTCACCTGACACTAACCACGTCATTGGTCAGTAATGACTCGTCTCCTTGGCTCATCTTAACTTCAGATCAACTTTCTGTCTCCCCGGGAGTCAGTCTCCCGCGACACCATTAATCCATACTTGTATCTAGTAGCACGGCCACCAAACAAATCTAATCCCGTAATTGCCTTCGCCGTAAATCACCCGGTCTCCCCGACCGCCCATGACTTTTTTTCCCCGGGATGCCCTTCGATTGAATCAGACTCACGACAACTGTCTGGGTGATCGGATTTAATTCAGCCCCCCCCCCACACACACACACACAACAACCCGTCCTGTGCTTGTGGACAGTAAAGCTGTCCCCGGACTTGGTAGACAGTTGGGTCTGGTGAGGGGGTGAGAGGCGGGAGGGGTGCCACCAATTGGCTCCATTCACCAGCGCCTGCGGTCGCGTTGGTGCGTATTAGTGAGACCATTGAATGTTGAAAGAAATGGAGATTTTAATTTTTTGAAAATATTGTAAACCTTGGAGAAGGGAGTTGAGTGAGAGCGCGAGTTGACTTACAGTTACAGGTTGTTTGGGAGGAGAGAGAGAGACTTAACAACGTGTAGATACAGTTACAGGTTGTTGGGGAGGAGAGAGAGAGACTTAACAAAGTGTAGATACAGTTACAGGTTGTTGGGGAGGAGAGAGAGAGAGACTTAACGTGTAGATACAGTTACGGGTTGTTGGGGAGGAGAGAGAGAGACTTAACGTGTAGATACAGTTACAGGTTGTTTGGGAGAAGAGAGAGAGAGAGAGAGAGAGAGAGAGAGAGAGAGAGAGAGAGAGAGAGAGAGAGAGAGAGAGAGAGAGGTTGGTGAGGTGATTCATTTCGGTAAGGAGATTAATGGCTAATTAACTTGGCGGGAAAATTATTCTTTTAATAATGTAGACCCAAAAAAAACATCAAATACCCATTCTAAGAGATTTTTAAAAAATATTTTTTCGTACCTATATACTGGTGTATCTGGTAAAAACGGTAGGGATTAATCGTACACGTGTAGAGATACGCATAAATGATTAGGGACAGACATATATTAGAAACCAGGGAAATGCATACATTAATGACCAGGGACAGACAGGCATTTATTACTAGGGACAGACAGACAGACATTATGAATAGGGACAGACATGCACTAATGACCAGGGACATTATGCATTAATGATCAGAGATAATCTATACATAGAGACTTCGACAGTTGAACATCGTCACGCCAGGCAGCAGGCATCAACTTAAAACAATGAATCTAATTTGAATATTTAAATTATTTCATCGGATTAATAACAGTTCAAGCATCAATCAAAACTGATGTCAAGCGTGGGCTTTTTCCAAGAGAGTACGTTCGCCACGCACTCATGCTCTCGCTAAAAAAATATAAAAAAGCCATCTGCTACCCTATGCCGTGTCTACGCTACTAACAGGTCTGGTGGGTGCGATACGGGCAGGGTTGTTAATATTGCAATATTGTATTGGTATTGTTAGTATTGCCAATACTTTTTTAAGTATTGGGACGATATTGCAATACTTCTTGAAATTTGATATTGGTATTGGTATTGCCAATAATTATTTTTGATATTGGTATTGATTTTTAACCAATACTAAAAGCAATATTCAATAAATTCTCTACAACATTGGTTGTGAATAAAGCTGAATATAATACATTTTTCTTTGGTGTCGCCATCTTGCGAGTGACATTGCCAAACAATTTTTGAATGAGACTGATCAATGAAATGAATGATAATAGAAATCAAATCATATATGATATCTTTGGCAATGAGCATTGACCAGTGACTTACCAAGGCCTGGCTAAGTGGTAACGGCCAAATAGGTGGCGTTACCCTGTGAACTCTACTAAAATTCATCGTTCATCGTTAGTTTTCCAGATGTGATGCAATCCACTGACTCGGTCTGACTTTTTTTACTATAGTATGTATCATTTGCTTTTCTATGACAGTCATTTGCTTCATTCATCCATTCATTCATCCATCCATCCATTCATTCATTCACAATATGTGTACAGTATACATATTAAAAATCTTGTTGCTTAAGGCTTAAGGACGTTAAGATATGCCGACTTATTTAATATGTTGTCAAAGACTTTTGAATGCTTTGAGGAAAACTGATGAAGCAAGTGTTAACTATTGAACAAAATTTGGTTAAAAATACATTGTCGAAATTAGCCAAAAATGTTGTTATCGTTTATCGATGTAAGTGATATAGAGCGATGAATTACGCATTTGCGTTTTATTCGTCGAATGACCCAAATATTGGTATTGGTAAGGCAATAATAAATAAATATTGGTATTGGTATTGCCATACTGGTTTTAAAATTGTATTGGTATTGGTATTGCCAATAGATTTTACAGGCAGTATTGGTATTGGTATTGCCAATAATTTTTTTTAGTATTGTTAACAACCCTGGATACGGGGCAATAACAAATCAATCCCCACGCTGTGGACTGCATGTCTGACAGCTCGCTGAGACTCCAGCAATGAAGCGTCTCAATAACGGAGCCAAAACCAAAACATAGGAGCCGACAAGAGAAACAAACGCGGGTCATTAAGTTTGACGAACCTGGCGGTACAGCAATGCATCATTACTGACCGGAAACATCATCTAAGGCTCTGCCGTACAGTTCTACTGCATCTACTAGGCGCTAAGCCCAGCCGTAGATTTTACGACTGGCTAAACTAGGGTTCTCCGACCACGACTGGCTAAACTGAGTTCTTCGACTATACGACTGGCTAAACAAAAAGTTCTTAGATTACGACTGGCTAAACTATGTGTTGCTAGATTACGGCTTTCTAAAAACTAAAATACAAGTTCTTCGACTTTGACTGGCTATACTGTCAGTTCTTTGATTACGGCAACTAAAAGTTTAGGTTCTTTGACAACGACTGGCGTAACTATTAGTTCTTTGATTACGGTTGGACGAAGTTTAAATTCTTTGACTACGATTGGGTAAACAATAAGTTCTTTGACTACGATTGGCTAAACTAATAGTTCTTTGACTACGGCTCACTTAAGTATAACCATTCAGATTTCGGTCTTTTCGAACTCTTTCCCACCTCCCGCTATTTTCGCTGTGGTTTCAGAGCAGCTCTAGATGAGATAACTGCTCAGCCCCCCCCCCGCCCCTTCCACGCGGATGATCTTTTGTCTCTATTCCCACACCTCAAGCAGGTGTTGTTTTTTTAAAACAGAGGTGTAGAGAAATGCACTTCGAAATGAGGCTTGCGAACATCATTTCATTAGCAGCTGTGTTTTCTTAGGCTAACCAAAATTAGCGTTTACAAACGCCATGATTGCTTTTAGCGTGAAGCTTTTGAGTCGCGCGCAGCACTTCGTCGTGCAATTCAATTAAGTTACACACATCGAGAGCCTTCGCGTAGATATGAAATTTTATCGATGTGCTCCTTGCCGGGGTATGGGAAAATTAGATAATAACCCTATGATTATATATAATCAGGCAAACGATCGCCACGCCAGATTTCATTAAAGATGCCATTGCCTCCAACAGTTTTGAGGACCGCTGATCTAGAGGGGAAAATGTGCCCCATATATTCAGTGAGCTTAAATCTGGCAATGTTAATACCCAATTTCACACGCCGAGCTGCCAAGATAATAGATTCGCGGGGAGGGGAAGTGTATACACGAAAGCGTAGGCAAAACTCAATCTCTCAAACTCAATTCCCGGATTAATGTCGACGGCTTGATGGAGGCACCATTACCTCCTGGGAGACGGGCTTCAGACAGGGGAAGCGACTCTTCAATTTACGTTGAATTTATTAACACGGTTGTGAAAACATGTTGTTGTAATTGTAAGGGACAGCCCGACACGATATAAACGGGGTGATGAATCGAGAAGGGAATACGTCAGCTCTGCTCATGGTCTACAATTTGTTTCTTCTCCAGATCTCGGGAGTTTCCCCAACAGACGTCTCCGCTGGCGAAGGAGTGTCCCTCGGGGATTTGTTCGAGGCTTGGGCGAAGGCTGCGTCGGCGCTCACTCGAGGCAAGGATTAAAGGAACCGGCTTTGGGTGGACATATAGCGAACTGGATAGCATTCGGACTGGTCAAAGATCTCCGGCGCCACATGTTGCATTGGCGTCGTGCACAGTGGCGCATTAACGCCCTTTTTTCTCCTCAGTGTGAAATGACACCCTCTGCATCCCGATCACACGTTCCCAATCACCACCTTTGGTAGGGGTGGGGGCGACGGGTCGGGACATCCTCAGTGGATATACGACGCACGGCTTAAATGTCCCCGTGTTACCTTAGACCGGAGCGGTCGGCTCAGATTTCGTGACGTGACTACATGGCGTCTGAATGACATGTAGGACCCCGCCCAGCGCTCAGCGCCACTCGGTTCACTTCCCGGACGTCGTGAGGGTATTTCTTCCCAAAAGACAGCCCGCTATGTCCGTCCTGCTCGAGCAAGAGATGTACGACAGCAACATCACCCTGGATGAACTGTTCGCATCGCTCAACGACACGGAGAACTACGAGGCCTGGAGAAGCGACTGGACGGTCCTGGGGGAGAACAAGTGGAAGACGATCGTCATCACGCTCTACGCCGTCGTCATCATCTTCGGCTTCTTCGCCAACCTGCTGGTCGTCGTCGTCATCATCCGCTACAAGCAGCTGCACACCGTCACCAACATCTTCATCTGCTACCTGGCCATCGCCGACGTCGCCCTGTGCGTGTTCAACCTGCCGCTCCAGCTGCACTACCAGCTCAGCAACAACTGGATGTTTGGCCGCGTCCTGTGCTACGTGGCGCTGCCGACGTTCGGCGTGCCGCTCTTCTCGTCTTCGCTGTCCATCCTGATGATCGCCATCGACCGCTACATGCTGATCGTGTACCCGTTCAAGAAGAGGATGACCAACGTGCAGGCCATCATCACGGTTATCGTCATCATCATCGGCACGGTGGCGCTGTCCACGCCTCTCATCGTCTACCTGGAATACTTTGAATTCGTTCATCCTCTCATGAGAGAGAAAAAGGTAGGTCGGTATAATCCCGAATATAAGTTAGCGGAGGGATAGCATTCTTTAGAAGCTTAAGGTAGTCCAAACGCTGCTAAATTTTGACTTTTATCTCATCTAAATATAACGTAAGAGATACATACAAGAGAAGAATCCCATGTAAACACGTAGAGTACATCTGTTCATAATAGGTAAAGTTATTCCAGTATCAATTATTTCACTCCTACTGGTGATCCGCCTGATACAGTTATGTCCATTTGGTTACCGGGTCGTTTAAAAATATGATGACGTTTAAAACAGCGTTAAACTTACAATGAAGTAGTCAGCATCGTAACCCCCCCCCCACCCCCAGCCAAACATGCACACGTACAAACATATTTATTCGTATATACAATATACACAACGTAGATATACTTTCAAGCGCCCACACTTTCCGAAGACCATGAGTGTTATCATTTGACAACTTGCGGTTTGGAGGCTATGTGCCACTTGGTGCAGGTCCATGAGACGACAGCTGATGATTGTCTCGGTGCTACCAACAGAACCAGATGTCGTAATTGCCCTCAAATGTCACACAAGCCTGCGGGCGGGCGTGTACTAATTGACGTCAGACCCTATCATTAAAGAAATATTCCAACCACATTGTAGGTCAAACTATTTATAGCGCATTATTTTATATGCTGTAGATTGTAGTATACGGATAACCAAAACATTAAAACGTTAAATAAAAGCGCGCTAAATTTTGAAGGACGAAAATATATTTTAATTCAAGACGGAGCTAATTCGCCGTGTCATAGCTCCTTAACAATTAAACCCCTGCCTTATTCGGGCACTGATTATAGGGGAATGGGAAGGGACGCCCCTACCCCCCCCCCACGGGTTACCCTTTATTGAGGGGCTGCATTTTCGGTCAACTGCAAAGTTGTTTCTTAATGGAGCGACAAAATTTCTACGTCCATCCTGAGAGGCAAAAACCTTAGCTACGCCGACTCCTCATCATTTATCACATTTTAAATATGATTTCAACTTTATTTTCATCTCTTCGAAACAAAACTTAGTGAAGAACAAAATCAACCATTTAGATTGAATTGCTTTGTTGCTGTTTAATTAACAACTATTTTGACTATCCACAGACTTATTGCTCGGAAAAGTGGCCCTCGTTCATGGACAAGCAGATATACTCCGTGTCCATCTTGCTGCTGCAGTTCGTCATTCCAATCTGCCTTACCTCCTTCTTCTACAAGCACATCTGTCACGTTCTCCGGAACCGGCCGGTCAAGAAGCACGACACGCGGCGGAACCAGCGCACCAATCGCATCCTCATCGCGGTGGTGCTGACCTTCACCATCTGCTGGCTGCCGTGGAACCTGTTTGCGCTGACGGCCGAGTTCAGCCACGTGGTGGTGAAGGGCAAGTACTTCACGCTGATTGACCTCATGCTCAAGGTCTTCGCCATGAGCTCCGCCTGCATCAACCCGTTCCTCTACGGCTGGCTCAACGACAACTTCAAGAAGGAGCTGGGCAAGCTCTTCGGCTACCGGCTGTGCTGCGGGTCGTCCGGCCGGCGCGGCGGAGTGTCGTACTCGCGGACCACGGACATCAACAACGGCACCACGCTCAAGTCCGAGATGTGCCTGAAGCACAAACCAGAGATGAGTGTTGTGTGACGCTGAACCGGCGAGTTCCGACGATGAGCTAGAGGCGAGCGGACACGTAGTACTGCCCCGTCCAAGGGGGCACCGACGTGTGATGCCCGAATCGTCAGGGCGGATCAAACCGTCATGACACGGGGCAGCAATGACACGGGAAAGTACCGCATGAGCCAACATAAAGCTGAGATTACGACTGCCATTTTATCGACACATATTAAAGGATATTAATCCTCGAAATATCCGCTTTCCAAAACATATGCCTTGAACTCAGAGGTGAGTACTTCAGGGTGGTGTAAAACAGCATATTTCAACCAATGTTGCAAGGATAGCGCCAAGTCAAATGTTTCACATCAAATCCGCGCCGTTTTACTTCTAAGCCTGGCCTAAACAACTGATGTGGTGACGAAGATTTCCGAGACTTTTCCTTCCGACACCCGCCCATCACTGGGTGGCTTTGGCGTAAAAATCCCACGGCCTTGGATTTTGTTCTTTAGAAGGGAAAACCTGCGTTCCTCATCAGCAACTCAACCCACCCTCCCGCGCATCTGGATAATATAATGGGCCATCAATGTGTGGATGATACAGCTCGACCCCACAACAATTTTTTAAGGCCTTAAGTTGCTGATGATGTTTAAGCACACTTAAATGTTTTGGAACAACTTTTAAAACCAAAAAAGAAACAACATCAAAACGAACAGAAAGCATGAAACGCTTCCATTGAATGGCCACCATTTGATGACCACTCATGGCTCTGTCCATCAGAGACTGTGGATGTTATGGATATGTCGTAGCACAGAAACATTGAACTCCTGTCTTGATACCATCAGTGTTGAATGCCTGACTCACCAACATGTTACCCGTGCACGTGTATTTAAATAGTGTTCAACAACTGGATTAATTGCCTTACATGTATACTTTCCCATTAAAATTTTCCCGTAAATACCGTTAATTCGATTGAACACCGACATGCATACAGAGCACCGTGTTTGTGTTTGGAAAGGAGGGAGGGGGGCGCGCCTATTTTCGTTCATCTTCAACAAAAGTGAATGTCGATAAAAAGGCTCTGCACCCCGTAAAGTAATTTGATATCAGCCCAGAGTTAAATCATCACAGTATGCACGCATGAATAACATACGTCGACAACAGCTGTGGCTGGGCACGAAGCGAGACGAACATAACTGAACAGATTCGAACAAGGGAAATTATGTTTAGATGTTTTAGGGTAGTAACTGATGCACTGAACCTTCCCCATCCACGTTAAGGCGGACCGCTAGATAAGAAAAGGATATCATAAACTTTACGTTTGAAGGGAGGGAGGGGGGTAATGGGTGCGGTGTGGTAAAGAAGACGTGATTATAGTTGACCGATGTTGTGGTAATGGGGAAGACGTGTTTTTGGGTCATACTTCAACGCATTGAAACAATAGACTTAAAGTAATGCCATCAAAATGAGACCTTCCGTGTATAGTTTATCAGCGTGTGTCTGTTTGGTATGATCGCGTGTTTCTTTGACCCAAGTGAGTAATAACAAGGACACACTGTGTGCGAGATGACTATTAAATGTCCTATTCCAAGCCGTGTTGAAACATTGATAAGTTGAGACTGCTGGGCTGTTCCTATGTTCATTTATTAGCAGATGTTATGTTCTCTTCGATGTTTTGTATCTCAGCTATACTCGAATCTATGTCATATCATGATCTTTCTATTAAAACTAAGATCACTTACCCAAAGTCATTCATGAATGCGCTCTTTAAAAAAACAGTATGACTGAAATGTCTAAATGGCCTTCCTTTTAGCTGGTATGGTCTACACCAGGGGTCTCCAAACTTTTATGCTGAAGGGCCGAATTAACTGTCAAATAGCAGTTTGGGGGCTGACTACTAACCACCAACAACTAAGTTTTGTGGTAAACTACAGGTAAAAATATAATCTTTTTTTTTGGGGGGGGGGCGGGAATTAAAAGGTATCCAGGGGCCGGATGAGAGGGCCTCGCGGCCGCATCTGGCCCGCGGGCCGTAGTTTGGAGACCCCTGGTCTACACAAATGAGTTAGTCAATGGCTTCCGTGAGATAGGAACTCAATTTCTGTTTCACATAAACAAGGTTTCTGAACCTCAACATACTGTCAAGAGTGGGGTCATTGTTAAAACGCATTATACATGTATTTGTAACAATAATCATGTATGTAACTTTAAACAGAAAACGAAAATAAATACCACCTTTCGGCAAATGATGAACCCTGATAAATGCTAGAATCATATTATGACTATATTTTTGGCGTCTTTGTGCTTGTTTAGTCAGATATTGAACGTTGTCAACTAGCTATAATATGAGATTATCCAAATATAATGATTTAAGAACGACGCTGAATAACATTGAATACATAAACAGTTTTGCGAATGTAACTGAGCCAGCAATCTTCCAACCGTGAACTCATCTACTCAACTCACGATGCGTGACGATTTATTCTCAATATGTAAATGGCGCCATCTGGCGTGATAATTAGTTTTAGTTATAATCCATGGGGTCATAACTTGTATATTTATTTATAAAACTTGCTTGATTTTATTAGATTATACAGCAACAATGAGATCGTTTGGATGATTGGTACATACAAAACTATTAATGGGAATAATAAATGTCATGGAGTGAACGCCAGTCTTGCCATGTATATATGAAGAAGAATTGCGTGGATTTATTTTATAAATGCGTTATTTTGAATAATATTAAATAATAATAATAATAACACAATGGAATGACGGTTGATTTTCTGTTTTCCTGTTGTAAAATATTGTTTTAAGAAAACATAAATAAAATAACATGAGAAAACATTTGTAATATTGTTGTTAAAAAAAATCACTTGCTCCTATTGTTGATTCTAGCGTTGATTCTAGTGGATAGTCTTGCGGAGCAGCTTGTTATCCAAGATATGTGTTTATCTACTACTACTGTGCGAACACACTATATTAACAACTACAATTTGGCGAACGTCAACTGACTTGTGTTTTATAAAAAATAAATTTTTAAATTAAAATGTTTACCATTGTCACGCTACTGATAAGATACAATGAAATAAGATAAGATTAATCGAACAGATTCAAAGAAATGGAAATGATTTGGTTTCAACTGAAACGGTATATTTTCTTATTCAGCACATGAATTAACGCATTCTTATTTCTTTAACGAAGAAAACATTTCGCAATGAGACCAATTTCAACACAGGAATCCTAAATATTTCTCTAGCGGCTCTGACGGAAAAAACGCTCAATCGTATGATAAGGACAAATGAAATCCCTCGGCGCGTGGGAGTTAATGAGTTCTTCTCCCGAAATATGTATGGTCCCCGGTACATCGTCATTTATTATTGCAAAAATAGACAGTAAAAAATATTGTTGTAACAATAGAATGCGTCTATGACTGGTTACTGGAGGAGGGGAGTCATTTATTTGGGGCCCCGCTGTTTTAAGCTCGTAAATACAATGTAAGACGGCAGATTATGTTGAATCATAAATCAAACAGATCGTATTCATCAGGGTCTTAAAACCATCGTGTTCCTTGATTGTATGCGAGTGGGCTTTCCAACCAGATGGGGGGAGTTGGGAGATGGGGTGGGGGTGTGGTTTAAGGTTAGAAGCTCTTCAACATTTTAGCACTGCCGAATCCTCCCATTTTCCAACTCACGAAGACGGGCAAACCGTTTCTGTATTCCGGTCGCAGGGATTTATATCTTAACATTGAGTGGGTCCAACATGTTACACCGGTCAGCGTATCAAAAAGTGTACCACATGTGCACGACAGGCCAATAAGGTGATCGAGAGAGTGCCAAGCTCGGAGGTTGCTCAAAAAAAAATTACCACCCGAGTCAACAAAACAAAGATTTTCTGGTTATTATTCGACAGTTATTGATCAGTTCGTGTGTTCAGTCATACGGTTTATTGAGAGGCCAAAAAAAAGGGTCGTTGTTCGGGGGCGCCACGAGATGTCTTATTTGAAAAGCCAATGTTTGAAATTCTTTAGAGCCGATTTTACTTACAGTGCTAGGGCAGGGGTCGACAACCTTTTGAGACGGAAGAGCCAATAATTTTACTGTTAAGTAAATTTCCCACTTTTTAAAAAGCCACTAACACGAGTTTTGAAAATAACATAATTTTAAAAAATCTTTTTTTTAAAAAGGACACGCTTTTATTTACATATAGAAAATGCACTAAAAACAAGAAAATAAAAATGTTCTATGATTACATGTGAAATCCGCGAACATATCCACTGCACATAAAAGCGTGGGGCGCTCATCACAACTCATTTCTCTTTGCAACTACTCTTTTGCATATAGATAAATATTTCTAATTAATATGATAGTAGCATGTATATGATCAAAGTTGTGAAACTTTTAATGTTTATTAATATTCATACAAATTTGTATTTATGTTTCGCAGCCTTGTACATGATAAGCGCCCAACGCTTTTATGTGCAGTGGATATGTTCGCGGATTTCACATGTAATCATAGAAAGAAAAAAATTCTTCTTTTTAGTGCACTTTCTATATGTAAAAAAAGCGTCTCCTTTTTAACAAAATATTTTTTAAAATTATTTTATTTTCAACTTTTTAGCATCAAAATTTTTTTAAATCGATTTTTCGACCTTATCAATTCAATTTAAATAGTTAAACTTCATTGACTTAAATGTGATAGTGGTAAAAAGATATATTATTCATTACAAATTTATGTATTAAAAAAAAGTATCCCCAACCGAAAATTGAACCTCGTACCTCCAGGTCGGCCATCGATCACACTTACTAACGATTCTCACCAGAAGGCTTGACAATTTTCGTTATTTTTAAACTTATAATAAAAACTCTTTCCCACATTCCCCTTTTGACGTCAGCACATTGAAATTACTTGTATCCCTCTAGGACGAATTGGGGTGTGGTTCATTTTGATGTGAGTGATAAAAACACAAACAACAGAGTTAAATTAAGAAATCCATTACGGTTCATTCGATCGATCTGAAATTTTGATACAATGCATTGTCATCCAAGATCTATCTGTGGTAAAATTTTGAGATCTCTAGGACCATCAGAAGTGGTTTAATTTTACGTTACAATATGTGACGGATGGATACAAACAGTGTGACTTAAATAAAAGCGTGTAATAAAATAATATAATTGTTAATATTTGTGCGTGGAACTGGAGAACCGCATCTTGATATCGAAATGGGCAACAGGACAACAAAAGAAAGTCCCTCATAAAGACCTATATATATAATTATTGTAGGGCTGCGGAAATTAACGATTAATTTCTCGATTAATCGTTAAATTTTTTTATCGATTAAAATTATTTTAATCCATAAAAATTCGATTAAAATTAAAGAAAATATTTATAATATTTTTAAAAATTTTATTAATAAATAATTAATAATTAATAATGATTTATATATTTTTTTTACGTACAAACTTCTCCCGCGTAATATTATAATTTATTTTATTACATTATGTGGACCGGCAGACGTCAACTAAAAAATGGCTGACAGCATCAGCGCAGTTAAATTTAAACATATAACTAGAAAGTTGAGCAAACATTTTGTTTTTAAACTAACTGCGGATGGCAAAGTCGAATATGGTGAAAAAGTTTACTGTGTTCACTGCCATAAACAATTCTCTTTTAAAGGATAAAAAAAACACTGACGATCACCTTCAGCACAAACATTCGATTAAGTATCAACACATTGTCATAAAATTTAGTTCAAAATATTCTTGATTTTCAGTGTCCGTGAGAAATTTTCAGTTTTAATGACGTCATAAATTTCTATTTTTGGCTTTAATCGAAATTATCGATTAATTAATCGAAATTATCGATTAATTAATCGATATTTTTTCAAAAGTTAACGATTAAATTTAAATTAATCGATAACAGCCCTAAATTATTGGCTAGAATCCAAAATTGTCAGTTCTGTAGGTAAAAAGTCGGTCAGGGAGACTGGAGATACTATAAATAAAACAGATACAATGACGTGACCAGATACTCATAAATACACCACGAGGTCGTTTGGTGCGTGATAGTATCTTTAGTTTTATTAACTTTCCAACGTTGAGGTAATCAATCTGCATTGTACAAGTAAAAGGAGGGAGTTGAAATGTATATATGGGACATGGGCGTGGCGGTGAGAAAAAACAACAATGCGTGCCGGGGGGGGGGCTTCTATAATAGGATTACTACAAACATCAAGTGGTAACTTGAGTGCATTATTTTATCATGCTATTCAAGTACATGGTAGGGTCACTTGTCGTCATATTTATTTAATTGTTTTATGGTGGCGTCCGCTGACTTTAAGAAATTAAATCATTTGGAGAAAAAAAAAGTGGGGTGGGTAAATTCCCCATGATAGGGGGGATATCTTAGCACACTTTTCGCGTTAACTGATTAAATGGAACGAGTTTCTTCATTTCGGCACCGGCGACGTATCGACTTGACGTCATCTCGGATTAAAGAGGGGAAACGTTGGAGTGTCCCCGGGTACCTCTCGGCACTGAACCGCTTGCCCTCTCTTTTAGAGGACACGGGGGACATCAGGGGCGAGTCTCGCGTTGCCAGGGGCTACGTCAACACCGCTGGACGGGAGCAGAAACGGGGGAAAAGTATTTTAACATACACGCCTCGGTCATACGTTCTCAGGCGACCGTCCGGGGCGGGGTGAAGGGGGGGGGAAACGGTCAAGACGAACGAGCGCGTGTATTTATACACGGGGTGGGGCACAAAGTGAGCGGAGTGGTATGTTTATATTAAATTACTCGCGCGCAGAGCCCCGTTTCTCTCGCATTGTTTTGCAGTTGCCGGGTTAAACGGGAAGATGAAAAGAGACACCAACGGTGTGTGTCAATAAAGTGATAAATGTTGAGCTTTGATCATAAGACAGAATTAGCACGGTGCTTTGAGATGTGGCCATTTGTTGGTTTACGAAGCTCGTGTTTGGGATACGCCTATGCAGGACAAAAACTTGTTATTGTAAGGGGAGGGGAAAATCGGAATCGGTTGGCACCAATGTTCAATTTAAGCTTGCTAGCATAGACATTGATAGACTAAGTTTAAACTGAGCACCCTAGTCTTATAGTCATAGCGAACAACGAGATAATCGATTTCACCTACGATTTAACGTTCCTGTCTCATTTTAAACGTCTACATTTTCATAAATTTGGAACTAAAGGTCTCTTCTGACTGTAAATTTCAAATTTATTTTCTACTTTTTAGTGCATTTCTAATATAAGACTAGTTTTTAAAAAGTGTTTTTTATATATTTTTATTTTACTCTGCACGCGGACCAACGAGCCATAGAGGGAACATTGGTTGGCACGTATCGTTTCCGCTCTATTACATTTTTGGCTGCTGTGGTCCCAACATGAATTTTATTAGCAGTTAAAATTAGTATACATTTTAATTTGAACTCTTTTTAAGGGGGGGGGGTAATAAGCCCTAGTGGTCTAGCAAGTACCAAGCATCGGCATGAAAATGGAACTAAAGCAAACGGGTGGCAACACAGGCAAGTCTCAGTGTTCATAACTGAGTGCATCCCCTATTACTTTGTTAAGGGTTGGCATTGTGCAGAAATTCTTGCGCACACTCGGCTTGCGTTTCTATCGCGCACGGCACATCTAGTGAGTTTTATTTGTTGTATAAGCTTCTCTGACATTTGGTCTATGACTTGATTCACGTCGCATTAGTGCGGCCGCGCGGTCGTGTTTACAGGATGGCATTTGGTGCGGGTTGCGCGCTGGAAGTTTTGAGGTCGGTGTCAACAATGAACAACACTTTATCTCTCAACGCTACAAACAAGACTTGGCGTATGGGCGCAGAAACAAATACTTGGGCTGGATGCGGTAACAAAATACTTTGCCTAGGGGCGCCAGAATTTAAAAAAAAACTTGGCCCAGGGTGCTAGAAAAAACACTTGGGCTAGAGGCGCTAATACAACACTTGGCCTATGAGCGCCAGAATAAAAAAAACTTGGGCTGAGTTGCTAAAAACAACACCTGGACTAGAGGCGCTAAAACAAAAACTTAATCTAGGTTGATAAACAAACACTTGGCCTAGGGACACTTCGAAAAACTACGAGAAGTTTAAAATTTATCTGCCAGGTTAATTATAAATGCGAAAAAAACGCTATGCCATATCACTCAACTACTTCATTCACCTAATTTGAATTACTTCAAACACGCATTTATTACAACCTCTTTTCAGATTCATGCTCTTCTTATCGTACGTAACTTGTATGTCTACCCAGGCTCTCGTTAGCTACGCACTAATGCAGACACACGCATTTTTTTTGTTTTGTTTTTGTTTTAAGACACGCATTTAAGCATTCATCGAAATGTCCTCATCTATTTGTGCTCCAAAACAAGCGTATTCTCTACCGTTACTCATTCGTATTAATTCTAATATACGGGCCTTCAAAACTTCACTCAAAACACATCCATACGTAAACAAAAAGGTTTTTTCTTTCTTATTTCTTCCATAGCAGAACGAATTTGCTGTGTTACGTTACACAATTTTGGAGCCATGGTATTACCGCGACTTAACCGACTTCGCGAAATAATTATTGCAACTTAACGGGATCTATATATGCGTTTTAAGGTGTTTTAACTATACATCTTGCACCAATTGGGCCTGGGGGCCCATAATGTCCTTTTTTCCCTTATATACGCCAAATAAATATCATTTTATTCATCTAATCGCCAAGAAACTGGGAAGTTGATGAACACACTCCGACGGAAGGTTTCTGGTACCATTCTATTTTAAGTTACCACTATTGTTTTGCTTTGGTTTGGTTTTTGTTTTGTTTTGTATTTTTTTGTATATAGATCTATATATTTTTATTTTAGTTGGTATTTTTCTTTTCTCTTCTGGGATCGTTGCGACGCAAGATAGGTCAGATGGTAGTTATGATACATACAATTTAGAGGGCTTAAGAACTTAAATATTTTTGGATTTCAACTACGTTCGTTGAAGATGTCTGTTCAATGGCCGAAATAATCCCTTAGCATGTCTATTATTGAGCCAGACTGTCTTTAAAACATATCAAATATTTATATCGACTGCACTTAGAAAATCTCAACTGTTTAATCTTACTGTACATAAAGCTTATCTAATATTTCGTTCAAACATACGAAATCATCTGTTATGTTCAAAGAAAATTTAATGTGCATCTAAACTATCTAATGCTCATAGAAAATTTTTAATTTTTACAGAATATCTCTAAAATGCATAGATCATCTCTTATGTACGGCGGAAATCCCTAATGTACATAGAACAACTCTAATGTACATACATGTTCATCAATAATATTTAATGTAAATAGAATGGAACATCGCAAATGTACATAGAATAGAACGTCTCAAATTGAACACAGAATAGACAATCTCAAATGTACATAGAATAGAGTATCTCAAATGTTCATAGAATAGAGCATGACTAATATAAAATAAAACATCTGTAATGTACGTAGAGCATCTCTTATGTACGTGGTGGCAAATCTCTTGTGTACATAGATCACGTTATTTAGCATCTCCCACTCCCCCCCCCCTCCCGGCTCGTCACCGTGAAGCTAATCTCAGATAAAAATAACACTAAGCTACAGGATCGTCGCGAACGCGTTTTTTTGTTTTGTTTTGTTTATGGCCCTAAATCTCGCACAGCTCTTGTGAGGAGTTGGGGTGTGTGGGGGGGTGTAATCCCTGCCATGGAAACCTGTATCCCCGCACTTTCCATCCTTATCATCAGGAGTATAAGAGGAATAGCACAAGGTTGCATAAACAAACAAAAAACGACGAAAAAGAAACGTCCGTTAATTTTAAGTCTTCACGCTTGCAGACAAGACTGTGACGGCTGTGGGTCATCTGCTATTATCTCGACCAACAATAGCCATCAACTATTACCTCCACCAACAATAGCCACCAACTATTACCTCCACCAACAATAGCCACCAACTATTACCTCCACCAACAATAGCCACCAACTATTACCTGCACAAACAATAGCCACCAACTATTACCTCCACGAACAATAGCCACCAACTATTACCTCCACCAACAATAGCCACCAACTATTACCTCCACCAACAATAGCCACCAACTATTACCTCCACCAACAATAGCCACCAACTATTACCTCAACCAACAATAGCCACCAAACTATTACCTTCACCAACAATAGCCATCAAAAATATATATATACCAACAATTTACTCGACCAACAATATCCATCTTCATATTGCAACATCTTCAAATATTTTAAAGCTATTTTTTATTATTAAATATTTTCTTTTCTTTTCTTCGTTTTTAACCAATATTTGCACACCACAGATCGTAACTTTAGACTCGTGCCACCCACATTATAACCAACCCTCGCACCCGACTTGTTGCTAGAATGTTGAAAAGTAAATGACGTAGCGCGGGGAAGGGGTTAGTGACCGTAGCCTTTTTAAACATACACGCACACCAACACCATGAACAACACGTACGGAGTGGCAGGTTGTGTCTATTTTTAAAAACAGCGGAAATAGATATGCACTTTACGAGCTGAAATGGTAGGACGTGAACCCTTGCGCAACAACACACACACACAAAAGTGGACGTGAGTTAAACGCGCTGAGAACCGTCGGAGTGAGGGTAGGCGGGTCCATCGATTTTGGCCCTGATAAAAGATTAGACAAGAAGAAGCTGATATTTGTTAGACTATACTGTAATCAGAATGGGCTGGTGCGCAGATCTGTGGCATATATTTGACATATCGTCGTCGCGGGAAGCAATGCATTGTAAAATAATAATAATAACAGTAAAACTCCACATAACCACAGTATGTGTGCATTATTTATAGAGACAAGAATTCGCTGGGGGGTTTCGCCACTAGGTAATCTCGCTTATGAGATAGCCGGGAAAACTTTATTGATCCGATTCTTTCTTTTTTTTTCCACTCACACGAAAAAAGAGGAAAACGACAACAAAAAAATCAGCCTGTAGTGCAATGAATTGCTTCCAGAAATAAATTCGAAACCAATTTTTTTCGCAACCAAATTTAAGCAAGGAATGTGTTTTGAAGGGAATTTAGTGTGAAAGTCAGTCGAAAGGAAATTAATTCAATGTATAATTGATGGGTGTTTTTCTTTTTTAATGTATGATTTTAAGATCGAAAATGGGGATTTGTAAAATGTGTTGTTTATTTTTTAAAATATAATTTTTTCGGAAGAAATACTCGCTTTTAAAGTTCCGTTTTCACAACAATTATTTGAAGTCATTTCCGGAAACAGCAAACAATATCTGGGTATACCATCTCGGAATTGACTGATGCCTGTGTCAGTGACGTCAGAATTTACTGACGTCTGTGTCAATGACGTCAGACTATACTGATGTCTGAGTCGATGATGTCAGACTTAATATATCATATAGAATAGGACTGCGATAAAGCTTTTAAATAAAATACAAAATACACGAACAAAATTGTGTAATGAAAACAATAAAAGTGAGCTTTATTATTAAACTAACACGACAGTAAACGTTTCGGCTAATGCCTTCATCGGTACTGAAACATTTACTGTCGAGTTAGTTTAATAATAAAGCTCAAATTTATTGTTCTCATTATACAATTTGTTTGTGTATTTTATGTCAGACTTAACTGACGTTGAGTTTCAATGGTGACAGAATTTAATAATTATCTGTCTCATTGAGACATGAATGAAGTCTTGAGTCATTGACGTCGGAATTGACTGAAGTCTGAGTCAATGATGTCAACATCGACAGACGTACAATCGACAGTAAGCGACACTGCATACGAATATTGAGACATCCTCACGCTGGAGGGAAAACGTAAGAGTATTTTCATCCCCCACCCCCACCCCCCCAAACTCTCGAGGGTTGAGTTCGGGCGCTATGGCGCAGAGTAACATTGCAGGCCTCGTCGCTAAAGGGCTCTAACCAGCTCTTTCCCTGGCCATGCCGATCCACTTACGTTACATTAGTGTACTCGGTTAGTCGCTGACTTAAAAATAACACCACAAAAATAATGGAGGGGAATATTTAATGTTAGCGCGAACCACATCTAAATTGGAATAACAAGCCGTAATTCTACTGCACCCAGACATTGGGAGGAACCTTAACTGAACTGCTGTAAATATGGATTTTCGTCCCGGACATTTGCCTTCAAATAGATTTAAGATAATTCCAGATAATGAGCTGTATTCCAGCTCGCAGTTTTTTTGTTTTTGAGTTTATAATTAAGTAAGAGCAGCACACACAAACACACACACACACAGTCACACAAACTCGAACACTTAAAAGGGCTGGGAAAGAAAGCACAGAGTGAGAGATCGCTTCTTTTTTAAGGAGATAAACGTCAGATAGAAACTGAGGGTCGTCTTCTTCAAAGCACTCCATGCCTTACTGTTCAATCTACTGAACGATCCATAGGAGCATCCGAACCAACCGTGACCGAAATAATGTCCTGATTTTATTTAAGAAAGAAACCACTGATAAACAATAATTATAGCTAATAAAGAGCTGATAAAGGATATGGTCCTGTACTCAAGCGGTTTTCGTTCCCCCCGAGAAGTCTGTATTCTATATTTATATTAGCTCCTCCGACAGCCGTGTCTGGGCTCGTGTGACAGCTGATCTCTTTTCACTGTCTTTCTTTCACTCTCCGAGTGTCTTCAGACCTTTAGCTTAAATCTAACCCAAGGAATGAGATACATTGCCCATCACTCCGACCCTACTCGTTGCATCAGCTGGTTTCATTCCAAGTTTAACAGCAAACTTCAACAATAAATACTCTAACTCATGTGTCCCGCACTTAGGCCTATCACCAGAAATATTTTAGCCCCAAACAACTGGCCATGTGCGGGCCCCGCGGCCTTCCGCTCGCACTGCAACAGTATTTAAAAAAGCGTTGGGGGCCCCCTTCCGTTAGGATCCGGGACCAGAATCCATTAACTCACCCATGTGTCGTTGGGCCAGCAACACTGCAACTTACTAGCCAACTGATGTACCTTTGGTCAGTTAAATGACCAGTGTACCAGGCCCCGTATTAGCGTAAATCGTTTAACGACAGTGTCAACTATTGACCAATTGTTCGGTACAACGTCACTAGTAGCCCCTCTCATGCCTGGCCATTTGTACTGGAAACAAACCCGCAATGAATTATTCCTTAGGCTAAACTATCCGATCATTAATGAGCCACAACACCCACACCTATAGGGGGAAAACGAAAGAAACCTTTAAAATTTTCATTAAAAATTTCGAATACTTTAGTTCAGGGGTCGGGAAACTTTTTGTCTGAGAGAGCCATAAACTTTGTTTAAAACTAAAAATTCAAGAAAATATGTGCAATTTGTGTAATTTCAACGATAAAAGTGAAATAATTATGTCTCTGAATTCTTTGTAATAATATTGTTATACTGTTTTTTTATATGCAGGATCAAAGGAGTCTGAATAAAGGTGGGTTTTTTTAATAATCGAACATTTGTCTGAGAGCCAAATGCAGCCATCAATAGAGCCACCTCAGGCTCGCGAGCCATGGTTTCCCGACCCCTGATTTAGTTCCATAAATTTAGTGACGCCATTGAACCATTTAAATGAGACGCCCTCATCCCAACGTCACTTGTTTGCGCCAGCCCCCCCCCAGGCCCCCCACCACATCTTCATGTTGATTAAAATTCCAGGTTTCCCAATCCAAAAATCGTTAAGGGCTCAGGCGTAATCTTGCTGGTAAGTCCAATGATCAAATGTCCGAGCCTTCATCAGCAGACGATGATATCCAGGCGCAGGCCGGGCAGGAAGTTTCTCCATAGTGACCGGCCCGACAACGGATGTCGCCTCAGCGCGGCTGCCAAGATGCACAAGCACAGCATCTCCTGGCCACCGGGGCGGCGGGGGGGGGGCGTGTGTAACGGTGGGACATCAGCCAGTGCAAATAACAAGCTCAAAGCTCGCTCGGCCAAGATAATGACCATGTCCTCGTTATTACCCTAAATCTAATCAATGCAAGAAGAAGAAGCAAGAAACAATCAATAACCATTTGTTCGATATAAGAATGGGACAAGACTGCGAGTGTGTGTGTCAGTTAAAGAGGCGGGGGTAATTTAGCTATAATTGGTTATGCTAACAAAAAAACAAGCAGGTGTTTTTTTCCTAGTTTGCCTTTTCCCAATTATAAAATTATAAAGCATGACCTTTACAACTATTAATTTTTTCAAGTAAAAGTCTAGAGTATTTTTAGAATCTGGTGAGAGGGAAGGGGTGGATGGGGACCCCAAAAAAGAGGGTCCCAGAGTCCCAACGCATAACAGCCAAAAGCATAGGACAACCACAGGGATTTGTTCAAATCTCTGAAGGCACTATACGTCAATAAAGAGGCCTTGTAGCGTTTGGTCAACATTTCAGTTACTAAACGATTAGTCCCAAATAGTGCTTCTTTTTTCTTTTAAAACAAGGGCGTTTATAGCTGCATGTTTATGCATCCTGGTTAATTAGCCCATATGAGGCCCTGTTGTATGCCCCGCAGAAATATGGTGTCTGAAAGAAAACCAGATCAAAGTCCGCCATGAAATGATGAAAACACAAATCTATAAATATATGGAGAAGAGAGAGATAGAGAGAGAGAGTAGAGTTAGGGGACGACAAGCCGCGGTAAGGTCGTAGGTCAACTGCTTTGCGAGAAGCTTACCTGGAGGGTAAGAACGGATACGTTGATAATACGTGTATCAAAACAAATAACCTCACACCCAAACAGCTTTTTAACGTACATGCTTCTTGTGATAGAAGAAGCATTACTGGCGAGAGAGTATGTTGGTGCTTCATCAGTATCTGCGATGGAGGGATTCTCAAAAACTTTCATAAATGCATAATATAATTTAAAAAATTATTTTTTTATTAAGTTCTGTAACTAATCATTATGTCATTACAGTAAATGTCTACATTTTCAATCCATGATGGACCTGTTATACATAGTAAGCACACATATTTAATCAATATCTTGCTATATTTTTTGCCATATAAATTTTTACATTTTTATATTATTTCTCTTCATTTTAGGTAAGCAAACGATGTGGCACAAGAAATCAATGCACCGAAAAATGAATTTTTGAAACAGATATCAACAAACACGCAATCTGTTTCAGCAGCGTAGCATGCTACAGCGACCTTGCTGCCCCACGCCATTATCAGTACTATATCTAACGAGCTAGAAGATAAATAGAAAGAATATATATACAGGCTTAAACGTATAAGAAAATCACAATGCATTTTTAAACTGAAGGACTTATAGAAACATGTTAATGAAGAGCTCCCATCACAATGATAACTCACTGGTGACCTGTTGCGGTAGTCGTTGTGGTCAACACAGAAGTCATTATTTAGCAAGTTCATGTTGCTTTTGTTTCCAGTGAGAAAAGACAGCGAATGCGTTAGTTCCGCTGTCGTGCTATTGATCGGCTGGATGAAACAAACATGGATAGACACAGCCGTACCTGTAATAAACGCCAATTATTAATTAATTAACGGGGAATTATATCCCCAAGGGAGAGCTAATTTAAATTGTTATTTTTTGTAATAGTTATGACTTGTTCCTGTATGTTTTTTAACACTTTTTATGAGCTCTACTTGTCTGGAATCATGTTTAGAAATATCAATAAATTTTACAATAACAAACAAATTATCATTTAAAAAATAACAAATAAAATATGATTTTGTAGCCAACCTGGAATTATAAAAAGAATTCCTCTATAGGTATGCAACTATTTCTAAATTATAGTTGCTTTTTACAAATCTGTGTAAATATTTAAAATCAGATTTCAAAATTGTTAATTATTTGCGACTCTGGGAAGAAATATCCACCTGCTGGACCCTTACATTCGTAACAACCAGATCCACCAGCTGAATCCTTACATTCGTAACAACCAGATCCACCAGCTGAATCCTTACATTCGTAACAACCAGATCCACCAGCTGAATCCTTACATTTGTAACAAACAGATCCACCAGCTGAATCCTTACATTTGTAACAAACATATCCACCAGCTGAATCCTTACATTTGTAACAAACAGATCCACCCGCTGAACACTTGAACTTGAACTTCAACTATCCCTTAACCCGTTGTTGGGTCGTTGGGGCACCATCGTGAACTGCTCACTAACACACGCCATTTGTCCCGGTCCTGTGCTGCCCTTTGAGAGTCGCTCAATGACAGGCCGGTCCACTCTTTGATATCGTCCTCCCATCTCTTCTTTTGTCTGCCTCTTTTCCTTCATCCCTGGACTGTGCCTTGCAATATAGTTTTTGCGAGACCTCCAGTTCTTGTCACGTGTCCGTACCATCGTAATTTCCTCTTCTTAATTGATGAGAGTAGGTCCTCGTAGGGGCCAATGACAGTACTTATTGTGTTGCGGACCGCTTCGTTTGTGATGTGCGCTGTGTAGGAGATGTTCAATATCTTTCTGAAACATCTCATCTCTAGCGCATTGATTCTTCTTTGGAGGTCTGGAGTGAGCGTCCAAGCCTCACAACCATACAAAAAGACCGACATCGCCAGAGAGCGCATTAGCCGGATCCGGCAGGAATTTTTCCTTTGCACTAGGGACCGGTGAACTATTTTCCCTGTACTGACGTGGTAGCGAAATGTCATTTCTTGGCAACTTCTGCGGACCGGCCTCGGTTGGCCCACGGATCGGCACCGGACCGCGGATCACCACTTTGAGAAGCACTGCTTTAATTTACTCAATGCTGCCATTGTTTGGGCTACTTTGGCAAGAATTTCTGGCTTTGAGCCTTCGTCGGATATTATGAACCCTAGATATTTGAAGGTGGAGACTTCTTCGAGTTTTTGCCCGTTTATCCGAATCTCACTTGTGAACCCTTACATTTGTAAAATTAAAAAAAACAGACCCACCCGCTGAACCCTAACAATTGTCACCACCAATCAATTTTGTTGTTTTGTTCTTGGCTCCTGTTCACAGACATCTTTTACTTGTTGGATTCTATTCTGCTCTGCAAACGCACGTATAATCCTTTGTCTAGACGAGCACAGCGGGGAAAAGGAGCAAGCGCTGAGAAGGATTGATTAAATGGTGGCAAAATTTGGCCACAGCCCGGCTAACTAATGAAATCGGACAGTAAACGCTTGCCAGGGTATTCCAATATCTGAGGAACGTGCCACGAACGAAGTTTGTGAGCAAAGCAGATGATGGAAGCATGTGATATAATATAGTCATGGGGCGTTTGGCCACAGGGATGATTTATTGTTGGTTTCCAAACACTTGGAAAAGTTCGGAAATTACAACTGAATTTATATGTTACTGGTTAAGAAGAATAAAAAATATAAGCTATTTTTGGCTATGTCGGTCAATTGTTCAATGTACAACTACAAAGGCGATAGCTGTATTGAATATGGAATTTTCTAAAAACTCGTTCCGTTAGATCAAGTTTTTTTTCCTGAACATATGTATATATTAAAAAATGTCCAGGTTATTAGCCAGGGGTCCTCAACCTAAACCCCGTAGGTCACATCGGCTAGCAACGGACCCCAAACCCGGTCGGCAGAGAGTGGTCGACGTTCAGGTACCTGGGAGGAAGTGACAAGTTTGTTTAGACCACACCAGTCTCATTCCACACAAAGTGAGGGACTATTAACGATTTTATGAAAATTGGAATTTCCCTTTTTTTAAATATGTTTGTATAGCAAGTACGTCATGTTCAGCGTCTATACTAATTCGCTCAAATTGTGTTGGCGTTTTTAAAAAAAACTTAGTCCTGCCCCAAGGGGCCGTCCATAAAGTACGTCACGCACAAGAGGGGGGCAGGGGGTGTAAGAAAGTGTGACAGGGGGGAGGGGGGGGTCCGGCCATGTGTGACGTCACGCTGTTTTATATTAAATTTTGATTATTTTGTTAATAAAAAAACATTTTTGTTCGAAAGTGTGACGTACTTTAGATGTCCGAGATGTGTGACAGTTTGTGACAGGGGGGGTTAGGGGGGAGTTAAAAATGGTCAAAAATAGCGTGACGTACTTTATGGACGACCCCCAAGTATTTCCAGGTGTAAAAGCATCAATTTATGCCATCTTGTGTAGAGTGGCTCACAGTTCCATCCCGCAGGTTTGCACATCGCCGCGGATATCTCGGGGCTAGATACAACAACGAATGTCAACGTCAAAACGAGACCTATGTCACCGCCTTTGTGTTTTCTTGTCCAAAAAGACGTCGAGCCGACATGACAGTGAAGAGACAAAGGGAAGTCGGGTTTTAAAAAAAACAACAAGTTTCTTCCCCTAAAATTCTCATATAGAGTAAATCATTGCATAACACGAGTAGCAGAATCGTAACAAAATTGCGTTGCTCTTCTTCTAAACGCGATACGGGATGCATTCCTGTGAGTGATAGCCTGTGAATAAAGGTTCCTGGACAAGTTTAATAAAGATTATCAAACCAAAAATGCCTATGTAAATCTTAAACACACAACTTTCAGCACTTATATTCCTATGTACTCATTTATTTATTTATTTTTATACTCTAGTCTAGGACGATGACCGAAATGAACTTTTAACACATGTGCAGGAAAGCTGCCGCGGATAATAAACGCGTCATATCTGGATTCCGCTAGAGTGCGACCTTTCCGGTTGATCATGATTCAGTGTGATTACATTTTTGAGAGATCTTAGGCCGGATTCCTTTTTAAAATTCCCACTGCGGGTGTTGTATGGTGCACGTTTTAACTTGGTCGTCATCAAACGTGACAGTCTTCATCAAGCACCTTTTTTAAATCACGCACATTTTCAAGGGCCACTTTTAAGACTCGGGCACATTTTCTAGGGCTGCCGTTAATGACCACGCCCATAAAAGCACAAATAAAAAGATTGTTTCGATTCCATTCGATTCACTTTCCAATTTTGACATTGCAGTATCTTCTCTTCTTTTTAAATCCCTTAAATTAACTTCACCGTCTTGTCTCTCTCTCCCTCTCCCCCCTCTCTCTCTCTCTCTCTCTCTCTCTCTCTCTCTCTCTCTCTCTCTTTCTTTCTGTCTGTCGTGGTCCCGCCCGCCCGTCCGCGGAAAAACAAAAGTAAATTAAACAACCCGTAAAAACACAGTTTTTGACTATAAATCCTATATATATGAGACATAACTAAGAGTATTGATTATTTTTAATATAATACGCACCGCGCGACAAACATTTACAGACTGAACGTGACCGAACTCTCCTTGCTGTAAAACACGGGGATGTGGTCATCGATGGCTGGAGTGAACTCCAGTGACACGTGGATGTCAACAATAGCAGACAGCTACATAGAGATACATAGAGATAAACTAAAAATGCATTAATTTAATTACGGTACATTCAATCGATCCGAAATTTTGATACGATGCATTGTTAGTTGACACAAGTATATGTGCAAAATTTCAGCTCAATAAGATCACGGGACGTACCTTTGTAGAAATAAGTGAAGTACTTTTAAACGCGAACATTATCCTGTTTTCACAATATCGCCTTGAGCAAATAAATTTTTTACAGCCTGAAGTCTTTTGACTTGTTCCCTGCTCAAAGTATTCGATATAGATATTGGGAGGTACAATACAGGTACGCGAATTGTCGATAGATGCGATACCCAAATTGGACGCTTTCCTCGATGCCAAGTTTGGCAAACAACAGAGCAACAGATACGGTCAATTAATATGATATTGGATGATACAAATTACAAACACGGTCCATTCATATGATATTGGATGATACAAATTACAAACACGGTCAATTAATATGATATTGGATGATACAAATTACAAACACGGTCCATTCATATGATATTGGATGATACAAATTACAAACACGGTCCATTCATACGATATTGGATGATACAAATTACAAACACGGTCCATTCATATGCTATTGGATGATACAAATTACAAGCAACAGAGATTCTATCCTACGATGTTCGTTTTCTAAAGCATCAGATTGTTTTTCTTTAGAATGTATATACACATACCCCCATTCTGACCCGACTCAGCGGCCTTGTAAAAGGTCAAGTGCATATATTATCCGTTGATTGCTCCATTACATTCTCAGTTAAATGGGTATGTCTGAAGCTGTGTATCATTTGGCCAGAAGTGCGGCGCCAAAGGGTTTGTCTCGTCGTTGAACAAGGCGGGGGTGTAACTGTGATATTAACCCATCAATCCCCCTTCCCAAACCCCTGGAAATAAACCGAGAGAGTAAGAAATATCAATAAAGAAGGTGGATAGCCCGAACTCGGGAGTGTGTGCGTCGTGTCTGCTTCAGAAAGAAATCTCGGGTCACATCCGGAGAATAATACTAAAGTCTCCTCCACTCAGAGTTGACAAGTAACATTACGGAGTAAGACTCGTGTAGAGTTGACAGGACACATGACGGAGTGTAAGACTCGCGTAGAGATGTCAGTTCACATTTCGGAAGGTAAGACTCGTGTAAAGTTGATTGGACACATGGCGGAGTGTAAGACTCGTGTAGAGTTGACAGGACACATGACGGAGTGTAAGACTCACGTAGAGATGTCAGTTCACATTTCGGAAGGTAAGACTCGTGTAAAGTTGATTGGACACATGGCGGAGTGTAAGACTCGTGTAGAGTTGACAGGACACATGACGGAGTGTAAGACTCACGTAGAGATGTCAGTTCACATTTCGGAAGGTAAGACTCGTGTAAAGTTGATTGGACACATGGCGGAGTGTAAGACTCGTGTAGAGTTGACAGGACACATGACGGAGTGTAAGACTCACGTAGAGATGTCAGTTCACATTTCGGAGGGTAAGACTCGTGTAAAGTTGATAGGACACATGGCGGAGTGTAAGACTCGTGTAGAGTTGACAGGACACGTGGCAGAGTGTAATACTCGTGTAGAGTTGACAGGACACGTGGCAGAGTGTAAGACTCGTGTAGAGTTGACAGGACACGTGGCAGAGTGTAAGACTCGTGTAGAGTTGACAGGACACGTGGCAGAGTGTAAGACTCGTGTAGAGTTGACAGGACACATGGCGGAGTGTAAGACTCACGTAGAGTTGACAGGACACATGACGGAGTGTAAACTCTTGCCTTCTACAAAGAAGCTCGAAGACGAAACATCTTCACATGACAATATATAACCTATTGATGTTTTTTTCTTTATGTCACTATACCTAAAGAAGCTAACTCTGCCCGGGATCTGCATGGGCACTGTACGCTTACCAGCAAACTACAGAACTCAATATTCGAGCTCAGTTGTGATGGCCGTTTTTCCCATCCTCATTACCAGCTGTCTTCCTGTTTTCCAAACTATCATGTCTTCTCTGGACTACCATAAACCACCATTAAACGTCGACGCCAACCCCTCCCCCGTCTATGGCAAATATTTTCCCCCTCTCTGGCCTGGTCATTAGTGACAATCAATTCATTGCCCAGCTAATTGACTTAACAATTTTCTGTGCTGAACTATTCCAATAAATTGACGCGCCCATGACATGATCTCCCGTGACAATATTTGCCAGACTATGATTTTACCCGTGACTGCATTAGCAAATGTCATGAGCCTCCCGTGACTAGATAAGCGAATGTCATGATCTGCCCGTGACTAGATAAGCGAATGTCATGATCTGCCCGTGACTAGATAAGCGAATGTCATGATCTGCCCGTGACTAGATAAGCGAAAGTCATGATCTGCCCGTGACTAGATAAGCGAATGTCATGATCTGCCCGTGACTAGATAAGCGAATGTCATGATCTGCCCGTGACTAGATAAGCGAATGTCATGATCTAACCGTGACAACATTTGCGAATGTCATGGTCTGCCGGCGACTACATAAGCGAATGTCATGATCTGCCAGTGACAATATCTCCATTGCCATGTTCTGCCCGTCGCATACAATCTTTTCCATGCCATGAACTCTCCGTGTGATAACATATCAAGCTATGATGTGCCCACGACATGAAGTGCTCGCGTCAACCTTTCCGGGTCAATGCCATATTTCTAATAATATCTGTCCTAATGTCGTATGCAATAATCGATCGATACTGGTGTATGATCCCAAGATGAACCTAATTGCTTTTGTCATGACGTGCGGTTTAGAAGAAGAAAATAAATCCATAAAAACATCGTCGGTGGTAACGTATCGTAACAGCGCACCTGCCGTGAAATGAGCAATACTCCTATAAAGTACTTGGGTACAAACTGGGGATGTTTTGAACACGGATCAAAATTATTCAATGAGGCAGAGGCGTCGAGTTCAATTTTCACGACAGACCAGTCGAGCATTGATGAAAACAAAAATAACGTTGTTTTGGGGGAGGGGATGGGGGTAATGATATTAGAATTATTAATATCCCTTCGCAAACACGCGACGAATGTTTTAACAATTCGATATTGAAGTCACGTCTCGGATATCTGATTCGATCTCGGGCACGCTGGAGATTTCATTCGTTTAAACTCACCAGCGGCTTAGAATAGTTATAACAGTAAACGAACCGGTGGATGTGCCTGCTCTACCGGCGACCCGGTAAGGGCAGCATCCCGGAGTCGGAGTCAAGTCTTCCGGTCATCTAGCAATTGATGGTTCGTGCTTAAAACATAAGAATGTAGCGGTCGTCGATACAGCTTGCCCCCCCCTCCCAAACGTCATTTTGGCGACTTTGAGCATAATAGCGGGGCAAATAAACCAGTACGAGGCAGGGAGCAGATTTATAGAGATATAGTGAAGAGAGAGAGAGAGAGAGAGAAACCCAGACAGAGAGAGAGAGGGGGGAGGGGAGGGTTTAGAGACAGAAAAATGTAAGGGGGAGAAACTGAACGTGTTGTTGTTTTTTTTATATATTCACACCCAGAGGTAGACACAGAAAGACAGATGGAAATAAGGCAAGGACAAACAGAGAGGGGATAGTAAGAGAGAAATGACGCCGGGAATCTAGAAGCGATGAAGCTTAAACCAACTACGGTAGTTCATACACGACCACTGCATGCACTTATCTTATCTTATCTTATCTGTTTACAGACGCTCCTTCTATACAGAAGATTATTGCGTCCTACGCTTATCTATGGTTTGTGTTTAGTCCTGCATTTTTATTAGAGATTTAAATGTTGATAAAGTGTTGGTTTTCCTGGATTCTTCAGGCAACCCATTCCACGCCCGAATTCCGGACGGGAAGAAGGAAAACTTGTATGTGTTTGTTCTTGCATACGGAATAAGAAAGGTGTTTTTATCCTTATGTCTATCTGAGGGTTGTATTAAGTTATCTTTGTGTTGTATTTCTAAATTAGAATTAATTGCTTTATGTATGATTACTACTTTGCTCTTGGTTCTTCTATCCTCTAGTGTTTCAAGGTTTAATGATTTAACTAATGGTGTTACTCTTGTCAGTTTCGAATATTCTCCAGTAATGAATCTGGCAGCTCTTTTTTGAATTTGTTCTAGTTTATCAATGTTTTCTTTGGTGGATGGGTCCCATACAGAAGATGCATATTCTAGTGTAGGTCTCACCAAAGTGAGGTAGCATTTTAGTTTTATATCTCTATTACATTTGTTAAAGTTCCTTTTTATAAAGCCTAAGGTTTTGTTTGATTTTTTAATAACTTCATTGACATGGGGATTCCATGATAGTTTCTCATTTATTAAGACTCCTAAGTATTTTGCATCTTTAGTTTGGGTCAGTTCTTTTCCATGAATGTAATATTTTGAATTTATTTGTTTCTTTTTCTTTGTTACTCTTAACAGTTGACACTTTTCTGGATGGAAAGACATACTCCAGTTAGTTTCCCATTTTATCAATTCATCTAAGTCTTTTTGTAAAATTTTGCTATCTTGTTCTGATTTAATTGTTCTATAGATTATACAATCATCAGCAAATAGCCTAACTTTTGTACCTGTTGAGATGTTGTTGGGTAAATCATTTATATAAATTAAGAAGAGTAAGGGACCTAGCACAGTTCCTTGTGGAACTCCTGAGTTAACCTTTATTGGTGCAGATTTAGATCCATTAATTATTACAGTTTGCTCCCTGCCCAAAAGGAAGTCTTGGATCCAGTGATGTAAGGAACCTGAGATTCCAAAGTAGTTAAGTTTTTTAAGTAAACTAAGGTGGTGAACTTTGTCAAATGCTTTTGAGAAGTCTAGTAATATTGTATCTATTTGATCATTTTTGTCCAAGCCTTTTGATAGTTCATCTATTAAACCTATTAATTGTGTTTCACATGATCTGTTTTTTCTAAAGCCGTGTTGATGTGGGCATAGGGCATTATATTTGTCAAGGTGGTTAACTATTCTACTATATATTATGTGTTCTAGTAATTTACAGGTGATACTAGTAAGTGATACAGGCCTGTAATTACCAGGGTCTGATTTATCCCCTTTCTTAAAGAGTGGACTTACATTAGCTAATTTCCAATCCTGGGGCACTTTACCCTGGTTTAGAGAGGCTTGAAAGAGAACTACAAGGATTGGGGACAGTTCATTGCTTAGTTCTTTTAATAATCTTGCAGGCAAATCATCTGGGCCAGTAGCTTTGTTTATTTTTAAGTTTTTTAGGAGTGAATGTATACCTATCTCATCTACAGTTATGTTACCTATTTCCTCCATTTTATTTAAATTTATTAAAACTTCCTTGTCGCCTGAGGCAGAAAAAGATGATGCAATATATACTGCTACAAAGCTTGATAGTTTTGTTTTTGTATTTCTTTAAACAGGGTAACATTTGAAAAATAACAAAAATAAAAAGATCGCCCGCTGCATTGTCTTTGCAGCCCTTAACCCAACCATTGTGGAAACTGCGTTGTCTGATTTTTCCCAAACGAAACCAAGTAATTGCCTCGATTGATTCCTTTCTATCATGCAGCCATATTCAACGTGCTCACGCCCGTAATGATGTTCTCCGATTTTATCGTCATTTCAGGCATTTTGTAATTTGTTTACCGCATTTTATCTACACCGTTATGTCGTTATTAGAGCATTAATTTGGGGAGCTTTTTATTGGCCCACCAGCTGCACGCTCAGACAATTTTCGCCCTAAAATAAATGCTTCTTCTTTCATTCTATTTAATGTATTAATGGCGCATTATTAAATTTACAAGCTTCCAAGTGAGTGGAATCAACAACAAAAAGAAAGATTACTCCAGAGTTTTTAAGGTCTTCCTTAAGGTCCGATTTTATATCCGGAATCGAGAGCCCTCGCGAATAGCCCCCGTCAGTTTCCCATGAGTTCAATTAACGTCAAGTTGGGGCAAACGCTCCACCCGAGCTATAGATCTAGGCTCACATGTTACTGGGAAATGTAGCAGAAAACTTTAGGGCGGCAAAATCGCCGCTTACCATGAAAGAAAACTGGTCGTTGGTTTGGGGTTGTCAGGGGGGGGGCGTAACCCAAATCTGATACTGTTTCGCCGGCAGTGGATAACCCCATCTTCCTAATCGAGCTGGTCAAACCAATGGTGTTCTTTAACCTGTAGGTGCGTTTTTAAGGGATTAGCCTCGCGGTTCTAATTCAACAGGCACGCTCGATGATACCTACAAAGAAAACAGTTTACTTTTACCAGCCCAGGGACTTTAATTTTAATCGAATTTACTGAGTGCTCTTTTTTTTTGCTCGTCTCGACGAGAATTGCAATTCTCTTCTTTCGTGTCACGGACAAATGTTACCGAAATGCTACCCAAAAATCCAAAATTCAGATGCCAGCAAGGTTCCCCTTAAGCTGCGCTGCCTCGCAGATATCTTACCGACTCCACGCAGCAGTTTCGACTTACCGCGCAGCAAATTTTGTAAAATATAGCACACAAAATTGCTGCTGTACAACTTTCCGCACGAGTTTTTGTACTTTACACACGGACTAAGAAACCTTAGAGGGAACATTGGTATGCCATGCTATTTTTTTTTAAACGACCGTAACATTCCGCTACTTCAGTCACTGCACTGGCTCGCTACAGGCAAACCGCCTATTCTGTCTCCATGTCTTATTCTCCCGCCCTTCCTATCTCATCGAAATTCTCTCTCTCTCTCTCTCTCTCTCTCACTCTCTCTCTCTCACACACACACACACACACACACACACACACACACACACACACACACACACACACACACACACACACACTTTATTCACCCTCTCAACTCCGCTATTCTGCCGACACACATTCTTCTGTTCCAAAGACACGCACAAAAACATTCGAGTGAATAATCGTACTCTTGGTAATCCATAACAATGGAATTCTGTCCCGTTCCGATTTCCTGACATAGCATTTATTTCTGGCCTTCACAACTACACTCAAGACACATCTTTTCAAACTACACTCAAGACACATCTTTTCAAACTACACTCAAGACACATCTTTTCAAACTACACTCAAGACACATCTTTTCAAACTACACTCAAGACACATCTTTTCAAACTACACTCAAGACACATCTTTTCAAACTACAATCAAGACACATCGTTTCAAACTACACTCAAGACACATCGTTTCAAACTACACTCAAGACACATCTTTTCAAACTACACTCAAGACACATCTTTTCAAACTACACTCAAGACACATCTTTTGAAACTACACTTGCCACGAGAAATCTGACCTTTCTTATGCGTGCCACCCATATAAAATGTGTGTTATTAAAGTCTCAAATGTTTTATATTCAATTGACATTTTTCTCTACTGTGTTTTTTTAAGAGACATGTCAAACTATATTATAGTCATTAGCCATATCAAAAATAGTCATTGAATTATTGCAAGGCAGGTCTCGGAAGACAGGCTCCAGGTCGTTCTTGATCCGAGTCTTTTAAATAACACAGACTTAAAGCGAGTAGAAATCCTATATAATAAAAAAAAAGGCTATGTTCTGTGCGGTCATCGATAGCGATTGGTCCCTCGAACACATTATATGACTCCTACAGTCAATCATATTGAACACGTTTACACGACGTTCAAAACGAGTTATTTTTGGTGCAGTAATTCTTCCAAGACTTTATTTTTGAGTTATGCGCGTTGGGATTTATAGCTCTGTTTTACGAGTTATTTATTATAACTATAATGAATAGTATTTTTGACGTGATGCACATGTATGCCGGTCGAGACGGCTGTTGGAGGGGAGTTACAAACGGTGGCGGAACGTCATTGGACAGGCTTTGTTGCTCAAATTGGATATAAAACAGTTACGTGCTAGCTCCCCTTGGAGTACTAGCACGGGGAAAAAAAGAGTGAGTATAGGGTAAGACCTTGAGTTCTATATATATCTCTTTCTTAACTTGGAATACCAGGAGATGGGACTGTATTACACTTCTTTTAAAATGTTTGTCTTGTTTTGTTTTTTTCTCCTAAAACTTTCTTATTTGGAATTTCTTGTACCGGAAGCTGGGCGGCCCGATCTCCGTTTTAGGATAGCTCTGTTGCCATTGTGGCCACTTCCGGTCGGGTTGATCTCAGCTGGGCAAAGCTTGTGTCGTCATCACAGTAACTGATCGTCTGAAAGAGGGGAAGGAAGGGGGGGGGGCTTTTGTATCGCCTGGGGAAGCAGATTTATTGACGGCACCACACGTGGAATGCCTGCATTCATGACAGTAACTAGCTCCGGAAATATGAATGGAGACGTTGTTCTTGCTTTCTTATGACATAAAATTATAGTAAAAAAAATTTTTTTAGGTCGTCAACTGAATAAAAAGTAGACTGTTAGAACGTATCGAGAGCGCAGCCCACTATAACATTTTACTTAACATCAAGAGCTCCGGTGGCGGACTATGGGGCAAGTGAAGTAGCGTTCACAAGATTTTATTTTAGCCACCACTAACGAGCAAGGGATTGTGTGGCCAGCACGGTGCCCCGGGGGCCATGCCAGCACCGAGAATAGAACCCGCGCCTCTCTTCTACCTCGGTTCGGCAGTCCAATGCGCTACCGCTAGACCACCGCGGCCCACTTTATTGCAGTGTGATGAAATGACACGTTATTGTAAAGTGTGACAATGACACGTAAGTTACAAGGTGTCTAATAAATGTCGCACACTTGTCCCGTCATTCATGGAACGTGTCGTTTTTCCGCGTACATGTGCGCACAGCCGAGTGTGTTATGACCACGACGAACCTACAGGAGAGTTTTATGGCCACGACGAACCTACAGGAGAGTTTTATGGCCACGACGAACCTACAGGAGAGTTTTATGGCCACGACGAACCTACAGGGGAGTTTTATGGCCACGACGAACCTACAGGAGAGTTTTATGGCTACGACGAACCTACAGGAGAGTTTTATGGCCACGACGAACCAACAGGAGAATTTTATGGCCACGACGAACCTACAGGAGAGTTTTATGGCCACGACGAACCAACAGAAGAGTGTTATGGCGACGACGAACCTGCAGGAGAGTGTTTATGGCCACGACGAACCTACAGGAGAGTTTTATGGCCACGACGAACCAACAGAAGAGTGTTATGGCGACGACGAACCTGCAGGAGAGTGTTTATGGCCACGACGAACCTACAAGAGAGTTTTATGGCCACGACGAACCAACAGAAGAGTGTTATGGCGACGACGAACCTGCAGGAGAGTGTTTATGGCCACGACGAACCTACAGGAGAGTGTTTATGGCCACGACGAACCAACAGGAGAGTGCAAAGTTTTCATGCACCACTTTGCTCTCTTACCTCGCAGTGGTTCATCCATTCCAAATGACACCGACCACCCCAAAGAGCGCTTTCACAGATTATCGGCCCAAGAGTTCGGGAATTGGCGCGGCAGCCGTTCCGAGAATGAAAAGCGTCCCGCTGTGAATTACCGCAGGCTTATTACGGCATCACTACTTCGGCCGAGGGCGAGAGTGCTACCAACTCGTGCACAAAGTGCACCGTCGTCGGTCTCTTCTTCTCGGGTAATTTGTAGAACAGGCGCTATTTTTGGAGCTAGGGTTCAACCCCCATCTCGAAGTGGGAGGTTTATTGATGTACGACCGCCGCACAACAGAGTTGTCAGGACTTTTGGCCGAAGTAAGTCGAGCAGGCGCAAAGTCCTAGGGCTGATGACGACGGGGACGAACTTTGCCGTTGTCTCCAACAGAGCAAGGTGGTGACATTACGTTGATGTTGAAAACAGCGACTTTGTGTCCAGACTTAATGTACGGAATTTACGTAAGGACTTTTGTTAATGGAATTTGTGTAAGGAGTGTGACATGGTGGTTTAACGTAGGAGTTTTTGAAGTGGAGGCTGTGGCGTGGTGTTAAGGGCGTAGAGTTTTTGGGGTGGAGGCTGTGGTGTGGTGGTAAGGACGTAGGAGTTTTTGGGGTGGTGGCTGTGGCGTGGTGGTAAGGACGTAGGAGTTTTTGGGGTGGAGGCTGTGGCGTGGTGATAAGGACTTAGTTTTCGGAGTGGAAGCTGTGGCGTGGTGGTACTGACGTATATGTTTGAGTCGAGATTCGATTTCTGATAAAGTGATTAGAGATGTTATAGTTTCTAAATGAAGACAACACGTCTGGTTGCCGCGGCAATAAATTTTGTGCGAGTTTCCTTATTTATTTTAACTTAAAATCTCGCACTTTTACACGCTAAAAGTATATTTGGGTGCTTAGATTTCAGTTCCCGCCTGCAAAATATTAAAGTTAAATCGGGATTTTTGTTTTATTGACTCACAACTCCAACTGCGATTTGAGTCAACGTGACGTCAATTGAAAGAGGTTAATTGGCCGATGTCTTTGCTCATGAACTCCATACACCTGGACGCCGAGTGGGTGAGTGTCAACATCTCTCGGCAATCATAACAGTACGTCAAACCGCAGGCCGCAACTGCGTTGATTTTTCGACAACCGGGGAAATCCGCAGATGAAAATAGCTAAACATAACATCCCGCTAATGAAATCTTTTAACAACTACACGTAATTCAACGCGGTTTAAAGCGGGGGTCTTCCTGAGTTTTGACAAGATGTTCTGTAACTGTGGAACCACCATCCCCCTTTAGTCTTTAAAAGATATCAACATTACTTACTGAAACCCCATTAAACCCGCAGAGAGCGTTCTACCCCCCTCCCAACCCCCCCCCCTCTCTCACAAGCTTGTCATAACAAAACGATGCGAATGTAAAGCTGTGATTACCTCCCATTAAAGCGGTTCTTTTGTTTAATCTTAATTAGATTTACGCTCTTTCACATCCAGGTGTTCATACATGCATGTATGCTAACAAAGAGGTTTTATGTTAACACACAGTGTGAAGGTGGAGTTTATGTGGTTTTTACCGGGTATTAATTATTCTCTATTAATTTTAATTAGCGTTGGAATCTGCCTCCACTGGTTGTTTTTTGTTTTTGTTTTGTTTTTTTGTTTTTGTTTTTGTTTTTTTATATCTAGAACAATGATAAATATTGGAGGACATCAGCTCCTTACACTTCATACTTCATGGGCGTCACTGCCTGTTGTAACCGCTAAATAGAGGGTGCGATGCTCACATATTTAAGTCATTGTTCTTCCAGACGATTGGTGCTGACCAGACACGGCCCGGTTGACCAAATTGAATTGGTTGACCAGACACGACCCGGTTGACCAAATTGGATTGGTTGACCAGACACGGCCCGGGTGACCAGACACGGCCCGACTGACCAGACATGACCCGGTTGACAGGGCATTGCCCGGTTGAGTAGACAAGTCCCGGTTAACAGACATGGCCCGGCTGATTGGCTTGCCAAATGTGGCCTAAACGGACAGGAACAGAACTTCACAATTCAAAGTAATATCTACCTGCGTCTTAAAAAGAGAATTAACGATACTTTCCAATTTAAATTTAAAGCATGCAAGTACGAAGTGTGAATGGTGTTTTTTTTTAAACTTTTATGTAAGAGGCAATGAAGTTGGCTGAGATTTTGACATTTCAATTGTTGTTACTTAGGTTTGTATTGATGAATTTTTAAAATTAAGCAGCAGGCGAGGATCTGATTTGGACAATACGCGGACAATGTCGAACGCTATAAAACCATATGTAACACTCCTGGTCTCAACAATGCATTGGAAACAAGTCTTCCATGAACGTAGTGGCTAAGGAAGGGGGTGCAGAACCGGCAGTTCACCCGGTCAGAACCTTTAGTTCTATCTATCAGGTGCCGTGCCCAGAGGCGTAGGCGGTCATGCCTCTCCGCAGCTCTCTGTCTTTGGTCGTGTCAATCAACTCCGCTGGTGATCGCGCCCCATGCCGTCTAGACAGCCCCATCCTTTCGTTCACTTTATAGAAAATGGGGATGTATAATTCTTGACACACCCTAGGCAGCACAAATATTAGCACAATTGACTAAACCAGGGGTCTCCAGACTACGGCCCGCGGACCAGATGCGGCCCGCGAGGCCCGCTAATCCGGCCCCTGGAGTTCTTTTAATCTCCAAAAAAAGATACTATTTTACCTATAGTTTACCACAAAATTGTGTGTAGTTGGCCCCCAAACTGCTGATTGACAGTTAATGTGGCCCTCTGGCAGAAAAGTTTGGAGACCCCTGGACTAAACAAACGACTGCTGCAAGGCTAACTCTGTCGCACTAAAAAAAATATTGAGGCCCAAAGGAAATTACAATATCTTCTCACAGATTGGTCGAACAAACCTATCTGTGTAGTCACCAAAACACTTACACTCAGTGGCCATCTTTAACACATATCTGTGTTTAGGCACTAAAACACATAGCTTTAGTGGCCATTTAACACACACATCTGTGTATAGTCACTAAAACACATAGCTTCAGTGGTCATCTAACACACACATGTGTGCAGTCACCAAAACACATAGCTTCAGTGGCCATCTAACACACACACACACACACATCTGTGTATTCACTAAAACACATAGCTTCAGTGGCCATCTGACACACGCATCTGTGTAGTCACTATAATACATATACTCACTGGCCATCTGACACACACATATGTGTAGTCACTATAATACATATACTCAGTGGCCATCTAACACAGATCTGCGTAGCCATAAAAACACATAGCTTCAGTGGCAATCTAACACAAATCCTTCATGTTGTAACTATTACATGGTTATTCATTACAACGCATTGACTTACAGCAAAACAACTTGTTCTATATTAAGTATTAATTTACATGAAAAGACGTAATGCAGTCACTTCCTGGTTCACTAACTCAACGCATTGATCAACTATAAAATATATGGCCAGTGGCTTTTTCGTATCAGCCTTAACGAAGTTAGTGCATTGTAGAAGTAATGAAGTTGTTATGGAGACGTGGTGATACTGAGATGGAGATTGGGGGTGGTGAAATAAAAGGCGATATTAGGGAGGTGGTGACAGGAGGGCGGTGATGGAGAGATGGTAGAGTGAGAGGTGTTGACTTTGAGGTAGTTGTAGGAGGTATTGACAGGGAGGTAGTAGTGAGGTATTGACATGGATGTATTAATTGGGAGTTATTGACAGGGAGGTAGTGTTAGGGAGGTATTGACAGGTAGATTGTAGCAGTGAGGTATTGACAGATACGTGGTAGCAGTGAGGTACTGACATATAGGTGGTAGCAGTGATGTAATGACAGATGGGTAGTGGCTGTGGGGTATGGTCAGACAGGCAGTCTGGAGATATTGACAAGCAGGCGGTCTGGAGATAGACAGGCAGGCGGTAGAGAGATATTGACAGGCAGGCGGTAGGGAGATATTGACAGGCAGGCGGTGGGTGATGTTGACAGGCAGGCGGTGGGGGATGTTGACAGGCAGGCGGTGGGGGATGTTGACAGGCAGGCGGTAGAGAGATGTTGACAGGCAGGCGGTAGTGAGATATTGACAGGGAGGCGGTGGGGGGTGTTGACAGGCAGGCGGTAGAGAGATATTGACAGGCAAGCGGTAGGGTGATATTGACAGGCAGGCGGTGGGGGATGTTGACAGGCAGGCGGTAGAGATATATTGACAGGCAGGCGGTAGGGAGATATTGACAGGCAGGCGGTAGGAAGATATTGACAGGCGGGCGGTAGGGAGATATTGACAGGCAGGTAGCAGGGAAATATTGACAGCCGGGCGGTAGGGAGATGTTGACATGGATGTGGTAACAAAGAGTTGTTTATGTTGTGATGTAGAGGGTGGCAGTCTCGTATGGGAGGTTAGAGGTCAACCAACACGCCGTACGTCATAGCCCGAGTCTTGAAAAATCATCAGAAACGTATTTCTTGGATCCCCCCGGGGACCTGGGCTCGGAGATCGGGGATTGGAAGGTCGCTGTCCCAAATGATGCACGGGACTGGGGGTGGGGGTGAGGGTGTATTTGATGAGTTGTGTGTGGGTGCTTGTCATGATTTGTGTGATGTGAACAAGAGAGTTAACGCTTTATTAATTAACCAGCAACAGAGCCCGTCCAAGGACGTTCCGCCACCGTTTGGTAGCATGTTGTTGCAACTCCCCCCCCCAAACAGCCGTCTCGACCGGCATACATGTGCATCACATCAAAAATACTATTCATCATAGTTAACATAAATAACTCGTAAAAACAAAGTTTTTGACTATAAATCCCAACGCGCATAACTCAAAATAAAGTCTTGGAAGAAATACTGCACAAAAATAACTCGTTTTGAACGTCCGCGTAAACGTGTTCAATCAATATGATTGGCTGTAGGAGTCATATGTGTTTGAGGGGCCAATCGCTATAGAAAAAATACTATAAATGACCAGACAGAACATTGCCTTTTATTATGTAAGGATACGCAGTTTATTAATAAAAGTCTAGCACACAAGTAATCTAAAGCTTTCACAACATGCACACACTATCATGGACAAACTAATCAAGAGAAGAAAAGAAAAACATAACGTTAGTAAATTTTACTGTTAAATATGTCTATGTAGGGCATGAATAGATGGTGTAATATAAAACTGGTCAACACTAGTAGTTGTCAGTAATGATGGAATACTCCTTTAACACTCATGGTGGGCTTGCGTGTGCAAAAAAAAAGGGGGGGGGGTGAAACTACGAACTGTGTGTGTGTGTGACGACGGTGTCGACGACCGACACGCGCGCACACGCGCACACATGCGCGCTCACACACACACACACACAGACATACACACACACACACACACACACACCGAAGCCAAACACGTGTTTGAGTAATTCATTCTACGTAAATTGAAACTTACTTACTCATCAAATTTCAGTTGTTGTTTTCTTAAGTAGCGTTAGAAATACGTTTACTGGTGGGGCGTTAAGCAGTGGGGGCAATATGACCATCAATCAATCAATAATACGTTATACCAACAGGAAACTATTGCCTTGGCCACCGTCTTATCTCTCACCGGAAGAATCTCGTAATGCAGAATAACTGGAAACCTATTGATCCACATAAATGGTGTTTCTTTATATTTATTGAATAGCATACATTCAATGTCAGGACACATACAAAGACACATTTGAACCGAGGCTTAGCCAGGAGAGCCATCTGAATAGAAGACACACACACACACACACATATATATATATATATATATATATATATATATATATATATATATATATTTATATATATATTTATACATACATATAAACTATATATTATTTTTTTGAATAAATTGGAAAGTCGTGCATGTACTGAAAGACGAATAGATGTTGAAATGATGTTTGTTACATATATACATGTATCGCATTTATAAAACATAATTTCGTTGTTTCTTTTTTAATTAACGGCATATCTTTGGTTTGAGTTTTTTTCGATGTCTTTCATTTTTATAATTGGTGAAAACTTCAAAAATTAACATCGGCAACGCGCCTCACTATTCACATTTCATGGGGTACCGCTGCCATGTAGAAGGTGTCAATCTGCATTTCCATGAACATTGTGGAACCCATACCCATTTCATGGGAACCGCTGTCACGGAGTAAGTGACGATCTGCATATCCATGAACAACGTGGACCCACTCAAAACGCTCTGTTATAGATCAAAACATGTGGCCATTGATTGTCCTGCCTCAAACTAAGCCAGGGAGCCAAAGACAACGTCAGCCGACCTCACAACACATAAATATTTAACAGGCTCAAATTGACCAGTTTGATGACTCGAGCCCCGGCACGGGATCTGCGCGAGGGACAACACCAAATGATCCACAGACCCGGAAGACGTCCGTTCTGTAGATTGTCCCCGTGGTCATTATCAGATGAGGAAAACAAGACCAGCGACCACACACGTCAGTTGCGGTTGTTTGGATGGCCGGCACGGGGATGACGTATGTGTGGCCGGCGCCGGCTGTTAGCTTCCGACAGATAGTCTTCATAAACAGACCATCGCGCGGAAGAAACGGTGGGCCGCAACGCCCCGAAACCTCCAGATGACCGTGTTTATGGGTAGCCGGCTCCGCAAACATCGTGGGTAACAGACTATAAATGTTTGGGACCCCCCCCCCACATATACACACACACACCGGGCGCCATTTATGAGGATTTTTAAATCCCTTATATTAACTTCGCGGCCGTCTCTCTCTCTCTCTCTCTCTCTCTCTCTCTGTCTTGGGCTCGGCGGGCGGAAAAACAGAAGTCAAAAATGACCCACTTCCCATGATCCGATCGAACTGAAATTTGGCACATGGACCCGTCTGACCTAACAATGCATCGTATCAAAATTTCAGATCGATCGAACGTACCGTAATTAAATTAATGTATTTTTAGTTTATCCTTATATGAGGTATGTAATTTAAATTCACGGTTTGTTATTGTTTTTGTCCCACGTGAAATTTTGAGCAGACGCATTGAGGCGACCCAACGAAGCGACGGGCGCTTTTGTTTACATTTTACGTGTCACTCTGAGCTCGGTCAAGCGAATCGGTGACCAGACTTTTCCCCTCTCCCCCCCCCACCCACCCCCCCACCCCCCACTAGGGTTATGATGCAAAGTTGAGTTAAGACAGATTCAGTCTGTAAATGTTTGAAAATAATCAATACTGTTAGTTATGTCTCATATATAAGGGATTTATAGTCAAAAACTTTGTTTTACGGGTTTGTTTTTTAAATTCCTTATATTAACTTCACCGTCTTGTCTCTCTTTCTGTCTCTCTTTCTGTACCGCGGAAAATCAAAAGTAAATAAAACAAACCCGTAAAAACAAAGTTTTTATATCCATAAACAGTAGACATATTCTGCATTATTAAAGCACCATAGATGTTTTGTCTTGTGCAATGTTTTCTCTTATCTAACCAAACTGAAACACTTCCTCCCCTTTTTACTCAGCAGCCCAACCAAACCAAAGCCGAACAACTCATTCTATTGATCAGTGGAATCGGTGAATCAACTTCAAGAAGCGGCTGAGTGTCTTCATATACATCTATATCTAGTATTAGACTAATGTTAGAGTTAGAGGGTTCAAATCAGGGTTGGCAAAAGTTTAGATAAACGACCACTTTGAGAAGCCACTCAAGCTACAGAGGAGATCACTAAGCTCCAGAGCTCACCAGCTGCAACATTATCTTTTAATGTTATTTCATGGCCCACATTTTTGTATCAGTGTTTACCAAAGCTCTTATAAGTATTTTTTGTTTAACGTTGACTGTTAACAAAACATAGGCCAGAAAAGACACTTTAGTTGCGCTGTGTCCATGCCATGTGTCCTGAGTGACATGTGTGGTGTGTGGTATGTCCTGCCATCTGTGTATTGTATGTGGTGTGTCTTGTGTGCCACGTGTCATGTTTGTCGTGTCCTGTGAGCCACGTGCCCCGTGTACCACACGTGTGTCTTGTGCACCATGTGTCCTGTGTGTCTTGTGTTATTGGATCCTTGTAACATGTGTACTGTGTTTCGTGTGTCATGTTCCGTGTGCCTTGTGCTCTATTGTCCATTAGTCCTGTGTTTCGTGTGTCACGTGTGTAGTGTTCCGTGTGTCTTGTGTATAGTGTTCCGTGTGTCTTGTATTCTAGTGTCCCTTTGTCCTGTATGTTGTGTCATGTGTTCCGTGTGTCCCTACGGTTGTCTACCGTGTAGGCTGTGTGTCATGCGTGTCCGACCGAGTCTGTAAAGCCCGACGTTAACCCTTGTCCCAAGTGGACATTATTGATTACCAGGCTTGCCCTCCCCCTTGCATTTTTCCTAGCAGCGCCAATGTTGTATTTTGTGTACAACAAGATACATGTGTAAGAAGTGTCTACGGAATTAATTAACCTACTCATACATAAAACTAAATCTATGGGCGTGGACTATTTATTTCAAAATCAACTTGAAGTAAAATACAAAGCAATAAAACAAAATACAATGTAATGGTTAGCGTCACAAATACAATGTTAGCTATTGTGAGTTGTTCTGAGAAAGCATCTCTCTCATTTCCAGTGAGTTTTGATCTGGGATGGCACATTCGCCATCGCCATTGAATGTTGCTGAAACTTTTCCTGTCAGATATCATCACAGGTCACAGGGTGTCCTTTGACTTTTTGTTTCCCTTTTCCTCCGATTCCCTCCCCTATATTTTCTCTTGACGTCATCGTGTTTTGCCCACTGCGAAAACCAGCTAATCAGTTGTCTGTCGTGCATGACAATAAAACAACATTCTCTCACACTAAGTACATTCCTTTTAACCCGGCGTTAGCGGCATTTCACCTCATTAGAACAATTCATCTTAACAGTTATTCGCATCGCGCTTCCTTCGTATCTCAGCGTGAGCCACACCGACATTTCACAGCAATCGTGCGCTCTCAATAAGAGGTTAACACGGTTTTACTCGTCTCGGGAATACACTGCCTAATAGATACGGTTAGTGTTGTGTTGGGACGGTCCTTGCCTAATAGTACTTTGGATTATTGCCTAATAGATACGGTTAGTGTTGTGTTTGGACGGTCCTTGCCTAATAGTACTTTGGATTATTTCCTAATAGATACGGTTAGTGTTGTGTTGGGACGGTCCTTGCCTAATAGTACTTTGGATTATTGCCTAATAGATACGGTTAGTGTTGTGTTGAGGCGGTCCTTGCCTAATAGTACTTTGGATTATTTCCTAATAGATACGGTTAGAGTTGTGTTGGGACGGTCCTTGCCTAATAGTACTTTGGATTATTTCCTAATAGATACGGTTAGAGTTGTGTTGGGACGGTCCTTGCCTAATAGTACTTTGGATTATTTCCTAATAGATACGGTTAGAGTTGTGTTGGGACGGTCCTTGCCTAATAGTACTTTGGATTATTTCCTAATAGATACGGTTAGAGTTGTGTTGGGACTGTCCTTGCCTAATAGTACTTTGGATTATTTCCTAATAGATACGGTTAGAGTTGTGTTGGGACGGTCCTTGCCTAATAGTACTTTGGATTATTGCCTAATAGATACGGTTAGAGTTGTGTTGGGACGGTCCTTGCCTAATAGTACTTTGGATTATTGCCTAATAGATACGGTTAGAGTTGTGTTGGGACGGTCCTTGCCTAATAGCACTTTGGATTATTTCCTAATAGATACGGTTAGTGTTGTGTTGGGACGGTCCTTGCCTAATAGTACTTTGGATTATTTCCTAATAGATACGGTTAGTGTTGTGTTGAGGCGGTCCTTGCCTAATAGTACTTTGGATTATTGCCTAATAGATACGGTTAGTGTTGTGTTGAGACGGTCCTTGCCTTCTTTGGATACACTGCCTTACACATGCGATTAGTTTTTGTTACAGTCACCACAGTGTCCCAGGAAATTATCTTGTTTGAAAGGTAATCCGCTAAACGGCCACTTAAGAATTTTTTTATTTTAAAATGATTTGCCACCAGACGACAAATTTTCCTCAAAAAATTGTAAGTCGTGCAAATGATTAAACAATAAAAACCTACTCTACCATTGCATTGAATGGTCGTCAGTCTTTAAAATTGTCCAGAATATAATAGTAATGTTAAGCATTCAACGAAGCTTTTTGCGGAAGCTGGCGCTAAACTGAATAACTTTTAGATGTTGTATTTGAGTTTCATGCTGTAATCTCGGCAGATTTGTGTGACATTTGGAGGAAGGATGTTCCGACATATGTTATTCCGGGATCTATTACAGCAGTTGGAACGGCGCCAGGCCTACAAAGCACGCACAGCGGTTCATGGGGTGAAACAAACAAGCGATGATTTTGACATGACCTTAAAACTTAAGACCCCTCCCCCTTAAAAAAAAATTGACCCCCACCCCCCCACGGCAACCACTTCTTTGGGGAATACGAAGGCGTCCTAGCGGCCCCCACCCCAACCCCATTGGGTTGTAAACTATGTCCTCCTATCCTCCCAGGGTTAGGGGACTGGGCAGGGACCGGTCTATGATGCCATTGTGAGTAAGACAGATTCATGGGCAGCCTGAGGAAGGCGCGTAAACCTTCCCCTCAGCTGACAGCAGCCGATCGTGAGTCCAGTAAGACGACGACATGTTCGTGGGACGTAGAGGAGTCAGAAGGGGGGGGGGACAAGAGCAACCAGGGCTTATTTATTATTAACACAGTTTTCAAGAAATGTCAAGGTCTCTCTCTCTCTCTCGCTAGAGAAAATTTCTGACGGACTCAAGCTTCCAGAGGAAATGAGGATTAAGTGCCCTCCCCCACCCCAGCTTCACTTTTCCAAACCGTTGTAATTTAGATGAAAAAGAGTTGGCAAAATGCTGGGCTGTTTAAGTCCCGGAGTGAGAGTGACGTTTCGTGTAGAGCCCTAAAAGCCATTTAGATACAAGTCTAACTATTTCCTGTTCTTATAATGACTATTGGAAGAATTGATGGGTGGGGACGGGGTCATGGGGTCAAACCTGGACAAGATCATCTTGACCTTTAGTAAGCCGGTATTCTGTCGTGCGCTGTCCACCGTACAGCGCAGACTGTTCATGTATTCATTAGTGAAGAGATTCAACGTTGACTTCCTCCAAAGTATGACACCCAATGTCGCCACCCGAGAACCCAAAAGGAATCAATGGAGACCAATCATTAAAACGCCACACTCCCGCGGTTGTAGTCGCGGTAAACAACAGCGGCGAACGCAAAAGACAAGACGGTGACAGAAACGACCCATCAACGATGCATTCAGCTACAGGATATGAATACGACCGCAAGCGAATATCCCCCTAAGTAGTAGCAGTAGTGACAGCTGTAGTCAATACCAGCATGACTTATAGGCGCTGGCGTAGTGGAGAGGCCGGCCGCCTTCCTGGAGACTTTTTGTATGTGCTGTGGATTGGGGAGATCCTACTCTGAATATCTACTTCATTAAACCATGTACGGTTTAATGCTGATGTGTTGTAGTACGTTGGTTTCGAGATTTTCGTGAGTAAAGGGCGTTTAAGTAATGAAGCACTCGTCACAGAGATACTTAAAAAGTCATTTTAATATTTTGGAAATGTCTGATTCTCTCATTATAATTTCAGAAATAGGTTCCAGTGTTTGTAACACAATTATATATTTTCAGTAAGCCTCGACTATATTGATATATCTTTATATCATATATAATGATATGTATAACAGTGTTACATATGCGGGAAAACAATGAAAATACTAGTTTAAAAACTCATTTTTTTAAAAGTCACTTTTGTATGGCTACTAATTGATACTACGGTTTATAGAACATTTAAATGCATATGCATTGGTGACAAAGTGAAGATATCTGATATTAAAGGTCAAAATTCATTAGTTACAATTAATAACACAGTTAAATAAATAATTCAAAATTATTTTTATAATTCATGGTCTAATAAAAATTTAAAAAATGTATTCGCTTTTCTCCCTTCAAACGTTTCTTTTCTCTCCCTTGATAATTATTTCTTTTAATAAAAACGCTTCATTATTTAAATGGTCGGTACAATCTCGTGTGAGTCTGCATAAAATATTGAGCTGTATTGTATGCATCAACAAAGGATGTCAAGGGGTGATACTGCCATTGTTTGCCCCGTGGTCTGGAAACAATACAAGGCTAGTGGAGCCCAAAAGCAGCAGTGTTGATCCTGGGACCACTGTGATGCGGGTACCGTGGTAATGGGCCGCAAACATAGCCGCCGTGCGCCAACAGCTGGTTGTGTTTGTGGTGTTGGGGACTTTGTTTGTGGAAGTGCCGCTGCGGGGGGGGGGTCGGTAACTAGGGTACCAGAGTCAGGTGTTGAAAAGGGGTTTGGGTTCTTATCACAATATGAAATACCCGGGATTAGAGGATGGGGGAGAGTCACTGACTGTTGTATAGAACAATGGTTCCCAAAGTCTGGTGCGCGTACCCCTGTGGGTGGGGAATGGTTGAAAGGGGGTTACGCGCTTCAGCGGGATTCTGCTTTATATGCAATTGATGGGTACTCAGTGTTACGAAAATTATAAACAGGGGTACACAGATGTCAAAAGTTTGGGAAGCACTGGAATAGGTGAGTGAAATGCGCGTTAAGGAAGGGGGCTGTAAACATGGAGTAACATTAAGAAATACGGTGGAGAAAGTGTGAGACTGGCTAGAGACAGGCGGTGCAAGTATTAGCCCATGCCGCAACACGCAGTAAGGGGTCAGTGCAAGATGTGGAGCTGGTTAGGAAATCTGGAACGGTCAGCAGGCCGAGGTGGAACTAGTTCGGTTAATTAAAGAGCGTGCTTTAACAGAAAGAAAGGCGACAAAAGGAAAAGGGGGGGGGGAGGAAAGAGACAGACAGACGTACACACACGCACAGACAGACAGACAGACAGAGGGAGAGGGAGAGAGAGAGAGAGAGAGAAATGAAGAAAGAAAGCAAGCAAGAAAGAAAGAAATGGGAAATAAGAAAAAGGAAAGGAAATAAAGAATTGGGAAAAAAAGAAATTGAAAGACAGAAAGGAAACAAATATTATTATTTTTTAAAGACAGAAAAAGGAAAGGAAACAAAGATTGATTTATTTTAAGACAGAAAATGAAAGGAAACAAAGATCTAAGAAAGAAAAGAAAAGAAAGAGATAAAGAACCAATAGGACAGCCAACCTACGCATACTCTGTGAACTACTAAACGACTATGGGGTTCACAGACAGAACAAACAAATTAAATTGATAGCGAGCTCTTTTGAAATGAGGTACTTTAGGTCCACGGATTGCCGCTGACTTCGGTGAGACTATCAAAGTAATAGTTATTACTTTTTTTAAATATTTGAGTTGCAAAGACAGATTTTGACTTTCAAGCATGCACATGAAATAGGTTGGTGGTTTTTTTTAATTACACGTAATCTTTGCAGTATTGACAAAAGCCAAATTGTTTTATTGGATCAAACAAGACAAATGTAACACCCACATATTTCCTCATTGAAGCGGTCACGGTCACCCTCGGTAATGTAAGCGCGATGAGCTGAGAACTTGAACGAAATGAACAAACGCATCCATCCAATCACAGGCGACATCTGCCAGCAGGAAGAAGGGGTTTTAATAGGGCTGTTAACGATTAATTTACATTTGATAGTTAACTTATAACAATTAATCGTTAATTTCGATTAAAGCCAAAAATTTAAATACATGATGTCCTAAGTTACACTTAGTAAACGTTCTTGTTGAAAATCTAAATAACACTGGAATCTATATATATATAATTCTCTTCGTGGTCGGAGCCTGCGAGACAAGCTGCAAGTATGTTCAAGAGATGCTAATTTTAGAAAGCAGCGCATCAAATTACTCCACCAATGCATCAAAAGGTGTGCAAATTAAATATGCGCTGTAAAAAATAAATATATGACGTCATTGTTTTCGCTGATATTTTAATTTTGTAAAAAGGGAACAATGTAAAAAGTTATAAAATACTTTGTGTACATTTCAGAAAGTTTAATATTTCGTATTGATCAAACAAGGACAAGTTAGTTGGGATTTTGAAAAAGATGGGCGCCGTAGGCGCCCTAAAAAGGTGCATTTCTTCAAAATAAATAGATTTCAGCTGAACACTTCCGTCATTTTTTACGGGTGATACGCCGCGGGTCTCTCCAGAGTTCCTTCTTTTCATTCACTCACAAATTTCACAATAAATGGGTATATTTGTTAGGCGAAGTGTTAGAACCACGGTAGGCAAACTTTACCAACGTTTGAACTTTCCCGTCAGTCAATAGTTTAAAACCAAAATGTTCGTGTAATCGTTAGGAAATTTATTATTTATCGGCCGTTATTTTTTTTTACTTTTTGACTTCCAATAATTTGTAAGTGATGGGTCGATTAATAGTTAAAAAATAATTTAATCCTTAAAAAATGTTAATGATTAATCGAGAAATTTATCGTTAATTTCCGCAGCACTAGTTTTTTTTTAAAATTGAAACCTTTTACCTCAGTGAGGATCTTCCTATTGTCCCGTGACGAAAGGCATTTCTTTTTAAACGGCAGTTGAATAATTCAGAGTGATGAAGAGAGGACCAGATGGTCTTTAAAAATTTAATTAAAAAAAAGGGGGGGGGGAAGAAAACAAAATCTTGACAAAGTCGACAGGGCAAACTGGTGGAGGTGAATTGGGGGGGGGGCGTGGCGTATCCCAAATGAACTCACTAATACAAAACACTCTAAGCTCGTTCGAAAATCGTTGGAGGGTTAATTTACTGGAGTGTCACTTTGTTGACACTTATCTGACATGTCGGTGAGACTAATGCCAGTGCTGATGTCAGACGATTCCCGAGAATGACATGTGGAGATGACACCGTCACTTTGTGAAAAGTGTGGCAGGCGAGAACGTGAGCCGGGCGAGACGTTTGGATTCTGCTCAGCGGTAGATGATCGGGCGTCTGGCGTGGGGCGCCACCGTCTCTGAAACAACGCCCTTACAAGAAAGTAAACGCCCACTGTTGTTCCCTTTTATCTCTACGCGGGGCGCATTATCAGTTATTGGGCGTCCAAAGAGTGGCGCTGCTTTCTTTGATGCAAAGCCCTCACATATAGCAGTGCAACTCAAAGCGGTGGTGCGCGGACAGGGGCCGGTCCGTGGGCACCGCCGGTCCGTGGGCCAACCGCCGCCGGTCCGCAGACGTTATCAAGAAAGGTCAGAAAAATATAATTTTTCATTAATATTAACCCTAAAGAATATGTTAATTTTGTGGCAACAATCGCGTAAAATGAAACAAAATAAAATTACTTACTTTCGCTACATCGTCAGTACAGATAAAATAGTGCACCGGACCCTGGAGTAATGGAAAAAGTCCTGCCGGTCCACCATACTAAAAAGTTTGAGAAGCACTGATATATATCATTGGGCGTTTTTTTTAAATCTAAAACGGCCCGCCATAGACAGAGTTCGGCAACTATCGTATTGCACTGTCGTTTCTAAAACAAAAGCCATTGAATTTTTCTTATTCTTTTTTTTTCAAAGATCCAAAACAAGTATGGTTGATTGACCAAGATATGTAGAGGAAATTGGTTTTCTCTTCACAAAATATGTTTCAAGGTAAAGGGTGCTGCGGATCATCTATATTTTACGTCAGTATCTGTCTAGTTGAGACGTATCTGTAACGATATATTACTTTATATTTCTTTCTATGTAGGCGTTCTCACAATAATTAATCTTGTGCACAATAATTCACTGAAGAATTCGTTTATCTAAAACAACTTTAATATACATATATATTGTACACATAAGAATCATTTGAGGTAATATAACGTGGAAATCTTGAGTTATTCACTATCATGCTTCCCTGTCGGAAGTCTACACACAACTGTTCGCCCAACACTTTCAACCAATAGAAATGCTCCTTTCTTCCCGCGTCCACCATACATGTGACCTTACGTCACAAAATTATGTTAATCAGATGTGACAGTATCTATACTTTACACCAGCGTCTATCTACATGATCCGTGTCTATAATTTACGTCAGCGTCTATCTACATGAGTCGTATCTATATTTACGCCCGCATCCATCTCCATGAGTCGTATTTATATCTATGAAAGTTTTAAAAAGTATCTCTTGAACAATACCTTTTTTATATTTAATTTAAAATCCAAAGTGAGTTGTTTTTTCTTTCAAACTAAAACAACACAATATTGATTGAGAAGACAGTAATAGACTTTGCTTAAGTCAGAAGCTGATGAGCTCATAACATCGCCCGGAAATAAAATATTTTAAAAAAGCAAAAGACATCACAAGAAACTTGATGTCACAACAGCGCATCACTCATCTTTACAATCACTAATTTGTTTCCTTTCCCTCCCCCGGTGTAGTCTGTACCTCCCACTGTTCAAGATCTGGGGTGCATTAGATTCGGTGTTAGGAACGGATTATTCCAATTTTAGTTAATTCCTATTGACAAAACTGATTCTATATTTGTCTGCGCCTTATTGAGGAGGGCAGTGAGAGCGAGAGAGAGAGAGAGAGAGAGATTGGGCGGATTAACAGTAAAAAAAATTAGAGACGATATTTTCCCCAAATCATTTAGATCATATTTGGGGAGCAGGTTTTCATTCATGTAAACCCAATCCCTAATTTTAAATAGCTTTCTTTTTTTCTTTTTTACCGTTTTTTCTGTTGTTGTTTTTTTTTAGTCGGCAAACACAAAAGAATATTTTTACGGTTTCTGAACTTAAGTAAAGTCCAGACTTACAAGTACTCTGATAAACCCCGGTATCAAGATCTATTCAGCACTGACTCCGCGAACACTGAGAAACCCAGTACCAAGATCTGTTGAGTTCTTCTTCCGGGCATTTCGAGAAACCCAGTACCAAGATCTGTTGAGTTCTTCTTCCGGGCATTTTGAGAAACCCAGTACCAAGATCTGTTGAGTTCTTCTTCCGGGCATTTTGAGAAACCCAGTACCAAGATCTGTTGAGTTCTTCTTCCGAGCATTTTGAGAAACCCAGTACCAAGATCTGTTGAGTTCTTCTTCTGAGCATTTTGAGAAACCCAGTACCAAGATCTGTTGAGTTCTTCTTCCGAGCATTTTGAGAAACCCAGTACCAAGATCTGTTGAGTTCTTCTTCCAGGCATTTTGAGAAACCCATTACCAAGATCTGTTGAGTTCTTCTTCCGGGCATTTTGAGAAACCCAGTACCAAGATCTGTTGAGTTCTTCTTCCGGGCATTTTGAGAAACCCAGTACCAAGATCTGTTGAGTTCTTCTTCCGATCATTTTGAGAAACCCAGTACCAAGATCTGTTGAGTTCTTCTTCCGAGCATTTTGAGAAACCCAATACCAAGATCTGTTGAGTTCTTCTTCCGAGCATTTTGAGAAACCCAGTACCAAGATCTGTTGAGTTCTTCTTCCGAGCATTTTGAGAAACCCAGTACGAAGATCTGTTTAGTCCTTCTTCCGAGCATTTTGAGAAACCCAGTACCAAGATCTGTTTAGTTATTCTTCCGAGCATTTGGAGAAACTTACTACCAAGATCTGTTTAGTCCTTCTTCCGAGCATTTTGAGAAACCCAGTACCAAGATCTGTTTAGTTATTCTTCCGAGCATTTCGAGAAAACCAGTACCAAGATCCATCATGCGCTCTTTCAGTCTCTTTCCAAATTCATCACATTTAATTCTTTTAAATTTGTTTCATTCATTTGGTAAACCATGAACGAATCACGTTCATGTTTCTGCGGTAAGCATTTTTTTTAAATGTTTCTGTTTCATAAAGACACGCCCCACAAAATAATTACATCTGGGCCTACATAAATCGTGTCCAATAATTTGTGCTATAAGCTGCCACACTGCCGTCAAACAAATAAACCATCGACGGCAAACACAACTCGTAACTCATAATTCTTTAACATTCCGCAACACGTTGCTGGGTCATTAAAACACTTTTTCTCGCGCAATTTAAAAAAATTATAATTTAACAGACACAAAACAAAACGAACTGTCTTTTTTTCCCCCTTAGTATCTCAAAAATGATCCTGGCGAAAGGTAATAAACAAAACTCCTGAGTTGTATGGCGTTAATGAGACAGAAAAGCCGACAACATAATTGGTATTTTGATGAGCTGCACAGGTGTTCGTGATTGATGTGGGATTATAACTGAAGTGTTTTAGATACTGTAGCCCAGACTTAGTGGAGTGACGAGACATAAATTATGTCTTTGATCGCAACCCCCCCCCCTATTTCCCAATAACCCCCACACACACACACATACACACAAATAGTAAAACCTGGAACACAGCTAACCTTGGAATAGCGCTGACACTGGGTTGCACGTTAAATCACTCCGGTGGTACGATATTAACTTTTTGCTGGTTAACCGACAAAACGGTCCCGGACAAAACGGCCCGGAAAATGGCCCCGACATAACGGCCCCGACATAACGGCCCCGGTCAAAACGCCTCCTTTCAAAAAGCGAAATCCTGCCGGAGCCGGATTTGTAAAAGTGGCCGGATTCCGGATTTACCGGAGCCGAAATCCGGTACACGGTACACCCTTAAATAATTAATAATTTTGAAACGATTGTTTGTAGAAATGCTTTCCAATATTAAAAAATATAACAATAATAAATGAGTCTAAACCTCATCAGACTGTAATCAATAACAGCATGAAACGAAATCATTAAAGCTATGGTATAATTGAAGCATTCAAGAGGTTATTGAACTGGGTCTGTTATTTATAATCACCATGGTCCATGGCCAATTTTATAGATAATCGCTTTTAAAAGGTATAGTTATTCCTTGGCTGCTTTCCCAATGCCAGTTAATTTTCGAAGTTGTATTTGATTTATTTTTAACCAATCTTATTTTTTATTTTTATACTTTTCGTGAAGAATGACGTTGGCAAAATAAAATAAGTATCACACAAAGTCATCTGAGTCAATCTCTTGATCTTACCATCTCATTAGTTTGTAGTTGTTTTTTCCATTGCTATTTTTTTTAATCCCTTATATTAACTTCACCGCCATCTCTTGGGTTCGCGGTCGGTCTGTCGGTCGGGAGGGCGGAAAAACAAAAGTAAATAAAACAAACCCGTAAAAACAAAGTTTTTGACTATAAATCCCTTATATATGAGACATAACTAACAGTATTGATTATTTTCAAACGCTACAAACATTTACAGACATTGTTAGGTGACACGGATCTTTGTGCCAAATTTCAGCTCGATCGCATGACGGGAAATGGGTCAATTTTTACTTTTCTTTTTCTTCCCGCACAAGACAGAGATCACGACAGAACGACAGAGAGAGAGAGATGACGACAGAGACGGCCGTGAAGTTAATATAAGGGATTTAAAAATGACACACTTCCCGTGATGCCATCGAGCTAAAAAATTTGGCACATAGACTCGTGTCACCTAACAATGCATCGTATCAAAATTTCAGATCGATCGAACGTACGGTAATTAAATTAATGCATTTTTAGTTTATCTCTATATAACGTGTGTAATTCAATTTCACCGTTTGTTATTGTTTTTCTTCCACGTGCCAGTTCACGCGTTGACGCCACCCATCGATGTACCGGCGTGCTTTTGTTTACATGTTACGTGTCGCGCTGAGCTCGGTCCAGCGATCGGTGACCAGATCTTTCCCCTCTCCCTCCCCCCCCCCGGGTTTATACAGCAAAGGGGAGTTAAGGCAGATTTTGTAAATGTTTGTCGCGTTTGAACATGATCAATACTTTTAATTATGTCTCATATATAAGGGATTTATAGTAAAAAAAACTTTGTTTTTACGGTTTTATTTTATTAGAGTATGCAGCGCATAGGTCGGGAAGCTTTTTGTCTGAGAGAGCCGTAAACACCGAATATTTTGAAAAGTAATTATGTGAGAGCCATACATTATGTTTAAAACTAAAAATTCAAGTAAATGTGTGCGCTTTGTGTAAGTTCATCAATAAAAGTATAATACTATGTCTCTGAATTCTTTTTAATAACACCGTTATGTTGTTTTTTAATGCAATTAATATGTAGATGAAAGGAGTCTGACTAAACGTTGTTTGTTTTTGTTTTTTGTTGTTTTTTTAATAATCGAACATTTGTCTGGGAGCCAGATGCAGCCATCAATAGAGCAATTTCTGGCTCGCTAGCTATGGTTTCCCGACCCCTGATGAAGAGTGTTCATTTTTTTCAGACTTTGAGTGTCTCATATGTGAGGCATTTGGTGGCTAAATAAAATGATACGCTGCGTTTTTTAATCATTTCCTTTTTACTTAACTCGAACAAAAATACTGGGCATAAACAATATAATAGCCCAAGTCACTGGAAGGAAGGAAGGACCCGTAGCGCTATGACGTCATTTTTGAGCTTATATTTATTTTTATATATATATATATATATATATATATATATATATATATATATACACACGTACATGGCGCGCATCAGGAAGCGTGCAAATTTCTAAAAATTCTAAAATATTCCTTAAAAAATATTATGTGACATCATAGTTTCAGCTTTTATTTTAATTTTGGAAAAGAGAGCGATTTAAAAAGAGGATTTGCGGATTTATAATTATAAAATACTTTGTGTACATTTCAGGAAGTGTAATATTTCTTATTTATCAAACAAGGATAAGTTACTTGGGCTTTTTACCCCCCAAAAAGTGGGCGCCGTAGGCGCCCTAAAACCCCTAGTCCTTATATAAGAAAACAATGGCTTTTCCTCGGACACAAATAATAGGCACCCTTACATAAGAAAACTCTGGTTTTCACTGGACTCGAACAAAAATACCAGCCACTCTTATGTATAGAAAAAGCTCCGTCAGTGGCGGATCAAACCCCTCCTCCCTCCCCCCCCCCGACGTCACAGCACAGCCTCCACCGAACGCCGCACGAGGCGTTTCCCTGGGTAGACGTGAGTACATATAATTGAACTTAAGTTCGTCAGAGTTTTCCCATCGCATCATTCGTTCATGCCGCTTATTAACGACATACGTTAGCCATCATTAGGACAAAATTTCAAAATGTACGCGTTATTTCTGTGCCAATAAAATTGTACAGCTAAAAAAATAACAAAAAAATAATAATAATATTAGTTAGATAAATCCATCTCTCGTTCGCAGGAGCATTTAATGTCAGTGCTGCGTGGATGTGACTTGAACATTTCGTGACATGGTGTCATTTGGAGTAATGACCACTCTCTTTTACTCTCGAATATACTGGACGGCATCAAAGAATGGCGTCATATAACGGAAATAAGAATTCATTGTAAATTGCATTTAGTGCACGCCCTAATGTAGCACAAGGTTCGCCAAAGAGCCTCGTCTGTACATAGCACTAGTTTGGTCCTGAGCCTAAACCTTTACCAGGTATGTAACATTTGTTGTGCCCCCGAGTCGAGCCTGAAAACATAGCACTATAGTTTGGCCCCGAGCCCTTCCTTGTATATAGGCAATATAGCACTAGTCTCACCTCGAGCCTCGCCCGTATATAGCACTGGTTTTGCCCCAAGCCTTTCTCTGTATTTAGCACTAGCTTGTCCCTTTGCGTCGCCTGCCCGACTTCTCTGAGTGGATTGTACCGCCAGACAAGTAAACGTGGTCGACACACTAATTTTCCTAATGATGATACATTATGGCTCGCTTGGGCGAGACCGTGGCGTTGTCTCCATTACGAGTGAACGAGTTCTGGTTGATTGCATGTTTTATTGAAGAGTTCCAAGCAGTACAGTCAATCTGTCTAACAATTTTTTTCCGCGGGTCCATTAATTAAGTCCTAAGTCAGACTCAGCATCGGTGAAATAGTAAGAGCGTGAATAGTGACGGCTGCCAGGGTTGCCAGATTGTAATTTGGGTAAAAGGCCAAACTGACTGCCAAAAAAGGCCAAAAAAGGCCAAACTTATGTTATATGAAAAATGTCAACAAAAATGACGTCACGCACCTAGGGGGCGGGAGGGGTCACAGATTTGTGGTGATGTATGGCGAGGGGGAGGGTGCTTTTAAGAACTGTGACGTCATATTGGAAAGGGTCTAGCTTTTGATTATGTGTGACGAGAGGTGGGGGGGGGGAATACATTGAAAAATCTGCCAAAATAGCGCGACATCATTTATTAAAACTTTTTAATCTCTAACATACACGTAAGCTATTCAAACATAGAAAATAATTAATAAGGTTAATGACTTATTGGCGAATTAAAAAAAAATTGAGATAAAGATTATTTTTATATATATTTAAAATATATATAATTTTTTTTAAAGAAAAAGGCCAAAAAAAGGCCAAAAAGCCAAAAAATAATTTTAAGGCCAAACCCTCTTAAAAAAGGCCAAATTTTGAGAATTTGGCCTTAAAAAGGCCAATATGGCAACCCTGACGGCTGCAGCTTCAGTGAAAAGACACGACTAATCAACATGACCTGTAGGCCGAGAGAGCGTGGGCGTGGGTTCGGGGGCGCCCCGCCAATGAGAAAACAGAAGCTCAACTACCTAGCGACAGGAACGCTAGCGATTAATGAATTGGTCGGTGCATCAAGGTTACAGTTCCTGGACGCATCTCAACAGAGGACATCATCCACGGTGAAGGCGGGTTTCAAATTTCCCGTCCCCTGAGAAACGTATTTCAATACGAAGAGTTGGCTAGTTCCCGTGCACGAGGCCAAACAAAAATAACGAAAATAAAACAAACCCGTAAAAACAAAGTTTTTGACTATAAATCCCTTATATATGAGACATAACTAACAGTATTGATTATTTTCAAACATTTACAGACTGAATCTGTCTTAACTCAAGTTTGCTTCATAACCCCGAGGGTGAGAGGGAAAAAGTCTGGTCACCGATTCGCTTGACCGAGCTCAGCGTGACACGTAAAATGTAAACAAAAGCGCCGCGGTGCTTCGATGGGCCGCCTCAACGCGTCTACTCAAACTTTCACGTGGAAAAAAAACAATAACAAACAGTGAATTTGAATTACATACCTCATATAAGGATAAACTAAAAATGCATTAATTTAATTACGGTACGATCGATCGATCTGAAATTTTGATACGATGCATTGTTAGGTGCGTCGGGTCCGTGTGCCAAATTTCAGCTCGATCGGATCACTGGAAGTGGGTCATTTTCGACTTTTCTTTTTTCGCCCGCCCGCCCAAGACAGAGATGATGAGACGGCCGCGAAGTTAATATAAGGGATTTAATAATATAAGTACAGTGGAACCTCGGTATACGTCCTTAATCCGTTCCAGACACTTGGATGTATACCAAAAAAGGACGTAAACCAAACATACAATTACTATAAGAAATAGAGGGGAAATGATTAATCCGTTCCCATGTAAAAAAAAATCTTACTGTTATTTACATATGCAAACAATTATTGTCGTGGTTGTATAAAATAATCTGAGCACTGCTTAATATCAAAGTACATAAGTAAAAAGAACTTTGACAAAAATAATGTTCTTCTGTTTTCCTGTTTCCCAGATCAAAAGCATTATCACCTCCATTAAGAAGAGGAAATCACGATGGTACGGACACGTGACAAGAACTGGAGGTCTCGCAAAAACTATATTGCAATGCAAAGTCCAGGGAGGAAGGAAAAGAGGCAGACAAAAGTAGAGATGGGAGGACGATATCAAAGAGTGGACCGGCCTGTCATTCAGCGACTTTCAAAGGGCAGCACAGCACCGGGACAAATGGCGCGAGATAGTGAGCAGTTCGCGATGGTGCCCCAACGACCCAACGACGGGTTAAGGGATAGTTCAAGTTCAAAGATCAAAAGCAATTTTTTTAACATGTTCTACTAATGTCCCTGATCTTTGTTTTGTAATCGATTTAACCCCATTTGTCTGTTTGAAAGACTCTTTGTTTTTCACAATCATAGAAATCGTCATTCTTGGCATGCTTCAATTAACTCCCGCGACACTCACTCCAATTTCATCTTATATAACAATCTCTTTTTTTCAACTCCATGGTGATCCTAACCATTTTTTCCGGTTGCTTGGCTCCTCTCATTAACTTTCTTAGAACACATGATAAGTGAGTTTACTTTTTAAAAATTACGAGAAAAACATAAAATCTCGTGACAATTTAGCGTCATTGCGCGAATCGTTTACTTTATGGCATGGTACAATCACCTACTGACACACTTGATTGTCGCGCGGTGTGCTGTGATCACTACATGCTAGGCATGCGCCATGTGACATTTTGACTTATAGTAGCAATAGTAGCCGTCCATAAATGGCGTCACGCACCTAGGGGGAGGGGTCACACATTTGTGAAGATGTGTGGCGTAGGGGAGGCGGTGTTTTAGAACTGTGACGTCACATCAAAGCGCGCAACTTTCAAAAAAGTTCCTCTTAAATATTTGATTGCTTACAGTTTCTTTAATGAAGTTTTAAATGGCTTCTCGAGTGTTACGATATTAGAGTGCAGCCTTGCACTAAACTAGTGTTTCTCAATTATTTTCTGTCATGCTCCCCCCCCCCTAAGAAGAAAGAAAACATTTCGCCGCGACTGTAAATAGAATCATTTGTCTAAAAAAATTTATAAGTTCACCTCGGCATAACGGTCAAATGAGCCCCCTTTACGGAGCCTCGCGCCCCCTGGGGGGAGCGCCCCCTGGGGGGAGCGCCCCACTATTTAAGAAACGCTGCACTAAACTAATAATACATACTTAAATGACAATTAAGTGATTTGAAACATGCTCATTTTCAAATAGGAAATACGGTTCTTATGAGGAGGAGGGGTGAAACTTTGTGACGTCATATTTGAGGGGGGGGGCTAACTTTTCGTGACGATGTGTGACGAGGGGGGGGGATCGGCCAAAATCGCGATAAGCCATTTATGGACAACCCCATAAAAATAGGTCGTATTCCAAACAAAGGTCGTTTACCGTATACCAAGCAAAAAGTGTCGCGTCCAAACAGGACGTATACCAAGTTGGACTTACACCAAAGCAGACGTACGTGTATATCGAGGTACCACTGTATTTTCAAGGGAGAAAATAAAGAAAATACACATGAATGGAGATAAACGATAAATTTTATTATTTTTTTTTAATTAATGAATTATGACATCAATTATAATGATTTCTAATAATAATATGTTAATTTTAACAAAATAAATTTAAATTTATTTTGAGAGTATCTTTGCTCTGTTTAATTGTTCTTTGATACTGCTACTTTAAATTTTTAACTAGGATTGAAGTTTGCTCGAATCACACGTCAAATAAATATTATGTAAATTATAAAAAATAAATGAGTTTATACATTTACAAAATATAATTGAGGGCGACTAAACATTAAGAAGTCTTTTGAAATGAACAAAGCTCAATTGTATGGCGCTGGAAGCTTTCCCAATTTATTAAACAGTGAACACGACGGCGACTCCGCGTCCTCATATACACTAAATAATGAATTGACATCCTGCCAGCAAATGGGTGATCTATGGGGCCCGTGGGAAGCTAGAACACCGCTTCATTGGAAAGACACCTTCCCGGTGTCCGATAAGACAGATGAGCTGGGTCACAACCAAGACTTTAGAATGACCACGACTGTATTAGCGTGAACCACTTGTGGACACGCAGAGAGAGAGAGAGAGAAAAGAATGATGACGTAACGGCGCGGTCCGGGCGGAGTTCCAATTCAAAAAGTACCAACGACATTACTTCTATTTATCGCTTTCCCCATTTCAAATTAAGCCTCAATTTATTTTCATTTAACTTATCCCACTCCACCTCACCCCCACCCCCACCATCAAACCCTCCATCAAATCAATTTTAATAAAACTTACCATGACCTAGTGTCAAGTTAAAAGTCAACGTACCATCTTCACCCTTAGGAGTTCCGAGTGCGTCGTGGGTTGATACATTACCGCCCCGAGAGATGGAATAAATTAATGATATATATATATATATATATATATATATATATATATATATATATATATATATATATATATATATATATATATATATATATTATATATTATATATATTTTATATATATATATATATATATATATATATATAAATATATACATGTATATATATATATATACAGTGGACCCTCTCATAACGAGTAATTCGCATTACAGAAGAGAATTGAAAAAGTTGCTCCCTTAAAGAGCAAAAAATTCTCATAACCAGTGACGCAGTAAGGGGTAGTCCCTTTTTCCTGGAAATTCCTTTGTAAGCTGGCATTTCCACCCCGATGCAGTACTAAGTTTTTGTTTAGCACTCGGTCTGTTAGCGTATTGTTTTCGTGTGTGATCATTCGTTTTTAAATTTTTTGAATTCAGACAGTATTCGTAATTTTTTTATGTGCAAAGTGTAATAACCTGTGCAAAAATGTCTTCGAAAAAATAAAACACTAGAAGACAATCTTAAGAGAGAAAAAAAACTCTTAAAATTAAACATAAAATCATTTAAAAGGGAGAACAAGGTGTGAGCGTGGCTAATCAAGCACGCACTTATAATCGGCCAACATCAAAGATCTGCACAATTCTCAAGAACAAAAACAAAATGAAGGAGATGGGTGCTTCAAAGGAAGTGTCAAGAATGTCTACGAAACGGTTGCGATACATTTTCTTCAAATTTTGAAGCGTCGGCAAAAACAAATGTCTTTAGACAGTTTTCTAGTTAAAAGGATTGATTATTTGTCACATATTTTATTTACTTTTTTTTTCAAGTCTATATCGCATTCCAAGTTGTTGCACTCTTTAACAATTCATAAGTAATTTTATTTTAATAAATGTTAATAATAATTGTTGAAAAATGAGTATTTATTCAGCATGTAACGCATTATCGTATTTTACATTGATTTGCATGGGAAAATTGTTTTGTGTAACGAGTAAGACTGAGGTTCCACTATATACATTTTATATATATATATAGTGTGTGTGTGTTTTGTTTGTTTGTTTGTTTGTTTATTGTTCCAAGAGGATAAGGTTAGATTGACGACTTGCATAGATCTGGTATGCATGCAAGAAATTTCCTAAATGTAGATATCAACGGTTTGTGTTAGGCTAAGTACATGGACTTAAATGACGCCACGGCGAGCAGACTGAGTAACATAGTATGTTCGCTAACATACATGTTTGTTTTGTTAGTCATTTGCTGCCAAAAAGTGGTGAGCCAGCCAACCCTAGGTGGAAGCAGCCAAACACTGATGAACCACCCAGTCACCAAGATGCGAACTAAAACTTTTTTTTTATTTTTTTTTATTTATTTTTTTATAAACACGATCTCTGTTAATTTTTAGGTTTGCCAGATGTCCGGTTTTGTACAGGACTGTCCGGTATTATTGTTATTCGTTCAGTGGAAAAAAATGTGGCAATACCGGACATTTTATATTTAATATCAGAATTTTTCAAGTTGGTTTTTGTGCCATTGAAAAATTTCGACTCTAGTGTCCGGTATTTTTTAGGCAGCCATCTGGCAACCCTATTAACTTGATTTGAAAGTTGAGTGTCCGATGTCCGTTTGAAGTTCTTGGAACTCATGGACCAACTACCTGCCATCCTAAATAAAATTAAATAAAGTTCTTCATATCGCAGAACATGGTTTATTTTAAAATGTAGTGGAACTTCGGTTAACCGGTACGAATCTATACTTAGCACTGCGCAGTGCTATCGGCGTTTTTTTAACCCTCAAAAATCCTTTTGTTGAAAAGTTTAAAAGACTACTCTTGTTTTAAAGTGATTGAACTATGATACTGTCAACAACAAAAAACATAAATTGTGTCGTCGACTAAAGGGGGATAGCACGAGCACGACATACGATTGAAGATATGAAAAAACTCTTGAAAATAATTTTTATAAAACATTTTTACTCTCATACAACACCATAGAATCTGCCCATAAATAAGAGAGTTTTGCAAACAAATAGCCAAGAAGACTCCGTGCTGAAGGCAGGCACCACGCTAACAGACTTAGCCAAGAAGACTCCGTGCTGAAGGCAGGCCCCACGCTAACAGACTTAGCCAAGAAGACTCCGTGCTGAAGGCAGGCCCCACGCTAACAGACTTAGCCAAGAAGACTCCGTGCTGAAGGCAGGCCCCACGCTAACAGACTTAGCCAAGAAGACTGCGTGCTTAAGGCAGGCCCCACGCTAACAGACTTAGCCAAGAAGACTCCGTGCTGAAGGCAGGCCCCACGCAAACAGACTTAGCCAAGAAGACTCGGTACTGAAGGGCCCACGATAATAAACTTAGCCAATAACACTCTGTACTGAAGGGCCCACGCTAACAGACTTAGCCAAAAAGACCATGTACTTAGGGATCCCATGCGAACAGAATCACGTCCTTTCGCTTCCACACCCTTAGTCCCTCTGCCCACTTTTACCTTAACATTCCCCTCTCCCTCCTCTTCCTACTCTGGACATCCTTATCTCTCACGCCTGGACTACTTTCACACATTGTTACCTAAAGTCGGGGATTCTCACCTCGACAATAACCTTTCTGGATAGAGTCTTTGGCTTAATACCAATTATAAGTCATTGGAACAAGAAAAATTATTACACCATTTACCTAAATACAGAATTTAAGTGCTGTGAAATTTGCTGCGATAAAGCTGAGAAAACGAGTAAACAAAATTTCCCAGCGAAGTTATAGACTCGCAATGAAGTTCGAAAAACATGTAAATATTCATCTTTAGCTATTCGTTAGGTTTTGTACAAGCAAATGACGTGTATATATCAGTATTAAACTATATAAACCAGCAGTCGCCAACCAGATGGATCAAAGAATCTGCCCTCGTCCTAACAGCCGCCGAATGAATCAGTTACCGGATTCCCTCACAACTTTAATAACATGTTAGCAGCCTGATTTCCCCTGGGAGCCCCCCGGGGACAAAGCGAGGCTATAGATGTAAGAACATACAAGCAACAAACTCTTCCAGCCACCGTCAAAATGAACCAATGTTTGGACAAGGAATGGGAAACTGATGGGTAGGAAACGAATGGCGCATCAACAAGAGAACAGAATGACATACGACGCCCGATGGGCTTGGGAACCAGAGCAGACGCATGTTTGTGTCCGCTTTTCGTGCACGGGCCAATCACAGGTTTGATTAACCTCACCCTATAAAACAGGCAGTTCTCAGCACTTCTCGTGTACTGAACCGCTAGCCGCCCCCTTCCCCGTAGGACAGAGACAAGTGAACTTAAAATATATACGGTAATTCATATAACACGATAATCCTCTCTTATGAGTAGTAACTATATTTTCCAATCCAACGATTGGCCAAGAATTTTTTTAAAAAGTAAACGAATGGTGTGTAATAGAGCAAAAGGGGAATGTGATGTTTCCACGTCACTGACAGTGGTGATAGGTGATGACCCGTGTTAGGTCCTGGAAGATGATAGGCGACGTGATGAATAAAGAAGCATTGGTGATGACCAATAAAACGTCCTTGCTGTTGACTAACGAAACGATAGGTGATCACCAGGGAAGTGAGATAGTGGTATGCGGTGTCTGGCAGACGTGATAAAAGTGACGGCCGACGACCAGAGAAACCTGAGGACACCATTGAGCAGAAGACAGTGAAACAAGCTTGCAACCTTGACACAATCCGCCCACTGCCCACTTGGTGTGTGTGAGTGTGTGTGTGTTTTGAGGAGTGGGGAGGGGGAACTCCACACCTGACTGCGCTCCAGACGATGTTGTTACCTGGGCTCATTCGCCTCCACCCCAGTTCCACCACAAAGCTGTTAGCCAGTGCTCGTTCAATCAATATTCCATTTGATATCCCATTAAGGTAGTGGCTCTGCGATCCACTCTGGGAGCTATTCATCAAAACTGTAGGGCAGTTCTTCCTGCTTGTCTCTCTTCACATCCTTGTCAACGTCTTCCCAACTTGTCTGTAAATGGAAGCGTACGATTTTGTCCTACGCGTATTTCTGCTGTAACTAATCTGTAGCATGTAAAGATTTCCGAGCCATTAAACCCGGTAAAAGGAGAGAAGTAATCGGTGGGGTGTTGGGGGTGCCATAGGTCAGCGATGACTTCTTAGACTATTGAGTAATACGTGTGTGACCAAACTCGTGCAATGAGCTCTGTGGACATTGGAAGGGACTGGGGGAAAGAGAAGTCCCCAGTTGGAATGGTATAATTATTTTCTCTTGAACGATTATTATAACGTTAACAAAGAATGTGTGTATTTGGGGAGGGGAGTTGGGGTGTCTTCAAAAAGACCCACGCCTCGGATTTTTTTCCAGCAATCGCTGCACTACAAAAATATGTATCCACATACAGTGAAAATCGTGTTAGGCTTCAAGAGACGTGTATCCCTTCACACGTCAACATCTTTGAATTCATAGTCAGTAAATCAGAATTGTCTAAAGCATAATGTCTGCCAAATAATTCTCTCTGCATTAATGTAGAGCCCTATGAAAATCGTCAGCAGCATTATAAATCAAGGGAGGTGGGGGGGGGGCGATACAACGTTGCACCAGGTCCATTGGTTATGGTTATAGGGGTTGGGGGGGGGCAATAATAATGACAAAGGCCCTGAACTGAGGCCCTAACAACCTTTCCCCACACACGGGCTGTGCAATGCACGCTCAGGAGGGACACGGTAAGACTGTTAAATTGATATGTCCCGTAGACATCAGAGCCGGTCTCGACCACTCCACTGTCACCGCTTGCGTGAGTCCGACATTCCGGCCCCGAAACAGACCCATCGGCATAAAACCCAGCTGTCATCCCCATTAATTGCCCCGGCTGTTGACTCAAAGTATGACGGCCAGACACGCACGGGTCATGGGTGGAAGAAAACAGAGCTGTTAGGCCAGACGACAACAGCAGTAGCATAGATCCACATTCTTGAAAGGCTGAACTCGGAGTGACCGCTGGCACGAGAGCACGGAACAATACGCCTGTTCAAATCAATTGATTGTTCAAATTAAACAACCCAGTAAAACAAAGTTTTTGACTATAAATTCATTATATATGAGATAGAATTTAAAGTATTGATACGTTCAATATAATATGTAACGGGCGACAAACATTTACAGACTGAAACCGACTGATCTCCCCTTGCTGTGAAAAGAAAACCGTGGTCATCGATGGCTGGACTGAACTCCAGCACGTGGCGGTAAACAAAGCAGACGGCTACATTGAATTATATAGAGATAAACTAAAAATTAATTAATTTAATTACGGTACATTCGATCGATTTGAAATTCGATACAATGCATTGGGCAAAACTTCAGCTTGATCCATAACGGGAACTGTGTTATAAAATCCCTTATTTTAACTTCACCGCCGTCTCTGTCGTTCTGTCGTCATCTATCTCTATCTTGGGCGGGCGGAAAAACAACAGTCAAAAATGACCCACTTCCCGTAATCCGATCGAGCTGAAATTTGGCACATGGACCCGTCTCACCTAACAATGCATCGTATCAAAATTTCAGATCGATCGAACGTACCGTAATTAAATTTATGCATTTTTAGTTTATCCTTATATAACGTATGTAATTCAAATTCACTGTTTGTTATTGTATTTTTTCACGGGATTGTTCAGTCACGCGTTGACGCGACCCATCGAAGTACCGGCGTGCTTTTGTTTACATTTTACGTGTCACGCTGAGCTTGGTCAAGCGATCGGTGACCAGACTCAGGGCTATGAAGCAAAGTTGAGTTAAGACAGATTCAGTCTGTAAATGTTTGTCGCGTTTGAAAATAATCAATACTGTTAGTTATGTCTCATATATAAGGGATTTATAGTCAAAAACTGTTTTTAAATCCCTTATATTAACTTCACGGCCGTCTCTGTCTCTCTGTCTTGGGTTCGCGGTCGGTCGGTCGGGAGGGCGGAAAAACCAAAGTCAAAAATGACCCACTTCCCGTTATCCGATCGAGCTGAAATTTGGCACACGGGCCCATCTCACCTAACAATGCATCGTATAAAAATTTCAGATCGATCGAACGTACCGTAATTAAATTAATGCATTTTTAGTTTATCCTTATATAACGTATGTAATTCAAATTCACTGTTTGTTATTGTTTTTTTTCCTCGTGAGAGTTTGAGTTGACGCGTTGACGCGACCCATCGAAGTACCGGTTGCTTTTGTTTACATTTTTACGTGTCACGATGAGCTCGGTCAAGCGATCGGTGACCAGACCTTTCCCCTCTCCCAACAACCCGGTTATACAGCAAAGTTGAGTTAAGGCAGATACAGTCTGTAAATGTTTGTCGCGTTTGAAGATGATCAATACTTTTAATTATGACTCATATATAAGGGATTTATAGTCAAAAACTTTGTTTTTAAATCCCTTATATTAACTTCACCGCCGTCTCTCTCTGTCGTTCTGTCGTCATCTCATGTAATTCAAATTCACTCTTTGTTATTGTTTTTTCACGTGATTGTTTAGTCACGCGTTGACGCGACCCATCGAAGTACCGGCGTGCTTTTGTTTACATTTTACATGTCACGCTGAGCTCGGTCCAGCGATAGGTGACCAGATCTTTCCCCTCTGCCACCCGCCCCCAGGGGTTATAAAGCAAAAGAAAGTTAAGACAGATTCAGGCTGTAAATGTTTGTCGCGTTGTAACATAATCAATACTCTCAGTTCTGTCTCATATATATGGGCTTTATAGTCAAAAACTTTGTTTTTACGGGTTTGTTTTATTAAATCCCTTATACTAACTTCGAAATCTTGTCTGTCGTCATCTCTCTCTCTCTCTCTCTCTCTCTTCGTACGTCGGTCGGGCGGAAAAACAAAAGTCAAAAATGACCCACTTCCCGTGATCCGAAAGAGCTGAAATTTGGCGCACGGACCCGTCTGACCTAACAATGCATTGTATCAAAATTGAAGATCGATAGAACGTACCGTAATTAAATTAATGCATTTTTAGTTTATCTATATAAACTATATGTAGCGGTCGCTTTCGTTTACTCTTTACGGGTCACTTGACTTCACGCCAGACAGAGGTGAACACATCTCGTGCTTTAACCAGGTGTACCGGCGTGCTTTTGTTTACATTTTGCGTGTCACGCTGAGCTCGGTACAGCGATCGGTGACAAGACCTCCCCCCCCCCGGGTTAAAAGCAAACGGGAGTTAAGACAGATTCAGTCTGTAAATATTTGTCGCCTTTGAAAATAATCAATACTTTTAGTTATGTCTCATATATAAGGGATGTATAGTCAAAAACTTTGTCTTTACGGGGTTGTTTTATTTACTTTTGTTTTTTTCGCCCGACCGACGGCGAACGACAGACAGAGATGACGGCAAGACGGTAAAGTTAATATAAGGGATTTAAAAACTCTAATACAAACTTAAAGGGATAATTGCTATTTGTTTAGACCATGTCATGCTGAAAATTATTTTAATGCATTTATGTAGTACACAATGCCGTATTGTCATTGAGTGAGTGAAAAGTTAGTAGGGGGAAAACAGTCAAAACTTAAGCGCTGAATCTTGTGTCAGGGAATCAAAACGGGGTTATTCAAAATGATCGCTTAAGACTTAAGCTATTGAAAGCAAAACTGAACTGAAGCAAAACAAAAATGTTTATAGTGTGATAATGCATTTGGAAGACTGCCTTCGTGTCAAGGAAACTTGAAAAGCAGAAAGCGTGAATGGAAAACATGACACATAAAGTACAGTTTCATTATTCGCATCAAAACAACAACATAACAATATTATTAAAAAATAAATTAAAAAAACTTCAATGGTCACAGAATTAAACTCGATATTATTTCAGACTAGAAGCTGGTAAAATTTGGTGTTCCGCGTTTCAAGATTGTGACTCCCTGATCTAGATAGCAATCCGATCGGAAAAATTCGGTAGAGCACGTATTTTTCGTTCATCAAATCTGCCCCAATCGTCTGATCATACATCATTAGACGATGACATCTAAGATATTGGCACCAGCGATGTCTGACGACTGGAAGGCGGGTGGCCCATACGTCACAACGTCTCGTCTGCCAGTGTTAAGGCGGGCGAGACATCAGATTTTCTTCAACTAACGCGTGGAATGACCAACATCACAGCATGCATCAGTGGTCGCCAGGCGGACTGTGCAATTGTTGGGAGTCGATGAGCTGTGTGATTGTCAACGCACACAAAAACATTACTATAATATCAAAGCTTGTTTAGTTAATGTTCAATCGATGGGAAAATTTCACCAATGGTCTCGGTCAGTGGTTCCATAAGTGTGGTGCGCGTACCCATCAAGGGTGCGGGAAGGGGTACGGGAAGAAACAAGCTGAAAGTTTTGAAAAAATAATGATCTCATGTGATATTCCTCTAAACAAGTTTTACTTTCATCCAAATTTCGACCTGCTCATCCTCAATCAGATTAATCATAATTTTTAAAATTGTGAAAAGGAGATCGAAATGGGGTACCGGGGGGGAGGGGGAGGGAAACAGCCCCTGCTACCATCTTAGCTATGGCCCACACCCACTACATTCAGCGGTAGCCACTGTTACCATCTATGGTCCCCACTCACTTAACACATACGGGTGTAGGCCACTGCTACCATCTGACAGTGGCATGGCCCACGTCCAGCTGTGCGAAGGGTGGCGTGTAATCGCCCTCCCTGGGCAGACTAACTGTGCCGGGAATGTCAAAACTCATTCAGTGTCGATCAGACGCACAGAAATCATTAGGAAATGCGTCGTTGTGCATTAACGCTGGTCGCCGCTTTTTGTGTAGGTCCACAAGGAACGAATGACACCAGAGATATAAATATTCAAGGTTGTGAGTTAGACATGGTGTCTTGGGCTTATCGTGTGACACAAACAAATGAACGAACTGATAAACAAATTATAAGGCACCAAAGAAACAAAAGCTTTTTTTCCAAATTATTAAACCGGAAAGGGGGCGAGTGATTGGTAAATCAACTAAAAAGGTTTTGATGTGGTGGGGCGCGGTGGGTCGGTGGTGACTCATCCATAATTTAAAATGACAATATTCATTTTCTGATGAGATGTGAAATTGTTTATTTTTTAATTTACTATCCCTCTGTGAATCGTCCGTCATTAGAACAGTATCCTAGTCGTTGGGCGGTGATTGGTCGGTAATTGAAGTCGGGCGCGAGCTGGGAACGGTGTCATTATCGGCAGATTACCGCGTCACCACTGTTTACCGATATAGCCAGACTTCAAGAGACGGGGCCGGCAACCTGTTTCTTTCAAGCAAATCATCTCTACAAGATTTCATTTTCCATTCTAGTCGGTTCCAAAGAAAGTGATTTGACGGCATTGTCATTTCCCGGAGAGGTGAAAGTTGTCTTGTACAGCGAGAAGTCTCAGAACTCGTCTCATGTACAGGGAAATGGTGGTGGTAGGTAAAGAGTAGATTAAAGAAGGTTGTAGGGGAATCTGAAGGTCCAATCGGGGGGAGGGGGGATTTTGAATGAAATGAAATGGGGAAACAGCAAATGTTTCACTAATACCAAAATATTCTTTGACATGAAATGGGGAAGCAGCAAATATTTCAACAATACCAAAATATTTTTTGAAATAAAATGGGGAAACAGTTAACAGCAATCATTTCAAAATTACACATGTACCAAAATGTTCTTTGGAATGAAATGGGGAAACATCAAATCTGCCCCAATCGTCTGATCATACATCATTAGACGATGACATCTAAGATATTGGCACCAGCGATGTCTGACGGGAAATGGGGAAACAGCCAATATTTCAATTATACCAAAATATTATGATCTATAATCTATAAGACCATTTAGAGTTTCTGACTAATCATTGACTGAGGTAGACGAATGAATGATTGACATATTATATGTTATATTATATGTTAGTATGGTCTACCCGTTTCACTAATGTCAAACACGTCAGTAGTCTGATGTGCCACAGGCATGTTTACACTAATGCCAGACACAACTCTTTCCAACGTCTCATGTGCTATAGGTATGTCGGCACAATGAGTTAAGAAGCTACTCTCACCATAAGAAAAGATACGCATTGTTATAGCCGTAAAAATGCGAAATATTTGGTACCAGCTATGAGGGTCTATTATTGTCTTGCATAGGCGCCCAGTTATATCAAAAGATTTGTGGGTTTGTCTTAGAAGAACTGAATAGTTTGTTGTGTAATTTTTTATTTTATTATATCTCTTTTTGTGATATGTTAACATCATAAATACATGTATAATAATCATAAAAACTACAACTTATTCCAGTGCTTAATTTTGATTTAAATTCATACAATATTTTAACACAAGACTTCTTTAATGTTCTTAAATGACTGTATTAAATTTGAAAATAAGCATAATGAGACCTGGACACTAATGGCAGCCACTGAAAGCAAGCTGCAGGCATTTGATAACAAATAAGACCAATGAATATGTCTGGGACAGGATAAACTCTATTGCGGGTCATCAAGAAACCATCATAACAACAATAAAGAGATGTAAGATGGCATGGTTCGGTCACGTACTGCGACATGATACCCTGACAAAAATTATCTTTCAAGGCACTGTGGAAGGGGGCCGATCGAAGAGGTCGACAACGGAAAAGCTGGCTGGACAACATAAAGGAATGGACAGGGATGAAATTGTATGAATTATTGGCCGCCGCTCAAAATAGGCATATGTGGAGATCGTTATCTGTTGATGTGTCCATGCGCTCCCCCAACGACCGCAATGGTCACGGGACTGATGATGATAATGCTCACACACACAAAATATATGAGACATAATAATTTTAATTTGGGCCTCGTCTCAGAAAAGATTGCCCCCACTTGATGAGCTAAGAGAAGCATTAGGGCAGCCCTAATGAGAGGTGGTGTTATCTGTTACCTCATTACCCCACTACTAGCTTCAATGACCAAATCAATAGCTCTGGTTGCAAATGAGAAGATTCAGGTAAATCCCTTAATCGTGCTGCTCAAATAATTTTCTATATTGATGCTTTTCTAATTCTGAAAGTGTGCCACACATATTACCTAATTTAAAGTCAGCATGCATGGAATTTAAGGTAAAATAAAAAGAAACAAATAAAGTGTTTAGAATTTAGTTCTCAAATGTTATCATCCCAATGAACAAGGAGACTTTATTTTTTTAATATATGAAAAATATCAGAGGAGAACTTTCAAAAACTTATTTGAGCTGGTATAAATAAAATTCCTAGCATGACAATGGACAAGAATATAACAAAACTTGACTAGACCAAAGGCAAATAGCAATATTTAATGTTCCCTTTAAAGCTGAGCGGCCACGCATATATCTGACAGATGCCAAGAATTGCCACAGAGAAAATTTGTTAAAATATTGCACAAAAAATGCATGCTGAGCTACTTTGCACACGGCCCAACAAACATTAGAGGGAACATTGCTAGAGTGTGGTGTAGTCATGATTAAATATTAAACAAAAGAGCAGGCAATAGCAGGGGTGGTTCAAAATGACTTGAGAACCACCATTTCTCCAGTGTTGCTTGAGGTATGATAACAAAGCAAGAAACATAATTTTTGAAAGAGGGCCTGTATGAGAAAGAAAGTATGAAGAGAACCTGTAAACCAAGTATACTTTAGAATGGGCCTGTATGAGAAGGAAAGTATGAAGAGAACCTGTAAACCAAGTAGACTTTAAAAGGGGCCTGTATGAGAAAGAAAAGTTAGACAAAGAGGACCTACCTTGGGTTCGGGGACTCTGGCAAGTTCCGCCAAGTTATGACAGAGACGGACATGCTTCAGCTGGAAAGGGTTGTTCCTGTGGTCTTCAAATGACCTCATGACCTTGTCACTCATCCACTCAACCTGGAGACATGCATTCACCGAAATTATATGCCACTGATGCCAATCAGAGTCACAGAATGGCATTGAAGTCAGAGTAGTAGAAGGGCATTGGCATCAGAGTAATTGAACGCCATAAATATTAGAGTAATAGATGGGTTAGGCTATTTTTTATTAAAGACTTTCTGTAGAATCAAACAAGAATTTTTTTTAATTTTCTTAAATAATTCTTTTAAAACACCAAATATATTCAAGATGAAACAACAAAACTTTGAAACAATAATCTACCTGGGACTTGGCAAACTCAACAACATTGAAGCTGACATTGTTGAGGAGAGCTAATGAGTAGGCGGTTAATCCTGACTCAGAACTTCTCCACATTTGATCCTGAAATAAGAATTAGTATCAGGGTGAATAATCTTTTAAATGAACCACAATCAATATTTACTAATTGTGGGAGAGACTGCAATCAGGCTTATAGATAAGAAGATTGATAACATGCAAACAGGGTTTGTATGAGCCCCACAAGACTCAACAAAACAATGTCGTTGTTTCGTGCGACGTCTTGTCAGGCTCAAACATACACTGTTTGCATGTTATCAACCTACAATATTTACTAACAACACTAAAACAACAATGTCCTTGTAGGATTTTATCCATCTAACTAATTATTGCAAAGTTTTGGAACTGAACTTGTAGTCACCATATATTTGTATAAAATATATATATATATTTATGGCATGACTAAAAACTTGCTTGATAGAAAACTAAAACTGTATTGAAAGAGCCTCACCATCAACTGTGCCAACTCAAGCATCCTGCCAGCTGTGTCGACTGCAACTAATACATTCCCGTCATTTCTCATGGTCTGGAGAATAGTAGCTTTAAAGAGAAATAATTGTTCCGTTAAATACAGGTATCTTTAAAAAAATATATAAATCCTTCATAAAACCTACATAAATGATTGTCTAATGAACCAATGCTAACTTTACAAGTTTTTAATCAGTAAAATTAAAAGAAGAAGAATATCAAGATTTGTGTGTCAAATTGCAAGTAAAGGAAGTGTAATAAATTAGTTTTGGGGAAAATGAAATCCTAGGGGGGGGGGTGTTTATATCATAATAAATAAAATTTGATACATGAGTAGGCTATCTTAATTTAGAAAATGAGAATGGCATGGTAAATAGTACTAGAGCACAAATTACTAGTCAATAATAACTACTTTCAGTAGTAAACCAGGTTTACAAATTAATTTGTGCCATTTCTATTGAACATTTTATATCCATAAAGAGCCTATGATAAAGCCAAATCTATATATTCATCATCTAAATCATTTTATAACAAAATCTACCTATGTATAAAATGCCAAATCCAACATAAAAAATCCCAGAGTGAAGCTGCTAAAAAAAATGTGCGTGCACCACAAAGGGGAGAGCATTGGTGAAAATAAAAAAAAATTCTTTTTTTATATATTGTACATTTTTTTCTCAAAATTTCCACTCTGTTGTTTTAAGCTGTTTTTGGTGGACTTTTTACAATATTTGGTGGACTTTTGTACCAGTTTTAAACTCAACAGGATGTCACATTTTGAAATATATTGTAAAAAAAAGAGACTGTAACCTACTCATTAGCTGCTCGTCCCTCTGTCTGCGACTTGGTTGATTGTACAGTGCATTGAATGTGTCTGTGATCAGCACTGATGGACGTGAGATGGTGTCCAGCTGACATCCATTCAAATGCCTGGAGTTAACAGTGATTAACAATTTCAGACATGTTTTTACCAAAACCTAACTTTGAATTTTTATCAAGAGCGAAATTTAAAGGGGAACATTGGCAACTTGCCCTTGGAAAAACAAACATTAGTGAGTTTAGTGTTCCTTAAATAATTAGGAAAGGAAGCTACCATGTGAAGTGAAATTTATTTCTCCTATAAGTGTGTTCTATTAACCTCTGTTCTTTTGTGTGTTCTTTTTTTTTACTAAGCCCTTTCTTTTCTTATGCTAATTATCGCCTTTTTCTCAATATATTCTTCAACTTTAAAAAAGAAAACATTGTGAGAAATTCATTGAAAGGCAATTTTAACCTGATGTCATCTGATTTAGAGATATATGTATATCATCTATTTATGATCAATTATTTTAAAAGATAAAAAACAATTTGGAATATTCTTTAAATGATTAGTCTCATTTACTATTCCATGATTCTGATTGTTCAAGTTAATATATCAGACAACAAAAAACTGAAATATATTTAACCACCTACATTGACATCACATTAACTAACCTTTCTCTCATCTATGTAAATATATCCTTAAATCTAAATGAGGTATTCTGTAGCCATCATAGCTTTTGTTTTACATCCCCAATCCAGCTATACTTCTTACCTCTCCTTTTTATGGTTGTAATCAAGGGCATACACAATCTCTTCTTCCCCATCTTTGACTATTTTCCATATTGTGCCGCCAATCATATGACCAGCAGGGAGAGGTGTGATCTGAAGACCATGGCCTTTACCTAAGAGATATTTAAAACATTGAAGTTTAAAATTGTTTAGCTTATGAAACTCAAAGATTTTTATTCAGTTTACCAACTTTAAAATAAAATTGTAATTTGATACAAACTGTATGAACACAAATTTAATGATGTTGCATCGTAAAGATTTAATTACATGTATATTAAACCTAGATGAAGCTGAAACCGTGGCTTTAATAAATGCTCTTTTAAATTAATAATAAAATCGATATCATAACATACTGTATGAATTGTGCTATTTTAAAATATACATTCTTATAAGCGTTTTACTAGAAAAGATTTACTTAAAATTAGGGCTGCAGAAATTAATGATTACTTAATCGATTAATCGTTAAAATTTTAATTGATTAAAATTCTATTAAAACTTAAGATATAAATATTTCTCTTTTTTTTTCCTTCCCAATTTATTAATTATTTTTATATTTTTTGTTACTTACATACCTTTCCCTCATATTATTATTTATTTAGACATGCATATGTAAACAACAAGGTTTTTATTCCTTATTTCTTGCATAGCATAACAATTTCTTGCATAGCATAACAAATTTGCAGTGTTACGTAAAAAAATGTGGGAGCCATGGAGTTACCACGACTTAACCGACTTCGCGAAATAATGAATCGCGACTTAACGGGATCTGTATATGCGTTATATAAAATAAAATTAATCGAAACTAATCTATCAAATTTTTTCCAGATTAATCGAACAAAATGTTTTTAATCAGTACCAGTCCTACCTAAAATTGATTGTCAAGCTATTATTTATTCACTGATAATCTGTTGTCTAAAATGTAGAATATGCACATTTTCCACCTTTTTATCATGGTCAACCCATATCAGGAAGGTAACATCAAACTTAAAACATAGACTTGTTCTTTAAAAGACTTTTAAAATACTGACTACATGAAGTGAAATAATTAATAATAGACAGTGGTCTAACCTTTAAGTGTGATGGTCTGAGAGTATTCCAGCTGTATTATTTTATCAAATGCAACATCCACATCATCCAAGGTAAATTTATCAAAATCTTGACTATTGTGACGTGACTGAGAAAGATTAGAAAAGTTAAAATATCAGCCCATAATCTTTGAGATCAGTATAAAAGAGCGTTTGTATGTCAAAAACTTGTTCCAGCAAAAAGAAACAGTGATTTTAGTGTTCCTTAAATAATTAGGAAAGGAAACTACTATGTGAAGTGAAATTGAAAATCTGACAATCACTGATGACCTAGCATCATAATTTTGCCAACTAAATTATATCTAAATACATTGTAGAATTGTCAATAATAAATAATGTCAATAAATTAGCTTAACAAAATTTCATCCAAGAAAAAGGTAAGGTTAAAAAATTGTTAACTGCCATTACGCCGATTTTTTTAAAAGAAAGAAAATTAATTATATACAACTTTATAGAATTTTAAAATATTTAGAATTAAATAGCCTTACAAGTTTATAGATTTAAATTTATAAATTAGTTAAGAATATATTTTAAGTGTTAACATTTTTAAAAATAGCAATAATGAACAAGCTTACTTGGTATAAATCATACATGAACATTTGTCCCATTTTGTACACAGGAACAGTAGCATAAATGGGGCAGTTGAGATCACCTTTGCCCACAAGGTAAGGCAGTGCTCCAAGGTGAAGATGATCAGGGTATGTGAGAAGCACTGCATCTACTTGGTGAGTTACTCTTAAAATGCATAAATGTTGTAATGTCATTAAGGAGATCATACCTCACTAACTTTAAATCTCATTATGTAAAGAGCAATAGCAATCAAAATCATTTACTTTTAATTTACTAATGCTAAAAGTAATCTTAAAATAAAACTTTATAATTGTGAAATACCTGCGCAGATCTTTCACAAAATCCATGCTAAAATCTTCATCCCAACCACAATCCAATAAAAACCTAAATTCGTCAACCTGCAACATGTAACAAGGTGGAGACTCGTCTCTGGCTCCCGAAAGGGCATGTAGCTTAATAATTGATGTCATGATTATGCAGATTTATCCCAATGAGTGACCATCAAATTTGACCTAGATAAGGATAGGATGGTCAAGAAATAATCATAAAATAAATTAATAGCATGATAATTCTCATTTTAAAATCTTCATGTTTGTAAGCTTTTAAACTATTGTGTTCACCATTTAGTTCATACATGAGCTTGGATTTTTTGTAGGGGTCTACCGATATATCGGCTGGCCGATATATCGGCACCGATATCTGGATATCGGCAATATCGGTATCGGTAGCATGTAAAGGTCCCGATATTGACGTCACCGATATTTCATACTAAGTGACATTTTGACCCCAAAAAAAATATTTAAAAATCGGAAACGAAAAAGCTATCATTTAGATTTAAAAATATCTCGACAAATTAATATATCGACCCCGATACCGGTATTGAAATAGTCAAAAGAGTTCTAGTATTAATATGTGCAGCCACGATACTGTGTGCCATGTGCTGTGATATTGTTTAGGTATCGGCCGATTTTCGTATACTCAGAAATACTGTGTAAATAGTGCCAATGCCAAGTATACCGTAATTGCTATAATAAAATGTATAACATGTAAACTGTAAACATTATGTTCACGTAATTGCTCTAATACTAACAGCAAAGATGCACGCAGAATCGCAGATGTCTAAAACATTTCGTTTCGTATGGAATAACAAAATGTACCGTGTGCAGACTTGCTGTCATTGGCAACCATTCAACCTCATTTTCACTTATTACTATTAATTTGTTCTCATTGTTTCATTCATAAAAGGTGGCCGTGTGCAAAAGCCATTAAACTATTTGTTAGAATTAATAATTATGAGTCAAGGTTGAAGTTTCAAAAGGACTTCCTAATTTTGCTTGTACAATTTAATAAAGGATTGTTCGTTTTGTTATGAGTCCTATGTAGGTCATGATCTGGAACTTGTAAACACATCGGCGTATCGGAAACTTTGTTTCGGGGAGCAAAAAAATCGGTAATATCGGCAAAACTGGAAATCGGTAGACCCCTTAATTATAAAATATAAATAATTACGAGTGATAAATTTAAGAATGCCGTCATCAAATAGGCCTATGACCGCTGTTATTTTTGTCCTAACAAATACTCATATCGGCACTCATATCGGAAAAAAATATCGGCAAAAATGAACATCGGTAGACCCCTAATATTTTAAATAATTACGAGTGATAAATTTAAGAATGACGCCATCAAATATGACCGCTGTTATTTTTGTCCTAACAAATACTCATATCGGCACTCATATTAGTCATATCGGAAAAAAATATCGGTAATATCGGCGAAAATGCATGTCGGTAGTCCCCTAATATAAAAGATAAATAATTAGGAGTGATAAATTTAAGAATGACGTCATCAAATATTACCGCTGGTTTTTGTCCGAAAAAATACTCATATCGGTACTCATATCGGCAAAAAAAATATCGGTAATATCGGTATCGGCAATATCGGCAAAAAGGCATATCGGTAGACCCCTAATTTTTTGTGTAGAGCAATATATTAAGATGTATTGTGCCCAAGCACAGTACAATATTAACATTCTTTTCTCTATTAAAAAAATTAGCAACAATGTTTTGTAATTTCTTATTCTCTGATCGTCACTGTAATCTTCTAAAATATTCCATAATGAGTTAATCCTTATGCTGAATACTGTTAATAAAACCCATACAAATATGAATAATGACATTCATAAAAATTCATACTAAGAGTTTAATCATCTGTCATAATTTGTCTGCTGTATGAATTAAGCATAATCTTGTATATTTTGAAATATTTATCTTCAATACTGACTGTGTCATATGGATAAAAATTTTACTTTTCTTTTCATTTTCTTTACTTATTCCCTAATGGGAGGAGAGAATAGATCACTCAACCCAGAAAAAAAAATAGAGTAAAAAACTGATATCTTTTAGGTAAAGTAAATAAAGAGGCTGACTGCTAGAGACACTTCAACCTATATACCATATATGATATTAATATGGAGCCTATAGATAGAATGATGTATTGGATATATAGATTAATTATATCCCCAGACTTATTCGCTTAGCTTAGTTAGACTTAGTACCAACTAAGATTGTTAAGGCCGCTCGTTTTTGAGGACCAGTTAACCGTTCAAAAAAGACCGATTAAACGGTTAACCGCAAGTCCCTATATGCCTTATGTTTTGAGAACCAATGAGAGAATGTTTTCGCCTCATTTCGTCTGATGGTGGCATCAAAGCCCGCTCCCCCTGCTTGCGTTCAGCTCTTTTTTGCGCTGCCCTCAATTCAGCGAATTTCTCTTTTTTTTTAACAATTCCAAAGAATTAAGTAAACAGTGATGGTTTATTGTCAATTTTTAAATATTTTTTTTAGGACTCGTGATTAATCGCTCTAAATAAGAGGACCGGTTAAACGTTCGTTAAAGTTAGCAAGGTATTTTTCCTAAGTTTAAAAAACCCATGCCTCGCTTCGTCCGTTTGGATGTCGTGTTTACCTCTATTGTGTCTTGTGTGTGATGCCGGTCAGCTCGCAAATTAAAAAATAATCGTAATAAAATTATAAAGCTTACGGAGTAAACAGTGATGATAAAATGGAATTTATTTAAATATTATATTATTTTTCAATCATCAACTTGCCAGAATTATTTAATTTTGCGGCGCACATGACGTTCCCCCTATTTTTCCTGTTCCAATAGGGTTTGAGCTACACTCGCCGTACTCTCCTTACAACGTATAACAAATACATTTTTTAAAAGAAAATAATATCAGTTTTGATATTAATGTGATAATCTTTTTTCAAATGCCTTTGACTTGCAGGAAAACTGTCACTAAAAGACCGAACTCGAATTTGAGGATCGATTAATCGCCCGGTATCTTTGCTACGTCTATCAAATAACTCTCGTAGGTACTTCACTAAGCGGCTCGCGCCAATCAATTTTTTGGATGCGGGAAACGGACTATAAACCGGTGACCAGAGAATGCCGATAGGTCACGGGGTCATATGCTTTTATAGTTTATTTTGTCTTTATAAGAAACAGACTATAATTAATATAAATAGAAACAGTCGCGGCCTTGACTGTTGTTCACATCAAACTCGCACTGTGTGTTAGCTCTCGTACAATGTCTCTACAACTAAACAAATTTTTAAAAATACATTCCTTAGCCGTAGGCGAACTAAACCAATAGTGATGACTTGTATATTATTTATATACCGGAATATGGAGAAAGCGATTTCCTGTCACCGTCGCTCGCGTTAGTCTCGTATGCTGCCCTGTATCTTAACTGTAAAGTTGCGGTTAAGCAGTCCGGAATAAAGAGGACCGGTCCTGATCTGAGGACCGGTTAACCGTTAACAACCTTAGTACCAACCACAAACCTAGTCTATCTAAATCTAATGTCATCAATACTTTAAATAAATTTTATTGAAATTAACTTAATTACAAAAATTAAATAAATACATGTTACATATGAAATAAAATATTAACAAACAAAGGCTGCAACACAATGACAAGACTAAGACACAAGAGCGTGTTACCAAACAAGAACTAACAGGTTGGTACTGGAGTCAATGAAAATTTAACTCAATATCCAATACAGTTTGAGTATAATTAGTATTATCGGTATAATATAAACTATTACTATTAATAATAAAGTATTAATTAGACTTAGAATAAGAACTAAGAAGCAATTCAATTGAATTTGAATGAATAGTAATAGTAGACTATAGACACTATAGTAGACGTAAGTAAGACGTAAGACCGTAAGTCGTAAGAGTAAGAATAAGAAGGTTGAACTATAACTTATGACTTATGTATTCCTTGATTGCTACGGCCATTGCCATTATTGTAATAAATAACTTAGATTAATTTAATAAAAATAAAAATCCAACAACACCTTTAATCCTTTATTAACATCAATATCATCTCATCAGTCATCACTGAGTGTCATTCATTATCAGGTAATTTATTATTTTATTAAAATTGAATAAACCAGGGCATGAACCTTTTAACTATTTTTATTATAGGGCCACATGTTGATGTTTCATGTCTAAAACTAAAACTGATGAAAAAACAATCCCTACCTTTGGTTTAAAATTTTCTAGCCATATAAGAACTCTTAAAATCGTGTAAATGTGTCTTAAATAACAGTCAACACTTAAATTAGTTTAACTTCGGGTGAAAACAAATTTGCTAAAAGGGGCATCACTCGAAACGTGTTTTTATGCCAATAAAAAGTTGAAATGGAAACAAGATTATTAATTGTTTACTTTTCATGTGACGTTAACTTATTAATTAAAAATGACTAAGACGATTAATCTATTAATATTATTAAGCAATTAACTTTAAATTATTTTTTTAATATTCTTAACCAGTAAATTAGTAACGCTAATTTTTAAATTTATGTAAACTGCTACATAATGATTGTGAATTTATTATGTGTTTTGTGTAGTTTTTAAGTTTAAAAAGCTATACAATGTGTGCTCTTTAGTCTTTAAAGTACTAAATGATACTAATTGTTTTTTCGTTTTAATCGATGCCCCAAACAGAGAAGGTAAAAATAAAATAAAGTAAGAAAACGCCCAAGAATTATATTTCGTATTTTTAATCATTTCAAATGTGTGAACCCTTTTAAAAATTCAACATAATCTCTTTTGTATTTAAGTTTTGGAATTATTGTTTAATTCTTTAATATTCAGACCCAGTTTTTCAGAGTCAGAGGCATCGCGTGACTTAACTTTAACTTAGGCCTAGGCAGGAGTTGGAGGTCCCCTGCACTGCCATTTATATTATTTTTTATTAACACCTTTGGCTTTGGTCCCCTAACCCAGCTTTCAAATTCAAAGCTGATTTTTAAAATACTTTTTTTTTAAACTCAATATCACAACTTTAGGCACCCAATCTATGATAATATAATCTATCTTGTTTAACTCATCGTCATTAAAATTATCAAGTTATAATCAATTTTTTTTTCAAAATCAAGCTAGAAAATTTAGCTCTGTCATACTCTGCATAGTTCGTAGTGATAATATGAATCATTAAATTGCATAGTTTATTAGCTGCATAGGCATAGGCTTAGACTTTTAAAATAGGGAGGCGTTATACGGAGATATCTCCGAATAACGCCAGGCGTTATACGGAGATTTCTCCCAATAACTCCCGGCGTTATACGGAGATTTCTTTTTTAAAAAACAAAAAAAAATTCTGTTCTAATTTAGTATATATGTACCTATCATAATCATAGCTTAAAATTTATTTCAAAAAGATTTATGATTTTAAAATTAATTTGGTAAAAGCAAAGAGAACGGTGCGCTCGATAAATCGTATTTTGGTTGCTATATTTTTTTTTCTATTTTAATTTAAAAAATAGACAACTAAACCTAACCCAGACCCTAAAACTGAAACTACAACCTTAAAAAAAAAGACTCAAAAGAAACTATTTTTCTATTTTAATTTATAAAATAGACAACTAAACCAAACCCAGACCCTAAAACTGAAACTACAACCTAAAAAAAAAGACTCAAACGAATCTCGAACCTCCACCTCTCACTTCAAGAATCTAATGCCCTAACCGTGAGACCACAGAAGCTCATGAAACCGTGTGAATTTTTAAAAATCTTATATCCAATTGGCAAGTAGTCACATGACCAGCCAAAAAAATTTGCGTATGACGCTAAGAATCATGGGAAATATCTGTCTATAACGCCTAGCGTTATACGGAGATATCTCCGAATAATCACTTCGTTTAAAATAAATTGTAGGCATTGGTTTGAAGTTGGGCAAAGTGTAATAGTTAATAGTACAGCAAGTCTATACTATACTATATTATAATTATTATTCTATTATATATCTATAATAATACTATAATTTAATAATATAATAAATATAATCAATAAATTATGTTTAACTGATTGCTTTTTAGAAAAATTAACAGTTTTTATTTTTATTAAGATGTACTACAAGCAAAAAGAAACGCATAATTAAAAAGTTAAAAAATATAATTCAAAGGAGTGACAATTTTCATTCTGTTTTAAAAGGAAAACATTTAATACAATAAGCCCGTATTTGCTTATTACCCGGAGTTCGTTTTTGTTGTGTTACGGTTAAGATGCAGTGCAGCATACAAGACACTGTGCGAGAGCTAACACACAGTGTGCGTTTGATGTGAACAATGGTCAAGGCCGCGGCTGTTACTAATTATATTACAAGATTCATTTGATAGACGTAGCAAAGATACCAGGCAATTAATCGGTCATCAAATTCGAGTTTGATCTTTTAGTGACAGTTTTCCTGCAAGTCAAAGGCATTTGAAAAAAGATTATCACATTAATATCAAAACTGATATTTTCTTTTTAAAAATGTATTTGTTATACGTTGTAAGGAGAGTACGGTGAGTGTAGCTCAAACCCTATTGGAACAGGAAAAATAGGGGGAACGTCATGTGCGCCGCAAAATTAAATAATTCTGGGAAGTTGATGATTGAAAAATAATATAATATTTAAATAAATTCCATTTTATCATCACTGTTTACTCCGTAAGCTTTATAATTTTATTATTATTATTTTTTAACTCACGAGTTGACCGGCATCACACACAAGAGGTAAACAAGACATCCCAATGGACGAGGCGAGGCGTGGGTTTTTTTAACTAAGGAAAAATACCTTGCTAACTTTAACGAACAGTTTAACCAATCCTCTTATTTAGAACACTTACTCACGAGTCCTCAAAAACAAAACAAAAATTAAAAATTGACTATAAAACATCACTGTTTACTTAATTCTTTGGAAGGTTTTTTAATATTTTTTTATTTTAATTCGCTGAATTGAGGGTATCGCGAAAAAGAGCTGAACGCAAGCAGGGGAAGCTGGCTTTGATGCCACCATCAGACGACGTGAGGCGAAAACATTCTCTCGTTGGTTCTCAAAACATAAGGCAAATAGGGACCGACGGTAAACCTGTCTTTTTTTGAACTGTTAACCGGTCCTCAAAAACGAACAGTTTTAACAACCTTATATATGACCTTCATAATTCATACTTATTATACCTACAACCTATTGATTTATATTACCTGAACTTTAACTGAAATTAATCTAATTTTTAAAATTCATATGTACATGCCTAAAACCAGCTGCGCTTTTTTATTTTTGTCATTTTTTATATAATTTAGACCTAATCTTTTGCAATAAATAAAATGAAAATATAGATAGGCATCATTACTGGGCTTCATCGATTTTTGGTCAGAACTGGGTATGGTAATAAGGCCCTTTAGCATAATACATAAAGGGTAGGTAGATTTCTATCATCCTTACAATCTCATGAGCGAAGCAAAGTAAGAAAAAGCTTTAACCTTCAGCTATAATTAAATAAAATATAGGAACATCTGTTTCTTGGGGTCTGGGATCACTGTGCTTCACATAAAAAGCTAAAGAAAAATATACATACATGAAAAATAAAGATATTAGTAACTTAACAAAACATTGAATGAAATTTCAAGCCATGGATGACACACATAGGCTATGTTTATTTGTCAAAGGAAGGTCAGTTTTCCATTGGAAAAGTATTTTTTGATGGAACAGATGTGTCTTCAGTGAAGTTATGAAGGCCCAAATAGTAGATGTGTAATGAATGTGTAATAGGAGATAATTCCACTGTTTCCAAGAGGAAGATTGTTTACCAAATGTTTTAGTGTGTGTCTTAGGAATCTTAGGAATAGTAAAAATATGCATGTCTGCTGGAGAGTGAAGCTGATAACAGGGTGAAAAAGCAGGGAGAAAGTCAGTAAGCTAGAAAGGACAGGATTAAAAGAAAGAATGGGAAGTTAGAAGTCATTGCATGCTTGTACAAGGTGCCAATGAAGTAATAGATTTGTTGTTGAATGGAAAGAAGATAAATTTTAATATGTCAAATTTATAATTATAATTTATTAAATTATTTTGAATTTTAAAATAATGGCGTTCTTACTCATAATTTTCCCCTGCAGAGACAATTTAATGACTATTTGTCTTTATATATTTCTATAATTTAGTCTGAGTGTTCCAATTTTCTATATTTTGATCTAAGTTATATGGTATAACTCTTATTGTTTTTAAAAACCTTTAATACCTCATTTCCTTCCTGAATTTCAGTTTATTTTGGATGATGCGGCAAACACTAAGAGAATGAATTTACTTTTCTTATCTGTTACGTCAACTATTCTCTGCATTGTCATAGCCTTTACGCTAAAATATCTTTCACTTCTTCGCTGGATCAGTGGACATGCTTATGTGCTTAGTAAGGTAATGACTTCTTGCTCTATTTCAACTGGCTTTTCTGTTCAGTATATTTGAATCTTGATTATATTTTTCTATTGACATCTTTTGAATTACTATTCTTGACATTTTAAAAAGCTCACCCTGCTTTATATATTTATAAATTAATCTTATCAATTAGTCAAGAAATATCAAACAATGATGCATTGGTTATTTGCAAGCAAAAAAAATAATTAAATTTATTGAATGAGTTAACTTCAACAATTTATAGATCAACAACTCCTGAATATAAAGAAAATAAATAATTAAAATTTTGGAGCTATATTCATTAAATTTGAACTATTAATTAGAAATAATATTTTAAATGAATATTATGTTTAAATTTGGAAAATATAGATTTTTCAAATTAAGTGTCTATTGGGAAACATCTATCATATTTTCCACAGAGAAGGGAAAACTTTAGCATTTTAGAGGTGCTAGATCTCTTTAAAAATGTTCGGGTATGTATGGCAAGTTTTCTTTACAAAAATTAAATTATATTCATTAGTAAAATTAAATTATATTCTTTAGTAAAATTAAATTTAGCCATGTTCTCTTTATTTACTAATAAGTTCAAAACTAAATGCTTTCAAATTAAGGTGCTTTTTTTGTCTATGATCAATAGCCAGAAATGTAATGTGATTTTTTTAATATAATATATTTAAGTGTAACAATAGGCATAATTTCATTTTCCAAATTACAGGATAACAAAAACTCATTTGTAATTATTTACCTACAGCCTTTCCCCATCTCATGTCAAAAGGGTTGGAAAATTGACAGTTTTGCTCATGGACATCGCATCTGGTTTAATTTCCTGACATTTCCTCATAATTTAAATGCTCCATCTATTAAAGTGTATGCTGTTTTTGATGTAGTGAAATCATCATCACAGGTACTTGAGATTTTTTTTATCATCCCATAATGTAACTGACATCAGTATGAGATTTGATGATCTCATAGGTAATTGTGTCATTTATTTCGCCATAAGTTTGACTTCCTGATGTCATGATTTAAATATTTTTTTTGCCACCATTCTGCTTCAGTCATTGCTGCAGGTTTTAAAAGACATAACTCAGTCATGTGAGTGGAAGCCTGGGGTGATTTCAACCTCCAATACCAACAGCCTTACGACTCATGAAAAACCCATTACACCCAGAGGCCTTCCTTCTATGCCTGTTCAGGTAAGTAACCATCATTCAAAAAAATATTTTGTGTACAATGTAATTACAAGGGACGTTTACTAAAAGTTAAATCATTCTGAGCGATCATTATTTCTTTCATATTTTATTTTTAAAAGTTATTGTAAACAAATTTTTCACCGCCAGTAAGTTATTTTGTAAATGAAAGCATGAAAAAATTGTATAAATATTCAAAGAGAAAATCATTACCATACTTTTGTGGGATCAAATGAAATAGTTAAAAAAGAGAAGCTTGCCAACTCAAAATAATTTTATTACAGATTGACTGTGTGAAAGAAGAAATACTCAGTCACGCAGAATCAAAATTTGGTTTGCAAAATTATGATCCATGGTTTACAGAAAATGTGGTACCAACCATTTCTGTTGAATTTAAAAGGTTAGTTTAATTGTATCTCTTTCATATTTAAAAGGTTAGTTTAAATGTATCTCTTTCATATTTAAAAGGTTAGTTTAATTGTATCTCTTTCATATTTAAAAGGTTAGTTTAATTGTATCTCTTTCATATTTAAAAGGTTAGTTTAATTGTATCTCTTTCATATTTAAAGGTTAGTTTAAATGTATCTCTTTCATATTTAAAAGGTTAGTTTAAATGCATCTCTTTCATCATTTTACAAAAGTTAATGAACTTAACAGAATTTCCCTAAAAATCATTCCATAGCATTTTAAAAGAATATTATGACATACTCTCATGCTCCCTGATTGCATAAATCATGTTATTATTCAGATTCTTTAGACCCTAGTTTTTACTTTTAAAAATTACAACCTTGTAAAAAAGAAGTGGGGGAAAAAAACACTATTCTTCATCTTTATTTATACATTTTATTATTTAAAGCCTAAAATAACTTGTTGAGATTGTGTATTATCAAGAACTCACTTTAAATACCCCCTGCAGGTTCTGGCACAGAGAGAATAATGGTGTCTGTTGGCTGTTGCAAATGAATGAAGCTTTGCAAACATGTGAATTTTATTTAGTTCAACCAGTCGAAGGTAATCTCAACCAACAAGTTTATTGTTTGTTTTTGCTCTTTTGTAGAAAAATGCCAACTTTGCTTGTTCCTTTACATATTTCCAATTGTTATAGCTTTTATTATAAATTTCCTTGTTTTACATTATATTGAATTTTTTTGGATTGTATGTTTTATTTATCAAATTGTACACATAAACCTGGCATAGATATTATATATTTGCTGAGCATGTTATTTTACCTATTACAACGTAATTTAACATATAAACAACAATGTATGGATTTCTGGGGAAATTTCCTAGATATTTTCTTCTTTTTTTTTCCCAGAGGTGGACCATTGCCTGCTATCAGTTGTCACATGGTCAAGAAAAAGTTCAAAATCCTCTGTAGACAAGGCATCAATCTTACTTTCATCATTAGAAGAATATATTGCATTGCGTAAGCTTCAGAAGACCCCCCTGACTACCATAACGTTACCACAAGACCTTTCAGAGAGCGATGTAGAGTCCAGTGATAGCAGCCAGGGTAATGAGTCCATCAATCCTCCTCATCCACCAATACTCAGAAAAATGAAACACTTCATCCTGGACAGATGCTCCAGCAACAGCAGCAGCAGCGGTGTGTCCAACAGAAAAACTGAACTGGAAAAGTACTCGACCATACTTAGGTACAGGTGGAAAAATGGACGCACCTCACAGGCTGGCAGTGTGAGCTTAGAAGGGGCAGCCTCGTCTCGGGGCAGTGATGCCACGCCGGTCAGCGGGTCAGAATGCTTCCCGTCAAATGCTGGGGACTGTTTGGATCAGAGACAGAAGACAGCCTTGCAGAGATCTATAAGTGACGGGGTAGCATTAAAACGAAGCCGTCAGATGAACCAAGAATTGGAAGACCACTCTGCAGACACAGATACCAGACAGCATGATGAGGGAAATATTTCAGATCATCAGATTTCAGAGTCAGGGGACGCTATTTCGGCTGAAGGTTAGTTTGTTACCGTTTTGTGATCCTTTGCATGATGATTTGAGGACAAATCTCTTAGAGTGATTGTTTGTAATTTTGTTATTTAATTGTCATAAATACCTCATTTAATAAGCAACATGTTATTACACACTTGTGCATTCATTATTTCTATGGATACGAAGATGGGGTTCAATTTTGTTCTTTCTAGATTTGGAAATTGTGCGTTACAAGACAACAAGCAATCAGTGTGCGGCTGAAGTTATGGCTGAGGTTTGTCTCTTTTGTATCTTTATATTGAAAATTAATTGATAGAACTCAACTCATGCTTTAACAAGACTACAACTTTAATTTTGTCCTAAACACATGACATTTAATTTTATTTTTTAACATACAGAAAATAAACAATTTAAAAGCCCAAGTCACTCACAGTCTCTGTAACAATGAGGGACATAGTAAAACAGTCCATAGCAGTTAAAAAAGCGTGTGGTGTTTCTCGCCGTAAAATATTAAATGATGTCATTGTTTGAGGTTATATTTTAATTTTGGAAAAGGGAATGATGTAAAAAGAGGATTTGAGGATTTATAATTATAAAATACTTTGTGTACATTTCAGGAAGTTTAATATTTCATATTTATCAAACAAGGATAGGTTACTTGGGCTTTTGAAAAAAGTAGGCGCCGTAGGCACCCTACAACCCCTAGTTCAAAATATCAATTTTAAAAATCATCTTTCCTCTTGCAAAGTTCAGTTTTACATAGGCACATATTGATGATGTGTAATTAATAAATTTGTTGTTGTTTTTTACCTAGTGTCTGCGTGCCTCAAATATAGACCTGGAACGTACATCAGAGGAACAAGCAGCTTCATCTGGCGGATGGTTGTAAGTTATTTTAGTGTACTTAAAACATTGATGAGGAAGAAAGATGTTAGCTCGTACTAAGAGCCAATCCATTATGTCTTTTGGACCTGTATATAATTCAGCTCTAGTTTAATTAGATATTGTCTGAACATCCTGAGTGAGAAGATAAAAAATATCAATTGGTTAAAACATTGTTCACTAAACTTACATGAAATTTTTCTTTTAGATTAAATTTTTTTCCTTTTAAAACAGAATGAAAATTGTTACTCCTTTGAATTATATTTTTAAACTTTTTAATTATGCGTTTCTTTTTGCTTGTAGTACATGTTCATAAAAATAAAAACTGTTAATTTTTCTAAAAAGCAATCAGTTAAACATGTGTTGTGACAGGTTAGCATGCTGGAGACTTACTTTATCTATTTTCGATACTCTATTTTTATGTCTTTTCTTTTAGCGCTACCGAATTTCCCTTTGTGTAAGACCAGTTAGGGACTTAATTTTTTATTTCATGTACTTCCAGATTTTCTTCATTTGAGAAAAATATTGTTGTTTTAAAGAAATTACACAGAAGTGGCTCCTCAGTTCAAAGGTAATTTCATAACCCACAATAAATATTGTTTTCAAATTAAAACTGTTGGCTTAGAGCCTATTATTATAGCTAGGGATAAAGTTCACTTGGTTCACCGATAAAACAGCCCTGACAAAACAGCCCCGGACTAATAGATGGACTAAAAGTAAAATGTCCAATCAAATATTAAATTCATCTTTTTACTCACCTATTCAGTGTCAGGTTTTGCTAATAATAAACAATAATAATGACATCACAATAGTGAATTTAATAGCCTTTACGCGAAATGGTACTAATCACGGTTGTTTGTTGACAAGAAACAATATAACACCACAAGATATAATTTTACAATTTTACCACTTTATTTAAGGGTGAAAAAGATGACAAAAGCTTAAAATGAAAAAAAAATTAAAGTTTTTGTTGAAAAATTTTAACAATTTGTCTGGGGCCGTTTTGATGGGTCACCAGTTCACTTGAATGCACTTGATTCAAGCCTAGTGATGAAGTTTAAAACATACCTTATATACTCGTTCTATAGCCCGTTCGTTCATAAGCCGACCCCCCTACTTTTGGAAGAGAAAAATATTAAAAGTGCATAACCCGCGTAAGCCGACCCTCAAAAATAATAGGACAGCGTAAACAAAATGGTACACATTTTTTTTTAAACTACAAGCTAAATCGGTCATTATGATTTTTTTTTGTACTGCCTATCTTTGTCTTTGTGCGGCAAGAGTTACCCGTATTTTAAAAAAATCTTTGGTAAACAGTGGCGATAGTGTACATTAACATTCGTTGTTGAAAAAAAAATGTAAAACAGTTTATTGAAAGATTCACAAAAATAAAATGATTAAATAAGGTAAGTGCAGATGTTTAATAATATATTATAGCTTCTGGTAGAGCAGTTGATTCTTTTAGAATGTAGAAAAGGACCTTTGATGATCTACATTAACAACACCGATATTCAATATCCAGGCAGAAATCACCTATGACCCGCTCATAAGCCGACCCCCAACTTTTTCCCCTAGATTTTGTCAAAAAAAAGGTTGGCTTTAGAACGTGTGTATACGGTAATTAATTCTTGAACTTGGATATACCAAATGTAACATGTGGCTCTATTTACAATTGACTGTAACATGTGGCTCTGTTTATAATTGACTGTAACATGCGGCTCTGTTTACAATTGACTGTAACATGTGGCTCTGTTTACAATTGACTGTAACATGCGGCTCTGTTTACAATTGACTGTAACATGTGGCTCTGTTTACAATTGACTGTAACATGCGGCTCTGTTTATAATTGACTGTAACATGCGGCTCTGTTTACAATTAACTGTAATATGTGGCTCTGTTTGCAATTGACCAGCGGTAAACTGATGCAGGAACATTGTTTTAAAGACAAACTTTTCCCAAAACTAAGATCATTCAACAACAGTGTGGTCTCTTATTTATTCCAATAGTCATAGATCCACAAAGAAAGAGATTCATCTGAAACTATGAAGGAAAAGAAGGAATGAGTGCAAAAGTGTGAATACCATTCTAAAATGCTTCACTTGCACAAAAGAAATTCTTGGTTATTGCAACAATAATTTTCCTCCATACGCAGGAATTTTGCTAGAAATAAATTGATCTCAAGACTAAATAACTGTATGTGTTAATCACCTTTTCATACAAAAATAATCTGTGTGGCTGATATCATTTTACACGCTTTTATTTAAGTCACACTATTTGTATGTTGTATCCATCCATCCATCCATCCTTCCTTCAAATCTTGAAACGTAAAATTAAACCACTTCTGATGGTCCTAGAGATCTCAAAATTTTACTACAGATAGATCTTGGATGACAATGCATTGTATCAAAATTTCAGATCGATCGAATGTACCGCATTGAAATTATTGCATTTTTAGTTTATTTTATATAAGCATCGGTACCCGTCTGCTTTGTTGACATCCATGAGTTCACCACGTGAACACATCACCGTGGTATAAAACGTTGGGCGGGCGCTTATGAGGTGTTCGGTATTTAACAAAATAGAGGTAAAAAAAGATGTGTGGGCGTCAGACGTGAATTGTAAAGAGATTTTATTATAAGTTTTAAAAAATAGCTGTAAAAACAAAGTTTTTGACTATAAATCCCTTATATATGAGACATAACTAAAAGTAGTGATTATGTTAAAAGCGTGTCATTTTTAAAAAAAGATTTTTTAAATATTTAATTATTGGTATATTACTTTACTTCAACTCCTTTTTTCAAATTCTCATTTCCAAAAGTTACATTGGAAAAGGATTTGTGCTGGCACCACCTAAGACAGTATGGGATGCTGTTAAAAATCCACGTACAAGATTTACATACGACGATACCTTGAAGGTGAGTTATAGTTTGTTTTTTCCTGCATCAAAAAGTAATTTTTAAAATTTTGAAAGTTAGTTGGAAATTAAATAAAACTCCCATGGCTGATGTCTTGTCAGGTTAAGGAAACTAATTTGTTTTGTTTTTTCTCATTCTTTCAGAAAGTGGACATTATCGAGACATTAAGTAGTACACTGAAAATTGGTAAATACTTTTATATGGAACTTTTGAGAAGTTTTATACATATAATTGTCACCAAGTTTTTTGTTGTTGTTGTTTTTTTTACAGTTTCAATATATTTGTTGGTTAATAGTGATAATGTGAACCAATCATACATGCCCCTTATATGGATTGTTCTCTCCATTTCTCATCAGTTTACTTTTACCATGAGAGTCAACAATTCCTCAACAAAGAAAGCTGTGATATGTGTGTATTGCTTGGGGAGAGGCAAGAAGGCGAGAATTACATCCTAACTTACTCCAGCATTGAACATGACAAGTGCCCAGTTAATCCAAAAGTCACCAGAGCCCAGGTTAGAAAGAGATAACCTTTGGATTAAAATCTTTTTCTTTGATAATTGTTTGGTCTTGTTTCACCTATTATATTCAAACATTATCATCTTATTAAAATGTTCCTGTTTGATTATCAAAAGTTATTGAAAATAACTTATAGGACTAGATGTAAAATATTTTTTTTTAAAAGGTGAAATGGATTTGCTAAACTAAATGATATCTTTGGGTTATTTTTAGAAATAACATAATTTATAAATCAAAGAGTGCAATCCAATGATAAATTAGAATTATTAAATATGAATTTTAAAAATTGTTGCATGTAATTGAAGTAGAATTTGATTGTGTCAATAAAGCATGAGATCTGGCTGGATCTTTATGTCATTTCTTTTGTCAAATACAGTTCTTGCCTAGTGGCTGGATTATTGAACCTGCAAAGCAAGACAACAAAGTTTATTCCATAGTTACTTATTTAATGCAGGTTAGTACAATTCTTTATTCTGTTTTACTTTGTGCTTATGGCCTTTTAGCATTTAAGTTGAAGTAAAGTAATACACATGTATATCAATATCAGCCACACAGATTATTTTTGTATGAAAAGGTGATTAACACATACAGTTATTGAGTCTTGAGATCAATTTATTTCTAGCAAAATTCCTGCGTATGAAGGAAAATTGTTGTTGCAATAACCAAGTATTTCTTTTGTGCAAGTGAAGCATTTTAGAATGGGCTTCACACTTTTCCATTCATTCACAGATTGATTTATTTTCATGAGAAATTGTTTGCAACATGGTATTGAAAAACGATTGAAAATACTGTCTTTTTCCTTTCAAAAATTTATGAAAAAAGTCAAAACGATAATTTTACATTGCACAATACGGGCATGAACCCAAATTGTATTTTATCCCTGGTTACAGAATATTATTTTCCCATCTTTCCTACTTTATCGATTTTTGTTTGGTTTTTTGGTATATGGATTATTATTTTTCTAATATATTTAAAAGAAACTTACTTCCTTGTAAAACACAGAAACTTGTTTGAAACAAATACATTTATCTATCAAATTTACAAACACCCTATTGAAAATTTCCCAGTGGGACCATTGCATGAATTACATTTTGTGCTTGATGGGAAGCACCCTTAGAATAAAATCATTTTTTATTGCTTAAAACTTATAACTTTGCTCATAGCTATAGAAAATAAAACAAATAACATTCTGTCTAGTCATACTCAATTTCCTCTTAAAAATATCTTCACTTTTTTTTTGTCCCCAACTTCCTTATTTTAAAAAAATAAGGAAAAAAGTTTTCATGCAAGAACTTTCTTTTTAAAAAATACAGAATATGTGGAGAATTCTTCCTACAAACTTATTGATTTCCATTCCAGATTGATTTCGGTCGTCCACGTGAAGGATATGACAATCTCCCATTCCAGGACATGATTTCCAGATACCCACTTAGCATTGCTGACCTGCAGCAGTACCTCAAACCCGCAGTCCAGATGTTGCGAAGAAAATCGCTGACATAAACCGGCGCTCTCCCGTTTTCTTTCATCCGTGACAAACTGTAAAGAAATTAGTTTTTCCAGGGATGTCAGTGTTGCCTCTGCCCAGCATTTGAGATCAAAGTGTTCAGCGTTAATGCTCTGATGCAATATATATATAAATATCTTAATGTATTCATATCTTTCTCAGCATATTTATAATCTTTGTAAAGCATATATGCACAATGAATAATTTATTTTTTTATATACCACTTCAAGCCTTCATTTTAGTCTGCCCTCCTAGTTTTATCCATGTGGTTTTGTATATAAAGAAGTAAGAAATCTAGTACAGTGATTTTCTGACTAAATCTACTCAATCTCCACCGGTTAGCTCCCTTTCAGCTGTGTGACCTTGAGCGCCTCAGTATTTCTGGGGATGGGAAGTAACTCCATTTCTCAGCTGATTTGACTTTGCAAAAAAAAATTTGTAAGTTGCTAACATCAATCCATTTTAATATATTTTAGGACTGTTGATTTCAGAAGTGAATTGGATTTCAGAAAGAAAAAAATTTTAAATAGCCAAAAACTCCATTTTTGGAACCTTGGACCAAAATGTTTTTATAAAAAACTAATTGGCCATCTAGGTCAGAAATTAACAAGATTTAAATCCTCCTTGAAATCAGGGCTTCTCCACCATAAGCATTGGCCACATGAGTTAAAGTGGAGAAACGTTTATAACTGTGATGACCATGAGTTTGGCTTAACTTTAATCATGTGGAATTGCTATTGAGTAATGAATATCAGACTGCAAACTTGGTACCAACTGTTAACAGTTGAGTTCAGAGATGCCAAACTCTATCAAAGTTTAATTTAGCGGCTCCTAACTCTGCTTAGTTTTAGTTCAGTGGCTCCCAAAGTATAAAGTACATTTCAGTTCGTTCTTCTACAAAGTTAAGTCAGTTGTTCTGTTGAGTGTATCTTTTATGGACTAACAAAATAAAATTTCTTAATCTGGTTTAAGAACCATAAATACAAGTTTCTATTAGAATCTGTTTGTCCACGCCCCTCTCCGCCCCAAAATCCTCTTTCTAGGTCAATGGGATTCTCAGAAAAACTGAAACTGTCATGATGTCATGGAAATCGTCTACATGATGGTATGGAAATTGTCCACAACTATCATGATGATATGAAAACTGATGTGCTTTATCAATGACAATTTGGAAAAATACTGGCATTTTAAATGACAAAGGATTTATGCACAAAGCATCTCTTACAAGTATTCCCTTGCTCCAGTTTATGCCGAAAACTACCACCAATGTAGTGTTGTTGTTTTTTTAAATATTTTAGAAATGTTTTGTTTACCTGATGGTTTGTTTACCTGATGGTTTGTTTACCTGATGGTGTGTTTACCTGATGGTTTGTTTACCTGATGGTTTGTTTACCTGATGGTGTGTTTACCTGATGGTTTGTTTACCTGATGGTTTGTTTACCTGATGGTTTGTTTACCTGATGGTGTGTTTACCTGATGGTTTGTTTACTTGATGGTTTGTTTACCTGATGGTGTGTTTACCTGATGGTTTGTTTACCTGATGGTTTGTTTACCTGATGGTTTTTTTACCTGATGGTTTTTTTACCTGGATTTCAAATTTACCTACACCAAACCACTGGATTCTATAATTATCTTGTCCAAGTCTCTTTTTTTTTAGTTCAAATCCATAGAATTTATCATTGAGATGGGCTCTGAAACTGTATAAGATTGTGTCTTAAAAATATGTTTATAGCATACATTTTTGCAAGTATTATACAGTGCTGGAAAGGGGAATTTCCTAGGTCTACAAGTGGAATATTGAATATGTGAGGGAAAAAATAAGATCTTCTTGTTCATAATGCAAGGAAATGACCACGTCTTGTGTCCAGGAATCTACCAATCCACATGTTGACAACTTAGTGAAAACTTCTTATCATGTGATGGCAAATAATTGTTTCATACCTGTGCCTTTTTATCATTGATCAAAGTTCTATTGGTCAATGTTTTTTAAAGTCTGACCAAACTTATAAATTCATGCAGAAATGTCAACATAAGTAATAGAAGAAAAAAAAGTCATATTTTATTGTGCTTTACTTGTACATTCCATGCTATCTGATTTAGTCCATGTATTCACCATTTACAACTAAAGCAATGATAGTCTATTGGCAGTGTATTGTTGTCATTTAATAGCCTTATTCATGAGAACTAAAGACTGATATATGTTCAGCAGAATATTAAATATGCCAAAGTATTGTCAGAAAAAATATTTCTTATTCCAGTAGCAGGAGTTGTGTTTGGATTTATGAGTGATTTTTTTTCTTCATGTATTGTAATTGTATGGGAAGAATTTTATCTGAGTTTTTCCTGGCTAAGCTAGAGAAAAGAATGGCAGTCTATTGTACTATAGTTTATTAATACTTCTTCTGGCTTTGTGGCATTTAGATTAGGTAGAAAATAAGCTACAGGTATTAGTTCAGCCAAGTCTTACCTAATGCTTTGAGAGGGCAAGGCCCACAAACAGAGCTCATTCACAAGTCCTCACTGGCCTACCATATCGAAACAAATTTTCCTAGACAGTGCCTAAGAGGGCAAGGCCCACAAACAGAGCTCATTCACAAGTTCTCATCGCCTACCATATCGAAACAAATTTTCGTAGACCTCACCTTAGAGGACAATGATCAATAACTTCAAGTTGCTTGGACTTGAAATGAATTTTTTGTTATGTAATATATTTTACTATATTTTTTTAAAACATTTATTGCAATCAGGGTTAAAAAGGTGTTATCATTCTGTACTTATCTGGATACTGTGATCTATTCACGTGTCTGTCTTGAGTCACTGCACTTTTCTCTGTGCCTTAAGACCAACAGGTTTTTCCACTTTGTTTTCATGCTTTCCATGTAAGAAAGTATTTAGTTAATACTCTTCAACAAATGTCTTTTTTCAAAAATATTTTTTGTTAGTAGGAACTCTTAAATTGTGGACAGGTTTCGTCAAATTGCGTGGAAATATTTTCTATTCCAATGTGAGGCAGCCTAAAAGCCTGCACCTGATCCCTGGCATGACCATGACCTTCCCACTATCTGTTGTGTTGGGGACACCCTGGCGTAAATTGTACCCTTCACCACCTTGTGCCGTTTGCCATATTCTGGAGACGGTTACAGGATATTAGGCCAGCCGTCCTTTGTGCCATCAAACACACTTGAGTATCAGGAAAATTGAAATTATTTTTTAAAAGTTAATAAAAATAGAAATTAACCTGAAAAAAAAGTTAACTGTTTTGTAATGCATCAAATCTATGTTATACCCATTAGCCAAGGTAATTGAATTGAGTTTTATAGTGGTTTCTGTCATTAGTTTCACAGCTTTAAGTCTAACAACAAAATATAAATTTTAAAAAACGTAAAAAACCAAGTTTTTCACTATAAATCCTTTATGTATGAGACGTAACTAAAAGAATGTTCATTATAATACGCAGCGCAAGACCATCCAAAAATACAAAATTGTAGTTGTGTCGTAAAGCATGTTTAATAAAATGCGCACCGATCAGGACTATGTTTATAAAAAGTGTTGTCAATAAAATACGCACCTAATTGCGCGACAGAAAGGTTGTTCAATATAATGCGCACCCTTACACTCTATCTCAAAAAATAACATGATACATAGGAATAAATAAAATAATCTAAAAAAACAATAATTCAATTACGGTACATGTGATCGATCTGAAATTTTGATACATAGTTTTTATCATCGCCACCAAACTGCCCGCTAAATTTCAGCTCGCTAGCTTACGAGGAAGTGGGTTAAAAATAGATCCAAAGTTTTGGCGACAAGCAATCAAGGGTTCAACCAGACACCACGAGTTAATATAAAGGATTTTTAAAAAATTAAACAACTGACTTAGATCCTCCAAAGATAATTTCTGTTGAATGCCAGACTTAAATTCATGTATCTAACTAGTCAAACTATAAATCCTCAGTACATGTATTTACACCTTTTTTTCCTTCTTCTCAGTATTGGAAACTTAAATTGTATTTATTTTTTATTCAATGTTATTGATGACAGGAGAGATTAAAGAGTGAATGAAAGCCCCATGTGGACAAATATTTTGAATTACGGAAAATGTGTATTGTAGTAAAATTTAATAAATGCTCCAAAACATACCTTTGTGATCTAGCGCAGCAATCATTTTTCTCTTAATCACAAAGGACTCTTTTTTAAAAAAATTCTTAAACACTCAAAACAAGGAATTATGTTAACTCTTATTTACATAAAAAATACTATTACAACATTGTTTAGGTTGGGAATTCAAGGCCTGAAACTTGTTATTTTGATGATTTTTGACACATGGTTGAAGTTGATTGCTATTCAATCAAGCTTTTCTTTTTAATGCAATTTGCCTTGGAAAAATTGTGTTTATAGATTCGAAATGTCTGTACCGCTTGCACATGCAACTCCTCCTAAACCATACCAGATAGAAGGTTCGGCTCTTTTGCAAATATGCTAAAAAGGTCCCAAGGGCAAAACAATACAGAAAAGGTTTACTGGATTTCCTGGACAATCCAAAAAAATATCAGTACTTTGTCAATTTCTCGCCAACCATAACATCTATCAGGTTGAAAAAAACGTCAAACAATAGCTGATAATATTTAGAACAATGTTGGAGGAGGAATTTTTCAAAAATACATACTTGTTCGACTTCCGTAATTTTAGAGGCAATTTTTTAAAGCAATTGTGGTGTTTAGTTTCAAAATTATTGATTTGAAATGACTTTTAATGTAAACTAGAATGTTAGTTAATGGGGTTTTCCCGCTTTGTGAATGCTTATTTTAGATTGTTGCTTGGTGCCCATTATATTCACACATTCTTGGTGTGATGTAGTGTGAGGGGATATGTCATAATGTGTTTAGTTTCAGAATTACTTATGTGAATGACTTTTATTGTAATCTAGAATGATTTCCCTTGATAAAAAAATCGGAAATTCCTTGTTGGAAATTTTGTTTAAATACTCATTGAGTTTTTATTTCTTGTTTTTAATTTAAATGTACTAAAATGTAAAAGTCTCTTGTCTAATTGTTATTGCTTATGTCACATTTCATGTAAATTTTGAATTGCTGTTAAACCAAGTTAAAATGACTTTTTTTTACAACCTCTAAGAAATGCTTGATTGACATTTTAAACCTTTAGTGAGTGCTTTAAAATTTATATCGTATAGAATAGGACTGAAAAGAAGCTTTTAAGTTGGTGCATCATTTTTTAAAAATTATTTCTTATAAATTTAGAGAGAGATTAGCCAGACTTGAAAACTGTTCTCCTGAAGAGTGAAACATTTATCTTATACAGATGGAAATAGATGTTATTGAGCTAAAACTGGACAATATCCTGTAAGATTATTTCAAGCTATTTGTTGATTGTGTCAGATTGTATTTCTTTTTTTCTTCTATGGTAAAAATACGAAAAAATTGGTTGCTAGCAAACAAACTTGGATGGCCCAGTGTAAAACTTGTCTCTAAATTTATTGTTTAATGGAGAAAAATATAGAAGAAATAAGTTTTTTTGTAATACATGTAGTGTAATCCACAGATTTGCCCTAAAATCAAAATTTGCCTTCTCTTTTTATTGAAGGTAAAATATGCAATAATTTGATTGAGGCTGTAGTTGTTTTATGTTTGTGTTATATAGTACAGAGACTTTCTGACATTGTTACTTTTTTAGAGCTCTTCTGACATTAAAGTTACTCTTTCTTAGTTTAACACTTTTTCTTCTTACTGAAGTTAATAATTTATTCATTTTCATTGATCATGACAGATTTTTTTAAAATTCTTAATACTTAATGGTGAGTGCTTTTGTAAGATATTTCTTTTATTTAAAAAAAAATGATTAAATTAGACATTGATGTTTGTAATTTTAAGTTATATATTATTTTGATTAGTGGTGTTGACAATTTTACACCTAGTTTTTATAAGGAATTTTAGCTGGTTACATCAGCAGTTTTGTCAAGATAATTTTTTTTGTATTTACAAATTAAAAATAAACCTCATAAAATTTGCCAATGGTCTCTAAATAGAGCATGAAAAGATCTACACATTGTTTTACATTATGTTTTTTCTTACTTAATACTTCATGTTATTTAATAAAGACTATGGCTGACTTTATAGAAATGTCTAAAGTCAGTACCAGTACTTGTCATTTTTTCACGTCATGTCTTCAACTAGAATTATCTCTAAAAGTTTTGATTTGTTTCTTTCACCCAAGGATACCAATGACCTTTAGTTTTGGGGGAAGTCATTTGGTCAATTATAGCAAGTGATTATTTTTTCTAATACTGATGCACTGAAATTATGTAAATTCAAAGTCAGCGTATATTTATTTAAGGAACTTAAAATCATCGTTTGTGAAAAGTACATTGATTTTCCCAAAAGTTTAATGCTCAAACTTCCAGTGATAAATCATTTTTAAAAGCTCTGAAGTAATTTGTTCAGAAGTACAAGTATAATATTATTTGAACTCTTTGTGTGTGTTACTAATCCTGACCAATCCGCTCCACCAAAGTCTCTGTGTTTCAGTATTTGTATTTGTAGTATCAAATTACCTGGTCTCAACTCAACTACTTTGCCAGCTAAAATTCTCATTTCATTCTTTCAGATAAATAACTATTACAAAAACATAGCTCTTAAAATTTACATAATAAAAATAAGTTGTATTCTTTGAAACTAACTTACTACTTACTGTCATCTTTTTATCCAGCATATGATATATGCATATCAATAATATCATAAATGTATATGATAAATGATTTCTTTAATTATATAGAATATAGGCCTTTTATTAATTATTATTTTTTTAAAATACAGCATATTTTGTTTGCGTTTGTGACCTGTTACTCTCCTGAATATAAAGCAATTGTTTGTATATTGAAGAGATTCATTGCAATGGTTTGATGTAAAGGAAAAGAATATTAAATAATGTACTTTGAATGATCAATGCGGCCTTTATTATTTAACACTCGGTTATTTGTTTGTGTTGCTGCAACTACTTTTTAAACTGATGAGTTATCGGGCAGATGGTACAACTATGGGAGGGAGGCCTGTCAAAAATGTAATCAAATTCTACCTCATTTATCAAAACATTTTAAATGTTTTATTTAGCCCAAAGACTAACAACTTATTATGCTGAGTAAGTGTAAGTCTATGTTAAAGTCTCCTGGAATTTTCAGCTGCTGAAATGAAACGCAAAAGATTATGAGAAATTTAGATTTTGTCACTCGTAACAGCTCCCAAATTAACTACCGCTTTCATAAATTCAATTGATTAACAATATCTACTTAAGACATAAGTTTCTTTTTGTCCAGCAAGCTGCCACAGGGCAACTCTGAAAATGTATATAACAAAGACCACAACTGAGATTTCCTATTTGACACTGCAGCAGTCTCTTAGGATGAAAACTTATCAAAGTAAATCTCACATTTAAATTTAAAGTGAGTAGAAATGTTGGGGGTTTTTCCAACAAAAAATATAGCAATAAGAGGGAATCTCATGAAATTTCTAATCTTCACTACAGCACCAGCAATTTATACAAATGAATTTTATTTCGGCACCTAGAAATATTTGCACTATGTGAATGAATTTTTTTTAAAAATAACAACACTTATTCATCTCTTTATGTTAACTGTATCTATTTATTAGCTGTGCCTCTATCACTCTTCTGACACAGAAAGTAATTTGTGACATTAGCGCTATGGAATTAAATAATTGGATGTTTTACATAACGGTGCACATCAAGGATGAACCACTCTTTTTCTTGTCCTTCTTACTGGGATGTCCACTACGAGATGTGCTGCTGTCTTGCCTTTCCTTTCCACTCCCGCTACGAGAATGAGTCTCTGGTGACTTGTTGCGTTTGCTCCAACTGGGACTGAACCTGTCGATGAAGCTTTTCTGTTCATTCCCTTGTGTGTCACTTGCACTTCTGCTGGCTTTCGTGTCATTGTGTCTTCGAGTTTGGCTAGATCTCTTAGCATGTTTGGCACGGCGGGGTGAGCTGTGATGTGATGTTCTCCTTTGATGTCTCCTTGGTCTGTGGGTCGATGAAGAATGGGTCCTTCTACGGTATCGATGCCGACTGCCATGATGGGAACCATAGTAAGATTGAATGGGAGATCTGGATTTTTCATAAGAATGTCTACCTTCTCGACTTCTGTGTCCGGAATGTGATCTTGCAATGGATGCATTACTGTGTGAATAGTTCGCTGATCTATGGGTACAAACAAAAATTTCACTTCTTTGTAAACAAAGAATTTAATTTTCTTTAGTCATTGACTTAGTCATATTACATTATCAGAAAGCAGACGAAATAGAAAAAAGTTATTTTTTTTTAAAATTAAATTATTCAAATAAATACATATTATATGAGTAAATATACATACACATAAAATCAATTATAATTTTGTTTTAAAATTGAAACAATATACTGTAGTACTGTTTTAAGAATATTAATTAAGGCTAAGGTACTACTGTTGTGCTCAATCTCACATTTCATTTTTACTTGATGTTTAAGACTAGTTCAATTAATGAAACTATGAGATGGCTTGGACCAACCTTTGATGGTCTCGTAAATTCTCTCTAGCCATGTCACACCCCAAGCATGCCATGCATGGGCTTGACCTCCGTCTGGAACGCCTTGACCCTCTATAAGAATAATCTGATTCTCGGCTGCTACAGGCACCATCTGTAGGACATGGAGTAACACGATAGCGTGATGAGGGGGAACTTTCTGTTGATGCCTATGAAAATATAAATTCACCTTGATCATTAAATGGGTTAGTGTTTTTTTCAGTTTACCAACAGCAATAGTATTTGGTTGTTTTTCCCGATGGTATTTGTGTTTGGTTGTTGTTCACCAATTGTATTAGCGTTTTGTTGTTATTCACCAATTGTATTAGGGTTGAGCTTATGGAGCCACATTTATTTTTACGTGCCACTACTTCCTAATGTCACTGGGTCACTGTTACCAACTGTTACTGTGCCACTACTTACTAATGTCACTGTGTCACTGTTACCAACTGTTACTGTGCCACTACTTCCTAATGTCACTGTTACCAACTGTTACTTTGCCACTACTTCCTAATGTCACTGTGTCACTGTTACCAACTGTTACTGTGCCAATACTTCCCACTGTCACTGTTACCAACTGTTACAGTGCCACTACTTCCCACTGTCACTGTTACCAACTGTTACTGTGCCACTACTTCCTAATGTCACTGTGTCACTGTTACCAACTGTTACTCTGCCACTACTTCCCACTGTCAATGTTAATACGTCCAACAAAACTTCTGAAACGACTAACCTATTTTATCATTATCCCCCTGAGTTTTAAATAAACAATTTCAAATACCAAGGTCACATCTTTCAAGGTCACATCTTTTCATTTAAAACTAACATCAAGTAAAGCCTTGTCGTATACTATCAGTATTAAAATGCTACATTTCAACAAATGAAACTGAAGACTTATACTTATCAATGTATTGGTTAGGATGTATATGTATATTGATAAATAATCATTTATGCTCTTCTGACCAAGCGGTGGATTCATCAATATCACCCGTGGCTCTGGTTTAGAAAGAAAGTACTGACAAACCTCTCCCTTTTGTTTGTTGCACATATCCATTGCAGGAGCCATTGTTTGGCAAGGCGAAGAGGAATAACTCTGAGCAGAATCATTTGACTGAGAAACACTGCTTGTGTGCGAGGCTGACTTGCCAGACCGTCTTTGCCGTCTCTGAGGAGATTTATCTTGTGACTTCCTTCTGCGCTTTCTGTTTTTTTCTGATGTTAATTCTGACTGCCAGAAATGGGTGCAAACAACAAATTCCGTCACACATTAAATTGGACTACTAGTTAAACTAACATGTAATTTTTTTTTAAATAATATTTTTACTATGCATTCTATAATCACTTCATTGTCAATTTGTTAAACTTTCTATAGTAAATTCACAAACCTAACTTTGAACATGATTGTTGGATAGTTTTAATTAAGTTCAATTGTTCTCCCTAAAAACTGATGTAGGAGTAGGCCTATAACTTAGTTCCCTACGCCCTATATTATAAGAGAATAGTATTAGTTCCCATATTGTATGTTGTTAGTATTAATTCCCTTTATTACAAGAATTTCAACATATGAACCTTGAAATGTACCTTGATTTTGAAGTTTGCATGCCTCAAAGTTGAAATATAATATACTTTTAAGTTTATATACTTCGAAGTTTAGAAAATAATTTGGGGTGTAGCCTTGGAACTACTTGTGGACAGGGCCGTCTTAACGCATAGGCCCGTTGGGCATTTGCCCGGGGGCCCACGAGCATAGGGGCTCCATGGGAATATGTTTATATATATATATTATGTATATTTATTTTTTATTCCTGCTGGGAAGGGGCCAACACTATTTCTTTGCCCGGGGGCCCAAACTGGTGTAAAGACGGCTCTGCTTGTGGATGAAAGTATTTAAAGTCAGAACATACAATTTATTTCTTCTTTTAACTTACCCGAGTACACAAAACAGGTTCTACTGGCACTTCTAACACAGTGCAATCACTGCTGTGTGTTCGACGTGGTCTTCCCTTATGCCGCCGTCTGCACGATGTTCTCTCCCTACGCTTATTACGCATTCCTGATCTTGCAGCATTTTCATTCAAGTCATTTGAAGTAGATGGTTCTAGTAATCTGGGGTCTACAGGCGGCCGTCTGCGTTGTGGAATGTCATTACTGCTACAGCTACTTTTATCACTAAGGATTGCAATGGTGTCTGCTCGGCGTGTCTTTTTGGTCAGAGTTCCGGTATGTGAGGAAACCAGCGCGCGCTGGTTCAACTTGGGTATAGTTGTGGCCTTCTTGCATTTGCCTTTCCTCGGCTTGGTTATCTGATCACTTGCACTGAGTTCAGATTCGATGTCATCCCCGTCTAGTTGTGTGCTGGAGATTTGACGCACCTCATGCCCAGAGCTACCGCTTGATGTAGAACGAAGCCGCTTTCTAGGCATCCCCAACTAAGTTGCTGCGGTCTAGGAGAAGAGTAAGACAAAATAATTTCTCCATTAAGGGCGCTCAATTCTAGATAATTAGAGGTTGGTTGGGAATTATTTATATTTAAGGAGACTTTCGTAACTAGTCTATCTTTAACCTTTATATCAATGTTGCAATTGTGACAAGGGTGATTATTAAATCCCTTATATTAACTTCGACATCGTGTCTCTCTGTCGTTCGTCGTCGGGCGGGCGGAAAAACAAAAGTAAAAAATTGCATACTTTCCGTGATGCGATCAAGCTGAAATTTTGCACATAGACTCGTGTCACCTAACAATGCATCGTATCAAAATTTCAGATCGATCGAATGTACCGTAATTAAATTAATGCATTTTTAGTTTATCTCTATATAACTCAATGTAGCGTCTGTTGTTGTTTACAATCACGTGTCCCTTGCTTGAGTTCACACCAGCCATCGATGACCACACACATCCCCCCCCCACATCCCCCGGTTTTACAGCAAGGGGAGATCAGTCGGTTTCAGTCTGTAAATGTTTTTCGCGTGTTGCGTATTATATTGAACATATCAATACTTTGAGTTCTGTCTCATATATAAGGGATTTATAGTAAAAAAAAACTTTGTTTTTACGGAGTTGTTTAATTTTTCTTGTGCAACTAATTTATCCCTGATGGTTTTATCAATTCCAACTCTTTTTTTTTGAAACCATTATAAAGAAAAAGAGTTAAAACTTTAAATGTATTCCTGATTCCTTGGAGGGGTAAAGTGTACAGTTAAAGACGCTAGGGTGAATTTAACATAAGAACTGTTCAAATAACCATGACTTAAAAAATAGGGGCCGTCCCTAAATAGCGTCACGCAATTTTGACCGATTTTCACTGCGCCTCCCCCCTTTCCCTCCAATATGACGTCAAAAAACTTTAAAAGCCATATTTTCTATTTGAAAAGAAACATGTTTCAAATCACTTTTTTTATTTCAAGTATGTATTTAAGGCAAGGTTGCACTGTGATATCGTAACACGCGTGTAGCCAAGTAAAATGTTATAAGAAATTGTAAGAAATCAAATATTTAAGACGAACTTTTTTTTTGTTTTAAGTTTCCAGTTTTGATGTGACGTCACATTTCTTAAACTCCCACCCTCCCCCTTGTCACACATCGTCACAAATGTGTGGACCCCCCTTTTCCCCTAGGTGCGTGACGTCATTTATGGATGGCCCCATATGTCTTATGATTTATTGTCAGCATGAGCCATTTTTTATCATTAAATTTATCTATATTAACACTCCAGAGTTTACCAACCTTGACATATGCTCCAGCTTTTAACCTGTTTAATTCTTCCCCCTTCAAAATCCCCAACCCAATTTTAAAGATAGATGAAAAAGAGCCAAGTGCTAAGGATGAATCTCCATTACATAGACCTACACTACACCAATACGTGTTGTTTGTTTTTTTAAATCTCCACGCGATGCCCATAGGACTTAATGTGCACTTAAAGAAACTTTATTAAACTGGCTTTTTTGTAAACTTCATGCCTCCCCATCTCAGCTCAAAAGACTAGAAATAAACCATGGATAAGCATAGGACGCAATAATCTTCCATATAGAAGGTGCGTCTGTAATAGATAAGATAAAAATATTTTTTTTTATATGTTCACACACACAAAAACATTGTTTTACGGTTTTACCTCTCACAATCTTCGGTAAACACGTCTATTTGCTAATGCTATACTAAACTATACTATGAACTATGATATGTACATCACTACAGCATACTAAAGCAGACTAAAGCTATATTAATATAATATCAACCATTATACAGTATGTGGCCTATGGAATAGAATAGTATAGATTATGCTGTATACTTTACTATATAATATATATTATTTATTAATATACTATATTTATATTAATATTACTATATTCGAAGTGTCTATGCTCGTTAAAATAATATACTCTGCACTACAAACAACCCCGAGCCATACCCTTGATTAGAAAAGTAATATCATAAGTTAAAATCTACCTTGGGACCAGCAACCTCTTTGAAATCTGTGCCACTGCAACTCTCAGTTGGTGCCCAGTAAATTACAGCTGATAAGCGATCTTTCATTGTTGTTAAATTTTATTATTTTCTTATTAGGTTTTCATATTCTCGTTGCGTTGTTGCAATTTCCTGTGACACGGCAAGATGTGTGCACCTATAATTAATGTATACTGCATCGAGAGTATCTTTATTAATCAGTCCAAAACGAATTTTCGTCATCAGTTTTTTCTTTTTTTTTATCGAAATGTTTTGAACGTTCATGGGAATTAGGGAGTTGCTTGAAGTTAAGAGTAAGGGCGATAATTAGTTAAAGATGAGCATGCCGCCTGCACGTGTGTTTCTGGAACTATCCTAGCAGTTACAATCGGAGTCCATTCACTTGTCAGGCAACGATAATAAAATTAAGTTTGGACTGAAAGGCCGAATTGTAATATTTTTAGCGTTGAAGAAATGGCTCCCAACCCAACCACCATTTAATACTATTTGGTGACGGGTTATTTCAGATCCGTTTTAAAATTCCAAAGAGGGCAACTTTCGGTTGCATTAATTTCAATTAATGGCCTGATTCTATTTGGTGTTTGGGAGATGTATTTGAAATTATTTCAGTGACTAATGTAAGGCTGCTGGAGGCAGTGGTTTACACGAAGGATCTTAGGTAACATTAATTGTCCGGGACACCTCATGGACATGATAGGCTGGGCATATTACCTCGATGTCAATGACTGATATCATTTTTTTTCTGAACCACAAAATGGTTCGCCATGGGGAACTGCTGCCTTGCATGGGGTATGTTTTTGTTTCCAGCGAATGATATCTTTGTGTGAGATCAGAAAGATGACGAGGCTGTCATTTTTACACACACAAACGAACGGATGTAGGGAAGGAACTGTAATCGAGGGGGTAATGTCCCCTTAGCGGCTTAGCGGTAGAAGTGAGTTGTTACCATGGACCAGTGGCGGATTTAGGTTTGTCTTCGTGGGGGGGCGAGGAGAATTTCAAGGGGCGCCGCAAAAATTTTTTTATTCATGCACTTAGTGCAAATATTTATAGGTGCTGAAATAAAATTCATTTGTCTAAATTGCTGGTTCTGCAATGAAGATTAGAAATTTGATATGAGATTCACTCTTATTGCTATATTTTATGTTAAAAAACTTTTCTGCTCACTTTAAATGTGAGTTTTACTTTAATAAGTTTTCATCATAAGAGTCTGCTGCAGTCTCAAATATGAAATCTAAAGTGTTTTGTTTATGTTACATACATTTTCAGAGTTTCCCTATGGCAACTTGCTAGACAAAAAGAAACATCTAGTCTTAAGTAGATATGGTTAATCAATTGAATTTATGAAAATGGTAGTTAATTTGGGAGCTGTTATTTGTGACGAAATCTAAATTTCTCATAATCCTTTGTTTCACTTTCAATTGCTGAATATCCTAGCAGACTTTAACATAGAAAACTCAGCATAATAAGTTTATAGTCTTTGGGCTAAATAAAACTTCTAAAATGTTTTGATAATGAGGTAGAATTTTATTAAATTTTTTATAGGCCTCCAATAGTTTGTTGTACTATCTGCAAGATGACTCATCAGTGTTCAGCGTGCCATAAATAGCACTGACAGTAACTCAAACAAATAACTAAGTGTTAAATAATAAATGCTGTGTTGATCATTCAAAGTACATTATTTAATATTATTTTTGTTTACATCAAACCATTGCAATGAATCTCTTCAATATACAAACAATTGCTTTATATTCAGGAGAGTAATAGGTAAAAAATGCAAACAAAATGTAATGTATTTTAAAAAATGTTGATCATTAATAAAAGGCCTAAGTAATTAAAGAAATCATTTATCGTATACGTATTATATGCATATATCAGTTGTAGATAAAAAGATGACAGTAAATTATGAACTTAGTTTCAAAGAGAACAACTTCTTTTTACTAATCAAATTTTAGAGCTACTGTTTTTAGTTCTTGTAATAGTTTTCTATCTGAAAAAAAAGAAAGGAGAATTGTATCTGGCAAAATAGTTCAGTTTAAGTCCAGGTAATCTGATGCTACAAATAATGAAAAACACAGAGACTTTAGTGGAGTGGATTGGTTAGGATTAGTAACACTGACACACACACACAAAGAGTGCCAATAATATTATACTTATAAATAAACTAAACAATTTACTTCAGAATATATTTAAAAAAAAATTTGTCACTGTAAGTTTGAGCATCAAACTTTGGGAAAATCTATGAACTTTACACAAACAATGATTGTAAGTTCCTTAAATAAGCATTCAAAACTCTAATAAGAATGCAGGACTAAATACAAACCATGGATAAGCATTTGACGCAATATTCTTCTGTATAGAAGGAGCGTCTGTAACAGATAAGATAAGATAAGATAGAGCCATGAGCCCTATATAAATTGCTTTCTACGTGATTTCATTTAAGCAAAACGATTTATCGTTGATTCAAAGTCAACGTTCTCAGCTAGATCACGTTCAATTGAAATTAATGCCAATTCAGACAGACGTTAGTTTGTCATTGTTAAGCGCAAATAATTTTTGATGAGTTTCAATCTACTGAAACATCTTTAAGCAGTAGCACTGCTAACAGGAAGAGGCATGTAAATTTTATAGAGTATTGACAAGCTAGTGAGACCCGACCGATGCCATTAGTTTTTCAGTCAAGAATGGCTGAACCTTTTTAAGTTGTAGTCCACTAGTGAAGGTTGCCTGTATTAATGCATACAAATCTTATATTCTACGATTGCTTCTTCAAGGTTAATGTCGTGTTTGTAAATTTTGCGTAAACTTTGAAAAGAATCTTTATTTTCCTCCGATATTTGTGATTGATCAATGCCATAGAAATAAGTAACTGTGCTCCGAAAGTCATTAAATCGATCATCTATTTGTGTTACAAGTGTATCCATGATAGTGAAGTACGTTTCAGATTTAAAGAGTGTAGTTGGATCATCAGCCATTTTATCTCTGCTAAGTTCGCCTGCCATACTTGCAATTCACTTTTCTTTAAATTCTGTTTTAACATCTAGTTTGGAACAATTTAATTAATAAATGATTTGACATCTACATTCAGCATTTCAAAAGCTTCATCGCTTCTCATTTCAACAAACTTATTTTTTCCAACTTCGATCAACTGTTTTGCAAAGGCGTTGCAAGTAGTTTGATAACATGAAGATATCTTTTGTACAAATAGCATCAGAAAAACAAAAGAATATTTTGTTATTAAAACAGATAGTCCCATAGCTTCTGCTCTGACACCTCCTTTCTATTCTGTTGATTCCCCTGAATCAAGTGTGGCTAGAATAGCAGAGAATGATCCAACAACTGCATGAACTGCATGCTTACGGCTTGCACATTTTGTATAAGAAAGTCGTTTGAGAGTATCTACTGTTGATTCATATTGAGATTTCTGGTATTCTTTAAGATTATGTAGACGTGGTAAACTAGACGTAAGGAATGCATACAACCTTAAATCTGCGCCAAAAAACAACTGTATACCACTGTTTACAGACATTGCTTCGATAGTAACCAAGTTCAAAACATGGGCACAATAATTGGGTGAAAGTTTCTTTATCTGAGTTTAAAGGCCACTCTTATTTCCAGATTATGCCTGTCCTCGACAGAGTGTGAAATCAATGTTTCACTTTTTTATTTCTGTTAAAATCTTCTCAGCAAATAAGGGAGCATTTTTTATTTATGAGGGCGATTATGAGGTTTTACATATGCATTTCACTCATTCTCTCACTTATAGATCTCTCTTTAACTTTTATACCAAAAACCCGCCCCAAGTTTTTAGTCATATTAAATCAAAGTACATGAACTTGAATTCATAAGTTTTAAATTATTTTCTTACTTTTAGTACACTTATAAAAACTTGGTTTTTAAAAATCTTTCTTTACCTCTATTTATTTTTTATTGTGGCTTTAACGTGGATAGATGCCACGCCCCTCAGCTTGTGAGGCGAGCGCACTATTCCCTATCCAGCCGCTGTTTACCAAAGTATAAAAGCCTATAAATCTTTCCACAACATGTCCTGATTTTAAAACTGAATGTAAAGAAACTGACATCTGATCAATTCTATATCAATGGTTGATTCAATAATTAAAGAAAATAATTGTGCAGACTTAACTACATTATCAATTGTCGCCGATAATTCAGATGCGAGTGATTGATTTAAACCAGATATTACCGTTTCATCATTTGATATACAATATTTAGCAAGCAGTTTGGTGTTGATTACAAGTTTCGTGTTAAGAAATCATTTTTCTGCTCTTGTGACACCTTTTTGATGTTCAACGAGGGCGTCTTTAGGGGGGCGCCAATTTAGACCCAACAGGGGCGCGGGGGGGCAAGCCGCCCCCCCTGCCCTATAGCTAAATCCGCCACTGCCATGGACGTTATTTCAGTGTTTTTACCACGTTTTTATTAACTCACTTTCGTTCCTGTTTGTCCACAGCTTTTCAAATATGCCAACGTAAAATTTAACCACTTCTGATAGTCCTAGAGATCTCAAAATTTTACCACAGATAGATCTTGGATGACAATGCATTGTATCAAAAATTTCAGATCGATCGAATGTACCGTTATTAAAATATTGAACTTTTTAGTTTATCTATATATAAGCATATTTATTATCCGTCTGCTCTTGTTTACATTACATTAACGTGCCGAGTTCACACCAACCCCGACCACATCAACCATGTTTAACATCAAGGGGAGATCAGTCATTTCCAGTCTGTAAATGTTTGTCGGGCAATGCGTATTATATTTGAACATAATCAATACTTCAAAACTCACCATAGCATACACTTAGACTAAAAAGAATAAAATAAATAGAAGTAAAAAAAAAGATTGTTAAAAACCACGTTTTTATAAGCGGACTAAAAAGAAGAAAATGAATTTTAAATAAGTACTATAATGTAATATGACTAAAAACGTGGGAGGGCGCTTTTTAGGCGTTTGCCTAAAATGATTAGGGTTTACAAATGACGAGTAAGAAAATGAGTTAATTGAATTAGTTAAGCCTGAGAAGCGCCCACCCCACGTTTTTAGTCATATTACATCATAGTACTTATTTTACATTTGTTTTCTTCTTTTTAGTCCGCTTCTAAAAACGTGTTTTTAAACAATCTTTTTTTTTACTTCTATTTATTTGTTGTTTTTTCTCTGGAGTAGGGGGCCGGGTCATTTGGCTGTTTATTTCGTTGGCATGTGCCAACCAGTCCTGAAAGATGTTTGCATTAAATAATTCATTTAGTATATTATCAAAATTGTGAAGTCCGTGAGCGACAATTTTCTTACCTATTGAATGGCGGGCAGCATCCTCTATAAAATTGTTGTTGTTGTTTTTATTTATGTTCAATGAAACTGGCACCTAAAATCCCAGCCATTCCACAGAAGAACTAACCCGATCTAAGCCACTGACATTAACAATGAGTCATCAAAGTTGATAGAAATCATTAGAAATAAGCTCTTGGTGTTTTTATTTACTTTAGCTAAAAGCCAAGAAAAAAAATCGCTTCAAATTCTAGTTGTTTTCATTTTCAATACAGCCTTTAGTGTTTGTTTTTTCCTTACTTAGCTTTTCTTTTGTATTCTTCAATATATTTTTTTTTAAAAAATCTAACATCATTTTAACTAAAATATTCCATGTGTCGTCTTTTTTCGTGTGTGGGGGTGGGGATGGGTGGTGCGGCGTCCTGACAGTAATTTATCTTGCTACGCCACTGTATGATCCTTTACAAAAGTGATTGCATAATTGAATAACCTGTATCCCTTTTCAAACGTTGATTATCTCAAATTACCTTATTAGTACACAGTTAATATAAGCATTTGGAAGGAAGAAAAAAAACGAAAAAAAAACCCACACACAAACAAAGCAGCTCTCTACGCTTATTTATTTCTAATTTCTATTGCACAATGAAGAGACTTTCAAAGTTACCAAGTGAGTGGGGTTCAGTAACAAGCTGCTCACACGATGCTAGGGTTCATTTATATCTCGTGTGGTACTTAGCTCATAGGTGTCTAATTTTGCACTTGCATCTCGCTGCATAGGGCCCAGTGTCTAACCGGATGGACTTCGTGCTTTAGTCTGGATGCATTGCACGGTGTTTTCGACTGGAAGTACTTCAGACGTGCCTTGGTATTCAGTACTTGTGAAGTACTTCAGACGTGCCTTGGTTTTCATTACTTTTGAAGTGCTTCAGACTTGCCTTGGGGTTCAATGCTTGGGAAGTACTTCAGACGTGCCCTGAGATTCAGTGCTTGGGAAGTACTTGAGACGTGCCTTGGGATTCAGTACTTGGGAAGTAGTTTAATGAAGACGATGGCCATGGCGAACAGAGTGACGGCCACGTAAACGTCTATCCTCACTCCTCCCTCCACAGGTTCGTATGAGATCGTCGACCTGGGTGTAGAGATACAACAACGTTAAAAGTGGGTCACAACAGATTTTCCAATTGTGACTTGGTCTCCGAGTTAAAATAAATTTATTTGAATTCAAAACAAATAAAATAATTTTAAAAAGACATAGCTACTCAGCGCATGGCATTTCATATTTCAAAATGAATCTCAGACTTAACTCGTTAAATATACTATAGACTTGAGCAACTATATTATATGAGTGATCTCAATCGTCTTCTCCCAAACCATCCAAAATATTTAATGATATGGACACTAACGTATATGTTCTTCCCACATGTTTTATAAATATAAATATTCAATCTATTTAATACTGACTTACAATATGTGTACGGCATGTGTTATTGGCAGACCCTAGTAATAGATCATTTTTATATGGCCGCACTCAGAGCCTAGTTCAAAATCTGAGATTTATTGTGACAGATAATGTTATCACCACACATGCCTTTCACATTTTTTTTCCTATAATTCAATCATTAAAGTTTTTATGATGGCAAAACACAATTCTTATAACTGCACACACCAACACAAATCTTTTTTTTTAAATTTAATCATAGTTTTTTTTATTATTATTTTTTTTTAAAATTTTTATTTTAGCATTCCACTCGCGATTTGTATCTATGGTTGTGGACTGACTATCTTGAAGGAAAATAAATAGTAGTAAAAAAATGATTTTTAAAAACCACGTTTTTAGAAGCGGACTAAAAAGAAGAAAATAATTTAAAACTTGTAAGTTCAAGTACATACTTTCATTTAATATGACTAAAAACGTGGGGCGGGCGCTTATGAGGTTTAACATATGCGGTTCACTCATTCTCTCACTTATAGATCGCTCTTTTGCCTTCTAAATTAGAAATCTTTAATTTTTATACCAAAAACACACCCCACGTTTTTAGTCATATTAAATCGAAGTACTTGAACTTACAAGTTTTAAATTATTTTCTTCTTTTTAGTCCGCTTCTAAAAACGTGTTTTTAAACAATCTTTTTTTTACTTCTATTTATTTGTTGTTTTTTCTCTGGAGTAGGGGGCCGGGTCATTTGGCTGTTTATTTCGTTGGCATGTGCCAACCAGTCCTGAAAGATGTTTGCATTAAATAATTCATTTAGTATATTATCAAAATTGTGAAGTCCGTGAGCGACAATTTTCTTACCTATTGAATGGCGGGCAGCATCCTCTATAAAATTGTTGTTTTTATTTATGTTCAATGAAACTGGCACCTAAAATCCCAGCCATTCCACAGAAGAACTAACCCGATCTAAGCCACTGACATTAACAATGAGTCATCAAAGTTGATAGAAATCATTAGAAATAAGCTCTTGGTGTTTTTATTTACTTTAGCTAAAAGCCAAGAAAAAAAAATCGCTTCAAATTCTAGTTGTTTTCATTTTCAATACAGCCTTTAGTGTTTGTTTTTTCCTTACTTAGCTTTTCTTGTGTATTCTTCAATATATTTTTTTTTAAAAAATCTAACATCATTTTAGCTAAAATATTCCATGTGTCGTCTTTTTTCGTGTGTGGGGGTGGGGATGGGTGGTGCGGCGTCCTGACAGTAATTTATCTTGCTACGCCACTGTATGATCCTTTACAAAAGTGATTGCATAATTGAATAACCTGTATCCCTTTTCAAACGTTGATTATCTCAAATTACCTTATTAGTACACAGTTAATATAAGCATTTGGAAGGAAGAAAAAAAACGAAAAAAAAACCACACACAAACAAAGCAGCTCTCTACGCTTATTTATTTCTAATTTCTATTGCACAATGAAGAGACTTTCAAAGTTACCAAGTGAGTGGGGTTCAGTAACAAGCTGCTCACACGATGCTAGGGTTCATTTATATCTCGTGTGGTACTTAGCTCATAGGTGTCTAATTTTGCACTTGCATCTCGCTGCATAGGGCCCAGTGTCTAACCGGATGGACTTCGTGCTTTAGTCTGGATGCATTGCACGGTGTTTTCGACTGGAAGTACTTCAGACGTGCCTTGGTATTCAGTACTTGTGAAGTACTTCAGATGTGCCTTGGTATTCAGTACTTTTGAAGTGCTTCAGACTTGCCTTGGGGTTCAATGCTTGGGAAGTACTTCAGACGTGCCCTGAGATTCAGTGCTTGGGAAGTACTTGAGACGTGCCTTGGGATTCAGTACTTGGGAAGTAGTTTAATGAAGACGATGGCCATGGCGAACAGAGTGACGGCCACGTAAACGTCTATCCTCACTCCTCCCTCCACAGGTTCGTATGAGATCGTCGACCTGGGTGTAGAGATACAACAACGTTAAAAGTGGGTCACAACAGATTTTCCAATTGTGACTTGGTCTCCGAGTTAAAATAAATTTATTTGAATTCAAAACAAATAAAAAAAAATATAAAAAAGACATAGCTACTCAGCGCATGGCATTTCATATTTCAAAATGAATCTCAGACTTAACTCGTTAAATATACTATAGACTTGAGCAACTATATTATATGAGTGATCTCAATCGTCTTCTCCCAAACCATCCAAAATATTTAATGATATGGACACTAACGTATATGTTCTTCCCACATGTTTTATAAATATAAATATTCAATCTATTTAATACTGACTTACAATATGTGTACGGCATGTGTTATTGGCAGACCCTAGTAATAGATCATTTTTATATGGCCGCACTCAGAGCCTAGTTCAAAATCTGAGATTTATTGTGACAGATAATGTTATCACCACACATGCCTTTCACATTTTTTTTCCTATAATTCAATCATTAAAGTTTTTATGATGGCAAAACACAATTCTTATAACTGCACACACCAACACAAATCTTTTTTTTTAAATTTAATCATAGTTTTTTTTATTATTATTTTTTTTTAAATTTTTATTTTAGCATTCCACTCGCGATTTGTATCTATGGTTGTGGACTGACTATCTTGAAGGAAAATAAATAGTAGTAAAAAAATGATTTTTAAAAACCACGTTTTTAGAAGCGGACTAAAAAGAAGAAAATAATTTAAAACTTGTAAGTTCAAGTACATACTTCCATTTAATATGACTAAAAACGTGGGGCGGGCGCTTATGAGGTTTAACATATGCGGTTCACTCATTCTCTCACTTATAGATCGCTCTTTTGCCTTCTAAATTAGAAATCTTTAATTTTTATACCAAAAACACACCCCACGTTTTTAGTCATATTAAATCGAAGTACTTGAACTTACAAGTTTTAAATTATTTTCTTCTTTTTAGTCCGCTTCTAAAAACGTGTTTTTAAACAATCTTTTTTTTTACTTCTATTTATTTGTTGTTTTTTCTCTGGAGTAGGGGTCCGGGTCATTTGGCTGTTTATTTCGTTGGCATGTGCCAACCAGTCCTGAAAGATGTTTGCATTAAATAATTCATTTAGTATATTATCAAAATTGTGAAGTCCGTGAGCGACAATTTTCTTACCTATTGAATGGCGGGCAGCATCCTCTATAAAATTTTTGTTGTTGTTTTTATTTATGTTCAATGAAACTGGCACCTAAAATCCCAGCCATTCCCCAGAAGAACTAACCCGATCTAAGCCACTGACATTAACAATGAGTCATCAAAGTTGATAGAAATCATTAGAAATAAGCTCTTGGTGTTTTTATTTACTTTAGCTAAAAGCCAAGAAAAAAAATCGATTCAAATTCTAGTTGTTTTCATTTTCAATACAGCCTTTAGTGTTTGTTTTTTCCTTACTTAGCTTTTCTTTTGTATTCTTCAATATATTTTTTTTTAAAAAATCTAACATCATTTTAACTAAAATATTCCATGTGTCGTCTTTTTTCGTGTGTGTGTGTGGGGGGTGGGGATGGGTGGTGCGGCGTCTTGACAGTAATTTATCTTTCTATGCCACTGTATGATCCTTTACAAAAGTGATTGCATAATTGAATAACCTGTATCCCTTTTCAAATGTTGATTATCTCAAATTACCTTATTAGTACACAGTTAATATAAGCATTTGGAAGGAAGAAACAAAAACACAAAACACACACACAAACAAAGCAGCTCTCTACGCTTGTTTATTTCTATTGAACAATGAAGAGACTTTCAAAGCTACCAAGTGAGTGGGGTTCAGTAACAAGCTGCTCACACGATGCCAGGGTTCATTTATATCTCGTGTGGTACTTAGCGCATAGGTGTCTAATTTTGCACTTGCATCTCGCTGCATAGGGCCCAGTGTCTAACCGGATGGACTTCGTGCTTTAGTCTGGATGCATTGCACGGTGTTTGCGACTGGAAGTACTTCAGACGTGCCTTGGTATTCAGTACTTGTGAAGTACTTCAGACGTGCCTTGGTATTCAGTACTTGTGAAGTACTTCAGACTTGCCTTGGGGTTCAATGCTTGGGAAGTACTTCAGACGTGTCCTGAGATTCAGTGTTTGGGAAGTACTTGAGACGTGCCTTGAGATTCAGTACTTGGGAAGTAGTTTAATGAAGACGATGGCCATGGCGAACAGAGTGACGGCCACGTAAACGTCTATCCTCACTCCTCCCTCCACAGGTTCGTATGAGATCGTCGACCTGGGTGTAGAGATACAACAACGTTAATGGTGGGTCACAACAGATTTTCCAATTGTGACTTGGTCTCCGAGTTAAAATAAATGTATTTGAATTCAAAACAAATTTAAAAAAAATTAAAAAAAAGACATAGCTAATCAGCGCATGGCATTTCATATTTCAAAATGAATCTCAGACTTAACTCGTTAAATATACTATAGACTTTAGCAACTATATTATATGAGGGATCTCAATCGTCTTCTCCCACACCACCCAATATATTTATTGATATGGACACTAACGTATATGTCTTCCCACATATTTTATAAATATAAATATTCAATATATTTAATACTGACTTACAATATGTGTACGGCAAGTGTTATTGGCAGACCCTAGTACTAGATCATTTTTATATGGCCGCACTCAGAGCCTATTTCAAAATCTGAGATTTATTGTGACAGATAATGTTATCACCACGCATGCCTTTCACATTTTTTCTCTCTATAATTCAATAATTACAGTTTTTATGATGGCAAAACACAATTCTTATAACTGCACACACCAACACAAATCTTTTTTTAAAAAAATTTAATCATAGCTTGTTTGTTTGTTTTTTTAATTTTTATTTTAGCATTCCACTCGCGATTTGTATCTATGGTTGTGGACTGACTATCTTGAAGGAAAAAAAGGAAATGGATTTAAACCAACACGAACATTTAGCTGAGTTCTGTCGATTCGGATTCATACAAGAAATGTATGGCATGGTGTCACAGACACAGTTTGCCAGCTGGCATGGGATGCCACCAGAGCAGATGGTAATGGTGGTATAGGATGCCACCAGAGAAGATAGCCACAGCTGGTACAGGATGTCACCAGGACAGGATGCCACAGCTGGTACAGGATGTCACCAGGACAGGATGCCACAGCTGGTATAACTCCATCATATCCATTTAATGTCTTTTCATTTGGTTACCGGCATTCTAATTGTAAGTTCTTGTCTAATTTAATCATATGTAGTCTTTAAAACAATTAATTTATAGATCAATAACTATTTTATCATATTTTGGTCTGCGTCAGTGCAGACTGCGGCGTGAGACTCAATAATTTATTTCACTAGCAGTAGCAGACTATGTTGGGGTAGAGATTGTGTGTGTGTACTTTTTTTTCTTTCAGCTGTTTTTTGTCACTTACCCACGTCTAGGACTGCTAGAGCGACTTCTCTTTTTCCTAATTTTTTTGTTTCCCTCTGACTGGGCGTCATACGTATCTGTCTCAGTCATGCTTGTACTTCTACAGAGATGTTAGAAACGTGTCTAAAGGTTCAACGCGTGTGATGGTGTGAGCTTCCCGGCCAAGCTTGATCTTCCTGGTTGTTACAGTGCTGACAGGTTGCTTACCCGATGGACGTAAATATGAGAGTTTAAAAGACACCTGTCAGTGCAGTCCTGACTGCAGCCCAATATCCAGAGGAAAATCAGCGGTTTGTAATCGGTTTTCGAACTCGGCAAATGGGACACAGCGACAGGACGGACACTGCAACGTTTTGGTGTTATTGGTGCGTTGTGAGGCTTGTAGGTTCAAAGAGTGGAGGCTGCGCTTTAGTGCGCACTCAAGAACGGTCATTTGATAGGGAATTCCCAATGGAAGTTTTATTTTTATCTTGTTCAAATTTCCAATTAAATTTATTTTTCGCGTTGGACGAATTCGCTTCATGAGTTAAATTTTATTGAGTACGTTTTACCTCATCACCATTATATTGAACACCTAAATTCATTGTTAAAAAAGTCACTTCCCCCTTGGTAAATTTTTATTGTAGTACTTATAACAATTTTGTATTACGTGTAATCAAAATTTTATTGTAGAGTAAATAATTGCATTTTCACATTAAATACACCAATCAACACCCAAAGTTAATTTGAAAAAAAAAGTTATCTAGCGGGTGCAGACATTCTACAACTACCATCAAAACTTTAAAATGCGCTATTTTCAGTGGATCTGATGCCTTCCAATATATATACGCCAACATTTACTAACTTTCTTCTATCAGGCACTGTCGTTTGATTTACTTCATGAGCGAGCAGACAAGTGTGCTGGGACTGGTATCATGTTTCTTTAGACAGCACATATTTTATTATTTATTATAGACTATTTACTAAGTCTAACGAGCAGACAACGGTACAGGAACTGCTCGTTCATACCAAGGGAAATCAGTGGTTGGAACAAGCTTCCTAGGGGCCGTCCATAAAGTACGTCACGCTCCAGAGGGGGGGGGGAGGAGGAGGGAGTGTAAGAAAGTGTGACTGTTTCAGGGGGAGGGGGGGTCTGGCCATGTGTGACGTCACGCTGTTTTATATCAAATTTTGATTATTTTGTTAATAAAAAAACATTTTTGTTCGAAAGTGTAAAGTACTTTAGGAGGGGGGGGGGTCCGAGATGTGTGACAGGGGGGAGTAAAAATGATCAAAAATAGCATAATCGTGTCTATTTCCTCTTGTACTCGGACCTCCAGTCACTGTAACCCCTCATGTTCCCTCAACATTCATAGGAACCAGAATGATCACAGCAATTATCAATGGGGCCTTAAGTTATAGAACAGCATAAGATGTTGCTGGAGATGGGGGAATATTGTATCCTTCATTAAAGTATAGACTCTTACAGATAACAAAAAAACATTCAGGGATTGTAACTTGTGCAATGTGTAGATTAAAACATCTTTACCTCAAGCCTGAGTGTTGAGACAACACATTTCCAAGCCTGTGATGCGTCCCTATAACCCTTGACATTAACGTGCCAACTGTCAACCACACTATAACCCTTGACATAAATGTGACAACTGTCAACCAAACTTTCATTTTATACTGCAGCCTCCCAGATGGCTCAGATCATATTCTGGAGCTGAGACCAAAACTTTACCCCATCTGATACCACCATACATTTGTGTTTATTTATAATCATGGCTGACACTCACTGAAAGCTGTGAATCCTGAAATCCTCTTGAAAAGCAAAGTACAACTGTCATTTTAATTTTCCAACCACTGACACATTGTCACTTATTGTGTAACAGTTTTCTCCAAGCCCATAATATTTTCTCTCAGATGCACTATTAATGGATTAGGAGAAAGTGTTTTTTTTCTTCTTCTTCTGATTCTTCTTCGTTCTCAATTTGAGTTTGAGTTTTGCGTGCCTACGAGTTTTGCGCCAATTGGCCCGTGGTCTCCGACTTCAGCCTGCTGTTTTTTCTGGATGTGCTTCCATAGCCTTTGGTCAGCCAAGACCATCTGCAAGGCAGCAGTTGATTTTTGGCAAGTGATGCAGCATTCACGTGCCACGACTATAAGGGTTCCACGCATTACCCAGCCGCCTTTTATTTCCCAAACTATGTGTTAGGTACCCACTCAAAGCTGGGTGGACTCGGGGACGCCCTAGGCCCCAGGAACAAATCCTTGGCTTCCCATGGATTCAAACCCGTGACCATCGGTACGCCAGTCGAGCGCACTGCCACTCGACCACCGTATCCCCGTGTTTTTTTTTAACTCGCGAATTCGGAGCAGAAAAATATTTAGCTCTACAAATCCAGGATAATCCGGAAAAGTATATAATAAATATTTATTAAACAATAAATAAATATGTCTATAGACATGATACATTTTAACAAACAGATTGTCACAGAAATAACAATAATAAATCTCTTTATTAACCCCAAAAATATAATGTTTCAAGAATTACATGGGGACATTATGAAGTTACAATACACAATATTTACAATCAGCTGATGGAGTCAAAGACACAAATGAGAAAGCTTTAGCCCGTATGATACAGACACAATCATAGCACTTTCCAAAAGATAACTGCTTCTGAACATCTGGAATATTTGTTTCTCCAGAGGAGTTAAGACAAGTTGACAAAGTTTCTACAAATGCAATGTCAGCGTGACTTCCTAAACACCTACATGACCAGAACTGTTCTCCGGGTGAGTAGGTCCATCGTTCACTTGGTCCGAGACTGTTTGATGTGCGACTGTTTCGGATGGGGCCACCTGGGGTGACGCCGTGCCGTCACCATGGGGAAGTGACCAGTCAAGAAGGGTCGACTGGCTGAGACCTGACGATAGCTGGATCACATTAGTTGGGTCTTGAGGCGATGACTGCCCCTGCCGAGACGGGGCATGGGACGGAGGTAGTTGTTGCGACTCGACAGCTTCAGAGTGTGGATTCAACTCCTGACTGCACGCTGTTGAAGTCTGAGAGGAGCTTTGTTCCTCTGCTGTGTCTGCCAACAATGACGAAGTGATCAGAGGGTCCCGCTTATCTGTCCTTAGATCAGACTCAACATGAGATTCTGGTGGGTTGTGTATTTGTTGTGACAAAGTTGTCTGCCCTGGTAGGACACTGGCAGGGTGTTCAGATGAACCCTCCGGGACCTCTGTTTGACAAGCGTCCTCGTGTTTATTGAAAATACTTGTGCTTGAGTTCAGTAGAATGTTCGAACTTTCTCCTTGCCGGACAACAGCTGAAGTGACAGAAGAGCTCCCCAGTGGTAGTCCAGTTGAAGGTGCAGTGGTGACCCCACCAATTTCACCCTGTGCCCCAGTTATGCCCCCTTCCATCACATCTTCACTTGTGGGATCACAAGCCATCATCCCCTCACCGTCATTCTTATCAAACACACTGGCCCCACTGCTTTCTACTCCTTCCTTCACCACGTCTTTACTATCTGCAACAGTCTCACCGGATTTCACTTTTTTCTTCCTGTTCTTCTTCTTTTGCGCCTTTTCTTCCTTCTCTTTCTTTTTCTTCTCTTCTTCTTCCTCCTCTTTGAGCTTAAGCCGCCTGCTCTGCCTTGCCCCTTGAATTCTCTCCTGTTTAGGCTTGGGTTCTGGGAGGAGGTTATCGTTGGTTTTTCTTTTGCGTCCCCTTTTTTCAGTTTTAATCGGGGTGGCGGACTCTCCAGACAGCACCTCCCCCGTTGCAGCCTCCTCCACAACCAGACCAGATCCCAGGGGCTGAATCGACCCTGAAACTGGACCCACCTCCATCACCGGCTCCACACCCACAACTGGACCCACCTCCGTGACCTGACCCACAACTGGACCCACCTCCATGACCTGACCCACACCCACAACTGGATCCACCTCCGTGACCTGAGCTACACCCACAACTGGACCCACCTCCGTGACCTGACCCACACCCACAACTGGACCCACCTCCATGACCTGTCCCACATCCACAACTTGACCCACCTCCGTGGCCTGACCCAACCCTAACATCTGACCCACCCCCACGATAGGTTCATCTACCAGGGTGTCCCTCGGCATGATGCAAGCGGTTTTGTCATCAACCATGTTTATAGACATCTCCTCCTCTTTGATGTTTGTCTCTGGCTTTATCACAGGAACAATGACTTTCACATTTTTCCTGGGCCTTTGGGAAAACAGAAAATATTATCCGTTAACTATTTTAAAAAAAAATTATTCAATTATATACTAAATGAAAACTAAAGAAAATCTTTGCTGACAAAAAGGAAATAAGTTTAAAAAAATAAATAAATAAATATCTCGTCAAATTTAATGTTTACAGTTTAGCATTATTCTTAAATAGTAATCTTTATATGGATTGAATAATGATAAACATCAAGGGAAATTATTTACACCTTATTATCTCCCTTCCATGAATGACTTACTGAGTCTTGGGTAATAATATCTTGGGACATCCCTCACAACTCTTACATTCCCAGTGGCCTGTTGGTAAGGCAGACAGCCCGATACAGAAAGTGTGGTAACCTCTATCACATCGATCACAGAACATCATTTTATCCTGGGGAAACATGTCAGCATAGTCTTTAATGAGCTTCTAATAAGACATTCAATCACATGTCTTAAAACAACAAGACATTACAAACCTCGTCATAGGGATCAAGACATTCAATACATGTCTTACACTCCATACACTGCCAGGGGTAGGTCTTAATCACAGCAACCAACTCTTCAGTCAGGTCAAGGCAGCTCATGTGACCTGGACAAATTCAAAAGACTTTTGACGTAAAAAAAATATGCAGAGGCTTCAGAGAGGTGAGAAGCTAATCAGCAAATAATACATTGAAAGTCAAACCTTTTGACAAGTGTTTTCTACCAGAACTCAGAAAGTCTTACCAGCAGAAGGCATCATTTCTTTAATAGAACTTTTTAGTTTTTTTAATTACAAACAGGGATCTGTAAAAACTGTATGTGGGCATAAAGCATGAGTTTATACACACATACAAACAAATTATTTTTAAAAAAAACAGTACTTAACAGTGCATAGCATACACTTTACCTTTCCATCCCCACACACACACACAAATGCGCATAAAACACATGGTGTGTCTTAAATGTCGAATAATATGGAATGATTTTCCTTAAAACATGTATAGAAAAGGGGTGTGTCACACACCCTGCTGTAGCCTACAAGCTTACACATATTTTAAAGTAAAAATCTTGACAATGCCACTCACTGAAAATGGTAGACAACCCCTGAGTGTGATGATAAATTTATGTTTATGTACGGTCACATCAGAGCCAAAATGGTAGACAACCACGGAGTGTGATGATAAATTATGTTTATGTACGGTCACATCCGAGCCAAAATGGTAGACAACCACGGAGTGTGATGATAAATTATGTTTATGTACGGACACATCAGAGCCAAAATGGTAGACAACCCCTGAGTGTGATGATAAATTATGTTTATGTACGGACACATCAGAGCCAAAATGGTAGACAACCCCTGAGTGTGATGATAAATTATGTTTATGTACGGACACATCAGAGCCAAAATGGTAGACAACCCCTGAGTGTGATGATAAATTATGTTTATGTACGGACACATCGGAGCCAAAATGGTAGACAACCCCTGAGTGTGATGATAAATTATGTTTATGTACGGACACATCAGAGCCAAAATGGTAGACAACCATGGAGTGTGATGATAAATTATGTTTATGTACGTACGGACACATCAGAGCCAAAATGGTAGACAACCCCTGAATGTGATGATAAATTATGTTTATGTACGGACACATCAGAGCCAAAATGGTAGACAACCCCTGAGTGTGATAATAAATTATGTTTATGTACGGACACATCAGAGCCAAAATGGTAGACAACCACGGAGTGTGATGATAAATTATGTTTATATACGGTCACATCAGAGCCAAAATGGTAGACAACCCCACAGTGTGATGATAAATTATGTTTGTATACGGTCACATCAGAGCCAAGATGGTAGACAACCACAGAGTGTGATGATAAATTATGTTTGTATACGGTCACATCAGAGCCAAAATGGTAGACAACCACGGAGTGTGATGATAAATTATGTTTGTGTACGGTCACATCAGAGCCAAAATGGTAGACAACCACGGAGTGTGATGATAAATTATGTTTGTGTACGGACACATCAGAGCCAAAATGGTAGACAACCACGGAGTGTGATGATAAATTATGTTTGTGTACGGTCACATCAGAGCCAAGATGGTAGACAACCACGGAGTGTGATGATAAATTATGTTTGTGTACGGTCACATCAGAGCCAAAATGGTAGACAACCACAGAGTGTGATGATAAATTATGTTTGTGTACGGTCACATCAGAGCCAAAATGGTAGACAACCCCTGAGTGTGATGATAAATTATGTTTATGTACGGACACATCAGAGCCAAAATGGTAGACAACCATGGAGTGTGATGATAAATTATGTTTATGTACGTACGGACACATCAGAGCCAAAATGGTAGACAACCCCTGAATGTGATGATAAATTATGTTTATGTACGGACACATCAGAGCCAAAATGGTAGACAACCCCTGAGTGTGATAATAAATTATGTTTATGTACGGACACATCAGAGCCAAAATGGTAGACAACCACGGAGTGTGATGATAAATTATGTTTATATACGGTCACATCAGAGCCAAAATGGTAGACAACCCCACAGTGTGATGATAAATTATGTTTGTATACGGTCACATCAGAGCCAAGATGGTAGACAACCACAGAGTGTGATGATAAATTATGTTTGTATACGGTCACATCAGAGCCAAAATGGTAGACAACCACGGAGTGTGATGATAAATTATGTTTGTGTACGGTCACATCAGAGCCAAAATGGTAGACAACCACGGAGTGTGATGATAAATTATGTTTGTGTACGGTCACATCAGAGCCAAAATGGTAGACAACCACGGAGTGTGATGATAAATTATGTTTGTGTACGGTCACATCAGAGCCAAAATGGTAGACAACCACGGAGTGTGATGATAAATTATGTTTGTGTACGGTCACATCAGAGCCAAAATGGTAGACAACCACGGAGTGTGATGATAAATTATGTTTGTGTACGGTCACATCAGAGCCAAAATGGTAGACAACCACGGAGTGTGATGATAAATTATGTTTATATACGGTCACATCAGAGCCAAAATGGTAGACAACCCCACAGTGTGATGATAAATTATGTTTATATACGGTCACATCAGAGCCAAGATGGTAGACAACCACAGAGTGTGATGATAAATTATGTTTGTATACGGTCACATCAGAGCCAAAATGGTAGACAACCACGGAGTGTGATGATAAATTATGTTTGTGTACGGTCACATCAGAGCCAAAATGGTAGACAACCACGGAGTGTGATGATAAATTATGTTTGTGTACGGTCACATCAGAGCCAAAATGGTAGACAACCACGGAGTGTGATGATAAATTATGTTTGTGTACGGTCACATCAGAGCCAAAATGGTAGACAACCACGGAGTGTGATGATAAATTATGTTTGTGTACGGTCACATCAGAGCCAAAATGGTAGACAACCACGGAGTGTGATGATAAATTATGTTTGTGTATGGTCACATCAGAGCCAAAATGGTAGACAACCACGGAGTGTGATGATAAATTATGTTTGTGTACGGTCACATCAGAGCCAAAATGGTAGACAACCACGGAGTGTGATGATAAATTATGTTTGTGTACGGTCACATCAGAGCCAAAATGGTAGACAACCACGGAGTGTGATGATAAATTATGTTTGTGTACGGTCACATCAGAGCCAAAATGGTAGACAACCACGGAGTGTGATGATAAATTATGTTTATGTACGGTCACATCAGAGCCAAAATGGTAGACAACCACGGAGTGTGATGATAAATTATGTTTGTGTACGGTCACATCAGAGCCAAAATGGTAGACAACCACGGAGTGTGATGATAAATTATGTTTGTGTACGGTCACAGAGCCAAAATGGTAGACAACCACGGAGTGTGATGATAAATTATGTTTGTGTACGGTCACATCAGAGCCAAAATGGTAGACAACCACAGAGTGTGATGATAAATTATGTTTGTGTACGGTCACATCAGAGCCAAAATGGTAGACAACCACGGAGTGTGATGATAAATTATGTTTGTGTACGGTCACATCAGAGCCAAAATGGTAGACAACCACGGAGTGTGATGATAAATTATGTTTATATACGGTCACATCAGAGCCAAAATGGTAGACAACCACGGAGTGTGATGATAAATTATGTTTATATACGGTCACATCAGAGCCAAAATGTCACAGTGATTAACATTGTATCTAAACCTTTAAAAACACATCACTACAAAGTATGGCACCAATTAGTGAGACAAAATCTGTGCTTACCTATTTTACCACATTCAGCGCACTTGACTAGTTTACCACCTTTTCTCTCATCTTTTGTTGACCTCTTCTTGCAGATACGACATTTCTCAAGTCCATGGATCTGAGAGAGGAGACAGTGTATAACCTTAATTCATTTAAGTATCAGTTACCTTATTGAGATCAATGTTCCAACAGTGTTGATTACGATGAGAAGCTTCCAGGTTCTCCCAGAAATCCAACAAGCACAACAGCAAATATATTTTTTTTAAAAGAAAGGAATGTGCGGAAGAGCAGATAAAGAAAGACCTCTGGATCATAGAAACCTGACCTAAATGACGGCTCTACGAGAAACATATCATGGACAATGGAGACCATCTTCCAGTGTAGGGACTGAAGGAAGAGACGAGCATTATGTTGGAGTTCCTTCCAGGTAAAGGTAGGCCCGATATGTTGTTATTTCTGTTGGTAAGGGGTACAGTAATAAATGTTTCATCAAAACCGTGACACACAACATCACCAAGATGTAAACAAAACTCTAGGGCTGCTTCTGATACAAACAATTCATTAACTGTGTCAATACTGACAAGTGCAGTCACTGACCAGACCAGTGTCCCACAATCTGTTCAATAATACACAACACACCACTTAGTAAATGTTCAACTGAGTCTGGCAACAACTGTGAACAGAAATATAAGCATTTCAAATATTTGGCTTTAAATTTATTTATTGAAATGCAAAGAGAACTTGAATGATAAACAAAATATAAACATTTCTATAAAATATTACGAGCTTCTCTGCTCTTATGCTGCCTTTCCATCAAACTCACTGAGATGCCACCTTACAGTCACTGCAGGCAGCTGTGTTTGGAAACCCTGGACAAGACTAGACTCTACAAAAGGTGTCAAAGTGCACAGGTCATGCTCTAGCAGGTCAAGCAAGCTGAAAATGACCCAGAAGACTTACCTTACCGGGCATCTTGCTCCCTCCATTCTCGTCGTCATCCTGACTGGTCTTATCATCCATTTTATCGGATTCCGCTTCTTTGCTCTTCTTTGCGGACTTTTTCAACTTTTCGGGAGTCACGCCCAGTTTTGCCGCTTTCTTCTTCGAGGAAGACTTTGTCCTTTTCTCCACTTTTACAATGGTCACCTCAGGATCATCGGGAAAACTTGATCTGTTTTCGACGCTGTCATTCTCACCAACGTTGTCGTAATCGGGGCTGTCCTCTTCCTCCCCGCTACTATCACTGTCTTCTCCATCAGATCCTGCCACCAGTTTCTGGGGATTAAATCCCAAACCTTTTCATATGATATAACGTTTCAAACAGAACAAAAAGCCTGGATGAAATAAAATACAAGGTGAACAATGAAACAAGTCTTATTTCTTAAATACCGTATATACTCGCTCGCAAGCTGACCTTTTTTGGACAAAATCTAGGGGGAAAAGGGGGGGGGGTCAGCTTATGAGTGGGTCATAGGTGATTTCTGCATGGATATTGAATATCGGTGTTGTTATTGTAGATTATCAATGTCCTTTTCTACATTCTACAAGATTCGACTGCTCTATCAGAAGCTATAATATATTATTAAAGATCAGCACTTACCTTATTTAATCATTTTATTTATTTTTGTGAAAGTTTTAATAAATTGTTTTACAAATTTTGTTTTCAACCACGGATTTTAATGTACACGCTTGCGTCAATGTTTACCAAATAATTAATTTTTTTTAAAATACCGGTAACTCTTGCTTAACAAAGAGCAGAAAGACAAAGATAGGCTGTACAAAGTAAACAATCATAATGAGCGATTTAGCGTGTGGTTTTAAAAATATATGTACCATTTTTGTAAAGCTGTCCTATTATTTTTGGGGGGTCGACTTGCGATCGGGTTATACACTTTTAATACTTTTCCCTTCCAAAAGTGGGGGGGTCGGCTTATGAACGAACGGGCTATAGAACGAGTATAAACGGTATGTGATCACAGTTCCCCGTGCCTTTCTCTTCACAATCAAAATAAGAGAGTTTGACGGAGAGATTTAAGGAAGAGATTTCAGTAATGCTATCAGTAAATGACATCATGCTTCTTATTCTGGATGATTTTGTACATTTACAGATTGGGAATATGTTTAAAAAAAGTATGGCCAAAATAATACGCACCGCACCACAGGAAAATATTAAAAAGGTTGTTCAATATAATACGCACCACGACAGTCTAGGACAAAAATTTACATGCGACATAGAGATAATCTAAAAGTTCATTAATTTAATTACAGTACATTTGATCTATGTGAAATTTGATAGATCATTTTTATGGTCGCCCAGATCTGCCTGCAAAATTTCAGCTCGCTAGCATACAGGGATGTGGGTTAAAAATCGATCCAAAGTTTTTGCTGCAAACAATCAACCAGACGCCACGAGTTAATATAAAGGATTTAATAACAATTTTAGTTTCTCTTTTAACATTAGATAATATTGTAGTGTTTGTATTATTAATGTACAATGAATTTAAGCAAAGTAGGCTCGTATAAAACCTTACCTGTTGTACTGCACCGACAATCTTGACTCCAGGAGGTGGGGCACACACATATTTCACAAGTTTCGGTGGGTCCAATAGAGCTGTCTTGACAGGTAAATACTTCAACTCTTCTGATGAGTACCTTTTGATTTTAAACATTTTAATATACTGGAATGCGTACAAAAGTAAAAGATGCATGGACCCCAGGTGAACTTCATTGAATAGAAAAACATAAATCAAAAACCATTATTTCATATTAATATTGTAAAACCAAATGAACTCTCAAAGCAGCTCTCTCAATACTAATAGTGATTATAATTGATATCACGCCAAAAGACTTCTCAAGTTTCAATTTTCAAAATAAATAAAAAATTAAATTTGGAAAAAAACAAACTTTTTATAGTATTCTTGATACTGGCCTGTAATGAGAGACACTGGATAAGCTCCAACTTTGGTGTACTTGGCCGGCAGTGTTTTAAACTTGTGCTTTGGAAAATGAATAGTCTGTGGATATAAGAGGTGGTACAGGTTGATGTCAGCATCAAAAGAGGAAAGTGAATAGTCTGTGGATACAAGAGGTGGTACATGTTGATGTCAGCATCAAAAGATGAGTAAGGCGTAAATGGCAATGGGTATTTTAAAGAGAAAATAGTGGCAAGACCTGTGTTTTCTAAACTGCTCAGTCCCAAATTTGCTCATAATATATTATCTTATTTGACAACACTAACGTATGTCTGAAGGTCGAAATAAGCCCTCCTTTCATCCTTCCTGTCACGCATCAGTGTGGCGTTGAATTCAGCCGCTGATCTGGCTGCCTTCTTGGAATAAGCATCAATCTTGGACTTGTCAAGTTTAGCCTGTCAATAAAAAAAAATCCTGTGAATTAAAGTTTTATCCAAGTTTACAGAAGCAAGAATAGTGATACTTCAATGTTTGATATAAACTTAGGCCTCCTTGCATTGACTAGCCTCTGCAGTGATTTGAACCCAAACATGGTAAACTAGTCTAAATGTTAAGTCAATAATTTATTTTTTTTATCTTAAATTTCTTTAATAGAGATACATTTATGCACACATACATATTAAATATAAACATATAAATGTAAACAAATTTTTTTATTTAAGTAACAGTGTTATCTTAAAATGGTGTTGTTAATATTCACCACTTACTGCACTGTATTCTTTATGCTTTTCTCTGATGACTTTTTTCTGCTTCTCTTGTAATTGTGCTATATATTCCTGATGAAAACAGATGTATTTGGACTTTCTACACAATTGAATTAATCAATTTAAATCTTAATAAATAAATCTTAATAAATAAATCTTTACTATATTTTAAATAATTGAATAGCTTGTTTGTATAGGCTCTGCGACAAAGACAAGGTGTTAATCTTCATACCTTATACTTGTCATTATAATCTTTCATCATCAAGTCATAGACCTCCTCACTTCTTAGTGCTGTCAAACCTATCAAAGGAATCATTCATAAGAGTTTATAACATAACAACACAGGTGAGGTACAAGTGTGAAGAATTTCCATTGAATCCTAACTTGAAACCAGGTAACTATAGTTGGACCTGTGTCACTGGACTTGTTCATATTTGTTGAAAGACAATGCCGAATCAAACGGTAAACACCCTTGAGTTTTGTGAAAAGTTTCAAATTTCTGCCATGGCCCCTGCTGTGCAGATGACAGCATAATTAGGGTCCGCAACTCTGGTCTTGTGACCACATCAACACAGGATGCATGGGTGGCTAATTACCTCCCCTTGGTGACACTGCTTGGTCACAGCACTTGCCTTGGGGGCTCACCCCCATGTTTCTCTGAGCAAGCTGTGAGCTGGCAGTGATAATGGTGGTGTCATATGACACCTTAGTGACTTTTGACGTGACTACTCTACAATGTTGTATTTTAAAAAACCAACAACCCATCTTTAGCTAAATGATGATTGAAACAATTACATGTTAATGGCTCCCATCAAAATATGTCAATAGAAGAAAGAAATTTGAGTCTATTTTATAAGCAATAATTTAAAAAATCCTCATAATATAATTCATAAAAATATTAAATTTAAAAATAAATTTTTTAAAGTATTTATTGAATGAATTTTTAATGCAATTTTTTTTCAAAAGATAAAAGAAAAGTTTTATATACTTTTTCTCTTTAAGTGATTCAGTTAGGTCACTGAAATGCTGACCACAAATACAACCATTTCCCCCCCTTCATTTTCATCTTTCACTCATCTCCTACTTGGCATGTAACCCGCCAAAAACAAACTAGAAAATTAGATGACTGCTGAGAGAATAGCTGCATAACCTGCTGGGTGAAAATGAAATAAGGAGACAGCATGCGGCGCTCTGGTCACAGTTCAGTCTTTACCAATCACAATGCCCCCACCTCTGTCAAGATTTGCAATTAACTAGCCACACGCTGGTGGTGGCAGAGGAATCTCTTGATGATGGCCCCAAGCTAAGTTGTATAAATAGTATTCAAGTTTTGTTTCCCTGTCACATCTCCAAGAGATTTGTACTACCAAGGTATGTAGCACTGGTCTTGTTCTCAAATGATGACTATGTTTAATCGAAAACATTGTGGCACAAAACTTTTTAGAAATATCTATTTACAAACACGATGAAAATGAATGTATAAGCAAACAACAGATGTTATTTGTAAATATTATTCTAGGGATCTTCAACTATCACAGTATCAATTTTTGCAAACTTCATAATTAGATAAATGAAATTGAATATTTGAAGTTTTGTTTTTTATCAAAATTAATATGGTCATTTGATACAAAGTTGTTTTTTTGTTGACAGACATTTACAAAAATAATACTCCAAATTAGTAAACAAGACGCAAAGTTTAAGACATTGAAATAATGTATTTTTGTAATGACTTACCGAGATCTGACTGGGTTTCAGTAACAACTCCTTTCTCTCTCAAAAAATCTTTCTCCTCCTTGTCACATGTACGCCTATATAGATCTGTTATTTCAATTTATAAATTTTATTTGTCTATGAAAATTTACAGACTTATAATAAGCTTAAATAGCCAGCTAGATTAAAACTTTTACTTATTATTCATGTTAAAATTTATTTTTAAAATTAGGCGGTAAAGATAGATAAATTATTTATTTATTTTCTCAGATTTTAAAAAATAATAAAATTTAAATTAAGATATTAATATCATTAAGATTTTTATACAAAATAGATTATTGTAATGAAGAAATAATTCAAGAAAGACCTATGATAAACTAGAGCGAAAGGAGTGCAAAGAATTAAAATTGTAATACATGATTTATCCATCTCCTTTTACTCTCACAGACAAATGATAGAAAATTAACAAGTGTGTTTTCTGAAAAGTCTATGATGTAATTAATGAGTCAGCACTGCTCACAATAATTTATGCTCACAACATATTTACCTGGATACTTTCTTTTGAATGATTTAATTTTGAGATACTCGCTAACTTGCTCCTGTAGCATGTGCCACTCACCACCATCTAATGGCCATTGATACTCAAACACATTCTCAGCACTGAAAATTCTCCTTTAGAAAAGTTTTTTAAAAATTAATTTTGGTTAACAGCACAAAGAAATTCTACCACAATGAGTTTATGAAACAATGGACTAAATAGGATATGACATTTAGCAAAATTAACACAATTTCTTTTAGACACAGTGTGACGATTTTGATGGCCATGTTAAGGAAAGCAATTGGCCAATGATAAGTTTTAGCATATATATTAAGATTACATAACATGCCCCTGAGTGAGACAATCAGTAAGACACAGTATAGGTGATGATTTCAGAGTAAAATTCCACAAGATCAACTTGCCAGAAAATTTCTCCTCACTTGAGGGAGAAAATCAGTTTACTTCAGATGCTAACATAATGTTAATAAAGAATGCTAATTCAATGTACTAAAATGACTTCATGCAAAACATTATAAAATGCACACACACACACAGGAAAACCAATAAAAAAATATTTTTAAAATTACTCCAATTGCAAGGATTTAAAGAGAAATGCGTAAATATTTAATAGGCCCGATACCACTTAATGACCTAAGTTTCATGCAATTTGAATCATTTAAACTTGTTATTAGTAGCAACAAATTTTCTTTTAATCAGAAAAGTATGATTTTTTTTAAGTTTAAAAATCGGGACACATTCTACGCTAAAAATGTAATGTGACATACTGTCCAGCCTCCAAACTTTCAATCAAACTGATTCCAAGACCTTCTCGGCTGGCTCTCCTGGGCTTCTTTGAAGGAGGAGTCTCCATATTGGAATCTGAAGCTGCCGAATCTTTTGTGGCATCATCAACACTTAGAGTGTTTAACAGGCGCATGTCTTCCGTGTCAGCCGTGGCCGACATTTTTGTATCAATATCAGAGATCTCAGAGTCTTTAGTGTCGTCTGTTTGAAACAACTTTTTAGGGGGTAATGAAGGGAGGGTGAAGGGGACATCAATAACATTATTATCAACAGGGGTCTGGTCCAATCCCATTCTGGTCTCTTCATCAATGTTGAGAACCTTTTCTGGGATGTGCGTGTGAACATTCTGATTGGTCAGCTCTCTTTCGACATCATTGTCAACACTGGTGCTGACCATCTGAGTAGTTTTCATGCCAGTCCCCAAAATATTGAAGTTGTTGGGCTTAAGAAACTTTGTTTCAGAGTTATGGTTTCCTTCAGTAGAAGTTTGAGCGTCTATGTTCTGATGACCTTGTCTGTCATGAAATCCAGGCTCATCATTGTCAGCAAGGAGAGCTTTCTCCACAGCATCATCTATTTCCTCAATGCACTCAATCTCTGAGTTTGCTTTGTTTATATCGAGCAAATCATTTTCTTCTTTTAATTCTACAGCATCCATTTTTATTTTTCTCGATTCACTACCCTTATCCGGAACATCAACATTTCTAACACCATCCTGCTCAACAACATGGGCTGAAAAGTGCTTTGCATGACTCTCTCGTTCTTCAGTATCAGTATGTTGAATCAAAGAAGAGGTTTCATCTTTAGTGACGTCGCTCACTACAGTATCGGAGGTTAATTCTTTGTGACCATCAACATGACAGACAACATGAAAGGCTGAACCAGCTGAGGGTGCTCCCTCCTCAACAGCATGGTGTAGGAATTCTGATGTCATCTCCTTAGGTGAGAAAGATTGAGAGACGCCCTCACTCTGTGTAAGATTGCTGCCTTGTTCAGATATGGAGCTTAATTCCTCTGGTGGCTTTTCTGCTTGCACTGAAACCTGAAATTTCAATATATGAAACAATGTTATATTACTTTTACAAAATGAAACTTCTTGTTGCTGTATTTAAACAATTAATTTAGCCTTAAAAAACACCTTTTAAAAAAAATGAATGTTATGCATAATTGAAAATAACTAGGGGCTGTCCATATACTACGTAGGTAAAAAGACTCATATTTTCATACTCATCCTTTCTGTTGCACACTATACATTTTGGACCCCTCCCCTTTTCGTATGTACAAATTAATTCCTCTCTATTTAAAAATTTGGCTTTGTTTTTGTTTTTTAATTAAAATGTATATTTTTCATCTAGAGCTAGTGTGTGAATAATTATATCCAACCACTGGCTTCTTGTGAGATTATAATTATGTTCAAATCTAATGTGTTAAATAGACTCAAAATTGATTATTAAGTGAATTATAATGAATTTAAAAATATATTTTATTAAATCAGACTATTTAGCATAATTTTAGCTGGGATTATTTTAGAATATGCCTAAATAATTTTGTTATGCATCAGTCTATACTTAACTGGACAGCAGCAAAAAAGAATCTAGAATATATAGAAGTTAAAAAAAAGAATTTTAAAAACCACGTTTTTATAAGCGGACTAAAAAGAAGGAAATAATTTAAAACTTATTAGTTCAAGTACTTTGATTTAATATGACTAAAAACGTGGGGCGGGCGCTTATGAGGTTTAACATATGCAGTTCACTCATTCTCTCACTTATAGATCTCTCTTTTGCTTTCTAAATTAGAAATCTTTAATTTTTATACCAAACACCCACCCCACGTTTTTAGTCATATTAAATCGAAGTACTTGAACTAATAAGTTTTAAATTATTTCCTTCTTTTTAGTCCGCTTATAAAAACGTGGTTTTTAAAAATCTTTTTTTTTACTTCTATATATTTTATTCTTTTTTGTCCACTTATAACAACCTGGTTTTTAAAAATATTTTTTTACCGCTATTTATTTTACCAAACACCTCACAAGCGCCCGCCCAACGTTTTAAAAACATTGTGATGTGGTCACGGGGCGAACTCACGGATGTCAACAAAAGCAGACGATACAGATGCTTTTATATAGACTATAGATAATTTTTAAAGTTCAATAATTTAATAACGGTACATTTGATCGATCTGAAATTTTGATACAATGCATTGTCATCCAAGATCTATCTGTGGTAAAATTTTCAGATCTCTAGGACCATCAGAAGTGGTTCAATTTTACGTTGGCAGATTTGAAAAAATCTGCCACAAACAAGCAAACAATGCCCAACGAAAGCGAGTTAATAAAAACGTGTTAAAAATTTAGGTTCCTTTAGCCAGTTATTTTTGTATAACTTTTTCTAATTTTAGTCATAAATGAATGGGTATTCAAGAGAATTAATTGGAAAATAATTGTTTTAAATCAGTTCCAATAAACCTGAGTCAATACAGTCGAACCCACTTATCTCGAGCTCGGTTATATCGACCACCCTATTATGTCGACGTTTTTTATTGGAACCGCCAAATTCTCTCTTTGTCTTAGCATTTTCTCATCGGTAATGTCGATTCTTTTATGTCGCCGAAACCTAGTATCTCGAGCACAAAAGAGGGCCAAATTTGCAACTTAACTCGATTTTTTTCGTCGGTTGAAAATAAAGGTTTGTATCGAGAATCGACGGTGGTTTTTAAATAATTAAATAACAAAAATTAATAAATTATTATTCTTTTAAAAGTTTGTTGTTGTTGCTTTGTTACCAGTAAGATAAGTGACTGTGACACTAACACGCGCGTGACGATGAAACTGATAACACAGTACACTACACACAGCCCACAGCGTGCTGTGATCAACGGTCAAGGCCACAATAGTTTTAATTATATTACAAAGTTTCATTGACTGAGGAAATTCGAGAACGTTCTGATAGTTAATTAACAGATATCCTGCACGTCAAAAGCATTAAACTTAAAATAACCATATTGATTTGTTTATTTGTATTTTAAATTCGCGGATACGATGGCAAACGCGACTGCGACACGGCGAAGCGTAAACTTTGACCTTTTAGCGCATGCGCAGACAATTATAAACTGGTAACTTATTTTTCATTAAATAAATGGAATCGAAACATGACAGACGTAATCAAAGTCCTTTACTACGGCATAAATATATATACATCAAAAGCATTAAACTTAAAATAACCATATTGATTTGTTTATTTGTATTTTAAATTCGCTGATACGACGGAAAACGCGACTGTGACACGGCGAAGCGTAAACTTTAACCTTTTAGCGCATGCGCAGACAATTATAAACTGGTAACTTATTTTTCATTAAATAAATGGAATCAAACATGACAGAAACGTAATCAAAGTCCTTTACTTCGGCATAAATATATATGCATGTGTATATATATGTATATATATGTATATATATATATATATATATATATATATATATATATATATATATAAATTCCCGATTAGTCATAACTTTTCCCGACTTTCAAGGCCGAGAATTTATTTTTAAGAATTCCCGACTTTTTCCCGTTTTCCTGAGTGGGAACCATGGTTATATTTAAATTTTAAACGGTCCTTAAAAACGAACGGTCATTACAACCTTAGACTTAGGAAAGAGTGAAGAAATATTAGGGTTCCGATACGATTCCGATAAATCATCCCATCACTAATTAACGCTAACTAATTAATCATGCACATAAAGAAATTTCAAGCACATGTTAATATTTTGCCGCCATATTGGATTTCGTTTTATCTCGATCATCGGTTATGTCGACGCCATTTTTCATACCCCAACGCCGTCGACATAAGCGGTTTCGACTGTATTAATATTATATCAATATTGCAAATTTGTGTTTAAAATTGATAGTCTAAGTCACAAATAAAACAAACTCATTACACTAATACTAATTTTCTAATTTAGTGAACAAATATTAAAACTTATCTATGATACACCCAGTTGACCATATTATTTTATATAGCTGGTTTCACAGGGATGGAGCTGATTTAATAAATATTTTTAAAATTAACTAATTATCGTTTGACAGAACATGACGGTTAAGTTACTTTAACGGAACATGGTGGTTACTATATATATTTGGCTTTAGTGACCTCCCCTTATTGTCTTACCAGTGGAAAAAATAAACTGTTGTAATGTTTTAACATGTTTATGAGTGAAATGAAGAAAAGAAATATAAATCTGGGTTGGGGTTTGGGGAGGGGCAACCGGCTCCAAAATTTTTTTGACAGTTGTTTATTATGGTATTATTTGCTGTGCAGACTTATATTTGGGCGTGACCCGTCAAAACGACCCCAGATGAAATCCGCCAGCAAGTTACAAGCAGTCTTTGTCACTTTCCTTATTGTCTCCATTGCTCTACGATTTTTATATTATTTGGGTTTACGTTGTTCTTGCAGGTAGGACATTTGTATTGATCAGCAAATAATCACGGATCTTTTGCCCAATCATTCGAGATGAATCCAAAATGGGTGGTAAATTCAGCTTCCATTTAGCAAAAAGTTTACCCAAATATTAACAAAATTCAAAATCTACGGACTACTGTGATATTACAGCACTTGAAATTACTTTATTTCAGACGAAATTTTTTAATGTGCCATAGCAATAAAAATGGTGACCTTAAAACACCATTAATGGTCTGTTCCGTCAAACTAACCAAGTACCAAGACGGACCAAGAGACTTAGAATTAAAAATCATGATTCATATTGACTAGAATCGAAATTACTGTATAAACTCGTTCTATAGCCCATTCGTTCATAAGCCGATCCCCCCTCTTTAGGAAGAGAAAAGAATTAAAAGTGTGTAACCCGCTTGCAAGCCGACCCCCCAAAAATAATAGGACAGCTTAAACAAAATGGTACACATTTTTTTTAAAACTACAAGCTAAATCGGTCATTATGATTGTTTACTTTATACTACCTATCTTTGTCTTTGTGCTCTTTGTTAGGCAAGAGTTACCGTGTTCAAAATTAAAATTCTTTGGTAAGCAGTGGCAAAAGCGCGTACATAAAAATTTGTTGTTGAAAAAAAAAGTAAATTAATTTATTAACCCTAGAACTGTCCAGTCAATTTTTCTGTAGCGTCCTGCCATTTTAGCTTTTTCATAGGCTTATTAAAAATGACAAAATCCCATACTAAATGAACTCTGAGACCGTAACATGTATACATTTTCTGAAAGTACATTGGATGAGGTTTCTTATGGTATATAAATAATTTGTTTTTATATTATGTATGTTGACATTGACCTTCACAGAGTGAGTAAAATTTTACTGCTCATCTTCTGCATTCAAACCACCCTCACACTCTATAACTTGTTCCAACTGTCATAAAACCAAGATTCTCAGATACTAGAAGCAATACTCTTTCAGAAAATGTATAGTTATATGTCATTTGTTTGACAAATGTAATTTTCGTGAATTTTTTTCTTTCATAACCTTCAAATTTCGGTCACTCCAAAAAAAAAGAAAAGGGACATTATATCACTTTGATCATTTAACTGACTTAACAAATTCCTTTTCTATTAATTCAAACAATGTTTTATTACAATAATATTTGTGAAAACAAAGACCACAAACATGAATGTCTTTGATTATTTTTCTTTTCCGACTAAGACCCTGGTCGGTCTGATGAATGAAGTGAGGCTCGCAAAGCTCGTGGCACCCAACTTTGCAACCAGGACACAAGTGTCATTTTTGTCCTCTACCCTATCAAGTTTTTTTGTCTTTTCTTCTGTCACTACAAACAAAGCAGTCCTTCTTGCTTTCAATAATAACAGCTGATGCACAGAGGTATCTGTGTTTAGCAAGACACATTGAATCCCAGGTTGTTGAACCTATTTGTCAGAATTTGCTTTCACTTTCACCGACATTCAACTTTGAGACTGTTAATAGTTCATCATCAGAAATTAAATTTTAAAAATTAATAGGCTCTGATTCTGATTACTCTGAACACATTTCAAAATTTATATTCTGACAGTAAAATTAGGATCTATTCTGAGTCTGTTCTGCTCTATATCAATGCACTCCCAAACAAATTTTTCAGTAAAATCACATCACTCTGACAGGGAGGTGCAGTGCTAATTTTGTCAATGTTTGACTCTATGTCGTCCTCACTGCTACTAGCACTATCATCACTTAGTTGTGGAAAGTCCATGAAATTATTATTTAAAATGGTCTCCAATTAAAATAAATTAAATAAAGATATTCAATGTTAATTTCCCGATCCAGATGGACCCTCTCCAGCGCCAGACATTTTGGCAGTCCCAAAAAAATTCAGAAAATTTTCACTCGGCTTTACTCACAAAATAACACTCGATAAGCACACGTTGTAAAAAAAACAACATAAGGAAACAGGAAGGAAATTCATTTATTAACAGTGATCTCCCCTTACTAAACGTAAAAATAATAATCTGCATTTTTAATGACGATTTTACTAACGGCCGTTTATATCGGCCGGGACACCACAGAACGGGGGATAACGGCCGACCATCTGCCGTTAGGACAGTTCTAGGGTTAAAACATGCACAAAAATAGATAAAATTATTAAAAAATGTAAGTGCAGATGTTCAATAATATTTTATACTTTTATAGCTTCTGGTAGACCAGTCCAATCTTGTACAATTTAGAAAAGGACCTTGATGATCTACAATAACAACACAGATATTCAATATCCATGCAGAAATCACCTATGACCCGCTCGTAAGCCGACCCCCAACTTTTTCCCCTAGCCCCTAGATTTTGTCCAAAAAAGGTCAGCTTTAGAACGAGTACGAGTATTCATACGGTAATCTGAATTGTCATTTGTGAGGAAGGGCAACAAACCCTGACTTTACTCTAAGCCACGGCATGAAAGTGTAGAATCGCCTCCAATGCAAAACAATAAAACAAAACAAAATAATAATCGTCAAATCAAAATCGTGACTGAAAAGTTTCTGGAAATAAAAATCTGGCTGAAAGTGAAAGACTCTTTACGACAATTTGCTATCAAGTATAAGGCAGGATTTACACATGGGTTTTTTTGGGACCTTGTTATCTATTCAAACAATTATTAGACCCGATTTACATACCATTAAATTAATGTTCTCAGATAAGTCTGCATTTGTAATATTATTAGTTTGCTGCAGTAACGCTTCGCTTTGTTCAGTGGGAGACGCCATTTTCAGAAAGTGTTATTTTTTAAATTTCTACACTCAGGAAAGTTCTACTTGTATGGGAAATGACTGCTGAAGCGGTAGCTGTTAATAACTAACGAGTTATCTCTCTTTAGTACTCTATCATCACTCTCACCCAAAATGTTAAGTACATTTGTCACATCTTTGTTATCAAGTTATTGCTACAACAATCGTTAATCATTAATTAGAAATTTCTTTAAAATGTACTCTTATAAATGGAACCCAAAAATAGCCTTGTTATTCCCCCCCCCTTTTTTTAATAGAAATGTTGTTTTAAAATGTAAGCAAAGTTTCGCGACACTTTTTTAATGTAACAATTTGATGGTTCTCACTAAGACATAATTTAGTGGACCAGTAAGGCACTGCAACGCCGGGCTTACGAAATGTGTTTGTTATACCGATGAATGAACCATAATCTGAACATCTGAAATATGTTTTTGTGGCTTAATTTCAAGCTGAACCACTTTTAAAAAAAAATCCTTTATATTAACCCGTGGTATCTGTTTGTTTGAGCCCTTTGCTTGCTTGCTTGTCGAAAAAACTTTGGATCGATTTTTAACCCACTTCCTCGTAAGCTAGCGAGCTGAAATTTTGAAGGCAGTTTCGACCCGATGATAAAAATGACGGATCAAAATTTCAGATCGATCGCGTGTACTGTAATTAAATTATTGAATTTTTAGATTATTTTATTTATCTCTATGTATCATGTTATTTTTTAAATAGAGTGTCGCGGTGCGTATTGCATTAAATGACCTTTTTTAATACTTTCCTGTTGCGCGATTCGGTGCGTATTATATGGACTATAATTTTTAAAAATATATTCCCGATCAGTGCGCATTATATTACACATGTTTTAAAAGACCTAACTAAAATTTTGGATTGTCGTGCACAGCGTATTATAATGAACATTCTTTTAATTATGTCTCGTGCATAAAGAATTTATAGTCAAAAACTTGTTGTTTTTTTTACGGTTCTTTTTTATATTATCGTCTCACTTTTCACGAACTAACTTACCTTGCAACACGCACGTAGTTACCATCATGAGTGCCACTGAGAATGGCAGTTTTTTAAAAATGGCATTCATATTTATAGAAGCATGAGATTTTTGTGTGTGGATGCGATGAGGTGGTGGGGGATATTTTGAAATTCTCACGGTTTTAGAGTGTTCGATTCAAAATAAGATCTTGAGCAACCTTAGTTAAGGACGACTTTGTTTAATTGTCCTGTACGAATGAGTTTACCTTAAACGTCATGAGTTGACCTGTGCGTCATGAGTTGACCTGTACGTCATAAGTTGACCTGTACGTCATAAGTTGACCTGTATGTCATAATTTGACATGTACGTCATAAGTTGACATGTACGTCATGAGTTGACCTGTACGTCATGACTTGATCTGTACGTCACGTTGACCGGTACGCCATGAGTTGACCTGTACGTCATAAGTTGACCTGTACGTCATGACTTGATCTGTACGTCATGAGCTGACCTGTGCGTCATGTGTTGACCTGTACGTCATGAGTTGCCCTGTACGTCATGACTTGATCTGTACGTCATGAGCTGACCTGTGCGTCATGAGTTGACCTGTACGTCATGACTTGACCTGTACGTCATAAGTTAACCTGCTGTTTTCATTTTTTTCCCCCTACAGAAAGTTGAAAATCTGTTAGGCCCCTCACAATTATAATTTTTTAAAAATGACTTAGATTAATTTTTTAAGCTCACAAAACATTATTCCAAGAACTATTTTATCGTGATACTGTGAACAATTCTAATCCCAGCATGATACCATCTCCAGGTGCCGTCTCTCCATGGACAACGGCCAGCTATCGCGTGATGACAGCTACTGTGCGCGGCCGACTTACAACGCTAGGGCCGGTGCCCGAGACGACAGCACCAACCTCAGCATCTCCGCGGTCATCTCAACGTCCTGCATCGTCCTGGAGGGCCTCAGGGACATCGGCTGCCTGGCACAGACCCAGGGTCAGAGTTCAAACTCGAGCCGCTACCCGCCAAGAAACGCCCCACCGCCGACGGCCGCGTGTGCCAATCACTTCGAAGCCATCGCCCCCAGCACCAGCATTCTTCAAGCGCACTACGGCAACAGCTTTTTTGAGTCGGCCGCCACTGAATTCACCACCGGTGGTGGCGACAGCCTCGCAGACTACTCCGTGCCGTACCGGAGCGGACAATATTCTCCACCGTTGCAGTTGAGTAACGAGGAGGCTGTATGGACCAGGCAATACGATTCCGGACAACAGTTTCACGCCGACAACGCGAGGCTAATGCCCCATCGAGGTGCTGGGAACAAAGAGACCAACACCGCGGGGATTTCAAACCCACCGCACGGTCTCGGCCACTCCGTGAATGCTGAAAACGAGCATCTCAAGTACGACCACGGTGCGGGATTCCCCGATGCTCATCTCGCGCACAACGAGAATCCACACCGAGATGAGACCTCGCGTTTTGTCCCAGTGCAAGACCGCACCGCCCCTTGTTTGTTACCAAATGTGACGTATTGGGATGACGGGGCCTTGTATCCGAGCTGCACGTCGTCTGAGACTGACGTCAACGCCAGGCTTTCTTCCTCGCAGGCGTTTCAATACTCCGGGGGGCAGATGGGGTGTCACCCGCATGACCCCGACGACAACGATTTATTTGACGTGGGTCTGGGTCATTTGACGGTGACGTCACCGCAGTGTCACGCCATCTCCCCGGAAGACCTGTCCAAGTCTATGAATCTAACACCGGACTCAGCCCCCAACGGTTTTGACCATACTGCAGTAAACAGCTGCCAGTTTTTACCGGCTTGTGACAGCTCGTTCTTGGGCGATTCATTCCTGCAAGTCGACAAGACCAAATCCCAATTTCACCATCCGGGAAGATATGACAGTGTTCCCGATCAGAGGTACGCGGCAGGTCCGCGCACCAATTGCGCTATAAATAAACCTTGCGCGTCTTCCGAGTCCAAGTTTAGGGCGCGCACTCTAGTCGACGGGGACTTGGTGAACGCAGAGCCGTCACAGAAAGCGGACCACATGACGCTGGGCCCAAAGACGGACACTGCAGGGAGTGAAAGCTCCACCAGCAAGAAATCTGAAACCGCCGGTACGAAAGTGAAAGCCAGGGGTGCTGACTCCGTGGAAAATCTTCAGCAGCAACTTGAGCTCCTGGAGGAGAGGAGAAAGAAGTTGCCGCTCTCATCCAGCGGGTTGCGGTATCGAATCAGTGGAGGCGGAGGTCTGACGAACACGAGCGACAGCGACAGCGCGACCTCTGTTGTTGACGTGGATCACATGATCAGCAGCGGGGTCACGGTCGCGGGCTTCAAACCCCGCGCCATTATAAGGTTGTTGGTTTGTTACAATCAATCAGGGTGTTTGGTTTGTTACAATCATGTTGTTGATTTGTTACAATCAAGTTGTTCGTTTGTTACAATCAGGTTGTTGGTTTGTTACAATCAGATTGTTGTTTTGTTATAGTATACAATCTGTTTATTGGTTTGTTACAACCATGTTGTTGTTTCGTTACGATCTGTTTATTAGTTTGTTACAATCGGGCTGTTCTTATTTTACGATCGGGTTGTTGTTTTGTTCCAATCAGGTTTTTGGTTTGTCACAAACATGTTTTATTATAATTAACAGTTCACCAAACGTGGCACTTTGTGGATAAAGCCGCCCAGTGCGATGTTTTTTAAACGGATGAATGCTTAGTTCACCAACAATCATATTTATTGCCACTTACTCAGTCAGTAACTTTTTTTTAGCTTTTAACCCTTCGGTCCGCGTTTAAAATTATAAAACATTTATTTTGAAAAATGTACTAAAAATCGCCTGCATCATTTATGTCAGGAGATGTGTGACACCAGGGCAGAAAAACAAATTATTTTACACAAAATAAATCTAGCCACCCTTTTGATCTCAGAAGAAAGCGATTAGCACAATCTAAATCAGTGCTTCTCAAAGTGGTGGTCCGCGGACCGGTGCTGGTCCTTGGGCCATCCGTGGTGGTCCGCAGATGTTCTCCAAAAAAAGGACCGAAAAACTTTTCAGTGCAGGGAAAATAGTGCACCGGTCCCTGGTGCAATGGAAAAAATTCCTGCCGGTCCGCCATACTATAAAGTTTGAGAAGCACTTATCTAAATTATAAAATGTACACGAAATAACGCCCAACCAATGACGACTGGAAGTTATTTAATTTTTTTTTATTTAAAAAAAAATGCTAACAACATTTTTTGTGTAGACCGCCCCCTCCCCGATAAACATACCGGAATTATACCAATTCCTGCCGGAGCAATGTGTGTTTGGACAAGGAAATCATTTTGTGTAAATGAGGATGTGTGTTTTGGTGTATGTGTTGTTGTGTGTTTTGATGTATCCGTGGTTATTTATTTTGTGTATGTGTGGGTGTGTTATGTGTATGTGTGGGTGTGTGTTTTGGTGTTTGTGGGGGTGTGCAGGTTTTGATGAATGTGTGTGTATGTGTCACAAAGGCTTGTGTATGAATGGTTGTCTGATCGTGTTGTGGTAAGCGCGGCTATGTCCATGTGTATGTGTTTTTATAGACGGCCCATATAGTAGCATCTCTATAAATCGAAAACATTAAGAGGATGTATGAAGGTGATAAACAAATACAAAAACAAATTATTTGTTGAGTTAAATGATTTCCTATTATAGGTTCGAGAGTACAACTAACTTTGACAATAACAGTAGTCTTCTTAATACACCAGTCACCAGTGTTTATAAAAGTAAAGTGCACTAATTTCTTCAGTATTACGCGATTTTGAATGTTTGAAATCGAACATGTTTCCTTATTGCTTTATTCTCATGTTTTCAATGTTTAACCCAACAGGAAACGCAGTAAAACCAGCACCCCGACTGACGTTAAAAATATCGACTACTGGCAGAAGAGACGAAAGAACAACGATTCTGCCCGCAAGTCAAGAGAATCCAAGAAAGAAAAGGAGAAAAACTTTTACAAAAGAGCCCTGGAACTGGAGTATGAAAACTTCTACCTACAAGAGTGCCTTAGTCTGGCTGAGGCAGAGTTAGCGGCCCTTGGTCACCAGTTTGTCCCACCAGTTTTTGGCCACCACGGTCAAAGTAGTTGCTACTAAAGGATCCGTAATGGATGCGGTGTCTAGCTACTGGAAGAAAAACATGTTTTTGCGATTAAATGGATATTTTAAAAAAAACATGTTTACCCGTTATTTTTAGGGGACGCTGCAAAGTACACGGGAGACCATTTCTTCTGTTTTTCATTGTGTTATGGTTACAGGATTTTAGCTACAGCTCTAAATCTAAAGTTGAAATGTTTGAGATTAAATGCAATTCACAAAATTATTCTTTGCTAATGCAAATGAGTCGGGTCTCTTAATATACTTCATACAGAATGGGACTGCGATAAAGCTATTAAATAAAATACAAAATACACAAACAAATTGTGCAATTAAAACAATAAATTTGAGCTTTATTTTAAACTAAAACGACAAGAGACGTTTCGTCTAATGGCTTCATCAGTACAATAACATAAAATAGGTCTTATGTTATTGTACTGATGAAGGCATTAGCCGAAACAAATGTATTGTTTTAATTGCACAATTTGTTTGTGTATTTTGTATTTTAATATACTGCAGCTTCGTCTCAGTCGAATGTTTATATAGTTTCAAGAGTAAATCTATTATATATATATATATATTTTTTTTAAATTGATTTGGTTTAGTTGTTTTGTTCAGAATCCATGAACTAGCATAAAACAGTATAGTCCTTTATTTAGTCAGCTCACCTGTGACCTAGACCCAACTGGCATAAAACAGTATAGTCCTTTATTTAGTCAGCTCACCTGTGGCCTAGACCCAACTGGCATAAAACAGTATAGTCCTTTATTTAGTCAGCTCACCTGTGGCCTAGACCCAACTGGCATAAAACAGTATAGTCCTTTATTTAGTCAGCTCACCTGTGGCCTAGACCCAACTGGCATAAAACAGTATAGTCCTTTATTTAGTCAGCTCACCTGTGGCCTAGACCCAACTGGCATAAAACAGTATAGTCCTTTATTTAGTCAGCTCACCTGTGGCCTAGACCCAACTGGCATAAAACAGTATAGTCCTTTATTTAGTCAGCTCACCTGTGGCCTAGACCCAACTGGCATAAAACAGTATAGGCCTAGTCCTTTATTTAGTCAGCTCACCTGTGGCCTAGACCCAACTGGCATAAAACAGTATAGTCCTTTATTTAGTCAGCTCACCTGTGGCCTAGACCCAACTGGCATAAAACAGTATAGTCCTTTATTTAGTCAGCTCACCTGTGGCCTAGACCCAACTGGCATAAAACAGTATAGTCCTTTATTTAGTCAGCTCACCTGTGGCCTAGACCCAACTGGCATAAAACAGTATAGTCCTTTATTTAGTCAGCTCACCTGTGGCCTAGACCCAACTGGCATAAAACAGTATAGTCCTTTATTTAGACAGCTCACCTGTGACCTAGACCCGAGAGCTGTATTTACTATTTGTGGTCAGAGTGTGATACGACGAGACGATGGGAAGTCGTCCTAAAGTAATTCGTGTACACCGCACACGTATTCCAAATGTACGCGAACAATGTTCTAAATTAGTAGAGGAATCGAGACAAGCCCTCTGGGGTTGTTGCAAATACATTCTAACATTCGAGTGTAAGCGTTGGAGGGTCTCGAGGGAAAATTGGATGCCTGAACAAACCAGGGAAACCAAAATTCAACATTTTAACATTCAAAATTCTAATAAAAATGCAAGAACAGACACAAACCATGGATAAGTGTAGGACGCAATAATCTTCATTTTACTAACGGCGTCTGTAAAATAAGAACGATTTTCCTTTAAATGTGAAAACGGTGGTTAACTTAATGTAGAGGGTGTATAGTCAGTACTTCCAAAAGTGGGAGGATTGTCCTCATGGAATAAATCATTCTACATATCTGCTGGAAAAACACGAAAATAGGACAAGGGGCCGTCCATAAAGTACGTCACGCTATTTTTGACAATTTTTAACACCCCCCTGTCACAAACTGTCACAAATCTCGGACCCCCTCCCCACCCCTAAAGTACGTCACACTTTCGAAAAAAATTGTGTTTTTTTTATTAACAAAATAATTTAAAAATTAATATAAACACCGTGACGTCACACATGGCTGGACCCCCCTCCCCCTGTCACAAACTGTCACACTTTCTTACACCCCCTCCCCCCTCTGGAGCGTGACGTACTTTATGGACGGCCCCCAAGACACAAGAGTTGAGAAGGAGAGTGGAGCCCTGATAAACTGTAGCGACCGGGTTTTCCCCATGAAATGTTTGCTATTTTGTAAAACAACTTTACCTCACTGACCAAACCATCAACAGTTTGTTTTAATGTAATTGCCATTGTTTGTTGTTTTTAAGCGGAAAAAAAACCAACAACAACACATTGTTTTAACTTATGGCATGCACTTCAAATTTGTGAATTGTCACTGACAATAAAACTGAGCGGTTTGAATAATTCAACGAATCATTTATTGTGAATGACTAAGACTGAGACTGATATGCTAATGTTGTGTTTGAATGAGCTGAAACTGGAAGGCCAGTCAATGTAATCATCTCTTTTAGACTGACAAGTGTCTTATATTTTCTTTGTTGATGCCAAATTTACTAAAATTGGTTTTGTCGATAATTTATTAATGCTGAATATACTTTGCCTCGTGTATCACACATCGTCACAAATGTTTGGACCCCCCCTTCCGTTCCCCCCCCCCAAAAATAGGTGTGTGACGTCATTTTATGGACCTTAGGAAATTGTGACTGAGGCGAGATATCCGTACACAAAGATTGTAAGAGAAGAACAGACCACATGATCAGTAGGTTAAACCATGGATGCTGGTCTTTCCGTAACATTTGTTTTGTGGATATATATATACCTCACTGAGATACAACACCCTTCCGCCCTTGGTTTTTTATATAACTCACAATATGGGACAAGATTTGTGAGTTTACACAGTAGATAGCCAACATACATGTAACTTATCCCCCGCAACGACAAAGACGGATATGCAAATACATGTATAGGCCTACATTAGTCTGTGGCACACAGAAGCTTCCTTGTAGTATTCCGTCTTTTATTAGAGAGTATTAAAAAAAAAGAGTACTTACAAATTCAGTATGTGCTCCCTTCTATCCGATGGTGTTTATAGGTTTAGTGTTATAACTAATGGTGTTACACTTGTCACTTTTAAAACATTTTTGTTTGAGAAGTAAATTACAATGTTGGCTTTGTAAATAATTAACAATTTATTTAAATTTGAAAATTAACAAATAATAAAATTAGTTTTAAAAAAATTTCAACGGACGCTCTAAAAATACTTTTAAAAACTTTTAATATTCATTAATAAAGAAAATGTGCGCAAAAATTTATATAGTACATAGGTATATATATATATATATATATATACATAATATATATATACTAGGGGCAAGTACCCGGCTTTACCCGGGTTTAACAACAACAGCAACAAAACAACAAAACAAACAACAAAAACAAAACAACAAAAACAAACAACAAAAACAAAACAACAACAAACAACAACTACAACAGCAACAACAACAAAGCAACAACAATAAAACAACAACTACAACAACAACAGTAACAATGACAAAAACAACAACAGAAACAGCAACAGCAACAAAACAACAACAAAAACAACAAAATCAACAACAAAACAACTACAACAACAACAACAGCAACAACAACAAAGCAACAACAACAAAGCAACAACAACAAAACAACAACTACAACAGCAACAACAACAAAAACAAAACAACAACGAAAACATCAACAACAACAAAACAACAACTACAACAACAACAGCAACAACAACAAAGCAACAACAACAAAACAACAACAAAAGCAACAACAACAAAGCAACAACAACAAAAAAATTACTTTATGGCGATAATCGCCTTCTTGTTAATCTCGACACCAGAATCTTTCTATATATATAATTCTCTTCATGGGACCATGCCAGGCAAGTACGCTGCAAAAATATGTGCAACCGAGCATGACGAATGACCCTCGCTCGGGTCAACTAAACACAGTTAACGTTTGGCAAGCAAAGGTAGTGGTGGAGTGGGGCATGTCTTGAGAGCAACAACGTTTTTTACATTAACTTTTGATGTTCCTGCTCAGTGTGTATTGGTTATTACATCCGCCTGACATGCGGAAGGTCTTAGGTTCAAGCCCAAGCGGCAACATAAGTTTTTTTTATAATTTTTAAAAATGTCAATGCCTATTCTTTTCCCCCCTTTCTTAGCAAACATAAAAACCGCTTCGCATGTCACGGAAAAAAGCTTTGTTCAATGTTATATCAATTCCTTCACCAGGTACCTGTCTGTTTCTATTGGTCGCATATTTCGTTCATGGACGAAGTTGTTGCTCTCCAACTTGGCTTCATGGCTGTAATATTTGTTTATATATTGTGGCGATGTCCTAAATACTTACCAGAAATGCTTCGGTGGTCCCCCATCGTTCACCCGCGTTGTTCCCATTTGTTCGTGCTACTGTTTGTGTCCGTTCTCCCCCTCCCTTTTTTTCTTGCACTATCTATGAGCAAGTCTGCGGCGTATGCTACGCCGCGGGGCGTCTAGTGTTTATTATTTTGCGTCATTATTTTACGTCTTAATTTTCAATAATTTTTATTTTATATAGCTCATATAAGGAAAAATTACATTTTGGGCCCCCGGCCCCCAGTATCTTATATATATGGAACGAAACCTGTTTAATAACCTTTCCGGTATAATTTTGTGTACGTGTACCAAATTTCACGTTATTTGGTTGTCTGGATCTTGAGTTATTAGGGAACAGACAGACAACCAGACAGACAACAAATGCGTCTTATATGTGTAATAAAGATATATATATATGTATATATATATATATATATATATATTATATATATATATATATATATATATATATATATATATATATATATATATATATATATATATATATATATATATATATATAATACTTTTATATATATATATATATATATAATACTTTTATATATATATTCGAGTCAAATCAGTTGGCTGGCTACATGAAGTCTTCTCCACAAACATTCTCCGGGAATCTTTATTATAAACATAATACATATGTTTTTAATATTCCGTTTTCGCTGTTGTGTTCGCTGGTTCTTTGTGCCAGTGACGTAAGCACCACTGTCGGTGTCACTTTCGCTTGTGATTACCATTTCAGCACTTGGCCTAGTGACCTGTTAATCTCTAACAGATAGGGCTATCAGGTCCCACGTGGTCAACCATTTCTTCCTTTCAAGCAAACCTGTTTTTGTGTGAATTGTTGTGGGGATGGTAAAACCCTCACAGTACGGCTTACCACTGAGAATAGTGATAATCTAGCAGGGGAGACAAAGGAGTGGGAATTAACTGATACACCGCTTGTCCCCGCGAGCTACCGGCGTTCAGAGAGCCATTGAGTGATGCACCTGTGCTAGCTCCGGGACACTTGTATACTATCTAAACAAGCTGTTATCGGGAAAGCCCGATGCATCGCTAGAAACTTGGCTATTCTTTTAAAGCAGTTTTTGGGTTATTCCGTCTTTAAAACTTCGACTTACGTATGTCTATCTACGCGGCTCCCAAATCCAACGGCCTTACGAATACCTTCACCTAATCAACCTTGCAGGTAAGAATCTGGATCAGTGGTTCTTACAACGTTATGCCCCGCTGAGTATTTGACTTAGAAACTCATTTTTGTTGAAAACATCAGATATTGTCTTTCCTTTAATCAAGTTTCATCTCAGAATTTACTGTAGACCTCTGCTGAGCCAATGTATCTCACATCCTATGTCATGGGTCAAATGACGACCATCATCTATTAAACAAAAAACAAACAAAAAATACTACGTTGGGCGAGAAAAATTTAGAACCTCTGCCTCTAACAACGGTAGTCCCAAGGATTACTAAGTTCTCATTAATTTACTTGACAGGTGACGTATTACTGCATCAGTTACAACACACGTCTTCCGGATGAAAGGGACTTGGACTTGCGCAATAGGCTAGGTGAGCCTCTATTGACGTAACCTATTGGCCCTGGAGCAAGATGTGGGTTCAATTATTCCCATCTTCCACACGTCAATACCGCGATTTCTTCCCTTGGTTTTGGGCGGTGCCGCATTTCAAGTCCTGGCACGCGCCCACGATGACAGTGGGTCGTCCACGGCAACAAAGCGTCAGCCATAGCAACGTTGGAGCGTCCATGGCAACAAAGGGTCGGCCATAGCAACAGTGGGGCGTCCACGACAACAGGGAAGCGACCATATACATGCTCAAATAACCGTTTCGGCTTTCAGTATAGGAAATATGCAGATGCTTAGAGCGGCGCTATTTAGAATAAAGTCTCCCCCGAGACTCTACCGACTCTAGTGTCCCGGCAATATCCAGGAAGGACTATTTTTAAAATTATTTAATTGGCTATCCAGTTCACGATCAAGATCTTAATGGTCTTCCTGTCATCAATGCGTGTCCGTCTTTCCATAAAGGTGAGGACCGCTCGCTCTCGTCTGAGATCTGGGGGCTTCTTCTAGTTTAAATAAATATTATTTTTCACTGTACTACGTTTAAGAACTTTCTCTTCTCGATAAAAGAAAAAAAAACACAAGAAGAAGTTTAACAATGGGTTGGGGTGATTTCACCTCAGTTTCAATATTTGAAGCAGAAACACATCCAAATGTCGAGTGTCAAATGAACATGATGTGATATAAAGATAGACCAAAGCTAACTTTATATAAATATTTATTAATTTTTTATAATAATTTATGAACAGACTTTCCTAATGACAACATTCAGTATAGCAAATAACCTTGACGTACATTAAAACAATACAAAATCAACGCAGTGAGCCGCTTCATCTACCTTGGCACCACATTGATGACGAGGTGAGAGTGCGTATCTCGAAAGCCAGTGCAACATTTAGCAGACTGTATGACAGTGTCTGAAACAGAAAGGGAATCAGCATTCAAACCAAGCCAAAAGTATACAGAGCTGTAGTGCTCCCTGCTCTACTGTACGAAAGTGAAACATGGACCGTATATCAATGCCATGCGAGATTGCTAAACCCCTTTCACGCCAAAATCCAGAGGAAAACTCTCAACATCAAATGGCAGGGAAAAGTGTCAGACACTGACGTATTTACACAAGCCTGATGCAGTCCCAACTAATACACTGTGCTGGGCACGTGTGCACGCCATGAGACGATCGGCTCCCTGAGAGGCTCTTCTATGGCGAGCTGACTGATGGACAGAGAGCCCGCAGAGGTCTAAGGAAGCGCTACAACGATACGCTTAAGACCTCACTGAAGGCTTAAAGCATTGGGCCATTGGGCATGACTCCAGGGAGACAGCAGCCAGCGACCGCGCCCCTTGGCGCCTTATGATACGGGACGGCGCAGCAACATGTGAAGCAAACAGACATTCAACGGGCTTCCATGTCTAGACGACAGGCCAGGAAAGATCGTGCTCGAAACCCTCCTAATGGTATCCCTACTTGTGGACGCACCTTTAGGGCAACGATAGGTTTAATAACCCACCAAAGGGCACACCAAGCTGCCACGTGGCATATACGATGAGAAGGTCTTCGTTGATCACGACAGACAGTTAACAAACAGTTGTTGTTTTTTTCCTTCAAAGTTTCTTATAAAAGTTAAGCCCTCCCCAAAATAAAATTAACTAATTACTAAAATAACTACTTTTTTTTAGTATTTAAAGAAAATTTTTAAAGTAAAAGTAATGAACTCTTAAAATCAATGTCTTGCAAAACAGTTTATTACTGGAAAATATTTGAAGAAAAAAAACACTTTTTAAAAAAAAATCTTCATCAAATCCATAAAGAGTTTGCATTGCAGTATCTACTGCTATCTGAATTAAGAAAAATCAAACTTGTTGAGTTGACGTCTGGAATGTGTCAGCAGCAGATATTATGTTCAGCTTTCAGCAAAGAATAAGTCACTTTAACTGAGGCAAGTTATGCTATCGTTTGGAATATTGCTCGTGCTAAGCAACTTTGTGCTGATGGGGGCTTTATTAAAGAAGAATATTGAGGAGTAAATTATAATGATAATAGGAAGCCAGATGTGAGACAAGATAGGATTGGAGATCAAGTGAGATTGAACTTGGAAGCGCTCAATATTCCTGTATGACTGTTAGCTAATTTATCTTAATATTGCTTCCTTAAATTGTCTCGTTGATAAGTTTAAAATGTATTTAACAACAGGTATATCGTGTAGTTAGTAGTTTATTCATTGCAATCTGCGTTTCTGTTTTTTTTTCTTTTGTTGTTTGCCGCGTTAGCGACCCGAATTATTGTTAAAATGGGTAAAACTAACACTGAATTAACATTTAAATTATCAAGATCAATGTTCCATCTAAGGTTCGTTGGTCCATGTGCAAAGTGAAAAAAGTCGTGTGCAAAGTTACGCAGCATTCCTTTTTTGTGCAGTATTTTACAAGATTTGCAGCGTGGTAATTCTAAACTGCTGCGCGGCGTCGGTCAAATATCTGCGGGGCCGCGCAACCGCGCACCTTTAAAGGGAACATTGCTCAAGATACGTAACATAATAATAATTATTTTTATAAATTTATTTACTTTTTGTTAGAAAGTACTCAGGGCTATTTTATTTTTAACATCAGCTTTTGATTCATTCTATGGGTCCTCTGTTTGGACCTTTTGCCCTACTCTGTGGGCATTTGCCCAACTCTATGGGCCTTTCAACCCATTTTCTATAAATTGTACCGTGCAACCACATATTCACGGATAATACAATTATAACAAAACGCATTCATGAAAATGTGCTACTAGCCATTTAATTTAGCAAAATCTTTATTTTAATTCATGCCCAAAATAAAAACCATTCATTTCGATCTATTTATAATTGAAGCTCCTAGGACGCGGTATTGTTTCAAAGTATAATTGTGGGACATACTTTATGCGAGATACATAAAAATAAAGTTTCTTTAGTTAATCAGATACATTTTCAACCCTGGTTCTAAAACTGTAAGGACCCAGGCGGTCGTCTCCCTGCCATTAGGAGTTCGTGGATTAGATCTAACGATCAAGTCAAGTGTCTTTCAAGTCGTCTGATCTTTGTAGGAATAACGAATTTAGTGACTGGATCAGGCCATGCTCTTATGGTGATGTTTTGTATTAGCCTATGATGCTCTATATAAATGAATAAACACCAGAATACATTCAACCTGCATGTTATCACCAGAATACATTCAACCTGCATGTCATCACCAGAATACATTCAACCTGCATGTTATCACCAGAATACATTCAACCTGCATGTTATCACCAGAATACATTCAACCTGCATGTTATCACCAGAATACATTCAACCTGCATGTTATCACCAGAATACATTCAACCTGCATGTTATCACCAGAATACATTCAACCTGCATGTTATCACCAGAATACATTCAACCTGCATGTTATCACCAGAATACATTCAACCTGCATGTTATCACCAGAATACATTCAACCTGCATGTTATCACCAGAATACATTCAACCTGCATGTTATCACCAGAATACATTCAACCTGCATGTTATCACCAGAATACATTCAACCTGCATGTTATCACCAGAATCAATTCAACCTGCATGTTATCACCAGAATACATTCAACCTGCATGTTATCACCAGAATACATTCAACCTGCATGTTATCACCAGAATACATTCAACCTGCATGTTATCACCAGAATACATTCAACCTGCATGTTATCACCAGAATACATTCAACCTGCATGTTATCACCAGAATACATTCAACCTGCATGTTATCACCAGAATACATTCAACCTGCATGTTATCACCAGAATACATTCAACCTGCATGTTATCACCAGAATACATTCAACCTGCATGTTATCACCAGAATACATTCAACCTGCATGTTATCACCAGAATACATTCAACCTGCATGTTATCACCAGAATCAATTCAACCTGCATGTTATCACCAGAATACATTCAACCTGCATGTTATCACCAGAATCAATTCAACCTGCATGTTATCACCAGAATACATACAACCTGCATGTTATCACCAGAATACATTCAACCTGCATGTTATCACCAGAATCAATTCAACCTGCATGTTATCACCAGAATACATTCAACCTGCATGTTATCACCAGAATACATTCAACCTGCATGTTATCACCAGAATACATTCAACCTGCATGTTATCACCAGAATCAATTCAACCTGCATGTTATCACCAGAATCAATTCAACCTGCATGTTATCACCAGAATACATTCAACCTGCATGTTATCACCAGAATACATTCAACCTGCATGTTATCACCAGAATACATTCAACCTGCATGTTATCACCAGAATCAATTCAACCTGCATGTTATCACCAGAATACATTCAACCTGCATGTTATCACCAGAATACATTCAACCTGCATGTTATCACCAGAATACATTCAACCTGCATGTTATCACCAGAATCAATTCAACCTGCATGTTATCACCAGAATACATTCAACCTGCATGTTATCACCAGAATCAATTCAACCTGCATGTTATCACCAGAATACATTCAACCTGCATGTTATCACCAGAATACATTCAACCTGCATGTTATCACCAGAATACATTCAACCTGCATGTTATCACCAGAATCAATTCAACCTGCATGTTATCACCAGAATACATTCAACCTGCATGTTATCACCAGAATACATTCAACCTGCATGTTATCACCAGAATCAATTCAACCTGCATGTTATCACCAGAATTAATTCAACCTGCATGTTATCACCCAAGTCTGGCACCTACGAGATAAAGCTGTTGGAGCTCGCAGTGGATAATTTGAATTTGATATGATTATTTATTTATAAATTTTATTATTTATATTTCTTTCTTTACATTCTTTTCTTATTTTTATGCATTGTTTATGAAAATATTTCATTCATTAGTTGTCAATATTACAAAGTGTCTTTAGATGTTAGTATTGAAACTTTTTTGTGCATATTTTATTATTGTTCAGGAATTATATTTTTTGTCTTCAGATGTTACAGGAGAAATAGTATTGTAGCTGCACTCTTCTACTTTGCAATCTATTTCTATTGATATTCTTTACACAGTTTATTGTTGTTTCTTTCATAAATGTGTCCTACAATGTTTTTTTTTAATCTTGTACTTTTTATTTCGGGGGGTGGTGTTTGAAAAATTTTGAGAGATAAAGTTTATTTTTGTCTGTCTATATTTTAAAACAGTTTTTATTACTCATGGATAATGTATGAATGATATGCATGTATCCTATATTGTTTGTATACCTCAGATAATGTAAGAATGATATGCATGTATCCTATATTGTTTGTATACCTCAGATAATGTATGAATGATATGCATGTATCCTATATTGTTTGTATACCTCAGATAATGTAAGAATGATATGCATGTATCCTATATTGTTTGTATACTTCAGAATTTTTAAAATATCATTCTTATACATCTTTTTATGTTTTTCTCAACTTTTCGTTTCCTCATTTTTAAGAATGCCAAATATGATAGGTTGTAAAGTATTATAGTTACAAGCCTCAAACTTTGCAAGTTTATTTCTATTGATATTCTTTATACATTTTTTGTTGTTTTTATTTTAAAAGTGTCATGGAAAATTTAAAAAAATTTTTTTTTAATGTGTCTGCCACTTTTTATTTTTACAGGGTAATGCTAGAAAAAGTATGTGAATCATATATTATTTTTGTCTGTCTGTATTATTAAATAGTTATTTTCACTTATGGATGATGTATGAATGAGATGCATGTATCCTATATTGTTTGTATACCTCGGGATTTTTGAAAATATAATTTTTCAACTTCTTTTTCGTTTTTCTCAACTTTGCATTTTTCTCATTTATTTTTTAGGAACCCCAAATGTGATAAGTTGAAAAATATTATAGTTACAAGCCTCAAACTTTGCATGCATATTACCATTGATATTCTCTATGATTTAAAATGGCCATTTTTTATATTTTTCATTCTGGGAATTTTAAATAATTTTTTTTTATTGCTACCCCTGAATATTTGACCAATTGTGCGGTGACCTCACGTGAATGTGATTTGTAACAATTCAAACAAATAAGTTGTAAATATCTCTTTTTTAAGTTTTTACAAATATCATTCTTAGTCTTATGCAAATTTTCATTATGATTTTGCGAAAGAATAAATTTTTATCACACTTTGCGCAAATGTCAAATTTGAATGAAAATTTTCGTTTTTTTTGCAATAATTTTTTTCTCTTCAAATTTCAATTTTTTATCTTCATTTTTCTTCTTTCTTATTGTTTGTTGTTGGCCTGTGATATTTTTTTTTCCTGAATAGAAAAACATAGAATTTTTTTTTGCCCATTGACCACCAGGTAACCACTGCCCCAGTTGGTGTTTTAAAACTGGTGATGATGGTGTGTCCATCATTCACAACACCACGGATAGCAAATGTCATTTCACACCTTTATCAAATTACCAACCTGTATGTGTGTCTACCAAGAATCAAGCTCAGTAAAAATCCCCTTTTAGATAAGCTTGACAGCTGAAGCTTGGCACACATTCTTATATCGTCGATGCCAATGTGCATTAGCGACGTAGATTTATTGTGATTTAAAAAAAAATTGTAACGGCTTACCTTTCGATTGAAAAAAAAAGCAAACACAAAATATAAGATTCTTTTAGATAATTTATTTAGAGATTTTATGAAGACGATTTCCGAAGTTAATCATAGTGTAATGGCGGCAATGGCTAAATAATTTAATTTGTGGATTTCGATTCTGTGTTTGACAGTTTCAATTATAATAATTATATACAACAAAGGAAAAAAATTACAAAATAAAAAAACATATTAATAGTTTATTGGTTTCATGATTTATGCAAAAGGATTTTCCAACCCACAATAATAGATAAATTACGAAATACAATACTCTAAACACAAAGGTGGTAGCTTACAAAAATATAAAGAATATTTTTAGTATGTTGTTATTTTCAACATTTCATTTACTATTATCTTTTTTAAAAATTTTACTTTCAACATTCGCAACACGCATTTTATCGTCTTTGTAAATGACAATCACAACACGCATATTATATTTCATCGCTTGTATTAATGAACACTTTGCTTTAAGACTTTAAGTTTAAGGAAAATGTGCCGCCATCTTACATAGTAGGAGGTCAACAGTAAAACAAATCATTGTAAAAATTGTATCTTGATGACCAAACTGTTCTTGGCCATGGCCATGACACAACCATGAATGCTATGAAGATGAATGCAATCCGTTCACTTTCAACAAAATAAATCATACATGAATGATAATAGCGGAGAAAAAAACATTAGATTCGACAAGATTCGGCAATATAATAATACTAATAATACAAAACTTTGATAATATCGCTAATTTTATAAAATTCATGATTTAATTTTGAGATATTGACTCAGATAAAATCTCAGAAAAAATACTGAACGCACAAACTGTAGAGGAAAACCCCGGAGCATGAAGAAAGGCAGTAACAAAAAATGGATGTCTCGACCAAAAAGGCTTCAAGGGCAAAAAAACGTTTAAAGACAATATAATTAGAAACATTACACTGTTGTTGTACAGACTTTGCAGAAAATGCAATTTCTATCGTCTCTTTTCGGGGTTTCCTCTGCGCTTTGTTTATTATTTTCTCATTTCAAATTCATAGACAAACATGCTCATCATCTCTTTGAAAATAACGAAGAAGTATATTATTTTTAAATAAATTACAGTATATAAATACATAGTTACATAATCTCAGTGAAATTTTATATGTACAAACGTGGAATGATGTTTGAGATTTTAATAACCACATGTAGTTAACAACGACATATTTGCCGTGTCTGAATTGGAAAAAATGGCATAGATGTGAACGTGAGGATAAAATTAGATGACTTCGTAAACATAATCTAAATGATTAAAATAATTATAGAGGTCATCATGGCTAACAGTATCACAATGAATAATAATTGGAAGACTCGTGTCAACTCGAATGGATGATTTTCAAGCATCAGAAAATTATATATCAAAACAGAAACATCGAATCGTCAGGTTTCTTAAAGATTTTATCACTGAAAGTTATTAGTCATCTTTCTATTTCTGACTATTTTCGTTGTCTGACAATTTACATTTGAACATGCGTTTCATACTCAGAACCAGTAACGGAGCCACCACCTCGTACGATGTGAGCTGGTGTAGACTGTTTGATCATCTCTGATACAGAAGGCAGGGGGCTGCCGAACATGAAAGCATCTATATCAGCTTTGGTTGGACGCAGGAGTTGGGGATCCCACCTGTTGAAGTCTTTGTTTAAGCTCATGTCTTTGCTGCCCCTGTTCGAACATTTCCACATCCAAACAGCAATAAAAAGCACGACTAGCACGGCAAGGATACAGATAGCGATCAGAATCGGCGTGTAGTAGCTTCTGGCCGACCCTGCAACCTCGCCTTGCGATACCGAGGTTTGAGAAACGGGCTGATCGTCGCGGGAATCCACCACGGGGGCATCTGTGGTTGACCAAGTGATAGGGTTTGTCGCAACCGTGTCGAGTTTTGCACCCGATGAGGTCAGGACAGGTTTAGAGTGGTCAAACTTCGCCAAAATTGTTGGGCCATCGGTGGCGCCAGAACGAAGAGAGCTGGTTGCTGTTGTGGAATCATCAAACTGATCGACGACATTTGTCGCCACGGACGCCTGTGAGTTTTCTGAACTGGCCTCGTCTAGCTTTTTAATAAAATTTAAAATGTCTTGATTTTCTGAATCCTGCGACGACACATTGTGAGTTGTGTCAAATTTCGTATCATTTACTGTCTCTGCGTTGAGCTTGTCCAACTTTTCTAAGAAATTCACAATATCCTGGTTAGTTTGCTCGGATGGCGTTTCGCTGGTCGGTTGTTCGCGGGTAGGTAGGATGTCATTACCGGTCTCCGCGTTTATGCTGTCCAGTTTATTAAGGAAGTCTTGAACGTCTTTGTCAGAGGCGTTGCGTGTGTCATTAGGTGAAGAGTTGTCGACTGGTTGTAATATCTGCTCAATCCCGCGAGAGTTTATAGCTTCGAGTTTATCCAAGAAAGCCAAAATTTCTTGTTCATTTGTCGAGGTGAGGTCACTGACGAAGCGATCAACATGTTGCTGTAGGTTAGTTTCTGTTGTAGAGTCAGTGGGCGTGCCCCTGCTGGCAGGCGGGTGGGTGCAGACAAGGAGTATCTGTAATTAATGAATTTACGTTAAGTTACTTCGACGCTTTTGATAGCTCTGTCTAGTAGAGTAAAGTCGCGGTACAAGCCGTAAGTTTAGAATCATTGGCGTAGAAAGAGGGTGCGGGGTCGGGCGGTAATTTTCAACACTTTAAATAATTTTAAAATTAGAGTTTTTTTTGGTGTTTTTTTTAAATTTTTAAATCAATGATCAATCTCTGAAGAGAGTGGGAATGTGATAAAAATTGAAGCCTTTTACTTTTACATTAATATTTTCATATATTATAATAGTATATGCATCTTATTTTATGAAATAAATGTAACCTATGACCCTATTATTTTATTTAAATACGGGCACGTTTCAAAATATAATATAATTTATAAGTTCAGCAACTGCTGTTAAGTTAGAAATGTAGATTAATTAAAAAATATGAACAATTACTTACCAAAGAAACATAGTAAATGGCCGTCATGATAAATAATGGAGTACACTAAAACAAAGAACACGCAGTCGTTTTCGACAGAAAGAGTTCACGATGTTTACTCCAGGGCTATACTAAAGAATCATTTTGTAAGGAAGTCACTCGTCTGCTTTTATCCTGTTTACGTGCTGTACGATTGGTCGATTAGACACATTTCCCTCCTGTGACGTAGTCGCGAAAGTGGGACAGAAATCCCTTCGCGGAAATCCAGCTTGTATTATTGTAAACACTTACCGAACGTGAAACACTCCGCAAGTTATTTATAGAAGCTTGAAAAACACTATTGGATCTGGGTCGAGGATATCCCAGTCCCAGTATCGATGAATGTCAATGTGGACAATAACGGGATGTCGTTTAATGACATGTAAGTTCTAAACATCTTAATATGACCGATGATGACAAGAGAGATTTTCTTCTTCTATAATAACTAAAAGCACACTATCAATGCTTTGATATTTCTGGCTCAAGAATGTTGTTTGCCAATCTGTGAGGATGACATTTGCCAAAATATCGAAACCGTTCAATTTTCAGCGAGGTATTTCAGTTTCAGTCTGGCGTTTATCATAGGTAGGAGTAAAATACTATTAACTGTGTCGTGAACATTGAATGTTGTACACTATAACAGTCTCCAAACACTTGTTGCTGTTTCAACGTGACTTCTTTTTAACTACACGACCTATCGCTCACTTGAATTATTTTGTATTAAATCCTACGACTACGACCCATACGCACAGCGATGCCTGAGCACCATATATATAATTAGGGCTGCGGAAATTAACGATTAATTTCTCGATTAATCGTTAAAATTTTTAAACCATTAAATTATTTTTAACGATTAATCGACCCATCACTTACAAATTATTGGAAGTCAAAATAGCGGCTGATATTCTAATACATAATCGCCCTTCGTATGCGTGTGTCTCCCCATCGAAAGGCGCGCAAACAGGCGCTTTCTCGAAAGGCGCGCAAAATTATTATAAATTAATTAAAAATTTTCCCTGTAAAAAAATTAAATGACGTCATTGTTTTAGCACAGAGCGTCAATTTCCAAAACAACGCACGAACTATTATGGTGTGTGAGTCTTTTCTAAAAGTCTTTTAGAAGGCTTTTCCACTAGTAAATAATAAATTTCCTGACGATTACACGAACATTTTGGTTTTAAATTGAAGGGAATGTTCAAAATGTTGATAATGAACACCGATATCCGATAATGTCATTCCTTGCCAAAACCGTTTTGTGCATACCAGATACTTCAGTTCCATGTGAATAATTGTTCAGCTCGGCTGGTTATATTGTCAATTAGACCCGACAATCACTTGAAACAAATGATGTCAACACACTTGTCTTTTTGCGTCGTTTGTTAAAAGAGGACATCTAAGGAGACATTCAAGTGTTATTTAGATTTTCAACAAGAACGTTTAATAAGTGTTACTTATGACATCATAAAATTTAATTTTTGACTTTAATCGAAATTAACGATTAATTAATCGTTAATTTTTCAAAAGTTAACGATTGAATTTAAATTAATCGTTAACAGCCCTAATATATATATATATATATAGGCCTATTAGGGCTGTTAACGATTAATTTCGATTAAAGCAAAAAAATATTATGACGTCATAAGTAACACTTATTAAACGTTCTTGTTGAAAATCTAAATAACACTGGAATGTCTCCTTTATATGTCATCTTTTACTTTTAACCAACTACGCAAAAAGACAAGTGTGTTGACATTATTTGTGATGACATAAGTGATGAGCGGGTCTAATTGATCATATAACCAGCCGAGCTAAACAATCGTTCACATAGCTTTAGATTTTAGATTTTCTCAACTTAAGTTTTTGATACTATAGTGGATGTTTGGTTTGCGGGTGATATGTAAGCGAAATGTTAGAACCATGGTAGCAATGTTCCCTTTAATTAAGCAGCGCGGCTGAGCAGATATTTGGCCTACGCCACGCAGTTTAGAATCACCGCCCAGCAACATTTTAAAAAATATTGCACAAAAAATTGACGTTGTGCAACTTTGCACGCGAGATTTTTTTTTAACTTTGCACACGGACCAACGAAGCTTAGACTTAGCGGGAACATTTCATGGAAGACAAAAGATTTCTCTCAATGGACACAATAACCTTTACCAACATTTTGAACATTCACGTCAGTCAATAGTTTAAAACTAAAATTTGTAATCGTCCGGAAATTTGTTTGTATTTATCGGCCGAGATATTTTACTTTTTGACTTCCAGTACATTTATTCGGTGGGTCGATTAATCGTTAAAAAAATTTAACGATTAGTCGAGAAATTAATCGTTAATTTCCACAGCCCTAATATATATATATAATTCACCAGAAATAAGGACAAGCAAAAGACGCGAGCAATTAAGCATGACGAATGACCCTCGCTACTATCCATGAGCAAGTCTGCGGCATATGCTACGCCGCGGGTCGTATCTAGTCTATTATAATCATCTCATGACGAGCTGAACTGTTAGGACCGGAATTTGTAAGGTTTCTATTGTTTTACATGCGTCATCAACACTTGGGGGAAATCCATCTGACGTATGGTCGTGTCAATGTATATTGCTGAAGATGTGTTGTCATAATCTCTCAGATAAGTAGGGAAAACAGAAGTCTTAGTTTCATTGTTACACACACAAAATGATCACTGTATTGGACTCAAACACGTCTTCCTAGCACACCAATAAATAGTCAACAAACGACCAACAGATTTTTTGTTGAGTAGGAAAGTTTTTTTATTATTATTTCTGTACACATCAATGACATAATGATCGGAATGGATAACATCCTTCTCCCCTCCCCGCCCCACATAGAATGGCTGATATAGAAACAATCACAGGTGTATCACGTGTACCTCTCATTGCAGACCAGAGTTGCAGCAGGAGGCAACAGAGGAGCAAGAGACAAACTCTGCAAACATAACAAGAACAGGGATAGGAAAAGATATTGTCTTCCACTAACATCCAGGAAAAGTTGTCTGTTCTATTCACTAAGTGCGCTGACTAGAAGGGGTGCTTCGTTTTTAAATCATTAATTTTGGAGCTCGTACACCCAGGAACACACAAGCTATGCTTTTTTTGTGTGCTGCGTATACAAGACCTAGATTAATAAAGTAAATACTGGAACAAAATGTTTAAGATTGCCATGCTTCAGCCAGTTCATCTGATAAAACATTACTTACTTCATCAAATTATACATCAAGGAAACACAATTTAAATAAATACAACCAAAGTGTTTAAATCCTGACAAAAACAAATATATTAGCATGACATTTACTTTTACACTAGTACTAACTAGCCTATTGCTGACAGTTTTAGTATGATTAGTTTCGATTGCTTACAGTTACATAAGTATAATTAGTTACATTTTCTGATAGCTGAAATATCGTGAAGGTTCTTGAATCATGAAACGTGCCAGTTACCAATACAATAGTGTCCTTGTGATGGCTTTGAATAAAGAGTTAATTTAGTGTCATATTTCTTGAAAGCTGAAAGAGTCAACACTTGTGCCCCATGGGTTCTGTAAACCACATTACTTCAAACAATTTTAACCAAGGATAATAATTTATTGCACCACGATCCATATCAAATACAAAGCTTAATTTTGAGCCTAGTTTGTTATTAAGGCCAAGAATGCAAGTACAGGATCAATAATTATTTACATATTCATGTAAATGGTCAACAAAATAATAAGGTGTGTAGTGTAGTCGGGAGCTGAAAGGAAAAAGCACTTGGGATGAACAGCACTTTAAAGTGTCACAGAACAGCTATCATGTTTTTTTAAATTTAAAAAAATTAAATATTTTACTAACATGGGCTATTGACTCAATGCATAGAAATAACAAGAGTAGTCTTCCTTTGAGTATTTCTTGATTTAAAAAAAGACCATGGGTCAAGGTTAGTCATGGATTCCACAAGCACTTTTTTAAGGACTTTCAACAATGTTGGTAGAAGTAGATTATACATTTTTAACAGGGTTTGTTCCCAGGGCCTAGGGCGTCCCTGAGTCACCTCGCTCCGAATGGGTACCTAACACTACATGTAGTTAGGCGGCTGGGTAATGTGTGGAACCCACAAAGCCGTGGCCTGTGAATGCTGCATCACTTGCCAACAGATCATCTGTCATGGTCTGTGGACGCAACTATCTTCTGTATAGAAGGAGCGTCTGTATAGATAAGATAAGAAGATAACAGATCCTTACACAGGAGAATACATTTTCTGTACTTTCAAGCCATTTGATTCAGTTAACTTCTGCTAGTCTAACTTCTACAAGGCCATCAAGCATTATGTTCAAACTATCTCTCAGAAACTCTTAAGACTTTTCTTTAGCAGGCATATCATTCATCAAGGAGACTGGTGTAAAGCCCAACAAGAAGGGAACATGTCTTTGAGCCGATGCATGTGGGGAACTTTCATTCATAACTTGCAACCTTGATTAAGTCAACAATTCCAAAAAAACAACAAACAACTATTGCCTCAAACAATTGCATGCAATGTATCATTAACCATTCAAAGGGCCTGAAATATCTCTGTATAACAGAGTCATTTAAATAGCATTAGCAGGCTCAATATATTATTGAAATACTTTGGGCAAATAAATATTCATTAAAAAAAAATTAAGTTAATTTAAAAGTTGTACATTCAAATTCATTGCTAAAAATATTTCAACACAAGCATTTTAATGTTTAAAAGCTGAGCTCCTTAGCTGGATGAGTTTTGTGCAAGGGTAAACTAGAATCTGTACTGAAATTGGTTTACAATAGTTGATTCAGAGCAATAAGATGAGCAAGAGTAAGACCACAGTGATAAGGAATAACAAAAGTGTCAAGCATTAATAAAAATTAAATACAGACACAATATCAGGTCATAGCCATGCAATTAAAACGCCACCCTACGTATCAATTAATTAATGCAACCATTAAATCTCTGATTCTGATATGGAATAAAACAAAATATTGTAATAGCTAATTAAATGGCAACATCAGAGATAAATTATCTTTGTTGTAATAATGTGGTTGCCATTGGGTTACTGCAATATCTAAATCTGCAGCTCCTGATTAATCTGCTCAGCTACAACTTGCGCCAATGCCAATTTGTAAGCCATGTGAGCACAACTTTAATTGTTACCACTAGCCAATAACTATATTCAACACTAGGATGCATACATTTGAGGAAATTATCCAGTTGATGGGAACAAGGTCAAAAATTTTAACAATAACTTGTAAGTAAATAGATATGAGCTCCCCTGTGATTTCAACAATTTGCTGATTAATCCCTGCATTCCCAGGATGCCAAAATTTGAAGAATGCAGAATATGTGTAGATTAGACCATAAGTTCCGATGCAGGGGAATGAGCTTTGGACATTTCAATGAAAACAATAATCTTCTGGTTTGAGATATCTTAAAGTGTAATAGTAATAATAGCAACAACAATGACATGGTAAAGACTAATCACTAAAACACATCAACTACTTCTCATCAATAATAGTAATTCTTTTTAAAAAGTTATTAAAATACATTAACATATTTACATATTTAAACAAATAAATAAATATATATATATATATATATAGCTTTCTCCAGGACACATCAACAAATTCTACCCTAACCTTTCAAATATGTCAATGAATGGTAGAAGAAATCTACAGCAGGGTAAAAATTTGCCTCAGACAAAAGTTGTGTGTAAAACATTTTTTTAATGAATCATTTTGAGATAAATAATCTATTCAGGATAAGTGGCTAATGGTCCAAAACTAAAATGTTCAGGACCTATTACCAACTGTACAGTTCATAAATCATACAATTTCTTTTCAAGAGATTATGACAAAAAGATAGTTTACACAAGAGAATTATAACCTGAATTAATTGATTTTTTATAAACAATTTAGCCATCACGAGAAACTTATGAATGGAAATGATGTATTGTTAAGGCTTTGCAATGACATGATTAGCTCATAACATCAGATTTGCCATAGTCAAATAATATTCTGAATCCTGATAGACCATTTCAGTGCATACGTAAATATTTCCTATCTTCATTTAATTAATTGTAATCAAAACATTAATTGATATTTACTAAAGGATTTTCTAATAATGCCATTTGAATTCCCCAGATTAGTAAGCCATAAGTTGGTACCAGATCAGTGACAGGCGCAACTAGAAGAAGCTTATACTATGTTGAGGTGTCTCTTTCATTTGTTGAAACTTGGGAAGCTGATAGGAGGAAAGACAAATGAGGTGTAAAGGTTAAAGCGTAACATTTTTTTCCCCCTATCACTACCCAGCATGTATTATTATTATTATGAGTTAGCTATTTAGAGAATGATGATTAAAATCTTTTATTAGTAAAAATAAGTTTTAAAATTTACCTTTCACCCTATATTTAACACAAATTACCAGTTAAAAATTGTTTAAGCCATACTTACACTCTCGCTCCTTTCTTCTAGCTCGTTTTCTTCTTCTGTCAATACTAGCCACCTCAGATTTTAAGTTCATGTATATAGCTTTAATCTCTTTCATTTTAGTTATGAGAAAATTACATCTCGCCTCTCCTTCAAGGTATTCTCCTAGATCTGAAAAGATTTAGAAGAAAAAAAAAGGCATTACATTATTTTCAACATTATAGTTCTAAAGTATTTCTGTACTCATTTTAACATCAAAATAATATAATTTGCATTTTAACCAGGCAGACAATTGGAGTCTAATAAAGAGGAGAATGAATCTTTTAGAACTTGGTACATTTAAGGGTTTTAATTTAGTCCATTATTTCCAACTTTTATTTGTTAAACAACAAATTTATAAATTTTAAAAAAATATGCATGTTATTTAAACAGGGTATGTACAGGCCTGACAAGAGGTCACGGAACAATGTTTATAAATTTAAAAAGGAATACAATATATGTGATATAGCTCACCTGCACTAAAGTTAAATTTAGATGGTCTAGGGGACTTGGTCAAGTCTGGTAATTTGGTTGGTGGAGAATCTGGGCTATGGTTGGGTGTATTTGATGCAGAACCCTGGGAATCTGAGTTAAAGTTCCCTATATCTGTTGGTGCAAGAAGTATTCATACATAGAGTAAGAATGACAAATATTTTTATTATATTATGCATAGAAATACAGTGAACCATATTATTAACAGGGTTTTACAATACTGTATAAAATCAGAAGATAAGAGATAGTCTTACATTAATAATTAATTTATGTTATTTAATTTATAACGCACTAAAGCGCTGTAATGTGCGCCTCGCCTCTAATCCTGAAGCGGGGTAAAGCGCGCCACGATAGCGCTCTTTTTAGTAAGTAAATCATACAAATTTAAAAAAAATCTTCATAGCGTGAGAGAGGATTTAGTCGACTTCTGGAAAAGCGGAGTTTACTTTCCGCTAGTGCTTTCGCTCGATCCGCGAAGTTTTTTGGTATTTTTTTCAGGTTTTTTGAAGATGTGATTTTGTGAAACTTTTCGTCCAAAAAAATAGTACTAAACTACAGATAAAAAAAATGTGGACTCAAGATAGTCTTTTGTATACATAAAATAACCATTCTTTAACTTTAAGCTTATCCTAAAAGATGAAGTCAGTATAACAATAAATACATTTTCAGCAATTTTTGTTTCAATTGTTGTTTCCAGGTACAAAGGTGTGTGTTTATACACACTCTTTTTTGTTTCTCATATACATGTACTTAATATACTTTAAAGTACATAATATATACATGTTAATGAATAGATATTTTGGGTGGCATACCATTGGAGTATAAATTCCTTTTATACATTATAGCATGCTTCCATGGTTTATATTTTATTTGACAAAAAGCAAAAACATTTTGGATATATATTTAACTTAGACCCACTCCTACTGTAATGGAAAAGACAATCTAATGGTGCATAGATAACTGCTAAAAAAAGTCTTCTATCCTCATGAAAAATAATTGAGATACTCATGAAAATCTTTTTTAAGACATAAAAATTAAGTAAATGGTAGCTTAAGAATAGAAAGTCAAAATGAGGAACCTGCACTTGACATAGAGGTTTAAATAACTCAGAGACAACATACACTGTTGAGACAATGTTTTTTTCAAGTCATTCAGAACAGTCTGTCAAGTTTAAAACTTTTGTAATGAAAGCCCATAACCAAAGTACTTACATTTAGGAGATTTTTGAGCTGTTCTACTTCTTGTGCCATGTATTCTCTTCTTCTTCTTTGGTCCATTTATCACTTCCTCCATAGGTTTCCGCCTCTTATTTGAAGAAGGTACATCCTGGTCAGTTCCACTACTTTCTGACTGCTGGGCAGTCGGTGTGGTGTCGAAATTGTCAGTCGAGGCAGTGCTGGTCACATCATTATCAGATGGAGATTCGCTGGCAGATTTTGATGGAGCAAAACTGGATGAAGGAGCAGGGTTAGATATAGATGATGTTGTAGAAGATGACGAACACACCACTTTCACTGAATCTTTACGAGTGTCTGATTTTGAAGAGAGATCATCAGAGTTGTACAAGTTTTGTTGATGATGCATGGCACCACTGAGTTCGTCATCATGTTCGGGTGTTGTTGGTGGAGTGTTGTCAAATGGAGCACTCACATCATGTTGCTCAAGCTGAGGCTCAAACCCTTGACTTTCTGAAAAGCTTGGCTCTTTCCTTCTGTCATTCTGAACTGAAGAGTCCTCCAAGTCCTGACAACTGGAAGATGCAGCAGGAAGATCATCTGCAAGTGGAGGCGGTGGCTGGTCATCGATTTGAGATTGTGAAACTGGCTCCTCCTCCATCTTACCCTCCTCTGGATCTACGTCAACACAGGTATTTAAGGAATCCCTGCTTACCACTTTCCTCCCCATTTTACCTACACGTACAACAGTATCTTTCTTATCACTCTCAGAAACTCTTTTTATTCTTCTCCGTTTTATAATGGGCCTCTGTTCATGATCAGATTCTGTCTCCTGTAATGAATGTTTCACAGCCTCGACTACACTATTGACTGTACTTTCATACTGGTCAATCACTTCCTTTGAAGCCTCACTGATAAGTTCTTTCTTCTTTCTCCCTTTCTTTTTAGGCATTGGTCTGTCACTAGAAGTATCAGCTACAGTGATCGTTGGAGTCTCCTCTTTAGCGACACTAACAGTTGCAACATCTGGTGAAGCTGAAATATCCTCGTTGACTTTAACATCACCGACCACATCCGGACTTGTGGCCTTTCTTTTAGTTTTTTTCTTAACTTTCTTTTTATCTTTTTCATCCCCTTCTTCACAGCCGATAGGTGGCTCTTTGACATCTTTAACAGGACTCTTGAGAGTAGGCTCCCACTTCTTGGTAATCTCTGGCTGCCATGGCATCTCCACCTCAGCATCAAAATCATAAGGAGATGGGTCTGTTTTACCAGAGGCACAACCTGCTGCAAGAACCACAGGTACCAGGTTAGGGATATCTTGTGCTAATACAGGCCCCCCAGTTACATCTGATACCTTAAAAGGCCTTTTGGCATCTTTAGCCACGGTGTCCTTTTTTCTCCCCCTACCTAATTTTGGCTTGTCAATGTCTTTATCTTTCTTGTCATGATCTTCTGTAGTTTCAATTTTTATAGACTGATTTACAATGTCGTCTGATACTTCTGCTGGTGGCGTACATTTTTCCTTCATATTTTGAGAAACATCTGGTTTTTCGTCTGGAGATTCTGAGTCTTCTTGGGTGGATTCCGGTATACTTTCTTCAATTGTTTTCAAGTCATGAGATTCAGCATCAGCAGAAATTATAACATTTTCAGCTACAGTGCTTTCATTATCACTTTTTTGTACATCTTCCCCTTCCGATAAATGAATTTCATCATTGTAATCCACTGATTTAATTTCATCTACAGCATGCCTAACTTCAGATACTATTACTGAAGCTCTCTCTGGTTTGAAATCTGTTGGCGTTGTTTTCTTTGCTTCATTTGAGACTTTCATTGGACTATCTTTGGCAGCTTCAACAGTATCCTTAATGTCTTTCTTATTTTCAGCTTTGACACCAGATTCCTCTTCAGAACGTTCAGAATCTATTGTTTCTGTTGACTCAGCAGGCTTAAGATCTTCGATCTCTTCATTTTCTAATCTTTCGGACTCTGCCTCCGAAGACGATGTGACCTTAAGCACATTTTCACCCTCTTCCAAACTTGTGTCTAGATCACCAAACTTTTCTCTCTCTGGATCATCCTCATCCTCTTCATCATCATCCACATTCAAAATGTCATCCTCATCATCTTTCTCAGACTTTGTATTTTCATCATCTTCATCAGCTCTCTCAGATCCTGTAGCATCCTCGGCATCACTGCTCATGTGACTTTCTATAGAATATATAATGAAAAATTAAGGGACAAATGATTAATATGAAACTTAAAAAAGGTCAGAAGACAATAAGAACTTGCCATGTCTCTAAAGATTACACTTTTATCTTTTCCAGAGTTCATGAGGTTATATTTGAGATTTATTAACTATAAATAAAGAAGGCTTGTGATTTCAAAACAAAGAAAAGCATAAAATTAAAAAGTTTAACCATACCAGGCGATTTAGAACCAGTGGAATCTGCAAGAATTGAACGCCGCCTCGTAAGTCTTTTGTCTGCAATTCATAATAGAGTAATACATTGCAAACAATTTTTTTTACAAAATAAATAAATTTGTATCCAAGTGGCATGGGATGAAATCTAGACTGCTAAAAATTAAGCTTGGCTGACATTAAAATTTGTATTCACGTAAAAACTCGGTCAAACCTGAACTCTTCCCCACCACTGAAGTGTCAGAACTAGAAGAACGTGTAGCTCTAGTTTTAGCCCCAATGATTTTAGGAGTACGAAATACTTGGCCAGACTTTTTAATACTTGTTGGAGTTTTTGACCCATCATTACTAATTTTCTTTAAACCTAAGGATATCTGAAAATGAAAAGTAGCATGAGGTATTAATGCATAAATTTCATGAATTATAACATTTTTAAGGCTTAGTATTTTATTGAGAGAATCATGACTTTTAAAAAAAATCCCAATCACAATTGTTTTTTGAACTTCTATTTGTTTTTGTTTGTTCGCTGAAAAAGGCTTTTTGTCGACATATTCATTGTTTTTCAGCGTCCTGACAGACTCACGCATTCCCCCCTTTCTTTTTATATAATTTTTTTTTCTTCTAACCAGCCCCATTCCCACCCCTATCAATCACATATCTCATATCTTTAACAGAGAAGAAAAAAAAAGCAATTTACTTCATAATAGTGAACAACAAAGTATTTAAAAAAAACATTGAAGAAACTAATTTATTTATGGTTTAGAACATTACATTTAAAAAAAAATTTTAAAAAAGAAAATAAAACCAATTTTACTTTTCCATGTAAACAACTTACTGGAGGTTTTGATGGAGGTGTTTTAATTTTATTTTCACTATCTAAAGGTTTATCCAAAATAGCAACAACTCTGTCTGGACGGATCCACTCATCATATCTATAGCAGAAAAATGGAAGCAAACAATATTAAAATAATATGATTTTTCCCCATAAATATGAGTGGTTAAAAAGTTTTTAATATAATAAAATATCTTTTAAAAAAAATGCAAATATATATTTTACACAATATCTTTTTTATAAATGGAGCCCATATCTTGTAATTTACAAAGGTCTCAAGGCATACAAAAATAATATCTTTACCTTGTATTCCATCCCGCATAGTGCACCAGAAACGTTTTATGTATACCATCTCTGCCAAAGTCTATAACCTATACATTTTGAGAATATAACATCATCAGCATAAAAATATCTTAAATTTTTAATACCTCAGACATTTTTTTATTGTATATCCCTTTAAAATGTTAACAATTAGTACTAAAATATTTGAATATTGTAAAGGTATTAGCAAAGGAATGTATTACAGACCTTTGCAATATAAATTTTCTGATTCTTTCCTCTGCCATATTTCACTTTTAACTTTGAGCCAATAGGAAAGTCCATTTTAGGGTCTGTGACTAGTTTTTCTGTATCAGCTTCATCCTCCTCATCACTAGGTACTGAATTCTGCATAAAATTACTGAAAAACAAAATTAACAGAATTACCAGTCAATTGTGCTGCAGCATGTGGAGATATCACCCCCAACACCCTTAACAGTAGTAAGGTTATCACTAGTGGATGCACATCAAACCGAATTATATGGTGTTTTAATCTTCAATATTATTAAAATGTTCAAAAATTCAGAATTAAACTTTAATAACTTACTTATTTTCAGAATTATCTTCAGCATCATCCTCTTTCAATTTCTTCTCCTTTTTAGGTTTTTTATCATCAACAATTTTTATTTTTTTCTCTGGGGGTTTTAGATCCTTTTTCTCTGGTAATTTTACAACTAGCTCCTTTTTCTCAGATGTTTTATTGTCTCGCCTTTCCAGTGTCTTTGGTATTTCTTTTTTCTCAACAAGTTTGCTATTTTCCTTAGTTGCCTGCTTTTTGGGTGCTTCTTTCTTATCATCTACTTCCTCTTTTAATTCAGAGTCACTTTTCAAATCAGCTGACATCAACTTGCGCCTTGTCACCTATTGTAATATAAACTTATTTATCAATCTTTACAATGAACTTCAATTGAAAAAAGATTTCATATGATTAAATTGCTTTTAAGACAAGTCACCCCACTTTAGGCATATACATTTTATAATGATTAAAAGGCTTATTCTGAAAGTAAATATTCATCAAAAAGTATGATATTGATAAGTAGTGTTTAAAAATCTCAATATATCATGTGGGATGCATTGGGAGAATTTTTCTCTATAAAGTGAGAAGAAAAAAAAATTAAGACTAACCCGCTTTTTTGGAGACTCTTTATCTAGAGTAGGTGATACATCAACTTTGATGTCTTCTTTCTTGTCTTCATTTTTTTTTACAGCCTTTTCTGTTTTTTTGTCATCTTTTTCCACTTCCTTTTCTTCTTCTCCTTTAATTTTCCTCAAAGACTTTCTATCTTCTTTTTTAACTTCATCTTTTCCTTTCAGGGGATCTTCTTTAGAACGAGGTGTTTGTATTTCGATTTCTTTCTTTCCTTTAGTGGTGGGAGTTTCTTCTTTTTTATCCTCTTTCTTCTTTTTAAGAATATCCTCTTTTTTATCATCCTTCTTTACTTTTAACGATTCTTCTTTCTTCTCTTTACTTTCATCTTTTCCTGACAGAGCTTTTGGGTCTCTACGGGCAGTTCTCCTAGTTACGACGTCATTCTCATCCAATGGTACAGCACTAGTGGTGTCATTGGTTTCTTCAGACTTTTCTGGTGTAACTTCAATTTTCCTTTTGGGGCTCTCTGTATCCTCTTTCACCTGGTAATAGAAAGCAAAAAAATTCAAAGCTACAAGGGTTTCCATATCATACCTAGCCGATGGAGTGTAACTTATTTTGAGGACATTGAACTTTAAATTATTGTTTAATGCCTATTGAAGGGCCAGGAGAAAGGGGAAGGGGGGCAGAGGAGCAGGAGTAAACGCCATCGTCCCATGAGGACGGACGGATGCCATATATATTTAATGCCTATTTTAAATGTGGGTCTATAAAAAATTTCAGTCAAAATCAATAAGCAGCCAATTATTCTGACATAAGTTATCACTGATGCATACTTTTTCTGGGGGTTTAGGTGAGCGTGGACTTCTTTCTCTACCGCGGAAATTCAATATACTTCGTCCAGAGTTCTGCCTAGCTCGACCAGGTCTACTCAAAGTTCCCATTGTGCTGCCCAGCTTTCTGTAGAATGTCTCATATGCATCAAGATACCTGGAAAAGTTGAAATGATGATCAGATCATTACAATAAAAAAAAGCTTGGTAAATAAAAACCCTGCATAGAAGAATATATACATGATACGTTACATCTAATTTTAAATTCCAATTAAACAACAAAAACAGGTTGAAAACAACACACTTATTTGCATAAAAAGAAACAATTTAAATGAATAAAATTTACTTTTTATAAGCTGTTCTAATTTGGTGAGCAGGATTTTGATGGAGTGAAGGGAGCCCCATTTTACTATAGACTACAGGCCATTTCATCTCTTTTGTGACCTGCAAAGAAAATGTTTATAATATTTTATATGTATAAAAAAGTAGTTTAGAACTGGATCTGAAAAACTACAAGCTAGTCACATTTTCATTTCAAAAAACATTTAATAATTATCTTTTTTTTTCATTTATAAAAACAAAAGACATGTACATGAGTAAGGTAACTTGTTTAAATAACTCTAAAATTATATTGTTGAATTTTCATTATAATAATAATAATAATATAATAATATTTTTAATACTTACTTTATTATATCCCCCTAAATTTTGAACTATTTTAAATAGTTTATAAAGATTAAGATCCTTGTTGCCAATGCAAGGTCCTTTATTGATGGGAGTGCCCCTGTCATCCATAAACTTATACAGCTGAGCTACAAATCTGTCTTTTTCTTCAAAAGGTTCATCTTCTGAAGCCTAAAGAAGAGAATTTTATTTTAAAAAGAGTAATGAGGGTTATCAGTTTAATAGATGGAAGATACTATTGACAGTGCATATTAAAAAAAAACCCCACTTACATATTCATTTTCTTCTTCACCCTCCTCATCATCTTCTAAATCAGATCCAAGCATCTCTTGTTTATCCCAGCCAACTGGAAGCTCTTTTGTATCAAAATATAGAAGAGCCTTTTCAATAGCTGAAATTTAAAAAACAACAACATTATATTCTTCATATCCCTCCACAGCTAAATGAAATAAAGGATAATATTACTGGAATTTAATGGTTTTAACTTGTAAATAAATAAAAACCCACAAACAAAAATTAAAAATTACTAGCCTGTTCTCATGGTCTTGTCTTCATTTTTTATAACAACAGCCCTTGAAAAGTCTTTAAGATCCTTGCGTGTGACAACCATACTGTAAAAAAGTAATTAGTAATTTGTATTATTTATTTATCAAATCTTTTTTAACCTATAGGGGATCCTCGTTTAGTTAATTTTTCACCTGTATTCATTTGATACTAAAAATAATTTATTCTCCTTGGCACTCAGTTAAAATAAAGCTTCAAAATAATGTAAAAACTGGAATAGTGAAAACGAATAAATTTTGAGGTTAAAATTAGCTGTTAGGCATGCTACTGACAGCTAAAAAAAAGCCACAATTAAAAAAAAAGCCATAAAATAAAATGAGGATTTTTAGACACTAAACATAAATATCATTTCCAATTTTAAAAACTAACAAGATGAGAGTGGACTTACAATTTTGAATCTTTAAAAGATCTCACAAGAATCTGATCTCTATTTTTCACTTCATTTAGGCTATTTGCATCAGGCAGCACAACCAATGCAGGGATAAGTGAGCCCTTGCGTTGGGGAAGATCTACCAACATTAACTTTCCCACAAGCTCTTGATGTCTTCCACGGTACGTAGCTCTTCTAGGAGATTCTTCTTCAGATGTTTCAACTTCATCATCACTTTCATTTCTGTGATCAATAGATAATCATTATTGAAAATAAATACAGCTATGAAGTTGACAAATAACGCTGGATTTTTGTGTTTTTTTTCGTGCAACTCACAAAGCAGTTTCTACATATAAAATATGAACATGTTTTAAATTTAAATTTGATATATTTTGTAACACTCTTGAACTCCAACAAATCTTTCAAGCCTTTTTAAAATGAAACTCATTCAAAAAATCCTCATATCAATGAATTTTATGTAAATAATAAAAGGCTTACTCATGTTTGCGTTTAGCCTTTTTGTTCTGCAATACTGGAGTTCCAAAATGCTCCGGGTGGGAAAGAGGCAAATTGTCCAGAGTCTGCAATATATTGGGGAAAAAACATGTTAGAGAAATTAGGATTGAAGAGGATGACTCACAAGGTTTTTAAATTAGTATAAAAAAAACAATACAAAAACTGACTTTAAGTGGATAAGAACCACATCCTTCATAATTGGGTTCACAATTTTTAAATATTAAGTTACCAACTAGCAAGAAGCATTTAAAAAGCATAGGTAACTATTTCCATGAGGGCATGCAGGCCAGAGTCCAGGACAGCGGGGAGTTTTCTGATCCTTTCCCAGTCACAAACGGGGTCAAGCAGGGCTGCGTCCTGGCACCAACACTGTTTAGCCTCATGTTTTCCGCCATGCTGACAGAGGCCTTCAGAGACGAGGATGTTGGTGTCAACCTGAAGTACCGCACAGATGGCAAGCTGTTCAACCTTCGGAGGGTCCAGGCAAAAACCAAGGTTATGACAGATATCATCAGAGACCTGCTGTTCGCTGATGACTGTGCCCTCAACGCTGTCTCAGAAGCCGACATGCAACGCAGTGTAAACCTGTTCTCCAGCGCCTGCACAAACTTTGGTCTAACAATCAACACTAAGAAGACTGAGGTCCTCCATGAGCCCGCGCCTGGAAGGCCCTACGTAGAGCCCAACATCACTGTCAACAGCCAGAGACTCAACACAGTGCACCGGTTCACATACCTAGGCAGCACACTGTCTCAAAATGTCACCATCGATGACGAAGTGAACGTCAGAATTGCTAGACCCAGCTCCACTTTCGGCAGGTTGTACCCTAATGTCTGGAACAGAAGAGGCATTACCATCCAGACCAAGCTGAAAGTGTACAGGGCAGTGGTGCTCCCCACACTGCTATATGCTTGTGAAACTTGGACTGTTTATCAGCGCCATGCAAAAAAGCTTAACCACTTTCATATAACAAGCCTTAGGAAGATTCTCGGCATAAAGTGGCAGAACAAAATTCCAGACACAGTGGTACTGACCAGGGCAGGTCTCCACTGCATCTTCACCCTCCTGATGCAGACCCAGCTTGCCTGGGCAGGGCACGTTGTCCAAATGCCAGACGAGAGACTGCCAAAGAGAATCTTCTATGGTGAGCTCCAGTATGGCCAGCGGTCCCACGGTGGGCAAAAGAAACGCTTCAAAGACACACTGAAAGCCTCAATAAAAGCGTTTGCCATCAATCCAGAACGTGGGAACGAGCTGCAATGGACAGATCCACCTGGCGCTCTTCCATCCACGAAGGTGCCAGGTCATGCGAGGCAAACCGGATCACCGCCGCAGAAAAGAAGAGGCAAGCCCGAAAGGCCCATGCTGTCAACCCTCCAGGAGATGTCGCACTAGTCCCTTCTGTTCCCGAACCTTCCGTGCAAGGATCGGCCTAATCAGCCATCTGTGCCTCGGATGACTAGAGTGGTCCTCGTCGTATCGACGGACGAACGAACAGAAGTTTCAATTGAAAATGTTATAGAAAGGTAAGCAGTTAAATTTATAGTATAAAATATAACATCATTTTCAAGATTTTTTGTGTTAACATTTATTGTCACTCAGAGAGTTAAGTTTCAGCTTAATATCTAATCAGGAATTAGGTTTAATTAAGATAACAAGATTTCTGAAAGATAGTAGACAAGAGTTAAGTTGAATAAAGGTCTGGACAAAAAAAAAGTTTAAAAAAATAACTTACTTCACTTTCTATAAAATGTTTATCTCCCTTCAAACACAGCTGTGATCTTCTCAGTGTTCGTTCATCGCCATCATCAAATACTGAATAAAGAATAAAACAAGAAATAAAAACTCGAATGAGTATTTAAACGCAATTTCCAACAAGGAATTTCCGATTTTTTATCAAGGGAAATCATTCTAGATTACAAATAAAGTCGATTCAAATAAGCAATTCTGAAACTAAACACAATATGACGCCATATCCCCTCACTCTACATCACACCAAGAATGTGTCAATATAATGCGTACCATGCAACAATCTAACATAAGCATTCACAAAGCAGGAAAACCCCATTAACTATCATTCTAGATAACATTAAAAGTAATTTCAAATCAATTATTTTGAAACTTAACAAAACAATTGCTTTCAAAAATTGCTTCTAAAATTATGGGAGTCGAACGATTTTTGAAAAATTCCTTCTCCAACATTGTTCTAAAAATTATTAGCTATTGTTTGACGTTTCTTTCAACCCATTAGATGTTATGGTTGGTGAGAAATTGACAAAATACTGATATTTTTTCGTTTTTTTTTATTTTCCAGGAATCCAGTAAACCTTTTCGGTATTTTTTGGGCTGTTGCACATCCTTGGGACCTCCTTAGCATATTTGCAAAAGACCAGAACCCTCTATCTGGTATGGTTCAGGAGGAGTTGCATGTGCAAGCGTTACAGACATTTTGAATCCATAAACGCAATTTTTCCAAGGGAAATTGCGTTAAAAAAGAATAATCACAACTGAATGAATTATGAGAGATTTATGTTATTATGATATATTTCCCCATGAAAAACTCGGTACATGCTTCAGAGGTTTATAATGTGTACATAACTTACCAACAGTGTATGTGCTATGATCAATGAGTTTATTTATCGTAGCTTCCACTGGTTGTCCAGTGTCAGGATGCTTGACTTCAACTACTGCTCCAAGCTTTAAAAAAAATGTTTAAATTAAAAAAATTATAGAATCATGCCGTAATGAAGGAGCTTTTTGAGTGCCTTTTAAATGGCATCTAATGACATTAAAATATTTATAAAAGATCACATTATATTTTTTGAAAGATAAAGGGATGTGAATAAAGATGGTTTTTACCACCCTAATCAAAAATAAGTTTTGCTTAGTGACCTGGACCATGGACTGCACACAAAATTATTTTTTTTAAATTATGGGTATTCTCTCGCCCTCAAGTGCTCATAACATCTTAATTTTTATAGATTATATTAAAAAAATTACAAAATGTGGTAGAAAATTCAATTATCTTTCAGAAAATGAATGGTTTGCTATGGTTTCCAATTCATATAAACCTTTGAAAGCAATTTTAGGTCAACAAAACATTATTGCGACCAGAAGGATTATCCAGAATGTATTGTTTTGGAACTCACACAAATTTTGTTGGTCTGTGGCTACACAATGTTCAGGAATGTTTTGGATGATTTGGGATGCCTAACTATAAAATGTATTAGTTCCAATCTAATAAATAAAATTTATTAGTTCTAATCTATAATCTGTAGCTATCTTGACTAAAATCCAGTCATTAGTATCGACTTGTGCACTTTGCAAAACCCAGGCAAGAAGTCTAACAGTAGCCTAATTCCATTATCAATAGGACTAGTAGTAGACTCACTAGAGCTGATATCATCCTATTAAAATTATAATCAGTAGCATTTAAATCCTCTCCTAAAAAGCTTTTCTAAAATATTCCTATTAGTTCTCATACTTTTACTTGAAGGCCAAGCCAAAAATTCATCAATTTTAGCTATAAAAAAAATTGACAATGAACATCAATAAAAAAACAAACAACTTAGGTTATAAAGTACTGCCTATTAAGTCATCAATAAACAGAAAGTGGCTATAATTCCCGTTAAATATTAGATTGGATGTTGCTATCTGACAATGGTTTTTTTGGCTGATTTTTTCAGCAGCAATAGTATAGAACAAAAATATTGGGCAAATTTTTTTTGCAGACCAAAGTTCGTGATCTAACATTAGCTGATGGTTAGTGTAAACCTAAAATAACATTCCATCCAACTTATTGAAAAATGAAATTTAAAAAAAAATTTAAAATAAATGTACCTTGATAACACCTTTAATGTCATCATCATTGACAAATACATTTGATTGACAGTCTTTTACTGTTACCTGTTGGTAGAATGTATAAATAAAAATATCTATAAATATATATTAAAATATCATGCTTCAGACAAGATTTTATGTTTGAAAGTCTGAAATTATTTTTTAAACGATAACCCACTTTTAAAACATATCCTCCCCACCCTCCAAGCACACAGAACAAATAAGCCTTTATCTAATACAACTAGTAGGCTAACCGTATTTATAGATCATAACACTCTCTAAATGTTTCATTCTCCAGAAAAGGGGTTAAACATTATAAATATACACCTACCTTGCATTTTACAACTCTAACAACTATTTTTACTTTAGCTTCACAAAAAGCTCCTCTGTATTTGGCACTAACTTCTGTGCCTACTGGCAAAGACGGAGGTCCAAAACCTTGCTGAGCCTGCAGATAAAAAATGTACATCTGTAACTGCACTGTCAATGTACGCAAAAAATACTTTTGCATAACATCTTAATGGGAATATTAATTTTGCAAATAAAACAGCATGATTTATCGTAATAAAATTATTTCATTTTAACATCATTTTAAGCTGTCATTTTTATATTATAACATTAACATTAATAATTACTAATAGCATTCACCGAGTAAGTTGCTTAAATAAATATTACAAATACATGTAGTAGATAGTAGATACATAAAAGTCCTCACTACGGCAATGTCCGTTAGTGCTTAATTTAGAACACATATACTTTTATATAATTTACTAACATTTTCATAGCTGATACTAATATCAGTATCAGGTAAATTATGTATGCATAAAGTGTTGTGAAAGTAAGTAAAAGGTGTAAGGCTTGATTCTTAAATTACTTCATATACTGAATATTTTGCACTGGCCTGTCTACTATTAACTATATTCACTAAAAATTCTATAATTTAAACATTTATTAAACTTATAATAATTACTTTTACTATTAGTTATGGCTTCATTAAGTCAGCTATAATTTATACAATATTCTTTGTGAAACACTCATTTTAAGTGATGAATTGAATTTGGAGAGTAACAAACTCTTACAAACTCTAACCTTAGGCCTTAGAATTGTAAGTTTAATTAAAGTTACAGTATAAAAATATTAATTTAAAAATAGTTCATTAATTCATATGTAGAATCTATAGATTACTGTATACACTCGTTCTATTGCCTTTTCATTCATAAGCCGACCCCCCCCCCTCTTTTGGAAGACAAAAGTATTAAAAGTGTGTAACCCGCTCATAAGCCGACCCCCCCAAAAATAATAGGACAGCGTAAACAAAATGGTACACATTTTTTAAAAAATACAAGCTAAATCGGCCATTATGATTGCTTACTTTATACAACCTATCTTTGTCTTTGTGCTCTTTTTTAGGCAAAAGTTACCAGTATTTTAAAAAAAAATTCTTTGGTTGACAGTGGCGAAAGCATGTGCATTAAAATTCCTTGTTGAAAACAAATGTGTAAAACAATTTATTAAAACATTCACAAAAATAAATAAAATTATTAAATAAGGTAAGTGCAGATGATTGATAATATTTTATAGCTTCTGGTAGAGCAGTCGAATCTTGTAGAATGTAGACATGGACCTTGATGACCTAAAATAACAACTCCGACGTTTAATCATCAATGTACATGCAGAAATCACCTATGACCTGCTCGTAAGCAGACTTTCCCCCTAGATTTTGTCCAAAAAAGTTCGACTTTAGAACGAGTATATACGGTAGTCATAGCTCATAGGGTAATCCTGCAGTTTCTACACGGATATTATTTCAAAGCGAAATTTAACTTTTTCGTGAGAACTTACGTGTTTAATTTAATAAATGCATTATTATATGTTATATTTCAGCTATTACAGAGCTAATTTGTAAGTCTTTTTAATTTCTAAGGCATTTTTTCGGCTCTATAAAATACAAAATCTGGTCACAATACGTCCATTTTGTTTACCTAGTCAGATGTTTTTTACCTGGCTCGACCCATGCTAAAATAAATTTACTGAATGAAAAATGTTTTAAAGGTATTTTTCATCTATTTTAATGTTCTCAGAAGATAAATAAATATTTTAAAGACAATTTCAGTTTTTATTTCGTTTGTTTGTAAGTGAGAAATTTACATTTGGCATCTTACTGTGACAACTCGGCAAGTATAGTACTACATTACATAAACAAAATGGATGTATCCCACCCCGATTATGTAGCTTTAAGGGCTGAAAAAAGCCTTAGAAATTAATAAAACTTTCAAATTAGTGCCATAATATCTAAAATATAACAAATATTAATGCATTTAATAAATTAAAAACGTAAGTTCTCACGAGAAAATTAAATTTCGCTGTGAAATAATATACGTGTAGAAACTGCAGGATTACCGTTCATAGTCTACTCATAGTTAAAGACCTACCTAGGCCAGTAGTATACAGTTAATATATAGTTATCAGCCAATAATTATGTAAGATAGTAGTGCAAGTGCCAAGACCATTGCAGCATCTAAAAAATATATGATGAATCTTGTCTTGTAAATTTAGCTGTTTTTGGTTTACAAACTAAACTTAAATGGGCAGAATGGGACTTCTTTAACTTTGATTAGTTTTAGTATTGGTCTTTAGTCTTTACTTTAGACTTAAAGTACTCTTTAGTTTTAGTGATTTTAGTTTAGTCAGTGAGTGGAGTGACAGAAGTTTCAATCAATTCAATAGCCAGTCTCTTATTCCTTTTATTATAGATACATTATACTTAAAGTAAGATAGGCTAGTCATCTAGGCTATGGTTATAGCGGCTATACTAATAGTACTAATACAATTAGCCTACTACATGACCATGGCTCACTCAAACTCAAATCTCGATAATCTATGGCCCATGGCCCTGCCCTATAGCTCCAACTTTAACGTCTCTAGTCTATGATTCATGAATATGAACTATACTATATGGCCCATGGCTGTAGCAATGGCCAATCTAGTGTCTATTATCACTTTCAGAAAGACAAACATATATTTCGCTAAAAAGGTAATAGGTGAGATGTATTCAATTCAATCAGTTAGTATTAGAAGGCAATAAACCAGTCGCTGAAACTGAAGTCATTGGGCTTGATTTACTGACTGAATCATCTGTGAATGGATGAATGAGATTTTTCTTACATGGGGCAAATGATGTAAACCGATTTCGCAGAACAAATAAAATATCAAAAATAATAAAAAGTACATACCATGAACAACTTAGCTTGATGGTTTAATTTTCAACAAGGGATCTAGGGATCATGAATGTAGGTACGTTAAAATTCAAACAAATTCGTATCAAAATTAGTCAGAAGAACGAAAACCCATGAAGGGAACAACAACTCTACCTCTAATAACATATCCCAACGCTGATTGGTTCATTGCCAAATGACCTAAAAATATGTCGTCCATTTGCGCCTAGGATCATGCGCACACAAACTACACAGCTGTGATCTTTACGAGAGGGTTTCAGTGTAAGATGCATAATCTAGAGGGGAAAGACAGCTATTTTTGTGTCGAATTATGGTTAAATGTATAATTTTATTTGCCAATGTAAAGAAAAACAGTTATGAAATAGGTAATTTTATTCTAAAAACGATTAAATAACGCGGACTTAAGCTTTCATCCGGGCATTTATAACAAATTTTAACCCCGACAGGTGGCGTTACATACAAAATAATTAGTGTGTACTGTGCTACTGTGTTGTCTGAATGTGTGAGTGTGTATATAGTGCAAAAGTATGTGTAGTACAGAAAACGCGCGGATTTGTTATTAAAAAATCATAGGGGTAATCCCTTATTTCAGCGCATTTTAAATTTTTAGAACTAAATAAATAAAATAACTCACTTTTACAAATTTAAACACTTAAATCAGATATGAAAAAAGTATTTAATTTTAATGAAAATTAATTAATGCTTTACAATTAGTTTTTCGTGTGTTTTGTTGAGTTTAAGTAAGGGGTTTTTTAACTTAGAAAAAAGGTTTTTAAAAGCAGACTTACAACAACAATGGCGCCGTTAGTCACAGAAGATAGTGAACTGAACTTTATACTGAAGATTAAGTAACTTAAATTTTAATGATTAACTTAATTAGGTACTTTGACAGAAAATTTAAATGTGGTCCTATAGTATATATTATATAGGCTTAAATAATATATCATTTTAAAGGCCTTGCTAAGAGGCTAAGACCTTTTCAAAACCTCTTGTTTTGTCCTATCTTTTATAGAAGTCTCAATTTTTTTTTGCCCCTTATATAATATATAATTAACTTCAAAAACTTGTGACCCAGACCCAAATTCAATTTTCGTTACGCTTTCATTCACAACTTTTTTATTTGTATAGATAACTGCACCAAATTTTCAGCATACATGCTTAATCCAACATACAACACAATTGTCAATTGATGAATTATCAAGGGTCTAGATAGCGGCTCAAAGTGCACAATTACTTGTCATTTGATTTAATTTAGTCTTTCATTAATAATTAATGAAACCAACTGAACATTTCTAAACAGATCAGTTAGCTAGTGGCTGCTAGACAAGGCCAATCTGGAAACACTCCCTCTTTTCAACTCTGTACTTCATACCGTAGTGATATTGTAACTAATTCCCGACCTTTTTTTAATATATAAAATATAGACAACCCTTCAATCAGGAGCATAAAAAAGGGGGGATGGTAGGTTGGTTGTAGTTGTTAGAGAGTTAACCCTGGTCCCTAGCTGACAACTGCCATAAGTCCTAATTATTGGATTCTGCAATCTATACTATTTTAAAATACAGTACTATAGACTATAATATAAAGTGCGTTGCCGTTCTTAAATGCATTTTTTGTCCAGTAACTTGAGTCTTGAGTAGTTTGGCAATTCACGCAAGCACTGCTTGGAGTTGGAGGTGTGGGTACGTTCTTTGACAGGGTATTTCAATTTATAGTTATAATGGCCCATGACTGAAAGGCTCCATGAGCTGTTTCTCTTAATATGGCAGCAAGAGACGATCCCGCAGGACTTCAAAGATGCCACCATCATACATCTATATAAGCGAAAAGGAAGTAGACAGGCTTGTGACAACCACAGAGGCATATCCCTGCTTTCTATTGCAGGAAAGATCCTCGCCAGAATCCTGCTCAACCGCCTCACAGTGCACCTTGACCAAGGACTCCTGCCTGAAAGTCAGTGTGGATTCCGAAAAGAGCGAGGAACCATCGACATGGTGTTCGCTGCCAGGCAGCTGCTGGAGAAATGTCAGGAGCAGAACTCTGATCTGTTCTCCACCTATGTCGACCTGACCAAGGCCTTTGACACTGTTGGCAGAGAGGGTCTGTGGAAGATCATGGCCAAGTACGGTTGCCCAAGGAAATTCATCGTCTTGGTGCAACAATTCCATGAAGGCATGCAGGCCAGAGTCCAGGACAGCGGGGAGTTTTCTGATCCTTTCCCAGTCACAAACGGAGTCAAGCAGGGCTGCGTCCTGGCACCAACACTGTTTAGCCTCATGTTTTCCGCCATGCTGACAGAGGCCTTCAGAGACGAGGATGTTGGTGTCAACCTGAAATACCGCACAGATGGCAAGCTGTTCAACCTTCGGAGGCTCCAGGCAAAAACCAAGGTTATGACAGACATCATCAGAGACCTGCTGTTCGCTGATGACTGTGCCCTCAACGCTGTCTCAGAAGCCGACATGCAACGCAGTGTAAACCTGTTCTCCAGTGCCTGCACAAACTTTGGTCTGTCAATCAACACCAAGAAGACTGAGGTCCTCCATCAGCCTGCGCCTGGAAGACCCTACGTAGAGCCCAACATCACTGTCAACGGCCAGAGACTCAATACAGTGCACCGGTTCACATACCTAGGCAGCACACTGTCTCAAAATGTCACCATCGATGACGAAGTGAACGTCAGAATTGCCAGAGCCAGCTCCACTTTTGGCAGGTTGTACCCTAATGTCTGGAACAGAAGAGGCATTACCATCCAGACCAAGCTGAAAGTGTACAGGGCAGTGGTGCTCCCCACACTGCTTTATGCTTGTGAAACTTGGACTGTTTATCAGCGCCATGCAAGAAAGCTGAACCACTTTCATATAACAAGCCTCAGGAAGATTCTCGGCATAAAGTGGCAGAACAAAATTCCAGACACAGTGGTACTGACCAAGGCAGGTCTCCCCAGCATCTTCACCCTCCTGATGCAGTCCCAGCTTCGCTGGGCAGGGCACGTTGTCCGAATGCCAGACGAGAGACTGCCAAAGAGAATCTTCTATGGTGAGCTCCAGTATGGCCAGCGGTCCCACGGTGGGCAAAAGAAACGCTTCAAAGACACACTGAAAGCCTCAATGAAAGCGTTTGCCATAAATCCAGACACGTGGGAACGAGCTGCAATGGACCGATCCACCTGGCGCTCTTCCATCCACGAAGGTGCCAGGTCATGTGAGGCAAACCGGATTACCGCCGCAGAAAAGAAGAGGCAAGCCCGAAAGGCCCATGCTGTCAACCCTCCAGGAGATGTCGCACTCGCCCCCTGTCCCTTCTGTTCCCGAACCTTTCGTGCAAGGATCGGCCTAATCAGCCATCTGCGCACGCACAGAAAACCCTCGGATGACTAGAGTGGTCCTCGTCGTATCGACGGACGAACGAACATAATGGCCCATGGACGCCATGGTAATGAATGAACGTACATGGACTACTAAATTGTTTCTAACGTTATATTAAAGAGTAACAAGTGAGATGTCCGTCCTCAAAATCAGGCATTTAACGCATCCTCAGTATTTTTCTCAACTACAAATAGAATGCCTGAGCTTGGAACGAATAGGCGATTATGAGTATAAAAAAAGGGGGGGGGGAATTGTGCTACGTAGTTGAACGAACGAGACTTCGGAACAAATTGTGTTTGTTGTTCTAATACTAATATACTAAGAATAGAGCTACCAGTAAAGCTTGAAAGAATTCTACGTCACGTACTATTACTAACTGCCCTGTAGTTATAATTTATATTTTAATTGTATATGCTTAAGGTCAAAAATATAAAATAAAAACCAAAATGGTTCACCAACCAGCATGTCAATAATCTGTGCCCCACCAAAATGTTTGAACAATAAAATGTCCATCAAATAATGTACTAAAGGCATAACTGCTACTACTACTTAAAGTTATAATTTTATTCAAGGGGTTGAATTTGAAAAACATTATTATATTAGTTAGTTTAAATAAGCACATAATTTTATTAAGATAATCATAATACATTTTTACAGTAATAATAATTTAAAAAAATTACACCATGTTGAGGGTTTGTCCACTTTAAATAAATACTTTCATTAATGGGACAGACAGTCTAAAATTAGTTGTATTTAAGCTTCACTATAAACAGTAATATATATACATACTCAATTTACTCTAATAAACTTTGTACTTTATAATTTATATTTTATGAACAACTTAAAGCTTACTGTTAATCACTGTTCAACATATTATTTCAGTTGATGATACATATGTCACACTTAAGCAAGGTATCAGCATAAAGGAAAGGGAAGAGGAAGGGCCTACCAAATGATATTGTTAGCAACAACAAGCTCCTTGTACAGCTATCTTTTTTTAGGATGAAGGAAATAATACATGGTCACAGGTTTGTAATTCCATTTTCTTTTTTAACTAACAAAATCTAACTTCATGCAGTAATTAATGTAATAAATCTGTATAATATAATAATCTTTTAAAATGAGTTTCTTTGCAACATACATTTAGTAAAGTTATACTTATGCTTTCACAGGTTTCTAAGGTATGGATTCCAGAACTTTTTCCAGGCATGAATCTGCTGCAGCAATTATTTTTCATTTAGATAAGATGTTTTGTTTTTTTTTACTTGTGGTGTTCTGAATGCACCTAATTTAAAATTACAGAGTGTAACGTAAGATTCAAAGGACACTATTTTAGTGACCATTGTTGCATGCATTGCAGTTTTATCTTAAACTCACTGCCCCATATTGGGCTATTGTAAATAGTTCTTGTATTTAGTATTTTGAATTTTATAAGTATGTTAAATGTGTTTGACTTTTTAGAAGAATGTGGTCATGATTATGATCCTCATTAACTTTTGGATGTGGAGTTTAAATCTATTATTCAAGATGTATTTCACTCATGCCATGATTCTCTTGTCTATGTTGCTGCACATGAATTTATTGATAAATGAGATTGCATTAGTTAAACTTTCCCAGGGAGCTTTAAATGTATCAAAAAGACAAGTTAATGATTTTCTTGATGAAGTGTATTTTACTAAGTTAAATGAAATAGCCTCCATTTTCATTTTTTGTAAAATTGCGCTTCTGCAAGTTTTGAATTGAATAAATTTTTTACATATATTTATGTCACTGCTCTGAAAAAAATTGAGTTTGTTATGTGTATGGTTGTCTGTGAGGGAAAGAAGTTTGAAAGCTCCCAAAGGATTATTTTAAAAGTTACAGGGTGTCAAAAACAAACTTGCACTGTAAATGGTTTGAGCTGTTTCAGAATTTTAAAACATTTTTAATTTTAAAATACTTAAGCTAGAAAAATAATGTTTGTGTTTCTGTTCTATAGAGGGGTTTTAATTAAATTGAATGTAGTTTTCATGTAGAATGCCTACTACTATGTAAACATCTGCATTGTTTTAAGTAAATTCAAGTCATGGGTGTAATTTTAAACAATCATTATAGTCTCGCTCGTCTAAATTAATAATTGTACAAAAATGTATTGCACTACTAAAATCATGACAGCAAAATAAATTCAGGCATCAGGGCTACAGCTCCGAGGCAAGTCTTTGCAAAGACAAATAATTCATTGACCGCAATCTCAACTCACCAACTGTATAACTTATAACTAATATAACTGTTTTGTAAGAAATCTTGAGCTAAATTTAAGGTATTTAATTTTCAGTGAAACATGTCTGGCCGTTAAACAAATGAGTAAATAATCTGATTCAGATAGTAGTTGGCTGAGTCCAAGTGAGAACAAAATATTTCTAAAAGTTTTAAATACCAATAGATTATAAAGAGAATTTGGCAAAATGATGTCTCGGGTAAAATGTAATGTAATGGCTGAATGGTTCAATGTTTGGATTTAGATTTTTGAGTTTAAATTCTAATATTAAACTTTAAACAAAAATTCATCTTTCTTTAATTAGAATTTAGATTAAGCAACTGTAGAAAATAAAGGCTTTATTTATCCCCACATTGCAGTTGTATAATTTTTCATTAAGGGTAATTTTTACGTAAATTTTTTTACATCTAAAAGTTTTAAAAATACCATTAACATGTACAATAATATTAATTCTATTGTAGTCTATCAGGGAAAATGGTGTTGATTACCTAAAATCTAAATGACTAATTTCATGAATACCAGGCGCTTTTGTAATTCAATTTCATGCACAATATATTATTCTCATTATAATTACATTTGTAAACAGCTGAATGTTTTGTAAGTTTCAAAATTTCTGCAAGTAGTGCCTTTTTTTTAATGTTGGAATGAGTTTACAGGTTAGGAATTTGAAGAAATCATGAGATATCTCATACTACTAGTAGTAAATAATACTACTTATAGCTAGTTTTAATTTATGAGAAATTGAATGCCACAAATTATATTTAAACCATTTATTAGTCTTATCTTGCTCTCCACAATCAGTCATAGTATTATTTTTCGACAGAATGTTTCTTAAATTTGCCTGAAAATTGTGTAGCAGCATCACATACAAACATAACAAAAGCAACATAAAAAGCAAAAATAATAGATAAAATATACATAATATATAGTACAACACTAATAAAATTGGTCATCACAAGAATTTTAAGGTTAACCACTATGAGCGAGACAATAAAGGAGAAGGAAGCCATTTTTACAATATGTACATTGATATTTGAGATACATAGGTAAAGACTAACATGTTTACACTGCTTTATATGTTTGATTACTTTATTACAATTTATTTTAATGTATAAAGTAGGAGATGATTTTGTGAACCTTGAACAATCAAGTTTGTAAAACATAAATTGATTAAGTTATTCATCAACACAATAAAGCAAACAGTAACAGTGATTGAAGTTAATTTCTTGGTTAGGTCACAACTAATTTACTTATAAATGCAGATTTTATTTTTCTTTGTGTGTGTAATTTATGCAAATAAATACATCACTGCAAACATTTATTTTTGAGACTCAAAATATTTATATTGACACTTGGAATTCCATCTAAAAGCACAAGAAATGAAATTCACAAGAATTAGTAATTAGTCAATATTTATTCCCTACCGTATTATAAATAATCATTTATAATTTTAAAAAAAATTAAATTAGTCATGTTGTCTGGTTGGCTAAATTTTTTGTTTAGGTTATTTCAAATTCTTGATTATTTAAAATGTATAAATACAACATCTTTCAAGCCACAAGAGACACTTTTCTTAAAGTTAAAGACTAAGAATCATCTACTTTTATTGTTCCTTAACAAAAACTCAGCAAGTGTTCATTTGCTATTATTTTGATTATAATAATTATAGTCTGATGTCCCAAGAATATTTTTGATTTATAAATGGGAACACAAGGGGTTTATATTTTTTAATTTGTAGAGTGAAAAGGTGCAAAGAAAATAATCTTTATATTACATTACAATTGCTTTACGAAATTAATCAAATGTATGAACGCATCAGACAGTTTACAAGATTTAGGTTTACAAATTAATGCAATGATACAGCAAGGGAAAGTAAATTACCAGAATTTATTTCCTTGTTGCACTTATTGTTGATACATATTTTTTTACATTTCTAAAAGAGAAGTTTCGGGTCCAAAATATTCCAACATTCATGAGTCCTTACTCTTTTTAACTATCTAATTAAAAAATACCTCGAGATCAATGATTGAGCAAAATTTAAGAATAGGGATACCAATACAAAGAAATGTTATGTGAAACCCAATCGTGCCTTACAACATACCACTTTTGAATTAAATTTTATATTATTTATTATGAAAAAAAAATCTTTTTTTTAAAATAAGAGTTTATAAAAAAAACAATGCAATTAATTGACAATTGGACCAGAAAAGCATAAATTTAAAATTTGTTTTAGTCAATAACAAATATTGCATTTTAAATTTATATTTAATCAGAAATGATATAAAAGTTTAATTTAAATTAAAAATATTTATAGAAATCGATAATACAAATCAAATGAAAGAAAAGGTGTTATATCCTAACAGTCCATATGGTTCTAAGGATTTAAGAATCAAGTTCAGTTAAATACTCTTTTTTTAATTCATAGGAAGATCTAGAGGATGTTTTAAGTTATTTTATGAATTATTAGCAGTCTTATATATTTTTTTACAAAAGCATCAGTTTTTTTTTCTCTTCAATTTTGAAGTTAGAAATCTACTTCATTTTCATTAATACTTCAAGTGTATTCAAGAAATTGTAGCCAATATAATAGAAATTATTTACAAACCAGCTTAAAAGTTGGCTGTTTGATTCAGGGCATTTTACAATGTAAGTCAAGTTAAAAAAACTGGTCATAATGAAATAACATTAGAATAACATTTTTTTTTACAGGTATGTATGTTTCAGACCTAACTTAAAAACAGTAACCAGATAACTGTATGCACCAGAACTGACCACAAGGCATCCAAACATATAATGCAGGTGACCACATAGGCAACTGAATCTGATAAATTTTAGAGCACCCTATCTAAGCATATACTGTGGCCTCCAAGGTGCCAAATTTAGTGGTGGCAACCCTTGCATTTGGGTTTTTGTACATGCTTTTGTAAGGTGCATAAAACATGGATGAAAAAGTATATATATAATTAAAATTATTTTTTTTTACTGTCCTGTGTGTGAGAATATATTTTTGCTTGTCTCTGTGGTCACATCCTTGAGTTTTCTAGCTTCTTGTGCTCAATTGTTGAGGGTTCACTGTCATGATTCAGTTGTCAGGGAACCTTAAGAGCATAATTTCTCTGTTCCAAGAACGTGTGAGTGAGCTTATTTTATTTGTGAAAGAAATATGTCAGATATTTTAAGGGTATAGATTCCTTTAGTTTAAAAATATGTTCATTGTGATGAAAATTTGAATCTTATAAAAAAATTTTTTTTTAAAAATGTATTTGTTATTTCCTAAATTTGGAATAATTATTTTGTTATAAAAGTAAAAGGATTAGAAAGAATGTGCCTTGTAAACTTTATAATTTTTGTGATTACATACACTTCTTTCCCAGGCTGTCCTCTGTTAATCTAAGTAATGGTTTAGGCAGTCACTTGAACACACATTCTCAGGGCTTCTTGTTTGGCAAACAAGTTCTGAATCCCATTCAAAATGCTGAAACAATTTTTAGGTCTTTTTTTGTACACAAAATTTTTAAAAAATCTGTACATAAATTTGTTTGCCTAAAAAAGAAAATTACCCAACACATGACAGAAAGAATAAATCTCTGTAACCATATAGTCAGAGATAAGGGGCATCCTTAAAAGCACTATTTAAATAAACAAACAAAATTTGATGGTGAAAGATGTATGGCAAGGATTATAAACAATAAATATTGATCCCATAAAATTGCTACCTTTGTCACAGATAGAAATTTTCATTTAAAAAATGCTTACTTTTTGTTAGATTTTTGTGCAAACACATTGTTTCAATGGATAATAATACATAAAAGTGCTCTAAAGACAATATGTTGCAAATCCATTACAAAAACATTAATACAGTATCAATATTACACATTTGAATGAATACTGAAAAGTTTTGAATGATGTGCGAAAAATTTGAACTTAATATTTAAAAAAAAACGACAACAAAAAAAACTGGTAATTTTGGTGGCCAAATTATTGGCAAATGATGTTTTTGTTTTGTACCAAGTCAAAATAGTAGAGAATAAAATATTACAAGGTTAAATTATCATTTAATTTCTCTATTTAGCAGATATTTTATTATGGAAGGACAAGATTGTGTACGTTAATTGGTGTTTTAACGATTGAGCTTCTTATTACAAGCATATAAAAATATTGAAATGTGAATACTCTAAGCACATTATAACATCATGCATACCACAGTATAAATAAAATTTACAAAGGACACATTAAAAGAAAATTTCACAGAAAATGTTTTTCCCAATGCTTTGATCTTCAGAAACATTAAATAAAGGAGAAAAAAAAATCCAATGAAAATAAATGTAAAAAAAAAGGTTTAAGTGTATAACATAAGGTATAAAAAGTCTGTAACTCCTAATGTATTACATAATTAAAATATTTGTACATCTGTACATGTTTTAACCTAGACTAATGATACTTATTTTAATCTATGGGGAAATAGGATATTTGAAAAAATTCAGCATCAGCAATATATTAACCAGGCATTCAATAATCAATCCTATAGTACTGTCATCAACTCTTCAAGGAGGGATGGTATTTTTTTCAATTAAAAACACAGTAGTAATATTTTTCTGTCTCCAACAACATGACTTGGCAAAATTTAATATATCAATCTCTAAATTACCTTTTTGTGCTTACTTTAGTACATAATTATAAAAAGTATGCATTTCCAAAATTATTCATTAAATTGTCTTCGGCAGCTATTCAAGGCACCCTAGACTTATGTAGAAGGCTTGGCTTGCAATTGAAGTTTTACAGGTAAACCAACTAAAATATTTTTGCAACACTTTAACAAAACAAAAAATTCATGTCGTATAAAATGATATAATAGTTATATACCCACATAAGCACATTAAATCATTCTGTCCAAACCATCTTCATTCCATAAACTTGATCTGAAATTCTATGCACAAAGCTATAAACCAAAAACATTTTTCTTAAACCTATTTTATTCACTGAAAAGCACTTAACTCTTTACAGCCCAAATAGATTTTCATATGGCCCACAGTTCACCAAGACACAGAGCTTTAAGCTTGGGGCAGATTCAGAGAATTAATTGGCACATTATTTTAACCCTGCTCAAAAAATATATAAACGTAGCCTGGAAAAAAATTATTGTTAATGTTTACACTTTTAAAAAAATACTATGACTACGTTGGTTTATTTTAAACACAAATGATATGTGGCATGAAATTATACAAATTTCTGGAATATCGTAGTAAAGCGGCTTGACATGCAGTTAAACTGATCAATTGCATTATAGCTTTTCGGACCTTAAGCATCAGTCAAGTTATGGCCTAATGCAGCAGTAAAAAGGCAGCCTTAGAATTGCCTTAAAAAAGTTAAGTCACATGAAGCCAATATATGAACTATATTCTCTTTATTTGGTGGCTGTGCAACTGGCTTATATTATTTCTATTAATATTTATATTCAATATTGAAAATTATTGCAGATATAGGTGGAAATGTATATAATGCAAAAAAAAAGTGGTGTTTATTTTGAGTTTAATCAAAATCTGGATATCTCAAAAAAGGTAGGATACAAAGTTGGTAGAACTGACTGAATCCAATGGTGTTTAATTTGAGCCTTCTTGGGACAGAGAATTTTTGGACATCAGTGCCAAAAGACAGCCCTTTTTACATTAACAGTCCTTATTTAGCACACACACACAAATTATGTAAGAATATATGCATTATTCATACTTAAGATTGTTTGTTTAATTAATAAACCTGCTTATCATGCAAAATTTTGGAACAATTTTTTATAATTGAAGCCTAAATAAGCCATATCAGGGATTAGAATGATATTCATTGTGGACAAACCGTAAAAAATAATTCAAATAGGGATGTGTATAACTTTAAAAAAAAATTTACAGGTCACATATTTGTAAAGTATTTTAGGGAACCTTTGAAACAAACTAAATTATCTATCAGGTGACATTAAATTAATTAAAAACCCCAGGGAGAAGGCATTCAAATGGCAAAATTAGCTAGAGAGGATAGAAGCAATCTGATTAGCTGTTATAACAGGCCAGCCAATCTCAAGACTTATACTATTGGGCAGTTAGATCAGTCTTTTTCATTCACTAATGCCAGGGCTGTCTCAAAAACTTAGATGAAATTAAAGAATTTTAGGTGTTACTGGTCCAAGTGTAGTTATTTTAAGGAAAGTTTCTTTACACATAAATGGCACTGTTAAATGTGCTTGGTGAATGGTAGACAACTTATTTTTAGTTTACACAATAAATTTTCTCTCTTACTAAAATGATTACAAGATATCTCTAAATTTTAAAAGGGTGCCCATTATAAAAAAACAACAACAAAGAATATAGAAGGCAAAGCTGTTCCTATTATTTGACCCTCCCTAAATGTCAACTTGCTTGACCCAAAATAACACTCTCAATGTTCAGGTGTAAGTATAAATAAGAAGATAACGGCAATGGATAAGATAACATAAAACAGAAACATAAAACTAAGTCGCTTACTCGATGAATCAGGGCAGGAGTAAAAATTGAAACACATTACAAAAAACTCAAGTTCTTTTACATTTATGTGGACTGAACTGTAAAGAGTTAAGTCAATTTTGCTGTCAAAATACTAGCATAAAATGCCTACTCGTTCATGCTAGCACAATTCAATAAGATCTTTGATGTTCCACTCTCTGTAGACCTCTTTTATAAAAAACGCCATGTAAGAACATTGAATAGATTTGCGACCAAGGCTATTTGATTTTCCTCTGTGCTTGCAGAGTTGTTTAACAAAATAAATGTCGTTGTTAGCAATGATGACTTCCATGTTATCTATGTCCTAACTCTTGTCGTAGAGCTGAGGAATGCCAGAAAATGAAATAAACATAATTTTGTTAATTTGACAAAATGTACAGATATTTGTCTATGTAATAGTAATAGCCTTCCAGACAATATAATGTGCTGTTTGAGTATATATTCATTTTTGGTAGAATCAAGAAATGCTGGTTAAATGAAAGATTAACTGATGATATCAGTCATTTAAGAAATATTTGTGGAAATTAGGATAAAGTAATTAAAATGTTAATTTAAAGTTTAAAAATTATACATTTTTATTAGAAATTAACTAAATGAATTTGAATTTTTCATAGGGCCAGAGAAGTTATTTTTTCAAAAAACCTCATTCAGAGCATTCTATTTTTGATCCTCTATCAGATACATGTGATAACTAAAAAAAAATTCAAAAATGTCACATAGCCATTTCTTCCCTTGTCTTCATATGCTTCAAGATGTATCATTCATTATTGATTTTAGAGAATGAGAATTAATTTTATTTTTGCTTCTTGGTAAAACTGAAAGCTTACCCTCAATTATGTCATTTTTCATCTTGTTCATTTCTCTTCTCATTTCTGTCAATATCTCTTGCTTTAAAATTTCCATTTCCCCAGTAAGAACTCCTCCCTCACTAGAAAGTCCAATGGGTTCCTGCCCAGTAAGTGATGGAATCCTTCTAGACAGGAAAAATAAAAAAAAGGTTTAACTGTTGCTTAATGGCATCAAAAATGTGCAATAAAATCTTACACTTACAGATCTAATTTTAGATGCCGAGTTTTACATATTTTACACTTAATGATGGAGTGCATCTTGTAATTTTATGCAGGGGTCTCGGACTACTAAAATTTCTGTTTAAAGATGATACACTTACAAAACAAGACAATTCAAAGTTTTCACAAATGACATTAGCAATTGTTAGAATATGACACAAAAGCATTTTAAGAGCAAAAGCTTAGCATTACAAAATTATACAAAACTGGCTTCATTGATCATTCAACAACTATGCATTTTAGAGTAAAACTGAAAATGGAAGATTTATACTCTACAGAATAAAGATGTGATACAAAGTAAATGTTGAACGACTTTTAATATAAGATCGTTTAATCAACTTGTCTTAGATTTTTAATATCAACAGAGCTAATAAGTTTCCTAACATCAAATCGATACAACATAACAAATGACATACTAATTGCCTATCAGGTTCATGTTCTAAATTAACTCTACCAATCATTATTGTGATTCAAATATAACTAACTTTCTCATGGGTTTCGGTGATTCAGAACCATTGACTTGCACTGGTCGTTGGCCTGTACCATTGCCAGTGTTTTTCTCCCATGGTCTGCGAACATCTGGTGAAGATGTAGGATTTGAAAGTGGTGTTGCTTCTGGTTCTCCCTGTATAATAAAATATACATAAATATTTTATATTAATTAATTAACCTTACAACAACAAAAAATTAACTATTTAACGTCTTTTGTGTGAATAACAATTTCAATTTATTTCCAGAATCTTTTGACCACCGTGAATGATCTTCACCATAAAATAACTGTCTGGGAAGTAGGTACTATTACAGTTATGGAAACCCAAGATAACCGATTTAGGTACAGTTAAGAATTAAATATTGTCAGGTGTTGTGAAGCAGGGATTAGATTATGTTTAAAAAGACTATTTGGCTTGTAGAAAATTCCCGGTAAAATAATTTAAGGGGTTTATAGAAGTATGCCTATTTATTTTGGAATCACAAAAATGTAATTTTGTGACCAAAACCACTCCTCAGGTTCCATTAAATTTAAAATATTCAATATAAATCGGGATAATTTTGTAAAAAGAAAAAGAAATTTTAAAATCCAAACTCACTTATAAAACAATATTTTGATTTTAAAAACTTAATACAGTGGGGCCCACTTAACTTGAGCCCGATTAACTCGCCAGCTCTATTAAGTCGACGTTTTTTTTGGAACCACCAAATTCTCTCTTTGTCTTTGCATTTTTTCAGCGGTTAATTCGATTTTTTTAAGTCGCCGAGCCCTAATATTTCGAGCACAAAAGAGTGCCAAATTTGCCACTTAGTGTTGGTTATCTCAATCCCCATGACCAATCGTCAGCTTTTGAAAATGTTAGATGTGATTTTTTATAACCAAGTGAAGGCATAAAATTTCTGCCTCGTTGGTGACATCACAGCCCGCTTGCTCACAGCACTGTGTCACTAACTTAAATCGCCAGCTTTTGAAAATGTTCTTATCGATAGGGCTGAACCGATCGGTTCGGCCACTCGGCATCGGCCGATTTTCATATACTCGGAGATACTCGGCCGCGTAAGTGATGCCGAGTATTACGTAATTGCTCCAATAGCAAAGATGCACTCAGAATCGCATGTCTAAAACATTTCGTTTCGTATGGAATAACAAAATGTACCGTGTGCAGACTTGTTGTCATTGGCAACCATTCATCCTTCAACCTCATTTTGACTCTATTACTACTGCTTTGTGCTCATTGTTTCATTCATAAGAAGTGGCCCTGTGCAAAAGCCATTTAACTATTGGTTAGAATTAATTAAAATGTATCAAAGTTGAAGGTTCAAAAGTTCAAAAGGAGTTCCTAATTTATTTTTGTAAACTTTTATAGAGAAGAGTTTGCTTTGTTATGGGTCATATATAGGTCATGATAAACAAATAACGCAACTCCTTTGTGTAAAAAAAAATATCGAAAATCATGTGCATGTACATTCTCATTTATTAATGCTAGTGATGGGACGAAAAATCATAGGGTGCTTACTGTAAACAAGGCTCCCCAGATTTTAAAATATATAATATAACAGACTACAGACTACTCTCAATCTCCCACACCATTGTTGTTGGTTAGTACGATTAGCACTCAAGTTACCGAAGGAATTCTGAGTCCATTGTAAGCTGAGAAATAGGGTCCCGATATTCCGATACGATTCCGATTAATCGTCCCATCACTAATTAACGCACATCATGTATATAATTATAAAGAAATTTCAAGCGCATGTTAATATTTTGCCGCCATATTGGTTTTTGTTTAACTCGGTGATCGGTTATCTCGGCGCCATTTTTCATACCCAGAGGCCGTCGACTTAAGCAGGCCCCACTGTATCACTTAATTTAAATATTTCTGTGAGCTCTAGAGATGTAGCATTTTCTAACCAAATGAGTTAACTGAACTGATTATCCTATGTGAGACATATGAGACATATCCTTCCCACTAATGAAAAGCACAAGTCTTACCTGCCCCTGTCCTGGTGTCTCCGACTTCGCCTTCCTTGCTTTGAGCTTAAGTTGCATTTCTGACATCATGTCAATATGACCTCCACCACTGCCACTACCACTACTTCCACCTCGGCCAGTGGTATTAGTGTTATTACTTCCACGATCCACTACAACACCACCGACTTCTTTCTCTTCTGGCTGTAAAAAAGAAAGTAATAAAACAAACCCTAAAAATCAAAGTTTTTGACTATAAATCCCTTATATATGAGACATAACTAACAGTTTTGATTATTTTCAAACATTTACAGACTGAATCTGTCTTAACACAAGTTTGCTTCATAACCCTAGGGGGGAGGGGTGGGTGGGAGGGGGAGAGGGGAAAAGTCTGGTCACCGATTCGCTTGACCGAGCTCAGAGTGACACGTAAAATGTAAACAAAAGCGCACCGTCGTTTCGTTGGGTCGCCTCAATGCTCAAACTTTCACGTGGCAAAAAAACAATAACAAATCGTGAATTTAAATTACATACCTCATATAAGGATAAACTAAAAATGCATTAATTTAATTACGGTACGTTCGATCGATCTGAAATTTTGATACGATGCATTGTTAGGTCAGACGGGTCCGTGTGCCAAATTTCAGTTCGATCGGATCATGGGAAGTGGGTCATTTTTGACTTCTGTTTTTCCGCCCGCCGAGCCCAAGACAGACAGAGAGAGAGAGATGATGAGAGAGACGGCTGCGAAGTTAATATAAGGGATTTAAAAATACATTTGGGTTAAGCTGCAGTAAAAACAGCAATAGAAAATTAAGACAAAACAAAATCTATAGATGAGAAAACATTTCTCTACTGTTAATTAGTGCATCCATGATTATATCTTCACTGAAAGTATAATTATGAAAACAAACCCTATACTTTAGTCTTATTTTAAAAACACAACACGACATATGCCTCTTCTCACCCTGGGTGTTTTTCTTAATTTCGCTCCTTGGAGGGCAGCTGCCAATCCTCCTTGGTTGGCACCACCTCCTCCACCAGCCTGGAACCCTCCTGCAGGAATGGGTGGCGGTGGCGGTGCGGGTGGGCCAGCAGATGGTCCAGGTGGAGCTGCAGGTGGAGCAGCAGGTGGTGCTGCAGGAGGAGCTGGTGGAGCAGGTGGTGCTGCTGGTGCTGGAGGTGCTAGCGGAGGTGCAGGCAAGGCAGGAGGTGCTGGAGGTGCTGAACTTGGGGGCATTGGAGGAGCTTGCGTGGCAATACTTGGTGGTGGTTCTTGATTAGCTGGATACGAGTCCCTCATACCTTTGAATAATAATGATTCTAATTAGTTAATGTTAGTTTTAAAGCACACCATTTCAATAAGAAAAAAAACCCTACATATTTATGAAGAAACATTCTTACATGAGTGTTACAGAATTAAAGGTACAGTATATAAAATATTATAATTTACTTTATAAATCTTTCTATCATTACATTGAGGTTAAGTCACATTCAAATGTGATAATATGAACATATGAAGCACTCTTTGGGTTAAGAATTTAACATGAAATGACACCAAGCCAAAATTTTGGACAAGTTTTAAAAAAATATAACAGCACAAGCCTTCAAATTATATGTTAATGTGCATATAAACCTTTATTTTCTTATTCAAGTGATCAAAACGTGAATGATTATTCTTCAAGTACAAGAAAAACAAGGGAGAACCTACCTCCACCACCAGACATTTGCCGTTTGTGAGTTGGTGGTTCCTCTCTATGAATCCTAAGAGAAAATAAAGAATCAAATATGCTTCAGAAAAATCTGGCACTGATCAATTTTTGTATTTCAAATGATAATAGGGTTTCATTTGTGGATCTCATAAATGAGACAATTGGAATAGAAAAATTATGCAGATATGCTTCAAAATCATAACCATATATCCATTTGTTTTATAGTCCTTTAAATGAAACACTAATAACACAAAGAATTAAGACTCAAGAAAAATAAATCCCTTCTCTAACGACCATACATACATAAGTATGGGGAATTTTTAAAAGAATTTTTAAAAAGTGATTACATCTCTGAAATGCTAGTCTTTCTGTGACTGGGATCAATGATGAAGGTAATGTCCCAGAAATAAAAGGCACTCTCAACAGCATAGATAATATTGGCTACTTCCAGTGTCTCGGTGTGATCCCAAGGGAACATTGCTAATTCAATAACCACCTTCCAGGAGGCTGGTCATTATTAGCTTAGACAACACACTCGTCTCACACTTTGCTGTTAGCTACATCCTGCCAGGCCATCCATGACCCAATTTGATACAAATCATTCGCTACTCTGGACAACTGTCTTCATACTACAGTCCAGACATCGTTATCAGTTTCATATTGGTATTTAAACGTATGAATGATTTAAAAGTTAAAAAAAGATGATTTCATTTCCTCAACTTCAATTCTATGAAATTACTTGAGATTTAGACTGAAGAAAAGCTAAAATGACATATCAGTAATAGCTATTAAAGAGCATATAAAAGTAATTTTTTATTAAAAAATTTTTTATTTCGGGAAAGCAATAAATAAAAAATATCAATTATAGTGACTACAAAGGAAATTATATAAATTAAACCTTTTCAAGGTATGACTTAACAGCTTAAACGGCCCATATTAGGCAGTTTAGTTTTCTAAAATAATCTAAATCCAATGTCTGAATTTATCCTATAAGTTGTTTTTTTTTAATTGACTAAATAATTAATTTAGATCCCATATGTGTGAATAAATTTTCAATGGTTCCTCTAGAACCCAAGTGGAAGCTGCTTATTTTCTGTAAAAAGCACATCTATCTAGTAGGGCGCTAATAGTAAAGGTGCTGAGATATGTAGACTTTCTATCAGAACATACGGCCATTTAGACTTTATTTCACTGTCCAAATGATTTCAGTGGTAACACTTCTATAATAGGTTTTGCTGTTTCATGAGAAGCCATGAATAGGTCAAAGGAATGGGACCCAACAGCTTTCTCATTCTGAATTAATGTAATTGTTGTTTTTTTAAACATCAAATATAATAAACAATACATTATCATATTAAGCAATAGCAGGGCCTATTTTAAAAAAAATTAATATTACATGTAATTGCAATCAATATCAAATTCAAATTAAATGTTCTGGAATATCATGATTTATTGTGCCCTATTTGTTACTTAGCTCAGACTAATTAAATAACAATAGAAAAGTAATCCCAAAATAATAGAAAATTTACATCCAATTATTACTTAGTGAATTGATCATAAGTTTTAAGTTTCTGAATCAATAGCTTGTATGACTGGCCACTGCATCTTTAGCCATTGATGAAACATGTTTATAATTATGTACAATAGGCTTTCCTCATGTCATTTGCTACTTTTATTTCAAACAATCTTTAGCCATTGATGAAACGTGTTTATAATTATGTACAATAGGCTTTCCTCATGTCATTTGCTACTTTTATTTCAAACAATCTTTAGCCATTGATGAAACGTGTTTATAATTATGTACAATAGGCTTTCCTCATGTCATTTGCTACTTTTATTTCAAACAATCTTTAGCCATTGATGAAACGTGTTTATAATTATGTACAATAGGCTTTCCTCATGTCATTTGCTACTTTTATTTCAAACAATCTTTAGCCATTGATGAAACGTGTTTATAATTATGTACAATAGGCTTTCCTCATGTCATTTGCTACTTTTATTTCAAACAATCTTTAGCCATTGATGAAACGTGTTTATAATTATGTACAATAGGCTTTCCTCATGTCATTTGCTACTTTTATTTCAAACATTTATTTATCAAGCCAAATATCACTCACAGAACAAACATCGGACATATTAAATATTGTAAAGTGATTAATGGATTTAAAAGACTTAAACAAATCTGTTTTTAAGGCAACTGACAATGATTATGAAAGCCAAAAAAATTAATTTCAACAAAGATCGTGTTGGTCTCTCAAAACATGTGCAGTTTCTTTGTGATCATTCTCTCGTTTATTTGATTTTCTAAATGAAATCAAGCTACCCCACCCTAGTGTAATCCAGATATTACATTCATTATCGTACCCATATTTATAAGTCAGGTTAATCTTAGGATAAATATATATAAATACCAAACCATAATTAGACATTTCAAAATTTTGGATGGTGAGATAGGGTAGAAATGAAAAGGTTTATTTATTTTAAAATTTTAATATACATTTTGAGTGTTTTACACTATCTGATACATATTTAAACAGTTAAGATGACACCTTGTCCTTTTGTTGGAAATATAAAGTGAAATGTAAAATAATAATTTTTCCAAGTAACAAAATGTACAGTTGCAGTCAGAGTACTTTCAAGAGACACAGAATTTTTTTTCGTTCTTGCATTCTTTTTTTAAAACTTTAAATTGCACTTCAATTACCTTTTGTAGGGGTGGCCAACTTTACTGGCCATTGTTGATTTCTTAGAGGCTCTCAAAAATTGGAAACACATATTTTAATCCAGCTGATAACTACATTTGATGAAAATAGTGTATGTACTGTACTAGCGTAAACAGACTAGCAAAAAAAAGTTTTTTAAAATAATCAGACCAAGTCATAAGCATGTGACGCCTCAAGTGGAGGAATTATTTTTTTTAAATATATGAACAAGGAGGTGGTCTCATTACAATACCAGTATTAGGTATTTGATAACTTTATCAATCTTCAATAAGTCCTTGCTGCCACAGGTATGAAGAATACACTTTAGGGCAACTTGACTTTTTTTTGTTATCTGTTCTTATCTTTGATGATTTACATTTTGTTACTTAATGTTGAGTTAATTACAGCATCAATACAAATCTTTTCCACATCTCAAAATATTCTTCAGCGGAATGGTACAATTTTAATCACTCTGATTAAAAAGATTACTAAATATCAAATCTAATAATCCAAGACAAAAATTTTTTTGAAATAAAAAAAAATTTTGAAAAAAAAATACCTCTCATCAGGCTCAGGGGGTCCATTTATAGAATTTATGGCCTGGGCATAGATGTTACCTGGTGGTTGTGGAGGAGGAGCCACAGGTGGGGCTTGGCGATATAGGGCTGTTTAAGAAAAATATATATTTTAAATCTAAAAAATTTAGCAAATGTACCAAGTAACTAAGTTCAATCAAAAGAAAACTTTTCAGATAGATTTTGTAATATTGAAAAAAAAAGGTTATCAAGCATTGAACATTTTGTATTCAACGGAAACTTACTGTTAAGAGTTTCTAGTGCAGCCAACATAGCTTGTGAGAAATTCTCAGCATCTTCTCGAGATGCAAAGTTCAGACCATAGACTTGCCGACTGTCTCTCCATTGGTGGAATGTTGGTGTGGCTTGGTTATATTTGAGTCCTTTCATTATCGCACAATTGATCACGACCTTAGACAGAAAAAAACAACAACAAAATTTAGAATTTAATAATAAATTAACATGATAACTTAAACTTTAAAAAGGGAAATAAGCAATGTAAGTTTAAATTTAAATGTAAAAGTAGAGTTGCAACAATTTTATTTAAAACTAAATCAGACATTATAAAAATATAGTAATAGATTATTTAATTATTTTTCACCTCATGGTCTTGGAGTTTTCTGCCAACTACTCTGAAAGTATTGTTTGCAGTATGATGGTAGATCTGAACTTTAGAAAGACCTTGGGTGACCCCACTAGGAACCCATTTCTTAGACACATCATCATAGATCATCACGGATGCCCGTGCCGAAATGATGGGTACCTCACTGAGGACAGAGTTATAGGCCATTAGATAAACTTAAGGTATAGAGAAAATATAATACAGAGAAAAGCATAATCCACTCCTTCAGCTTCCTACTATGTGTTCACAACTAATAAAATCATTTAATGTGTAATTCAACACGGTGATAAAATTCATAATGATATTTATCTGAAGTAAAGTTTATATGAAATAAATATCTATAACTTAACACTGATATCAAATGCTGTCTTTTCCACATGGCTGTGATCATCCACTACAGACTCACTGAAATTCTCAGAGAATCAAGATAACAAGACTGACAGAAAAACAAATCACAATGTTTCCTGATCAAAGTTTATCGTTTTCTACAATTTTAATTCAAATACTATTCTCTGTTCTCTTACACTAATAACAGAAAATATAAACTACACTGAAACTATTGTTTGATTTCAAATTGTAAACTTTAAAACTTTGATCAAGGGATTTAGTGTCTATTTGATTTTGTGTCAGTGTCACGCTTGACTGGATCACAACCCTGAGTTTTTCAATGAGTTCAAGTGGATGATCTGGTTTGTTGTTGTTAATGTAACTGTTGTTTGGTTAATAGTACTGTATTTGAAGACATAAAGGGAAGAAACAGCCAAGTGACATTTTTTAAATTGTTTTAGCTATCCCCTGTATCTGATAGAGGATAAAAAAAAATAGAATGCTCTGAATGAAGTTTTATTACAAAATTATTTCTCTGACCCTATTAAAAATTCAAATCTATTTAGTTAATTTATAAGAAATCTGTATAATTTTTAACTTTAAAACTTGAATATCTCAAAACTACAAAAATGTGACATAGCCGTTTCTTCCCTTGAGCTCTTCATTTGTATTTCTTGTGCTGGCTCAAATATAAAACAAGGATACAAAAATAATGTGAATGACTGATGATGACTAATAATAATAATAAAGTTCCCCTTTACTAGCAGGTGTTGGCCAACATTTTATCAGTTTAAATAACAAAAGGAAAAAATGAATTGAAAAACAAATTTCCTGAGTCTAGTATTTAATTAATATATATATTTTAATAAGCACAAATGTTATATGTAAGAGTTCCTATTTTTAATCAAGTTCATCAGTACAGTATACCCAATTTAGCTACCAGTACCAGTGAGCATAATGTAATGAAAAAGAGTTTCTGATAGGGCTGTTCAATCCCACTTTTCCCTTGTGTCCAAACCATAAGTTTTTAAAAAACATTTAACAGGATCCTAACCGGGATCAAATGTCCAGTGGTCTGAGCTCTGAGTTGAATCATAACTAAAAACCACCAGTTCTAATTGTTGATCCTTCCTCATATGCCCTTAAGGTTCATTTATAATAATTATTGTTAATGATAGATTCATCAAGCAAAAGACAACACTTTTTCTGAGTAAACAACACTTTCTCTGGGCAAATATACATTGTTCATAATGAAAATTACCAAAATCACACTTTAATAGAAGTAGTAGTAGTAGCAGCGGACATGCAGGAAGTGGATAAGATGCACTCTATTTTTGTACAAACTACTTTTGTAAAGGTCTGTGATTAGTTATAAACTCAAAGTTAAACAGTAATATCTACATGTTACACAAGGATGGAAAATAAACAGGGATGTGACAATGGGAGAGAACTAGTATACAGACAGTGTGTTTCATTAATGTTTGGTCTAATATGGGGTAACTCAATTTGTGTGTGTGTGGATTTCACAAAACAGTACTGTTATAAAGAGGTGATGTAATAATGTGCTACAAGCTTTTGTTATTTATCAGACTGTGGTACACTCTCATACAAAAGATATTAAAAATAAGATCTACACAGAAGATGAGTACATCAACTTCCCTTGATATATAATATATATATAATACATCGACTAGGACGTTTGCTCAGATCTAGTGAAGAAAGGCACACCAAAAAGTAATATCACCGAATTTTTTAATGTTAAAATACATGACAAAATGGTGGTAGTGTGATTCTAAATTCTAAGCTAAGAATCAATCCCTCTATTCTTTATTGATGACAAAATGATGATGGTACTGCAGCTTTAGATTAAGAATCAATCCCTCTATTCTCTATTGATGACAAAATGACAATGTTATTGCAGTTTTAGATTAAGAATATTTTTTTAAAAGAAAGTCTTAAAATTAAATGAAGCGACCGCTACTCCTATGTACCTCATTTTCTAACCATCAAGACCGCTGTGAGCATGAAGGTCGTATAGGCGCACAAAATATTCCAGATGAAACGCGAAAAAGGACCAGATCAGCTGAAGCGTCCTATGCTGGCGGCCCTGAGTCAACACAATTCCAACTACAGAATTAATCAGGAGTTGACATCTGTTGTTACAATCTCCTGATTGTTGTTTTTACTTCCTTTTTGATCTGCCCCCCCCCCACCAACCACGCACGGCAAACGACCAAGTGCACATCCCCACCTTCGCCAGGCTTGGGTCAGTATCGCTTTGTGGCTAGATGCGTGATGGGCCCCGATCGGCCGGCCTCACGTGACCTAACATACATGTAAGTACAGTAACGACCCGTGTCAACAGCCGGACGTAGAATGTGGAAGATTTATTTACACGAATTCCCGGCTGACTGAAGGTGCAGCACAGAACAAGCCTCCAAGAAGAGAAATTTCGACATGTGCTGGAAGTATCACATGCATCAATGTCGACCGCCCCCCTATTAGCTATTCTCAACAACAGTCAAAGAGTTGTTTTGAGTGTGTTCAGCGCATACCGTTTTAGCAACAGAATAAACCCTCAATACGATCTTAAAACAATCCAATGCACTTTTAAAAATGATGATGATGATGATGATGACCCCCATTCCAGTCCATGACGGACTATGGGGCAAGTGATGTAGCGTTCACAAGTTTTTAGCCACCACTAACGAGCAGGGGAATGTGTGGCCAGAAAAAATCATTAAAGGGACACTAACTGCTTTTTAAAAAAATGAAAGACAGGTTGTGTGTGAAGTCACTGCAATACGCCGAGTCTTTTTAGGAGTTGTAGTTCTTTATTTAGTCTTGGTGCCGCATAAGTAAATACGCGTATATTATTGGAAAAAAACAACTACTTCCCACAACGTCATGGCAAGTTGGCTGTGCAGTCCATTGTTCCTTCCAAAGCAAAGCTCTCAATACCAGGACCCCGTGTGGACGGGACTCGTTAACCTCGCAGGTCAAGTCAAGGCTACTGCTCTCAGGCTATAGTCTTGGCAGTCTTCACACGGCTACGACGAACGGTAATAATGATTCTTACAATTCCCCGAATAAGCTAAAACCCGCTGCGTGCACCCGTCGTATGCCCAACGACGTCCATCCGACCAATATTTAAAGGACACCTTAACGTCTGATTGCAAGGGCATCAACTGCAGGTATTCACACCTTTCATCTGTCTACTGGGGAGGATGGCTTGGTGACTTATGACTTATACTAATTACATTCATTCCAACGGGGTTTCAAAAACTAAACGAAAAATAAAAACCCATTCATTTGGTTTTGGGTGGTGCTCAATAGATTAGGGGGTGGGGGCTTGAGTAGGTAGGTGGCAACGGTTTAATCAGGTAATTATTGTGCCGTCAAGTTTATTACGTAACAAAAACACCTAAACGTTCTGGTCAAATGTATTGGTGAGGCAGTGGAGAGGCTGATGTCACGGGATGGCTAGCTCTTTACTTTTCAATTCTACCGTTGATAACAGCTGCTGTGTTTCCGAGGCTACGGAAAGGGACAGAAATGTAAAAATGTTCATTTCCAAAACTTGTCAATGTCAGTTTTGCATGTTCACACTTTTACTCGAAATATATCCGTTCCTACCTAGCCGAGTAGCTACAGTAACAGTGACCTGGAACATCTGGCCCACAACGCACGATACGTGTTTCATTTGGATGTCTGCGAGAACAAAGGAGATGAGCAGACACGGGATGTTGGTGAGGAAGGGGCATTGCGGTGAACACGCATTCCAGGAAGGTAATCCTGTCAAGCCGCGGCGCTCATTAAAAGAAATACGTTCCCAAGTTTTAAGACGCGACTCTCAAACCAGTCTACCTGTGGGGGAAGTGGGTGAGCAGCTTTGGATTACGGCTACGGGGATCCCCAAACCGATGTATCTGGTGCCGTGTTTGCGGGGATCCCCAAACCGATGTATCTGTCTGGTGCCGTGTTTGCGGAGATTCCCCAACATATGCGATCTCAGTACAATTTAATGGCTAAAGGTTCATTTAAAACTATTTTTTCTAGTTATTTGCAGTTTTTCACTCACAGTGGAGACGATCATAAGCTGTTATATTCCCACCCCTTCCGATCTATTGAATTCTTCTCCCTTTGTCAAAATTTCAATAATTCAATTAATTCTCCAGATAACAATAATCTCCCCGTACTGTAAATCTAAGGGATTGGTAAATTACTAATACAGGCCAGGGGAGTGAATAAAATAAAAAGTGCAGTGACGTTCCAAGGGGAGCGGTTACTTGAGTACATGTATATGTTTTGTAAGTAACTTTAGTCCACTGAAAGCTCATTCATACATGTGGGCTAGAGGGAGCGGGCCGTTTCTAGTCACCATTGAATGGCGGGGTATCTCTACTTAAGTACACATTAAAATTTCCTAATGCTGGAAGTGAGCCAGGTCATCGTGGCCCTTTGGTGGGGGAGGGGGGAGGTATCCATTTCCGTACCAGCGCTAGACTGATTAAGTGACTATTTTAGTTGATGTATGTTGGTGTGTGTACCGAATTCCCAATTTGTATATCTTAGCAGAGTGGCGTGGAGCTGAAATTTGGTTCGCAACTCAGTAAGTCTCAATAGAGTCCTTTAAATAGTTTCAATTACAGGGAGGGGGCGGAGTTGGCGCAAATTTACCGATATGCACCATGAATAGTGTCACTCGGTATCATTCCGCACCGCCTTTTAAGTGGACTCAATTTAACAGATGACATGATTGCATGATTCATCCAATGTGTTCGTGGCAACATTCTGTCAAAATACTATGGTGAGTCCAATGTCACGGGTCAGCTGTAGTGTTAAGATGACAACAACACAACAACTAGATCTATCAAGGGCGACAAAGAGTTAAAGGTCCTCGGTCAAGTGCAGCAAACATGACAACATGACTTGTGCCACTCCGGATGAACTCGCCAGCCGCCGTAATAACACGCGGTGTCGTTGGGTCAGGCTATTTCTGTCGGTGTATGCCAACAAGGTTTTGCACAAAGCGGGTCCCAAACTTGGAGCAGTGACTCACTGGAGTCTTTAGGCATCTCTCTTCTAATAATTGACAGGGTTTTATTATTATTTTCTAATTTATTATTTTTAAAAATAAATATTTTAAACAATAAATTAACTGCGTAGAATCAACTCTTTTTTTAAGGAGCTAGAATTGCTGCTAACCTGTGAGTGTGTGTGTGTGTGTGGGGGGGGGGTACGATTGCCACCAACCTTCCAATAAATAAATAAAATACAAATAATTTAAAAAAAATAGGTGAAACACGAGACGGACCGCCACCTTCACACCCCCTTCTACGTCATTTGGTGTCCTTAGTCCTTACAGTTCTTTACAATAAAGAGTCCGAATGGTTGGTGCTGTAAGGAGATATGGTCATGTGACCACAGTGGAATCACTAACTGGGTCACTCTAGGAATAGAGATTTTAAAAAAAAATGAAAATAGAAAAGTCCCGGGGGGTGTTATCGTCCAAGTGCCGGGCATCTTTGGGTGAGTGCCTCGAGGCAAGCACCATTTGACAGAATTTCGGGTTGTATATATATATATTTCACGACTCATAGATAAGATAAGTCTCAGCTGCGCACATTCTAGAGTAAATATCGCGGCCTACTGAGACCGATGTTTCTCCCTACTCCCACCTAATGCTACGTGGGGGAAAGTTTTATAACACGATCGCGTCAACGTAAAAACTGGTTTTACTGATCTTAATTACTATTAACGCTATTTATAAAATAGAATATCTAAAAGTAAAGCTGTCCGTTGAAACCGCTCGACTGTCTTACTGACTCTGACTATTTTATGGGGGATAAGAAATCAACAGTTTTTATATGTTAAAGATAAGTTCGTTTCACGAGCACAGCTAGCCTTTCAAAACTGAACTGATTACCATCACATCAACTCATATTAACCACCTACAGTTTGCCACCTCGCCCCGCTAGAGCTGCGGTGTTAGGACCTTGTGTGAGCACACTAATGGTATTAGAGAAAGACGCCCGGACAATGGCGAACCAAGTAAACGCAAAAGTTTAAGTTGAATTCGTTAATCAGACAGTAAGGGAAACAACCATCGATCCATCACACAGTCCTAGTTGAAGAGTCCCTCGTGATTAGTCGTGATCAGTCGTGAAGATGAAACAGTCACCAGTTTCTTGGGTTCAACCGTTCATCCGTGCTAATGAACTTGAGATATACAGTAATCCGATTACCCATAAGTACGGTAATTAAAGAAATTAATTGCCGTCCAAAGTTACAATTCTAATTTGCTCTAACAGAGAAGCCACCGTGAATTTGAAAACCAAACTGATGAATGCAAGCCTATATAAAAATACATGTAACTATAAACAATGCCCATAACACTGCGAGCTTCAAACCACCATCAATTTGTATGATTTCTACGGGAAACGGGAATTAATCATCGCTCATCGATTACTCTGGAAATAAAGGACGTGTGGCTCTCCAACAAAGCCAGGAAACAGATGCGTGTTTTGTTGATTTGGCGTGTACTCACCCGCATCACGTACACGACGACTTTATTGATCGGATATCGAGATATTGGCTATAGTTCAATCACGGGGAACTTGAAGTACTATCCCATTCTAGATGACTTTGTTAATCGGTTATCGAGATCTTCGCTTTAGTTCAATCACACTGCACCTCAAGTACTAACTAACTAACCCATCCTAGATGATTGTATTGATCGGATACATATTTGTTATAGTTTAATGAAATAGCACTTACGGTATGAAAATATATTGGAGACTTAATTGTTAGAGATCATGCATCGAACGAGATGTTGGGTATAGTTAGTATGCAAGAACTAACCAATACTACTGATAAGGTAACGAGATACGGTATTTAAAAAAAAACGTCAATTCCATTCAAGAACAAGAGAAAATAGTTTAATAAAACACTAATTATTTCAGCGCATTGATGTTATTTACTTCAAATTTGTCGGGCGTGTTAAAATTTCAGTTGCCGCCCTTTATAATACTAGCGGGAAGATCGTATGAAGTTCACAATTTGGTATGAGTCTCTAGTGACCATGGCATAGATTCGTCAGCCAAATCAATTTGTTTCAGTTTAATATGGTGCTGCAAGCAGACAATGAGAATCGTCGTGGGGGCGGGGGGGGGGCGCTTGAATTATTTTTTTAAAATATAAAAAATACGCGACTTTTTTCTATGTTAGATAATAGTGGTGCATCGAGTGACAGAACAGTTGGGTGGTTAGAGCTGCACCAGAATCGATCAACTTGACAACTCACAAAACCTTGAGCTAGGGGTGGAGGGGAGGGTGGGGGGGGAATAACGACAAACGGATACAATTGAAATATCACTGGAATCAATGTTATCAATTATCACCCGGATTAATCGTGTCTCCGTACACTGTTCAAATTAATTAAAAGAATATCTAAAACGCCAGGATTAGCCGAGCATCTTATACAATCATGGCCACATACGAAGTATCCCAGCAGGCGTCACATCACGTACCTCATGTGTGAACATTATCTCGAGTTTTAGCTTGTCTATATCGATCACAGTAATAAGAGTCGGTGTGACCAACGGGCGAGTCACGATGACAGCTTGGGATTAACCTTCATTGGGTGGCCCGGGGGGGGGGTCAACTTTTATAGTCACAGGAGAGGGTACAGCTAGGGAAAACTGCAATAAGTGCGAAGACTATTGTAAATTTAAAAAAAATAATAAAAATTACCATTCTTGTTACGCCCACAGCAAATTTACTATCTTTAGGTTTAGCGCCATAAATTAAAAATCATATTGCAGGCGTTTTCCATGAGGAAAACAAAACCCATTCTAGGTCACTATTAAAAATTAAAAGCTCATAAGTCAGTCCATCTAAAACTAATAAGGGGCCGTCCATAAAGTACGTCACGCTATTTTTGACCATTTTTACCCCCTCCCCCGTCACAAATCTTGGAACCCCCCCCCCAAAGTACGTCACACTTTCCAACAAAAATTGTGTTATTAACAAAATAATTAAAATTTAATATAAAACACCGTGACATCACACATGGCCGGACCCCCCCCATCACACTTTCTTACACCCTTCCCCCCTCTGGAGCGTGGCGTACTTTATGGACGGCCCCCTAACTTGCTCCACTGACAAAGAAATGAAACTATCGAGAACCATACTTTTGTTTTCATCCTACCTTCAATGTAAATAAAATCCAGGACATTGAATGGGGTAATTCTGATTATTCTGTAATTATACAACAATTTTTATTTCAAATTGCAGGATCTATACCGGGAGGATTGCAGAAATCCAGTATATTTACCCCCCCCCTTCCCGACAGCAGACCCTCATGCACCATTAAGACACCAGGTGGACATGATGCAGATGATGCGACCACGGCAGCCTTACCCGAATACATTAGGTCCACAATCTTCTATCTGAAACTCATGACCATCAAAGGGTGCGACGCTGTCAAAGTTGGCCGCTGCGGTTTGCCTGTAGTTGGTGTAAGATGAGTAGTCCACTTGAGAATAGTGACACTCGAAATGATCGAAATCCCGCGGGGCCGCTCCATTGCTGCCAGGAAATGTGGCCATCGCGGAGAGTGGTCCGTCCTTAAGTCCGTCAAGAAAGTTTCACTGTGACATCAAGGCCCGGGGAAGTAAAAACAAAAAAAAACAAAAAAAAACAGTTCTCAAACCGTTCGGGGTCGAACCGTGGATTTAACAGTTTCGTTAGTGCGGACCACAGTGTGAGAGCCAAACTCGATCTTACCGCATGTTCACCTCACCAGTGAGAATAACAAAACAGGAAGTCCACAGGACAAAGCTAACAGATAATGCACGAAGGATTCTCGCTTTAAAAACTGTACAGACTGAACGCTTGCTCATAGGCTAACACATCGGGGAGAATGGCAATCTCGTGAACATTAATTTATATGTTACAGTAGTGACGCTAGTCTGTCATGCGGAGAAGTGTCCTGAACACATTTTTTAATAAAGATTTTAGGAATATGTATTGCATCGCTGTTTACTGGCGCTAAATCACAAATTAATGTCTGCGGCGTTATTGAATTGCATGAATCAACACCACTACATCCAATGTGTACTGTGTCATCAGAACACAAAGAGTTTTAACTTATCTAAAGCAAGCATCACTACAAAGTATCAGACTCTTGTATCCTTAGGGCATCTGATTTGGGGATCTCAATATCAAGATTGTTTAAAATTATCTCCGATGTCACACTGTGTTCCCATCGCGACGTAAAGTTAAGTAGTAAAGCATCATGACTTGGCTGTTCTCATTTGAAAAGAATATGTCGTGCTGAGCTTTATACTTTATTCCAAACAAACCCCACAAACTTTCTCCAAAAACAAAACAGTTTTAAAACGGGTTAGCCAACATTTTCCTGTTTAGGAAAAGCGGACCACAATAAAGCAAATCTCCTGGAACGAAATAAGTTTGAAGACACCCTGTCCGAAATGACACCAAACGTTCTCGGCACCAGTAGCTATCCTGCTGTCGTGGCACCGTAGACAACGTTAACAAAAATGCATGAATCACGCCAGTAATTTTCGACGGCGTGAAAGTCAAAACGGTTTGAGTTGAGGCAGGGCGGGGATGTGGGGGAGGGGTGTGAATCCTTTCATCGTAGAAAATGTGTTGGTGGGGTGTGGGGGAGTCCCACCGCAATAATTTTACAGGCTACGCTTTCGTCATTACATAAGTAAAAAAGAAAAGAAAAGAAAAAAAGATGGTTATTGCATGGACAGCGGTAATCAATTTACTCAATATGGACAGATATCTCAAACAACCTTAAGGTTTTAAGTATGAAATACAATAGCAATGATAATGGTTATTGTTAGTCGAACACAAACGCCCCTTACGTTGTGTGTTTATTTCTATTTATTTTTTATTTGAAGGGAAAGGAAAGATAAAGAAAATCTTTGAGCGATGATCACATTATGTAGCCCTTCTCTCCATGTTGTCTGCTTCAGTGCCACGACGAGCCCCGAGCAGTTCACAGAGACGACACATTTCACAGAACACACGGTATGGAGTGGATGTACGAGCGTGTGTGTGTTGGGGAGGGGGGCGCCACCATGGCTCAAACCCCAGAGATGTACGTATGTACAGGGTGGTGATGTAAACGTGGAAGGGCTGCGAAACTCTTGGAATGAGCAGATGAAGGCCAGGTGAAGTTCGCAGAAAAAGCGACCCCCGCCCCCCCCCCGCACACACAAAAACACCACCACAATGACTTCTTTTTAGTCAATACCCACCCCCCCCCCAAATTAAATTCTCGGGAAGTCAGTAAAACAGTAATCTACAACAAATTAAAAAAAAATTAAGTGGTCTGTTTAGATGCCAGTACATATATGGACTTGCAAATGGAGTTGAAACTAATAGACTGAGTTATAATGAAATAACTGTTAACAATTATTAACATTCAAATAACTATTTTCACTGTGATTGCTGACATTTACTTGGCTTAGGCTTAACATGTAATACTAACTACGAGATACGACCCGCGGCAAAGAACGAATGAGAGAAAGGACACAAACAGCAGCACAAAGTAATGGGTGGGGGGAGCAGAAACAAACCTTTTTTTTAAATTAAAAAATAAAAAATGTTCACACTGGGGCTTGAACTCGGGACTTCCCGCGTGCAAGGCGAACGTGATAACAACAACACTACGAATTATATGTTATTCTGTGAAGAAACAACGCAAGAGGCAACGTTTCCACCCAACATGGAACACAATCTGAAAGGTTGGGCACCTGACATTAGTTGGGGTAAAGTAAAGGCGGCTGGGCATGACCCTCGATGGGGTGGACCGATCACAGTTGGCAAGCGTAGTGGGATGAAAAGAAAGGTAAAAAAAAAGGGGGGGGGGCATACGAGGGTCATTCGTCATGCTTACTTGCACATACTCGTTTAGGTGAAATATATATAGATAGACGGAGTCAGTGCATAATCTCGGTGAATAAAGTCTATAAATATTTAAAATGATAAAGCCTGGCTAAAGGTACAATTAATTTTATTATTTAAAAAACTCTTGCAACTCCAATAAACATAACATTATGTTTAAAGTTTATGGAATCTCATATTTAGTTCCCTTGTCAGACAATGCTGGTCTATGTGGCAAGTGAAGCTGTGTTCACAAGTTGCTATAGCTGGCATACAAGGAGATATTGTGGTTAGCATAATGCCCAGACGCCTTTACTTTACCCCAACTAATGTCAGGTGCCCATTAGAGATGGGTGGACTTAGGGACATCAATAGCAACGGGAACGAGCCCCTGCCTTTACAGAGGTTCCGACCCGAGACTCTCGGTATGTTAGCTGAGTATGCATGCCACTCGGCAACCATGCCCCTTTTGTTTTAACAATATGCCCTGCCAAATGACTTTGAACTTGGATGCTATGCAGCACTACGTATAATATGAATAATTAAGTAGAGTTTAGGATCATTAAAAGTCAAATCCCCGCGTCTATTTTGGCTTCCTTTTTAAAAAATTTCAAGTCAAGTCTGATGGCTTTATCAAATATATTATGCATCATGAAAACACCAATGTACAGACTATTAAGATTAAAAGGTTTAAGTTTATTTGTTACAACACTGCAAAAACAGACTGAACCTATTAGGTTCATCCATTTCAAAATATTGTTCAATAGTAAGTCAATACTAAATAAAAAAAATTTAAAGGAAGGAAATAAAATGATTAACTGTAAAAATAATGAAATTTGGACAAACCCTAAGTGACTTTACTTTAACTACTCATTATTGATGTGAATGTATTGAGTAAAAACATGATAAAAGAAAAATTGTAGACATGCAGCATACATTTATTGTGACTGTTTTTTAAAAAAATGTTTGTTAAATTTTAAAAAAATTTATGTACACATACTTCAAGAAGATGTGTAAAGAAGTTGTTATCTCAGAAACGCTTAACAAATTGAAACTTGACATGAGATGTTAATTAATATCAGACTGCAAAAACTATATCCTGGCTGTGAACATTAAACAAGAAAATGTTCAATTATAACAGGATTGCACTCTAATAATATGTTTTTGTTGTCCAACTGCTGTTTGGTTGGCTTAAAAAATTATTTTAAAAGCCATGTAAATATTTTTGGGGATTATCTATACAGCATTCTGGTTGTGACTCATCTTCTACATATTCTTTTGGTCTGAGACTTAGTCCCTTAAGGCCTTGACTAATACCTGGGCAACCTGCTTCATCTGCTGAGCAGTGCCATATAACATTGTCTTCACGTGGGACTCTTTTGCCTCCCTAACCTCCCCCGCTATGTCTAGCGCTGGACACGAAGTTAACAGGTGCAGTACTGTTAATTGTTTGTTAAATTAGTACTCTATTGCAAGGCTGTAATCACATACAAGCAGGGTTGTTAATATTGCAATATTGTATTGGTAATATTGCCAATACTTTTTTAAGTATTGGGACGATATTGCAATACTTCTTGAAATTTGATATTGGTATATTGCCAATAATTATTTTTGATATTGGTATTGATTTTTAACCAATACTAAAAGCAATATTCAATAAATTCTCTACAACATTGGTTGTGAATAAAGCTGAATATAATAAATTTTTCTTTGGTGTCGCCATCTTGCGAGTGACATTGCCAAACAATTTTTGAATGAGACTGATCAATGAAATGAATGATAATAGAAATCAAATCAAATCTCCATTAGCTTCATGTCTTTTGAATGCCATCGATAGAAGATTTTCAAACATGTTTGACAGCATTGATGCTCAGCTGGCATCCGTTGTACATCCCAAATTCAAGTTGGACTGGATAGATGATGATTTACAGCGTTCGCATCTTATTGAAGCACTGAAGAGACGCGTTTCACAATCACTGTTGGTTGCTCCTACTGATGATCAGAAAGCAACATCGGCTGCTGCTGATGGTACAGAAAATCAGCCAGACTTCTTCGCTGGATTGTCAGCCAGACGACATCGTGTGAATGATTCACCTGATGTGAATCAAGAAATTAATAATTACTTGGCAGACACTTCAGACAGTATTGCATCATTGGATGCCTATCCACATATCCGTAAAATATACATAGACCTGAATACAGGACTTCCTTCAAGCGCTGCTGTTGAAAGGTTGTTTTCATTAGGAGGACGAGTATTTTCCCCTCTTCGTTCACGACTGAGCAGTGCGCATTTTGAAATGGTTACTTTTCTTCGCCTGGCTAAGTGGTAACGGCCAAATAGGTGGCGTTACCCTGTGAACTCTACTAAAATTCATCGTTAGTTTTCCAGATGTGATGCAATCCACTGACTCGGTCTGACTGTTTTTACTATAGTATGATGTTTAACCGTTTATGTATCATTTGCTTTTCTATGACAGTCATTTGCTTCATTCATCCATTCCATCCATCCATTCATTCATTCACAATATGTGTACAGTATACATATTAAAAATCTTGTTGCTTAAGGACGTTAAGGTATGCCGACTTATTTAATATGTTGTCAAAGACTTTTGAATGCTTTGAGGAAAACTGATGAAGCAAGTGTTAACTATTGAACAAAATTTGGTTAAAAATACATTGTCTAAATTAGCCCAAAATGTTGTTATCGTTTATCGATGTAAGTGATATAGAGCGATGAATTACGTATTTGCATTTTATTCGTCGAATGACACAAATATTGGTATTGGTAAGGCAATAATAAATAAATATTGGTATTGGTATTGCAATACTGGTTTTAAAATTGTATTGGCATTGGTATTGCCAATAGATTTTACAGGCAGTATTGGTATTGCCAATATTTTTTTTAGTATTGTTAACAACCCTGCATACAAGACAACCTGAAGTGGCATCTAAAAGGTTTTTGCATACAACATTTTGCAGCACAGATTTCAAGGGTTATAACATTATTTTATCTAATTAAAAGTCTGTGAGGGTAATATTTTAAAAAAATTAAAAGAACTAAAACTTACCTTGTCATTTCTGTAATGGTAATTTATTTCCAATCTTTGTCTTGGCGTAGGGATTTTTTAAATATATATTCCGTTTATTTCAGAAGATATTTGTATTACTTCTATCACAATAATCCTGAAGACTTTTCTTTAATCAGTCATCCATTTTAATGGCTTCACTGAATGGAAAATAATAGAATCATAGAATCATAGTCTACTGCATTCAGCTTCACTGCTAAAAAATTGTAAGCTTTCCATAGACAGTTATTTCAAAAAGTACAACTGTTCACAAAACAAAATATTCCTGGATAATTTTTAAATGTAAAAATAATCAAATGTACTCTACAGAATATTTTATTTCAGGATCCTTAAAATTGAGAAGCTGCAATTAAAGTAACTATTAAATGGTTATTTTGTATATAAAGTTCAGTTCACATTAACTTTGAGAAGTGAAATAAGTTGACAATCTATAATCTATATTTTTTAGAACAGGGTAGTTAATAAAGTATATGAGTCTGTCTGATATCAGTAAGTGTCCACATACCAATACTAATTTTTAAAAAAATAGACAAACAATTAACCATCAGCTAGTAGTAGTAGGAGTAGAGAAGCCAGGCACAGGTAATTTTATGCAGCTAATATTAGTATTTTAGTCAAATAATTTTTATTTCATTTATAAAGTATGTGTAAAGTTTTAAGGGTATTAAATAGTATTTATCTTTCCTTCTATTTTATTTAATGTAGGAAATCAGCAGTTAGATGATTAAACAATGTATTCTGAAAAGTGTATTCCTGTCAACTGCAGAAAATATTTCAAAGACAATATTGGTTTAGGAATCTATTTGAATTATTGTGATTTTGTAGAAAATATTTCCAGTTAAAACAGAGAAGAGCTACTCAGACTCAGAGCTCTAAACTAAAGGAAATATTAATTACTCTAGACTCTAGAATATTATTGACATGTGTAAGTAATCATGAAATATAATTAATATTTTCTTACTTTCTTAGGATTTAAGTAGTAATAATTCATACGATTGAGCCTGAGAGTGGTACAGTGGTACTGGTAGACAAACAAAAATGTTCAATGCATTCAATCAGCTTAAGCCAAATGAGTGAGAATCTTTAATTATTATCTTAATCTTATTATACTTATAATTATTATATTATTTTAATAGTAGGATAGGATGGGCATAGACATAGGCAATAGGCCATGGCCATGGCATGGGTCAAAGCCTACAACTACAATAACTAATATTAACTAACTTTAATGATAATGACACCTTGCCTTGAGTGACTTACTCTAACTAATTCTAATTATGCCTATAAAATAACAACTCTGAATTCAATTAATATTGCAATAATAATATAATGAAATGACAATACAAACTCATTAAATTTTGTTACCCTAACCGTAGGGTTAACGTAGGGTTAACGACTTGTCATGTGATAAAGATGTTAAATTCTTGTAAAATTATACGTAAAGTTTGCACTACTACCAGTCAAACTTGCCATACAACTTAAATTAGAATAGAGTAGCACTGGCAGTAGCAGACACAGTACAGACACATTTTACAATTTTTTAACATCAACACCACAATCACAACTTGGTCTTAGTCTAGTTTAGTAACTTAGGAAACTATTTCAATTCTGATAATATACATTTTAGTGTTATTAATTTAAATTATAAGAAGCAGAAACCCAGTCTTTATGCACGTGCATTGCATAAATTTCTCCATAAACAAATAATTACTAACTATCGTGTTATATCTCAGGATAAGAAAAACCGATACTGATTAGATGAATCAGTCGGGAAGATAGCTCACTTCCTACATTGACGCCATAGTGGGAATAAATTTACTGCAACTTTTAATTGAAAGAATTTATTTGAATCTGTGAACTTAAAATATATAAAACACGTTTTAATAATATTTTACATTTTTAAATCTATTAAAATATTTTTTAAAACAAGTTAAGATAAAATAATAGATTATAACATTTTCCCCGGGATTGACAAAACGGATGTAGACTCCTGTCTTTTGTGTACTAAGTGTACTTTTTTTGAATAAAAGAACTACAGGACCATATTGAAAGAATTAGACATTGGAGATCAGTACCATAAAAAATAAAATGACGTATTTTACGTCATGGGAAGAATTCGCTAAAGCAGCTGAACGGTTGTATCTCGCAGATTCATTGAAAGTAAATCAAAATAAGGGTAGTCAAAATAAGAATTGCATATTTAAAAATCGAAGTGTCTACAGACACCGCGGCGGTGCACCCAGCTAAACCGTCGTCCTTGGCCTGCTTACACCGCCGCGGTGTACCTAGCTAAACCATTGGCTTTGGCCTAGGTACACCGCGGCTAAAAAAATGAGATGATTTCACTATATTTAGGCTAAAAGTGTGTCATCCCTATGCAAATAAACAGTAGACCTTAAATAATTAATGTATCTATGCAATTGTTAAATTACTGAATGTTTAAGAAAGCTATTTTGGTCACCATTCCATCATAATTAGTTATAACTTTTAAAAACCAACTTATTTCATGAGCAGTTCCAGGTGAATGGTAAAGTGCAGTGAATTAGCGGTTACGTAGGTGGTGTCGGGTTCGAATCTCTGTGATGGAATACATTTTTTTAAAATTGTTATTATTTTAATTTTAAAACCACAATGTGGGTGCTCGCAAATGGAGTTTTATAGTACGTGCATATCCAAGTATCAATGAAGCATTCACAAAAAAAAAGCCTGTCTTATCTTTTGTGTTACAGACTCTCCTTCTATTTCTACACAGTCTTACGCCTATGCATGCTTTAATATTTAATGGATTTATGTTAAGTATTTCATTTTTGTTAGAGTTTTAAATTTTTAAAAATGATTGTATGTTGGATTTCGTAGATAGTTTAGGCGACCCATTCCATACCCAAATTCGAGACGGGAACGAGAATCGGTATGAGTTTGTTCTTGCATACGGCTAGGTAAAGGTGTTTCTATCACCATCGCTATGAGTATGAGTATGACCTTTATGTTTAACAAAAGGATTGTATTAGTATTAGATTATCTCTTTGACTAGCTAACTTTAAAAAAAGTGTAGAACACGTTGTTTTCCACCGGACCCCTCCCCCATTATAATAATATAGGTAAATACACCCCCCCCCCACACACACACACAAACACCAAAAGAAAAGGGAAATTAATTTCAATTTTTATTTTTAAAATGTGTATTCATTCAAAGATATTAACAATTACATAATATTCAAATATTTACCTTATACGTAAGGGGCGAAGAAAGTGATTTTAATTTATTTCATTTTCAAATAGAAAATACGTTGTTTTTTTGTTGTTGTTTTTTTTTGGGGGGGACAGCTCTGTGACGTCATATTGAAAAAAATGGGGGGGGGTCTACATTTTTCTGACGACATGTGACGAGGGGGTGAAAATCGTCAAAAATCGCGTGACGTTATTTATGGACATTTTTTCACTGGATTGACAAATAAGATAGCCTACACGCACAGGTTATAATTTGTTCAGGTAGACTGTCACTAGTAGACTAGTATATAATCTTAACTTTAAAATGTATTTGTTAAAATGGTACTTGTTGATAATTATGTCAGTTTCCACAGCCTGAAAGAGAAATAGTGGCGTTCCTCGTTGCCGTTGAATGAAGAAAGATAGGAATAGGGGGGATATGAAGAGTCGAAGATGATTGAGTATCATTTTGCAGAAACATAAATTTTGCGTTGAATGGACATTTTATAATCACTTTTTAAATCTAAATAGTTTTGAAATTTGAGTATTGGCAAGCGATTTTTACCTCCCCCCTCCGCCTTGTCAACATCTTGTCAAACTTCCAGAGACCCCCCTATAAACATCACTAAATACATGGTGAACATAAAAATTAAATAAACTTGGCAAGGTGTTGTAGTATTATCATTCAATATCAATAAAACTGTCTTATCCCTATAAAGGACCTAACTCTAACAAAATATGAAATTATTACTGGTATTGCTGATAAGTGATAGCCATAGCTTTTAGTTTAAGTTTAGCCTTAGCAACTAAGCACACTTACAAATTTAAACCAGTAAATACAGAAAGATTGCCAAATAACTTATACTTTTTAGCTAATGCGTAATTTATTCACATCTATGCTTAATTATTGGTAAGGTATCATTTTCTATTAACTTTTATATAATATCTATTTTTAACCGCGGTGTACCTAGCCCTGACACAATGCGTTGGCTAGGTTCACCGCCGCGGTGTTTCCAGCCCAAATCTCGTATTTTGGCTAGGTCCACCTTTAAAAATATCTTTGAAATAATAAGTTATTTCTTATCATATCTTATCTATACACTATACACAATCACTATACACTCACTATAATACTATAATAGTGACACTCACTATACTATTATACAGTATTTCAGTATACAGACGCTCCTTCTATGCAGAAGATAATTGCGTCCACAGACCATGACAGATGATCTGTTGGCAAGTGATGCAGCGTTCACAGGCCATGGCATTCGGCATTGTGGGTTCCATGCATTACCCAGCCGCCTTATCTTATCTTATCTGTTTACAGACGCTCCTTCTATACAGAAGATTATTGCGTCCTACGCTTATCTATGGTTTGTGTTTAGTCCTGCATTTTTATTAGAGATTTAAATGTTGATAAAGTGTTGGTTTTCCTGGATTCTTCAGGCAACCCATTCCACGCCCGAATTCCGGACGGGAAGAAGGAAAACTTGTATGTGTTTGTTCTTGCATACGGAATAAGAAAGGTGTTTTTATCCTTATGTCTATCTGAGGGTTGTATTAAGTTATCTTTGTGTTGTATTTCTAAATTAGAATTAATTGCTTTATGTATGATAACTAGTGTTAGGTACCCATTCGGAGCTGGGTGACTCAGGGACGCCCTAGGCCCCGGGAACAAATCCTTGCAGTCACATGGATTCGAACCCGTGACCATTTAATTTTGCCTGCTAATTAAAATTTAATTAATCACAGAGTCTGTCAGTGTCTTGAGACGCCTTGATGACGAGTGTGTGTATACTTATACAGTGTAATAATAGTATAGTAGTATAAGTATTTTATTACCATTTTATTATTTTAGCTAGGTTATAGACTAGACTATGCCGTTCCAAAAATTAAAAAAATGGCCATTCATTTAATCTTGACTGATCATTAACAGATTCTTGATATTAAATAATAAGTATAAGAAATTTGGTTCTCAAACAAATTTGTTACTGTTATGTCTTACTGAAGTTGCTCCTTATTTTGAGTATTCCCAACCAATTAGTGAACAGAGTCCACTGTTATTAATTATAGAATCCGATACTATAGTAGTGCTAGTGCTAGCCTTATGGCCAGCCAATAATATAATAGACTAAATAACTTACACTTTGTGAGAAGGGTCGTTTGAATTTGGACATTTTCAAAATGTTCCCTTTAAGCTGTGCAGCTGCGCAGATATCTGACCAATGCCGCACAGCAGTTTGGGATTAGCGCAGCAAATTTGGTAAAATATTGCACAAAAAATATATGAAGATGCTGTGCAACTTTGCACACAAGTTTTTTTACTTTGCACACGGAATGACGAACTTTAGAGTTAGAGGGAACATTGGGTCTGAACTGTGTTTTTTTATGTCTAAAATTTGTAGCCTGTTATGAAACATTTGCATTTTTTAAAACACAACACACTATTATTTTTGAATTGATGTAATTTGTTATAACTAATAACTATTCAAAATTGGGTGTGTGATGTTGTGGAGGACATGAATTTGTAAGAAAGGTGACGAGAGAGAGGAGGAAAGTGCAACTGGCCTACCAAATGAAAATGCTGGCTTACTGTGGTTTGTGGCCTACCCACTTAAACAATTAATAATTCTATAAAAATTTACTGTGTTTTATCATTACATAAACACAATGGAATGACTTAAATTGTAGTCTGCTATCTATACAGCCTGACCACTAGGCTTCGTGGCAGTGGTTGAATTTCCTGGGTGGAAAAAAGAGGCAAAGAAGAAAATATAATGCCCTATAAGTTTTCAACAGTTAAGTGATAAGATTTGCCCCCCTGCTTCAAACAGGACAAAAGTAGAGTTCCAACAGCCGCTTATTGATTGGTCAAATTTAAAGCATGCCAGCTATATTTGAATACTGAAAAACTAATTTCTGTTCTTTCACCTTCTACCTACTCAAAGGTTAGAGAGAAAGAGAGATGTGCCCCTCTTGTGACAGTTCTCTGATTAACAATTTCCATATTATGTACGCATAAGTCATAAGAGACCTAACTAAGTAAGGGGTGTGATACATATGATTTTTCCATATGGAATGGGTCGCACCTTGGGCAATACATGAGAACTGATAGAAGCTTAGATAACTAATATTTTTTTCTGTATAATCATTTTAAATTCCATGGTCATTGATGCATTCATTCTCTAAAGCCATGAGCATGTAATGACGAAAATCTTCATGATTTTGAAAGTTCATCATTAAAGTATAGAAAAGTCATAATTTATAATTTTCATATATTTTCAGTGTCGATTTGTTACCAAGTATAGACATTGTGATGGTAAATTAAGTGTAAAAGTTACAGATGACAAAGTTGTAAGTGAATTTAAAAATAATAGTAAAAATATATAAGAGTGAGATTCATCAAATTTTGTCCCAACATATCCATGCAAAAAAGATGATTTAAAAAAATGATAAATCTAAATAGTTTCTATTGACTTTGGCAGTGATGGTATTCATATCAAATATCAATGCTAATCTTATTCCCTGCCTCATGGAATTACTTTCAAATTTTTTGTTTAAAAATTATTTTAAAAACTCAAAGTAAATATGGAAGTAGAAATGTTAATGTGTTATAAATGTTTTGTTTTTTTTGTTTTCTGGGTACAGGAGCAACATTTATTACACTGGGTCTATCCATTTTTAAGACTTTATCTATTTAAAAAATAACAACTAAATATTTATTTTTATAATGAATATTTCAACATTTTCAAATTTAGGGAAAATAAAAAAGGGGAACCTAAACTTGAAGAAACACACAATTTAAATCTTTATCAAACTTTTAACATCCAATTGAAGTCTCTAAATATTTTTGTGAAGCAATTTTATTTTTGTCACCAAATTCAAAATATTGGTTTAAAAAATATGTATTTTAAACTTTTTTTAATGCTTTTCTAAAGTATAAAGGAAAATTAATTATTTTAAAATTATTTTTATTAAGTTATAAATCCTCATTATTATGAATACAGGTAATTATTAATTAAATTTTGTAAACAAATTTAAGGTTAATGGTTCAAATTTTTTTTGACTTAGCTGATATTCAATTATGAATTACTAGTTTAGCTCATTCTTTTGTAACAAACATTTGCATGTTATTGTTATCCATCTACTTACAGATATTGTTAGCTTACTTGGTTGATGATTGTAGCTATTGTTTTTAGATAACTCTTGGTCATTTATTTTGTCATTTTTAAAACAATATAATATAATATATAATTAATACCAATACATTTTTACAAAGGGGTTGCAATTTTCAGTTTCAGTGATTGAGTGAGAATATTGAAATTTATGTTCTTACAGTGTTAATACTAATGTGTTGAATTTGCACTGTCATTAATTTCATTTCTCTCTTTATGTTTCAGTGTTTGCAATATAGAACAGAACACGCACAAGATGTTAAAAAATTAGAAAAATTAACTGGTCATCTCATGCGGCATATGGCATCTAAGGAAAAATAAGACTATCCATGATTAGTTTCTCCTTTTATAAAAATAATAGCTCTGATTTTTTTCTATATTGGTGGATTGTTTGTGGCATTTTAAATTAAAAAAATAAATCAATTTTTCTTTGGTCTTTCATGTATTTTAAAGAATTTCTTTTTTTTAAAAAAATTTTAATATAAAAAAATTATAGATAAAATCCTTAAAATACTAAAACTGCATGTACTGGTATCGTATATATGATATATATATATATGGCAACCGTCCGTCCTCATGAGACGATGGCGTGTACTCCTGCTCGTCTGCCCCCCTCCCCTTTCTCCTGGCCCTTCACTCAAAGCTACGAGGGATGCTTCGGCGACATGAATGCCCTCACGCACTTTTGCCCGCCAGGAGGTGCGCTCCTCGGCAATGGTCTCCCACGTATTATGGTCTATCTGTGCCAATGACATGTCTTTCTAGTATCATATTCATAGTGAAAATATGCTTCGACTCATATTTCTGTAGGCAGCTACATTAAGACTCATGTTATTTCAGAACTCTTAAAAATAGAAATAGCATACTGGTATCCTCATGTCAGGAAGAAAATTAACATGTAAAAATTAATGAGTTTTGAGACTTTCACTCTTGCTCACTAATGGTTTTGAGGCAAAGAAATAAAATGGACAGACCTGACCCTGATTTTACATAAGTCATAAATGCAATGCAACACAAGATGGGTGTTTATTATTAACTATAAACATTTGAAATTTAAATTGTTTTAATGGACAGTCAATCATTTTTATGGCAACATTGAATAATCTTCATTTCTAATGCATTGTATTGTAAACAATGATTTGAAACAAATAATTGGTATGAATATATTTAATGTTGCAAAAATATACAAGCTTATGAAATTTCATGCCAACAAAAAATAATATCCCCAAAATATTATTAATAATACGAACATTCCTTACTTATTGACAATAATCTGAGGAATTATATTTCAAACAAAAATTGTATATGGTTATTAAAAAGTCAGATAGATTAGCTGTCTGTATGTCAATTACCGTATATACTCGCTCTGTAGCCCGATCGTTCATAATCTGACACCCCCCCCTCCTCCCCACTTATGGAAGAGAATAGTATTAAAAGTGTGTAACCCGCTCGTAAGCTGACCCCAAAAAATAATAGGACTTTGTAAACAAAATGGTACAATTTTTTTTTAACTACGAGCCAAATGGGTCATTATGATTGTTTACTTTGTACTACCTATCTTTGTCTTTGTGCTCTTTGTTAGGCAAAAGTTACCGGTATGTTTTTCTTTGGTAAACAGTGGCATAATGCACCTACATTAAAATTCGTTGTTGAAAACAAAATTTGTACGAAAATGTATTAAAACATTCACAAATTAAATAAAATGATTAAATGGGGTAAGTGTAGATGTTTAATAATATTTTTTAGCTTCTGTTAGAGCAGTCGAATCTTGTAGAATGTAGAAAAGGACCTTGATGATTCTTGGTGTTATTGTAGATTTTGTCCAAAAAGGTCGGCTTTAGAACGGTTATATACGGTACATGTAAAACAATTAACCCCAATCATTAAACTTCAACTGTCAACTTTAACCTTCATTTCAATGATTTCCAAAAGTGTAAGAATTGTATACACTGAAATGACGAGTCTGATAACTCAAAATCAATCATTACCTAACAGACTAACACTAAATATATTATAAGTGACCAGATGTAATGGGATTTTCTTGAAAGTCAAATTTACATGAGATGAAATCTCCAAAATATTATTAACAATACGAACATTCCTTTCTCATGGACAATAATCTGAGGAATTATATTGCAAACAAAAAATTGTATATGGTTAACACAAAGTAAGATAGATTAGCTGTCTGTATGTCAATTACATGTAAAACAATTAACCCCTATCATTAAAATTCAACTGTCAACTTAAATAACCTTTATAGTTTATATAGATCTAAAATTATCTTTTTTAAAAATAATAATTTTCTTAAAAAATTTTAAGATGATTTTTATTTTCAATTTTGGAACGCAAAAAAAAATAAATGAAGAAGAGCATATAAACCCAAAGAGATTTATAAGTAAGATAAGCCACAGCAATGTTAGATGGCACAGAGAGGGCATATAAAGTTGCACATAAAAATATATGTATTGGTGAATTTTTAAAAAAAGTAAGTAATAGTAATGCTCTAATTTCACTTCAGCAAGAATATATACTGGTAGTTTTAATCTTATTCAGTGTTCCTTAAATTGAAATGCACATATTAACGAAGGATGAGCAAAGCTTATTGCGTGATATGTTGTAGAATTTCATTGTCGCAGCTGTGAGGGAAAAGAACCAATACCGCTAAAATCAATTTATAAAATTGAAACGGGATCCCTAAAATGTAACCTTAAATTTATTTAAATTTGAGAACTCTTGTTTGAATCCCCTACAATTACTGTTATGATATTATGGTTTTTTCAAAGGGAACAATTACAATCACCGACAATCTAAATACATTCATTCTTCCATTAATCACACCAACATACCCTTGTAATAATTTATAGCACCTAGAGTTTAGAAACAAATTACATAATATGATTCATTAGTATAAATAAGTGAACTACATTTCTTTTTTCCAATTCAAAAGCTATTCTTTACAGAATATTTCTTATTAACAAAAAAAGAATATATTATAACTGTTGCTTAAATCAAGATCTGAAAAATTACTAAAATAAAATCAATATCTTAAAACAATTCACTTAAGTTATCACCTAGCTATCAAATCATAAAATAACTAACTCAAGATGTTATTAGAAAAAGAAAATAATACAAGTAGATAGCTTTTTATAAATTTAAATGCGAGGTACCACTTAATAGCAATAAAATAACACATGCGCTGAGTGTAACTTTGATAGCTGGTGGTAAATGCTGCGTTTAACTATTATACTTGCACATCCACCAAAATTTAAAATAACCCTGGGCTGTGAGGTTTATCCTAACCTCTCATTTGGGCCCTCATGCATGATGTGGATCGTGACCAATCTTCCCTCTAACGTTCCTTGGTCTTTATGCAAAATTTAAAAATTCATGTTCAAAGTTGCACAGCACCTATTTTTTCAGCATAATTTTACATTACAAAAACACAGATATCAAAATTTGCTGCACGGTAAATCTAAACTGCTGCTTGGCATTGGTCAGATGTCAGCGTGGCCTAACAGCTTAAGGGAACATTGCTTGTGACCAACATGTGACAGGATGTAATATGTAATTTTTCCATCAACTGTGTCCTGTATTGGCCACGCCCAATGCAACCCACTCATTTTGAATTGATTAAGAGATCATATAGGTTCTTAGTTATTTTACAGGCCTATCTGATCACTTTAACTAATGATCTACAGTTCTTAAACCAACGTTCTTATATTCTAAAATAATTTTATACCTTTTTTTTTCACATTAAGAGCAAAATTAGTTAGCATTTTTTACAGCACTTAATTTATTTCAATTAAGACAATCACCTACAATAAAAATGGTTTTAGTTTTAGTCTGTTTAATCCCACATGAATTTTTATTTCAAAATAGAACTTTAAATTAAAAAAATATATATTTTGGTTTTATTTTGCAATTCTAAACTTCATGTGTCCATTTTTTAAACAATGTGAAGCAGGAAAATCAAGATCACAAAAATGTTGACAAAAATTAAAAATAATATGTACATTGTTTATCAATGTCATGATTTTCAATGTTAAAAAAAGTAATTTTTTAAAATGAATTTTGTCTTTAAAATATTTACAGGGACCAAAAAAAAACCCTACCTTCTAAAAGAGTATACACATAATTTATAATGCTTTTTTTGGTTTTGTAACTAAGAAAGAAATCTGCTTGAAATTTTCATACTAAGCAGTTCCTGTAAGAGTAAGAGCATTGTTCAAATGCAGAATCAAGTTATTTCTAGTATATCTTAATGATTGAAATGACAAGCTCTTGTAGAAAGTCTATACTGGCACTAACATAGTAATACCCGGTATTTATATATTTATTGACATTAAAGTACAAAATATTGTGGTCTAGGGTTACTAATTTCAGTAATACTTAACTGACCAAACATTTCGGGCAACAAAAGCTTTACCAAACTTAATTTATATTTTCTAAGTTCCTTTAAAATTCTTTAAAAGTTTTTCGCTTGTTTAAAATAAATTTTTGTCCATCAAAAACTCTGTCAGGCATTGTGTGTTTGGTCCTTAAAAGTTTATTTTACAGTTGTGGAGCTTTAAAAATCATGACATAACTTGTTAACCACCACATCAGCAAAGGCTGTGCTAAAGACACTGACAGAATAAGGTACAGACTACGCTTTGCTCCCCCTTTAACAAAACCCTCATTGTCTTGTTGGGGCATGACTTGAACTTTCAATGTGCGCATCTGAAAATATTCAATAGAAGTAAATAGGAATATTTGATAAAAACTGTTTAATTTTAAAAATAAGTTTTCAGAATCACAGAACGTCTAAAAATATACAAATAAGAGAAGATACAAACTCTTTAACATCTGGTCTAATGAAATAGAATAGGAAATACTATGCCTGTTTAGACAATCAAAATCAATTTTATGTACATGTCAAAAATAAATAAAATGCTACAAAACGTTAATGACATTCATATTAAGCTTACCAAAAAAAACACTAGTGAGATACAGAACCACAACAGAACACCATAATAAACAGTGGTATTGGATGCAACTCCAGCAAGAAGACTGCAATTCATACTGTGTGGGGTATTCAAATAAAATTAATTATTACACACATGCAGAAGGGAAAATTATTAAGTTAATTGTTTTAAAACTATTTAAAAGTAACTCCTCAACAAATAAAATGAGTTTTAACCTTGAACTAGAAAAAAAAAGGGATGTTAATAAGTTATTTTAAAAAACCTAAAACTAAATCACAACTATTTAATAATAATTGAAACAGATAGACCACCAGCTATTGAGCAATAGACTAGCCTTACCCCACAAATTTGTATCCACAGTAGGCTATAATGTCAAGATACTTCAGGTTTGTGCTTAAGTTTAAAATGTAAAGACTTAATGTAAAAGCCACCATCTCTATTATTATCCACACCAATGCTGAACTTGCTTGAGTGCCTAACTGCTCTGGTGTAAATCTTGAAGAAAGATAATTAAAAATATTGTGTTCTTTAGTTTTAAATAAAATTAAGCACATGTCAAAAAGAAGTTTTTTTTACAATTAACTCACTAATTTAACTTTTTTATATTTATATTCCTTTTTAATGTTAAGGGCTCTAGACTGGAAAATTATGTCCATTACCTTCCCTGTGTCCCTAAAACCATTCCTGCTACCAGTATGTAAGTAACAAAAGCCATAACTGGAAGAGACCATTGCAAAAGTTAATTCATAAATAAAATTCATAAATTAAATACATCATTCAGATGAAATAACATAAAATTTAGAAATGCATAAGAGTATTTCCGCCAATACCTGTTATTATATATATTTTTGTGTATTAAGCCCTAGAAGAATTTTTTTTTACTAGTGACTATATTCTTAAGTGTAAAATGCTAATTTTTACAATACTAGTTACTGAATATAAAGTTCTGTGAGGATGGCATTCTTTTGGTCAACATTTAAAAAGGGGTGAATCTATATACATATTTCACCTAAAAGGGCATGTGCAAATGAGGATGACGAATGACCCTCGCTGGGGTCGACCGATCACTGTTGGCAAGCGTAGTGGGATGAAAAGAAAAAAAAAGGGGGGGGGGTGGAGGGAACAATTTTTCTTGCGCTAACTTGCTCCTTCACAGAATAACACGTGATTTGTAGAGTAGGGGTTATCACGTCCGCCGTGCACACGGAAAGTCCTGGGTTCAAGCCACAGCGGGAACATTTTTTTTAATTTTTAAAAATGTTTATTTCTGCCCATTCTTTTTTCCCCTTTTTTGCAACCTTGACTAACCCTCGCTAGAGTCAGCCAATCAGAGTTTATGGTTGGCAAGGAATGGTAGTAAAGGGTGGGGGGCAGGTATTTGAGGTATCAACAACCACAGTGCGCATGTCTCCTCGTTTAATCGCTTTTTTTTCATTACTTAGTGCTGCTGTTTGTCCCCCGTCCCACTTCTTTGAACTATCTATGACTATGATGAGCAAGTCTGTGGCGTATGGTACGCTGCGGGTCGTATCTAGTTTTAATATAACGCCCCAATTTCTCATAACTGGGAATTATATCAAAGAATTCCCACCCTGAAATCACAAAACAGATATACATGAATATACATTATGGCTTTCAAATTATTGTGATGCCCCTTAATAAAAACAAAGAAAAGGTTAATAATTCATATAATAAGTTTTATAATAACATCAATGTCAAAAATGTTCAAATACTTAATTTAAGTGGGATTTAAATTAATAATTAACTTATCATTTTTAAGAACTATACACTGAGTGATGTGTTCCAGAAATTCTGATAGTTTTTGTGTTTTTTAAAATCTACTCACCTGGTATGTATAAATCAGGAGCATTTATTTCATATCTAGGTGCAACAGGTTCATCTTGATTATAATGTATTGACCAGTCCTGGATGATTTTTAAAAATAGTTATTTTGATGACAAACAGTTTCGGTAATATTTAAATTTAAGGTAGAATAATTTCTCAATATTTTTAATATAGAGTAATTTTTTCTGTTATATATAATAATTGGACATAAATGATTATAAAAATGATTATAAAAATACTTGCCGTATGAGTATAGGGAAAAAACAAAAGACCAAGCTTCTTCCCAACATATGCTGTGTCAACGGCAAAGTAGTACTTCAATTTTGAAGAGGTGACATAATTTTCAATCTTTGTTTGAACAATAAAATAGTAAAATCGTTAGGTTTTAAAAAATTTGAATTTTTTTTAAAATTGTCACATTTTATGAAAAATGACAATGTTTGACTAAATTAAAAAGCTATTGTTATTGTTGCCTTTTTATAATGAAAAAAAATTTAACAATATCTATTATTCTCATTAAAAATATGTTTAAAATAAAACGTTTATTTTAGCTGAAAACACCTGAAAATATATTAAAGCATACACAAAAAATAGTATACAAATATGGTAAAATGAATATTTACATTCTTTTGAAATAAATCTTTGCCCTGTCCAGCTAATGTGTGGCCATACTGCATTGCCATGTTTGCTACTGGATCATTTAAAATTTGCTGCCCTGGGAATTGCGACACTCCAGCCATTGGTCCACCAAAGCCACTTGTATTGAAACCTATGTGTTGCAATAATATAATAGTTAAATTTTAATAAATTTCATATAGTAATCCAAAAGCACTATTAATAAGTGATGGCAAAAATCAATTACAATAATTAACTACTACTTAACTGTTTTAAAATTTATTTTTAAATATATTATACATAAATTAAAAGTTCCAAAAAAAAATAAATTTTTATTCAATATTAATAATAATATTAATATAAAATATGCAATGACTAGCTAATTTTACACTTAGATTTGTACTCAGGAACAAAAAAATGTTGAAAGCGTGAAATTTAAGACCCATTCAAATAACTTTATTAAGGTAATTATTAAAATTTAGAATGTTCTGATAATCATCATTCACAAACTAATATAACTTTTAAATACGTCTACCATAGATGCCAATGCCAAAATAGCCGTTTATTACAGAATTACAAAATACTAATTTTTAGTTATATTTTAGCTATAAAAAATGAAAACAACTTTTTAAATTTCAAATTTAATTTAAATTCAAATAAAAATGAATTTGTAAAAATGTTGCCTTTTCTCTATTGAGCACTGATGCACCATAAAAATTAATCATTAATTTTAATAAATAAAAACCCTGGTAATTTAGATTGACTAAACTATCAAACTTTATTTTTAAAAATGCTCACTAAAATCAGTTAAAACAAGTTTTTAAATAGATAAACTAAAAAGTTCAATAATTTAATAACGGTACATTCAATCGATCTGAAATTTTGATACAATGCATTGTCATCTAAGATCTATCTGTGGTAAAATTTTGAGATCTCTAGAACCATCAGAAGAGGTATAATTTTACGTTGGCAGATTTGAAAAATTGTGGACAGACAAACAAACAAATCCACAGGAACGAAAGCGAGTTAATAAAACATGGTTAAAAAAATGATAAACTTAGCTGCTATTATTAATCCAAGAAGATATCGACCAAAAAATCATAGAGCAAGAGTGAATATGAAGTTTTTAAAAACAATAGGGGACAAAGGAGGATAAAGGAAGTGTGCTCTCGTTTTTTTAGTTACACATGCTGAATGGGTTGTCAATAACTTTGATAAACCCATTGAACCATTCATTTCAATTTAGTCCAGGGGTGCCACTCACTTGAAGCTGTGAACCCTGAAATCACTTTTTAAAAATTTCTTGAATCCTGAAAATTCTTTTATAAATTTTGCAAACCCTGAAAATTTAAACATAACGAAGTGCCACTGTAATTTTCATTTTCAAACCACTTAAATCCATCTTCATTTGTGTTTTACACTTTTTACCACTTCGACAGTATTTATATCACATTCACAAAAGTTTAAAGAAATATATATATACTAGCGTATCACCAGTCAAAAATGACGGAAGTTTTCAAAATAAATACACATCAGATTAAAAAATAATGTATTACAGAACTTGCATTTATTTTATTTATTTTTATTTGATTCATTTATTATCATATTGAACAATTTTATGCGGAACGTTCGAAAAGAGTTATATTTGGTGCAGTAATTTTGGTGCTCACTATTGAACAAATCAGCTTTACATCCAAGAAGCATTACATCCATTACGGGAATTATGTATGTTGATATATATATATATATATAAAGGGCCGTCTTAACGCATAGGCCCGTTGGGCATTTGCCCGGGGGCCCACGAGCATAGGGGCCCCATGGGAATATGTTTATTTATATATATTATGTATATTTATTTTTTATTATTCCTGCGGGGGAGGGGCCCACCACTATTTCTTTGCCCGGGGCCCAAAATGGTGTAAAGACGGCTCTGTGTGTGTATATATATATATATATATATATATATATATATATACAGTCGAACCCACTTATCTCGAGCTCGGTTATATCGACCACCCTATTATGTCGACGTTTTTTATTGGAACCGCCAAATTCTCTCTTTGTCTTAGCATTTTCTCATCGGTAATGTCGATTCTTTTATGTCGCCGAAACCTAGTATCTCGAGCACAAAAGAGGGCCAAATTTGCAACTTAACTCGATTTTCGTCGGTTGAAAATAAAGGTTTGTATCGAGAATCGACGGTGGTTTTTATATAATTAAATAAAAAAATTAATAAATTATTATTCTTTTAAAAGTTTGTTGTTGTTGCTTTGTTACCAGTAAGATAAGTGACTGTGACACTAACACGCGCGTGACGATGAAACTGATTAACACAGTACTGTGTCAGTACACACAGCCCACAGCGTGCTGTGATCAACGGTCAAGGCCACAATAGTTTTATTTATATTACAAGTTTGATTGACTGAGGAAATTCGAGAACGTTCTGATAGTTAATTAATAGATATCCTGCACGTCAAAAGCATTAAACTTAAAATAACCATATTGATTTGTTTATTTGTATTTTAAATTCGCTGATATGATGGCAAACGCGACTGCGACACGGCGAAGCGTAAACTTTGACCTTTTAGCGCATGCGCAGACAATTATAAACTGGTAACTTATTTTTCATTAAATAAATGGAATCGAAACATGACAGGGACGTAATCAAAGTCCTTTACTTCGGCATAAATATATATTCATCAAAAGCATTAAACTTAAAATAACCATATTGATTTGTTTATTTGTATTTTAAATTCGCTGATATGATGGCAAACGCGACTGCGACACGGCGAAGCGTAAACTTTGACCTTTTAGCGCATGCGCAGACAATTATAAACTGGTAACTTATTTTTCATTAAATAAATGGAATCGAAACATGACAGAGACGTAATCAAAGTCCTTTACTTCGGCATAAATATATATACATCAAAAGCATTAAACTTAAAATAACCATATTGATTTGTTTATTTGTATTTTAAATTCGCTGATACGACGGAAAACGCGACTGTGACACGGCGAAGCGTAAACTTTAACCTTTTAGCGCATGCGCAGACAATTATAAACTGGTAACTTATTTTTCATTAAATAAATGGAATCAAACATGACAGAAACGTAATCAAAGTCCTTTACTTCGGCATAAATATCTATGCATGTGTATATATATATGTATATATATATATATATATTTATATATATATATAAATTCCCGATTAGTCATAACTTTTCCCGACTTTCAAGGCCGAGAATTTATTTTTAAGAATTCCCGACTTTTTCCCGTTTTCCTGAGTGGGAACCATGGTTATATTTAAATTTTAAACGGTCCTTAAAAACGAACGGTCATTACAACCTTAGACTTAGGAAAGAGTGAAGAAATATTAGGGTTCCGATACGATTCCGATAAATCATCCCATCACTATTTAACGCTAACTAATTAATCATGTACATAAAGAAATTTCAAGCACATGTTAATATTTTGCCGCCATATTGATTTTCCTTTATCTCGATCATCGGTTATGTCGACGCCATTTTTCATACCCCAACGCCGTCGACATAAGCGGTTTCGACTGTATATATATATATATATATATATATATATAGTATAGGCTAGGCGGTATGTACAATACAAAAGAAACGTGCCTATGCCTATTTAGAGTATCTATAATATGGAATTCCCTTACAATATCTTACACTAATATTTCATATTATTTATATATTATAATATGATTAATTAAATAAATTATTATTATTTTGAATTTTATTTCTTTGTTTTAAGTCATTTTATGGGCTTGTTTTGAAATTAACTCATATTTATTACATAAATTATAGTTTATAGTAGTTTCAAAATTTAATAATTATTATTTTTGTTAGACTATAGGCCTTTATCTTGTACTAATACTACTTATACTGTTTAACTTATAAGAGTAGAGTAATAAAAATGAATAGTATAAACTATAATTAAGGTTTCGTTTAGAATTACAATTACTACTCCTATTGCAACTATTGGATAATTACTTAAATTTAAATTACTAAACGAGAAATAGCAGTGAAAATTACTATAGTATTTAGTAGTATTGCCAAAGCACAAAGTCAAAGTCCTTAGCCTAAAACTTGAACTGTCGTAATTTTTTTTTAAATTGATGTATCTGTACATAGTATAGCATAGTAGAGGCATAGGCCTAGCCCTAATTTAATTATAATTTTTTTTTAATATCACGGAAAAAATTAAATATTATTATTTTTTTTCCAACCCAGTCAGTTTAGATGCAAACGGCAATCATTTTTTTTTCGTGTTTCGATAATTAATGCATGCTAAAAGGAAAGTAGTAGAGACACTTTTAGTTCTAGCGAACATAACGGTCAAACTTACTAAAAGTAAGAAGACGAAAAACTGCTTATGCCATGTTAGTATTTATAAACCGTAAAACGCTCATTAAAAAGCACAAGTCTGACGTAATCCGTGATAACATTTTAAAAAATTTTTTTTTAAACTGACGTCAAGCACAAAATTCTGATTCAAACGTAGTGCGATCCGTTCAATTATTGTGTCTTAAGTTTTGAGATGCGCAGAACGATGCGCCATCGCGCAACAATGAGATGAGAGCAAAAGGAAGGGAGAGGTCACAGTACCCATCATATTTATAGCGAGTTCGCATCTCACTGAATAGGCTTTCCGCGCGTTATGACTTTTACCCCCTGCTTTAAAAACCAGAAGCCAAATTTGAAAAACTAAACTCACAAATCCGGAAAATCCGGGAAGAGTGATAAAAAACCTAGCGAATCCGGAAAGAGCAAAATCAAAAACTCGCGAATCCGGAAAATAAAAATATTTAGCTTCACGAATCCAGAATTCCGGGATAAACCGGAGCGGTGGCACCCCTGATTTAGTCTATTTTTTTTAATGGTTTTAAAAACATTTTCTTTAATTTTCTAATTAATTTTCTAAAATATGATGAATTATTATTGTACTTCCTAACTGAATGGTCAAAACAACACTTTAAATATGCATCAAATACAAAATCCACAAACCCTGTCCACCATAAAACATATCCGGTTGGCCAAGATTTGGCATAAACTGTGCAGAATTTTGAGCATTGAAATCACTATAGTATTGGGGTGTTGCTGCAACAGGATTGGGTTGCTGCTGTCCTTTAGATGCTTTTGGCCTCCTCTTTTGGCTTGCTTTTAAATTACACCAAAAAAAAGACAGTCAGTATTTTATAAGGTACCAATGGTGTTCAAGAATCTAGGCTAATAATTTTATTCAAATCAATTTAAAAAATGATTTTTAAAGAATGTTTTAAAATACCTAAAATTAAAAGGTAATTAATTGAGGATAAACTGTAAAGCAGGAACTATGAACTTACTTTTTGAAGCCCTGTACTCTGAGGGAACATCCATTATGGGTTAATTTTAGAATTAGTATATTAGGCTGAAGATTTTATTTTCAGTATACTATAAATGATAGGTATTTTTGTTGCTTGAAAATAAATTCCACCATTCAATGGTAATTCTAAAAAGTGATTAAACTGTATTAGGCTTGAATTTAATATCCTTACATTCCTTTCAATGTCATGGCCTGAAATACAAAGACATGTACATAAGATTAGAGAGCAGCAGTGCTTGTCAAAGCAAAAAGAAATTATTAAAATTCAGACAACATAAAAACTTAGAACAGTAGACAATAGACAAGACTTCACCTACTGGAACTAGAAATAATAACTTAATACTAATAATTTATGCCCATGACAGAGTGAGGAGCACCTTCAGAGTAAATGAAATGAAATAAGCAGAGCTCATTCACTTATACTAGGCAGTTATTTCATGACCAACGTGACGCTGACATAACAAATTTATTGTATTCTTCTAGATGCAGCAAAAAGTGATTTAAGTCATTGAATTCCCTCTCTCATGCCCAGGGCATCGGGAGCTTATCTCATCCAAAGCAGTTAATTTTAATAATCTTAATTTTTGGACCATTAGTATAATCAAGTATTATTAATATACTAGCAACAAAGCCCGTCCAAGGACGGTAGTAAGAGTAGGGTGACCTGTGAAGTTAATGGAAGGACATCACTACATTACCCACCCGCGTCTGTCCAGAGATCTACCCTCCCCCCACACACACCGCGGTCTGTCAAGAGACCTACCTCCTCCCACCACCGCGGTTTGTCCAGAGACCCTACCTCCCCCCAACATAGCGGTCTGTCGCGAGACCCTACATCCCCTCCACCAGTTTGTCGAGGGACCCGCCGTCTCGACCGGCCATACATGTGTATCACGTCAAAAATACTATACAGAGACACTACCCCCCCCCACACACACACTGCGGTCTGGTAGAGAATTCCATTGTTTGACAGCACAAAAAGAGAAAGACCTTTCACCAAATGTTTTAGTGCGTGTCTTAGGAACAGAGAGAATGTGTGTGTCTGCAGAAGAGCTTAACTGACGAGTGGGCCAGTAGACCGACAGAAGTTCAGTAAGATAGGAAGGGCATGAGTCAGAAAAGAAGTTGTAACAGAGAACGGCCAGTTTGTATTCAATTGTATAGGTCAGTGCTTCTCAAAGTGGTGGTCCGCGGACCGGTGCCGGTCCGTGGGCCATCCGCTGCCGGTCCGCAGATGTTTTCAAAAAAAGGTCAGAAAAAATTGTCAGTGCAGGGAAAATAGTGCACCGGTCCATGGTGCAATGGAAAAAATTCCTGCCGGTCCGCCATACTAAAAAGTTTGAGAAGCACTGGTATAGGTGGCTAATGAAGTGAGTAAAGTAGTGGAGTAACATGGTCATTTTTTTTTGGCCTTAAGAACTAGTCTGGCAGCTGAATTTTGAACTTTCTGTAGTTTTTCAATGCATATGAGCTAGAACAAGAGCACAGACTACAGCTTTTGTTGCACTAACTGTTAAGTATTGACGGATTGAGCTGATCTGACGGATGGCGGTGTAGGCAGAACAACAGATGTGATTGATTAAGTTGTTGGTAGACGTGTTGTCAGAGATAATGTAGCCAAGATTCCTTGTCGATGTTGTGAACAGTATATCAGAACTAGTTACCTGAATAGAATTCAGAAGACACAAAGTACTGCGTGATTTATTGTTACAAAATAGGAATGCTTCAGTCTTGTAATCATTCAGTTTGAGCTTGCTGAAAGTCATCCAAGACTTTACCTCACCAATGCACTCCTGCATCAATTGGACAGTGGAGTCAATATCAGAGGGATCAGTGTGAGTGTATAGCTGAGTATCATCTGCAAATGATTGACTTTTAACTGAATGCTTTTTGAGCATTAGAAGTAGTGGCCTTGTATACAGTACAAAAAGTACCGGTCCCAAAACGGAGCCCTGAGGCACACCATAAAGCCATAAACCAAGTCAGCTCTGTGAGAGATACAGCCATCTACTGATACTACCTGTGATCTGTTAGATAAGTATGATTGAACCAAGCCAGAACTGAGCCAGAAATTCCAAAGTAATTTTGCAGGGTTTTTAGCAGTGTTTGATGGTCGATGGTGTCAAAAGCTGCACTAAGATCTAAGAAGACCAATATAGAGATTTTCCCACTGTCCAGTGCAAGTAGGAGGTCATTTGTTACCTTTAACAGGGTGGTCTCTGTGCTGTGAGAAGGTCTGTAGGCTGACTGATTTGGACTTAGAAGAGTGTGTTCAAATTACTCATAGTAATAGGCCTCACTTATAAGAATAATAGATCAAATTAATGTAAAACAAACTACTTATTGAAAATTAAAAATTATAACACATTTTGTCAATTTTGAGTATGACAGCACAATACACTCACTTCAAATCTTCTTATTTTATTAATCATTAGTTAATATTAGACTTGAGTCTAACTCGTTATAATAATTGGTCATTCTGCAGATTTTACATGTATATTATTTCACAGTCAAATTCAATTTTCTCGTGAGAACTTACGTTTTTAATTTATTAAATGCATTATTATATGTAATATTTCAGCTATTACAGTTACAGCGCTAATTTGTGAGTCTTTTTAATTTCTAAGGCATTTTTTCGGCTCTCAACAGTAAATAATCTGATCGTGATGCAACCATTTTGTTTATTTATCAGTCTACTTGCCGGATTGTCCCAATAAGATGCCAAGTGGAAATGTCTCACTTACAAACAAACAAAATAAGAATCAATCATCTAGTAACGAAATAAAAAAATTAAATTGTCTTTAAAATATTTTATATTTATTTATCTTCTGAGAACATTAAAATAGATGAAAAATACTATTTAAAAAACATTTTCAGTCAGTTGAGTCAGTAAATTTATTTTAGCATGAGTCGAGCCAGGTAAAAAAAACATCAGGCAAGCAGTTTGCTACGGCTACATATAAACAAAATGGACAGATTATGTATTATATAGAGCCGAAAAAATGCCTTAGAAATTAAAAAGACTCAGCTGTAATAGCTGAAATACATCATAAAATAATGCATTTAATAATAATAAATTAAAAACGTAAGTTCTGAGTCTGAGGAGAAAATTAAATTTTGCTGTGAAATAATATACATTCATATTAATAGACATGTAAAATCTGCAGGATTACCAATTATTATAATGAGTTATAAAGACTCAAGTCTAATATTAACTAATGATTAATAAAATAAGAAGATTTGAAAGAGTGTATTGTGCAGTCATACTCAACATGCATTGACATGCATCGACTGTCCCTGACTGTGTACTTAAAGTACTGTAGGCCCGTGATTAAAATTATATTTAATTTATTTTTTAATTTCAAGTTTGATGTAAGAGTAAGAGGTATTATAAAGCAAATAACATTAGCCAATATTTTCTAAAAATTTAGGCTAATTTCGTAGGTACTAACCTCCATTACATTAAGTATAGCACAAAACAATTTACGAAATATACTAATAATTGACTTAATACCCAGATGATTACAACAAATTTATCTGTAAAGCATTTCCAGATTGAGTTGGCACTTTCAGCGGAAGTGCAAGTTTAAGGGGACGTAGCCTGAAACCTGATGACGTTAAAAATAAAGGATTATACCCCTTTGCCGTTCTTTGTTTGATTCTCTTGTCTTAACGAACATGAATATGCTTAATCATTAATTTTGTAATTCATTTGTTTATAATTCAAATGCTGACTAATTTTTTAAAAACTTTATTTTGTTATTAAAAATTAAAATAAACAAATTACTAGCGTTCAAGTGTTCAGTTTATCCACACACACACTACACACAACTCTTCAAGCCTTGTCGCTGTTCAGTGTGGACGTGGTAGTGAAGATCAGCCAGATCAGGGATCTTATATGAATGGCTTAATTAAATATTTTTTTTAATTTATTTTTTATTAGGTATGACTGAGCCTGGAAAAGAACTGACCCAAACTAAAGATGCAAAATACTTAGGAGTCTTAATAAATGAGAAACTATCATGGAATCCCCATGTCAATGAAGTTATTAAAAAATCAAACAAAACCTTAGGCTTTATAAAAAGGAACTTTAACAGATGTAATAGAGATATAAAACTAAAATGCTACCTCACTTTGGTGAGACCTGTATTAGAATATGCATCTTCTGTATGGGACCCATCCACCAAAGAAAACATTGATAAACTAGAACAAATTCAAAAAAGAGCTGCCAGATTCATTACTGGAGAATATTCGAAACTGACAGGAATAACACCATTAGTTAAATCATTAAACCTTGAAACACTAGAGGATAGAAGAACCAAGAGCAAAGTAGTAATCATACATAAAGCAATTAATTCTAATTTAGAAATACAACACACAGATAACTTAATACAACCCTCAGATAGACATAAGGATAAAAACACCTTTCTTATTCCGTATGCAAGAACAAACACATACAAGTTTTCCTTCTTCCCGTCCGGAATTCGGGCGTGGAATGGGTTGCCTGAAGAATCCAGGAAAACCAACACTTTATCAACATTTAAATCTCTAATAAAAATGCGGGCCTAAACACAAACCATAGATAAGCGTAGGACGCAATAATCTTCTGTATAGAAGGAGCGTCTGTAAACAGATAAGATAAAAGACGCAACAAAAACAACGAACCTACCGGGAATTTTTTTTTCTCAGCGAACGAAATATAGGCCTAAAAAAATTATTGACTGGCATTGAACAAGCTCCCAAAGGGATCAGTTGAGGCGACAACAATTGACGCGTTTTGTGTCCATCGTCATTGTCTCTTGCTCTCCAACCTCTAGTCACCAATACCCAAATGAGAAGCCCTTTTTTAAGAACCATTTTCACGGAAGCATTTACAAAAACTCAACATCCATAGGAGCCTCAATGAACCGAGAATTGAATATAAATATTTTTTCGCAGATAGTGAATTTGTTAATTAAAAGTCCCCCTTTCTGTGACATGTCTGAAGTATAGCGATTTTTTAGGGGTGGATAAGGAACAGGGATGTTTGTACAAAAATATTAAGAAAACACTACTCGTATGTCGTCGAAATGCCAACAGGTTGTAGACAATATTCCTTCTAAATTTGTTGGTCCGTGTACAAAATAAAAAGTTGCACAGCATCCATTTTTTTGTGTGCATTATTTTACAAAATTTGCTGCGTAGTAATTCTAAAGTGCTGCGCGGCGTAGGTCAGCTATCTGCGTGGCCGCGCAGCTTAAAGGGAACATTGGTTGTAGATAAGTCTGTTTCATGAGAAGGAGTCCCTGGTTTAGAACATCTATTGGACTACTTGGACTGTCTTCAGCACAGCCCTCTAATTGAAATCAGGAACTTCTTCACCAGAGCCCCTTATTTGAGAGCTGAAACTGTCTTCACCATAAATTAATCTTTGACAGGTCATTTATTTGTCTATTGATACTGATGAAGTCATTTGCATAATCATTTACACCTGTAAATAGTCTATTATTAAAGTTGCTTTAGTTACACAAATTATGTGACTCTTATTAAATGTACTCCCCAGTGGTTTCTTGAACATGAATATTCGAGAAGTTTCTCAAACATTTCTAAATCTTCTTAAATCTTTCTTTGGTTTGTACGAGAAATCTCACTTAAATTAAGGTTATAAATTTGTGGCCTAAAATAGTTGGGACGATAGAATATTAATGTAGTTCAGGAGTGGAGAAAAGTTGGCAACCCATGGCGGGAGAGGGGGGATGGGGGAGGCGTGTGTCCGGCTATGCTTTTCTATCATCAATATTCTTGTGAAAGGAGCTGTGATGTGACATTAACACTGTTTGTCAGTAGCAGTTGTTGGGTGTGTGGTAGCAGTGGTTGGGTGTGTGGTAGCAGTGGTTGGGTGTGTGGTAGCAGTGGTTGGGTGTGTGGTAGCTCTCACTGAGACTCTCTTATGAAGTGTTTCACTTAAATGCATGTTTTCTCAAGTATCCCTCATACTGATGGGAAGTTCACTCATAGCAAGTCAGAATAAAAATTTAAAAAGGCATCTTGTCCTGTTGGTAATGGGGTTTGTATTGCTATAAATCTCCAAGTCAACAACTTACTGACACATGAGAACATATTTTTTTAAAAAAGACATTGAACTGTGAGTAAGTATCTGGTTACTTGATTTATTTGATAAAATAAATTTCAGTAAACTGTCATTAGTTAATAAAATATATAACGAAAGACTAACAGTAATAATATTCATATGACTTGTTCGTACATGTATTTAATGTAATACTATGTTTAACATATTCTTGTGTTTTAGACATTTTGTTTACATCTCTTAAAGTATATATAAAAGACTGGCCTGTTCTTACATGTACATTTAATATATGTATCAATAAGTCAATGTAGGTAGTTAAAAAAAAATTACCACCGTAGCACTAGGCATGTAAATCTACAATCAATAAAAATTATATCTATTTACTCAGCATAAAACATGGCTAAATGAATAATTTCAAACTAGGATGATCAAGTCATGTAAACCTCAAAAAGCTTTAAACTACTGTCACATGCATTAACATTAAATGATTGCAAGTTACAAAGCTAATTATATCATGGTAGCATGACCTAGTTTTTATAGTTCAACATTTCAGTTTCGTGCGGCATACCTGCTTTGGGGCCATCCATAAAGTATGTCACAATCCAGAGGTGGGAGGGGAATTTAAGAAAAGCATGAAAAATTGTGACACAATTTATTTTTAAATATTATTTTAATGGGGGGGGAGGGGGCTAAAATGTATCTGTGACTCCATACCCATCATAGTTTTTATCATACACGTGAAACCTATATGGACAGGGATGTTACATTTTCTTTTGTGAGCAATTATGCTGAAATACCATTTCACTTTAAAACATTAAATCATGAAATCTTAAAAATGTGAATTAGTGACTATAAGTTGTTAGTTTTTTAGTTAGTAAATGAGACACATCTATGGGGGGAGTAAAGATTGTTAAAAAATAAACAAGGAAAAAATTGTTATCTTTATGTTGTAACTATTGTAAATAATATTCTAATTGGCTTGAAATTTGATAAGCTTTGTGTCACTTATTTTCAGATAAAAAAATACTTAATTAAATTACATTTTTTTAATAACAATAATATCTATCATCACAAAGTACTTTCCATTTTCCATTCACCAAAAACACCACCAGGAAAACTGTTTATTATTAGCAGTTGATTGACTGAGAACCAAAGTTGACTTTATTGGTTGAAGATTTCCAAGATTTAACAATTCAGTAGTATTAATCCATATATCTAAATGCTGGAACACAATCTATATTTAAGACATGGCCTGACAAACTGGTGGCCAACTGTGGCATGTTATGGGCCCCCACAACTAAACACCCTGGGCCAGTGGTCGACTAACCCAAAAAACAAAAAAAACAAAAACAAAACAAAAAAAAGATCAGCAACAGGACCTAAAAAAAATTTGTTTGAGACCCAAATTTCTAACCTGTCAAAAGCTATGTTTTATTTTGGAGTTTGAACTTATTACTAAATATTAAATATAAATGGATATATTAACAATATTCTTATAGACAATAAATACAAAACACTCATATAATGTGAACTATGACCTTGAATCCTATTACTCATAAAAATTACACATAGCTGATTGGCTGAGCCACACTCAGGTTTGACGATCTCTGCTTTGGGTTAATGTAATCTCCTGAGACTTGTTGCCACATGTGATAGCCTATCAATTAAAATCAAATATTAACATTTAAAGGAATTATTTTAAAAAGTATGTTAAAACAACTTAGTAAACTGATTCTCAATTTAAATATATGAACCTGCAAAAACGACATTCTTGGAACTTAAGGCTTCGATTCTAATGTGCCTGATTTAAAAACAATTTGAATACATAGGTTAAAAATCATGGTCACACTTCAAATCATATCAAGGTTTATGAACTACTTTTAGAAAATTCATGTTCTAACTGAAGATCTGTATAACGTTGGTTAGGCAAACTTATACAAGACATAAATATATTTTTCATTTAAATATATAAACATATTTTTTTTAAAACTGTATACACTCAATATTACATACATACAGTAATTGTTAAGATGAATATATTGTCTACAGAAAAAAATAATAATTCTTTAAAATTTGAGAAAACAATAGCACTGGAATGGTTTTACATGCAAACGAAAAAGAAAAGCTTTACAGTCACAAAAGCCTCAAAGTAATGAACTTCACATCATGAACATAACTTGATTACATTTTTCTCATGATAAATCTAATATAAAGCATTATAAAATAAATGTTTTAAAAAGATCAGTTGAAATAATTTTACCTTTAGCCTAATGGTACATAACACACAGTTAATGCTGCAGGGAACTACTGGAAGCACCTAAATTAAGAAGAATATCCAGAAATATATGAAGTTGTAAATTTATGCAAATACTGTCAGTTCATGAACTTCTGAACATGCTGTTTCAGGGTAGTTTCAAAAAAGATAACAAACTTGTCAGATCTAACAGCTGGGAAAAGTTGCTGATATATTATATATAAAGAAAATTAGACAATACATTTTTATATACTCTTCCAATGTTTCTTGAGATAATGGAAACTTTAAAACATCTAAGAAATATAAACTGTATTACATTATATTAAAAATAATTAAATAATGTAATTTTAAGACACTTTGCTTTGGATACTCCAGTAAGTGTTAAGGGCAGCCTAAGCAGTTGGCCTCAATATTTTTAAAATCTATACTTATTAAATAAACAAGTTCATTTATAAGTAAAAGCCAAAGCAGGCAAACAATTTTTCCCCATTTTACATTCAGGGGACATAGTTTGATTAAGAAATGGTGAAATTTGGGACAGCTTCTGCAATAGTCACAGTATCAACAAACAAGCTTTTAAAGTAATGTATAAACTAAGTCTAGAATCATCTAAGTTCTAATTTTTTGTTGAATTTCCTTTTCTCTCAATTTAACTAATCCGTATCATAGACTAATTACATGTTCTCTTATACCAAAAAGTACACAAATTTAACAAGCTCTGATTATTCAAGATACTGTAAGCTGCCATGTGCAATAAGTTTGATGAATCCTATTGAGCTTAGACTTTCATAGCTATAAACAAACACAATAAGTCTTCTCACTACTGACTTTTAAAAATATATATACTTGTATATACATTCCACAGAGGTGATAAATGTATATAACCACTTGTTTATTATGGATGATAAAAAGAAATGACGTATTATGCTGTGTTCATTTGGCATTTATTCTTCAAATCAATAAATAAATAACTGTAAAATGATAATGATTAAGTACTTATTTAAGAGATAAATAATTGAATGTAAATTTAATTGATTGTGTGTCATTAAAACCTTGACATTACTCTCAGAGTTAATCTGATCAATTTATGTGATGTTAATTAACATAAATTTTATAAATATTTGTAATTGGAAGAATTTAATTTAAAAAATGTATTCCCGAGTATCAGTTTTCCTGTTGAAAATGGCTTTGTGAGTAAATCCTGTAAGAATGGGTGTGGAGATTATTTTAGAAACATGATTGTCTTAAAAATTGTAAGTTATAAACAAAACAAAAACAGGAATAAATATTTATAATTACTATTTTCACTGATTCACTGTTCTTATCTTTAAAAAAATCTACAGAAACAGATCTGGTTGTTTGAATTGAAATAAATTTGTTGTTTTTTTAAGATAGCCTTTTCCTAAGGGTTGAAAAAATACAGTGAAGAAATTTTGCTGTACTTAGAATTTTTCCCCCAGATAAAAATATTCGTCTTATATTTCTTTTATTTTTTTCTCTCCCCAAATTCATGGTTCCACAAATTCAAGAACCCTGGTCCCAGACAAGATACATAATAACATCTAACTGGTAAGATCAGTTTATTATTAATTTATTTTACAAATTTATTTTTTTTCGGGGAGACTTGGAATATAACTTTTCTACCCCCAGGCCAGGTATTAAGTAATAAAAATGCTAATATGAATTGTGTAGGTCATTCTTGTTGTATTTTTCTTTTATTTTGTGGCACTTAATTTTTAAAAAATGACGTAAAATTAAATACTGATATTGTTCAAAATAATTTTGAACAAACATGTACAGTTATCTAAATTTTCTAACAGACTATCAAAGCAGAATATAAACAATAATTGGAAGTTGATTAAGCAGTATGTAGACATTTGAAAATTGACATTTAAAAAATATGCTTTTGAAAAAATCTTATACAATGGACTTACAATTCCAAATATCTTTGATTGTTTTATTTCTTCGTTTTTTTTTAAAAATTAAAGTTTCTTTTCTCTTTTCAAATAAAATTATGATCAATTAATGTAAATGCTCGCATATAAGCCGAATTTAGAACTATAAAATACAATTCTGAAATCAGGGCTCATATGCGGGTAAAACAAAATGGACTCAAGGACATATCAAAATGTATAATTTTTCTAAATATATACCTCGTTAATCATCAGTTGTGAACAACTTATGAGCGGAGGTTCAGATATTATTATAGCAAACAATGTGGAAAAAGCAGAACATGTTTTTGTGTCATTCCAAAAGGTAAACAAACTGCTATGTGACATAAAAGTAAGCCTTTTACATCTTTACAGTAACAAATTTCTATGAACCAAAAATATGGAGCAAAATTAGACAATTGTATGGTCGGTTTATAAACGGGTTTTAGCAAAAACTGGCCATTTTAAGCAGTTTGGGAGGTGGGGGCGTCGGTTTATATGCGATGTAGACTTATATGCAAGTATATACGGTATTACCATCTTTATTTTGAGTCTGTCTAAAATTTGATTACAGCAAAAAACTACATGTAGTTCAATGTTGTGAATACAATATTTATTAACAACACGAATCCATTCTGGTATTAATAAGGCCTGTAAAATATAGCAATATAGCATAAATTTGAACACTCAATCTCAACTTGTGTGTGTCATCCTGAATACAGTGGTACCTCGAGATACAAATGCTTCAAGATACAAAAGATCCATGTTACGAAAGGCCACTGGAAGAATTTTTGTGCCAAGATATGAAAAAAATCCAAAATACGAAAAAACGCACAGCTGACAACACAGGAAATAATGTGACGTCATTCAACGTGCCATCAATAGTTCTGCTCTCCTATTGGTCAGTTCCAGCACTATTGCTGTGTCGCAGCTGTGTGTTTGTGCATGTCATGCATGCTTTATTTACTGTATAGTTGGTTTGTTGTTGGTGTCCAAAATTTGTGAATATTTTTGTGAGCTTTTGTGAAAGCGTATTATTATGGCCATGGCTTCAAAGAAATTAATAATTACCGTATTTATCGCCCTATTAGATGCTCCGGAATACAAGACGCACCCAATTTAAAAGGAGGAAAATCTAGAAGAAAAAAAAGATTCTGAACCAAATAATAATGTCTATTCGTCGTTTAAGATGCACCAACTTCACCCCCCCCCCAACCCCCCGTTTTGGGGAAGGAAAAGTGCTTCATTTAAGGTGAAAAGTACGGTAATCATCTCACTCGAAAGGTAAAAGTTCACATTTGTATACATATTATTTTTCATTCATTTTATTCTGTTTTCATTGTTTTATTATTATTTATTTATTTGTTTTATAATCTGTACTTTTAAGGATTGAAGAATCCTACTTTGTTTTTCTATAGTTTACCATGATATTTTCCAATTTTTAGTGTTTTTTCAGTTTGGCTTGGAACGGATTAGGTATTTTACATGTAAATCTTTGCTCGAGACATGAAAGATCCAAGATACCAAAGTCATCCCAGAACTGATTAATTTTGTATCTCAAGGTACCACTGTATAACTAAAAAACTAACAATAAGAGCATGTGATAGATATATCTGCCCTTGATGTATTTCTTACCCAAAATGAGAGTGGCTGTACATTTTCATAGCAATAAAACCACAGTGAAACAAAGTCTCATTTTTGTAAGATAAAAAGAAGTTTGGCAGTTTTTTTTTACTTCATCTCCATTACCTTACATTATTTTTTTCAAGAAAAAAAAACAACTTATTTTGCAACGCTACCTTTCTGTAAAATTTAATTGAAAAAAAAGGACACTTTCAATAATATTTTTTGTTTGTCTTTTTTGGACTACTATCTGAGCCATACATTTTCACCAATCAGTATGTCTAACAATATCTGGAGATTTTAAAAGTTAAAATGGTCACAAAATAATCATGGAAAACACAAAATAAAGTATCAGGTGAAAGATGAATACTGATGAATAATGCTCAGACACTTAAATGGAATCTTGAATTTAAAAAAAATAGTAACATTAATTATGATTTTGCCAATTAAATTTTTTTAAATATAATTTCCATATTTAAAAAAACTGGCCAGTAGTGTTTTCTGTCATGTAAATCTAAAGTACTGTTTTCAAAAGCATTTTGTTTCTTTGTAAAGAATTAACACTCATTACTGTCCTTGGATATATCTTTTAACCATTTTTTAAAAAAATGTTACAAATAAAATTGTATAACATAATAATAAATTACAATGAAATTAATTGACATGAAAGAATACAAATTTTGTATAAGATTATACAGGACTAAAATTTTTTTAATTGCTAGGCCTAAAAAAAATAATTAAGCATAGGTTATTAGTATATTGTTACAGAATTTAATATTAAATACAAGTTGTGTGCTTCACCTCAGCAGTATTATGTTTCTTAGGCAACTGGAAGAAGTACTGAACAAGGGAGCTTTTCCATTTGCACCTGGGTGGACTCAACAATGACATTGTCACTGTCACTACCCGCAGCCTTGTTGTCATAATCTGACAGATCAGATGACAATTCATTGGTAGACTGACCCGATGCAGGTGAATCAGATGGAACACTCAGTGTATTATTGTCACTCGGTGAGGCTGGTGTAGACTCGGAGCTGGTGCTAGGTATCAGGAGATCTTGTTTTTGCCGCACGCCTGTGCTAGGGCCGAGGATTTTTACATTTGTCCTAACGGACGTGTAGTCGCCCCTTCTACGAGGGCGGTGGTGCTGGTGGTGGTGGCAGGGTTTGGGATTTAACCGCTGCTGATGGCGGTGAGGATCAGAGTCAGAGTTGTAGGACTGGCCAAAGTGTCCGTGATTACGGTGATGCCTGTGGTGATGGCGGCGTCTGTCCGTGAGGGGTTCCATTTCGTGACTGCAAGAGTAGCTGTGAGAATTGCTGTGCTCTCTGGTGCTGGTGCTTGACGATGACAATGTGGACTCTGACAAGGCATATATAGTCTTATCTACGTGCTCACGAGATGCCGGAGTGCAACAGTCACTTGCTGGCCAGTGAAATTGACCACATCCACCGTGCGGCCCCATCACTCTCAGCAGCGCTTGGAAAAAGAATGTGGCATATAACCAGGCCACACTTGCTAGCAGCAGTAAAAATGTTCCAAACTTTTTGTAGGCCAAGACGGTAGATGGCATGATGAGAGCTCCCGCCATCATCGTGGTGAACGTTGCCATGGCAACTGGGCTTCCCATGCGACCCAGGGAGGTGATTACTCTCATTTCTCTGCCGTATTCAGTGGTGAGCCTAAATGCAACCCCGTAGTGAAGTGTTAGATCAACAGCCAAGCCTATGGCAATGGTGATGACAACTGATTCCAAAATGTCCAGCTCCCAGTTCATAAGCACCAAAGCTGCAAGAGTCACGGAAATGGCGGCACCCACTGCCAAGAGAGCATAAATGCTAACAAGGACATTTAATGTGGTGAAAAAGGAAACTACTGCCACAACCGATAGAGAGACTCCTAAGGCCAGTGGAGTCCCCATAGCCAGAGAGTTCTGCAGATCATAGAAATAGAAGTCACTCACAAACCATCCCCGCCTCATTTCTGGTGGCGCCCCTAGTAACTCCTCCGTCACCCACTGATTGACCCTCAGGTAAAAAGAATGAACTTCCTCGTATGATAAGCTGTAGGTGACGTTACTCCTGAACTGAACAAAGAAAGCACTTATCTCTCCATTGTTAAACCTTGGGCCTGGGGACTGGTGGCTGTAACTGACCAATGGTGTCTTTCTGAGATCAGGAATGTATTTGGACAAACATGCCAACATTTTTGACTTGTGAAAAGGAAACGTTGTCTGGTTGCAACATACTGTGTTGAATTGATCACAGGGCTGCTTCATGTACCTGCGAACAAAGTTCTCGAAGAAGCAGTCGGTCAGATAAGGCCCCGGAGAGTGGAGATAGAACTCTGTGCGACGAAGTCGTGAACAAAACTCTAAAATCCAACGCTGGGCATCTGGAGACGTCAGATCAAATTCTGGGTCCAGGGTTAATACTCCTTTATTGTTTGGGTCTAAGGGATCCCCGCTGTCTTTAGTCAGAACCCCCCAAACTATGGTGATAGGAAACTCCATCCTATCATCTTGATCTTTCTCGAGCTCAAACTGAAACAAATCACCAAGCTCTAAGTCGTAACGTTCCAACAAATGATCAGAGGCAAAAACCTGAAATTTACGAGAACTTGGAAGTCTCAAGCGTGGGTAAAAGAAAATTACAATAATACTACCGATCCACAGCACTCCAAATGTTGTCAACCAAATGTAACGAAATTTTATGACAAGGCACGGGAGAAGTTTTTCAAAGAATATCCTAGACCAATCACAGATGAGATTGTACACCTTGTAGGGTACTTTGCAAAAACAGTAGAATATGCCAGACTTCTTATCACTGAGGCCAACACAGCAGTGCAGCCACTTTTCGTGAAGTATGATTGATGCTGGTAACCAGGTAACAGTCAAGATAAAGTTAATCACAATGCAGGTGCCTGCAAACACACTGAAACAACGAATGGCAGTGATGTCACTGATGTAATTGGCATAAAATGCGGCTGCTGTGGTAAGGCTTGTGACCAGCATGGAGAGAGTGGTGTGGCGAAGCGTGTCCCCAACAATTTTCTCCAAAACGCCATTGTTTTTTTCTGATTTGGCCAGGCGCCAGACCTTGCAGTAGATGAACAGATCGTCGGCCCCGATGCCCACCATCACTATCAGGGTCACCATGTTCATGTAGGGGAAGAACTTAATCTTGAAGACAAACGTGTACAGGACATAGGCCACCTCCATCGCCCAGAACATGGAGAGGAAGGCCATAACTGTTATGAACACAGAGGTTGTGTAGATCCACATGGCAAGAAATATCACCGCGCAAGCTGCGCCAAGCCATGCTGAGTCGGATATCAAATACTTTTCAAACAGGGAGAATTTCACACCAAACTTGGCTCCAACTAAACTAATGTCTCTGAACACTCTTGGCATTTTGTCAACACTTTGGAAAACATCCACTGCATCAGGGCCAAGATGCAGGGGCAAAAACAGAGCGGAATACTTCAGAAACATTTCTGAGCTCCCCGGCTGTTTTAAAGATTGGCCGGTAAACACAAAATTAGAATCTGAGAGATAGTGAAAAATGTGATAAACGGCGTTGTACTTTTGACATGGCTCGGGCACATTGTGACAGACAGAAGGGGGGTGCTTGGCGTTGTAGTACCATTCTTCATTTTCACGATCACAGTTGTCCTTCAAGGTGTTGTTGCGAAAAAATGGGGCACAGGTGGCCAGAAGCTGATGAACTGCATCAACATCGTCGGCAGTAATGTTGGCGCACGATGATTTATTCCTTAGAACTGAGACATAGCTGCCAATGGACCAGGCCGAGCAGCATGACCCATCAGTTTCTTTTTTTATGCAGGCATCCTGGTAACTGACGGTGTCACCAAAGTAGCTGTCTTCAAGTTGGCACATGGCAATCAGATCTTCATAATTGAACAGACTGCGGCCATGAGCAGAGGTCACAATGATCCTTGAGTAGCTCTTATCTGTGAATGAAAAGGGGTTTCATTTTTTTTCATCTGAGGTTAATGAGTTGGCATAATAAGTAAAAATAAAGATGGAATTTTTTCAACAACCTGATTTATCCTTTTTTTTTAAATTTTGTATCTCAAACAAACTTTCTATTAAAAACCAGTTTACCTAATTATAAATTAGAGGACATCAACATACCCATATTTTTTAAAAAGGATTTTCCCACCCTTTTTTTTTAAATTAAATTTTTTTTTATGCATAGACTGTATGTCAATTTAATAAAATTAGTACATTATAATCTTTTTTTTTACATTAATTTTGACACAACTCAGATGACCCTTTCATTTGACATCCATCACTGCCTAAAAATTCCCTGGTAACTGATCATTCCTCACACCCGCAAGATGGAAATGTGAGTATGGAAAGGGTCTTTAAAATAGAGATTACACTTATTCAGTAGACCTATGTCTGTTTTTTCACCACATTTAATTTTGCAATGTTAGAAACTGAATACTAAAGAAGTTTGAAAACTTACCTGGAACATCACAAAATATATTTCTTTTTGTTTCATTCTCTTCACTGCGTTTAGTTCTATGGTTTGGAACAGTCGATTGCTGAGATCTTGATGGTTTGAGTCTGCTTTCAACATCATAATCTGCTGAATCAGAGCTTGTGCTGCGAGTATTTGCTTTAAGACGCAGTGAGCTCTTAGCTTCTTGATCGGGAGAGTAAGGAAGAAGGTTGGCCTGTCCTCCACCATTTTTCAGAAGATTCTCAAATGTCAGCAGACGATCAGCCAGTTCAGTTCCCCTCGGTTCAAAACCCTTTGTAAATAATAGAAAGATCATTATGGTATTCTCAGCCAAGAAAGATTCTTATCATATTCTAAACCAATGTGTCATAATTACAAAACTTACTAAATACTTTCATTATCATTTACAAACACCATATTTATTGTAGTTATTAGGGGACAGCCGAATATCCGGAATGCCGGATATCCGGACCAAATATCAGGATTTTCGCCACTATCCGGATTTGGCAAATACCTATGGCAGATTCTAATAGTATCCGGATATCAATGCAGTAAAGAATTTTGGAAATTAAATTAAATTAATATTAATTAGTTTTTAAACAGCGCGATGGTCTTAATGGTAGTGCACTGGACTATCGATCCGAGGCAGATCCCGAGTCGCGGGTTCGAGCCCAGGTACTGGCATGGCCCCTGGGGCATTGTGCTGGCCACACATTCCCCTGCTCGTTAGTGGTGGCTAAAAACTTGTGAACGCTACATCACTTGCCCCATAGTCCGTCATGGACTCGAAAGGGGTTCATCATTCATAAACAAATACATAAAAAGTAGTAAACAAAAAACAATAACCAGAAATCAGTACATTTAACAAGAATTTTCTTCAACAACACAAAGTTTAACCGGAATTTTCTAACTAGTAACTATTTATTTACTCATGTCATTAAATTATTTTCATTGTTATAGCTGATATATTATTTTTATGTTAAAAAATAATAATTGTATGTTAAAAAATAATAATTTTATGTTAAAAAATAATAATTTTATGTTAAAAAATAATAATTTTAAGTTAATTTGTAATTATTAGTTTATACTATATACTATATAGTTAAACAAGAGCCTTGGAAACTGGGACAGGCTGAAAGTTTGCTTTCGTTTTTAATTTCTTTGTCATTGACTAATACGTTGACAGTAGTCAATCTTTCAATACTTTCAATTCAGTATTCAAATTTAAGCATTTTACTTATATGATATAAGTTATATCATTGTAATAATTTTATATTCATTGTTGCTTTTTTTCCATTGAACTTTAAATGGCAGTTGCAATTGTGATTTGATTTGCGAATTTAAAAATAAAAATGTTGCTTTTCTCACTTTTTATATCTTATTCAGTCTTATAATTTTAAAACTCTATTGTAAATATAATAATTATACAAAATAAGTTAATTAACAAATTAAGTTATACATTAAATTATTAATATATAACAAAATAAACAAATTAACAAGCGTTGATCCATTCAAATCCATCAAATCTATGCAAAATATAGTAAAAGAATCAATATCAATACGAGAAAAATATATTAAGTTAAAAAGTTACAATTATAGATATTACTTTACTAAATGGGATAACAAACTAAGTTAACTAATAGCAAATTAAACTTAAATTGTCTGAATAAAAGAACAGTTTTATAATGGTTCTAGGTCACGATTTCTTGTACATAACACTACACACTCAGTACACCACTGTTCGCTTGGTACACACTACACAGTTCGTTGAACTTCATTCAAGTTCGTTCATTCAATTCATTGTAAAATGTTCATCGTTGACTTTGACAATGTAACAACTTCAATAGCAGATACTCTTCATTTGTAGGATAATAAATATCTTAATAAATAGTATAAAATACTTGATATAAAGTAGTAAAGTACACCCTATTAGCTCTTACACTTAAATGTGGAGATATCCGGATACGGAATCCGGATACGGCAAATATTAGGGCCAAACTATCCGGATTCGGCAAATAGTAAAAAACCATATCCGGTTGATCCCTAGCAGTTATCATCTGTTGTCTTCATCAAGAATTTAAATAATGAGCTAGAATGTTAATAAAGTTTAAATATGTCTGCTTAGTAGTTGTACTATTTTATTTACTGTAAGGACAAAATCGCAATTGATAAAACAATAATATTATTAACAATGATTTTGCTTTTATATTTTTAGGGGTTTCAGTTATTATTTTTCTCCTTCCTGAACCTATAAGACCAATGGAGTGAATTTCATTTAAACAATAATTTATCAAAGAAAATGAATGGATTTTAATGAAAGTTTTAAGAAGTTTAAATATAAAATTCAGCACTTACAAGCAAAGGATTATCAAAGTTGATGTCATGTCCAACAGTAAAGGTGAGAACCAAACATGCAGCCACTACCATAAGTACAATCAGAACTATAACATATGGATAGTGTGACAGTAACCGTGCATACCTGCAAATACAGTCATAAGACAGAGTCATTAAAGGTTATAAATAAAAATTTATAATTTTATATTAAAAATAATAACCCTCAAGTTAAATATGGCAATTCGTATGTAAAATTTTTTAAGAAACTCAAAACTGGTCAATTTTAATGCAAGAAAATGTATTAATATTCTTATCGTAATTATACAAATTAAACAACCCGTAAAACAAAGTTTTTGACTATAAATCCCTTATATATGAGATTTAACTAAACGCATTGATTATGTTCAAACGCGACAAACATTTACAGACTGACACCAAGTGATATCCCCTGGCTTTAAAACTGGGGGGAAGGGACGGGAGGGGGTGTGGACATCGATGGGTGGCGTCAACGCGTGAACTCAACTGGCACGTGGAAGAAAAACAATAACAAACCGTGAATTTGAATTACATATGTTATATAGAGATAAACTAAAAATGCATTAATTTAATTAGGGTACGTTCTATCGATCTGAAATTTTGATACGATGCATTGTTATGTGACACGAGTCTATGTGCCAAATTTCAGCTCGATGGCATCATGGGAAGTGGGTCATTTTTTACTTTTGTTTTTCCGCCCGACGTACGAAGAGATGATGACAGACAGAGAGAGGTGACGACAAGATTTCGAAGTTAATATAAGGGATTTAATAATCTGAATACAATGTTCTTGTGTGATACCTAAAGTCTAATTGATGAAATAAAACGAAAATACAGATGATATACTGTGTTATCATGTACATATTAATATGTGTCTTATACATAGTTTTACATATCTGAAACCCAGGATGCAATATCAATAAGAATAAACAATATTGTTTTGGGTCCGGCCTCAGATAATTCTTTGGTCTAAACTAAAAATGGTATTGAAGCCTTGTTAACATCAGACAAGTGATGAAACATTGGACAATTTTCATTTATGATAATGATAAAGTATAGGCATAGGAAACAACTTGATATTAGATTATATACATTGTTCAGACAGTTCAGTGTAGTGTAGCAGATGGCTAGGACTAGGCTGTGACCGTGTGAGCCTTATACTTATATAACTTTTGAGACTTTTGCTCACACAGATGTTAAAAACCTTCATCTTATTCTTATACTTATAGCTGGTGCATCTTATCTTTTGGTGTATAATAAAAAAAATTGTATTGTATATGCCTGAAAATGTGGTATATGAACTATATGTTTCAGCCAAGAATCCTGTTTTATTCTATAATAATTTTAAATTAATTTTAAAGCAGGAACTAGCAGACCCTAATACTATACTATACTAATGACTAATACTAATATAAAAATACTTACCGTTTGCACATTTTTCAGATAATGATAAGATGATATTCTGATATATCACATTGAATTTTGAAGTTCCATAATTACTGATTACTCTCCCTACTAATCATAATCCTAAATCTAACTTCTTTATATTAATATATTACTAAATTAATTATTATTATTAAAATGACGCATGCCTCATAACTCATTACATGTAGTAGTCATTACTGATAACAGGCTGATGCCAGCAATTTACTATTACTATGTAAATCCTGGCAAAAGTCTTATCTGCAAAAATGTAGTAGTAGTAGACAGTAGTAGTAATAAGTAATACGAGTTATTCATAATTCATTGAAATGGATATGACTATGATGCATATGTAGTTGTAGCCTTATAAATATGCTTAAAGAAAAGAGTAAAATTTAATAAACGTTAACACAGTGTCAGTGAGCTTAATATCACCACATCAACAAAGTTTTAGCAGTTGCTAAACGAGTAAACGAGTCTTTGGCATCGGCATGGCCATTGAATGGCGAGGGCAGTGATTGATGGAGTCTGTAGTGACTTAATTCAATAGAACTGGGGGGAAAATGTGGTGGGTGTAAAAAATCGTTAGCTAGACCAATCCCTCTACTGAATTTTCATTTAGGATTGGTTGATAAGTTCGCATTGGTCTGAACTTTCACCTTTTTCACATTTGTTTTGACGCTTGGAAGCCTTTAAATCAACTTCCGTTCGTTAAAGTTCGATAAGAGTAGTGTCCCATAATAAAATACTTTAATAAATTATTCTTGGCCCCTCCTCCCCACTTTCGGCTAAACCATTTGAACAGTAATCCAGAAAATCTTGGCCGGTTTATTCATTGATAAGTGTTCTTAAAGGCTCATTGGCATCCGGGCATGAATTAAATAGGCTTCCCATACTATGCATATAATGCAGGTCTAATGGATTGCTCTTTGAAAGCTAGATGATATACAATACTGTTATAATATCAAGTGCAAAATTTATCATAGAATTGAAAGTCTATAATTATAAGATATAAATAAAGTCTAATACTAAATATTATGCCTATAGCAGTGATGGCGAACCTATGCCACACGTGCCACAAACGGCACGCAGAGCATCATCAGCCGGCACGCAACTAAAACATTATTTCCTTAATCAAAACACCTTGGGGTCGTCCATAAAGTACGTCACGCTATTTTTGACCATTTTAAACTCCCCCCTGTCACAAATCTCGGACCCCCCCCCCTCAAAGTACGTCACACTTTCAAACATTTTTTTTAAATTAACAAATTAATTAAAATTTAATTTTTTTAAAACACCGTGACGTCACACATGGCCGGACCCCCTCCCCACTGTCACAAACTGTCACACTTTCTTACACCCCCGCCCCCCTCTGGACCGTGACGTACTTTATGGATGGCCCCTTTGCTGGCACTTCGTGTTGGTACTTTGCATTAAGTAGTTTTTAAGTGAATTTTGGGCACGCCGACCCAAAAAGGTTCGCCATCACTGGCCTATAGTAGAGCAACTGATTTATTACCTTATCTTTTATATCTTAAAGTTGTTTCAGAACCGGCGGAAAAAATCCTTGTTGAAAAATCCACCGCTTTAAAAAATAAGAACTTTCTATTCAGTGTATTTCTCCAGCAGGAATTATTTTTCTCGGGATTAAAAAAAACAACAGTTATCATGGCTTTTTAATAAATATTAAATCCTTTATATTAACTCGTGGTGTCTGTTTGTTTGAACCCTTGCTTGCTTGCTTGTCGAAAAAACTTTGGATCGATTTTTAACCCACTTCCTCATAAGCTAGTGAGCTGAAATTTTGCAGGCAGTTTTGTGCCGATGATAAAAACAATGTATTAAAATTTCAGCTCGATCGCATGTACTGTAATTAAATAATGGAATTTTTAGATTATTTTTTTATTTATTTTATTTATCTCTATGATTCTATGTATCATGTTATTATTAGTAATTTTATTTTTTTGAGATCGAGTGTCGCGGTGCGTATTATATTGAACGGCCTTTTTAATACTTTCCTATTGCGCGATTCAGTGCGTATTATATGGACGATAATTTTTAAAAATATATTCCCGATCCGTGCGCATTATATTGAACATGTTTTACGAGACATAACTAAAATTTTGGATTTTCGGATTGTCGTGCGCTGCGTATTATAATGAACATTCTTTTAGTTATGTCTCGTATATAAAGGATTTATAGTCAAAAACTTCGTTTTTTACGGGTTTTTAAAATTTATAATGTTATCACTTTAAAAAAAAACAATTTCTGTAATAGTAATATTAAAGTTCAATAATAATAATATGGTAATACAAAAATTCCAGTTTCATTTCTTCTTGTAATTCCGTACAAATTATTGGCAGACCACTATCCTGGCAGACCATTTCTGACGACTCGCCGTTTGGCACTACTCAAACAACAGACGACTTACGTTTTGAGGCTCATCTTCAAAGAACATGATCATTGTTGCGGTGTGGCAGCGAAGGCTGATGTCATCTTGACCTGGTGATGTATAATCAGCGCGAGAGTTGTCCTTCCTGATTGGTTTCTACACATTACATTCATCAAAGAAGAGACGATTTAGAACAGGGTTTTCAGTAGGAATATAAAGTTGAGTCCATAAATATATAGTCGATAATTTAAATAAAATTAAAAAAAACAATACTAACTTTTAAATATTTTTTTTTATTAAAAAAATTCTTTGATAATTAAAAACATATTTTCAAACAGTCACATGGCTTAGTTAGTTTTGAAGTTGGAAATGTTATACCGATGTTTAACCAGTGGCGTCACTAGGGGGTGCGGGGGGGGGGTGCGGACCGCACCAGGTGACACCATCACAAGGGGTGACACAAAAATGTAAAATTCTGTATTTTCATATTATTCGGCACTGGCAGACTCGGAGGATGTCTATGGGATAAGTCGTTAGGTGGTGACACCATGAGCTACCGCACTGGGTGACACCACCCCAGTGACGCCTCTGGTTTCAACTATGCAGAGATATGGGCTGGTTGACGCCGTTTGGATGCAGGTACACTGGTGGGCTTCAGAAATTACCCAACACTTTCAAAAATATATCCCCTTTCGTCTTTTCGTACTCAGCTTAATTAATTATACTTTTTTTTAAATACTTGATAGCACTGATAACGAATAGCCAGAAATAAAAATTAAAGTTTAAAATAAATCCCCGCCCCCTTTTTCAATAAATAAATGAAATATAAATATACATGTACTGTCGTTTCCAAATATTTAATGCAAATTAATTATCGCACATAAAGTAATATTGTGAAAGTGGAAGAAACAAAGAGGGAAATGGGCGGTCCATAAACAATGGGAAAGAAACTGTCGCAAATCCTTTCCCAATTTAGGGGCCGTCCATAAAGTACGTCACGCTCCAGAGGGGGGGGGAGGGGGTGTAAGAAAGCGTGACAGTTTGTGACAGGGGGGAGGGGGTCCGGCCATGTGTGACGTCACGCTGTTTTATATTAAATTTTGATTATTTTGTTAATAAAAATCAGCATTTTTGTTCGAAAGTGTGACGTACTTTAGGGGGGGGGTGTCCAAGATGTGTGACAGTTTGTTACATTGGGGAGGGGGGAGTTAAAAATGGTCAAAAATAGCGTGACGTACTTTATGGACGGCCCCTTACTGATATCTTATCTCGTGGGACAAACAACAATACATCAATAAATAACATTGGCCCAATTTTTATTTAACGTCCAGCACTACCACTTAAAAACGACCGACACTGGTACATATAAATCACACATTGTCACAAGTACTACACACGTGTATTTGTTGAAGGAGTGATCGGACACAGTTTTTGTAATAGATTGTAATCGATTACCAATAATGTGAAGAATGGATAAACCGCGTTTCGGGATCGGAAAGTGACTGGACCCAAAGATGTGCGTAGTCCAAGAAAATGTTTGGAATGAAAAAAAAGTATATGCTGAATCACTGAATATGTGGTTTACTTGCGTTTTGACTACTTTTTTACTTTAGTAAGCGTATAATAAATCATTTAATATGTGCTTGTTGTGGATTGGTACGACAATTTATGTATGAGATATGATGTTGGATGTGTTAGCGATTGCATTGATCGTTGTAGTAAATAACGCAAAAGGCCAAGCCTCTGCTAGATGTATGTATATATATAATTAAAGTGCCTCTAGGCTTGTCAAATGAATACCTAAATTTTTTAAAGAAATATTTTATGTTATTTTCTCATAGGACTCCTTTAAGAGTCCTTAAAAAAAATATAGCCTACAACTTTTTTTAAAAACTTCTGTAATCTTTTTTTTTAAATGACGGAACGTTATGAAAAATGATGAGATCGGTTTGTCCAATAATTGCATATTTTATTATTTAATTTAATTAAATGCATCTGCTAATAATTTCATACTTAAGTATTAAGGTTAATGCATATGCTCGTGTATAGTTTGGCAAGGACACTGCACAAGACTAACTCTTGATTCTCTGAGTGGAAAAAAAAGGGGGGTGGGACACTTTTGCCCTACCTCTGGCGACCTCTATTTTAGAAGGGGTTTACATATCATGTCTTGCAGGATTTACAACATTAACTCACCGGCTTTGTCTTAACCGTGATCAAGCGGCCGAGTTACCAATGGGGCGTGGCGAAGCCATTATGGGACCGCGCCCGATCTTTTGGAACCGGAAGTACTTGGCGGTGACCCTTCCTAAGAGGTGTCACCAGGCCCTGCTGATAGCAATCTCCAACCGGACTCGCCCTTGCTAGTGAACCACTGGTCAATGGCACGGCACGGAGAAGACATCAAGTGTATGTGTTTATATTAGTGGCTAAGTAAATTATTGGTAAACATCATAATCATATATATACTAGCGTATCACCCGTCAAAAATGACGGAAGTTTTCAGCTGAAATTTATTAATTTAATAAAAAATGCACCGACCTTTTTCAAAAGCCCAACTAACTTGTCCTTGTTTGATAAATACGAAATATTAAACTTTCTGAAATGTACACAAAGAATTTTATAATAGGGGTTGCAGGGCGCCTACGGCGCCCCTTTTGTTTCTGTATTTTATAATTACCCATCATCAAATCCTCTTTTTACATTGATCCCTTTTCCAAAATTAAAATATGAGTGAAAACAATGACGTCATACAATATTTTTTACAGCGCATATTTAATTTGCACACCTTTTGATGCTTTGATGCAGTAATTTGGTTTTCCCTGCTTTCTAAAATTAGTAGCGTCAGGACTGACAGACACTACTTGCTTGACAATTGCAAATTATATTGTTTAATTTACGCTCAATTATGTAGCCTAACGCTAAGGGACATCACTTAGCTTTTTTTTAAAATTGGATAATCATTTTGGTTTCCAGATTAACATTAAACACCCTCCACACTATCTTCTATATATATAATTCTATTCGTGTTCGGACCCTGCGAGACACCAAGCTGCAAGTATGTTCAACATATACTAATTTTAGAAAGCAGCGCACCAAATTACTGCACCAATGCATCAAAAGTGTGCAAATTAAATATGCGCTGTAAAAAAAAATTATATGATTTCATTGTTTTCGCAGATATTTTAATTTTGTAAAAAGGGAACAATGTAAAAAGTTATAAAATACTTTGTGTACATTTCAGAAAATTTAATATTTCGTATTGATCAAACAAGGACAAGTTAGTTGGGATTTTGAAAAAGGTGGGCGCCGTAGGCGCCCTAAAAAAGTGAATTTTTTCAAAATAAATAGATTTCAGCTGAACACTTCCGTCATTTTTACGTGTGATGCGCCGCGGGTCTCTCCATAGTTCCTTCTTTTCATTCACTCACAGTCGTTTGCCCAAACCCACCCCATTTTGACAACCATGTCTTTCAGGAAGTCTTCACCCGTCACTAAATCATTAGCGGCGTATGCTACGCCGCGGGTCAGCTAGTTATTAATAATTGAACAATTTCATGCGGACGTTCGATAAGAGTTATTTTTGGTGCAGTAATTTGGTGCGCTGCTTTCTAAAATTACTTTAAAAATCGTGTGGTGATTAGCACTGTAAAAAAATTTTATATACATACTTTGTGTACATTTCAGGAATATTTCGTATTTATCATACAAGGATAAGTTACTTGGGCTTTTGCAACAAAAAAAAACCAACCTATTATAAAATACTTTGTGTACATTTAAGAAAGTTTAATATTACGTATTTATCATACAAGTACAAGTTATTTGGGCTTTTGAAAAAGGTGGGCGCCGTAGGCACCCTTAAAAACAGGGGGCGCCGCAGCACAAACTAGTATATACATATTTACCCTCAATTATGTATGAGTATGACTGTGGCCTAACGCTAAGGGACATCACTCTGTTTTTTAAAAAATTGAAAATAAAGACTTAAAAATCTTAATAATTTTGGTTTCCAGATTAACATTAACCAAACAACGCACGAACCTTTGACGTCAGCATTTGTGTTGTAAACAGTGCTGACTGACTCAAAGAGTTATTTTTTGGTGCAGTAATTTAGTGCGCTGCTTTCTAAAATTAGTTTAAAAATCGTGTGGTGATTAGCACTGTAAAATATATATATACATACTTTGTGTACATCATATATTTATATATTTACGCTAAATTATGTATGACTGACTCACTCACTGTGGCCTAACGCTAATTGAAAATATAGACTTGAAAATCATAATCCTCTGGGGTTTCCAGATTAACATTAACCAAAACAACGCAAGTACCTATGACGTCAGCATTTGTGTTGTAAACAGTGCTGACTGACTCAAAAGAGTTATTTTTTTGGTGGAGTAATTTGGTGCGCTGCTTTCTAAAATTACTTTAAAAATCGTGTGGTGATTAGCACTGTTAAAAAAAATTTATATACATACTTTGTGTACATTTCAGGAATATTTCGTATTTATCATACATGGATAAGTTACTTGGGCTTTTGAAGAAAAAAACTATTATAAAATACTATGTGTACATTTATGAAAGTTTAATATTACGTATTTATCATACAATGACAAGTTAGTTGGGCTTTTGAAAAAGGGCTTAAAAAAGGGGGACGCCGCAGGCGCCACGGCGCTGCCGCACAAACTAGTTTCAGGTATATTTCGTATTTATCATACAAGGATAAGTTACTTGGGCTTTTGACTAAAAAAACGTGGGCTCCGTAGGCGCCCTACAACCACTATTATAAAATACTTTGTGTACATTTCAGGAAGTTTAATATTACGTATTTATCATACAAGGAAAAGTTAGTTGGGCTTTTGAAAAAGGTGGGCGCCGCAGACGCCACGGCACCGCAGCACAACCTAGTAAGTAAATATGTGTTTATATTAGTTGCTCACTCCATAATTTGTAAACATAAATAATTTGTGTTTATATTAGTTGTTCAGTTAATTATTTGTCAACATCTTTAAGTGAATATGTGTTTATATTAGTGGCTCAGTAAATTATTAAATATAAGTAAATTTATCTTTGAAATAAATTTTTTTAAAAATTATTTGTTGAAATTCGATCTCATAAGAAGCAGATCTTGGCAATTGAGAAATAAATTTTAGATGCAGTTGAAAACGAAACGATGTCCCCCTATGAATAGAAAACAGTGTTGTCCAAGCAGAGGTCTTTGTCACTTACTGTCGTTGAGAACTATATTAGATTTTGAAACTTATTTACTTGTCCCTATTCTAGGTAGATTTTTAACGCAATTTCCCTTGGGAATTGCGTTTATAAATTTGAAAGGGCTGTGCACTGTTCGAGCTTGCAAAAGCAACTCCTCCTGAACCATACCCATGGCGTATTCGGGGGGGGGCAAGGGGCTCATGCCCCCCCCCCTCTTAATTTTAGAAAAATGTCATACAGTTGTTTCAACTTTTGGATTTTCCCTGTTCATTTGTCTTCCAACTTGTCGTAGAGGTTGAATGTCGACACCAATGTCATCTGCAACACCTTTTGTAACTCTAAAAATTTCCGTATACCTCTCATCAAAATTCTGTCGATCAACAGCTAATGTAGTCAACAAGTCTACAATGTATTTTTGTACTGCCGGTAAATTTAAATGCACTGACTGCAATTTCTGGGTCACAGCTTCTAGCTTTGATAAATATTTTTGTATAATAACTAAACCAACAACAAATGTAGGAGTTCTTACAGCACAAAGTAATTGATGTGCAACTTGCTTGCTTTTTTTCCAGGTTGTTCTAAATATTTCAGTTGTTTAACAATTTCTGTGACATTTTCAGCAAAAAACCGAAAGCTTTTATATTTATGTGTCCATTTAGTTTCACATAGCAAAGGAACATTTGGAATTAATTTTCTTCGCTGATTACTTTCTCGGAAAAAACACTATAATTGACTTAATTGTTCCTATTGTGTTTCGTACAGCATTCACATTATTAAAATCGTTCACGACAAGATGTAGTATATGTGAACTGCAATGTACAAATGCTGCTTTTGGGTATATGTTTTCGAATTATTGCTTGGACTCCTCCTTCTTTACCTGCCATTGTAGATCATCCATCGTATCCTTGACCAACAAGCCAATGCCAATGATAAGTCCGATGCTGCAGACGCCCCAAAATCTTCTAATAACGGCATTTCGGAATCCCGCGATTGCTCTACTTTTCGTTTTTTTAGCCTGTAAAAAAACAACTTTGTGCCCCCCCCCCTGGAAAAATTCCTAGCGACGCCCATGACCATACCAGAATGAGGGTTCGGGTCTTTTGCAAATATGCTAAGGAGGTCCCAATGATGTGAAACGGCAAAAAAAATACAGAACAGGTTTACTGGATTTCCTGGTAAATAAAATAAAAAAGCCGAAAAAATATAAGTATTTTGTTAATTTCTCGCCAACCATAACATCTATCGGGTTGAAACAAACGCCAAACAATAGCTAATAATATTTAGAACTATTTTGGAGAAGGAATTTTTGACATGTCTGTTACGTTTAGATTGGCTGAGCCTGTTGAGCGTATACGTAGAAATTCTTTAGTTGGAGAGTCTTACTATTTATTTTATTTATATAGAAATCCTCTCTACACAAATTGAGTCTACCACATGAAGCTTTCAAATAAAAACAAAAAGTCTTAGATGGTGCACGCAAATATATATTAAGAGTTTCTTGAATTGTAAAAAAAAATAATAATAATAAACAGACTATATTTTCTTCCAAATGATGACGCAATAGAAGTCTGAATATTCCGGTCAGTCGGCCATGTTTTAAAGCCTTGAAATCCACGAGTTTAACCTATTAATACACAGTTTGGCCACACACAAATGTACATCTTAAAACTGAATATTAACACACACGTTGTCAACAAATCATCATCATCATGGTCACAGACAACGAAATGTTAACTAGAATGCGTACACACTCACTCTTCCTTACGCCATAAGGCGACTGGATGGGAAATAAACAATAATAAATTCCAACAGAAAACTAGAGATGACCTTAGCCCAGTCCCAGCCGCTTGTTCGGGGACCCGGCGAGATGCGACTTAGATCAAATTAAAGCAGTCGCCACGAGCACGGCCGAGCCCGCTGTCTCCTGGCCTCGCACTTCCTCGCCCAAGACTGGGCGCGAGCAGGCAGTTCTGTACGATACAGGACTCACACTTACCATGTGCTTTACTGTTCTCTACAATACATTACTCACACTTACCATGTGCTTTACTGTACTATACAATACAGGACTCACACTTACCATGTGCTTTACTGTTCTCTACGATACAGGACTCACACTTACCATGTGCTTTACTGTTCTATACAATACAGGACTCACACTTACCATGTGCTTTACTGTTCTATACAATACAGGACTCACACTTACCATGTGCTTTACTGTTCTATACAATACAGGACTCACACTTACCATGTGTTTTACTGTTCTCTACGATACAGGACTCACACTTACCATGTGCTTTACTGTTCTATACAATACATGACTCACACTTACCATGTGCTTTACTGTTCTCTACAATACAGGACTCACACTTACCATGTGCTTTACTGTTCTCTACAATGTCTCCTTTATATGACATCTTTTAACCAACTACGCAAAAAGACAAGTGTGTTGACATTATTTGGTTCAAGTGATGAGCGGGTCTAATTGACAATATAACCAGCCGTGCTGATCAATCACTCACATGGAACTGAGGTAACTGGTATGCATAAAATGGTCTTTGCAAGGAATGACATTATCGGCAATTTTCCCTTTAAGCTGTGTGGCTGCGCGGCCGCGCATATATCTGACTGACGCCGCGCAGCAGTTTTGAATTACCGCGCAGCAAATTTTGTGTAAATTGCACAAAAATGGACGCTGAGCAACTTTGCACACGAGTTTTTTTACTTTGCACACGGACCTACGAACCTTAGAGGGAACATTGATTATCGGATATCGGTGTTCATTAACTTTCCACCATTGTAGAGGGTTAAAAGACTCAGGAACTTTCATCTCCATTTTGTAACGCAGTAATTCATTAGAAGAGCTGTCTTCATTTTCTGTCTGTCTCTTTGAGTCAGACTCCATTACTGCCATTAGCTTAATACGCTTTTCATTTGGTTTGATAAGTAGGCGAAGTGTTAGAACCATGGTAGGCAAACTTTATCAACATTTTGAACATTCCCGTTAGTCAATAGTTTAAAACTAAAATGTTTGTGTAATCGTCAAGAAATTTATTATTTATCGGCCGCTATTTTTTATTATTTATTTTTTTACATTTTAACTTCCAATAATTTGTAAGTGATCGGTCGATTAATCACTAAAAAATTTTAACCATTAATGCCGCTCCTTTGGGTGTTTTCCCCCCAGTGACCATGATTTAGTTTTGTCTTACACTAAATACATTGCAACTAGGCATGTCAACGCCGTGCAATTACCCGGGTAGTAAAATTGCCAAACTGCGGCTCTCGAGCCGCATGTGGCTCTTCTGTGTTCACATAGCCGCTCGTGAACAATTTACCAAATTAAAACTTTACTTTTTAGTATATATATAATATATTTACTATGAAATACGTTTAACACATAAACGCTTCAGAATAAATCTCTGTCCACAGGAAATAAAATAAGGTCCCCAACAAACTACAAGGTATTTTGATACACATTATTTTCTATGAACATGAAACAAAATATAGCAACACAAAAAAAGGCGTTTCTTTATATGAATCAAGGAAAACACGACCGCACTGCCGAAGGGGCTGGAAATGAAAGAAATGCAGTGTTTTGTGTTATATATTATATATTTACGCTCATTTGTCACTGCCGCCTAACGTTAAGGGAAATCACTCTGCTTTTTTTAAATTTTGCGTTTTAAGCAGTGCTGATTGACTCAAATAGTTATTTTTTGGTGCAGTAATTTGGTGCGCTGCTTTCTAAAATTAGTTTTAAAATTGTGGTGTGATTAGCACTGAAAAAATTATTATATAAATGCTTTGTTTAATTTTCAGGAATATTTCGTGTTTATCATACAAGGATAAGTTACTTGGTCTTTTGACCCCCCCCCAGAAAAAAAAGTGGGCGCCGTAGGCGCCCTACAACCTCAATTTAAAATTACTTTGTGTACATTTAAGGTAGTTTAATATTACGTAGCTATCATACAAGGACAAGTTTGTTGGGCTTTTGAAAAAAGTGGGCGCCGTAGGCGCCCTAAATAAAAAGGGCGCCGCAGTAAAACCTATATTATATACATACTTTGTTAACATTTTAGGAATATTTCGTATTTATCAGTTACTTGGGCTTTTAACATAAAACATAAAATTTAAAAAAAAACTATTATAAAATACTTTGTGTACATTTAAGAAATTTTAATATTACGTATTTATCATACAAGGACAAGTTAGTTGGGCTTTTGAAAAAGGTGGGCGCCGTAGGCGCCCATAAAAAAAAGGGCGGCGCCGCAGGTGCCACGGCGCCGCAGCACAAACTAGTATATTATATATTTACGCTCAATTATCACTGCCGCCTAACGCTAAGGGAAATCACTCTGCTTTTTAAAAATTTTGCGTTGTAAGCAGTGCTGATTGACTCAAATAGTTATTTTTTGGTGCAGTAATTTGGTGCGCTGCTTTCTAAAATTAGTTTAAAAATCGTGTGGTGATTAGCACTGTAAAAATTATTATATAAACTAGGGGCAAGTACCCGGCTTTTCCAGGGTTTAGCAACAACAACAACAAAAACAACAACAGCAACAAAACAACAAAAACAAACAACAAAAACAAAACAACAACAAACAACAACTACAACAACAACAGCAACAACAACAAAATCAACAACAAAACAACTACAACAACAACAGCAACAACAACAAAGCACCAACAACAAAACAACTACAAATGCAACAACAACAAAGCAACAATAACATGAAGGACATTGTCGTCGCAGGGCAAGGGATGTGGACAACAACAACAGGAACAACAACAAAAACAACAACAGCAACAACAAAACAACAACAAAACAACAACTACAATAACAACAGCAACAACACAAAAACAACAACAGCAACAACAACAAAAACAAAACAAAAACATCAACAACAAAACAAAACAACAACTACAACAACAACAACAGCAACAACAACGTAAAGGACATTGTCGTCGCAGGGCAAGGGATGTGGACAACAACAACAGCAAAAACAACACAAAAGCAACAACAACTACAACAACAAAAGCAACAACAAAAGCAACAACAACAAAGCAACAACAACAACAAAATTATTTTATGGCGATAATCGCCTTCTTGTTAATCTCGACACCAAAATGTTTATTATTTTGCGTCATTATTTTACGTCTTAATTTTCAATAATTTTTATTTTATATAGCTCATATAAGGAAAAATTACATTTTGGGCCCCCGGCCCCCAGTATCTTATATATATGGAACGAAACCTGTTTAATAACCTTTCCGGTATAATTTTGTGTACGTGTACCAAATTTCACGTTATTTGGTTGTCTGGACCGTGAGTTATTAGGGAACAAACATAAGACGTTTTTATTAGCGGACTAAAAAGAAGAAAATAATTTAAAACTTATAAGTTTAAGTACTTCAATTTAATATGACTAAAAACGTGGGGCGGGCGCTTATGAGGTTTACATATGCGGCTCACTCATTCTCTCGCTTTGCATTCTAAATTAGAAATCTTTAATATTTATACCAAACACCCGCCCCACGTTTTTAGTCATATTAAATCAAAGTACTTGAACTTATAAGTTTTAAATTATTTTCTTCTTTTTAGTCCGCTAATAAAAAACGTGGTTTTTAAAAATCTTTTTTTTACTTCTATTTATTTTATTCTTTTTAGTCCACTTATAACAACCTGGTTTTTTTTAAAATATTTTTTTTACCTCTATTTATTTTACTAAACACCTCACAAGCGCCCGCCCAACGTTTTAAAAAGATTGTGATGTGGTCACGGGGTGAACTCACGGATGTCAACAAAAGCAGACGATACAGATTCTTATATATATAGACTATAGATAAACTAAAAAGTTCAACAATTTAATAACGGTACATTCGATCGACCTGAAATTTTGATACAATGCTTTGTCATCCAAGATCTATCTGTGGTAAAATTTTGAGCTCTCTAGGACCATCAGAAGTGGTTTAATTTTACGTTGGCAGATTTGAAAAAATCTTGGACAAACCAACAAACAATGCCACAGGAATGAAAGCGAGTTAATAAAACGTGGTTAATAAAAAGCACATTTCTTATTCCGTATGCAAGAACAAACTCATACAAATTTTCGTTCTTCCCGTCCGGAATTCGGGCGTGGAATGGGTTGCTTGAAGAAACCAGGAGAGCCAACACTTTATCAACATTTAAAACTCTAATAAGAATGCAGGACTAAACACAAACCATAGATAAGCGTAGGATGCAATAATCTTCTGTATAGAAGGAGCGTCTGAAACAGATAAGATAAGATAAGCACGTGACGTAGACTGACATCGTTTCCGTTCACATTTTTTTAAAAGCACAAATGGGAACAACCTAAAAGATCGCAATGTACAGAGTTGCTGGAATGTATTCATCCAATTTTCCACCTGCTATTCTACATTTATAGTCAACTACACCATAATTACTGAATAACAGGTCACAGATTGCAATTACGCCTCATTATGTGTTGGTCCTACACGTTGTACGCCCAGTTAATGGTGACAGCGTACTGGTGAACTACAGTATAGTCATGAGGCAGTTTATCAGGAATTTCATGGAACAATCTATTATGAATGCCACGAAGCAGTTAATCATGAATTTAATGGAACAATTTATCACGAATTTCATGGATAAATTTATCATGAATTTAAAGGAACAATTTACAGTCGGACCTCGCTAAGTCAAACTTCCTTAAGTCGAAAACCTCCCTATATCGAACTAATTGCTAGGTCCCGACCAAATTCCATAAGACTAATCATGTATTTTAGATCTACTTAACTCGAAGATTTTGTGGCTTCCAACCTTCCTTGGTCGAATTTTCCAAGGCGTTTGAGTTATTATTCTGGGGTGACATTTCAGAGCACGTGTTCGTAGAGCCACGTAAACGTCTATTTTGAGACCAAAAATGACCTTATAGACAAGAAAAAGGCGTGGCTGGAAGAAGGGTAACTAATCCGCCTCCCTTTGCTGCATGCTGTAATTTTATTTTTTTAAAAAGAAAAATCTTACTCCCCCCAACCCACTGTGGAGGGAGTAAAGTGGGGGATGGGCGTCCTCAATGGTGTGGGTATGTCAAAGCCTAGTTGGTTTCCTTTCATATGAAACATCAGACACCGCCTCTCTTTCCTGTCAGGCCTTCTCGCTGGGATGGCTGTCCCCCCACCCCCCTCAAAATCAACATTGTCCTTGATTAATCTGCGCCTATTACGCCATTTTCCCTAACTCAAAAACTTCATAAGTCGAATTTTTCTTGGGTCCCTTTCAGTTTGACTTAGAAAGGTCCGACTGTATTACGAATGCAATGAAAACAACTTTTCGTGAATTTCACTGAACAGTTTATCATGAGAGATGAAGAGATAAAGATATATATAGAAGTATAGGATATATGTAATTATATATTTAAAAAGAGAGTGCAAGGCAGAGAGAAAGGAAGAGGTAGCTAGGAACAGTGAGGGCTAAAGAGATCGGAATAGGGGATATTGAAGGTTCGTTTGCTAGAATAAATAGAGTAATAAAGAGAAAGTTATGAGGTAAATGGAGAAAAACTGTAACAAATTGAGACAATGAAAGAGAGGTATATATATAGAGAGACTGAGATAGACGGAGCTGAAGCCCTTGTTTTAATTTGATTTACAATTAAACATGGATATCGTTCATTTAAAATGGAAAATGACGTACTTCCGTTTCATCTGGGGACACTACAGAAAGTAAAACTAAAATTCAAATCCATTTAATTATTCGTTGTTTTTTTTAAATAAAGAAAAAGAGAAAAATCACACGATCTCGTACAGTAAAATCATCCCATCGTCTGGTACAGTGAAATCATCCCACCATCTGCTACTGGTACGGTGAAATCATCCCATCATCTGCTACTGGTACAGTGAAATCATCCCATCGTTTGGTACAGTGAAATCATCCCATCATCTGCTACTGGTACAGTGAAATAATCCCATCATCTGCTATTGGTACAGTGAAATCATCCCATCGTCTGGTACAGTGAAATCATCCCACCATCTGCTACTGGTACGGTGAAATCATCCCATCATCTGCTACTGGTACAGTGAAATCATCCCATCGTTTGGTACAGTGAAATCATCCCATCATCTGCTACTGGTACAGTGAAATCATCCCATCATCTGCTATTGGTACAGTGAAATCATCCCATCGTCTGGTACAGTGAAATCATCCCATCATCTGCTATTGGTACAGTGAAATCATCCCATCGTTTGGTACAGTGAAATCATCCCATCATCTGCTATTGGTACAGTGAAATCATCCCATCGTTTGGTACAGTGAAATCATCCAATCGTCTGGTACAGTGAAATCATCCCATCATCTGCTATTGGTACAGTGAAATCATTCCATCGTTTGGTACAGTGAAATCATTCAATAGTCTGGTACAGTGAAATCATCCCATCATCTGCTATTGGTACAGTGAAATCATTCCATCGTTTGGTACAGTGAAATCCTCCCATCGTTTGGTACAGTGAAATCATCCCATCGTTTGGTATAGTGAAATCATCCCATCATCTGCTACTGGTACAGTGAAATCATCCCATCGTTTGGTACAGTGAAATCATCCCATCATCTGCTACTGGTACAGTGAAATCATACCATCATCTGCTATTGGTACAGTGAAATCATCCCATCGTTTGGTACAGTGAAATCATCCAATCGTCTGGTACAGTGAAATCATCCCATCATCTGCTACTGGTACAGTGAAATCATACCATCATCTGCTATTGGTACAGTGAAATCATTCCATCGTTTGGTACAGTGAAATCATCCCATCATCTGCTATTGGTACAGTGAAATCATCCCATCGTTTGGTACAGTGAAATCATCCAATCGTCTGGTACAGTGAAATCATCCCATCATCTGCTATTGGTACAGTGAAATCATTCCATCGTTTGGTACAGTGAAATCCTCCCATCGTTTGGTACAGTGAAATCATCCCATCGTCTGGTACAGTGAAATCATCCCACCATCTGCTACTGGTACGGTGAAATCATCCCATCATCTGCTACTGGTACAGTGAAATCATCCCATCGTTTGGTACAGTGAAATCATCCCATCATCTGCTACTGGTACAGTGAAATCATCCCATCATCTGCTATTGGTACAGTGAAATCATCCCATCGTCTGGTACAGTGAAATCATCCCATCATCTGCTATTGGTACAGTGAAATCATCCCATCGTTTGGTACAGTGAAATCATCCCATCATCTGCTATTGGTACAGTGAAATCATCCCATCGTTTGGTACAGTGAAATCATCCAATCGTCTGGTACAGTGAAATCATCCCATCATCTGCTATTGGTACAGTGAAATCATTCCATCGTTTGGTACAGTGAAATCATCCCATCATCTGCTATTGGTACAGTGAAATCATCCCATCGTTTGGTACAGTGAAATCATCCAATCGTCTGGTACAGTGAAATCATCCCATCATCTGCTATTGGTACAGTGAAATCATTCCATCGTTTGGTACAGTGAAATCCTCCCATCGTTTGGTACAGTGAAATCATCCCATCGTTTGGTATAGTGAAATCATCCCATCATGCTATTGGTACAGTGAAATCATCCCATCGTTTGGTACAGTGAAATCATCCCATCGTTTGGTACAGTGAAATCATCCCATCATCTGCTATTGGTACAGTGAAATCATTCCATCGTTTGGTACAGTGAAATCCTCCCATCGTTTGGTACAGTGAAATCATTCCATCGTTTGGTACAGTGAAATCCTCCCATCGTTTGGTACAGTGAAATCATCCCATCGTTTGGTACAGTGAAATCATCCCATCATCTGCTACTGGTACAGTGAAATCATCCCATCATCTGCTATTGGTACAGTGAAATCATCCCATCATGCTATTAGTACAGTGAAATCATCCCATCGTTTGTTACATTGAAATCATCCCATCATCTGCTACTGGTACAGTGAAATCATCCCATCATCTGCTATTGGTACAGTGAAATCATCCCATCGTTTGGTACAGTGAAATCATCCCATCATGCTATTGGCACAGTGAAATCATCCCATCATCTGTTACTGGTACAGTGAAATCATCCCATCATCTGATATTGGTACAGTAAAATCATCCCATCGTTTGGTACAGTGAAATCATCCCTTCGTTTGGTACAGTGAAATCATCCCATCATCTGCTACTGTTACAGTGAAATCATCCCATCATCTGCTACTGGTACAGTGAAATCATCCCATCATCTGCTACTGGTACAGTGAAATCATCCCATCGTTTGGTACAGTGAAATCATCCCATCATCTGCTACTGGTACAGTGAAATCATCCCATCATCTGCTATTGGTACAGTGAAATCATCCCATCGTTTGGTACAGTTAAATCATCCCATCATCTGCTATTGGTACTGTGAAATCATCCCATCGTTTGGTACATTGAAATCATCCCATCGTCTGGTACAGTGAAATCATCCCATCATGCTATTGGTACAGTGAAATCATCCCATCATCAGCTACTGGTACAGTGAAATCATCCCATCATCTGCTACTGGTACAGTGAAATCATCCCATCATCTGCTATTGGTACATTGAAATCATCCCATCATGCTATTGGTACAGTGAAATCATCCCATCATCTGCTACTGGTACAGAGAAATCATCCCATCATCTGCTACTGGTATAGTGAAATCATCCCATCATCTGCTACTGGTACAGTGAAATCATCCCATCATCTGCTATTGGTACAGTGAAATCATCCCATCATGCTATTGGTACAGTGAAATCATCCCATCATCTGCTACTGGTACAGTAAAATCATCCCATCATCTGCTACTGGTACAGTGAAATCATCCAATCATCTGCTACTGGTACAGTGAAATCATCCCATCATCTGCTATTGGTACAGTGAAATCATCCCGTCGTTTGTTACAGTGAAATCATCCCATCATCTGCTATTGGTACAGTGAAATCATCCCTTCATCTGCTATTGGTACAGTGAAATCATCCCATCATGCTATTGGTACAGTGAAATCATCCCATCATCTGCTACTGGTACAGTGAAATCATCCCATCATCTGCTACTGGTACAGTGAAATCATCCCATCATCTGCTATTGGTACAGTGAAATCATCCCATCATGGTATTAGTACAGTGAAATCATCCCATCGTTTGTTACATTGAAATCATCCCATCATCTGCTACTGGTACAGTGAAATCATCCCATCATCTGCTATTGGTACAGTGAAATCATCCCATCGTTTGGTACAGTGAAATCATCCCATCATGCTATTGGCACAGTGAAATCATCCCATCATCTGTTACTGGTACAGTGAAATCATGCCATCATCTGCTATTGGTACAGTGAAATCATCCCATCGTTTGGTACAGTGAAATCATCCCTTCGTTTGGTACAGTGAAATCATCCCATCATCTGCTACTGTTACAGTGAAATCATCCCATCATCTGCTACTGGTACAGTGAAATCATCCCATCATCTGCTACTGGTACAGTGAAATCATCCCATCGTTTGGTACAGTGAAATCATCCCATCATCTGCTACTGGTACAGTGAAATCATCCCATCATCTGCTATTGGTACAGTGAAATCATCCCATCGTTTGGTACAGTTAAATCATCCCATCATCTGCTATTGGTACTGTGAAATCATCCCATCGTTTGGTACATTGAAATCATCCCATCGTCTGGTACAGTGAAATCATCCCATCATGCTATTGGTACAGTGAAATCATCCCATCATCAGCTACTGGTACAGTGAAATCATCCCATCATCTGCTACTGGTACAGTGAAATCATCCCATCATCTGCTATTGGTACAGTGAAATCATCCCATCATGCTATTGGTACAGTGAAATCATCCCATCATCTGCTACTGGTACAGTGAAATCATCCCATCATCTGCTACTGGTACAGTGAAATCATCCCATCATCTGCTACTGGTACAGTGAAATCATCCCATCATCTGCTATTGGTACAGTGAAATCATCCCATCATGCTATTGCTACAGTGAAATCATCCCATCATCTGCTACTGGTACAGTAAAATCATCCCATCATCTGCTACTGGTACAGTGAAATCATCCAATCATCTGCTACTGGTACAGTGAAATCATCCCATCATCTGCTATTGGTACAGTGAAATCATCCCGTCGTTTGTTACAGTGAAATCATCCCATCATCTGCTATTGGTACAGTGAAATCATCCCATCATCTGCTATTGGTACAGTGAAATCATCCCATCATGCTATTGGTACAGTGAAATCATCCCATCATCTGCTACTAGTACAGTGAAATTATCCCATCATCTGCTACTGGTACAGTGAAATCATCCCATCATCTGCTATTGGTACAGTGAAATCATTCCATCGTTTGGTACAGTGAAATCCTCCCATCGTTTGGTACAGTGAAATCATCCCATCATCTGCTACTGGTACAGTGAAATCATCCCATCATCTGCTACTGGTACAGTGAAATCATCCCATCATCTGCTATTGGTACAGTGAAATCATCCCATCGTTTGGTACAGTGGAATCATCCCTTCGTTTGGTACAGTGAAATCATCCCATCATCTGCTACTTTTACAGTGAAATCTTCCCATCATCTGCTACTGGTACAGTGAAATCATCCCATCATCTGCTACTGGTACAGTGAAATCATCCCATCGTTTGGTACAGTGAAATCATCCCATCATCTGCTACTGGTACAGTGAAATCATCCCATCATCTGCTATTGGTACAGTGAAATCATCCCATCGTTTGGTACAGTGAAATCATCCCATCATCTGCTATTGGTACTGTGAAATCATCCCATCGTTTGGAACATTGAAATCATCCCATCGTCTGGTACAGTGAAATCATCCCATCATGCTATTGGTACAGTGAAATCATCCCATCATCTGCTACTGGTACAGTGAAATCATCCCATCATCTGCTACTGGTACAGTTAAATCATCCCATCATCTGCTATTGGTACAGTGAAATCATCCCATCATGCTATTGGTACAGTGAAATCATCCCATCATCTGCTACTGGTACAGTGAAATCATCCCATCATCTGCTACTGGTACAGTGAAATCATCCCATCATCTGCTACTGGTACAGTGAAATCATCCCATCATCTGCTATTGGTACAGTGAAATCATCCCATCATGCTATTGGTACAGTGAAATCATCCCATCGTTTGTTACAGTGAAATCATCCCATCATCTGCTACTGGTACAGTGAAATCATCCCATCATCTGCTATTGGTACAGTGAAATCATCCCATCGTTTGGTACAGTGAAATCATCCCATCATGCTATTGGTACAGTGAAATCATCCCATCGTTTGTTACAGTGAAATCATCCCATCATCTGCTACTGGTACAGTGAAATCATCCCATCATCTGCTATTGGTACAGTGAAATCATCCCATCATGCTATTAGTACAGTGAAATCATCCCATCATGCTATTGGTACAGTGAAATCATCCCATCATCTGCTACTGGTACAGTGAAATCATCCCATCATCTGCTACTGGTACAGTGAAATCATCCCATCATCTGCTATTGGTACAGTGAAATCATTCCATCGTTTGGTACAGTGAAATCCTCCCATCGTTTGGTACAGTGAAATCATCCCATCATCTGCTACTGGTACAGTGAAATCATCCCATCATCTGCTACTGGTACAGTGAAATCATCCCATCATCTGCTATTGGTACAGTGAAATCATCCCATCGTTTGGTACAGTGGAATCATCCCTTCGTTTGGTACAGTGAAATCATCCCATCATCTGCTACTTTTACAGTGAAATCTTCCCATCATCTGCTACTGGTACAGTGAAATCATCCCATCATCTGCTACTGGTACAGTGAAATCATCCCATCGTTTGGTACAGTGAAATCATCCCATCATCTGCTACTGGTACAGTGAAATCATCCCATCATGCTATTGGTACAGTGAAATCATCCCATCATCTGCTACTGGTACAGTGAAATCATCCCATCATCTGCTACTGGTACAGTGAAATCATCCCATCATCTGCTATTGGTACAGTGAAATCATTCCATCGTTTGGTACAGTGAAATCCTCCCATCGTTTGGTACAGTGAAATCATCCCATCATCTGCTACTGGTACAGTGAAATCATCCCATCATCTGCTACTGGTACAGTGAAATCATCCCATCATCTGCTATTGGTACAGTGAAATCATTCCATCGTTTGGTACAGTGAAATCCTCCCATCGTTTGGTACAGTGAAATCATCCCATCATCTGCTACTGGTACAGTGAAATCATCCCATCATCTGCTACTGGTACAGTGAAATCATCCCATCATCTGCTATTGGTACAGTGAAATCATCCCATCATCTGCTACTGGTACAGTGAAATCATCCCATCATCTGCTATTGGTACAGTGAAATCATCCCATCATGCTATTGCTACAGTGAAATCATCCCATCATCTGCTACTGGTACAGTAAATCATCCCATCATCCTGCTACTGGTACAGTGAAATCATCCATCACTGCTATGGTACAGTGAAATCATCCCATCATCTCTATGTACAGTGAAATCATCCCGCTGACAGTGAAATTCCCATCATCTGCTATGTACAGTGAAATCATCCCATCATCTGCTATTGGTACAGTGAAATCATCCCAACTTTGGTACAGTGAAATCATCCCATCGTTTGTACAGTGAAATCATCCCATCATCTGCTATTGGTACAGTGAAATCATCCCATCATCTGCTATTGGTACAGTGAAATCATCATCGCTATTGTACAGTGAAATCTCCCATCGTTTGGTACAGTGAATCATCCCACTCGTTGGTACAGTGAAATCATCCCATCATCTGCTACTGGTACAGTGAAATCATCCCATCATCTGCTACTGGTACAGTGAAATCATCCCATCATCTGCTACTGTACAGTGAAATCATCCTCGTTTGTACAGTGAAATCATCCCATCATCTGCTATTGGTACAGTGAAATCATCCCATCATCGCTTTGGTACAGTGAAATCATCCCATCGTTTGGTACAGTGAAATCATCCCATCATCTGCTACTGGTACAGTGAAATCATCCCATCATGCATGTACGTGAAATCATCCCACATGCTATTGGTACAGTGAAATCATCATCGTGGTACAGTGAATCTCCCTCATTGCTACACGTGAATCATCCCATACGCTATGTACAGTGAAATCATCCCCATCTGTATGGTACAGTGAAATCATCCCATCATGCTATTGGTACGTGAAATCATCCATCGTTTGGACAGTGAATCATCCCTCATCGTTTGGTACAGTGAAATCATCCCATCATCTGCTACTTTGTTACAGTGAAATCTTCCCATCATCTGCTACTGGTACAGTGAAATCATCCCATCATCTGCTACTGGTACAGTGAAATCATCCCATCGTTTGGTACAGTGAAATCATCCCATCATCTGCTATTGGTACAGTGAAATCATCCCATCATGCTATTGGTACAGTGAAATCATCCCATCGTTTGGTACAGTGAAATCATCCCATCATCTGCTATTGGTACTGTGAAATCATCCCATCGTTTGGAACAGTGAAATCATCCCATCGTCTGGTACAGTGAAATCATCCCATCATGCTATTGGTACAGTGAAATCATCCCATCATCTGCTACTGGTACAGTGAAATCATCCCATCATCTGCTACTGGTACAGTTAAATCATCCCATCATCTGCTATTGGTACAGTGAAATCATCCCATCATGCTATTGGTACAGTGAAATCATCCCATCATCTGCTACTGGTACAGTGAAATCATCCCATCATCTGCTACTGGTACAGTGAAATCATCCCATCATCTGCTATTGGTACAGTGAAATCATCCCATCATGCTATTGGTACAGTGAAATCATCCCATCGTTTGTTACAGTGAAATCATCCCATCATCTGCTACTGGTACAGTGAAATCATCCCATCATCTGCTATTGGTACAGTGAAATCATCCCATCGTTTGGTACAGTGAAATCATCCCATCATGCTATTGGTACAGTGAAATCATCCCATCGTTTGTTACAGTGAAATCATCCCATCATCTGCTACTGGTACAGTGAAATCATCCCATCATCTGCTATTGGTACAGTGAAATCATCCCATCATGCTATTAGTACAGTGAAATCATCCCATCATGCTATTGGTACAGTGAAATCATCCCATCATCTGCTACTGGTACAGTGAAATCATCCCATCATCTGCTACTGGTACAGTGAAATCATCCCATCATCTGCTATTGGTACAGTGAAATCATTCCATCGTTTGGTACAGTGAAATCCTCCCATCGTTTGGTACAGTGAAATCATCCCATCATCTGCTACTGGTACAGTGAAATCATCCCATCATCTGCTACTGGTACAGTGAAATCATCCCATCATCTGCTATTGGTACAGTGAAATCATCCCATCGTTTGGTCAGTGGAATCATCCCTTCGTTTGGTACAGTGAAATCATCCCATCATCTGCTACTTTTACAGTGAAATCTTCCCATCATCTGCTACTGGTACAGTGAAATCATCCCATCATCTGCTACTGGTACAGTGAAATCATCCCATCGTTTGGTACAGTGAAATCATCCCATCATCTGCTACTGGTACAGTGAAATCATCCCATCATCTGCTATTGGTACAGTGAAATCATCCCATCGTTTGGTACAGTGAAATCATCCCATCATCTGCTATTGGTACTGTGAAATCATCCCATCGTTTGGAACATTGAAATCATCCCATCGTCTGGTACAGTGAAATCATCCCATCATGCTATTGGTACAGTGAAATCATCCCATCATCTGCTACTGGTACAGTGAAATCATCCCATCATCTGCTACTGGTACAGTGAAATCATCCCATCATCTGCTATTGGTACAGTGAAATCATCCCATCATGCTATTGGTACAGTGAAATCATCCCATCATCTGCTATTGGTACAGTGAAATCATCCCATCATCTGCTATTGAGTACAGTGAAATCATCCATCATTGCTATTGGTACAGTGAAAATCATCCCATCATCTGCTACTGGTACAGTGAAATCATCCCATCATCTGCACTGGTACAGTGAAATCATCCCATCATCTGCTATTGGTACAGTGAAATCATTCCATCGTTTGGTACAGTGAAATCCTCCCATCGTTTGGTACAGTGAAATCATCCCATCATCTGCTACTGGTACAGTGAAATCATCCCATCATCTGCTACTGGTACAGTGAAATCATCCCATCATCTGCTATTGGTACAGTGAAATCATCCCATCGTTTGGTACAGTGGAATCATCCCTTCGTTTTGGTACAGTGAAATCATCCCATCATCTGCTACTTTTACAGTGAAATCTTCCCATCATCTGCTACTGGTACAGTGAAATCATCCCATCATCTGCTACTGGTACAGTGAAATCATCCCATCGTTTGGTACAGTGAAATCATCCCATCATCTGCTACTGGTACAGTGAAATCATCCCATCATCTGCTATTGGTACAGTGAAATCATCCCATCGTTTGGTACAGTGAAATCATCCCATCATCTGCTATTGGTACTGTGAAATCATCCCATCGTTTGGAACATTGAAATCATCCCATCGTCTGGTACAGTGAAATCATCCCATCATGCTATTGGTACAGTGAAATCATCCCATCATCTGCTACTGGTACAGTGAAATCATCCCATCATCTGCTACTGTACAGTGAAATCATCCCATCATCTGCTATTGGTACAGTGAAATCATCCCACCATGTAGTGATCCCCATCATGCTATTGGTACAGTGAAATCATCCCATCATCTGCTACTGGTACAGTGAAATCATCCCATCATCTGCTATTGGTACAGTGAAATCATCCCATCATCTGCTATTGGTACAGTGAAATCATCCATCGTTTGGTACAGTGAAATCATCCCATCATGCTATTGGTACAGTGAAATCATCCCATCGTTTGTTACAGTGAAATCATCCCATCATCTGCTACTGGTACAGTGAAATCATCCCATCATCTGCTATTGGTACAGTGAAATTCATCCCATCATGCTTTGGTACAGTGAAATCATCCCATCAGCTATTGGTACAGTGAAATCATCCCATCATCTGCTACTGGTACAGTGAAATCATCCCATCATCTGCTACTGGTACAGTGAAATCATCCCATCATCTGCTATTGGTACAGTGAAATCATTCCATCGTTTGGTACAGTGAAATCATCCCATCGTTTGGTACAGTGAAATCATCCCATCATCTGCTACTGGTACAGTGAAATCATCCCATCATCTGCTACTGGTACAGTGAAATCATCCCATCATCTGCTATTGGTACAGTGAAATCATCCCATCGTTTGGTACAGTGGAATCATCCCTTCGTTTGTACATGAAATCTCCATCATTGCTAACTTTTACGTGAATAAATCTCCCATCATCTGCTACTGGTACAGTGAAATCATCCATCATCTGTCTATGGTACAGTGAAATATCCCATCGTTTGGTACAGTGAAATCATCCCATCATCTGCTCTGGTACAGTGAAATCATCTTCCCTCATCTGCTAGTGGTACAGTGTATTTCATCCATCGTTTGGTACAGTGAAATCATCCCATCCATCTGCTATTGTACTGTGAAATCATCCCATCGTTTGGAACATGAAATCAGCCCATCGTCTGTGATCAGTGAACTCATCCTTCATGCGAGGGTGTACCGTGAAATCATCCCATCATCTGTCTACTGTACAGTGAAATCATGCCCAGCATCTGCTACTGGTACTGTGAATCATCCCATCATCATGGCTACATGGTACACGTGAAAATCATCCATCATCTGCTATTGTACAGTGGAAATCATCCATCATGCTATTGCTACAGTAGGAAATCATCCCATCATCTGCTACTGGTACAGTAAAATCATCCCATCATCTGCTACTGGTACAGTGAAGATCATCAATCATCTGCTACTGGGACAGTGATTCATCCCATCATCTGCTATTGGTACAGTGAAATCATCCGTCGGTTTGTTACAGTGAAATCATCCTCATCATCTGCTACTGGGACAGTGAAATCTATCCCATCATCTGCTATATGTACAGTGTAAATCTCCCATCATGCTATTGGTACAGTGAAACATCCCATCATTGCTACTGGTAAGTGAAATCATCCTTTCATCTGCTACTGGTACAGGTGAATCATCCCATCATCTGCTATTTGGTACAGTGAAATCTTTCCATCGTTTGGTACAGTTGAAATCCTCCATCGTTTGGTACAGTGTAATCATCCCATCATCTCGCCTACATGGTTCAGTGAAATTTCATCCCATCATCTGTACTGGTACAGTGAATTCATCCCTTTCATCTGCTATTGGTACAGTGAAATCATCCTCATCGTTTGGTGCAGTGGAATCATCCCCTTCGTTTGTACAGTGATCAAAATCATCCATCATCTGCATACTATACAGTGAAATCATCCCCATCACATCTCGAAATCACTCGGGTCACAGTCACATATCACACAAGTCCATCATCATACTGCTAATACACTGCTACTTACTGACTACTACCATCGCAAACTCACTCGTCTACTGGTACAGTGAATAAACATCCCCATCCTCTGTCAAACGTGACAGCGTGAAATCATCCATCGATTGGTAACACAGTGAAATCATCCTTCATCTGCTTCTGGTACAGTGAATCATCCACTCTCCTCGCTATTGTCACAGTGGAAATCACATCGTTTGGTACAGTGAAATCATCCCTCATCTGCTATTGGTACTGTGAAATCATCATCGTTTTGGCTGCTCTTCGTTGGGTCAGTGAAATCATTCCTCCATCTGTTGGTACAGTGAAATTCTATTGCCCCTCATCATGTGTTTTGTTGTTACTGTGAAATTCATCCCATCATCTGCTACTGGTACAGTGAAATCATCCCATCATCTGCTACTGGTACCAGTTAATATCATCCCCTCATCTGCTATTGGTACAGTGAAATCATCCCATCTCATGCTATTGGTACAGTGAACTCATCCCATCATCTGCTGACTGGTACAGTGAATCCTATCCCATCATCTGCTACTGGTACTGTGAAATCATCCATCATCTGCTATTGCCTAAGTGAAATCATCCCATCATGTTTTTGGTACAGTGAATCATCCCATCGTTTGGTACAGTGAAATCATCCCATCATCTGCTACGGGTACAGTGAAATCACCTTCATCTGCTATTGGTACAGTTAAATACCCCTCGTTTTGGTACAGGGAAATCATCCCATCATGTATTGGTACAGTGGGAAATCATCCCATCGTGTTACAGTGAATCATCCATCATCTGCTACTGGTACTGTGAAATCTTCCCACAAGCTAATTGGATCACATGTGAAATCATCCCCATCATGCTATTGATGTAACACCAACAGGCACAACTAAACCCACAAGGGAACATACAGAACATAAACAACAAACCAAATCAGAAAAAACAGCAAGACTACAAACCACTAAGGGAACAAAGAACAAATAAAATTAACCCCAAAACCAATAATAGTAACAAAAAGTACAAAAAAGAATCACAAGCGGGTTACACCCACACACAAGCAAATCCAACAGAAAAAAACAAACAGACCGGCACACGAAGAAAGCGCTGTACCAAATACCGCTCACGAACCCCACGCCGTACAGCCAGCCATCACAGTACAAAGCCACCAGGAACGGCGCCGGACAACAACGGCGCCGTACCAGGACGCACACCAGCCCCCCCGCAACAACCGCACCTGAGGAAGAACTACATTGAACACACCCCACTCCCATCCCCACCATCATGCAATTTGGTAGTACAAATGGTGAAATCAATCCCATCACTCTGCTACTGGTACAAAATGTGAAATCATACTGTCTTCACCACTCATGCCAAACGGACCCTAGACCTAAACTATCACACCCCTCCATCATCTCATGCCTTCCATACATCACACATCTCCTCCAACAATCAACCAATGCCTATCATCATCATTCAACAATCTGCTCAAACTTCATCACATCTCATCTTCATCATAACATGCTCACTCACAGCTACAGTTGCACAGTGAAATCATCACTTACAATCTGCTATTGGTCACAAGATGGTCTGAGGTGACGTGAAATCATGTCCATCGTTGGTACAGTGAAAATATCAATCATTCCTCTTCATCCCATCGTTTGTGGTTGGTACAGTGAAATCAACCCATCATCTGCTAACACGGTAACAGTGAAAATAGATCATCCCTAATCATGTGTGTACCCCATTACGCCAATCATCACTCATCACACCGCCCCTCACCCACCCCAAGTCACACCCAAGGCCAATGGCACACACCCCCGCAAATCGCCAACATATCCCAATCCCAATCCCACAATCCCCCCATTCCACCACCAAACCGCCAAATCCCACATCACCCCAATCGAGCAAAGCAACCCATACATGCCCAACGCATCATCCCAACCAAAAAATCATCGCCACAAAATCAAACATCACATCCTCCAACACAACATCCCCAACCCACATACCCATCACAAACCCAATCCCAAAACGAAAGAAGCCAACAATAACACCACCCAAAATCCCAACTATCAAAGACATGCCTGCTCAAAACTTCTGCGGATCACACATATCAACAAAAAAACCATCGCAACATCCCACACCACGAGACACTAACCAAATCCATCCACATCGCTAAAGCCCCAGACTCACCAACCTCCCCACCATCCCAACAAGCTCCCCCAAATACAAGTTCCCATCTCCCATCCCAATCCCAAGGAAAACCAAGATCCCCCAACATTCCCACACCAACAAGGAAATCCCCATCCCACATCCCCAAAACAACCAATCATCTGGCTAACAGGACGGTACAGTGAAATATCATGTTAAACTCCCCACGCCCATCACGCATTCCTCTATTGGTACAGTGAAATCATCCCATCATGCGTATGGTACAGTGACAATCATCCCTCATCTGCTCTTGGTACAGTGAAATCATTCCCCAACATCTAGCTACTGCTACATATACAAGTAGACAGTGAATTCTTCCTTCTCCCATCTGCTAGCTTGGTAGTACATGTGAAATACATCCCATCGTTTGGTACACTGAAATCACTCATCGTTTGGTACAGTGAAATCATCCATCATCTGCCTCTGGTACCGTGGAATCATCCATCATCTGCATACTGGTGACTCAGTGAAATCGAAAATCCAATCATCAAACATCCTCATTGCACAGTCATTCCATCATCCCACGTACATCATGGTCACAGTGGATTCTCAACCATCTCCCTATCTCGTACCCAGTGATCACTCATTCCATCATCTGCTACTCTGAGACCACACCACCCGTGACCGCGCAGTCATACCACACTCCCATCTTTGCTGCACATGGTACCAGTCCTCATCATCGCATATTGTAGCTGTACCGGTGTAATCACATCCCATCGTATTGTACAGTGAATCATCTACATCACGCTGCCAGTTCTGGTACATGTGAAATCATCCCATCATCTGCACATTGGTAGTCAATGTGAATCATCCTATCGTGTGCACAGTAATAATCATCCATCTTCTGCTATTGGTACTAAAGTGAAATCATCCATCGTCTGGACATCTGCTACATCCCATCGATTCTGCTACAGTGACATCTCCATCGCATCGCATGCTACTGGTACAGATGCAAATCATCATCCCATCATCATCTGCTACATGGGTCACAGTGAAATATCCTAGTCCATCTGCTAACTGGGGTACATGTTACAATGCATCCATCATCTGCTATTGGTACAGTGAAATCATCCCATCATGCTATTGGTACAGTGAAATCATCCCATCATCTGCTACTGGTACAGTGAAATCATCATCCCATCAGTATCTGCTATCTGGTACAGTGAAATCATCCCATCATCTGCTATTGGTACAGTGAAATCATCCATCTTTGCACATAAATCATGCTATCTTGGTACAGTGAAATCATCCCATCGCTTTGGTACAGTGAAATCATCCCATCATCTGCTACTGGTACAGTGAAATCATCCCATCATCTGCTATTGGTACAGTGAAATCATCCCATCGTTTGGTACAGTGAAATCATCCCATCATGCTATTGGTACAGTGAAATCATCCCATCGTTTGTTACAGTGAAATCATCCCATCATCTGCTACTGGTACAGTGAAATCATCCCATCATGCTATTGGTACAGTGAAATCATCCCATCATCTGCTACTGGTACAGTGAAATCATCCCATCATCTGCTACTGGTACAGTGAAATCATCCCATCATCTGCTATTGGTACAGTGAAATCATCCCATCATGCTATTGGTACAGTGAAATCATCCCATCGTTTGTTACAGTGAAATCATCCCATCATCTGCTACTGGTACAGTGAAATCATCCCATCATCTGCTATTGGTACAGTGAAATCATCCCATCGTTTGGTACAGTGAAATCATCCCATCATGCTATTGGTACAGTGAAATCATCCCATCGTTTGTTACAGTGAAATCATCCCATCATCTGCTATTGGTACAGTGAAATCATCCCATCATCGCTATTGGTACAGTGAAATCATCCCATCTAGTCATGTCACCTCGTGTACATTGAAATCATCCCATCATCTGCTACTGGTACAGTGAAATCATCCCATCATCTGCTATTGGTACAGTGAAATCATCCCATCGTTTGGTACAGTGAAATCATCCCATCATCTGCTATCACTGGTACAGTGAAATCATCCCATCATCTGCTATCTGCTACTGGTACAGTGAAATCATCCCATCGTTTGGTACAGTGAAATCATCCCATCATCTGCTATTGGTACAGTGAAATCATCCCATCGTTTGGTACAGTGAAATCATCCCTTCGTTTGGTACAGTGAAATCATCCCATCATCTGCTACTGTTACAGTGAAATCATCCCATCATCTGCTACTGGTAAAGTGAAATCATCCCATCGTTTGGTACAGTGAAATCATCCCTTCCGTTGGTACAGTGAAATCATCCCATCATCTGCTACTGGTACAGTGAAATCATCACATTATCTGCTATTGGTACAGTGAAATCATCCCATCGTCTGGTACCCATTGTAACGTGGCCTTGTGGGCGTGACCTTATCAACTCTATCTTTCTCACAATGATTCCATTAGGCACTTAATCAACAAAATAACTTTTAATCATAACTCTATGTACATTAATTTACATCAAGTATATCTCACGTCCGTAAAAGAGAACCACACTCCATTCGCCATGTCTTCTTCTCCCTTGTCATGTGACCACTACCAATTCACATCTGACCTCTCTCACGTGACACCCATCACCATGGCAAGCGGACTGTCTCACCCTGGCAAGCAGACTGTCTCACCCTGGTAAGCAGACTGTCTCACCCTGGCAAGTAGAATGTCTCACCCTGGCAGGCGGACTGTCTCACCCTGGCAAGTAGACTGCCTCACCCTGGCAAGTAGACTGTCTCACCCTGGCAAGTAGACTCTTGCTTTCTGGCAGACGGACTGTCTCACCATGGCAAGCAGACTGTCTCAACCTGGCAAGTAGACTGTCTCACCCTGGCAAGTAGACTGCTTCACCCTGGCAGGCGCACTGTCTCACCCTGGCAGGCGGAGTGTCTCACCCTAGCAGGCGCACCGAAAAGAAATCGTCTGCAGCCAAATTGATGCAGTCTCGAGAGAAATATGGATTGCGAAAGGGTGGTTTGGGGGGGGGAGATTTGAGGGTGGGGGGTAGTAATCGATTTTGAGTTTAAGGCCCGCGCTCGGATTTATTCCAGTTTAGAAGGAAATTGCGAGACGTCTGAGGGCAGGCTTCTGTGTGTGTAACGGAGTCTTTGTCGTCCAGGGCCTCAAGTGGTCACGTGGTCGGCATCTCTCGGTTTGGGGGGGGGGTGTAAAAGAGTTAAGGGCAGTGTGTTGGTCGAAACCTGTGACTGATGTGGATGTTTTCTATGGTCTCTTCATCTGTTTGTTTCGCGTCGTCTACAGGCATGAGTCGTAGCTTGACAAATAGCCGGAGACACCACTCTAGACTATAGGCATGAGTCGTAGCTTGGCAAATAGCCGGAGACACCACTCTAGACAATAGGCATGAGTCGTAGCTTGCATGGCAAATAGCCGGAGACACCACTCTAGACTATAGGCATGAGTCGTAGCTTGGCAAATAGCCGGAGACACCACTCTAGACTATAGGCATGAGTCGTAGCTTGACAAATAGCCGGAGACACCACTCTAGACTATAGGCATGAGTCGTAGCTTGGCAAATAGCCGGAGACACCACTCTAGACTATAGGCATGAGTCGTAGCTTGGCAAATAGCCGGAGACACCACTCTAGACTATAGGCATGAGTCGTAGCTTGCATGGCAAATAGCCGGAGATACCACTCTAGTCTATAGGCATGAGTCGTAGCTTGACAAATAGCCGGAGACACCACTCTAGACTATAGGCATGAGTCGTAGCTTGGCAAATAGCCGGATACACCACTCTAGACTATAGGCATGAGTCGTAGCTTGGCAAATAGCCGGAGACACCACTCTAGACTCTGATCTGTTTGCTTGGAGTACAAAAGATAGACGAGTAATTGGATTTGTATTTTTTAGGCTGGTTAAGCGATTTAAAAACTTGAAAGGATTTTTTAAACAGCAAAACGAAAAGAAACATTCCTTTTTACTATCGTGCTAATTGGTTTCGTACTTGTCCCCGGATACAGAGCAACGATATTTGCGGGTTCTGATTACTGCAATTCAGTTCGACTACGATTACGTTAGGCGGTGTCTCAAGATATAGTGAATACCACAAGCCATTCACATCACTTTCTAAATGACTTAATTTTGAAATGTTTTGTTTTTTAATACGAGCAACAAAGCCCGTCCAAGGACGTTCCGCCATCTTTCGGTGGCATGTTGTAACTACCCTGCAACAGCCGTCTCGACCGGCATTACATGTGCATCGCGTCAAAAATACTATTCATTATAGTTAAAATAAATAACTCGTAAAAACTATAAATCCCAACGCGCATAACTCAAAATAAAGTCTTGGAAGAAATACTGCACCAAACATAATTCGTTTTGAACGTCCGCGTAAACTTGATATGATAGGCTGTAGGAGTCATGTGTGTTTGAGAGACCAATCGCTATAGATGACGGGACAGAACTTAACATTTTATTATATAAGGATTACTATTGTTATTTGTGCGTATGTGCGGTGTTTTGTTTTTTTGTTTTTTTGGTGTTTTTTTTTGATACAAAGGGCGTAATTAGAAATAATGCCACCCGGAATGAGGGCTAAGATTTTTTTCCCAACGTCCCGCTCCCCACTTCCCCGAACCTCCGTCGGCAATAAATTATGATGTTGGACACAAATCCCGCCCCTGGAAACCGGCCCTCCGTCCCACCCCCCACCCCCACTGAACACAAAATACCATGTACTGCGGTAGGAAGGTAAGTGCTGCCCGGAATTTAGTTTGTGGCGTTATTAAATGGTTCATTTTCTTTATTATTTTACCGAAAGGTTTTAGACTCAGAATTCGGATGTATGACCTTGTATTAACACAGCCCACTCCTCGAATTCCACAGCTCTGGGTTTTAAAGAGTGATTCCCCTTTCCCGATTCCCTCCCTGTTATTTTATTTTCTTCGAATTCATTTAAGGTGGGATAGCTTACCTGGCACAGGAGGCACCCTGATCACGAAGGCACCCTGATCACGAAGAGGCGTTCACAGCAGACGGGTGAGTTGATAAACTTCAAATTTAAATCGCGATAAATCGTTACAAACTATAAACATCCATCCTTAAATTTAACTGCAATACATAGTTCGTGTATCCGATATCCTTTTAAATTGTTATTATTTTAAAAACTCTTAGCAAAATTTTAAATTAAATCTAAAAGTTAAAATTTAAAAAACAACAACAATGGCCACCACCACCCTGAACCTTAAAGTCCAGCCATGGACTGTAAACAAACCTGGAACAATTCTCATTGAATGTTCTGGCCCAAATGCTTTCAATGTACCCATAGAGGTAATAATGGATGAACTTAATTCTAACTTTGGGTTGAACTGGGACCACGTGGAAGCCCTGTACAACTTAGAGATGCCAAACCGCTGGTATCTCACCCTCAAGGAGGAGGCGAAGGCGGAGCACCACGCTCGTCTACACTACGTCAAACATTGGGAAGTTAGACACCCAAGGCTTTGTGGCTGTCCTTATCCACGAGGACAAGGTTGACACCAAAGTACTGTTACACTGGGTTCCCACCATGCTTGGTGAGGAAGGGGTGATGGAGATCGCCCAGCACCTTGCTGCGCCTAACTCACGCATTAGGATGTCAAGGCACCCATACAATGCCTCCAAATGGGCATTATACATCACCCCTGCGAGGGAGATCCCCCACTATATCCTGGTGAACGCGGGGATCTTTAAGAACCATAAAATATGGGTGCAGGTTCCAGGCAGGAGGGTGCAATGTTTCCATTGCCAAAGCCTGGAGCACTGGTCAAACCAGTGTGAGCAGAAAAAAGCTCCCGCCACACGCACAACCGCTGCATCTGCTCCTGCCAAGAGCTATGCCAGTGCAACATCAGGGAAAAGGACACCACCTCCACCCCCTCCACCGATGGAAAAACCACCCATGAAACATAAACCAGTGGAAAAGGAAACGAAATTACAGGCGAAGAAAAAAGAAGACATGAAAGAGAAGAAGGTAGAGAAAAAGGGACTAGTGAAGAAGGCCATCGAGACTAGGACGGGACCCCAGGAAAATCCAGTCGAGGAAGGGTTTTGCTTGGTCACGAGGAGAAGCAGGTCGACTTCCCCCGCTAAACACTCTTACAAACGACAGAACAGCCAGATCATAGAGCAAGCTAAGAGCAAACATTTGAAAGGCGACCTCAACAAAAGCTTCACCAAGCAAGTATAGACACCTGACCTAATATACACACCACACCCCACCCACTTACACGCACTATCATGGCAGACACTACACTAGTCATAATCTCCCTTAACATTAGGGGATGCAGGAAGAAGGGAGACTGCATCATTAAATTAATTAAAGATCACACACCTGATTTTATATTTTTACAAGAAACAAACATTAAAACAGAACATGACGCCAACACATACACAACAAAGTTAGGGTTTAAACACGCACACTATAGCTATAGTCCACACCAATGGAACGGAACGGCAATTATTCAAACATCGGACAGATGGAAAATTACGAACAAGGGAAACGACCAAGAAGGAAGGATAACCACGGTTAACATAACGAACAACAAACAAAAGTACACACTAGTTAACATGTATGCGCCATCAGATAGGCACAAGAAGAAATCATTTTACAACACACTTACGCAATTTATACCCTACATACACGAAAGAGAAGAGCTCATCATAGGAGGAGATTTTAACTATATTAACGAGGCAATAGATTCAAACAATCCAAATAGAACTAGAGATGAAATCATTCTGGAAGACACTAGTCAGATAGAAATAATAAAATACATTACAGAAACATACGACCTAACCGATGCCTACAGGGAAAAACACCCTAAAGGAAGCGAAAAAACCCACCAGAGCATTCTACGCACGACAAGTGCTAGGCTGGATAGGTTGTATGTTCCAAAATCTTCCACAATCTATAGGGCCATACATATCCCAGATACACTTAAATACACAGACCACAAAGCAATTAAAATACAGATAAATGGACCAAGGGAAAAGACATCAGGTCGATCTCCTCATTGGAAATTTAACAACACTCTGCTAGAGAACAAACAATATGTAGAAATAATACAGCACATTATTAGACAATACACAAGTACAATACCCACCGCTAACGTAGGGAGACACTGGGAACTCTTCAAATCAACAGTGAGAAGAGTTACCCAGACAATCGCTGCTAACATACAAAAGGAACGAAGGAACAAGGAAAAGGAACTCAAACATAAAATACCGATCCTAAAATTAACCGATCCTACGGACCCAGAGATAATAGAATTAGAAAAAGAATTAGAAGCTATACAACAATATAAATATAAAGGTGCTCACACCAGGAGCAGAACATTAATAGACAATCTAGAAATACCCACAAAACATTTTTTAACAATTGAAGACAACATTCAACGTAGCAACAACATCAACGTTATTGAGGATAAGGACGGAGTGCTACACGACGATAACGAAGGAATAGTACACACATTCAAAGACTATTACACTAAACTTTACACACACGAACAAACAAACACACACATTCAAGACAGGTACCTGGCTTACGCAAAGTCGCTACAGGACGACCAGAGGACAGAGCTAGACAGACCAATACAAGCAACAGACATAAAGACGGCGTTGGAGGGCATGAACAATGGGAAATCGCCCGGACCGGATGGTTTTACAACCGAGTTCTTCAAACACTTCGCTACACAGGTGACGCCACTCCTACACGCGGTGATCGACGAAGCGTACACAAACAAAGAACTGCCGCCCAACATGGGAGAGTCCTACATAAAACTTCTTTCCAAAAAGAAAACCGATAAAACTCAAACTAAAAACTATAGACCAATATCGTTACTAAATACAGACTATAAAATATTAACTAAAGTGATAGCGAACAAAATTAAACCTTACCTAAAAGATTTAGTGCACCCAGACCAACAATGTAGCATTAAAGATAGGAATATAAACAATCATAATCATTTTATAAGAGATGTAATACATTATGCCAAAGATAAAAACATTGAAGCAAGTATCTTGGCCCTCGACCAAGAAAAAGCATTTGATAGGGTATCTCACACATACCTACACAAAATATTAAAACAAAATAATCTAGGAAACTACGTGTGTGACTGGGTTAAAATAATTTATAAAAGTCCCATTAGTAAACTACTCATCAACAATACACTATCAGAAGGAATAGAGATACAAAGATCAGTTAGGCAGGGGTGCCCCCTCTCACCCTACTTATATATCTTGGCGATAGAGCCAGTGTTAGAAAAAATTAGGTTAGATAATACCATAAGAGGAATTCACCTACCAAATAGAGGAGAGAGAAAATTATTAGCATACGCCGACGACACTATATTCTTTCCCAAAAACAACAACTCTATCAAAAGAATTATGGAAACTTTCGAGGAATTCGGATCAGCCAGCGGATCAAAAATCAACATCAAGAAGTCGGAAATTATGGGCATAGGAAAATTCACTAATAAGGACGACTATCCCCTTAACTTGGAAGGAAAGAAAGAATTATTAATTTACGGATTAACATTTACAAACAACCCATGGGAGACACACAAAGGAACATGGGATTCGCTAGTAAAATTCGTTAATAAAGTAATCACACGATATAAATACGCAACCAAAACAATATTCGGCAGAAGTACATTAATAAATACTTTAATAATACCAAAACTAATTTACGTAGGGAATATTTTTAACATTCCTCAACATACTCTAAACACAATTAACCAAATGATTAGGAGATTTATTTTTAAGAACACTAAATGGAACATTAAGAAATCTACCTTAATGCAGACTAAATTAGAAGGAGGAATAAATTTACAAGATATAGATACAAAAATAGAAGCTATGAGAATTAAATTTTTAGGGCAGGCCATTAAAGATCACAAGGAATACTCCCTAACACACTATTACATAGGGGTCAGACTGACACGTCTGACTCCTATAAACAATAACACACCACACTACCTGGGGACGAAACTCCCCTCTTTTTACCAAGCTTGCTTACGCGCTATAAAAAATAATGAGACGTTAGTCAATAGAACAAACAAAGAAATTTACAACCACTTGAGAGAACGAAAGAAAACCCCTCATCTTGAGCGAATCAAGTGGATGCGACATTTCAATACAACCGAAATAAAAGACACCTTCAAAAACTTACATATTAAAGAAATAGAACCAAGGGCTAGAGAAATTACTTTTCGCTTAATTTATAATATGACGCCAACCTCGGAAAGACTCGAACAACAGACACTCCAGAGACCAAGATGCCCTCTCTGCAAATATTCAATAATAGAAACAGAGAGACATCTGTTTATGGAGTGCGAAGCAATACAACAAACTAAAAATACACTAAAACTACTAATAAAAGCGGGAACGATTTACCCAGTAGACATAGATAAAGCGATAGCCTTAAACACAATCCCTAGATCTCATAACACAAACCAACATGTCATCAGCTTACGACTGATGGCAGAATATAGACAGCACATTTGGCAGTGCAGGAGAAACATAATATTTAACAAACACATGTATACAGACAATTTAATAGAGATACTATTTAGAGCGAAAATCCAAAATTTAATAGATCAAATATAAACTAAATTAAATAACAATAAAATAAATTGGCTGAAGTTTAATCAACCGCTGTAAATATTTGTAAATATAAATATATTTATATGCATAAAATGTTAAGGCATGAACAACTCCGGACGCTAAGAAATTCGCTCTTTCCTTTCAGAGAGGAAACTGCAGAATCAAAGGAAGCAGGCACGGAGAAGTCTACTGGAGGAACAGCCATCACCCATGTTTTCTTTGTTTATTTTTTGCACATTTTGTTTCACACCATTTCACTGATCGTCCCATTCATACCCATATTTCACTCCACGGGGCTTGTCACTCACATCATCATGCTGTTCTAGTTTACTAACCCTTTAAATGTTTTTTTGTTTTTTGTTTATTGTCTGTAACAATGTTTCTTTGTACCATCAAAAATTTGAAAAACCAAAATTTGTAAGGCCTTCAGCCAAATTAAAATGTAACTTTGAAAAAATAAAGATTAAACGCTATGTCCGAAAAAGGGACTGCAGCGGAGATCGATGATAGTAATTTGAGGTTTCCGCCGCAACCCCCTCTTTTACATTATTAAAAAAAAATTTAAAATTAAGGTGGGATAGCATGAAGATCGATGGCCGCCCAGTGAATGGCGTCGGCTGGTAACAATTGACCCACCCCCCCCAGCCCCCAAGCATAGAGATCAGCCAAGTGTACACCAGGTTAGCGTACATCAGTTAGTGTACACCAACCTAGTATACAACATCGGCCCAATCGTATATCAGCCTAACGTACACCAGCTTTTTCTCTTTGTTTATTTCATTGGCATCTTTGATATCATGTTTGATCCTATCTCTTAACATGAAATCCATCCTAACACCACCCCTCCCCCCACACACACAGTTTTCTGTCGTCCCCGTATAACGGTTCATTTCGCCAGATTATACGCACGATTTATCCAGCTGTCGGGCCCCCAGCTACCAGCGTCCAGTAATTGATGGAACATAGCGGATGTGCCACCGTCCGACGGTCGGCCAGTGGATCGATACGCGACAACGCCTGGGCCCAGAACTGCGGAAGGTCAGTATGATACAGGTCGGTGAGGGGGGAGGTGTCAAGGGGTCAATCCCACCCGGGCAGGTTGGTCAGTGCGGGGAGAGGCCAGTGGATGAAGTGTCGATGGTGACGTGCACTTGATAGATCGACGGTGATTGGTCAAGCGTCATAGAAATACAAACGGAACTCGTCGCAGTTTTAGCGCAGTGCACCTCTAAACACACGAGTGTGTGTGCTGACTGGCCCTTAACAACCAGAAGTCTGGGCCGTCCACATTAACATTAATGAGTGTGGCTGTCCACACAAACAGCAATGAGTGTGGGCTCTCCACACAGCCATGAGTGTGGGTTGTCCACACGAACAGCAATGAGTGCGGGCAGTCCACACAAACAGCAATGAGTGTGGGCTGTCCACATAAACAGCAATGAGTGTTGGCTGTCTACATAAACAGCAATGAGTGTGGGCTGTCCACATAAACATCCATGAGTGTGGGCTGTCCACATAAACATCCATGTGTGTGGGCTGTCCACATAAACAGCAATGAGTGTGGGCTGCCCACATAAACATCCATGTGTGTGGGCTGTCCACACAAACAGCAGTGAGTGTGGGCTGTCTACATAAGCAGCAATGAGTGTGGGCTGCCCACATAAACATCCATGTGTGTGGGCTGTCCACATAAACAGCAATGACTGGATGTGTTTAATCATCATTATTATTATTAACTTTACATTCTCTTTGTTCTTCGTCTCTCTGTTTATCATAGCTATTTGCATTAGACGATTTCTAGTTTGTTGCCATTGTTTAATAAAACTATTACATTTTTAGGAGGACATAAAATGACCAATGCAGCCCAATGATCTCTTTTTTTTTCTAAATGTTTTTGCCCCGTATGTTCCAATAAAAGAAACTGAACCGTATGCGTCAATTTCTATAATCCCGCAACACCCCCCCCCCTAAAATTGTCAAAGTTCTCCTATCGTGTTATTTTGTTGTTTTTTTTCTCCATTAAATACACAGCCACCCAACCCCCCAGGACAATCGTCAGACTATATTAATCGCTGGAACCGTTAAGTACAGACTCCTGGCAGTGACGTCAGCGACAATACGTGTTCCTGGGGCCGTCAACATAACGTTGGTCCACGCGAACATCTTTGGTCTGTGACTTCGGTCGGCCTCGTTTCACTGCTGGTCCTCCCAAGCCCGCCCTTACTCTATGACTCTCTCTCTCTCTCCTTCTCTCTCTCTCTCCCGCTCTCTCTCCTTCTCTGTCTCTGTCTCCTCTCTCTCTCTCCCCCTCTCTCTCTTTTCTCCTCTCCATGTCTGACTAGTGATAAGGGTCAGCTCTTAGCTAATGGATATTTTCCCCCAATCGTGTCGATCGACTTCCCAGGATTCCACGCGATGCCGCCATGTTTATTTACCGATCGATCACCACATCCGCACATAAACTTGCTAGGGTCATGGCGAGGAGGTGGCGAGGAATTTTACAAATTGACGATTAAGAATTTTTAAAAATAATTTTATAATAATTTTAATTTAAAAACACAAGAAAAGTACATTTCTACATTTCTGTCCAATTTCGTTCTCTGTGCATCAAGCTTTTCTTTCTTAGTTTATTTATTTATTGTCCCAAGTTTGAAAGTGTAACGTATAGTGTTAAAAAATAAAGTAAAAATTAAATGCTCTTTGAGTGTTGAGTAATTTTGTTGTGTAAACAACCGCTTGTAAGGATGATTCACTTATTAATTGGTCATGGGAAATAATTCATGTCAATTTTTGATAAACAAAAAATTAAGAATTTTCGCCCTTCTACAACTCTCCCGTGTTAGTACAACTTTTAACTACAGTCATACCTCTTATAACGAGTTTAATTCGTTCCAGAGTCTTACTCATTAAGCGAATCACTCGTTATGCGAAACACATTTGCCCATACAAATCAATGTAAAATACGATAATCCTTTCCACACTGAAAAAATTCTCATTCTTCAAAAAATTTATTAACATTTATGCAAATAAAATTACTAATGAAATGGTAAAGAGTGAAACAACTAGTAATACAATTTATATTTGAAACAAAAAATGTAAACTAAAATATGAATTTATGACGAATAATTATTCCTTTCTAGCTAGAAAACTGTCCAAAGACATTTATTTTTGTCGACGCTTCAAAATTTGACGAAAATGTGTCGTTACCGTTTCGTAGACATTCTTGACACTCCCTTTGAAGCATCCATCTCGCCATCTCCTTAATTGTTCTTGAGAATAGTGCAGATCGTTGATGTTGGCAGATTGTAGTTGTGCGCTAGATTAGCCACCTTGTTCTCGCTTTTCAATGGTTTTAGTTTTACGTTTCATTTCAACAGTTTTCTCTCTCTTATGATTGTCTTCTTGTGATTTTTTTAGAAGACATTTTAGCACAGGTTATTACACTTTGCACATAAACAATTACGAATACTGTCTGAATACAAAATTTGTTAAAACGGTTGATCACACACGAAAACAATACGCTAACAGACCGAGTGCTTAACACAGAATAATACATCAGGGCGGAAGTGCCGGCTCACAAATGAATTTCCAGGAAAAAGGGACTTTCCCTTTCTGCGTCACTCGTTATGCGAATCTTCGTTCGTCAAGGGAGCAACTTAAAAAAAAATTGCTCGTTATGCGAATTTCTTGTTATAAGAGGTACTCGTTATGAGAGGTTTGACTGTACTTAGTTAACTGTTCAAATAAATTTTAAAAAGACAACAAAATAATAAAAGGTGGAAAAGCGAAAAAAAAATACAAATTTAAATTTTTTAAAATCCACTAACTTTTCCTAATAAACATCTCCACCTCCGGAACACCTCCTCTCCATTTGTGATGGCTCTCCCCGTCAACATCACCTCATCTATTTCCACCTACCTCTGTACGATATCTTTACATTAGGGTTGCGGAAATAAACGGTTAATTAATCGATTAATCGTTAAAAATCTTATATCGATTAAAATTAATTTAATCGATTAAAATTCGATTAAAATTTAACAAAATATTTCGAATATTTTTTTTCAATTTATTAATATTTTTTATTTTTTGTTACTTAGATACCTTTCCCTGGTATTATTATTATTTATTTAGACGTGTATGCGTAAACAAAAAGGTTTTCTTAGTTTTCTTCCTTATTTCTTGCATAGAGGAACGAATTTGCTATGTTACGTCACAAAATTTGGGTGATATGGAATTAAGGCGACTTAACAAATTGCGCGAAATAATTAATCGCAACTTAACGGAATCTATGTATGCGTTATAAAAATATAATTAATCGAAATTAAACGATTAATCGATTAAAATTTTTCCCGATTAATCGAACAACATTTTTTAAAATCAGCTCCAGTCCTACTTTAAATACAACCATTTATATAGACATCTATAACTCTAAATACATGGTTGTCTGTTTTACTTTCATTTACAACTATACTATATGTATATATGCAACCTTTATCTCTTTTTGTCCCTATATCTACATGAACAATCATCAATGGTAAATTTTGCTTACCATTTACCTCTTACCACAGACACAATGACACCCTGTCATGACATCTAGACGTCTTGACGACTACGCCATCTAAACTATTTTCTCCTAGCCTTTAGTGTTTATTACCCTTTTCTCAATTTATAATCATTAATTTTTAAAATAGTTTTAATCATCAACATACATAATTTGCAATGTATGTCACGTCCCGTCTGTCCTGTCCATGACGGTACTAATTTTAGAAAGCAGCGCACCAAATTACTGCACCAAAAATAACTCTTTTCGAACGTTCCACATAAAATTGTGCAATATGAAAATAAATGAATAAAATAAAAATAAATAAAATAAATGAAAGTTCTGTATTATATTATTTTGTATTCTGATGTGTATTTTTTCAAAATAAATATATTTCAGCTGAAATGTATTTATTTTGAAAACTTCCGTCATTTTTTTAAATACACTAGTTATATTATTATTTCTGCATTCATTTAAAAATAATTTGAGAACCTTAAAATTTACAGCTTAAATATACGCTATGCGTTAGTATATTTATTTGAAAAAAGGTAGATATCAAAACAGACGTCCGGAAGTATTTCGAAAGCATTCTGTAGTTTATTTATTATTTTTTTAGTCTACTTCATGTTTCACAGTTGCAGTTCTCAATTATTTAAAAATGTACCCTTCGGCTACATTTTTACCTACCATTTCTGTAGTTGTGCTTATAGTTATTGTGCCTCAAACTAGATAAATATTTAAGATATAACACTGTCCAGTGAGTCTTACATTGAAGTTTCCGACAAAATAAAATTGTGTGTGTCTTCTAACCTCGATTTTGTTTTTTATTGTGTGTTTAAATATTTTTGTTGTTATTTTTTTATTACATAAAATAGGCTAATTTTTTTTAAATTTTTAGAATGATCAATATCTCTCTTTCACTAACAGTCACAAGCAATGAGTAACATATACACTTAAATTGTGAAAAATACAACAATTATTATTTTAATAATAATAATAAAAACATTTTTGTTTTCACAACTTCTCATTAACAACCAAATAAGCTTTGGAAATAAAACAAACATAATTTTTTTAAAATCAAGAATTTTAGAAATATACATCCGGATATTCGCATGGAATAACAATATGTACCGTGTGCAGACTTGTTGTCATTGGCAACCATTCATCCTTCAACCTCAGTTTGACACTACTACTATTGCCTTTTTCTCATTGTTTCATTCATAAAAAGTGCCGTGTCCAAAAGCCATTTAACCATTGGTTACAATTAATTATGAGTCAAAGTTGTAGGTCCACAAGGAGTTCCTAATTTTATTTGTACATGTTTATAGTATTGAGGAAAGTTCGTTTTGTCATGAGTCATTAAACAATATAATTTTCAATGTCACGTCTGTAGTGTCTGTCCATGACGCTACTAATTTTAGAAAGCAGCGCACCAAATTACTGCACCAATTCATCAAAAGGTGTGCAAATTAAAGCTGTATAAAAATATATGACGTCATTGTTTTAGCTCATATTTTAATTTTGGAAAAGGGAACAATGTAAAAAGAGAATTTGATGATGGTTAATTATAAAATAAATAAAAAACAAAGGGGGCGCCGTAGTCGCCCTACAACCCCTATTATAAAATAATTTGTGTACATTTCAGAAAGTTTAATATTTCGTATTTATCAAACAAACTTTGTTGGGCTTTTGAAAAAGGTGGGCGCCCTAAAAAAGTGCATTTTTAAAAAATAAATAGATTTCAGCTGAAAACTTCCGTCATTTTTGACGGGTGATACTCTAGTTTTTAAATAATTGAGAGCTGCAACTAAGAAACAGGAAGTAGACTAAAAATAATAAATAAACTACAGAATGCTTCCGAAATACTTCCGGACGTCTGTCTTAATATCTACCTGGAAAAAAAATAACCATTTTTTAAAAGGGATTAAGAGATTATTTCCGGTCAATCAATGTGTTAAGTTGATGTAAACATCGTCAAAGTGGACACTGGACACTTTCGCGCTAACAGGGGCTCTAAAACATTTGGTCAGTTGAAGGTGCAGCCTTAAAAACAAAAAAACTTTTTACCATAACGACTGACTCACAACTGTCGATAAAACACCCTGTCACAATTCAGTAAGTACAGATTTACAAGTAACTTGTTATCTGCATATTATTTTTGTTGACCAAAGCCCAAGTCATTTTCTTTCAAGATCGTTCAGTCATTTGAAAACTAATCTTTTCAATCAGGTTTTGTCTTTGTCAATATTTCCTTGGCAATCATCACATTTTTTTAAAAACAATGTTATTAGAAACAATTCTCATTGTATTTCATAGTGGCATTCCTCTTATTTTTTAAAGAATAAAATGTACATAGTCCACAAGCTGCCCCTCCTCCCCCGGACAAGTGTGTGTGTGTGTTGGGGTGGAGGAAGGTGGTGTCTGTCGGTTGGTCACTTTGTTGGTCATCCCCTAATTTAGTCCAAAACCCGTACACTTTTGTATAAACTCAGGTAGCGGAATGTTGGACTGGGATAGTAAAACTAATATCCAGAATGTGGAACCACCATAGACAAAACGAAACTGTCGATAATTAAATTCACACAAAGAATTCATCAAAGGGTACGTTTAAATATATCCTGTACCAAATTTTTTCTGAATTTTATATTTAAGGGGAGATAAATAAACATTTATGTATCGTTACCTTATTGTCTCCCGTTATTCCCCAAGAACTATTGCATCTGCTGATGAGGAGTCCAACGCAAACATTTATACACTCTGCAATGCTAAAAACAAAAATCAAAACGTATTGTTAATTATTTTTTGTTGTTCGTTATATATTCATGTTAATTATATATTCATGCTGGAAGACATTGTTTCATGTTAACCTTGTTTAAAGCTCATAACATTATGTAATGAGATGTAAGAATCCCATTACACCTCTAAGCCTACGGACCAACGGCGTAGACTGAGAGGCGTAAGTTGTTCACGCAAATCGGACATTGTTTTGGGGAGTTATTTTAGGCCCATTTTACATCCCTAACTTATGTTTGATGCATATATTTTATTGTTATTTCATCTTTTTTTTTAATGATTGGGGGAGAAGTATATTTGAGAACCCCCCGGGCGTCAAAAACGTAAGATTTATATCCGTCCACGCAAAAAATCCATGAAATCTGAATATTTTTTTATAACCATTGACGTATCCTTCCCTAAAAACCGACCCGTCATCCATGATTTAAACCCCAAACCCCCGTACACGCCCCTTGACGAATGCAACTTTTGTCCGGCCTGCACATCTAATTGAATATCACTTGATCTCTTCCAAAGCTTCAATAATTTAACGCGATATTTTACAATCTGATGATGAAATCCACTGGGCGTTGGCCACTGAGACCTGTGGGGGTAATGTTTTGGGGGGAGGGGAGCGCACTGTTGCGGTCAGGCAGCCGAGATGGCTTGGAGCGTCCAAACATCCGGGTGATTCGTGTCATTTGGACGCCATTAGGGTAATGAAAGCAGAGTCGCGGTTTTTATTTTGCAGGATATCGGATGATGCTTCTAAGGGGCAAAAAAAAAGGAGGCAATTTTCTAGGCATTACAAATACAATTAAAGCGGAACGGAAATGATTAACGTAATTTTGATTGTTGTAATAAATAGCAGGGGCTCTAGCAGGGTCAGTTATGATCAGCAAATGACATGTAAAATTACGGCACCTCTCAAGTACTACAGATTGCGACTCCCATTTTACTGCATGAGGGTATATATAGCTCACGGTGTTGTGTTATTCTGTGCGCTGTGGGGTGATCAATTTCGTCTTTGGTTTTAGCCGCCCTCGTGCGAGAAAACCATGACACGAAAAACACCTGGATGGAATACTTTACGAGCTTCATGTCATGAAAGATTTAACCAGAGGCGTAACAACGACTTGGCATCGCGACAGTAGCCAAGGGCGCCGAGGGCTAATCCTTCAATAATAAATTTATTCTCTATAATTAAGTATTTTCCCTATCTCTCAAGGGCGCCAAAAATGAATTAGCCAAGGGCGCGGAAAACCCAGTTACGCTTCTGGATTTAACTTAATACTTGATCTAAAACTTCTTTTTAACAGCTGAAAAAAATAACCAGAGTAGGCCTATCAGGTAGCAGTGATAAAGATAAAGCCGTGCGCTGGCCATCTTCATAGCAAAAAGAAAGTCCTTATTTCCTCCCTAAAAATATAATAATATATTTGAGAGCTTGGTGCTTAGTGTTAAAAGTACTTGAGTCAAAAAAGCATTTCGAGAAAATCAAGTTTTAGGGTGGTTTTTTTCCTTTGGTGATAGCATTTAACTTTTTTTAGACTTTTAAAAATATGGGACCTAGTTACATTGTATTGTTTTCAACTTTATACGGTAGATTTGTTTAAACCAGATGTTAAAAGTTCACTGTTTAGATTGAATTTGACAAAAATGTGACTTCAGTACCTTTAGAACTACTAGGGTCTTCATTTTGTTTCATTAATAATTTAAATTTTTTTTTATTTTTCAGTTTGCATAATAAATAAAATATGTGTAGCTAACAAAATAATCGGTTTTTTATTTCTTCAAAATATCGATTCGCTCCGTGATTGTACAGGTTGAGAATCCCTACCTAACTCCTCAAAATGAGCTTTTATCAGTAATCACGGGTCAAAACAGAATGGAAAATCCTCATTCCTCGAATCTACAGATACAGAGGGTAAACTCCCTTTATTGGGTCAATACTATACAGAGGGACATTCGCTCATCTTATCGGCACCAGACAGTTACCAATAAAAAAAAAGATCAACAAATATAAAAATATCAATCTACTGGCCTAGACTCCAGTGTAGTGTTAGGTTTATGTATCATCCACGTCTGCCCCCCTCCAACCCCCAACCCCCCCCCACTGACCCCCTCCCTTCCCCACCCGTGTCTCCCCTTTCCTACGTGGTTATTTGCCAGAATCGATGGATGCCTCGCCTCCCTCCCAATTTTAGCCAGAGTTATCATCCGTGGTTTAGGTCGAGTTACGCTTTGATCGGATGTCCATGGGTTAAGTCGGGACTTGTGGAGTTTTGACAAATTTCTGTGTGATGGATATCAGTGGAGTCTATTGTTTAGGATAATTCTTATCATCGTGTTGAGAAAGAAGTATACTTCGGGTTATATTTCGTTTTTAGCTTTCTCTCTCTGTCTTTGTCTTTCTCTAGATTTCTTTAGAATTAAATAGAATATTCGCCGAACTTCAAATTAAATATTAATCGTGCGTGTTTATTTCTTGAGCCCACATCCATTGACGCCCGATTAAGGTACCACTTCCGGATGTCAGTAGCCAGCCATGTTTGTGAGCACTGTTGCACCAGTTGCCGAAAAAGCTCAAAGCGAAAGTGACCTCGACATCAGATCCGCTGCCGGCAACGAGGATGTCGTGGAGCGGGATTGCAAGTTCCGGAGCTCCGGGATTTACACGGTCATCAAATACCCGATTTTGTTCATGAACTTCTGCGGCATCTACGTCCCTTCCTGCTGCGTCTGCGAGGAACGGCAGCCCAAACCAACCTGCAAACAGAAGTCAGCCTCTAACGACCGTTACGACGCGGAGTGTGCAGACGTCAACGCCAAAACGCTCATCTATGTCAAAAGCGTCGACGGGCACACGGAGAATTCCAAGGCGATCCGCGGCGACTGCCCGAACGCCGACAGGCTGAGATGGGCTAGGGTGAAAAAGGCGGCCACCGCTCTGATGTTCGTGGTCCACAGCAGCAACACGGTGAGGTACGTCTTCATACTCAAGGACACGGTGAGGGAAACCGACTCTTTCATGTTTTCCCTGACCTCCTACTTCATCCTCTCCTGGTACTTCTACCTGCTGGCCAGCTGCAGCCACGCGAACTTTGCCCACTTCCCGGCGTTCATCGCGGCTCTCTTCAAGTACGACAACACGTACGGGCTGAAGAGCGACTTTGTCCGCCTGGCCCGAGTGCACGCCTTCATGTTCTGCGCCGCCCTGGTGCTGCAGTTTTTCCAGAGCGTCTTCCTCGTCTACGGCATGCTCCGGTTCTTTGACGGCTTCTCGCCGCAGCTCTGGCCTTTCGTTGAAGTTCAAGGTGGGTGGAGGGTGGCCATTGGTCTCTTGTGCGGCGTGGCCGTGTTCTTCGCCAGCTGCAACGTGTTCGGGACGCACTTTTTCCGCGCCGTCGTGGTGTCTCTCCTCCGCTGTGAGTTCAAACATGTCGGCGGCGAGTTCTCGAACGTTTTATCCGGGCCGGTCGAGAGACACGAGGAGATGTTCGATCAGATGCTGAGGAAATTCCGAGCCGTTTGTGATCTGAGGGACAAAGGGCACAACGTGACCAAGCACACGGTGGCCACGGCTTACATCTTTGGGATCCCCATGCTGTGCTTCGTCACCTACGGACTGGCCAGCGGCGCCATGGGGCTTGACCAGATCCTCATCCTGGGGTTCAATGTCGGCATGGCGTTGGTCATCATAGGTCACACCACGTGGACACTGGCTAGTCTGAATTCTGAGGTGACGTATTTATAGTCACACATAGGATGGTAAAGGTTTATGTTTCTAATAGTCATAGTTTGGTAGCCCGGTTGCACTGTAGTTCTCTTTTCCCCAAAGACACTTTTTACATTTTGAAAAATAAATTGAAGGTATAAAAATTAGTTTACTATTTCAAATATATGTATTTTAGCCGCCTTTATCTGTTGGGATATTTCTAGCAGCCTTTATATGGTGGGTTATTTTTAGAAGCCTTTATTTGCTTGGTGTTTTATAGTCAAAGGTGTTTATGATTTTTTTCAAGTCACTTTTTAAAAAATAATGTATGTGTGTATGTTGAGGGGAGTGCCAACCAGGTTTAGAGCGTTATTTTCAGTGTTAGATACATACATGTATGTGCAACACAATGAGGTGTCAAATGGCATCCCTGTAGAGCTCCTTCTTCTACTACTCTAGAGGCGCCTAAAAGTCTATGTTCGTATCATGAATTCATAAAACCCTCTGAATGACTCTCAGCACCATTAGATGTTTCCAGAGACGAGGCCATTAAATGATATTACAATATGGTTTGAGGAGGGGTGGGTGGAGGTAGCACATAGTAAATATGTTTTAAAAAACGTGTTATGATTTAGGATGTGTCAGTGTCAGCGTCTGTCTCAGTCTCTGTGTCAATGTCCGCGTCTGTGTCAGCTTCTGTGTCAGTGTCAGCGTATGTGTCAGTGTCAACGTCTGTGTCAGTGTCTGTGTCATCGTCAGTGTCAGCGTCAATGACTACCCCGTCATGTGAATGACTTGTAAGACTCCCTTTCCCGTAGAAAATATTTTCAAATGGCAAGATTTAATTATTATCAACAATCATCATATATATATATATATTTACCCTCAATTATGTATGACTGTGGCCTAACGCCAAGGACGTCACTCTGGTTTTTCTTTTAAATTTAAAATATAGACTTAATAAGTTAAATGTAAAAAAAATCTTTTTTTAAAAAGGACACGCTTTTATTTACATATAGAAATTGCACTAAATATGTATAATACAACAAAAAAAACATTTTCCCCTAACTGAAAATTGAACCTCGTACCCCCATGTCGGCAATCGATCACGCTTATATTTCGGCCAGCAAGACTTGATGTTGATACAACTTTTTAAAGTTATAATAATTGTATCCCTCTAGGGCGAATTGAGGCATGGTTCATTGACGCAAGTGATAATATTTTATATAGACAAAAACTAACAACTAAAAGTGCAATAATTTCAATACGGTACATTCGATCGATCTGAAATTTTGATACAATGCATTGTCATCCAAGATCTATCTGTGGTAAAAAATTTAGATCTCTAGGACCATCAAAAGTGGTATAATTTTACGTTTCAAGTTTTGAAGGAAGGATGGAAGGAAGGGTGGATGGATACAACATACAAACTCAAACATTGTGACTTAAATAAAAGCGTGTAAAAATCATAATCATTTTGGTTTTCAGATTACCATTAACCAAACAACGCACGAACCTTTGACGTCAGCATTTGTGTTGTAAACAGTGCTGACTGACTCAAAGAGTTATTTTTTTGGTGCAGTAATTTGGTGCGCTGCTTTCTAAAATTAGTTTTAAAATCGTGTTGTGATTAGCACTGTAAAAAAAATTATATAAATACTTTGTGTACATTTCAGAAATATTTCGAATTTATCATACAAGGATAAGTTACTTGGGCTTTTGACCCCCCAAAAAAGTGGGCGCGGTAGGCGCCCTACAACCCCTATTATAAAATACTTTGTGTGCATTTAAGGAAGTTTGATATTACGTATTTATCATACAAGAACAAGTTAGTTGGGCTTTTGAAAAAGGTGGGCGCCGTAGGCGCCCTAAAATAAGTGGGCGCCACGGCGCCGCAGCACAACCTAGTTTTACAAATAGTGTACAATTTAATAAACGTATATATATACATTTGTTTAAATCACAAAACTAATATACTGTAAATGTGCGCCCGTCTATTTAGGTCAAGGTTGGTCATGTAAACGCTGACGTCAATTCTTTTTTTTTAAAATCAATGTTCCGCATTTCCGAAGAAAGAAAAAAAATGTTTTAAGTAATATTGGTCCATACTTCTGCTTCCCCTTAAATTTCAATGTGTCTATTCTTCAATATAATCCCCAAAGATTGCTGACTCCTCCACAATCCCTCCCATCCCCTCCACACCCAAAAAAATCGCTGTTGACGTCCGCGTTGCAAAGTATCCTTGTTAGAGTGTCATAACGTAACCAGTCTTTGTAAAGTAACTTTTGTTTTCCCAAAGGAATGCATGTGGGTGATATGCATCATTTCACTATACTCTATGCTAAAAATAGAGGGCGTGATTTTATTGCAACCACTACAGTGCAGTGGCTTAGCTAGGGATGTGCAGGGATTTGGGGGGCACGGGGGGCTTGGCCACTTTAGTGGGCCCTGCATACACGGCGGTTGCATAATATTTGATGTAAAAAAATTCGGACACTCCTTTGGGGGCCGCCTCAAGTTGGGGCCCGGGGGGACTTTCAAAATTAGACCCCCTCCCCTTCCCCTAGCTACGCTAGTGCTACCGTGCATTCCATAAAATTGAGCCCATGAAAATAGACCTTTTAAAGATAGATCAAAAACAAGTAATAAAAACTCGAATGAGTATTTAAACGCAATCTCCAACAAAGAATTTCCGATTTTTTTTATTCAAGGGAAATCATTCTAGATTTCATTAAAAGTCATTTCAAATCAGTATTTCAGAAACCAAACAAAATATGACGTCGTATCCCCATACGGTACATCACACCAATAATGTGTCAATATAATGCGCACCTCGCAACAATAATAATAAATATAATAGCCCAAGTCACAGGTTGGTTGGAGTATCTATCCGTAGCGCTATGACGTCATTTTTAGCTTATATTTAAATATATATACAAGGCGCGCATCAGGAGGTGTGCAAAATAATTATAAATTAAAACATTCTCGCCGTAAAAAAATATATATGACGTCATTGTTTTAGCTTATATTATAATTTTGGAAAAGAGAGCGATGTAAAAAGAGGATTTGAGGATTTATAATTATAAAATACTTTTTGTACATTTCAGGAAGTTTATTATTTCGTATTTATCATACAAGGATAACTTACTTTGGCTTTTGACAACAACAAAAGTGGGCGCCGTAGGCGCCCTACAACCCCTAGTCTAAAATAAGCATTCACAAAGCGGGAAAACCCCATTATCATTCTAGATTACCTTAATAGTCATCTCAAATCAATAATTATGAAAGTAAACAAAACAATTGCTATCTAAAAATTGCTGCTATAATTACGGGAGTCGAAAGAAAAGAGTTTTTTTTTAATTCCTTCTCCAGCATTGTTCTAAGTATTATTAGCTATCGTTTTGGCGTTTGTTTCAACCCGATTGCTGTTATGGTTGGCGAGAAATTGACAAAATTCAAAATACTGATATTTTTTTCCTTTTTAAAATAATTTTCCAGGAAATCCAGCAAACCTTTTCGGTTTTTTGTGTGTTTTTTTTGGCTTTTGCACATCCTTGAGACCTCCTTAACATATTTGCAAAGACCCGAACCCTCTATCTGGTATGGTTCAGTTGGAGTTGCATGTACAAGGGTTACAGACATTTCAAACATATAAACGCAATTTTTCCCATTGGAAAATTGCGTAAAAAATTACCTAACGTTAATAAAGACAAAGGATTGACACATTTTTAAATCCTTTATATTAACTCGTGGTGTCTGCGGCCGACCGACCTTGCTTGCTTGTCGCCAAAACTTTTGATCAATTTTTAACCCACTTGCTCGCAAGATAGCGAGCTGAAATTTTGCAGGCAGTTTCGTACCGATGATAAAAACAATGTATCAAAATTTCAGATCGATCGCATGTACCGTAATTAAATTATTGATTTTTTAGATTATTTTATTTATCCCTATGTATCATGCTATTTTTTGAGATAGAGCGTCGCGGTGCGTATTATATTGAACAACCTTTCTGTCGCGCAATAAGGTGCGTATTTTACTGACAACACTTTTTATAAAACTATTCCTGATCGGTGCGCATTATATTAAACACGTTTTACGACACAACTGCAATTTTGTATTTTTGGATGGTCTTGCGCTGCGTGTTATAATGAACATTCTTTTAGTTACGTCTCATACGTAAAGGATTTATAGTCAAAAACTTGGTTTTTTACGGGTTGTTTTTATTATATTTTGTATTGTTCTTATTTTAATGGAGCATGGAGAGCGTGATTTTTAAAAAGTGTTCTATTAGTTATAATCTTTTAAAATCTCAATTTCTAAAATCAAGATTATTAAATGATAGACGTTTGAAACCTTTCAAATAATTCTAGTAATATAATAAATTATTCAACTGTTCGCATCAAATGTTAATAGTTTTTAATTAGTATTAGCGTATTGGTCTTGCCCGTGTTTTTTGGTTCCTTATTAAAGTCGAATAAAAATTCCAATAATAATAAACCTGGCACCTTTCCCCGGTGCATTGGAATTATGATTCATCGATCAAAAGTGCAATGAAATACTTGGTTTATCGGTTACTGAGTTACTGGTGCAATGGGATAATTTGTCCATCGGTTACTGAGTTATCAGAGAATTGGGATAATTTGTCCATCGGTTACTGAATTACTGGCGAAATGGGAAAATTTGTCCATAGATAAATAGTTCGATGAAATAACTAGTCCATCGGTTACTGGTGCAATGAGATAATTAGTTCATATCAGTCCTTTGTACAATGAAATATACGGTCCACATCATTCCCTGGTGCAATGAGATATGTGGTCCACATCAGTCCCTTGTACAATGAGATATGTTTTCCACATCAGTCCCTTGTGCAATGAGATATGTGGTCCACATCAGTCCCTTGTACAATGAGATTATTGGTCCACATCAGTCCCTTGTGCAATGAGATAATTGGTCCACATCAGTCCCTTGTACAATGAGATTATTGGTCCACATCAGTCCCTTGTACAATGAGATATACGGTCCACATCAGTCCCTTGTGCAATGAGATAATTGGTCCACATCAGTCCCTTGTGCAATGAGATAATTGGTCAACATCATTCCCTGGTGCAATGAGATATGTGGTCCACATCAGTCCCTTGTACAATGAGATAATTGGTCCACATCAGTCCCTTGTACACTGAGATAATTGGTCCACATCAGTCCCTTGTACAATGAGATATGTGGTCCACATCTGTCCCTAGTGCAATGAGATAATTGGTCCACATCTGTCCCTTTTACAATGAGATATGTGGTACACATCAGTCCCTTGTACAATGAGATAATTGGTCAACATCAGTCCCTTGTACAATAAGATAATTGGTCCACATCAGTCCCTTGTGCAATGAGATAATCGGTCCACATTAGTCCCTTGTGCAATGAGATAATTAGTCCACATCAGTCCCTAGTGCAATGAGATAATTGGTCCACATCATTCCCTGGTGCAATGAGATATGTGGTCCACATCTGTCCCTTGTACAATGAGATAATTGGTCCACATCTGTCCCTTGTACAATGAGATAATTGGTCCACATCTGTCCCCTGTACAATGAGATATGTGGTCAACATATGTCCCTAGTGCAATGAGATAATTGGTCCACATCTGTCCCTAGTGCAATGAGATAATTGGTCCACATCTGTCCCTTGTACAATGAGATATGTGGTACACATCAGTCCCTTGTACAATGAGATAATTGGTCCACATGAGTCCCTTGTACAATAAGATAATTGGTCCACATCAGTCCCTAGTGCAATGAGATAATTGGTCCACATCAGTCCCTAGTGCAATGAGATAATTGGTCCACATCAGTCCCTTGTACAATGAGATAATTGGTCCACATCAGTCCCTTGTACAATGAGATAATTGGTCCACATCAGTCCCTTGTACAATAAGATAATTGGTCCACATCAGTCCCTTGTACAATAAGATAATTGGTCCACATCAGTCCCTTGTACAATGAGATAATTGGTCCACATCAGTCCCTTGTACAATAAGATAATTGGTCCACATCAGTCCCTTGTACAATAAGATAATTGGTCCACATCAGTCCCTTGTACAATGAGATAATTGGTCCACATCAGTCCCTTGTACAATGAGATAATTGGTCCACATCAGTCCCTAGTGCAATGAGATAATTGGTCCACATCAGTCCCTTGTACAATGAGATAATTGGTCCACATCTGTCCCTAGTGCATTGAGATAATTGGTCCACATCAGTCCCTTGTACAATGAGATAATTGGTCCACATCTGTCCCTAGTGCAATGAGATAATTGGTCCACATCTGTCCCTAGTGCAATGAGATAATTGGTCCACATCAGTCCCTTGTACAATGAGATAATTGGTCCACATCAGTCCCTTGTACAATGAGATAATTGGTCCACATCAGTCCCTTGTACAATGAGATAATTGGTCCACATCAGTCCCTTGTACAATGAGATATGTGGTCCACATCAGTCCCTTGTACAATAAGATAATTGGTCCACATCAGTCCCTTGTACAATAAGATAATTGGTCCACATCAGTCCCTTGTACAATAAGATAATTGGTCCACATCAGTCCCTTGTACAATGAGATAATTGGTCCACATCAGTCCCTTGTACAATGAGATAATTGGTCCACATCTGTCCCTAGTGCAATGAGATAATTGGTCCACATCAGTCCCTTGTACAATGAGATAATTGGTCCACATCTGTCCCTAGTGCAATGAGATAATTGGTCCATATCTGTCCCTAGTGCAATGAGATAATTGGTCCACATCAGTCCCTTGTACAATGAGATAATTGGTCCACATCAGTCCCTTGTACAATGAGATAATTGGTCCACATCAGTCCCTTGTACAATGAGATAATTGGTCCACATCTGTCCCTTGTACAATGAGATAATTGGTCCACAGCAGTCCCTAGTGCAATGAGATAATTGGTCCACATCAGTCCCTTGTACAATGAGATAATTGGTCCACATCAGTCCCTAGTGCAATGAGATAATTGGTCCACATCAGTCCCTTGTACAATGAGATAATTGGTCCACATCAGTCCCTTGTACAATGAGATAATTGGTCCACATCTGTCCCTAGTGCAATGAGATAATTGGTCCACATCAGTCCCTTGTACACTGAGATAATTGGTCCACATCAGTCCCTTGTACAATGAGATAATTGGTCAACATCAGTCCCTTGTACACTGAGATAATTGGTCCACATCAGTCCCTTGTACAATGAGATAATTGGTCAACATCAGTCCCTTGTACAATGAGATAATTGGTCCACATCAGTCCCTTGTACAATGAGATATGTGGTCCAAATCAGTCCCTTGTACAATGAGATAATTGGTCCACATCAGTCCCTTGTACAATGAGATATGTGGTCCACATCAGTCCCTTGTACAATGAGATATGTGGTCCACATCAGTCCCTTGTACAATTAGATATGTGGTCCACATCAGTCCCTTGTGCAATGAGATAATTGGTCCACATCAGTCCCTTGTACAATGAGATAATTGGTCCACATCTGTCCCTAGTACAATGAGATAATTGGTCCACATCAGTCCCTTGTACAATGAGATAATTGGTCCACATCTGTCCCTAGTACAATGAGATAATTGGTCCACATCAGTCCCTTGTACAATGAGATATGTGGTCCACATCAGTCCCTTGTACAATGAGATAATTGGTCCACATCAGTCCCTAGTGCAATGAGATAATTGGTCCACATCAGTCCCTTGTACAATGAGATATGTGGTCCACATCTGTCCCTAGTGCAATGAGATAATTGGTCCACATCAGTCCCTTGTACAATGAGATATGTGGTCCACATCAGTCCCTTGTGCAATCAGATAATTGGCCCACATCAGTCCTTGTGCAATGAGATAATTGGTCCACATCAGTCCCTAGTGCAATGAGATAATTGGTCCACATCAGTCCCTTGTACAATGAGATATGTGGTCCACATCAGTCCCTTGTACAATGAGATAATTGGTCCACATCAGTCCCTTGTACAATGAGATAATTGGTCCACATCAGTCCCTTGTACAATGAGATAATTGGTCCACATCAGTCCCTTGTACAATGAGATATGTGGTCCACATCAGTCCCTAGTGCAATGAGATAATTGGTCCACATCAGTCCCTTGTACAATGAGATAATTGGTCCACATCAGTCCCTTGTACAATGAGATAATTGGTCCACATCAGTCCCTTGTACAATGAGATAATTGGTCCACATCAGTCCCTTGTACAATGAGATAATTGGTCCACATCTGTCCCTTGTACAATGAGATAATTGGTCCACATCTGTCCCTAGTGCAATGAGATATGTGGTCCACATCAGTCCCTTGTACAATGAGATATGTGGTCCACATCAGTCCCTTGTACAATGAGATAATTGGTCCACATCAGTCCCTTGTACAATGAGATAATTGGTCCACATCTGTCCCTTGTACAATGAGATAATTGGTCCACATCAGTCCCTTGTACAATGAGATATGTGGTCCACATCAGTCCCTAGTGCAATGAGATAATTGGTCAACATCAGTCCCTAGTGCAATGAGATAATTGGTCCACATCAGTCCCTTGTACAATGAGATAATTGGTCCACATCAGTCCCTTGTACAATGAGATAATTGGTCCACATCAGTCCCTTGTACAATGAGATAATTGGTCCACATCAGTCCCTTGTACAATGAGATATGTGGTCCACATCAGTCCCTTGTACAATGAGATAATTGGTCCACATCTGTCCCTAGTGCAATGAGATAATTGGTCCACATCAGTCCCTTGTACAATGAGATAATTGGTCCACATCTGTCCCTAGTGCAATGAGATAATTGGTCCACATCTGTCCCTAGTGCAATGAGATAATTGGTCCACATCAGTCCCTTGTACAATGAGATAATTGGTCCACATCAGTCCCTTGTACAATGAGATAATTGGTCCACATCAGTCCCTTGTACAATGAGATAATTGGTCCACATCTGTCCCTTGTACAATGAGATAATTGGTCCACATCTGTCCCTAGTGCAATGAGATAATTGGTCCACATCAGTCCCTTGTACAATGAGATAATTGGTCCACATCAGTCCCTTGTACAATGAGATAATTGGTCCACATCAGTCCCTTGTACACTGAGATAATTGGTCCACATCAGTCCCTTGTACAATGAGATAATTGGTCAACATCAGTCCCTTGTACAATGAGATATGTGGTCCCACATCAGTCCCTTGTACAATGAGATAATTGGTCCACATCAGTCCCTTGTACAATGAGATAATTGGTCCACATCAGTCCCTTGTACAATGAGATATGTGGTCCACATCAGTCCCTTGTACAATGAGATATGTGGTCCACATCAGTCCCTTGTACAATGAGATATGTGGTCCACATCAGTCCCTTGTACAATGAGATAATTGGTCCACATCTGTCCCTTGTACAATGAGATATGTGGTCCACATCAGTCCCTTGTGCAATGAGATAATTGGTCCACATCAGTCCCTTGTACAATGAGATAATTGGTCCACATCTGTCCCTAGTACAATGAGATAATTGGTCCACATCAGTCCCTTGTACAATGAGATATGTGGTCCACATCAGTCCCTTGTACAATGAGATAATTGGTCCACATCAGTCCCTTGTACAATGAGATAATTGGTCCACATCAGTCCCTTGTACAATGAGATATGTGGTCCACATCTGTCCCTAGTGCAATGAGATAATTGGTCCACATCAGTCCCTTGTACAATGAGATATGTGGTCCACATCAGTCCCTTGTGCAATCAGATAATTGGCCCACATCTGTCCCTAGTGCAATGAGATAATTGGTCCACATCAGTCCCTTGTACAATGAGATATGTGGTCCACATCAGTCCCTTGTGCAATCAGATAATTGGCCCACATCAGTTCCCTAGTGCAATGAGATAATTGGTCCACATCAGTCCCTTGTACAATGAGATATGTGGTCCACATCAGTCCCTTGTGCAATCAGATAATTGGCCCACATCAGTTCCTTGTGCAATGAGATAATTGGTCCACATCAGTCCCTTGTACAATGAGATAATTGGTCCACATCAGTCCCTAGTGCAATGAGATAATTGGTCCACATCAGTCCCTTGTACAATGAGATATGTGGTCCACATCAGTCCCTTGTACAATGAGATATGTGGTCCACATCAGTCCCTTGTACAATGAGATAATTGGTCCACATCAGTCCCTTGTACAATGAGATAATTGGTCCACATCAGTCCCTTGTACAATGAGATATGTGGTCCACATCTGTCCCTAGTGCAATGAGATAATTGGTCCACATCAGTCCCTTGTACAATGAGATGATTGGTCCACATCAGTCCCTTGTACAATGAGATAATTGGTCCACATCAGTCATTTGTACAATGAGATAATTGGTCCACATCAGTCCCTTGTACAATGAGATAATTGGTCCACATCTGTCCCTTGTACACTGAGATAATTGGTCCACATCAGTCCCTTGTACAATGAGATAATTGATCCACATCTGTCCCTAGTGCAATGAGATATGTGGTCCACATCAGTCCCTTGTACAATGAGATAATTGGTCCACATCTGTCCCTTGTACAATGAGATAATTGGTCCACATCTGTCCCTAGTGCAATGAGATATGTGGTCCACATCAGTCCCTTGTACAATGAGATATGTGGTCCACATCAGTCCCTTGTACAATGAGATAATTGGTCCACATCAGTCCCTTGTACAATGAGATAATTGGTCCACATCTGTCCCTTGTACAATGAGATAATTGGTCCACATCAGTCCCTTGTACAATGAGATATGTGGTCCACATCTGTCCCTAGTGCAATGAGATAATTGGTCAACATCAGTCCCTAGTGCAATGAGATAATTGGTCCACATCAGTCCCTTGTACAATGAGATATGTGGTCCACATCAGTCCCTTGTGCAATCAGATAATTGGTCCACATCAGTCGTCCCTAGTGCAATGAGATAATTGGTCAACATCAGTCCCTAGTGCAATGAGATAATTGGTCCACATCTGTCCCTTGTGCAATCAGATAATTGGTCCACATCTGTCCCTTGTGCAATGAGATAATTGGTCCACATCAATCCCTGGTGCAATGAGATAATTGGTCCACATCTGTCCCTAGTGCAATGAGATAATTGGTCCACATCAGTCCCTAGTACAATGAGATAATTGGTCCACATCAGTCCCTTGTACAATGAGATAATTGGTCCACATCTGTCCCTAGTGCAATGAGATAATTGGTCCACATCAATCCCTGGTGCAATGAGATAATTGGTCCACATCAGTCCCTTGTGCAATCAGATAATTGGTCCACATCTGTCCCTTGTGCAATGAGATAATTGGTCCACATCAATCCCTGGTGCAATGAGATAATTGGTCCACATCTGTCCCTAGTGCAATGAGATAATTGGTCCACATCAGTCCCTAGTACAATGAGATAATTGGTCCACATCAGTCCCTTGTACAATGAGATAATTGGTCCACATCTGTCCCTAGTGCAATGAGATAATTGGTCCACATCAATCCCTGGTGCAATGAGATAATTGGTCCACATCAGTCCCTTGTACAATGAGATAATTTGTCCACATCTGTCCCTAGTGCAATGAGATAATTGGTCCACATCAGTCCCTTGTACAATGAGATAATTGGTCCACATCAGTCCCTTGTACAATGAGATAATTGGTCCACATATGTCCCTTGTACAATGAGATAATTGGTCCACATCAATCCCTAGTGCAATGAGATAATTGGTCCACATCAATCCCTGGTTCATGGTATAAGTGCCTGGACCACCAACATTAGACCCATGTAATCGGGTCTAACATCGCGTGTTTCTTGATGCAGAAGTGTGCGCGTGCATGCAAACTTAATTGTATCAGACAGGGTGCCCTCCAATGGGGGTCATCCCCATTGACCTCAAAAACAAAATTGTTAAATTACGATATCTGAAACTCGGAAACTCATCTTTGCGCCCTTTCATCTTTTGAAAAGTTCTCCCCCCCCCCTCTCTCTCTCTCTCTCTCTCTCCCTATTTGCGTCTCCTCTCTCTTAACCCTGTATACTCTTTTTATCTCACTCTGTCTTTGGGTGCCTATCTATTGCCTTTGTTTACATTTTTTCTTATCTTTCTATGTTCTCCTTCCTATTCCTGTAGGTTTTCTCCGCAAAGTTTATGTAATGCAAAGAAAATATTGAGTTTATCATTTTTAGTGTAAGGGAAGGAGTCTGTGTGTGTGTGTTGAATGTCTGTATTTGTGTATAAGGGGGCGGGCTTGTAAAATAACCTGTTTTAAAAACAAATTAGTTTTTTTAAAGAACATTATCGATTTTTTTATAGTAATATGGGAAGAATTCCTCATAAATACGACTCTAGACACCACATTTAGATCTTCTTTTGCTCTCTCTAAACTTGATATCCCTAACTAGTGGCGTCACTAGGGTGATGCGTGGGGTGCGGACAGCACCGGGTGATACTAACACAGTGGGGGTGGGGACACCAATGTTCTCTCTAACGTTCCTTGGTCCGTGTGCAAAGTACAAAATCTCGTGTGCAGAGTTGCACATCATCTATTTTTGGTGTAATATTTTACTAAATTTGCTGCGCGGTAATTCTAAACTGCTGCGCGGCGTCGGTCAGATATCTGCGCAGCCGCGCAGCTTAAAGGGAACATTGGGTGACAACAAAGTGTAAAATTCTGTATGTTCCCTTTAATTGGCATTGGGAGACTCGAAGAAGGTCTTTGGAGTACGTCGTGATTGGGTGACACCATGAACACCAACCCTAGAGACGCTCTGTCCCCAACTACAGTGGTAGTCGCTATAAGTACCTGGGCCTTTGTTGGCATCGCCCTCTGGTGGTATGATAAGTATTAGGTTATTAGTCTATGGCTATGGCAAAGTGAGTGCATGTGATATTGTATCCGGAATGGGGCTGGGGGGGGGTTTCACCGACAAAACGGCCACGGACAAAACGGCCCCGACAAATGGGCTCCGACCTAACGGCCCCGACAAAACGGCCCAGGACTAATAGATAGACTAGTAGTAAAATGTTCAATCAAATTTTAAATTCTTATTTTTACTCACTGATTCAGTGTCAGGTTTAAATCACAAGAAACAATAATAATGACATCACAATAAAGAATTTAAGTATCAAGTCACGGTTTTTTTGTGTGTGTTTTTTTTTGACAAGAAATAATATAATAACATCACCAGAAATAATTTTACAACTTTACCACTTTTTTAAAGGAGGAAAAAGTTGACAAAAGCTTAAAATGAAAAGGAAAAAAAAGACAGAAAAAAAAAGAAAAAAAAAGGAAAAAAAAGTTATGTCGGGGCCGTTATGTCAGGGCCGTTTTTAAATCCCTTATATTAACTTCGCGGCCGTCTCTCTCTCTCTCTCTCTGTCTTGGGCTCGGCGGGCGGGCGGGCGGAAAAACAGAAGTCAAAAATGACCCACTTCCCATGATCCGATCGAACTGAAATTTGGCACACGGACCCGTCTGACCTAACAATGCATCGTATCAAAATTTCAGATCGATCGAACGTACCGTAATTAAATTAATGCATTTTTAGTTTATCCTTATATGAGGTATGTAATTTAAATTCACGATTTGTTGTTTTTTTGCCACGTGAAAGTTTGAGCATTGAGGCGACCCAACGAAACGACGGTGCGCTTTTGTTTACATTTTACGTGTCACTCTGAGCTCGGTCAAGCGAATCGGTGACCAGACTTTTCCCCTCTCCCCCCACCCACCCCTCCCCCCCCCAACTAGGGTTATGATGCAAAGTTGAGTTAAGACAGATTCAGTCTGTAAATGTTTGAAAATAATCAATACTGTTAGTTATGTCTCATATATAAGGGATTTATAGTCAAAAACTTTGTTTTTACGGGTTTGTTTTATTTCGGGGCCGTTTTGACGGGTCACAGGCTGGGGGATTGCAAGTTGGTTTGATAATCGAACATCCGGGCATTTGATGTCCTTCTTGGTCGTACATAGATCTATTAAATATACTTTAATTTGTATACGTTAAATGTGTTGAAGTCAGCCAAATCTCTCTCTTTCTCTCTCTCTAACGTGATTGAAATTTTCTCCGCAACTTCCCACGCCCCACCATTGTCCTTACATTATTAACACAAATTATAATGGTATGCTGATGACACGACTGCTTCGCGTGTTAGTTTAATTGTCATGGTCTTTGGGGCATTTAAAGAGTTTTGTTCATTTTCCCCCCTGAACGTTTTTTCAACTTCACCGAGGCCTACGACTTTTTTCTTTTACAACGATTTCGTTTGAGCCTTAATTAGGTGTGTAAGCGACGGCCCGCAGGTCACATCGGCCATCTGAAACGTTAAATGCTCCCAGAAAAGATACCGTATGTACAAAACAAAATAATTAAATATAATACTATTTGGAAAAACTAAATTTTCCATTGTTAATTTAATTCTATTTAATACGTTGTCACAAAATTCGATGTATCTTTTAGAATTTTAGCCGAAGAAATAGATTCATGTCTCACCCCATAAAAAAACAAAAAAAAACACACACACTGCATACCCCTGCTTGGGTTTTAGTCCAATAAACAAAGTTAAAAGCTTTGCAAACAACGCCCTCTGACGTTCAGTTGATCATAGTTGATGGGTCAATAGTCAAAGTACATCCAATGAGATTCATTGCGATCTCGGTTGCCATTAATGATCGAGGTTGTCATGGTAACAAGGATATCGAGGATTGCAAATGGAGGAATGAGAGTAACACAAAGATCGTGTTTGAGTTTAATTTATTTTATTTTAAAATAGAGAAGAAAAAAAAAGAAAGAAATCTTTCCAATGATTTTGCACGTTTTCCTTAACTTTTTGTTAAATCAAAATTCAACTTTATACATTTGAATGAATTAAAGTATTACCACATAGCTACATGAAACTATTTGCATAAGTTTTATTTCACTTATAATAAAAAATTAAACGACAGTGGTGACATATTTTAAGTTCTTATCTCTTGCTTAAAAACTGATTGAACAAAAAAATATTATAAACGCAGTAGAGCACAGTACAATAAAATAATGGCATGAAATTACCGCAGTTGGCATGACACACTAGAATTTGATTTTCACAATGTCTCCGTATAAACATTTTCTGACCGAATAAAACTACTGATTTTATAAATTAACCTTTTTTTAAAGTAGCATACTTAAGACAGTTTATGAAGCTGGATGTCTTTATCCACATCAAACCCGTTTCTTGCATGTTATCATCGGGATCCTTCCGTCTCGTTGGGTTGGGTTGCATTTCCTCGTGTGGCTGAAGGGCCGTCCATAAAGAACGTCACGTTATTTTTGACCATTTTGACTCCCCCTGGGTCACAAATCTCGCCCCCCTCCCCTAAAGAACGTCACACTTTCGAACAAAAAGTGTTGTTTTTTATTAACAAAATAATTAAAATTTAATGTTAAACACCGTGACGTCACACATGGCCCCTCCCCCCCTGTCACAAAGTGTCACACTTTCTTACACCCCCTCCCCCCCCCCTCTGGAGCGTGACGTACTTTATGGACGGCCCCTGAGCAGTCCTATCCTTGAGTAACAGTCTTTTGCATGTTATAGTGATCAAGAAAATGTTTGTGGATAGACAAACTGAATTTAGTTGATACGGTTGAACTGATTGACCTTCATGTCACGTATAAACAGCTACTCATGTTCCGACCATTGGACAGCCAGAAATTTGTTCATAAATTACCGAATATGTATTTGGCGTGTGGCGCCGCGTTCAAACTGCTTCTCATCAAAACTACTTCAAACGGATTCCTTTCTGTTTCCAAAACCTTCCCTCTCTACTCTCTCCCCATGCGCCCCTTCACCCCTTTTCCCAGCAAATTTCAACCATGTTTGACATATTTAATAATAATAATATAATAATTGATAGTTTATATAGTGCTGCGCCCCAGCAAATAGCTGGTCTCACAGCGCTGCACGTAAAATATAGTAGCACACATATAATAATAAGCAATGTCACCAATGTAAAAGATACATATCATAAATACAACATATCACGACAAGACAGTGTGCATGAGCAACATTTATCATTTAAAGAAATGTTTGATTGTGAATAAAATTAAATTTTGAATGTAAAGTTTGAAGAGTTGTGTTTTTGTGTGCAGTCTTGAGGGCCTGAGTATTTGGAATGCTGCGAATTTACGAAGCATAACAACAACAAAAAAATAATAAACGGCTTTCAGACAGTAAGCTATACATCGTGACGGTCTGAGTTCAGGTATAAACGTTGATGATGTGCACAGGGGCGTTTTCAAACGGCAAAGTTAATTATGTGCACAGGGGCGTTTTCAAACAGCAAAGTTAATTATGTGCACAGGGGCGTTTTCAAACGGCAAAGTTAATTATGTGGAATGGTAAAAGGGGGCGGTTGGGAATTATAATATCTGGATTGAAGCTAATCACGACAAGGTGGTGTTTTGAGTTTAATAGATGCAATCATTCTTCACAGCGGATCATCAAATAAATAGTAATTTTCTAGATGCGTGTATACGAGGAGGGGAGAGGGGGGGGGTTAACACTGTGCTCAATAGACGCTCAAAAAAAGAAAAAAATTCCTATAAATTTGAATGAAATGATCTATTATAATATAAAGCTGCTTGCTTGAATGAATGTAAATGTTACGTAAAGTAAGTTTTAGTTCACGCCTTGCCAACCCCAATGGTTAGTGGCATGTGTCTTAGTATTATAAAAATAGTTTTAAATAATGTCACGTGTCTCACAATTTCAATATTTTATATTGATCTACTTTCAGGCAGGAGGAGTTTGTGATGCAATTTATGCTGCGGATTGGAGCAGGTATCCTAAGCATTTCTTACATAAGGTAACAATGAGTCGGTTGTAACAACTGGGGATCGTAACACGTATGTTGCTGGTGAATAGAGAATTCCAGGGCAAATGGCGCAGCGCTATATCAGATCTGTAGACCTCCATTTCTAGTTGTTTCGAAATGTATGGAAATACATGTATCCCTAAAAAAAAAGTAACCTCACGCCACTGTAAAAAAAAGAACGGTCTTAACAAATTTGAAAATACATAATTCTCATATTTGATTCGTCAAAGTAACACTGCAATTTCAAAAGAACACGTGTAATTTCCGATATCTGTGGAAATAAGGTTATTAAAAATATAAATTTTTTTAAAAAACAGTGTGTAATATTTACATTTTAACGGAGATTTAAATACTGATGCAACGAATCCATGGTGGGGAAAAAAGGGGGCTGTCCACATAGTAAAATATAGTTCATGGGGGAGGGGGGTAAAATTGGTCATTGTTGTACTAAAAAGAGTGAGAGGGGGCATGTAAACACTTATAAAAGTTTAGTGTTTTACTTGAAGGCATGTTTTATCAAGCAATGTTAGTGATGTGAGGTTCCCGCTTTGGATGGGGGAGTGGAAGGTGGTATATATAGTCACCCGCGCTCAGCGGGTTATCTTTAGTATCATAAAAAGAGCCTAGGTATTCCGGGGCTTCTATTGCCTTCTATATATGCTTTGATTTTTAAAAGTTTATACTCAGAATGGTTTTGTTTAATTAATGCGTTAAATGGCTCCCGTGATTACTGAACCACTCCACCTCCTACACTGAAGAGAAGGGCATAAACGTGATGTTTCTTTTTATCATGCGCGGTTATTGTATGCCGTATCACAGTTAAAACGCGTACGCCCCTTGATGTATTTATAGCAACGCGTTTTGTCCACCATCAACACACAGGCCTACTCAGAGAGATGTTACTCATAGAGATGTTACTCATAGAGATGTTACTCATAGAGATGTTACTCATAGAGATGTTACTCATAGAGATGTTACTCATAGAGATGTTACTCATAGAGATGTTACTCATAGAGATGTTACTCATAGAGATGTTACTCAGAGAGATGTTACTCATAGAGATGTTACTCATAGAGATGTTACTCATAGAGATGTTACTCATAGAGATGTTACTCATAGAGATGTTACTCATAGAGATGTTACTCATAGAGATGTTACTCATAGAGATGTTACTCATAGAGATGTTACTCATAGAGATGTTACTCATAGAGATGTTACTCATAGAGATGTTACTCATAGAGATGTTACTCATAGAGATGTTACTCATAGAGATGTTACTCATAGAGATGTTACTCATAGAGATGTTACTCATAGAGATGTTACTCAGAGAGATGTTACTCAGAGAGATGTTACTCAGAGAGATGTTACTCATAGAGATGTTACTCATAGAGATGTTACTCAGAGAGATGTTACTCAGAGAGATGTTACTCAGAGAGATGTTACTCATAGAGATGTTACTCATAGAGATGTTACTCATAGAGATGTTACTCAGAGAGATGTTACTCAGAGAGATGTTACTCAGAGAGATGTTACTCATAGAGATGTTACTCATAGAGATGTTACTCATAGAGATGTTACTCAGAGAGATGTTACTCAGAGAGATGTTACTCAGAGAGATGTTACTCAGAGAGATGTTACTCATAGAGATGTTACTCAGAGAGATGTTACTCAGAGAGATGTTACTCATAGAGATGTTACTCATAGAGATGTTACTCATAGAGATGTTACTCAGAGAGATGTTACTCAGAGAGATGTTACTCATAGAGATGTTACTCATAGAGATGTTACTCATAGAGATGTTACTCAGAGAGATGTTACTCAGAGAGATGTTACTCATAGAGATGTTACTCATAGAGATGTTACTCATAGAGATGTTACTCATAGAGATGTTACTCAGAGAGTTATGAGATGTTACTCATAGAGATGTTACTCATAGAGATGTTACTCATAGAGATGTTACTCATAGAGATGTTACTCATAGAGATGTTACTCATAGAGATGTTACTCATAGAGATGTTACTCATAGAGATGTTACTCATAGAGATGTTACTCATAGAGATGTTACTCATAGAGATGTTACTCATAGAGATGTTACTCATAGAGATGTTACTCATAGAGATGTTACTCATAGAGATGTTACTCATAGAGATGTTACTCATAGAGATGTTACTCATAGAGATGTTACTCATAGAGATGTTACTCATAGAGATGTTACTCATAGAGATGTTACTCATAGAGATGTTACTCATAGAGATGTTACTCATAGAGATGTTACTCATAGAGATGTTACTCATAGAGATGTTACTCATAGAGATGTTACTCATAGAGATGTTACTCATAGAGATGTTACTCATAGAGATGTTACTCATAGAGATGTTACTCATAGAGATGTTACTCATAGAGATGTTACTCATAGAGATGTTACTCATAGAGATGTTACTCATAGAGATGTTACTCATAGAGATGTTACTCATAGAGATGTTACTCATAGAGATGTTACTCATAGAGATGTTACTCATAGAGATGTTACTCATAGAGATGTTACTCATAGAGATGTTACTCATAGAGATGTTACTCATAGAGATGTTACTCATAGAGATGTTACTCATAGAGATGTTACTCATAGAGATGTTACTCATAGAGATGTTACTCATAGAGATGTTACTCATAGAGTTACTCATAGAGATGTTACTCATAGAGATGTTACTCATAGAGATGTTACTCATAGAGATGTTACTCATAGAGATGTTACTCATAGAGATGTTACTCATAGAGATGTTACTCATAGAGATGTTACTCATAGAGATGTTACTCATAGAGATGTTACTCATAGAGATGTTACTCATAGAGATGTTACTCATAGAGATGTTACTCATAGAGATGTTACTCATAGAGATGTTACTCATAGAGATGTTACTCATAGAGATGTTACTCATAGAGATGTTACTCATAGAGATGTTACTCATAGAGATGTTACTCATAGAGATGTTACTCATAGAGATGTTACTCATAGAGATGTTACTCATAGAGATGTTACTCATAGAGATGTTACTCATAGAGATGTTACTCATAGAGATGTTACTCATAGAGATGTTACTCATAGAGATGTTACTCATAGAGATGTTACTCATAGAGATGTTACTCATAGAGATGTTACTCATAGAGATGTTACTCATAGAGATGTTACTCATAGAGATGTTACTCATAGAGATGTTACTCATAGAGATGTTACTCATAGAGATGTTACTCATAGAGATGTTACTCATAGAGATGTTACTCATAGAGATGTTACTCATAGAGATGTTACTCATAGAGATGTTACTCATAGAGATGTTACTCATAGAGATGTTACTCATAGAGATGTTACTCATAGAGATGTTACTCATAGAGATGTTACTCATAGAGATGTTACTCATAGAGATGTTACTCATAGAGATGTTACTCATAGAGATGTTACTCATAGAGATGTTACTCATAGAGATGTTACTCATAGAGATGTTACTCATAGAGATGTTACTCATAGAGATGTTACTCATAGAGATGTTACTCATAGAGATGTTACTCATAGAGATGTTACTCATAGAGATGTTACTCATAGAGATGTTACTCATAGAGATGTTACTCATAGAGATGTTACTCATAGAGATGTTACTCATAGAGATGTTACTCATAGAGATGTTACTCATAGAGATGTTACTCATAGAGATGTTACTCATAGAGATGTTACTCATAGAGATGTTACTCATAGAGATGTTACTCATAGAGATGTTACTCATAGAGATGTTACTCATAGAGATGTTACTCATAGAGATGTTACTCATAGAGATGTTACTCATAGAGATGTTACTCATAGAGATGTTACTCATAGAGATGTTACTCATAGAGATGTTACTCATAGAGATGTTACTCATAGAGATGTTACTCATAGAGATGTTACTCATAGAGATGTTACTCATAGAGATGTTACTCATAGAGATGTTACTCATAGAGATGTTACTCATAGAGATGTTACTCATAGAGATGTTACTCATAGAGATGTTACTCATAGAGATGTTACTCATAGAGATGTTACTCATAGAGATGTTACTCATAGAGATGTTACTCATAGAGATGTTACTCATAGAGATGTTACTCATAGAGATGTTACTCATAGAGATGTTACTCATAGAGATGTTACTCATAGAGATGTTACTCATAGAGATGTTACTCATAGAGATGTTACTCATAGAGATGTTACTCATAGAGATGTTACTCATAGAGATGTTACTCATAGAGATGTTACTCAGAGAGATGTTACTCATAGAGATGTTACTCATAGAGATGTTACTCAGAGAGATGTTACTCATAGAGATGTTTCTGTTTGTTGAGCCCGCCAAAGTCATCCTCATCCGTAGAGAACCACTTGTTGATAGATTATATATATATATATTAGGGCTGTTAACGATTAATTTAAAATTAATCGTTAACTTAAAAATAATAACGATTAATTAATCGTTAATTTCGATTAAAGCCAAAAATTGAAATTTATGGTGTCATAAGTAACATTTATTAAACGTACTTGTTGAAAATCGAAATAACACTGGAATGTCTTCTTTATAAGATATCTTTTAACCAACAACGCAAACAGACAAATGTATTGACATTATTTTGTTCAAGTGATGAGCGGGTCTTATTGACAATATAACCAGCCGAGCTGAAAAATCGTTCACATAGCTTTAGATTGTCTCAACTGGAGTTTCTGACAATGCAATGGATGTTTGGTTTGCATGTGATATGTAGCAATGTTCCCTTTAAGCAGCGCCTCTGCGCAGATATTTGACATGCGCCACGCGTGAGTTTAGAATCACCGCACAGAAAACTTTGTAAAATATTGCACAAAAAATGGACGTTGTGCAACTTCGCACACGAGTTTTTTTTAAACTTTGCACACGAAACAACGAAGCTTAGACTTAGAGGGAACATTGCATGGTAGGCAAACGATTTCTCTCAATGGAAACAATCTTTATCAACATTTTGAACATTCACCTAAGCGCATTGTTTAAAACAAAAATTTTCGTGTAATCGTCCGGAAATTAGTTTATATTTATCCTTCGAAATATTTTACTTTTTGAATTCCAGTACATTTATAAGTGTTGGGTCGATTCATCGTTAAAAAAAATTTAATCGTTAAAATTTTTTAACGATTAATCGAGAAATTAATCGTTAATTTCCGAAGCCCTAAAATATAATATGTATATATATATATTACCTATATATATATATATAATATATATATGTATATATATATATATATATATAGAGAGAGAGAGAGAAATATAGAGGCAGAGAGACAGAGAGAGAGACAGAGAGAGAGAGAGAGAGAGAGAGACAGACAGAGACAGACAGAGAGACAGAGAGAGAGACAGAGAGAGAGAGAGAGAGAGAGAGAGAGAGAGAGAGAGAGAGAGAGAGAGAGAGAGAGAGAGAGAGAGAGAGAATGCGACGTCGGTTCAGAATGCGGTGTCAGCTATGTATAAATTCATCACCAACTTCCCACTGGGAATTTTGGAGGTCGGACCAAAATATGAGCGATCAATGGCCCACCTCTCGTGACAACACCACACTGGCACTGAACCGATGGTTCTAAAACAAAAACGACCCCCAGTCGCTGAATCGGTGGTTCTGAAACTAAAAAACCTTGCCAGACCGTACCGATCTTTTCACTTCAGAAGTGCACGTGGGTTGGTTCTTAGACAGTAACAGGACGTTTGGGAATAGCCAGCAAGCCACACAAAAAAAGTAATTTAAGTAGAAAAATACTCCATGTGGGTAGATAAGAACATAAAAGTGCCAAAACGTTGTCAGTTATAGTACACGTGTTAGTATAGATGTTAGTACACTTATTAGTACACATTTTAGTACACATGTTAGTACACTTATTATACAATTACACGTATTATTGCACAGGTTAGTACACATGTTAGGACACATGTTAGGACACATGTTAGGACACATGTTAGGACACATGTTAGGACACATGTAAGGACACATGTTAGGACACATGTTAGGACACGTTAGGACACATGTTAGGACACATGTTAGGACACATGTTAGGACACGTTAGGACACATGTTAGGACACATGTTAGGACACATGTTAGGACACATGTTAGGACACATGTTAGGACACATGCAACTCACTACCCCAAACATCAACGTTAACCAAAGAAACAAGCCATGTTTCTCGCGGTGGTCGAGTGGCAGCGCACTGGACTGTCGTACCGATGGTCATAGGTTCGAATCCGTGTGAAGGCAAGGGTTTGTTCCCGGGGCCTAGGGCGTCCCTGAGTCACCCCGCTCCGAATGGGTACCTAACTACGGCTGGGTAATGCGTGGAACCCACAAAGCCGTGGCCTGTGAATGCTGCATCACTTGCCAACAGATCATCTGTCATGGTCTGTGGACGCAACTATCTTCTTCATAGAAGGAGCGTCTGTAAAGATAAGAAGAAGATAAGATATTAGCCTCAAATAAAGCAGCTGCGTATGTTTCGTCCTAATTAGTATCATTACTATTATTATTATTACATGTATTACTACGCCAATCTCTAATGCTGGCTCTAGCTCGGAATTTGTTTTATTCTATCCTTCCTCCGCCGGGTCAGTAACTAAACATTTTCTGATCATACCACAAGACAACTGTCGCACACACATTCAAAGAGTGCTTTTTATAGTTTTAAGCTCATCAGATAGACTTTGTGTCCCCCCTAAGCAAAAGAAGCAGCTTGGTCTTGTGGTGTTACGAAAATCGCGAGCTTTGACCGGAAGGAAGGAAGGAAGCAGAAAATCCAAAGATTAATGCAGACGACATTATGAACATTGCATTCGATCATTCGTGTGTGTGTTGTGAAAGATAACTAAAAATGCTAAAGAAATTGAAAAGTTCTAAAGATAACCATAAAAAGGCATACATTAAAATGGGAAAGATATTTTTTCAATGAACAACATCAAGTAAGATGTTGTATTCCATGGCTGAGTAAAAGAGCAAATTACAGGGCATTGTACAAACAGGCCACACCGTCCCCTCCCCCCCCCCACACACACCCACAGGGACCGTCTGAGACGTGCGTGGTGATCCATTCTTCTTGTCTACATTCTCCTCACGAAATCAATTCAGCCCAAACCTCTTGCAGCTCTTAAACTCGCCCCATTCCCAACACACATACGCATTACTTTTAAAGGGAAAATACATGCTTTTCTTTTTTTTTCCCTCTCCCTCCAGAAATGTTCTTTGTACGATGAATAGATACATGTATTGATTCTGTCCAGATAGGAGATCGTGCTGGGCTCAGTGGCTCTGGTGTTAAATGTCCAGTGACATGCCATTAATCTCATGGAATTGGGTGGTACATTTGGGATATTTAAATTTATTCTATTACTCCGGGATGGGGGTTTATTACGGTTACCATCGGCTACCAAGTCACAAAGCTTGTGGTATACATTTTTAACAAAGTATCTTTTTCCTAATACATTCAACATTCAAGCAATCTTAAGTTTATGCATGCCAAAAAAATCATCATTTTCAGCATTTTAACTTTAACAGCCCATCCATCATTTTAATAATTTCAACAACCTAGCAGGTTCATCATTTCAACAACCTAGCATGTTCATCATTTCAACAACCTAGCATGTTCATCATTTCAACAACCTAGCATGTTCATCATTTCAACAACCTAGCATGTTCATCATTTCAACAACCTAGCATGTTCATCATTTCAACAACCTAGCATGTTCATCATTTCAACAACCTAGCATGTTCATCATTTCAACAACCTAGCATGTTCATCATTTCAACAACCTAGCATGTTCATCATTTCAACAACCTAGCATGTTCATCATTTCAACAACCTAGCATGTTCATCATTTCAACAACCTAGCATGTTCATCATTTCAACAACCTAGCATGTTCATCATTTCAACAACCTAGCATGTTCATCATTTCAACAACCTAGCATGTTCATCATTTCAACAACCTAGCATGTTCATCATTTCAACAACCTAGCATGTTCATCATTTCAACAACCTAGCATGTTCATCATTTCAACAACCTAGCATGTTCATCATTTCAACAACCTAGCATGTTCATCATTTCAACAACCTAGCATGTTCATCATTTCAACAACCTAGCATGTTCATCATTTCAACAATGTATTATTTTAAATATTCAAGCAACTTATCATTTTTTGGCCATGCCAATGAACCATTTATTTAGTGTAGTCTTGATCTGTAGCGTAACCTTTGTGCAATCCTTCTTTCAGTCTTTACTTTTGACCAACATGTTTGCAACGAAGACCATGGGAATGACAGTCTATGGGCTCTTTGTGGTCGACTGGTCAACGTTTTTAATGGTAAATTTGATTGTATTGTTTTATTGTGTATGTATGTGTACATTGTTTCGTACATGCTCACCAGAAATTTCGGACGATATTGTAATATCCATCACGTTATGTGAATGGCGTTTAAAAAATATGCATTTAATATGAAATAAAACAATTACCAATAAGCAGAGGCGTCCCTAGATGGGTTCGGGGGTGCTGGGTGACACCATCACAAGTAAGGGGTGACACCAAAACGTAAATTCTGTATGTTCTCGTTATTTGGCACTGGCCGACCCGGAGGAGGTCTATGGGGTGAGGGGTGACACCATGAACTACCGCACTGGGTGACGCCATGAGCTACCACACTGGGTGACGCCAAGAGCTACCGCACTGGGTGACGCCATGAGCTACCGCACTGGGTGACACCATGAGCTACCGCACTGGGTGACGCCATGAGCTACCGCACTGGGTGACGCCATGAGCTACCGCACTTGGTGACGCCATGAGCTACCGCACTGGGTGACACCATGAGCTACCGCACTGGGTGACGCAATGAGCTACCGCAATGGGTGACGCTGACCCTAGTGACGCCTCTGCCAATAAGTTTCATGTATAATTGCCAAATCCTTAGCGTTGATTTGCATCATCGTAACTCATAAGGTCATGTCCAATCTTCTGTTACAGGTGATAGGAACGGTTCTGACCTATGGAGTGGTGGTCGTGCAGTTCCAGGCGGGGGCCCCGGCTGCTGTGTGTCGGTGTTATACCAATTCCACTTTGTGACCAAAGCCTTTCTACCGGGATTTTTAAAAAAAAATCATTATTATGAATTTAATGACAGTACGGTTCTCATTTTAGCACTGATATCTGATAGATGAAGTTCTCTTAATTTTGCTAGACGGTAGCTAGATTTAATCAATAAGTCATTGTTTTAAGGTATGTTTTAATATAGTAGAACAATTGACGAATCTATAGCATTATAAAATTGTTATTCAGTGTTTTTAAGACTAATACATCGGAGACAACATATATATATGGGGCCGTCCATAAAGTACGTCACGCTATTTTTGACCATTTGGAACACCCCTGGGTCACAAATCTCGACCCCCTCCCCTAAAGTACGTCACACTTTCGAACAAAAAATGTGTTGTTATTAACAAAATAATTAAAATTTAATATAAAACACCGTGACGTCACACATAGCTGGACAGCCCCTGCCCCCTGTCACACTTTCTTACACCCCCTCCCCCCCTCTGGAGCGTGACGTACTTTATGGAGGGCCCCTATATATATATATATATATATATATATATATATATATATATATATATATATATATATATATATATATAATACAATATAGAAATGCGTTGTTGTTGTTTTTTAAGGCAGATATGTGTCTTTCGCTTACCTCCAAACTGTTTGTGTCTGTGTGTGTCTGTCTGTCTCTCCCATTTATCTGAAACTTTCATCCAACTCTCTGTTAATACCCGTTTTCCACACGCACTTTAATGTTAAGATTGGGATATTCTTACAGAAAAGTGTTGAATCATTCAATCTGATTCAAATCGATATACATTGTTTCATTTTTTTTTAAAATATTCAAATGTGGAATTTGGTTCAGGTGGGCAATGAAGGCTAACAACACGTAACTCAAGCTTCCAAAGTCCCTTAAGGTCGGTCCACACCTCACAAATGCTCGCGAGCATTTGCCCAAACATCGCACGAACGCACTATTTTATTGGCGAATTTTATAGTGCGTTCGTGTGATGCTTGGGCAAATGATCGCGAGCATTTGACCAAACATCGCACGAACGCACTATTTTATTGGCGAATTTTATAGTGCGTTCGTGTGATGCTTGGGCAAATGCTCGCGAGCATTTGTGAGGTGTGGACCGACCTTTAATCTGGCAAATAACATAAATAGTTTTCCCACCATTGGATATCTTATGGGTCCACGATAAAAGCATCATTATGGCTCCAATATATGTTTTAGTATATGATGGGGCATCTTGTTCAACATAGACGCTGTTGTGTTAGCTGAGCTTAGAATGTGCACCTTATAGGCTGAAGGATTGTAATGTTAATAGTATCATGATATAAATAAAACATTGGTATCATTAAGGGTAATTGTCATCCATCACTGATGTTTAAATATGATTTTTACCATTAATTTAAAAGGGGCTAACTACGTATGAACCCACCTTATCAATAGTAAGAGCATTCATATTTATCTTATCTTATCTTATCTATACAGACGCTCCTTCTATGCAGAAGATAGTTGCGTCCACAGACCATGACAGATGATCTGTTGGCAAGTGATGCAGCATTCACAGGCCACGGCTTTGTGGGTTCCACGCATTACCCAGCCGCCTAACTACATGTAGTGTTAGGTACCCATTCGGAGCGGGGTGACTCAGGGACGCCCTAGGCCCCGGGAACAAGCCCTTGCCTTCACACGGATTCGAACCCGTGACCATCGGTATGACAGTCCAGTGCGCTGCCACTCGACCAGCACTCTGTGCTTTATGACATTCGGGGCGCACATAAATGTTTAATTCATTTTTGTCTTGTAGATAGATACCTGTAGATTACAAGTTGGTTTATCAGCAAAATGACTTCATTATTTTTTTTCCATAAGCGCTTATTTCAAACACTGTAAAAATTTCTAATTTTATATGAACTGCTTGTATGTGCTAAATACTGATTTCTATTCTTTAAATTATTAAACAATAAAATAAAACAACAATTTTTTTTTAAATTGTGTTGTTTTTAAATATTTTATTTATGTATTTTTTTTTAATGCATGCACCTCGGATTGCCAGAATGACAAATAGAACCAATCACTAAAAGATGGATTTTTCGGGCAGAAGTAACATCATTTAATTAAAGATTTAATTAAAGTAAAGACATTACTTCAAGTTGAACACAATCTTTCACATATAACAATGTTAAGTTTTAAACATGCTCTGGAATATACCAGGAGATTTTGATTTGTAGAGAGCTCATTTGGTCTGTCAAATTGATACCAACAGAGTGGAGGCTGCAGGGGCAGAGGCGTGACCATAAGTGGTGAACTGAAAATTGAACTGTCGACTTTTTAGATCAAAGATCCAAATTAAATTTCAAAAACGGAGAGTCAACATAACGTTTGAAACAAATCTATCTCCATTTCCAGGCCCGCTACCAGCTATATGTGTCATGACAACCGTCGTTATCAGCTATGTCTGATTAGCCAAGTATTCTCTATACTATACCCATCAATCTATACAACAACTAACAACACATATATCTCTGTAGGATATTTACAGATTTATATCCACAGTTTCTTCTATATACGCCTATATTTACATTCATTTACATCAACCAATAGCCTACATCTATGTACACGACTATACTATATCTCTATATTACGTTTGTATCTCTGTAACTAAACCTCGATAGTAATTGTGCTGACCAATGTCCAGTTTAAAAACACTGATTAAATCGGTATGATGTTATCATGGCCACTGGCCACATAGCCATCAATCAAACATTTACTACTAATAATAATTGGTCTATTTGTTATCCTACTTTTCACTTTATAATCATAAGTTGTTGTTTTTTACTACATTATATTATTTCTGTATTCATTGTAATTTAATTGTTTAAGTCTTTCAGCTTACTTTCATTTTTTTTTAAAATTATATATTTTTGTTTTTAAAAAGCATATTTATGTTGATTAAAAGGATTTAAAGATTATTTCTTGTCGAATGATGTTCCAAGTTGATGTCAACATCGTCAAGATGGACACTGGACACTTTCGTACTAACAGTGGGTCTAAAACAGTTTTCCTACTTTTCGCAAAGATGACTTACACTCTCACGTCAAAACGTATCAAGTGCAGTACTAATTTTTTTGTCTGTTATTTATCTTGTCCAAAGCCCAAGACATATCCGTTCAAAGCCTTTCAGTCTTTTGAAAACATATCTTATTTTTTCACTTTTCAATTCCAAATCAAACTATGATGTCTTAAAAGCCAATCATCGATTTCACAAATCTCAGTGACGGTTTGTGTGAGGGTGTGTGCGTGCGCACGCGTGCGTGCGAGTGTGCTTGCGTTTCATGCCATCTCCGCTTATCAATGATTACCACGGAATGATAATCTTGGTTTTTATTCTTTATTTTTTCTGGCTTGCAAGTAATGCACACAATTTTTTTTATGCGGCCTGCGCTCCTCGTTCAGTTAATCGAAGCGAATCCAGCCCAATGTGAAAAAATTTTGGGGATCCCTGTTCTAGATTATCAACTTTGATTCAATGAGTGCTTTTCCTGGCAGAAATACTTGAGTATTGTCTCTAAGCTTGGAATCGACATTATTTTACATGAGAAATGTGGTTACAGTCGACGACGTTTATTCGCATACTTTAGGAAAAAAGTAGTCTGCTTTATGCGGCGTTTGACGGCCAGCTTCCGAACTTTTTATGAAAGGGCTGGCGAAATTTTCGTCCTGCCCCGATAGCCACTCCGTTGTCTTCTGCACACACCTTCTTTGCGTAATTTCAATATACATTATATTATTGTGTTTAAAAGATAGACTAATCAAGGAGGTGAGGCTGCAGACCTGCATTCAGTCTAGCTAGAAACAAACTCAAAGCTTTTGAATTTGAACAGGGAACGTTGGTTTGATGTATCTTTTTCAGGTGCGCCCATGCCCATTCCATACCTTTCAATAACCTCCAATTTTACTTGATGTGTTTAAAGTTTAAACTCGCTTTTTAGATTTTGTTAAATTCATGATTGAGAATTGTTGACTAACTAAAAGTTTAGTTTAAAATGACGGTGCGTTTAAGTAAGTAAGTTTATTTAAATGCATTTTTTTATTATTTATAATTTTGTTTTCACGATTCCTATTCACTATTCATGTTCAAGATTCAAATTCAAGTCAATCAAGTCCCTTCTGACCTTCTGTCCTGTCCAAAAAATAAATAATTAAATTTAAAATATGTTTGATCCGAATCACTTGGTCATAACCCCTTGTTTTATCAACTGGCGCATTTCCCCCACACACACATTTTTTCCTGGAAATAATTGATGAAAATATTTAAAACCAATTAAAGTTATAATATATCAATTGTATTCATCGATACTACTATTTACTTCGTAACTAGAAAATTAGCTTCTTTTCTTTACTTCCGGAAACGCGATAGAAACGAAAATAATTCATCGTTGAGATCGAAAGTAAGTACGCAATTGACCAACGTAAAACATAATTGCAGTGCAATTAACACCTTAAAAATATAGCTGTACTTATTCAAAATTCCACGTAAGCTTAAATGTATCATCTTTTAAAGAATGTTTTGAGTACATTATTAACATCGTTCTTGCACTTTAAAATTACAGAAGTTACAGTTATTTTGTCTCACACTGTCACTGATCATATTCAAGACCAGACATACTGTGACATACTCATCATACTGTCACTAGTGTCACTGTCATACTCATAGAGTTCAGTAACTGTCAGTATACAGTCTGAGTCATACTATACTAAATTAACTAAAACTATTCTACTATACTAAATACTATAGACATAGTCACGGCACTCACGGTAATCTTTTATTTCAGCGCATTTTATATATTTCAAGTCATCAAAAAAACATTTTTTCAAACTTACTTCATTAATTATTATTATGAAATCTATTTTAAAATTAAAACATTATTTTTTTGTTGAAATAAAAATAAAATTACTATTTTACGATTTGTACGAAATAAAAATGTGTATATTTCACTATTTTCTGTGACTAACACGGCGCCATTGTTGTTGTTGGAAGTCTGCTTTAAAAAAACTTTTTCTAAGTTAAAAACCCCTTTAAACTCAACAAAACACAGAAAAAAACTAATTGTAAACCATTAATCATTAAATACTTTTTTTTTATATCTCATTTAAGTGTTTAAATTAGTAGAAGTAAGTTATTATATTTATTTTGTTCTAAGAATTAAAAATGCGCTGAAATAAGGGTCATACATAGTCTTAAGACTCTTAAGCTAGTACTAGTGAGTCATAGTCAATTGTCAATACAGCTTGCCTTTACTTAACTTAAGTCTTAAGCCTAACTTTGCCTAAGCCTTCTTAATCTTATTCTTGGATTCTTAGTCTTTGACTAACTTAGACTTAGAGTGATGACTTATGCGTCTTAGTCTTAGGTATTAGTATTACTATTCTAATTATATAGGCTACTATATTTATTTAATTTATAATAGTAATAGTCAATTAAGTCAATTATTTATTAAATATCGATCAATAGTGATGAGCCTTAGTATGTCAATATTGTCTATACCTCAATGTCTATTTAAATTTAATTAATAGTATCAGTGTAGAATTTGACTGCAAATTTTCAAATTATATTTAGGGTGGGGGGAGGAGACAACATGATATATCATGTTTCAATCTGTAATTTAGGAAAACCACCAGTCAGGCATCTCGTGTCCAGAAATGAAAGCATTTTAATAGCAGGGAGAGGGATAAGAATTAACATCAGGACTTGGTAATTTGTAACCCACTGTCTAATTCTTAAATAATTTAGAACTCTCCACTTTTCAACTGGAGGATAATAATAATAAACAGGCAGAAAAAGTAAAATATTATACAATAAAACTGGGCAATAGCACCATAATTGTTGTCTATATAAATGTATTTGGTTAATAGTGGGGCCGCGTTGTTTAGAACCTGGGTTTTGCAATACATTTGTATTTTACTTTTTATCCGGTCGATGAAATATTCAGTAATTTTGTCAGTTTTTGTGTCTGCATTCAACATATAAGACATATCATATAGCCTATAGCATGAATAGAGTATTAAAAAGCTTTACTTATCGCCTGATATCATACTATCATGGCATACTTGGATGTTTACACTGTGCCAATGCAAATTTCATACGCTAAAATTTTCTCTCACAGTATGCAACCACAGCAAGAATTAATACATATAACACAGTAGACCTTCAAAGATCACTAGTTACTTTTAAAAAAAAATTAAGCTTAACACATGTACAATATCAATAACACCCCTGAGTCAAGCCATCTTTGTTCTTTATTAAATTCTGGTGGTTGGGTGTGTGTGCATTTCAAGAAGCACATGTTGGCCATTCTTTGAGGAATGATTGTATAAATGAAATACATGTACATAATTAATAGAAGACAATCATAAAGATGACTACTGGCTTTACTCATGGGTCAGTAATAAGCAACATTTCCATTAATGTTAAATTGGGTAGTTCACAAACCAGGTAAAATTGTTAAATTTCATATAGTACATGTATTGATATAAAAATTCATACATGAACTTTTCCACAAAATGATAACCATTTACACACCGTTTTATTCTTCATACTAAAAAAATGTTTTTAGGGTAAAAGAAAAATACATGTACATGAATTTTAAATTTCAGGTACCACGCCACGGCCCTATTATATTCTAATTCATAAGTGATCTCATACCAAAAATAAAGTTAAATATTTTGTATACTCTTACGTAATTTGGGGAAAAAAATTAATGCGCCAATAAATATACGAAACTTTGGGAGCCTTACCATGACGGCATTATATCTAAATTTGCATTACTGAGGGATACGTTTTATGGGAGTTCCACTGTAATATTTATGTACTCTATACTCCATGATTACCTGAATTTGTCATTAAACTCCAAGCCGACATCAACCAAAAAGATTGAGGTAGAGGTTTATAAAATTTTAAAGGCAAAGAGAACAATGGTCGTGAAAAGAAAGAAGGGGGATGGGTGTCAATGTAATGCACACGTTTTAGTATACATATATGGTATTCAATGAATTTTTTATCATTTATGGTTATGAGTGTATTTTTACTTTAGCTGGTATTATAAGTCTACAAATATTTAGTTTTGGGAAAAGTGGGGAAAATTTGGCTTGACCAGGAAACCCCAACCATTGCTAATCCAATAACCATTACTCTTTACATATAACATTTTTTTTTACAATATATTTTATTAGGGAATGGGTTTTTAGGGAAATGTTTTTTAAATTCAGAGCTGCAAAAAGGTTACAAATATAGAAGAACATTTGTGTTTATTTGTTTTCTTAATTTTCTTGGACTTTATGGGGTAAACCTAATGTTTTTACCCATATCCACATTTTGAAATAAATTTTTATTACTTTCCATGTCACTTCATCCCGATTTTCCTCCGAATGACATCCTCTGACTTGCCGAGAAAGATTATAGCACTTCACATTCAGCACAGAATAATAATAATATATACAGTTGGGCCCGCTTAAGTCGACGGCCTCGGGGTGTGAAAAATGGCGCCGAGATAACCGATCATCAAGTTAAACGAAAACCAATATGGCTGCAAAATATTAACATGCGCTTGATATACATGATGTGCGTTAATTAGTGATGGGACGATTAATCGGAATATCGGGACCCTAATATTTCTTCACTCTTTCCCTAAGGTTAAGACCGATCGTTTTTAATTCTAAGGACCATTTAAATATAACCCAGGGTTCCCACTCAGTCGGGAACTCTTAAAATAATTTTCCCGGTCTTGAAAGTCGGGAAAAGTTATGACTAGTCAAATTTTTCGCCTCGCCTCATGGCGCGTGTTTGCAATGCCTGTCGAATCGGCGAATTTTAAAAAAATAAACATATCAATATGGTAATTTTAAGTTTAATGCTTTTGACGTGCAGGATATCTGTCACTATGAGACCGCACTCGAATTTCCTCCGTCAATCAAATGATACGTGTAACTTGTAATATAAATAGTAAAAATGCGGCCTTGACCGTATCAGAATTCGACCTACAACAGTGATGACGTGTATATTATATATATACTAGAATATTAAGAAAATGATTTGATTTCACCGTCACGCGCGTGTTAGTCACAGTCACATATCTTACCGGTAACAAAGCAACAACAAACTTTTAAAAGAATAATAATAATTTTTTATTTAATTATATAAAAACAACCGTCGATTCTCGATACAAACCTTTATTTTCTTTTCTAAAGATATTCGTTTATCTTAAAAAATAAAATGATTAATGCATTAGAAAATGAATTAAGTTTAATAATAATATAACATGCACAGCGAAATAATGACGGATTAAAGACCACTAACGCGATTTTCGAGTACCAATGGTGAATAAATACTCATTCACACACGGATTCAAATTGAAAGTAATAACATCCGGTAATTTTTATTGAAATCTCGTAGTATCACAAAATAGCCGGAAGTCTCGAAGAAAGCGAGATGTCAACACTGTTTTGAACTAAAAATGCCAAGTGCATTGCTAGGCGAACAGACGGAGATCGAGCTAACCGACGTTAAGTTGCAAATTTGGCACTCTTTTGTGCTGGAAATAGTAGGGCTTGGCGACTTTAAAAAATCAAATTAACCGATGAAAAAATGCAAAGACAAAGAGAGAATTTGGCGATTCAAAAAAAAACGTCGACTTAATAGAGCTGACGAGTTAACCAGGGCTCGAGTTAAGTGGGTCCCACTGTAATACAAAAATGATCTATTTGATTGTTTTAATAGCATTAATAATGTGTGTACATGTATTTTCAACAATTTTCCATTTTTGATTGTTTTAATAGCATTAATAATGTGTGTGCATGTATTTTCAACAATTTTCAGCGCTTCTTATGTAATGTTTTATTGGTTTAAGAAAATTATGAATTAAGTTTATTTATTAAATATCACTTAACACAAAAGTTTCTTGCAATTGCTTATCCAGCCATAGGTTTTTAAGAATTAAACTTATATGTGTTACATAATTTGTGTATCATATATCATATCTTCTTAATTTTCAGTATGGGATCAAAAAAGCATAAAGAAAAGGATAGAGAAAGCAAGAAAAAAAGAAAACATCGATCTAGATCAAGGTCTAGGTCTAGAGAAAAGAAGAGACGGCACCGTGAGAGATCTAGTGAAAGAGAGAGGGAATCAAGTGATTTTTTACAAAAAGACTATGGCTATTCTGATGGCAGAGGCAATGAGGAACGAATTCAGGTGGTTGATTATAATCACGGTGAGCCTCGTGACCATGACCGTAGAGATCGCCAATCAGGTAAAAGAAATTTAATTTGAAGAAATAGCATATTTAAAATTCTAAAAGGTACCTTTTTTTTATTTTTTAAACTCTATGTTAATGTTAATTCAATGCATTACAAAGGATTAAATTGTTTGGATCACATCTTAGAATTGATGTTTGAGATAGCTTTGACCCTGTGATACATATTTGAAATTGCTTACTTAAATTCTTGCTCTGTACATAAACATAGAATTCTGTCTTTTTATTTAGTTTTAACCAGTAAAAATATTACCATTTGTGATAATTTAGTTGACAGATGTACACATTGTAATTTTTTGGAATTTAAACAAATGTTTTCAGGTTTGATATGACTTTTGGGGGTACAGGTTCAATAAAATGGGGCTAATAATCCCTCACAGCTTTAAAATAGAATTTCCAGGAAGGCATTTTTAAAATATATTCTCGATGACTGTAAACATAAAATATTATTATCTAAAACAATGATAAATTTAAAATGTACATGTATAAGGTGTTCCTAAAGTCTGGAGCCAAGTAAAATTATTTCATAACATCTTGAATCTGATTTCTTCTATTAGTTTTACTAAATTTCAGGCAATGCAATTTTTTTATTGACACGAATTGGGACACCTATGTGTCCAGATTTGATCAAAACTATGTACAATAGAACCCGGTTAAGTCGTTGGCCTTGGGTTATGCCGAATGGCGCCGAGATAACCGATGATCGAGTTAAGCGAAAACCAATATGGCGGCAAAATATTAACATGCGCTTGAATTTTTTTTATGTACATGATGTGCAAGTTAATTAGTGATGGGGCGATTAATTGGAATCGTATCGGAATATCGGGAGCCTATTTTTTCACTCTTTTCTGAGGTTGTTAAGACCGTTCGTTTTTAAGGACCGTTTATGTTTCAATATAACCCTTTGTTGCGTTAGTGCAGTTTTTTTTCCCTAGTACATAACGAATTCAGCTACTCCTGCCCGTCATCTCTCTTGCGCGCTCCCACCAAGGTGTTTTTTGTTGTTTTTTTAATGGGGCTTGATGCTTGTTACACTGAGTTAGCATCATTCACAGCAGTGATTCCCAGATTGAGCGATACTGTGCCTTGGAGGGCACTTGCGTAACTTTCCTACAAGCTACACTAATAAATAACCCGCCCCGTGTAACCTACACATCCCCTCATTGTCCCCGAACCATTCTCTTTCAAACCATCTTCCTTGGGTACATCCCCTCAGCTTACAATGGACTCATAATTTCTTCTGTAACTTGATGCTAATCGGACTAACCAACAATGGTGTGGGAGATTGAGAGTGGGGGTGGGTAAACTGTAGCCTATTATATTATAAAATCTGGGGAGCCTTGTTTACAGTAAGCACCCTATGATTTGGTATCGTCCCATCACTAGTGTTAATAAATGAGAATGTACATGCACATGTTTTTGGAGGTTTTTTTTAACACAACATCATTGCCGTTATTTGTTTGATGAAGCGATCGGCATGCTATAAAAATGTACATACATGTTTGCTAACAACAAAGGCATATGTGCACCAACTAACAGCAGAAAATATAAAATAAAAACCACCGTCGATTCTCTATAAAAACCTTTATTTTCTTTTCGAAAGATATGCGTTTATCTTAAAAAATAAAATGATTAAGCATCAGAAAATGAATTAAGTTTAATAATAATATAACATGCACTGCGAAATAATGACGATTAAAGACCGCTAACGCGATTCCTCGGGTGAATGCATACTCAAGACGTGTCAAGCTAACTCACACAGGTATCAAAGTGAAACAAGATAAAAACATCCGGTAATTTTAATTGAAATCTCGTAAAATCGCACAATGGTCGGAAGTCTCGAGGAAAGCAAGATTTCGATGCTATTTTTTAACTAAAAATGCGATAGTGCGTCGCTAGGCGAACAGACGGGGATCGAGCTAACCAACGTTAAGTTGCAAATTTGGCCCTCTTTTGTGCTCGAGGTATTAGGATTCAGCGACTTAAAAGAATCGAATTAACCGATGAGAAAATGCTAAGAAAAAGAGAATTTGGCGGTTCCAATAAAAAAAGTCTACTTAATAGGGTTGGCAAGTTAACCGGGCTCGAGTTAAGTGGGTTCTACTGTACATGGATTTAACTGGATATTGGAAAAGCTTGCAATATACTGTCATTGTGTATTGTAATATAAATTCTCTAAAAATATGGAGGTTCCTCTATTTTTTAGGCTTTAGCTGTGAATAATTTTCAGACCAACTTTATAATTACACCATATGACTAGTATATAAATTAGCTGCTTTATTTCAACTGTCAAATAGAGGAATCTCCTAGTTTCTGTTATTAAAGCTCCAAACCCTACCTACCTGTGTGATTAAAAGTTTCTTTTCATTTATATCAAAATTTGAGGGAAAGGAAGTTAACTTATACAGAGCTTTAAAGTCTTAATAGCAAGTTTTAAAATACAAAATGTAAAGAACTATAGTCTTATTTAAAAAAAAATTCTGCATATTTTATTTGATACAAATTTTAAGCTGCAGAATCAAGGGAAGAGAGCCAGAATGCACAATCATCAGGAGATGGGTCAAGTCTGAGTATAGCAGAAACAAAGTAAGTCTATGAGTCTACATATTAATTCATTGTCCAAAGTATGTAACAATAAATAAGGTTTGTATGAATCTAGAATTTTGTTGTTGTGCATACTATGGTGAGTATGAAAATGTATTTTTCTTGAATTGATACATTGCAGATTCTGAGTCAATTAAATATTCCAATATGCTTTCTTTTGCAATTTTAAAAATAATAAGTGCAAAAAAAATTATTATTTAATCTTAAAACTTTGAATAAAGTTGTTTTTTTTTAATCTCAGTGATTTAGTGAACCAAACTACTCTTAAAGCCATCTGACATGGCCAAAATAAATACAGTCAAACCTCTCTTAACGAGATTAATTCATTCCAGGGTCTTATCGTTAAGCGAAACACTCGTTATAAGAAACAATTTTTCCCATACAAATCAATGTAAAATACAATAATCCATTCCATGCTGAAAAAGAATACTAATTTTTCACAAATTTTTATTAACAATTATTCAAAAAAAATTACTTATGAATTGTTAAAGCGTGAAACAACTAGAATACAATTAAGATTTGAAACAAAAAAACGTAAACAAAAATATGAATTTATGACAGATAATGATTCCTCTTTAACTAGAAAACTGTCCAAAGACATTTGTTTTTGCAGACGCTTCAAAATTTGACGAAAATATGCCGTAACCGTTGGGTAGACATTCTTGACACTCCATTTGAAATATCCTTCTCAATAATGGTTCTTGAGGATAGTGCAGATTGTTGATGTTGGCCGATTGTAGTTTGCGCACTAGGACTTTCCCTTTCTGCGTCACTCGTTATGCGAGTCTTCGCTTGTTAAGGGAGCAACTTTTTCAAAAAAAATTTTGCTCGTTGAGCGTAAATCTCGTTATGAGAGTTTTGACTGTATCTGACTTTGGCAAATAATTATTTAAAAGCATTGGCAATGTCAGGAATAAAAGTTGCAATGTTGGTTCTTACATTGGCTCAGCTTCCCAACAAAATCTAGAGGTTGTATAATTTTATGAATGCCTTTTTTAGTAACCTTAGGCAGTGCTTCTCAAACTTTTTAAGTATGGCGGACCGGCAGAAATTTTTCCATTCCACCAGGGACCTGTGCACTATTTTCCCTCCATGCATTGACATGGTAGCAAAATGAGCAGCTACATGGCCTACAGCCCTAAACAATTTTACATGAATGTTTTATGCTACATGTCATGGAACAATTTTGAAAAGAATAATCTTAAGCCTTGATTGCGTATTGTTTGTTCATTTACGATCGTCTTCAGTTCGTATTAAAATGTGTTGATGATGGCAGCGATAGTTTTTGCTTCAACTGTTTTTAAGTTGATAGTGTTTTAATAAATTTGTATTTCGACTTAAGCCTTAGTTTTAATAAACGAGAACATAAAATAAAACATTTTGAAGTCATTCAAATTTAATTTTTACAAATAATATAGTAACTATAATTAGTGCATGTGTAGATTTATGCTCAATGTTTAACTTAAACTAATGGGCTATATGAGCCTGCTTATTTTTTGCTAGTTAATCATATCATGGCTCGATTGAGGACAATACTAAACACAAGGAGAACAAACCTTCATACTGTTCCTGGACAAATAAATGCTCATTCTTGAAAAACCATTCTCACATCGGCTTTGAACTAATATTTTTATATAGGATTTTAATTAGATTTTTATTTCCTTACCTGATAACTCCTCTGACTAATGGCTGAGGGCCCATGGACCAACACCAGTCCGTAGACCACCACTTTGAGTAGCACTGACTTAAGGCATCTTTATTAAATAACATGGTATATGAGGGCAAATAAGGAATAAATAACTTGATATTTATGTTTTGAATATGTGTATCAGTTATAACCTTTTTTATCTTTCACTGTTCACAGTCGTCTCAGAGCCAAGCTTGGGTTAAAACCTCTCGACATGCCTGAAAAAGGTAACGCTTTGGCTCCTGTGTAAAGTTTATACATGACTAAAGCTAAATTGAACTTATGATTAAAATCAAAAATTATTTTAATATTATGATGAAAGCTTTTAAAGGCTTTTTGTAAATGAATACTTTTTTAAAATTAAAATAATGAAAAAACATTTTCTAAAAAAAAACCATGTATATTAATAAGTCACTGATGCCACCCAAAATTTATTTGTTTTTTGTTATTTTGTTGCCATCACAAAACACTGTTAACATGAAATGATCAACACATCTGTTTTTATCAAGTTTTTATACCATTTTATTTTGTTTGAACACTCAGTCAGGTTTATGTTTTTCTTGAATTCTCCTTCCGTTTATTATCAGGTGAAGATGGTAAACCAAAAAAGATTGATGGTGTTCACGTCCCAGCTGTCAATTTAGGGGATGTTAGGAAAACTGAAATTTTACGGGAGAAAATGTCAAATAAAAAGTCACAGAGGCACCATGAAAAGAGATTGAAGTAAGGAAGGTCTCATCTATACTAATAAAAGGCAAAGCCCTCACTGACTCATCACTAATTCTCCAACTTCCCGTGTAGGTAGAGGCATGAAACTTTGGGAAGTTGTTGAGTTGCCTCTCGCGACGAAAATTGAAGTAAAAGAATTTTAAAAATAACACTCATGGGGGCCAGGGGCCCAAAAACGTTTTTTTTCCTTATATGGCCTATATAAAATTTGAATATCACCAATTCTCCTATTTCCCGAGTAGACAGAAGCATGAAACTTTGGGAAGTTGTTGAGTACAATCCCGCGATGGTAACAGGTGAAAAAATATTTAAATTATCACTTCCTGGGGGCCGGGGGCCCAAATGAAGTTTTTTCCTTATATGAGCTATATAAAAACTAAAAATCACCAATTCTCCTATTTCCCGTGTAGGTAGAAGCATGAAACTTTGGGGAGTTGTTAAGTAGCTTCTCGCGCCGACGAAAATTGGCGTAAAAGAATTTTAAAACTCACTCTCATTGGGGGAGGGGGCCCAAGACCGTTTTTTTCTCCTTATACTGAAAATCGCCTTACTCTCCACTTTCCCGTATAGGTAGAAACATGAAACTTTGGGAATTTGTTGAGTCCACTCTCTCGATGGTAGCATGCAAAAAAATATATTTAAATTATCACTCACTGGGGGCCAGGGGCCCAAATGTACTTTTTCTTATATAAAATCTGACTCAAATCTAATTCTCTGATTTGCCGTGTAGGTAAAAGCATGAAACTTTTGGAAATTATTGAGTACACTCCCGCGATGGTAACATGCCAACAAATATTTACATTTTCACTCACTGGGGGCCGGGGGCCCAATTTTTGTTCTTATGTAAAAAGTTAATCATCACAGATTCTCAATTTACCCGTGTAGTTAGAAGCATGAAATTTTGGGAAGTTGTTGAGGACACTCCCGGAACGGTAACAGGCGAATTTTTTTTGTTTAATTATCTCTCACTGGGGGCCCGGGACACAAAAGTAATATTTTTAACTTATATGAGCTAAATTACAACAACAGCAAAAAAAACTTTGGATACTGTGTAAATGTATTTTTACAAAACTGGGAAGATAAAAACTTGATGGTCTATATTAAAATTCGTTAGGGCATTAAAATTATATTTTTTCAATATTTTGTAGACGAGGGCCCCTAATCTCTTTTTTGTAAACGTTTAAGAAATTTTAACCATTCGATTTAACTCAATTTTTTAAAAAAATGTTTACTAACAAATATATTCATCATAATCCAAATTGAAATAAGCTGGTGTTTTGAACTATACATATTACCCCGATAGGGCCCCCGGCCCTTATTTTAGATTTTTTTAAAGACGTATTAATCGTAAATGTATTTTATTCATCCCACGGCCATTAAACTTTAGGACGTTTTTGGGTACGCTCCATCGAAGGTTTCTGGCATTAAAAGTAAAAGTTTTAAAAACACCACTTATTCCGGATGGGGGGACCCGTATGCCATATTTTAACATAAGTTATGAACTTCTAACGTCTGTTCCTTTGGGGCCGGGACCCAAAATATTTTTTTTTCGTAAACATTTAAAGCTTTTGTTACATAAAAAATAATTTAAATAAATATAGTCACATTTTTCTATCATGACCTAGATTGAAATCCTCAGACCTTATGAGATATGCGCATCCTGCATCCATTTTGCACGGGGGCCCGTAATGTCATTTTAGTGCCCATTTTATTTTACACGACCTTGACAAATATTGACAAACAGGTATATCAATCATGATTCAGACTGAAATCTATTGGTGTTTTGAATTGGTGTGAAACGGGTTTTCAACGCTTACTAAAATTCTAACTTTCCGCAGCGGAGCGCGGGGATTTAGCTAGTTAGTTATAAAAATCAAAGCTTTGAAAAAAATTCAAATATTAAATAAGAATTTTAAATAATTATTTATTTTGTTTTAAATATTCTTAAACACTTTTTTCCCCAGAATTATTATAATTTTCATATTCATCATATTGATTAACATTTCTTTTTAAAAAGTAATTATATAAAAAATTATGCCATCATATTCAATGTGAAATTCCAAAATTTAAATAACACATTGTTATGTTGGTGACATTGTTATGTTGGTGATGACTATTGTCCTTGTTTGTATCTCATCTTACCTAGAACCATAAAAGGGCTTGGTGAGAGTGACTCCGAGGATGAGGATGCCAAAGCCTGGGTATTGAAGAGCAGAAAGTTGCAACAGGACAGAGAGATGGCTGCAAAACGAGTAAGTTGTAGCTCATTATTCAATACATATTGTCTGTCCATTGTTGGATGCTGATTGTGATGGTTGATCTGAAATTTAGTTTTTACCTTATAAAATTATCATTTAGTTTTATCAATAATGGTGCCGCTTTTTTGCCAATCTAAACGTTGGAAGGATGGATCAGTTGTCAAGAGAGACTATTCTAAATGTCTGAAAACTCTAGGATCTTTTTCATTTTTTATAAAAAATTTGAGACTTTTCTTTTGACCTCATTAAATTAAATCTTTGGATAATTAGTTAGAACTTAATTAATTCTTATTAAAACAATAAATGTTTTAAAATGTTAGTGCTGTGCTTATATACTTGTGATGAAATACAATTTTAATCTTTACCAAAAAAATCTGTTGTTTGTTTTTCCAATTATGTTTAAATTGTTTCTATCTCGCAATACTCAATAGGCCAAAATGTTGGAGGAGATGGATGAAGACTTTGGTATAGGAACTCTTGTTGAGCAGGAATTCAAAAAAGAGAAGGTGAGATAAATAAATTTTGGCTTAAATTCCTTTAAAAAAAACTCAATCAGAAACCAAGTTTTAAAAAATATCTAACTTGGATGAAAAAAGTTTGACCTTGTATTCTACCACAAAACTATCCTAATTTTTAAATTGTCTTATGCCATTGTTTACCCTTTTTTTTATCCTGAAAATTTTTAAGCAAGTATTTTGTAAGACTTTGTTTATCATAAGCAAATTGCTATACCTATATTGTACTCTAAGATTATGTTTTACAAATAAATATTCACTTAAATCAATTTTAAAGAAAAACAAAATAAATAGTACAGTATCTGCTAATACTGCTACCCATTATCTTTTTGAAGAATATTTTTATCCACTGTGAAAATGTATCTGGTGTCTTCCTTACGGGAACAGAGGTATTCTTCACAAGATCTAACTGGTCTCAGAGTTGAACATGCTATGGACAAATTTGATGAGGGGCGGAACGTCATCCTGACTCTGAAAGATAAAGGTCATTTACTTAATTATATCAACATTATAATTCTTACTGGTAGATAACGTTTAGCGCTGCAATAAAATCGACAATAAAGTTATTGCCAACAGATAAAGATTCTAGTTATTGTCCTAGAAAGGTGTAATCAATTATTTTTTTATGTGTGTGACATTTTCTGTTTATCAAATTTGTTTGTTTTGTTTTTAAATTTTAAAAAAAAATATTTTTTTTACATAAACCAATAATGTTAGCATTCACCATTGATTACTGGTTAATGGTGATTTTCCTTTTTTTAAATATGCCAGACTTAATTCGTCATCAGGTGTTCTTGATGAGGAAGAGGGCGATGTGCTGATCAATGTTAACATTCAAGATGATGAGAGAGCAGAGAAGAATGTGGACAATAAGAAAAAGAAACCAGAATATAAACCCTATGATGAGCCACAGTACGATGAATACGGAATGGTGAGCCGGTATTCAGAAACACTATAGAAACTTTTTATTTTCCATCCAAAATTAAAGTATCGATTAATTATTTTTTCTTGTTGTTTTGAGACAGGACTTAAATTTAGATGTCATTATTTTTATTTGCTTGAAAATAAACTGAACAGTGTTTGATACTATAAAAATGTTTAATTTATTTACTTAAATCTACAACTTAACAATGTGTTGACTTTGTCATTCCTCTGTTTCAGCTGAAGCCAAATAACATGTTGTCAAAATATGATGAGGAAATAGAAGGCGCCAAAAGAGAATCATTCACATTGGGTAAATTTTCATCGTTTTTTTAAAGATATCTCTGAACTTGCTTTGTTCTTTTCACCTCAACTATACTAGTGCTGTATACTTGCTAAAGCTGCTTCAGTGCATGCCTGTGATCACTTTTTTTTATTTACTATTACATTCATAAATTAAATTATAGTTTGACATCTGCTTAGCATAATCCATATTGGGTAAAAATGCAGCCCAACTGTGTCAGTGTTAAAGTCTGGTCAGTCTCCCAGTATATTTCTTAACTGTTGGCTGCATGTGTCAGATTAGGATGAATAGCACAAAAGACACAATTGAAGTTGGTTGCTAATTTCTTGACTGCACAAATTAGCAACCACCTTCAACTTGGCTTTTTGGGCACTGCCGCATAGTTGCTGCCCCCTCCAGTTAGAGAATAGTCTTTGATGTTAAATTGGCTATAAACAGTCCGAACCAAAATTTCATTGCTTTCTTGAAGTTACAGAAAAAGAGAGTGCTTTAATCTACTGGTGTTTTTTTTTCAAATGTAAGACTTCTTGCTTGAAACGTCTCATGCAAGGTGATGTTGAGAAAGGCATGATAGAGCTGAAAGGGGTTGCTAAACAAGGTTACTGACCTGTGTCATAGCAGCTCTCTTCAACATTGTCACAACCTAAATTTACACCTTTCCTTATCCTTGAATATTTTTTTAACAGGTTCTGGTGGTTCATATGATGCGGCACATGAAAAACGCATGGCAGAAATCAGACAGGCACTAAGGGCTCAGGGGGTGAGTATTATCTGAGATGGCCCACTGAATAGGATTTGTTTACAAATTTATTGCTTAAGGATCATGATGTTGCCGTTTACAAAAATATGGCCGTCTGTAAAAATCTCCTTTTATATTGAGAAGGGACTATTATCCTGCTAAAATATACATACTTCACCACATAAAAGTATAAGGTCCATTTATTTAAAAGAATATATAAAATAATTAAATAACCTTAAAACTTTGTGTTTTTGTTTAATCTAGCAAAGCCTTCAGATGGCACCACCAACTTTGCTTAATGAGTACATGACACCAGAAGAAATGGTTTGTGATTGTTTACATTTCTTTTTTTTCTGACAAAAAATTTAATGTTTTCAATATGTAAATTTCTCCATGTCTAGGTATTATCTTCACCACTAAATTAGAAAATGTCTCAATGGATTTCTGTAATGTTTTATAAATATTCAATAGAGATGGAGTGAGGTGAATATCACAATATTTGCTCGTGCTAATGACAATTTGGAATTTCAGGAAGCTGCCAAGTTCAAAAAGGTTAAAAAGAAAGTTCGTAAAATAAGAAAGAAGGAAGTTCTCAAAGCGGATGATCTATTACCTTTACCAGAAGAGGAAGTTTCTAAAGAAGATTATGGATCCAGGTAATGAACTGTGTGCTTTTCCAGATTTTTCCTTTTGAACAAATTGTATTTTCCTGATGATAAATTTAAAGAAAAAGACATCTTTTGTGTGTGCTCATAGAAACCTTAAAAATCTTTGCTTCCTAAAATGAAAGGCATCTTAATTTGATATAAATTACACAATTTGTCCTTTTTTATCTCACTCAGAAGTTTTTGCTTTTTTCCCCAGGACTAGGGGCAGAGGTCGTGTAGAGCCAGAAGATGGTGAGGTATCCAATGATGGGACAGAGGAAACCAACGATGTCAAGGATGTTAAAGAAGTGAAGGTGGAGGTTGGTGCAGTCTACAGTGGAGATATTTCATCGGGAGCTCCACAGATTAAGGTTGATTTGGATGATAGTAAGTAGGGGTCTACCGATATGCCTTTTTGCCGATATTGCCGATACCGATATTACCGATATTTTTTTTGCCGATATGAGTGCCGATATGAGTATTTGTTAGGACAAAAACCAGCGGTCATATTTGATGACGTCATTCTTAAATTTATCACTCGTAATTATTTATCTTTAATATTAGGGGACTACCGATAGGCATTTTCGCCGATATTACCGATATTTTTTTTCCCGATATGAATATTTGTTAGGACAAAAACCAGCGGTCTTATTTGATGACATCGATCATTCTTAAATTCATCACTCCTAATTATTTATATTTTATATTAGGGGTCTACCGATAAGTATTTTTGCCGATATTACCGATATTTTTTCTCCGATATGAGTGCCGATATGAGTATTTGTTAGGACAAAAATAACAGCGGTCATATTTGATGACGCCATTCTTAAATTTATCACTCGTAATTATTTATATTTTATAATTAAGGGGTCTACCGATATCCAGTTTTGCCGAAATACCGATTTTTTTCCCGAAACGAAGTTTCCGATGTGTTTACAAGTTCCAGTTCATGACCTACATAGGACTCATAACAAAACGAACCGTCCTTTATAAAAATGTACAAGCATATTAGGTACTCCTTTTGAAACTTCAACCTTGACTCATAATTATTAATTCTAACCAATAGTTTAATGGCTTTTGCACACGGCCACCTTTTATGAATGAAACAATGAGAACAAAGTACAATAGTAATATAGTGAAAATGAGGCTGAAGCTTGAATGGTTGCCAATGACAACACGTCTTCACATGGTACATTTTGTTATTCCATACGAAACGAAATGTTTTAGACATCTGCGATTCTGCGTGCATCTATGCTATTAGAGCAATTACGTGAACATAATGTTTACATGTTATCCATTTATTAGAGCAATTACGGTATACTTGGCATCGGCACTATTTACACAGTATTTCTGAGTATACGAAAATCGGCCGATACCTAAACAATATCAAAGCACATGGCACACTGTATCGTGGCTGCACATATTAATACTAGGACTCTTTTGACTATTTCAATACTGGTATCGGGGTCGATATATTAATTTGTCGAGATATTGTAAACCTAAATGAAAGTTTTTTTGTTTCCGTTTTTTTTTGGGGTCAAAATGTCACTTATTATGAAATATCGGTGACGTCAATATCGGGACCTTTACAGGCTACCGATACCGATATTGCCGATATCCAGATATCGGTGCCGATATATCGGCCAGCCGATATATCGGTAGACCCCTAATAGTAAGTATTGTCAAATATGATTTTGAGATTGTCACTTGAAGACCTCTAGGGAAGAAATGGCTACGTGACATTTTTTTGTAATTTTTAAATATTTACGTTTTAAGGCTCAAAGCTATACAGATTTATCATTTATTAACCAAATAGATTTGAATTTTTCATAGGGTCAGAGATGTTATCTTTTCATTAAACATTTTATTTTTTACCCTTTATCAGATAGAGATGATGACTAAAAAAAATATTCAAAAATGTTATATAGCCGTTTCTCCCTTGAGGTCTTCACTGGGTAATACTGCTCAGGAGTTTTAGATTCTAATACAAGACACACATGTTTGAAATGTTGGTTAACATTTGCCTTATCTTAACAGCCGACATTGTGGGTCAAGACGAAGATCTTACGGGTGTTGCAATCGAAGAGGAAGAGGTTCAGAATGAACTGCAAGTAATGCTGGCCAGGGCACGCAAACTAAAACTTAAGAAAGAGAGACAAAGTCAAGGGGTAAGCGTTTGAACTTGTAAAATTAGATGTTTGACTCAATTGCTAAATAAAACATAGTCATTTTTTTAAAATTCCGTAAACATCAAAGATAAATTATAGACTGCGGAGCATATTATTCGTTAGAATTTGATTTTCTCGAAAAAAATTATTTCCTCTTCAATAAAGTTTTATTTTTTAAACTATCTTTAATTTTTATAAGAATTGCTTGAGTAATGACAGTAATGAAAGATATTCCTAAAATGAATGGTACATTACTAAATGTTACATTGATTTTAAAATAATGTTTTACATGCATTAAAAAAACTTAATAAGATGTCCGGCATTGGTATTGTATGGGATTTTTTTTCTTAATAGTTTTTCATGAGAATTATAATACAATCTAAGCTACTAAAAGTGTCATCACTGAAAATAAAGGAACCCGAATGATCAATACATTGTTGAAAGACTTACAAGATGAAAAAGAAAAATGATATCAGTTAGTATTTTTATTTCCAGGGCTCAGAATATGCTCTACAAAATCTTGATGAAAAAAACTCTCTTGAAACTGGAGCTAATATAACGCTTAACTCCACTTCTGAGTTTTGTCGAAATTTAGGTGAGATTCCAACATATGGCCTGGCAGGTAACAGAGAGGAAGATAGAGAAGAGATTATGGTAAGTGGGTTCATTGTTTGAAAGTATGATAGGAAAATAAGAAACATTAGATTCTTTGGCAGAATTCCACTGATGCACCTCAAAAACTGGATAGACCTAAAATATATCCAGGCCACTATTATGGTCAAGCAGCCGCATCATCTAATATGTTTGTCAAGTTAGTATTTGACCTATGTCCTACCTCAACAGGACATGGAACTGGAGATGATGGATCACAAGCGGAAAAAGGATGAGCTGGAGGAGACGACAGGGGGCTGGAATCAGGTGGATATTGATGACAACCCAGTTGACATACGGGTAAGTAGTTTATGTGGTGTGAAGTAAATAAGTATTGGAACAAAATACATGTATACGGCTTTAAAAAATTACAGAACAATTGAAGGGACATTTTCAGCGGAATACTTTCTTAAAAAATAATATGCTCCCATATCATATGTAGATTTCTCTGTCTGCATGTAGTTATGTTAGTTAGCCAGAGGAGTTTCAATATCAGCATATTTTTAGTATTGTATTTTAGGAATATCTGAACATTTAGCATATATGTGGTGTGAAATTAAACTGAAATTTCTAATAGCCTCATAACTGTTTTTAGTTTTTATTATTATTTATGTTTGCTGTAGATCTCAATATAAAATGATTTATTTTGAAAAGTTTGGCTTTCATTATTTGTACTGCTCTTACTCTAGGCAGAAGAAGCAGCTGTGTTAGAAGAAGAACCCATTGCTAGTACAGGTGTAGGATCAGCTCTACAGTTGGCCATTAAGAAAGGTGAGAAGTTATACACATTTGTATGCCTTAAATTATTGTTTTTAATGTATTTGATGAAGATGAATCATGAAAACTTTTACTGCTTACATTTTTTAGTGGCTAAATGTAAAATGCAGCATTTATTTTTTGCCATAGGCTACCTTGAAGATGAAGCTCCCAAAAAATTGCCTAGTATGTCCACCAAATATTTGGAGCTGCAAGCTCAGAATTACACAATACAAGACAAGAGATATGAGTAAGTTAGGAATCTGCTTCATAATCAAACTCATCAATAGCTCATAGAGTCACAGAACTTTTTTTTAAAAGATGTTTTATTTTATGATGACGGGAGATCACAGAAATTCCTTGTGCACTTTTAGCCATTTGTTTAAATATGCAACCATTTCAAGACCTTTAATTACTCTGGTTGGAGGTAAAGGAAGAAAAAAAGCCTTGCTTTTGTTTTGTTAAGAATTAACCAAATTCGCTTGGCTGATTTAATGAATATTTTATACAACTTTGAAAATGTGTTTACCTCCAGTGATCTGGATGAGAAGAACCGTAAAAGAGATCGTTACCAGGGTGGGATGATCACAGAGTTTAAAGAAAAGGAGACCTACAAACCTGATGTTAAGCTGGACTACGTGGATGAAAGCGGCCGAAACCTGAGCGCAAAGGAGGCCTTCCGGCAGCTCAGTCACAGGTTCCACGGCAAAGGTTCTGGAAAGAAAAAGACGGAGAAGAGAAGCAAGAAAGTAGAGGAAGAGTTGGTAGGACAGTTGTTCTTTATCAAATGTATCCACTACCTTTTTGTTTCATACTCAATGCTTGGGTTGCTTGTTCAGTATTTATTTTACACATATGTATATACAATTTTTTGAAAATTGTTGTTTCTTCCAAACATCCTCATCAAAGTTTTCTAAGTGGCATTTTGTTTTGATTAATTTAACAGAAGACTAATTCCAATATTTGAAGGGTTCTTGACCTTGAATCAGAGTTGTTTTATTATTTAAATTATTGTGCAGACTGACTCCATTTGTCTATGTTTGCAGTTGATGAAACGAATGAGTTCAACAGACACCCCCTTGAATACACTCAGTTTACTGAAGGACAAGCAGAAATCTGAGAAATCCCCATACATTGTTCTCAGTGGTAGTAAAGGATTCACATCGTAAGTTGATTGTAAAATGTGCTGCACATCAAATTAATTTTTTTTATATTTTTTTTTACTGAATTATTTCTAATCAGTTAAAAGAATGTGAAAAACTTTTAAATCAGCTGAATGTATTATTTTATTTGGCCCCATACAGCTTTTAACTTTAATTTAGTAAATAAACAGCAAAATGTACTTTCACTGTTTCAGGAACACAATTGTCAAGCCATCGTAAAGAACAAGTTTGATTCTCTTTGTGTTGATTCCAGGAGCAATCCCCTAGCCTGTTGTTATTAAATGTTCCTGTATATGATACACCAAATGCATTTTTTACCTTGCTTCTACACTGAGTAGTAGTTAATAAAACTAAATCAAAACTGATTTAGTCAATATGAAATCTCATACATCATCATCCATAAGGTTTGATAAATTGTATGTTGTTTTTTTTAACAACAAAAAATGCATTTGAATTTTCTTTTAACTGTATCAACAACAAAATTAGTTTAAAATAGTGAACAACTTGATGTCTACTTGGAGGTACTGACTGAAGTGGCTGAGAGAAACTCATTGTTTTCATAAGTAGTTTAAAAAATGTGTAAGGGGAGGGAGGTGACATTTTTTGTACAATTATTGAATTTATTGGTAATAAACTGGTTTTGTATGTATGGTAGTTTGTATGTTAATCATGTCTGGACTTAAGAAAGTTGTTTTTCTGTTTAAAAAAAAAGTTTGAAACAAGGTGATCGAATTTTGTTTTTGATATTTAAATAATTCTGTGACCTCGGTAAGTACGGAAATAAAAACATGAAAATGGCTCATCTAATTGGTGTTGATTCTTAATGTGGATTTGGATAATGTTTTTTCAAATGTTTTATTCGAAATGGATAACCTTTAAAACAGCGTCGGTAAACAAAGACATAAACCCCCAAAAGCTAGACCTAAAAATCAAGGGCGGCTGTAAGAGTTCTTGTCAGAGAAATAATCCTGGCCTAGTTTACTTGAACAGCAGATTATTGTTCATTATTTCAGTTCATTCAACGTAGTAATAACTAGCTTAAATGCAATAATAAAATTTAAAAAAAATTTTTTTTCCTTCCTGGCAATTTTTGCATCTCCATTCATGTGACACCTTTGGCACAGAGCTGTGTTTGGACACACCACCCGTGTGTTTCTGCATTAATGATTTTGGTATTTTTTAATTTATCGCATATTGTACGTGGTTCACTGTCAAAACGGCCATGGACTAATTACTAATAGTATAAAATCAAATATATTCGTATCTTTACTCGATTCAGTGTCAGTTGTCAGGTTTAGTTCACAAGAAACAATAATAATGACATCACAATAAACAATGTTACAACCTTTACTCGATATGGCTCCAAGTCGCAATTGTTTCTTGAGAAGAAATAATCACAAGGAATAATTTTATAGTTTGACTACTTTCTTTAAGGGTGAAAAAGTTGACAAAAGGTTAAAATGAAGAAGAAAAAAAAATTGTATTAAAAATGTAAACAATTTGCTTGGGGCCGTTTTGACCATTGTAGGTATATTCAAATTAATAAGATTTATTCACATAAAACAGTTGATAGCAGTTCATTCAATATTCCATCATCCAATCCAGAAGTATGTAAACAATTTAATTTTTCTCAAAACACCTCAATGGTCTCCATAAAATCCTTCACTCTTAGGTTTATAAGAGAGTATCGACACAATGCATTCTTAAGTTTATAAGAGTATCGACAATGCATTCTTAAGTTTATAAGAGAGTATCGACACAATGCATTCTTAAGTTTATAAGAGAGTATCGACACAATGCATTCTTAAGTTTATAAGAGTATCGACAATGCATTCTTAAGTTTATAAGAGAGTATCGACACAATGCATTCTTAAGTTTATAAGAGTATCGACAATGCATTCTTAAGTTTATAAGAGAGTATCGACACAATGCATTCTTAAGTTTATAAGAGTATCGACAATGCATTCTTAAGTTTATAAGAGAGTATCGACACAATGCATTCTTAAGTTTATAAGAGTATCGACAATGCATTCTTAAGTTTATAAGAGAGTATCGACACAATGCATTCTTAGGTTTATAAGAGAGTATCAACACAATGCATTCTCTCACAGACTTGAAACTGACTAATGCTCCAACTAAAGGTCAGAGGTTGACTATCCTGGACTAAACCAAAGGTCAGAGGCTGACTATCCTGGACTCAACCAAAGGTCAGAGACTGACTATCCTGGACTCAACCAAAGGTCAGAGGCTGACTATCCTGGACTCAAAGGCTGCCAACTATCCGTCAGCACGGGTAGCGTGACAACTAATGCCACTGTGATGTGTGTACTTACGAGGGCAGCGTGTCCTAGTCTTGGTGTATGCACAATGGAGGGGGGGGGGTCTTGACTTGATGCACCTTGAACAAAAGGTGTGGTCATGTGATGACGTTGTTGGGTGTTAGTCAACAACGTCGGAAATAGCAAAATATGGGTGAGACTGCAATCAGGCTTTTAGATAAATAAGTATATACGTTATTAAAACAGGGTATGTATAGACGTCACAGAAAAACGAACGTTTCGGCAAAAAGCCTTCCTCAACGAGCAAATAGACACACACAAAAAATAATACTACATGTAATAAAATGAAAACTTAGCGGCGGTGCTATCCAAAGCCAGAAAGAACAATTGCAGCAAACCGCTCTGTGTAACTTCTTTTTTTTAAATTATTTTTAATTTTCAATGTTCTTCTCTCAATATTATAATGCTCATATCTTTTATAATAAGTTCAACTAAAACGTGATGGTACAAATCGATTTGAAACATATATAATGTAAGTGTCCTAAGATTTTACATTTTCAACTTGCCATTTCAATAAACGGTGAACACAATCTCCCTAGATAGGACCTTAGTAGCGAATTAAACAATAAAATTCAATTATCGTCATACATCGGGGGGAAAGGGGGATGTTTGGGGGGGGGGTCATCATTTTACCAGTATGGGTAGCATTTTTTTTCTTTAAACAGAGGGGCGTTATTTTCAGGTATGCACCAATACCGCTTTATTTTTTCTTTTATCTTTGCCCAGCATGTACCACTCAATTTTTCCATTCCCCCCTCGTTTGGGGTTGTAAAAAAAATAAAATTACCGGGATGGCTATTTCACGCACACAAGCAAATGATTGACTGCTGACCTGCTGAGTCAGTGACCGGGATTACCATTCATGCAACACAGAGACAGTCCGGAATATCGCGTGACGGCCCATTATTTCAACAAGGGAGAGAAGAAGAGAACTTAAAACTCTCTCACATTGCAATATGACAAATTAAAGCTCCAATCTTTGACTGATGCCATCGGCGCGCCACACGAAATCTGAGAGACGACAAATAGGATTGAAGTACAGACCCTATTTTTTAACCACGGTCTTTCGTCCATCGATTCTCTTCCAACATTCCGACTTCACTTGGAACTCTTCGAATCTTGTAGAAGAGGGCATTTAGTAATAAAAAGATCTTTAATTGAAAATTTAAACAAAACACACACAAAAATAATAATAAAAATACCAGGAAAAATAAATGTGAAACTGAAACATTTAAAATATTTTTAAAAGGTCGAAATTGTTCTATTTGTAATCTAATTTTTTTTTCAAAAATAATGAATAACAATTAAATTTGATGGTGAATATTAAATAAGTTGTTCCTAAAGATGCCACTTAACACCTTTACATTAAAACCTCTTCATGCCTCCATTTCAGTTGAGGGGTGGGTTGGGTTAGGGGAGCTGGGATGACGAACAGAGCTCTCGGTGAAACGAGCCTTTGTCCAGCCTTGACTGCCTCGTTTTGTTGGTGAGTTCTTAGCTTCTGCTTCAGTGGACTCGCTCTCAAATGTGAGGTTCAGTCTGTAGAATTAATAATCCTGCTTCCATCGCGTCTACAACATAATCCCCTTTAATTGGCTAAAGGCGATAGACGCTGGTAAAATGGCATCTTTGTCGACCAGTGACGTCACAATACACACATCGGGCCGATCAATTCAACTTCACGAGGGGCGTAAAGTTCTCAAAATATTTGGCAATTAAAATCATTTGTTTACCATGTTTTTTTTAAGCGGTTATCTTTGAAATAAAGTCCTGTTAGTACAACTCGTGATTTTTATTATGACATTACCAATGAGGAGATTGGAATAATTTAATAAGTGCACAGGGAAATGTATAAAGAAACAGGTAGCTTATGCCTTGTATTGAAAGAAGCAAATATTTCATGGTGAACAATTAAATTGGTATTCTTCACAAAAAAATGTAAATGACAATGATGACGTGTTAATGATTAAATTGACCGTTGGCAAAGGAAGATATTTCACAAAAATTAAGTATAGCTACTTTGGAACTAGTGCTACTAGTTGAATATCTTTAGTCATTTACCTTCTTAGTCCAACCACCCTAAAGCAACATGCGTGTCATGGATTGTAAAAAAATATTTTTTTTAAAGTGAACTACATTTATAAGGGACCAATAATAGTGGGAATTTCAAAATGCCGTTGTTTAATATTTAAATTAGATATCATGGAGTGTAATCCAAATAAAAATTAAAACTCACAACCTTATTTTTAAAAATGCAGTGGTTACAGTTTTTTTGTGTGTTTTTTTTTAAGAAAGAAAGAAAATCAGAAAAATAACTAGATTTGCTTTAGTATGTAAATATAAAATGAAATTCTTGTATCTGGCCTTGAAGGCATTTTAATTTTTTTTATAATGTCAAGATTGTTTTTAAAGCGATAGATGCCTATAATGTGTAATACGGTTTTAAAAAATTATATAGAACTAGAAAGAGCGTCTGGGATAGACAGATAAAATTTATTTCAGCAACAGTGCACAATGACTTCCGGGTGAAGACCAGGGCGGCGAAAATAAAATTTAATTATTTCTTTATGTTATTTATACCAACATAATTATGATAAAAATGGAGATATATATATTTTATTACAATTTTGCATTGCACCATTTAACTATAATTATGGTTTCTGTGGCCCATTGATAGGTAATTTGATTTTTTTTTAAATTCGTCCTCAACTTATATTGATAAAATTACTGTTTTGAGTTTTAAAAACCAATTAAAAACATTCTGACGTCCTTACCTGCATGCACAGTTGCTGTGTGAACATCCAAATAAGGCTTGATGGCATTCCCCTAGGTAGGTCTACGGCATCACAACAAACTGGTAATTTTAACACAAGATACGCAGTGGCTCGCTTTTTATTATTCGGAGATCTGCGACACGCTTCGGGACGAACTTTTAATGCCCGAACCCCACGCCCTAGAACCCAGACACCAAACTCGTTCCACACATGCACGTGTCAATGTTCCAGCCAGGAATCTATATATTTAACTTTTCAAGAGAGAGAGGGAGAGAGAGAGAGAGAGAGAGAGAGAGAGAGAGAGAGAGAGAGAGAGAGAGAGAGAGAGAGAGAGAGAGAGAGAGAGAGTTAGAGAGAGAGAGAGAGAGTTCATACTTTTGAAGTTTTTTTTTCTTTAACTCTTCTGTTAAAACCCGGACTCGACACTGTATCAGGAATATTGGTCACGCCCTCTGAAACAGACAACAGAGATGCATAGATGCTAATTCGGTACTACAACTGAACTAAAAATACAATATTTCTGTAGGCCACGCCCTTACCTATTGACAAGTGCACACCTGAAAGAAGAGTTACATTTCAGGTTCCACCACTGCAGGAAACGGAAACCGACTGTTAAACCGCATCCTACAAAATAACCGCCAATTTATTTAAATTCTTCCGCTACAACCTTTCTCCCCCCCCACCATCACCACCCACCCCACCGAATCACCTCCCTAATTCGGACGGTGTAAGTCACGTGCCGCGCCCCCTTAATCCCGCCCTGATATCATTTGCTTATAATCATGATCTAATGAGCTTATGACCGCTTTTTGACAAGGCGTAGAGAGGAAAGAATGGTTGGGATCTCGTGTAGCAAGACAGACGAAACAAATCGGTTTCCTCACGGCATCACGGAGTACGCGTGTAGGCAAGGTCATGAACAATCCTGAGGTTGCCAGAAGGTAAGCGCCTTATGGCTGGATGCCTGCTATTTGTTTCTAATTTTTTTTGTGTGTCCACGTTAATATATGGGCGCGTAGGATTCAGTTCTCCGAGTTTGGCAATTTTAAGGTTGTTCCAACGACCGAAGCCAGCATCCACTTAGTAATTTTAGGCTAAACTTCTCTTTGAGGGCTGCAATGGTAGACAGTTCTTGTGTCCTCCTTTGCGGCCCCATATATTTACCGTATTCGTATACCACGTGATTTTAAGTTTGGTATGCAGTATGCAGTTGAATTTCTAAGAGATTTTTAAGTTATAACCGCCATATTTCAGAATCTTCAGAAGAAGTAAAATCGTAACCTTCTGATTATTTTCTCTCCCTTGTCTGTGTGACGTGTTCCAAATTACCAAACTTCTCTCTGTCTTTTCACCCTCTCCGAGCCCTCTCGATAGCTACTTTCAGACATGCGTACTGTTTATTAATCTTTATGTTTCATCAGACACGAATTAAAACATTCAGTGAAAGATCGTGCTCTTCTGTGCTAAAAAACAATGGAATTCTCTCCCATTACACACCCGTAAAAGACCATTCAGGCATTCTAAAATTCCACTCAATACCATATTCTACAAAATGTACTTCATCGACTGACTCTTAGTTTTACCGCCCTTTGACCGATGAACGATGATCCTGTGGACCGTCCATAGCTTGACATGTCATAGATGTGTTACAAATTAACGATTTAATTAATCAATAAATCGTTAAAAATTAATCGATTAAAATTAATTTGATCGATGAAAATTCGATTAAATATTAAGGAAATATTTCTTTATTTTTTTTTACAATTTATTTATAATTTATACTTTTTTACTTGATACTTTTCTCACGAATTATTATTATTTATTTAGACGTGCATACATAAACAAAAATGTTTTCTTCCTTATTTCTTGCATAGCAGAACGAATTTGTTGAGTTGCGTCACAAAATTTGGGAGTTATGGAAATTCCGCGACTTAACCGATTTCGCGAAATAATATCGCAACTTAACGGGATCTATATATGCGTGATAAAATATAATTAATCGATTAATCGGTTACATTTTTAACGATTAATCGAACACATTTTTTTAAAAATCAGTACCAGCCCTAGTTAGAATATTAAATGTGAGCTTTATGTCATATAAATATATTATATTTACGCTCATTTGTCACTGCCGCCTAACGTTGAGGGAAATCACTCTGCTTTTTTTAAATTTTGCGTTGTAAGCAGTGCTGATTGACGCAAATAGTTATTTTTTGGTGCAGTAATTTGGTGCGCTGCTTTCGAAAATTAGTTTAAAAATCGTGTGGTGATTAGCACTGTAAAAATTATTATATAAATGCTTTGTTTAATTTTCAGGAATATTTCGTGTTTATCATACAAGGATAAGTTACTTGGGCTTTTGACAAAAAAAAAGTGGGCGCCTTATGCGCCCTACAACCTCAATTTAAAATTACTTTGTGTACATTTAAGGTAGTTTAATATTACGTAGCTATCATACAAGGACAAGTTTGTTGGGCTTTTGAAAAAAGTCGGCGCCTTAGGCGCCTCAGTAAAACCTATATTATATACATACTTTGTTAACATTTTATGAATATTTCGTATTTATCATACAAGGATAAGTTACTTGGGCTTTTAACATAAAAAATAAAATTTTAAAAAAAAACTATTATAAAATACGTTGTGTACATTTAAGAAATTTTAATATTACGTATTTATCATACAAGGACAAGTTAGTTGGGCTTTTGAAAAAAGTGGGCGCCGTAGGCGCCCATAAAAAAGGGGGGCGCCGCAGGCGCCACGGCGCCGCAGCACAAACTAGTCTTTTAATAAATGTGTAATAAGAAAAAAATATTTTTATTTGAAGCGTGGTGACCCCAGCCAAGCGCGTAATATAATTTTGCGTTAATTACCATATGCATATTTCTTACGTAATATGAAATCAGCCCACACAGAAGGGACTTTCTGTTATCAAGAAAAGAGAGGGATCGAGAGGTCATGTTTTATTTGCGAATGATAATTGTTATATATATATATATATATATATATATATATATATATATATATACATATTAGGACCGCGGAAATTAACGAATAATTTCTCGATTAATCGTTAAAATTTTAACGGTTGAAATTTTTTAAACGATTAATCGACCCACCACATATAAATGTACTGGAAGTCAAAAAGTAAAATATTTTGGCCGATAAATATAAACTGATTTCCGGACGATTACACGAACATTTTAATTTTAAACTATTGACTGACGTGAATGTTCAAAATGTTGATAAAGGTTATTGTTCCAATTTAGAGAAATCGTTTGCCTACCATGCAATGTTCCTTCTAAGTCTAAGCTTCGTTGGTCCATGTGCAAAGTTAAGAAAAAGCAACAACTCGTGTGCAAATTTGCACAATGTCAATTTTGTGTGCAATATTTTACAAAATTTACTGCGTGGTGATTCTAAACTCCTGCGTGGCGTCGGCCAAATATCTGCGCAGATATGCTGCTTAAAGGGAAAGTTGCTACCATGGTTCTATAACTTCGCTTACATATCACCTGCAAACCAAACATCCACGACGAAATCGGAAACTTCAGCTGAGACAATCTAAAGCTATGTGAACTATTGTTCAGCTCATGACTTGAACAAAATACATGGAATGTCAACACACTTTGTCTGTTTGCGTTGTTAGTTAAAAGGTGTCATATAAAGAAGACATTTCAGTGTTATTTCGATTTTAGTCAAGTATTTTAATAAATGTTATGACTGTGACGAAATTTATGGAGTCAAACTCATCTGCGCACGGGAAAATGAAAACTCACTATCGTCTGACCCGAAAACGTCAACAATGCAGCGACTCGACCTGATTAGGCATGCCCCAGAATCATGCGACAGGTCACGGTTGCATGACTGAGAAACAACAAGTAACATCCAATCAGAAAAGGGATGAGTATGCTACCCATCGGGTATAAAGGGCAAGGCAAACCAAATAGCACCCTCTTTTCCGCCCAAGACGTCAGCCGAATGCAGTGACCGTGTGACCATCATTCACCCCACTGTATCCGCTTACATCCTTGCAGCGAGTGAGCCGACATTGGTTTCGAGCCAGAATCCATGTAAGTTGAACTCCAGCTTTGTTCCCTCGTATTTGTATATATAATTCATTCATGTAATTATCTAAATGTCAACCCGTGTAGAATGCTATGCTGAAATTATTGAAGTGTGTTAACCCCGTGATCTCCGCACGACGCCACGTGCAAGATTTGAATATCCTATGTTTATTTCTTAATTATGATTACACGCGCTCCCTCAAACAGATGGACCACGTTGTATTTGCGTGTAGTGTATAACATTACTATATTTTGTACCTCACTCCACTTACGAGGTGTCCGCCAGTTAGAGCTGCGCCCGTGGTGGTAGAGATGAGATACTGATTTCATTCTCGTATTGTGTAAATATATTACATGCTAAATTTGTTTATATCAATCTATTTTAATTCCCTTTTGGCACCCTGCTCTGAAGGCTCGGCAGCCAGAAGGATAGATTAAAGCAGACAAAGTAGAGAAACTACACATATACGTTTTCTATTTTTAGTCTGGTTTCTATGCACCCGCCAGTACCGGGAGAAGTGTTTCTATGCACCCGCCAGTACCGGGAGAAGTGTTTCTATGCACCCGCCAGTACCGGGAGAAGTGTCGTTAACCTTCAGGACCAAGAGCTGGACCCACCGCTGTTCCAAGCGACTTGGACTGTCAACCTACCTCAGCCCTGCACCATCGACAGGAACCTGAGAACACCTCAACAGTTACCAGTATTACGTCCAACGTAAACTGATGCCGACAAACGCACGTTGCGTATGTCGAAGCCTATCCGTATAAACACACTATACGTATAGAAGCCGGTCATTCACACTTCCGTGATCACCGAAGTCACCTGGAACCATAGGTGAGCAGTATACCGAGCTTAAGGAACCAAACGATTCAGCTAGAGGGACCCTGCAGAACCAAACACACACACGTCAGCACTGACGGAGCCGTGTGTGGGGCAGCACTACCCAGCTGAACGCTTCATCACACCTACTGACCAGGGGAGCGTGCAGAACCAACCGCTACACAGAGCGGGGCGCGACGACCCCATTGCAATTAAGTATACACACCATAAACATTCGGTTACAAGGATTAGCCTGGATGATGATAAAGCTAGGTCAAAGAAGGGATAGTTAATTGATTATATTACTGTCATCATTTGGAACCAGTTTCCACTATTGTGTAATTTATGTAAATAAATTTATTGTTACATTTTTACACCCTTTGGTCTGTTGATATATCGATTGAGAGAGATCACTAAAGTGTATGCGTTGTGAGCGGGAGGGATTATTTAGACAATATACCCCTAGACAAACTTGCCAAACATACAACACATCTTTCTCGCCACAATGACACCATAAATTTCAATTTTTGGCTTTAATCGAAATTAACGATTAATTAATCGTTAATGTTTACAAATGTTACAAATTAAATTTAAATTAATCGTTTAAAGCCCTAATATATATATATATATATATATATATATATATATATATATTTCTATGTAAATTCTCGCTTTCACTGGCCTTACCACAGTAGTAACTGATTTATAGAAGTTTCAACTGTATTAATTGTTATCTTTTCCGTTATTTTCTTTGCTAACACCGTCAATTATGAGTTTGAAGAACGCCATTGGTGCTGATAGGTTATAGGAACGAATAACCGTGGATGTAAAGAAATAAATAATTATGAAACATGAAAATGGTGTTAGGTTATAAACCTGATGTGGTGCAGCATGAAAGAAATCAGCGATTCACAAAGGGAAGTAAGTGACAAATTTCCCATGATTGTTTTCTTGATAGGAAATTTTCAAAAAATTAATTTTATTTTACATTTATAAGGTTGTTTTCTTTTGCTTTATTAATAAATTAAGTACAACTATGCGTTTTATGAGGCAAACATCCTGATGTTCATAAATAAAAAAAACAACAATACTTTCATCAAGGATCACATTGCCTCTGTTTCATTGATTTCAATGCTTTGGATTATTGCTATTTCAGGTTTCGAACCACGTTCAGGAGTGAATAATTTCGTAACCCGAGGACCACTGCAAATTAAGATTTGAAATATTAATGGCAAAAGAGAAACAGTTATACTTTGGTAAAACTTCAAGATAGGAGAGTCACCTTTGCATGTTCGACATTCTTTGACAATGAGCTTACGGGCCCGTCAATTATCCCCCCCCCCGGACAAGGTGTGAGCCGCCATCGCCATGTCAAACGGTCGGACCTGTCATTGTCTGGGATAGAGAGTGGGTAACAAGCGTATGGCACGTGTGCAGGGTTTCAGACTATTCAAATGTAGGTGCCCTAGCAACCCCCAACCTATATTAAAAATAAAAAATTAATAAACCTACTTTTGCGTTTGCGCACACAAGTTTTGTTCACTGTGTATGTTGATATTTCAAAAAAATATATGCAGAATTGACTGAGACAATCTACTGGATAAATTGTTAAATGAGATATTTAATTTTTGTGTTCTGTTTGTTTGTTGTTTTTTAAGTTAAAAACTATGAAATTGGTGTTTTGGTTAAAATTACATTTCAAATTAAATATGAGCTTCAGTGCTCCCTCTGGGGTCGTCCATAAATGACGTCACGCACCTTGGGGGACGGGGTACGGGGGGTCCACACAATTGTGACGAGGGGGAGCGGGGTGTTTGTGAAATGTGACATTCTTTTAAAAATTTCAACCTTTAAATAAAAGCTCCAGTTAAATATTTGAATTCTTACAATTTATCTTATGAAGTTTTACATGGCTTCACGCGTGTTACGATATTAGAGTGCAACTTTCAACTAAATACATACTTAAATGACAAAAAGGTGATTTGAAACATGCTCGTTTTCAAATAGAATATATACAGCTTTTATGGGGGTGGGGGGGGGTAAAGCTTTGTGAAATCATATTGGAAAACAAAAGGGAGGGGGGGGGTCTAATTTTTTGTGACGATGCGTGACGAGGGAATGGGGGGGGGGAGTGAAAAATCGGTAAAAATTGCGTACCGTCACTTATGTTCGGTCCCATAGGGGAGTGTGGGTCACACAGTTGTGATGATGTGTGACGAAGGGAGGGGTGTTTAAGAACTTTGACGTTACATCAAAGCGTGCAACTTTAAATGAACCTAAATGTGGAAGAAAATCAGTAGCCCCGAGCCTAATGCTCCTCATAGGTCTTCCCGGAAGTTAAGACAGATTCAGTCTGTAAATGTTTGAAAATAATCAATACTGTTAGTTATGTCTCATATATAAGGGATTTATAGTCAAAAACTTTGTTTTTACGGGTTTGTTTTTTAAATCCCTTATATTAACTTCACCGCCGTCTCTCCCTGTCGTTCTGTCGTCATCTTATGGGCGGGCGGAAAAACAAAAGTAAAAAATGACCCACTTCCCGTGATCCGATCGAGCTGAAATTTGGCACACGGACCCGTCTCACCTAACAATGTATCGTATCAAAATTTCAGATCGATCGAACGTACCATAATTAAATTTATGCCTTTTTAGTTTATCCTTATATAACGTATGTAATTCAAACTCACTGTTTGTTTTTTCTTTTTTTCACGGGATTATTCAGTCACGCGTTGATGCGACCCATCGAAGTACCGGCGTGCTTTTGTTTACATTTTATGTGTCCCGCTGAGCTCGGTCAAGCGATCGGTGACCAGACTTTTCCCCTCCCCAGGGTTATGAAGCAAAGTTGAGTTAAGACAGATTCAGTCTGTAAATGTTTGTCGCGTTTTAAAATAATCAATACTGTTAGTTATGTCTCATATATAAGGGATTTATAGTCAAAAACTTTGTTTTTACGGGTTTGTTTTATTACATTGTTCCCTTTTCCAAAATTAAAATATCAGCTAAAACAATGACGTCATATAATATTTTTTAAAGCGCATCTTTAATTTGCACACCTTTTGATGCACACCTTATATTAAATATAAGATCAAACAATGACGTCATATAATACATTACATCCATACATACATACAGACAACGGGAATTATTTATATTGATTTCACGGGCTTTTGCTTATAGGCTTTGAAAACGGTTTTGCCGGATCTAAATCGCCCATAAAAACAGAAGTTTTAGCCTTCTTGGATAAATGGCTTTGATGGCTCTAGTGCAGTGATGGCGAACCTATGGCATGCGTACCACAGTCGGCACGCAGATTCTCATCTGCCAGCACGCGACTAAAATATTGCTTCCTTAATAAAACCAGCTAAACCAAATCACCATTTTCGGGTTTAATTGGAGCATTGGCACTTTTCTATAAATAAGTCGATTTTGGCAGAATTTCGAGCATGCAGCCCCAAAAGGGTTCGCTACCACTGCTCTGCATGGTGTAACATGGCTTCGATCATCGATGCTTCCGGTAAAAAACTTGGGTTTGAGACTTCTTAGATATACTTGCTTAGTGCCTTCCACGATGACCTGGCTTTGATGCTTCTAGGATGACCTGGCATCGGTCGCAGGGTTTATTCAACAACTATTTTGGGGAAGAGGTTATCTTTTCTACCTTATAAGTGCTCGAGGACTGTAATTATATAATCTAATATACATATTTACCATCCAGTCAGTGGCGTCACTAAGGGGGGGCGGGGGGGGCGGGCCGCCCCGGGTGACACCCATCAGGGGGTGACACCCGAGCCTAAAATTTTACTGTGTACGATTTTATGTCAGAAAAAAAAGATGACAAATTTTTTAATCTAGAAAAAAATTAAGAAATACAATGAAATACGTTAAACGCGAAAATTCTTATTTAAAAAACTATCAGTTAACTTGCAAAAATAAAAAAGTCCCAACACACGAACAACATTAAAACAAATTAAGAAAAAAAGAAAAGAAATAGTCGCAGCAGAGAGATCTTTACAAAAGGCTGGAATGAAAGAGTCAGTGTCTTCTGTTTTAAAAGATATAAAGCCATTTGGGCTTGGACACACCGACAGCATGAACGATTCCCACCTCACGACTCCCTCCACCACAGTGGCGTGGGGGGGGGGAATACGATTTTTATCATCCCCCCCCAAAGAAAAAAAATCAAAAGATGGGTTTTCTGTGTTGATGTTTTTCTTGAGGAAAATTATGATTTCAATGTCTTTGAGTTAATATTTTTTTAATATATTTATTAAAGTCGTGAAAGCATAGATATGCATGTTTATATACAGGTAGTCCTCCGGTTACAACAGCCCCATCTCGACTTACGCTGTATAGTGCTTACGAACGCGCCCCCGTAAAGAATAGTATTACGCGTTATTCCGTATTTAAAAAAAATTCATTAGGTAACGAATTCTTTTCTCTATTTGAAATAACAAAAATTATTGAAAAATATGTTTGATTATTATTTCAACCTACATCTTTCGTTTGCGAATTTTTCAAATGGCGAATTTTTCAATCAAGTCAATAAAGCTCAGTAAGCTTACAAGTTCCTTTTCAATGCTCATTAGAGAGAGCATATTCAGCCTTTTTCGTCCCATGCAAATTCTAGCTCATTTTATATTCTTTTCAACTTTGAAAAGGATCGCTTGCAGCTGCAGTTTAATGTCATCATTGAAAGATAGATGCGAAGTGCCATGTGTACATTTGTAAAGGACTGTGTGAAATATAGCTCATTCAAAAGCAGCAAAATGTTTAGCTCTGTGCAAGTTTTTTGAGTTTCGCTTTGTGCTAATTCATTTTCCTTACCTTGAGCCTGGGGATGGACAATAACTTTTTAAAGAGTTCTGAAAATTGGACTAATTCTGAAGGTAAGCAGTCTTCGAAATTACTCATGAACCTACATGTGGAAGAAAATCAGAAGCCCCGAGCCTAGTGCTCTTTATGGGTCTTCCCGGAAGACCCCCTTAGCCATCTGGCCACCAAAGGGACGTAACAGCTGAGGACCCCCCCAAAAGCGGTCGCTTCTGAAGCGGCCACCTGGGCATGCAGGACATACAGTCGAAGATGCCTCCCACTAAGATGCCCTCACAAGGAGGTGGTGGAATTTCCTACTACGACCCGCTACCACTTTGGCGCCATCCCGGCAAAGCACACGGGTCTCCATGGTTAGGACCGCCGCAGACCGGGGGATCATCAAAGACCTACCTAGGGTGCAACTCCCACTGGAAGGTTTCCTCAGAGCTGGCGTCCAATGCGTTCTTCGCGGCACTTTTTGCTCATCCGTACTGGCGCTCCTGGCCCTAAACCGGCACCGCTCGATGGCGTTGCTAGTAAATTGAGGGGGGTGAAACGATTGCTTCGGATTTACCCGACCCCTTCTTTGAAATCACTTGAATGTTCTTCCATTAACTTGGCTGCTGCCCATCGGGTGGTGAAAGTGCTAAGCTCAGTTAGGTTTGTAAGAAAGCCAAATTTCTCATGGATGTATTTATCTACACCTAACCAATGTTGTAGGGCTTAAGAAAGTTTGTCAATGATTACCAGAAATACCTCAATCTTGAATTTTTTTTAGAATACTGTTTTGTTGATGTCCCCTTATCAAACTGACGCTTTCTTTTTTGTTTGATAGTATTTAAGATTGTTTACATTGTTTTTACCACGGACTTTTCCTTTCCTTTGTCTTCATAGGAATAAAATTAATAATGCTATTTTTTACAAACTCAATGAGAGACTTCCTTTCTAAAATTGTTTCCCAAATTTCAAGTAAAATAGCGACTTCCAGTTGTTCAATTTCCTTTAGAAATCCTTCTTCTTCAAGTCGGCAGTCACGTGGCTGATTTTCATTCGTTGCTAATTCTTCCAGTGCTGCGATATTCTCATGATATGAGCTATTAACAGACCTTACAGCATAATGTCAGGCTGACCATCTTGTGTCAGACAAGGCTTTGTTAGCATGTATCAATTTCATATGTTTTTGAAGTACCTGTCAACGATGAGTAGATGCAACAAGTCGGGTATAAAGATTTTGCAGAAGACAAAAAAATCTGACCGCAGTAGGACAACCTGCTGCTCTTTTCCCAACCAAATTAAAGGAATGAGCTGTGCACGGCACATAATGAGCTACAATGCACTTCTCACGAAGAATAGCCTGGTTTCCGTTATACTTCCTACTCATTTGCAGCATTTCCGTATGACTGTCCAAGGCATTTTCAGGGATTCGTACACACATAATGATCTGCATCTTTATTATACACTATAATTCATAAAAATGTTGGGGGCCCTGAAATTATTGGGGGCTTTAGCCCGTTCAGCCCCCCCCCCACATTTAATCCGCCATAGGGGGTGTCCATGCATCTGTAACGATGTGGTACGAGGAGGTGGGGGTTTAAGAAATGTGACGTCACATCAAAAAACGCAAAACTTTAAATAAAAGTTCCACTTAAATATTTGATTGTTTACCATTTATTTAATTACGTTTTCAATGACTTCAAGCGTGTTACGATATTACAGTGCAGACTTACCCTAAATACATATTTAAATGACAAAAAATAATTTGCAACATGCTAATTTTTATTGAGAAAATACGGCTTGGGGTAGGGGTGTCAAAGATGTGTGACGTCATATTGTAAAAAGGGGTGGGGTCTAAGTTTTTGTGACAAAGTATGACGCTGGGGGGGGGGTAAAAATCGGCAACCTCGCGTGACGTCATTTATGGACGGCCCCTTCAGTCGTGAAGGGGTGACACCATGAGCTACCGCCCCGGGTGACACCAACCCTAGTGACGCCTCTGCATCCAGTATAAAGGTCAAACTGCTTCCTTTACTTTTTTTTGTGCCTCTCCTCCAATTCTTGATGTGTTTTTTTTTAAATTTTATCAATATTGCTATATAAATAAGAGGCGTCACTTCGGGTGCGGGGGTCGCGGACCGTATTTGGGGACACCATTACAAGGGGTGACACCAAAGTGTAATATTCTGTATGTCCCGGTTATTCAGCAGGGGCAGATTCGAAGGAGGACTTTGGGATAAGTCTATGAGGGGGTGACACCAGTGGCGGAATTAGATTTGTCTGCGTGGGGGGAGGCAGGGGAGTTTCAGGGGGCGCCGCCAAATTTACTAATATCCTAGCATTGCATAAATACTAATTATTAGCCTTCTATTTAGTAAATTTTCTAAATCATCGGATATTACAGTCAAACAGAATCAACATCATAAACAGAAATGTTTTTTAAAAAGTAACATAAATCAATTTCAATAGTATATTTATTGATCTAAGAAATAAACTTAGTTTATGCGAATTTATATATATAGCCCTGAGCCCTATATAAATTGATTTCTACGTGATTTCATTGAAGCAAAACTATCTATCGTTGATTCAAAGTCAACGTTCTCAGCTAGCTCAGTTTCTATTGAAATTAATGCCAATCCAGACAGATGTTCGTTTGTCATTGTTGAGCGAAAATAATTTTTTGATAATTTTCAATCTACTGAAAGTTCTTTCAGCAGTAGCACTGCTAACACGAAGAGTCAAGTAAAGTTTATATAGTATTGACAAATTAGGGCTAACTGATGCCGTTATTTTGTTTTTCAGTCCAGAATGGCAGAACCTCTTTAAGTTGTAGTTCACTAGATAGTTATGGATGTATTTATGCATACAAATCTTTGAAGCTATCATATTCTACGATTGCTTATTCACGGTTAATGTCGTGTTTGTAAATTTCGCATACACTTCGAAATAATCTTTATTTCTTCCGAAATTTGTGATGGTTCAATACAATATAAATAAGTTACTGTGCTCCGAAAGTCATCAAATCGATCATCTATTTGTGTTACAAGTGTATCCAAGATAGTGAAGTGCGTTTCAGATTTAAAGCGTGTAGTTGGATCACCAGCCTTTTCATCTCTGCTAAGTTCTCCTGCCGGCCTACCATACTTTTCTTTTTTGCAATTCGCTTTTCATTAAATTCTGTTTCAACATCTAGTTTGGAACAATTTTCGTTAATAAATGATTTGACATATATATTCAGAATTTCAAAAGCTTCATCGCTTCTCATTTCAACAAGCTTATTTCTTCCAACATCGATCAATTGTTTTGCAAATGCAATGTCAATGTCCTTGAGTTGCAAGCAGTTTGATAACACGAAGATATTATCCAACAACTGTTGGACAAATAGCATCAGAAAAACAAAAGAATATATTGTTATTAAAACAGACAATTCCATAGCTTCTGCTCTGACACTTCCTTTATTTTCTGTTGATTCCCCTGAATTTATATCTTCCAGTGTGGCTAGGATAGCAGAGAATGATCCAACAATTGCATCAAATGCACGCTTACGGCTTGCCTATCTTGCATCAGAAAGTCGTTTCAGAGTATCTACTGTTGATTCATATTGAGATTTCTGATGTTCTTTAAGAGTATGTAGATGTGGTAAACTAGACGTAAGGAATGCATACGACTTTTCAGCTGTGCTGAAAAACAACTGTACACCACTGTTTTACATGCATTGCTTCGATGCAGAGGCGTAACAAGGGCGCTGAGGGCTAATCCTTCAATAATAAATTTATTCTGTATAATTTATTATTTTCCCTATTTCTCAAGGGTGCCAAAATGAATTAGCCAAAGGCGCGGAAAACCTAGCTACGCTTCTGCTTCGATGGTAACCAAATTCAAAACATGGGCAAAACAATGAACATGGGGGAAAGTTTCTTTATCTGAGTTTGAAGGCCACTCTTAATTCCAGACATCACAGATGCGCCATCGTATGCCTGTCCTCGACTGAGTGTGATATCGATGTTTCGTTTTTGTAGTTCCGTTAAAATATTCTCAGCAAATGCAGCAGCATTGTTTTTTCCAAAGTATACAAGCCTACAAATCTTTCCACAACATGTCCTGATTTTAAAACTTTAAACGTAAAGAAACTGACATCTGATCAATTTTAGATATCTCAATGGTTGAATCAATAATTAAAGAAAATAATTGGGCAGACTTAAATTCATTATCAAATGTCACCGATAATTCAGATGCCAGTGATTGAATTAAATCATCTTGCACATCATGACTTAAATAAAGTTTCGTTTTTCTTTTCAAACTTTACATGACTGTCCAAAGGGTAATCATATTTGACTAATAAAGATAACAATTCACGAAAATTTCCAGTATTTCTACAACTACCATCACTAAAGCAAGAATGTTATCTGTGTCCTCTGAATGGCAAGCCTTGTTTTGCTAAGAATAACGACCCGTCTATCATCCGTTTCAATACTTCTCTATTCTTTTTCACTTGGCGACGCTCCTGACTGATTAAACCAGATATTACAAATTACAGTCTCGTCATTTGAAATCCGATATTTAGCAAGCCAATATTGTCGTATTGCAGTTTGGTGTTTTATTAGAAGTTTCGTGTTTAGCAATCTTTTTGTGTGTGTGCTATAGTGACACCTTTTAGTTTTAGTGTTCATCAAGGGAGTCTTTATCTTATCTTATCTTGTCTTATCTTATCTGTTTACAGACGCTCCTTCTATACAGAAGATTATTGCGTCCTACGCTTATCTATGGTTTGTGTTTAGTCCAGCATTTTTATTAGAGATTTAAATGTTGATAAAGTGTTGGTTTTCCTGGATTCTTCAGGCAACCCATTCCACGCCCGAATTCCGGACGGGAAGAACGAAAATTTTTATGTGTTAGTTCTTGCATACGGAATAAGAAAGGTGTTTTTATCCTTATGTCTATCTGAGGGTTGTATTAAGTTATCTTTGTGTTTTATTTCTAAATTAGAATTAATTGCTTTATGTATGATTACTACTTTGCTCTTGGTTCTTCTATCCTCTAGTGTTTCAAGGTTTAATGATTTAACTAATGGTGTTATTCTTGTCAGTTTTGAATATTCTCCAGTAATGAATCTGGCAGCTCTTTTTTTAATTTGTTCTAGTTTATCAATGCTTTCTTTGGTGGATGGGTCCCATATAGAAGATGCATATTCTAGTACAGGTCACACCAAAGTGAGGTAGCATTTTAATTTTATATCTCTATTACATTTGTTTAAGTTTCTTTTTATAAAGCCTAAGGTTTTGTTTGATTTTTTTAATAACTTCATTGAAATGGGGATTCCATGATAGTTTCTCATTTATTAAGACTCCTAAGTATTTTGCATCTTTAGTTTGGGTCAGTTCTTTTCCATGAATGTAATATTTTGAATTTATTTGTTTCTTTTTCTTTGTTACTCTTAACAGTTGACACTTTTCTGGGTGGAAAGACATACTCCAGTTAGTTTCCCATTTTATCAATTCATCTAAGTCTTTTTGTAAAATTTAGGGGGGGCACCATTCTAGACCCAACAGGGGCGTGGGGGGCAGGCTGACCCCCTGCCTTATAGCTAAATCCGCCACTGTGTGCCACGATGAGCTAATGAACTTGGCGACACCAACTCTAGTGACGCCTCTGATATTAACAGATGAATAAATAGGTCTTGATTTGTTTTTTTTTCAAATTGAGGGTGTCTGTGAGTGGGGGTGGGGGGGGGGTGACTATTAAAAAAAAAGTATTCTTTTAATTAAGGTTTTAGAAAATTTGAAGGAAAATTTTATGAGATTTGTAAGAAGGATGTAAGACTATGAAACGAACATTAAAGAGCCAATTTTAGATATAAAATTATATATAGGGCCTAGGGCAGGGCGATTAAATTTATTAATATAATGCTATGTCTAATTAAGGGCCCAAGGCAAGGTTACTAAGTGTCGTAAGTAAATTAAACTGCAGCACGTTTTTTTTTATTTTCTCATTTATTTTTCATGTCGTTGAAAAAATAAACTAAAAAATAATCTTTGATTTAATTTGAAAACATAAAAAATGGTTCAAGTCAAGTAAAAGTTACTTGATCAAATACTTTTTTGTTTGTTTCAGTACAGGACCGTGATGTTTATTTTATGAAAACAAAAATAATAATAAAAAGTCGAAATGTGTTGTTTTTGTTATTGACTTTCTTATTTTACAAAGATGGAGACTAGACAAAAAAGTTTACAATACAAAATTAACTTTACCTTTATGCAGTTAAATTTAGGCTTATTTAAGAAGACAAAAACAGTGAATCAAGAATATTAAAGGCTAACGAATCCAATATACAGTAATTGGACTTAGTTTAAGTTTTAAATATTTTCCGTGGTCCATATTTACATGTAAGTACGGTAGGTAGACATTTGATTTCAGTTGAAGTTGAAGCCGTCAGTCAGCTACTTATTAACTGAACTGACTGAACTGTGTAAACTGTGTTAGTTATTAGTATTAGTAGTAGTAGACTAGTGGGAATCACAGTCACAGTTGTGCCTCATTACATTTTATATGAACAAATTATAGTTCTTCCCATCAGGAATTTGGGCGTGGAATTTGGAAAACCCAACACTAACACATTATCAACATTTTAAAACTCTAACTCTAACAAAAAATGCAAGACTATACTAAACTATAGACTATAGTTATAGTATACAGTATACAGTTATTAAAATGGTTTATGATAAGGAAGGCTTGTTGTAAACCATGGATAATAAGTGTTGGATATACAATAATCTTCTGGAAATTACAGAATAGAAAGAATAGAATAATAAAGAAAGTCTGTAATAGAAAAGATAAGACAGGCATGTTGTTGAGCCTTCTCGTCCATGAGAGGCATCCACCAATCATCATCGGCATCTGCGATTCCTCCAAGGGCATAGGCATAGGCCACCTACGAGAGACCTCCAGACATCTCTATCCTGGCCCAGCTTCTCCAGGATCTTCCATTCATGGCCAATTCTCTTGATGTCTGCCTCCAACTCTCGGCGCCAAGTGTTTCTTGGACTGCCTCTTTTCTGCCTACCCTGGGGTTTCCATTTCAGGGCTTGCTTTTGTATTAGAAGCAGATTTTCTTAATATATGACCAATCCACCTCCACCGCTTCTGAAGAATCTCTTCCTCAATTGGCTTCTGTTTTGTCCGCTGCCACAGTTCCCGGTTGCTGATTTTGTCCGTCCAATGAATTCTGAGAATCCTTCTTAGACGATTGTTGATAAAGGACTGGATTCTGGTCAGGTTTACAGCCGTTGATCTCCCCGTCTTGGCTCCATATAGCAGGACAGGTTTCACCATAGCTTTAAAAATCCTTACTTTTAACTTGCTGCTTAAGTTGTTGAGACCGAAACATTCTTGAGTTGTTGAAAGTCTGCTCTTGCTTTTCCAATCCTTATTTTGACATCAGCGTCTGTACCACCTTGTTTATCTACCACGCTGGCAAGGTAAACAAAACTGTCCACCTCCTCAAGGGCTTCTCCTTCAAGCATGAGGGGGGATGTACTTGTGGCATTAACCTTGAGGACTTTACTCTTCCCTTTTTTTATGTTGAGACCCATGCTAGCAGAAGTGGCTGCAACAATGTTTCTTTTTTCCTGCATCTGTTGTTGGGTATGTGCAAGAAGAGCAAGATCATCAGCAAAGTCAAGATCATCAATGTCCATTGGATGCCATTCCTTTTCTGCTGTTTAGATGTTTTCATTACCCAGTCAATGGCTAACAGGAACAGGAAGGGTGACAGCAAGTAACCTTGTCTCACGCCAGTCTTTACCTGGAAAGCATCTGTCACCTGCTGACCATGGACAACTCGGCATTTTATCTCTTCGTAAGTTTTTCTGATTATATCAGTAATCTTCTGTTGCACCCCATAATGCCTTAGCAATCTCCACAGGGTTTGCCTGTCCACACTGCCGAAGGCTTTTTCATAGTCAACAAAGTTGACATAGAGAGGCGAGTTCCACTCTAGTGACTGCTCTAGAATGATGTGCAGTGTCACTATCTGGTCAGTGCAGGATCTGTTAGTGCGAAAGCCAGCTTGTTGGTCCTGCAGTAGAGGGTCTACAGCGTTTTTTATCCTGATAAGTAGTGCACGGTTGAAAACCTTCCTGGGATGGACCGCAGGGTGATCCCTCTGTAATTCGAGCAGGAGCTTAAATCCCCCTCCTTTGGGATCTTGATAAGGTATCCTTCTTTCCAATCGGAAGGAACTTGCTCCTCTTCCCATATCTTCATAAACAGAGGGTGTAGCATTTCCTCACTGATTTCCAAGACCGCCTTCAGTGCCTCTGCTGGGATGCCATCAGGCCCTGCAGCCTTTCCGTTTCTGAGTTGTTTAATGGCCCTGCTAATCTCTTCTTTGGTGGGAATATTGGAGTCAATCAGCTGGTTGAATATCTGGTGGGTTCTTTGGTTTCGGCCTGTTTAAAAGCTCTTCAAAGTGCTCCTTTCATCTTCCTTTCTGTTGCTCTTCACTTGGTAGGGTGTTTCCCTTTTTATCTTTCACTGGTCTCTCTACCTTGCTAAATTTCCCAGACAGGGTCTTTATGGTATCAAACAGTTCCCTGATGTTCCCATGGTGAGCTGCTTCTTTAGCAAGTTTATCAACAAATTCCTTCTTGTCCCTCTTGATGCTTTTCTTAACTTCCTTATTTGCATCTGCCTACTCTTTCTGGGACTTGCTTTTCTGCGCTCGTGTGCAGCTGTTCTTCATTTCTGTTTTCTTTCTTTTCCTTTCTTCTATTTTACTCAGTGTACTTGCTGTTATCCATTCTTTGTGTGCACTTAAAACTGCTCTAAAGGCCTTCGACATCGGACACGACTCCTGGGAAGCAGCAGCCAGTAATCGAGCCCACTGGCGCTCTATGATATGGAATGGCGCAGCTGTCTGCGAGGCTAATAGACAACAGGCTGCCAAGTCAAAACCTCAAGCCAGGAAGGACCGTATCCAAAACCCTCCTGAAGGGATTACATCCATCTCTTGTCCGACATGCGGACGCCAATTTCGTGCCAGAATAGGGTTAATAAACCACCAGAGGACACATGTGGCGGCCTAGCACAGGTAAAATACAAATATGATGAGAGTGGTCATCGTCGACTACGACGGACGAACAACATAGTCAATTATAGTAAATAGTAAATTATTAGGAAATACTGACACAGAAATTGAAGTTGATTATTTTAACTGAATTCTTAGTAATTTTGGATAATTAGTGAAAATAAACATACATGTAGTAAAATTTGAAAAATAAAAGGTCAGAAAACATAATACTTATAGATTAAGATTTTCATAAATGGTGTATGCAAAAATATAGAAACAATACATGCGAACAACTTGAACCTAAAACTAAGCCTAAGACCATGAATTTGAAACAAACTGTTTGCTGGTACACTAATTGTGGCTAAAAAAGACAAAAGGCAAAAAAAAACACACAAAAAACCCCATAACAAACTGAAATTTGAACCCTACACCTCCAGTGTGACAAAAACTGCTTTAAATCATTCTTGCCTTTTAAAGTTGTAAACTATTATTCTCAAATGGGCACTCATCTTGTTTTCTAAAAATCCAGTAATCATGAATTTTGATAGAGATAGATTATTTAAGGACTGATGTTTCATATTAGCAAAGAAATTGCACACATTTGGCCTGAACATAGTGATATATCATTTTGACTTTTGACAAATGAATTTTTTACCCTCGGTGTACCCAGGTCAAAGCCAGTAGTGGCAATAGAATAGCTAGGTACACAGTGGTAGTTTATGCAGGTCTAACATGATTGTTTTGCTGGGTGCACCGCCATGGTGTGCTTAGACACTTTGTATTTATTATTAGTTGGGTGTGTGTTAATTCAGCACTTTTTTTATTGTGACTTTTTGCAATTTTCTGCTCTCAGCTGTGTATATGCTGGTGCATCTGCATCATTGGATTCAGTAGTATATAACAATTTATGAGTAATTATGTAAAATTGTATAAATGTATGCCTTATTTAAATAAAATGTTAAGATATCTCAATACTTGGTGCACACATGAGCTTGTTGAAAAGCAGACTAAAAATATTTTGTAGAAATTTGGCATTCTGCTTGGTGGTAATGTTTTATTACATTTCATGTCAGTGTTCTCCAACTGATTATAAATTATACAATAAATTTGAATAAATGAATGTACATGTAATATAATTAATCTATTCCATATTGCATTTGTAGTTAAACTTTAAGTTTATGCAGTTACTCAGTCTTGAAATACTAGTCAACATTACTCTGAAAGGGTAGGAGTACGAGTAGCCACAGTTCTAATGCTGGAAAAATGTAATGGATCCAACATCAGTATGAACTTGTACTTATAAAGTTATAATTTATTAAGATTTTGTTTAATATCCTTATCACTATTACTTATTATTATTATTATTAAGCTCAGAAAAATAATTTATCATTGTTTTTATGTAATAATGACTGCATTATCGTATTAATTTTTCATTGCAGATTTTAGACTTGTGGTAAAAGTAATCATGTTGACATGGACTGTTCGTTTAGAAGGTGGGCCAAAAAGAGTGAATCATGCAGCTGTTGCTATTGGTGTTAGGATTTTTTCATTTGGAGGTTACTGTACAGGAGAGGATTATGAAAAGACTCGACCCATGGATGTGCATATTTTAAACACAGGTGGGAAGGAAATTTTTTTATTCATTTTTAATTGCGTTAGACTTTTAAAATCAATTTACATTTGTAAAATGTTTACACATATGTGTACTCTCATGTATTGCTCCACCTGTTTTAAAAGCCTGGGTAGCTGACTTCACTTTTTTGTTTTAATTTTTGCTTTTTAGAATATTATAATTTGATTAAATATACAATCTGGAATGTTTTTTTCAGTATCTAAATGCAAATAGGTTTTATTTTTTGATAAATATGGTTTTAAAAACACAACAATTTTCAGTGACTCTACGATGGACATTGCTGCCTTTGCCTGTGGTACAAAATGAAGTGAAAAATACACCATATCAGCGATACGGACATACTGCAGTAGCATATGAAGATAATGCATACATTTGGGGTGGGAGAAATGACAGCATTGGAGCTTGCAATAATTTGTTCAGATTTTGTGAAGGTAAAGCAATAAATCATATTATTTATCATATAGTTATACAAGTTTTATAATGATACTTTTGAGGTTTTTTTTTAGTCTGGGCCTATTCTAAATAGCCTACATATCTCATTAACTCTTATTTAACAACTATATCTGAACTTCAAGTAATATCGATACAGCAACCTTGACTTGGGACAAGCCAGAAGTAAGAGGACCCATCCCAGAAGCAAGAGATGGCCACTCTGCATCCATAATTAACCACAAAATGTACATATTTGCTGGCTATGAAGAATTTGTGAGTATTCACTCTGTCAGTTGCATAGCTATCTCAACACAGGCCCCACTTCAAAACCAACAGTTTCTTAACTAAACCAGTAAATACAATTTAAACCTGATTTCTTATAACATAAACTTACAGTTAACCTGTTTTGTCATAACATTCACATCAATTCCATTTTATTTGTCATAGCATTATTATAAATTCATCTAATTTTTAATAACATAAAGTTCACCTGGTTTGTCATAGCGTAGACATAAGTTCAATTGATAGTGTAAAGATCAATAATGAACAACAACGTACCTTTACACACTTCAGTAAGTACAGTATTTTTCTTCTTCTTCACCTGCCCTTTGCTTCTTCAAAAATGTAAACTATTTCGCTGATGTTCATTTGATTACCACTTTTATGCTGAGAATTGTTTAACTAAATCTTATAAATTTGTACTACTGAGTAATTTTTCTTGAACTTAAGATTTGATAATGACCTCTCTTCTACTGTCACAGTTGCAAGTTAACTGAGGCAGAGAAGATCTATCGCTTTGGAGAACATTTTATTGGCTCTGTCTGTTCATTGAACTGAAAAGTATTCCTAGTGTATCTATCGCAACCTGCATTCCCCTTTACTGGTGAACAGTCCAATTTGGGGCCATCCATTTTTTACAAACGCAAAAAAGTCACCTTTTGGTATCATGTTATTAACTGAAATTGAGATATCAAATTCCCACTCACCTCTTTCCCCTGGATTACACACACTTAACTTTGCCAACAGACATGCTATAGGCTAGAATCCTTTCATCTGCCTTCAAATTGCATACATTTTTCTTTAAACCTTCTGCATTTTTTCCTTGACTTTCTTAATCATAATTTACTTTTCCATTAATATTCTTAAACAAAAGCTAATTTACCGAAGCTCCAATGTCATATATGGAGCTCGCTGCTGGACAGCCATTTTTCTCACTCAGCACTGAAAATATAAAAAATAAAAATTGTTTTGTGGAAGGAAAAGCTTTAATAGCAACAACAAATGAAGTAGTCTGACCTTAACACCAGACGTGAAATAGGTATATTAGATTCCATTTTCAAGCACACTTTTTTAAATTCCAAAAATACTTAAAATGTGTTAGTAATTTACATTTTTGTGTGTACATTTTTCAGACTGACCGTTTCTCAAATGACATGAACTACTTGAATTTAAAAACTTTTGAGTGGGTACCATTGTGTGTTAATGTAAGTAGATAGTTTACTTTATAAAATTTGATGTCATTTTTAACAAAAAATGTTTCATTAGAATATCAGTAACTTCATTTAGATGATGAAGGAATCGGTAACTTAAATACAGATCCATACCAAAAAAGGGATTTCAATCTCCTACAGTTTGCTTTATATTTGTATGTCATTTGTTCAGCACAATGTAAATTTATATACAAATTATGCAATAGTTATCATGAAATTTTGATGGTCTATGAATATTCTACAAATAGAATAGTCAGAATACAGTTGAAACCGGTTAAGTCGACGGCGTTGGGGTATGAAAAATGGCATCGAGATAACCGATGATCGAGTTAAAATGAAAACCAATATGGCGGCAAAATATTAACATGCGCTTGAAATTTCTTTATATACATGTTGTGCGTTAATTAGTGATGGGACGATTAATCAGAATCGTATCGGAATATACAAAATATCAATATAATGTTAAATTATGTGATATATTATATTATGCGAAAGGGAACGTCCTTGCGAGTATGATTTATGTAAATGAATTAGTGACTCGGCTCTAGTTCATTTGCTCGTTCGTCCTTGAACTTTATTATTTCATGCTATTTACTACTAATACTAGTGATGTAATTATAATTAAAGTCATAATCTTAGTGTAAGTTTATTACTAATAAATACCAAGGTATTTATTTGTATAAGGACCAAGGAAAACAATCAATATTCAAATAAATATATTTGTTAATAATTGACTACTATTACGCTAGGACTAGTGTTTACCGTAGTTACGACTATCGAACGACCGCGTACACTCATCTTTAAAAATGTTTAGGCTTATTTATATAAGTTTTAAGCCTTCGGAATTTAAATAATTTATTCAGCTGCAACTTCAATAAGCCGTAATAGCTTTTTACCCCGGAGTTAGTTTTTGTTGTGTTGAGCGACGATGACTTCAAATCGCTTTCTCCCTATTCCGGTATCTAAATAATATACACGTCATCACTATTAGTCTACTTTGCCTACGGCTAAGGAATGCTTTTTAAAAAAAAAGTTTTAATTTGCTTAGTTGTCGAGGCACTGTACGAGCGCTTCATGTTAACCACGGTCAAAGGTCACGGCTATTACTACAGTCGGTGAACTCAAAGGGACAGGGGGGGGGGCAAGTTACGGAGCTTTCTAGTTAGGGATAATGAGGGTGGTGGGGGGGAAGGCTAGAAAGGTCTTTGATGTTTATATAAAAGGAAGCCTCTTGCTTTGACATACCAATACAAGACAGCGAGAAGAGACACCTTCCCTCCCCTCCCCTACTGTTATACATCTACAGTGGGTTGGGGGAAGGAACATTTTTCTTTTTAAATTGAGTCAAAGCATGCCTTGGTAAATGGCCAGTGTAGCTCAACTCCACCTAAACCCCACCCCAGGGGGGGGGGATCGTCGTGTGCGCGGCGAAATTCAATAATTCTGGCAAGTTGACGAGTGAAACATAATATGGTATTTAAATAAATTCCATCTTATTATGACTGTTTACTCCGTTTTATCAGGACTTAGTCGGTATATTAGCTTATTACCCGGAGTTAATTTTTTGTTGTGTTACGGCAGAATACCAGAGCCAACACGGCAGCGAACGTGACATCAAAATCAAAGCGTTTTCTTAATAATAATAATATTCTGGTCTATAAATATAAAAATACGTGTCATCCCTGTTTGTGGAGTTCACTAGTGACTGATTAAAAAAAAATGTATTCACTTAGTTACCGAAGCATAGTACCAGAAGTAACAGCGCTGAGCAAGCGGGCTGTGACGTCAGCAGCAGACCCTGGTGAGGCAGAAAATTGGTCCCTTCCCTTGGTTATAAAAAAATCATAGCTAACATTTTCAAAAGCTGGCGATTGGTCATGGGGATCGAGATAACCAACGTTAAGTGGCAAATTTGACCATTTTTTGTGCTCGTGTTATGAGGTTTCGGCGACTTAAAAAAATCGAATTAAACGACGAGAAAATGCTAAGACAAAGAGAGAATTTGGCGGTTCCAATAAAAAACGTCGACATAATGGGGTGGGCGAGTTAACCGAGCTCGAGGTAAGTGGGTTCGACTGTAGTCTAGGGCTGTCAATATTGTTGAAAAATGCTGCCCGGGTACCCGTCCAAATTTCGAACGGGTACCCGGGTTACCCGATCGAAACATTGCATAATTTTCCCCGTCATGACCGCTATAAAATGCTACCTAGCCACCTTCCATGCACCTCATTTCACGCAGTAGCTACACGGCCGACGTACAAAAATAACGTGAAGCGTTTTTGGCCGATTTTTACCGGTCACAGGTTGTCACAAAAACTTAGAGCCCCCTCCAATATGATATGATGTCACAAAGCTTTGCGGCGCACACACACACATTAAAGCCGTACTTCCTTTTTGAAAATGAGCATGTGTCAAATAAATTTATTGTCATTTAAGTTTGTATTTAATGTGAAGTTGAACACTAAAAATTGCTACACGCTTAAATCCACATAAAGCGTCATTAAATGAATTGTAAGCAATCAACTATTTCAGTGGAACTTTTATTTAAATTTGCGCGTTTTGATGTGATGTCACATTTATTCTTAAACACATCCCTCCCCCTCGTCACAAATGTGTGACCCCCTCCTCCCCTAGGTGCCTAACGTCATTTACGGACTGGCCTTTATCCATCTTACACTGTTAGTAACTAATTTATTGACTCTAAAAACTTTCAAATTTTGGTGTATTCTTAAAATCATTTTTTTGGGGCAAGTCACACGCTGTAATGAACACACGAAACACAATCGAATGGAAGGAGGAAAAAGGGGGGGGGGTAGATAAACAACATCGACAATCGTAAACCTAATGTCGGCGTATTTCAAAGATCAAAGTTAGTATCAAAGCACTATTAACAAAATCAAACACGGCCTCATTCATCTCTATGCTGACGTCTTACCCATCTTACACTGTTAGTAACTATTGAATTATTAACCTTAAAAACTGACAACAACAAACACGGGCTCTTTCCAGTGGCGTAGCTAGACCTTTTGCCGCCGGGGCGGTCTCCAATTTGCCGCCCTTTCTAAGTAGATAGTATCATGGTTTTTATAAATTAATAAACATAAATAAATAATTGTATTTGAAACAAAGTAAAGGTAGCGACCATTTCTACCATTGAATGCCATATTTAAGTTAGCGGCAATAAAAGAGGCCAAATAAGATGTTATATCTATAAATACATATATTATAAAATACAAGATACTTTTTTTTAAAGGTTACAAGAAAGTTACTGAGGTTGCAGCCCCCCCCCCAAATGAGACAAACGTATTCTAAATTTACACCAAAAAATGAAATTACCTATTAGTATGCTTTTATTTTGTATTTATAAATAAATTATTTAATTATATTTTTACAAACAAATTGTGTACATTAGTATGTAAACATATTATTTATACATTTATTCTCCTAACTTTCATAGTAGAAAAATCGTGTATTATGCTATCAAATTTTTTTTATATTTGTTCTATGGACAATATTGCAAGATTTTGTAGTTAAATCAAGGGTCGGGAAACTTTTTGTCTGAGAGAGCCATACATTATTTTTAAAACTAAAAATTCAAGTAAATGTGTGCATTTTGTGTAATTTCAACACTAAAAGTACCATATTTATGTCTCTTAATTCTTTTTAATATCATTGTTATGCTGTTTATTGTTTATGCAATTCAAAGTAATCTGAATAAAGTTTTTTTTAAAGAATAGTCGAACATTTGTCTGAGAGCCAGATGCAGCCATCAATAGAGCCACATCTGGCTCGAGAGCCATGGTTTCCCAACCCCTGTCTTAAATCATGCATTCATTGTGGAACAAAGATATTTTTTTTATCAACTTCAGTTTGGAGAAGCTCCTTTCACAACTAGCGACACTGATAACAATATTTGTTATAAAAATTCTTAGAATACAAAATACACAAACAAATTGTGCAATGAAAACAGTATATTTAAGCTTTATTTATAAACTAATACGACAAGCGGGCCTTTTCCTCCATTTTCCCAACGCAGTGCCTCTTTTTGTAGTAAGCCTATAGGTACAGCCACAAAACCTGGATAATTTTTCTTTCATTATGGAACTGTTCTTTATCAATGTCAATAAAATCATTTATTTGAAATTAAATTTCTTCACTTAGTAGGTTACATGGGATTATACACGAATATTTTCTTACATGGACATGCAACTGATCAAAGAGTTCTTTTAATTCCTTTATAATTCGATCCATGGATTAAAACATTTCTCGTTGTACTTCATGTTCTAAAGATAGGACCACGTCTTGTGAATTTTCCCCACTCACATGTTTTTCCCTTCTAACTTGGCGTTTCCTTCATTTTCTACAAAGTAAATGAACGATTCTACAAATTTAACTTCGCCAACATCAATAACTACGTATCTTTTAATTTGACTAGTCTGACTAGTTTAATATTTGTTGGGAATATCTGGAGAGCTGTCAAATATCATACAAAAGTTTTTAGCTTGCTTTATTTGGTCCATTATTGTTTTTATTGCTGCCCTTCTCAATAGGTCTATGAATTCATTTTGAATCACTTTCCACAAATAGGAGACACTATATTTATTACCCATCTTAATTTGTACTAAATGTTCACATAATACTGGGTCGTGCTTGGCCAACAAGTCAACAAGCTCTAGAAAATTTCCTATATTTTCAATTGAATTGATGTCTTCCTCATGAATACTTTCACGATGACCTCTCAGCGCCAAATTTTGTTTAGCTAAGAATCTAATTATATGAAGTATTGTGAGAATTTTCTTTCATTTGTTCTTATTTCTTTATCAATATTCTGTTGTTGTAGTTTATCAAGAGTTGCATCATGTCCAATTCTTATTTCTAATTCCTTCCATTGGGAAAATCATCGAATCTGCAGTAGACTCAACTCGTGTTGACTTATTCAGTAGACTCAACTCAGGTTGATTTATTCAGTAGTCTCAACTCGTGTTGACTTATTTTGAGATTATATTTCCACTATTTGTTAAAACTATTTTCCGTGTTAAAATTTGATTGGAAAAAATCATCAAACAGTTGACAGCAAAAACAATATATAATATTCTTTAATAGTGAATACACCATCCACGATCTTAACAAATTTTCACCATTATTCAAAATTTGGGGGAAAAAACAACATTCGCGATTAATCTTTCTTGTGAAAAATCGTAATAATTTTCACTAAAATAGACTAATTTAAACTATTTAAACATTACTTAATAGGATATGCATAAAATTTTTAGTGAATAAACGTATTTTAATAAAACAAACACATTTTGTTTGTGCTACTTTAATGAAAAAACAAACAAAACAAAAAAATAACTTTTAATAAATTACCTTAGAATAATTTTCTGAAAACTTATAAGGTAATATAAATTACTACTTGCAAGTTAAACACAATATTTGAACCACAATGCCATGTAGGTACTTTTTACCACGTTTTATTAACTCACTTTCGTTCCTGTTTGTCCACATTTTTTCAAATCTGCCAACGTAAAATTAAACCACTTCTGATGGTCCTAGAGATCTCAAAATTTTACCACAGATAGATCTTGGATGACAATGCATTGTATCAAAAGTTCAGATCGATCGAATGTACCGTTATTAAATTATTGAACTTTTTAGTGTATCTATATATAAGCATATGTATTATCCGTCTGCTCTTGTTTACATTACATTCACATGCCGAGTTCACACCAACCCCGACCACATCAACCATGTTTAACATCAAGAGGAGATCAGTCACTTCCAGTCTGTAAATGTTAGTCGGGAAATGCGTATTATATTTGTACATAATCAATACTTCAAAACTCACCATAGCATACACTTAGACTTTAAAAAAATGAAATAAATAGAAGCAAAAAAGATTTTAAAAAACCATGTTTTTATAAGTGACTAAAAAGAAGAAAATAATTTAAAACTTATAAGTTCAAGTACTTTAATTTGATATGACTAAAACGTGCGGCGGGTGTTACGTATAAATATTACAAATTTATCATTTACAAGGCAAAAGAGAGATGTATAAGTGAGAGAATGAATGAACTGCATATGTTAAACCTCATAAGCGCCCGCCCCACGTTTTTAGTCATATCAAATTAAAGTTCTTGAACTTATAAGTTTTAAATTATTTTCTTCTTTGTAGTCCACTTATAAAAACGTGGTTTTTTAAAATCTTTTTTTTACTTCTATTTATTCGCGTATCATTCTGTGCATGTTGAAAATCCACGCAATAACTGTCGCGGCGATATTAATAGTATATTCGGTCTAGCAGTGATGTGTTCTTTGTGTTGTTTTCTTATAAAAAGCGTCATCTATGATGTATACTGCTTAATTTTCAAAACAATTCGATACAATTTTCAAGCGATTTTAAATTCCTTAACGGTTATGCGTTAGTTATAACAAACAGTATGTAATAAAAAATGTCTTGAGAATCCGTTAATTATGACTCGAAAGTACGAATATTTTATTTTCACCCGGGTTTTCCTCTTTCAAAAGAAAAAGGGCGTTGTCCGAAAGGGCTGTACTTTATAATGCCCCCAAATGCCGCCCCCAAAACGTGTGCCGCCCGGGGCGGACCGCCCCCACCGCCCCCCCCTAGCTACGCCACTGGCTCTTTCATCTCTATACAGTCCATCCTTATTTTTGGCAGAGGAGTTTTGTTTTCTTTATATGATTTATTGTATTTCCCGTTGACAGATACTTCTCCTTAGATGTATTTCACATGACTTGTCTGTAGCACGTAAAACAAAATTTTTCGTTTGATAAATTGTTTCGCGACCCGTAAATTCAACACAAAAAAGCCGAATGCGAGCCGAAGTTTGGTTAATATAGACATTGAAGCCACATTTTCACGGGTACCCGGGCGGAATTTTACTACCCGGGTAATCTTACGGCAACGGGTACCCGGGTACCCGTTGACAGGCCTACTGTAGTCTACAAATTATTTTCTAAGGCAATAGATTTAACCTAGTAATACTTTATTTTTATCCTCAATTTGTCATACCAGTTAATATTAATTGTTTTGGCAAACACTTGCAATAATAATAATATTAAGTCTACTGACAAATTATTACATCATTTGTATCCAAGAATGGGACTTAATTTGTGAAATAGTAAAGTAGACATATGATTGAGAGGATGAGGGGTGAGAAACTTTTCAATGTATGCATTCTAAGTTCTACAAATGGGACGCGGTGGTCGAGTGGCAGCGCACTGGACTGTCGTACCGATGGTCACGGGTTCGAATCCGTGTGAAGGCAGGGCTTTGTTCCCGGGGCCTAGGGCGTCCCTGAGTCACCCCGCTCCGAATGGGTACCTAACACTACACGTAGTTAGGTGGCTGGTTAATGCGTGGAACCCACAAAGCCGTGGCCTGTGAACGCTGCATCACTTGCCAACAGATCATCTGTCATGGTCTGTGGACGCAACTATCTTCTGCATAGAAGGAGCGTCTGTATAGATAAGACAGATAAGACAAATGTATGCTTGCCGCTGAAAAAATTTGAGTCTTTTTGTAGGCCACAGTATTTGAACTCTTTTATTGCTGTGATTTAAATGTTTACATTGTTTTGTAATATGAAGAGTTCATTTTCATTTCATGTAGTATTTTAAGCGATAATGGATTATGGGTTTTTAAATCCCTTATATTAACTTCGCGGCCGTCTCTCTCTGTCGTTCTGTCGTCATCTCTCTCTGTCTTGGGCGGGCGGAAAAACAAAAGTAAAAAATGACCCACTTCCCGTGATCCGATCGAGCTGAAATTTGGCACACGGACCGGTCTCACCTAACAATGCATCGTATCAAAATTTCAGATCGATCGAACTTACCGTAATTAAATTTATGCATTTTTAGTTTATCCTTATATGAGGTATGTAATTCAAATTCACTGTTTGTTATTGGTTTTTTTTTAACACGGGATTGTTCAGTCACGCTTTGACGCGACCCAGCGAAGTACCGGCATGCTTTTGTTTACATTTTACGTGTCACGCTGAGCTCGGTCAAGCGATCGGTGACCAGACTTTTCCCCTCTCCCACCCCCCCACCCCCCAGGGTTATGAAGCAAAGTTGAGTTAATACAGATTCAGTCTGTAAATGTTTGTCGCGTTTGAAAATAATCAATACTGTTAGTTATGTCTCTTATATAAGGGATTTATAGTCAAAAACTTTGTTTTTACGGGTTTGTTTTATTTTATTAATTTTTATCCATCTGTAAAGGGAAAACCAGCGAGATGGAGGGATTTCCACACAGCAACAGCAATCGGGGAAGTCATGTATATATTTGGTGGGCGTTGTGATGAGGGACGGGATCAGTTCACCAACAATGAAATCTATTGCAACAAGGTCATGGCCTTTGACACAACTTCCAACACTTGGCTCAGACCCCCACCAACTCCACAAGGAGCACCATATGGAAGACGCAGTCACTCAGCATGTATGATATTTATATCAACCTTATTTTTTCTAGAGCTTTATATAAAAACATATAGAATAGAATTATATATTTTTTTCTAATAGCTTGACTTTGTATGGAAGCTGAGAGCATTAGTAGCTGATCAGTGGCTAATTGTTTTTAAATCATTTGCTACTAATGCGACTGAATGCGACATACCCCCCTCCGTACTAATGCGCCCAAATGCGACATGGCGTCTAGCAACGCGCATATAAAAAATCATCCAGCGAGAAGCATTGTTACCTTGCGAATAGCTCTCGGCTTTTTAAAAAGTAGAAACAACGCTGATTTCGTTTTTAAAAAACTGATGTTTATGCCATTTACGGTTCAAAAGCTGTGTGGCTTAGAAGTCGGACTCTACTTGGTGAAATTTAATTGTGTGGTTTCTGAATATTCTTATACAATGGCCTTTCATTTTCTTGACTCTTTAATTGCTGATTCAACGTTTAATTATGCAGCAGTTAATAAATTAATAAATGAGGAATCAGATGTTGAAATTAGTGATAGTGACTGATACTGATAATAATTAACTCTAATCAGAGTGACGCTAACGAGAGTTATGAAATGGAGATACTATCACTATCACTGAATCTTGGTCAGACAATTTGATTAGTGTTACAGACAATTTAATGAAATTACAGGGGAAATCATTTTCTCCCTATTGACAGCAGTCTCATAAGACTACTTCAAGCTTTTCATGAACTCTGCCATGATTGAGTTGTTAATTGCTGAAACAGACAGATACGCTGAACCGCAGCAAACAGCCAAGGGTAAGAAAGATGCCTTGTGGAAGGAGGTTACTAATAAGGACATATATAAATTCCTCTACATTGACATCATGATTAGACTCAAGTAACCAACTACCAAATTGTATGGGTCAGTGGATAAGATGTTTCTCAAAGTTTCATGATACAATAAATGGACAAAAAGGTGACAAACAACGGCGGTCGCATCCCAAAACAGCGATGTAAATTTTCAAAAAACACTTTTCAAGATTTATTTCAAATATATTTGTGAATTAAAGTGCATCAACCTATACATTTTTAAAAAGCTCTTTCAACTTTCTGTTTTTTGGTGTGTGTTTTGTTATTTTAAAATTTCATTTAGGCGTTTAAAAATATTTTTATTTAACATGGGGGTGCATGTTTTTGAGAGTAATCTCCCTTTGATTAGTATTTCAGGGGGTGTTTTGGTTATTGCGCTTAGTAGCAAATGAGTTAATGCAACTTTCTTGTATCTTTATTCCTTCACTTGACCAGTATTGTTATATACAGCACTGAAAATTGCCAGCTCATGCCATGAGACTGCATTTACTTGCTTATAGGTCGCTTTTTTTAACCAAAAACTTCAGATAAAAATTAGGGGTGTGACCTCTTCATTCAACATAAGAAAATAAAGTGATTGTAGATGTTATGAGCACAGGCTTAAGAGTTTTTAGGCTAGATCTGCAGTTGGATTCTAGTTTTGTTCAAAACAAAATTTTAACAATTGTAAACCCTAAAAATGTTTTTACTATCCTGTTAATAACTCTTAATTATTATTTTTTAATACTCATTTTTCTTTTACTAAAGTTTGGTTTTAGAAATGTTGCCACACTTTCTTTTCATGTTTGCAGGACTCCAATCTGTTAGCAAAGTTTTCACTAAATTGGAATAATTGGTAACTAATGTATTAAAATATACATTCAATTCTTATATGAATGACCAGGGTTTATAATTGTTACATATCGCATAGTATCAGTATTACCTTTCGCTGTTGTACTATTGTTGGATGTCATATTTACGCAAGTGCGATGGCTGTGCTAGATTTGACTGGAATTTTATTAATCATGAAAATGTCTAACGGTAAAGAACTTTACTTTCAAGCAATTAAACTCAAATTACAAGTGGTTGAATTTTTCCAAGAAAAAAGAAAACGTGAACTTATCTTATATCTGTTTAGTGTTGATAGGAAAATAATGGTTGAATAATGTAAGGAAAGAAAGATCAGTCAAGTAGTGTAAACCACTCATGGTGACAGTTTGACATTGCATGAGGCGACATCGAGCATAGCTCTTCCATTGTGACAGGTTTGACATTGCATGAGGCGACATCGAGCATAGCTCTTCCATGGTGACAGACGAGAGCAATGCATTACCCCTGATTATAGTACAAGCTATCTGCAAGTCAGCTAAACAAAAACGTGATGACTGGGATAACTCTTAACTGGTGACCTATCTACTGGTGTGACCTACTTACTGGTGTGACCTATCTACTGGTGTGACCTATCTACTGGTGTGACCTATCTACTGGTGTGACCTACTTACTGGTGTGACCTATCTACTGGTGTGACCTATCTACTGGTGTGACCTATCTACTGGTGTGACCTATCTACTGGTGTGACCTATCTACTGGTGTGACCTATCTACTGGTGTGACCTATCTACTGGTGTGACATACTTACTGGTGTGACCTATCTACTGGTGTGACCTATCTACTGGTGTGACCTACCTACTGGTGTGACCTACCAATCTACTGGTGTGACCTATACTCGAGTATATATGTTAATATTATAACAGATAATAAAAGTTAATATTAAAGAAGTATAATTCATTCACCTCTAATTTAAGTAGTTGTAAATGTAATCATGATTTGAACTTTGCATCAATTGAACACTTTTATTTACAGTTGAATACCAAGGATCAATATACATCTTTGGTGGATACAACGGTAGAATAGAATGCCATTTTAATGACCTGCATCGCCTTGACCTTTGTAAGTTCCTTCGCATTGTTTCACTCTGGGATTAGTAACCTGGCCTTAAACGTAAAGATATAAATAAAGCAGATCCAAACTGGTATACTTTTGTAAGGTATTGCATTCATTTAATAATATTTTTAAAGTACACGTTTTAATATGTGAAGTGTTTAAACTCCTACAAATCTTGAGCGCCTGTGCATCACTGTAGAAATAGGAAGACAATATAATGTACAAATCTTGAGCACCTGAGCACCACTAAAGAAATAGAAAGACAATATAATGTTGAAATTGCAGCAGTGTAACTGTAAGGGCGTCAAGCCTAGCCATCAAAGTTATATTTACTGAGTCTTCGTTCAAAAAATTTACATCCTTTTCAAAATTAACGGCTTAATATTCTTTGTAACTGTCCTTTTTTTTATGAATGATCAAGAGACTCATTTATATCTCCTGCCTGCTTGCTTTCTCTCTTTTAGATTTTTGTATTAATGTCTCTTTCAGGAATGGAAATTACACATTGACTCATTTGAAAATTTAAGTATAGTCGTTGTGAGCTTTAATGAAATTTTTTTTTCCTGCTCTTTTTGTCAGCTACAATGCAGTGGACAAAGCTGAATGTACCAGGTACTTGCCCGACCCCTCGTCGTCGACAGTGTGCCTGTGTTGTGGGAACTAAAGTATATTTCTTTGGCGGGACAAGTCCTAGACTTCCATCTGACAAATCAGGATCACCCCACCAGTCTGACACAGATTTAATTGATAGATCAGATTTGTACGTACTTGATTTTGGTAAGTAAACAATTTTTTTTAATAGGTTCCACTTTAAAAAAAAATTATTACTAATGTTAGTTTGTAAGCTATTTCAGAAAATATTTGTAAAAACTGATTTTGATCTATCTATCCGTAAGATTATTAATTAAAAGCTTAGCCTAAAGCTACTAAAACAGTTCTAGGGCTACTGGTACACCACTGTAAAGAAATGTTTTAGTAATTGTATTGGCTGATAGCTTTGTCACAAAGTGTATAGCACGAGTTAAATATTACTGGTACCTATCTGGTATCTAAATATGTCTGAATTGTTAGCTATTAAAATAACATTTCATTGAAAATCATTAATCTTGGATGCATGGTTTTTTTAATGTTTTAAATAAAGTTCTGTGATGCTGTGATTTTGCTTTTGATTTTTGAAGTGGCCATGGCCAAAAATATCAACAGACATTTTTCATGTGATCGCTGACTTAACTCTACATTTCTGTTGCAGAGCCAACTCTGAAAACATTGGCTTCACTTGTCATTATAGAACATAAGCTGGATCGTAGTTGTTTACCACATGACCTGAGGTAATTATCAATTCTTGGAATTATCAAGGTTATCAATAAATTTGCTGAGGAAATTCTTTTTTGTTTTTCCTAAGTTTATTTCATTCCTTTTGGCTATTGATTTAAACTTTAAACCAGAAAGAGATCTGAATATATATATAACTTATTTATAACATGTAACAGTATTTAAACCTGAAATAATTTTGCATCTGAAAATGAACACTAATAGCTTTTTTTTTATCTATAGGTGGGAACTTTCAATAATGACTACTGACAACAATATTTCAAGATTACACACCACAAATGGTTAAGACACCTGTTTTGGGTCATGTAGTATTAATATTATATATTTTAATACTGTACCATACCGACAAGTGGTTGGTCCAAAATGGCTGTTACAATTGTGATTTTATTTTAGAAAAACTAACTTCTGAATTGAAATTCACAGTTGGTTTAAGTAAGAAACCCTAATGAGATTATAAATAAAATAAAGTTGCACTCGAAATAAATTCATTTACTGCATGGCAGTACAGAGTATCTAAATACTTAAGAATTATTTTAAAACAGTATTACATTGCATTTTTAAATCCCTCATATTAACTTCACCGCCGTCTCTCTGTGTCGTTTGTCGTCGGGCGGGCGGAAAAAAAAAGTAAAAAATGACCCACTTTCCGTCAAGCCATTGAGCTGAAATTTGGCACACGGACCCGTGTCCCCTATTAATGCATCGTATCAAAATTTCAGATCGATCGAACGTACCGTAATTAAATTTTTTAAAAAACTTTGTTTTAACGGGGTTGTTTATTTCTTGTGCTATGTATTTAGAAACTCTATTCCTCATTACATTTTATCGATAACCTGCTCTTGTATTAAATATTTTACCATTTATCAGAATTTATCTGTCCTAAATTTAGATATGCAAACAATGGATCAGGGGGGGGGGATTTCTAGGCAATAAATATGCATTTTTTAATAATTTGTATATTCTATGCCATTAAATTTTTTTTATTTTTCTTATCTTGGTAAACACATGTTAGTATTCAACTATTTAGAAAAACTTTCTACAAAACAAAAAAATTCCTGTTCTCAGTTGCCTCCTACTGTTTTTTCACTAGGAAGGTTTTAAAAAGCTATCTTACATTGCCTATAGTTTGTTTAGGACTATTCTAAAGTGATTCCAAGCATGGTCAATGAAGACATTGTTTACTTTAGAAACAACAGCTTGATTTCTATGTCACTTGTTACTAATACTAATTTTCCAATGCCCTCTGATAATGCAAAGTTTTTTTTTAAAAACAACAACACATTACTAATTGCAGTGTTAAAAACTTACATTAATAGTGTTATGGATCTACAAAAACTAAAAAAAGATGTATACCTTCCACACACCGCTTTTGTTGTGTTCGAGGTAAATGCGAAACATTAAACACTGCAGATATCTAACGCAGAGTGGATTGTGGATCTTTAAGTTTATATATAAATATAACAAATTATATATAGAGAGGTAAAAGTAAAATGCAAATGAATTTTCAACAATTTTATTTTGAAAAGGTCATTTGTACCATATGTTAATGGAGGTCCTACTGTAAATAGTTCCTGCAAAAGTTTTATTTGCTTACAAGTTAGCATCAAAATTTAGCACTTTACTTGTGTTATTTTATGTTTTTTTATACATAAATTGTGAGATTATGTAGATTTTCATGATTATTCATGAATTAAATTATGTCACATTGATATTTTCCTATATAATAAAAGGCTATGTTCCGTTCAGTCATCGATAGCGATTGGTCCCACAAACACATATGACTCCCACAGCCAATCATATTGAACACGTTTACGCGGACGTTCAAAACGAGTTATTTTTGGTGCAGTATTTCTTCCAAGACTTTATTTTGAGTTATGCGTGTTGGAGTTTATAGTCAAAAGCTCTGTTTTTACGAGTTATTTATTTTAACTATAATGATTAGTATTTTTGACATGATGCACATGTATGCCGGTCGGACGGCTGTTGGATGGGAGTTACAACATGCCGCCGAACGGTGGCGGAACGTCCTTGGACGGGCTTTTTTGCTCATTTATGTATGATTTGAGATTTGCAATGAATAAAAAATTTATAGAACTACTGTATTAAAATTTTTTATTGAGATTTTGAAAATAATCCAAGTCAATATCCTTTTGTTTTTTTTTAATTTAAAGCAAAAATAAATTATTTGAAAAACAAAACAAATACATTTTACATATTTCACTATGACAGGTACTTGTTTGCTCTATCCCATTGTACCCTTAATAAAATTTGCACCAAAGAACTTCTAGATCAAAGTTTCCCAACCTTTGATTTGTGACACCCTTTGGGGTCACAGCGTGTTAACTTATAAAATACTCTAAAAAAACATTCAATGTAATTCAATTTTTTAATGGTGTCTTTAGTTGTAATGTTGTGAATCATGTCTTTGATCGAAAGATGAAATCAAGTTGTTTCTTGAAGTGCTGAAACATGACCTTTTGGTGTATTTTAAAGACTAAGCTTGGTTTAAAAGAGTAGCATATCTAACAGATATATTAGAACACCAAAATAGGCTTAATCTGAAATTTGGAGAAAAGAAACAAATATCGTATTTTACAATAATTTTCTAGGCATTTTTATCCAAGCTGAAAAAATGGCCAGGAAAAATAAATTTTGGAAACATGGCTTTGTTTCAAGAAACTCTTCACTGTGCTAGATGAATCTGAAGTTGAAATAAATGAAAATTGAAAGGGGAGATTACTGGGCATCTTGAATCCCTTGAACATGAATACCAGTGTTACCTCCCTGAGCTGAAAGAAGAAGAAACGACATTGACACGAGATCGATTCTCCGCTTTCCTTGATGTAGCCAGTATTGTGCATGAACTCCGAGATGATGGAAATTATTGGAGATGAGGAATGATTCCTCAGCACGTATCTTGTTTAATGAAAAAATTTCTCACACAATTTTGTTGTGGTATGCATCATTCATACCCAAATGTGATGATGCTTGCCCTTTGAGTTTTAAAGCTGTATTTCCATTTGCCTACATATCTCTGAGAGAGTGGATTTTCAAATTATCTTCAGTTAAAAACAAATGAAATAAATAAATATTAAATGTTATGAATGATGTGAAGTTGGCGTTATAAAAAACTCACCCACCAATTTTTGGGCTGGTTGATAATATGCAATTTCAACCATCGCATTACATTAATTATTACATATAATTTAAATTAAACTAAAAACTATTTTCTTTTTTATGGTTGCTTTTTTCAATTGTATGGTGTTTGCGGGTCACTTGGCTTTTATTAAAAAGGGGTCTAGTCCAAAGTCGGGGCCATGGGCTGCATTTGGCCCATGTTAAATTTTAACTGGTCCGTCGCCTCATCTTAAATAATTAATTGACTCGTGGATTTTTTCTGTAACACAGACATGCATCGTTATGAGTAAAAATTACGATGATGTCAAGTGATGCCAAAAATCATTGAGGTTTTATTCTTTTACCAGCGTAAACATAGAAACAAAAAGTCAATGTTGTAATGTTATTTACTTTTTCCATCTCGATAAGGAAATGAATGTGGCATCGGTATACTTAAAATTTTAAGACAGTTTTTACATCATATTTTTAACACAACATTTTCGGCTCTAGTTATATTTCAACACTTTTTATTTATTGCATTTGTAATATAAAAATCATTATTCCATAACTTAGCCCTTGTTTAGCCAATTTTAGTAATGTCTAATGATGAAATAAGACAATTATAAAGTCTCCATAATTGTAATCGTATTATTCTCTCAAAATATCACTCTTATAAATTACCCCAAAAAATCATTCAATTGAAAAGCATGTAACTCAGTTTTAAGTATGTCATTTTTATTTATTATCTAATCTTAATCTTACATCATGGAATACGGCCCTCTTTGCAACAGTTTAGACACCCCAGGTCTAGATGATCAACTTTGATGCAATGATTGATTATCCATAAATTTTGAATAGGACATGTGACAGTCATTAGGGATGCCTATTTGCCATGAAATTTGATATGCAGTGGTCTAAATTTAACATTTTAAAAAATTGAGTTTTTTAAATAATTATCACAGCTTATGTTATAATTTCATTTTATTATTTTTATTTTCTTATGAGCCCATAAAAAAAATTTGCATCTGAAAAATTAATAATAAATTTAATCCAAAAAAAACTTGCTTACTAAACTTTTTACTGATTATTAATAAGTAAATATGTGGTGGCCGAGCGGCAGTGTGATTGGCTAGCAATCCAATGGGCCTAGGGTTTGAGTATCGGTGAAAGCTGAGAGCTGTTATCTGGTGCAAAGGGCGCCCCTGAGTCCACCCAGCTCTGATATAAGTTGAGGAAAATAAGGTGGTTGGGCTTGTGTGCTGGCCACACAATCCCGTAGTATGCCGCAACTAACCCACCTTGTGAACACTGGTTCACTTACTTTCCCCAATAGACCTTCAAGGTCAGAAAAAAAGAACTAAAAAATGTTTTGAAAAAAATTTTCAAACAAAAAATATTTCCATTCATATGGTTTGGTTTTTCATGTTAAAAATTGTCCACTATTATGTTATAAAAATGGTTCTAACTGATAAAACAGACCTGAACCATGATCCACGTGGTCAACTTTATAAATATAAACCTTACTACTTACTCATGTCTTATAAATTGAAAATTATTTATTTGTGGACCTTACATTTTGTGACATATTATAATTCACTTATTATATGTGATATGTATGTACTGTTGTGAATTTTATAAAAATAAAAAAAAAGTCAATTTTACTAAAACTGCAGACTTATGAAGGATGCCTCTTATAACCTGTATTAAAAGACGACATCCCCTCCCCTTAAAATATTGATAAATTGAATAAAAGTTTTTCAAAAAGCATGTTTGTGTTGATGTATTTATTTTTGTAATTACCATTTCTTTCTGTAACTGTCAGGGTTTTGGCTTTTTCTTACTAATCTTACCCTCTAATATGCTTCCTTGGGACTTTTGTTCCAGGTTCTCAAAGCACAAAATAATTTTCACTTGCAAAAAGCTGTTGTGCATTGATAAAACCATGCCTGTTTAATCTCTATTTACAAGAGGATCGACACCAAAGAAAGCTCTTATCTTCGCTTTCCCTGATTTTTAAAAATGTTTTCAGTTTTCTGCGTGTGTATTTTTTCTATGAAATGGGTATATTGTATGGAACAATTTTTCAGTGAGGCAGCATTTGTTACATGGATCCTTTGTTCTTAGGGCTAAGATTGTACTAATGTATTTACATGTTTCAGAAACTGGCCAAATAACACACACTCACACAAAAGTTAAACTTATTTATTAGAAAGAACTTTTTTCTTTTAAAGTAGAAAAATTTGGATATTAGGTGTATTATTGTAGGATTTTTATGTCTATGAATCAGTATGAAGGCATAAAATGTTTTTCCTAAACATGTATTAACTATAGAATGAAAGAAAAACTTTAAATATTAAAAAACAGAGTTAATTAATTATTATATAGTGTGTATTAATTTCCAATATGTAATTAATATCCTTTTTGTAATCAGAATGAATTCACAGCTGACTCATTCAATTGTTCTTTAAGTTAATGAGCAAATAATTTTATAGAGTTTATAACCTTCCTGTTTTGTATGATGTGTTTCAATTTAAAATGACTAAAGTTCAATATTATGCTAGCAGCCAGTCAGTCTCATTTCTTATCTAAACAATATGCCATATTTCATCCATACAAAATTGTCTGTAAATAGGGTAAATGAGAACGACTATTAAATATTTTACATTAGTGATTGTCCATTTGAATGCAAATTATAACAACTTGCCAAGAGGATGGAATAGTTTTTTTTAAAAGTAAAATTTAGAGAATTTTATCAAGGCCTCATAGTATGGTTAGGAGAAGTGCAAAATAAAACAAAACTGGTACATGTCTTCTTGGACTAAACACTGTGCTACTATTTGTTTTTTTAAACCGACGAAGGTTTTTTTTACCGATATACTCTTTGGCTTTAACCCTTCTGAGATGATTTTGCCTATCTAATTTGAAAACAAATTACACTTAGAAAGACCAAGCATTATGCATAAGTTCAGATGAGCACCAATTGTAACCAAAGCATTTAAATTTAATCTAGACTTAAGTTTGATGTGCTTTATTTTATTCATTTAATAAAATACTTTAACTTTCTGGAGAGACTTACTGGTACTGAAAGTAATGTGTTTTAAGAGATTCTATTTTCCCCTTAATAATTCCATTTACCTTGTCTTTGAAAGAAAGTCTTTTTAAAATAGTTTCTAAAATATTTTTTTTAGTTATTATTATTTTTAGGATTCAAAATTTAATCGGTACATTATCAGCATTTAATCATAAAACAAGATCTGTATCAAACACTTGGGTAAACCATTCATTAATGAACACAGAAAACTGAATGGGTCTAACAAAAATATAAAAAACAAAGGCAGGGGGGGGGTCTTAATCTCTTTTAATATGCATAAAGCATTCGTGAAAAAATTTTTAATTACTTTTTACTTTAATAATAAAAGTATTTTTCAAAACTTGTTTATTTTTCTTTTGTAATTTTTAAATCGTCTTGTCTGTCTTGGTCGGTAGGCTGGAAAAACAAAAGTAAACAATGACCCACTTCCCGTGATCCTATTGAGCTGAAATTTGCACATAAGACTTGTGTCACCTAACAATGCATTGTATCGAAATTTCAGATGGATCGAATGCACCGTAATTAAAATAATTAATTTTTAGTTCATCTCTATGAGGCCGTCTGCTATAGTTGACCTCCAAGTGTCACTGGAGTTCACTCCAGCCATCGATGACCACATCCCTGTGTTTACAGCAAGGGAAGTTCAGTCTGTAAATGTTTGTCACGCGGTGCGTATTATATTGAACATAATCAATACTTTGAGTTTGAGTTACTTAGCGGCGGTCCTAACCAATGAGACTCGTGTGCTTTGCTGGAGTGGCGCCAAAGTGGTAGCGGGTCATAGTAGGGAAATTCCACCCCTCTTTGTGAGGTATAACTTAGTGGGAGGCATCTTCGACTTTCTGTCCTGGATGCCCAGGTGGCTGCTTCAGAAGCGACCACTCCGGTTCCCAGCTGTTACGTACCCTTGGGGGAGGGGGCCAGATAGCTGGGGGGAGGGGTCTTCCAGGAAGACCCATGGAGAGCATTAGGCTCGGGGCTTCTGATTTTCTTCCACATGTAGGATCATTAGTTATGTCTCATATATAAGTATAAGGGATTTATAGTCAAAAACTTTGTTTTTACCGGTTGTTTAATTAAGGGGTAATCTTTAACTTGCCTCCCCCACTGTTCACTTCCCAAACTTTACCCCAATACATGCATTTCTCATGTGATCATTTTTATGTGCTAAGGAACATAACAGTCTTCACTTATCTCTATGTGAGGTGGTAAACATGACATAAACTTAAAACAACTTTGTGATGATTTGACACTTAAAAAGAACAGTAAGCTTAAAGAAGTATTTTAAAAAATGTTCCTTTGTTTATTTTGTTGTAAAGACATTTATTGAAATAAATAAAAACAAAAAATTATAAATACAATAATTCAATCTCATCAAGTATTGACACAACAATTAATCCGTCAATATCATTTGTATGTTACCACACACACACACAAAAAAAGAATTAACAAAGTTAAGTTAAAAGTGTATTTAAAGTTTAAGTCCCTGCATCCATGAGTTGAAGTGGAATCAGTGCTCTTTCTTTACTAGTAAAAGCAACACATCCATTTACAATAATTTCATCCAAAATTATGTAGACTCTTTCAATATTATATACTATCTGAAATTTGCTAAGGATTTTTAAAAAAAAGAATGTTGTTTATTCAGTACTGATACTGTATGTAAATTTAGAAAGGTGGACTGGGAATTTCATCAACATTCTAGGACTAACATTTCCTTTTGTAGTTATTTATTCAAATTTTCATTGTTTAAAATTTATTTTAAAAAAGGTTAATGAACACCATCTTTAATTATACATGAGGTCTTCTCCAATGAGAACTACAACTTAACACAAGGATACATCCATTTCTGACTGAAATAAAGAGCCGAAAATGTTAAAAAAATTAATGAAACATAATTTAAGGCATTTATTTTTATAATATAGGTGCATGATAAAAATCATTTCTAAATACAATAAACCATACCTAAAGTACCTTAAGATTAGTCAATCTTTTTTAAAAAATTCTTTCAATTAGAAAACTGTTACTTACCACATGTGGAAAGTAAGACACAAGACAATCCATAAATACATTTAGCAACTCTTGGATAGAAAGTTCATTCTAAAATTTAAAATAGTAGAAAAATTGATGTTATTCTAATGAATACAGATAAATAAATTACACTTTAAAAATGTGCTTCTGTAGCTGAATATCATGACCACAGTATTGCTTCTCAAAACTTAAGAGTTTTTCCCCCTGTAATTAGCAAAGATATACAAAATAGAAGAGTAAGATAACTATTAGTCCAAAAATTTCAGAAAAATAAAAAGATTGAACATTTTTGTTAGATAAAGCCTCTATAATTATACATAAAATTTTGATAACATTCTGGTCAATTTCATTATTACAATGGTGATAACTGTTTCTTAACTTGTTCCCATTCTACTTTTACAAACGATAGTTGTTTGTTTAGATTTTTTTATGTGATCAGAAGTATTGATTTTTGAGAAAGCTAAATAAATCAACATTTACCTCATCTTTAGTTGCACCACAAATGAGTGTTAAAGATGTGAAACTCCTGTAAATTATAGTCATCCCATCCCAATTGAAAAAACTGCACTGGGGAAAAAGATTCAGAAATAATTTTTTTAAAGATTCCATTTAAACAAAAATCTTAACATTTTTATCTATTTACAAATCAAAGTACATTGTAATCCAGTTTTGAATTTTAAATAAAATATTTATACATGTAATTAATTAGACAACATTAAAAAAATAGCACATGTATTGGGAATGGGTGAACTTGTCATTAACAGGGTGGAACATGAAGTGAATAAACTATCTTAAACTTCCATGTAGGCCACTGAAATTAGTCAAAATATTTATTTTTAGGGAGTAGGGAAGTTCCTTTCAAGTACATAAATAAATTCTTGAAACTATTTGCCTTCATCAGTAGTGGATGAAAAAATAGAATTATATGAACTATCTATTCAATAAACTGGTATTTAAATAATACCTGCTTTTTAGTTCTCATTAAACATTTGGAGATAATTAAAGAATCTCTCACATCTCTTTCTTTTTCTTCAATATGTTGATAGTTCCTTGGTCAAAACAAAGAAAATGATTTATAAAGACTTAACAAACTGTGAAAGTTGCAAAAACACAATAAAAGGATGACAATCACACATTGAAAATATTTGAGGGCTGCGGAAATTAACAATTAATTTCTTGATTAATCGTTAAAAATTTTTACATTTGAAGTCAAAAAGTAAAAACAAAATAATAAAAAATAGCGGCCGATAAATAATACATTTTCTGATGATTACACGAACATTTTGGTTTTAAACTTTATTTTACGGGTTATTTATTATAACTCTGGACAGTTAGCGGTGGGTGTGTGTGTGTGGGTGGGGGGGGTAGGGTCTATGGACAGACGGGGGTGGGTAATGTTATAACTATAATGACTATAATGTATAGTATTTTTGACGTGATACACATGTATTATGTATGGCCGGTCATGACGGCGGGTCTCTCGACAAACCGCGGTGGAGGGGAGGTAGGGTTTCTGGACAGACAGTGGTGTGGGGGGGAGGTAGGGTCTCTGGACAGACCGCGGTGTGGGGAGGGGGAGGTAGGGTCTCTGGACAGTTGGGGGTGGGTAATGTTGTGATGTCCTACCATGAACTTCACAGGTCACCCTACACTTACTCCTGTCCTTGGACGGGCTGTGTTGCTAGTATTGTATAATTGTGAATGATATTCAATACATAAGTACTGATACTGTAACAAAATATGATCTTTTTTAAATGTATACTTTTTTAATTTTGTAACAATATTGGTGCAGTAACAGCAAAATTAGCCCCTGCCTTTTCCTAGTTAGTTCTGTATAAAATACCAATCCTTGAATTTCATTACATTTTGGTTTGTTCAATCAGGCTTTTGTAATCCTTAAAAGAAAGGGGTGGAAGAGGGGGGTGGGACTATAATCAGGTTAGATTGAAAGAAAGTTATTGAGCAGGATATGGGTAGGCATAAAACAGATGCAACAAAACAACAATCTTATCAGCAACAAGCCTTCCATATTGAAAGAATATAACAAGAAGTAAGTAGAAATTTAAAACTTTTGCTGCAATGTGTAGTCCAAGTAGATATCAACCAGAAATATGGCTTAGTCCTTACTTACTGCTAGTTGTTTACATTTGCTGAGGAAGGCCTCTCACCTCCATTTTTTTTTGTTGCATCCTTTTAAATTGTACCTGTAATATATTGAGTTTTATTCTTAGGGGAACTCACTCTCTTGACTTGTATTAGTTTTATTATGTTGAGTGATGTCCCTTACATGTGAAGTAGAATAATAAACAAGCAACATGAAACATGGCTTCTTCGTCACTTGTATTGTATATCTAGAATTATAAAACCACAATCCACTTCATTGGCGACGAGGATTAATCATCCACTAAAAAAGAGCACATGCTTACGTAAGAAGAAGCTTGCTAGAGCATATTTGCTAAGTATTTTTAGGATAATGGCTCTGTATGGTCAGATAAACGAATTTAATTCTAATGAAGAAACCATACATGATTATTTAGATAGGTTAAGTTTCTACCTTGAAGCTAACGACGTGACGATAGAAGCCAAAAAGAGAGCTGTTTTGTTAACAGTCATAGGGCCTCAACAATTTAGGCTATTAAAGGACTTATGTGCACCATCTAGTCCAGCTACCAAGAGCTTTAACGAGCTGAGCAAACTTCTCACATATCACCATGCGCCTGCACCACCAAAGTTCCTGTGTCGAGCCAGATTTGACGGTAGGACTCGTCAACCAAACGAGACTATATCGGAATATGTTGCAGCACTACGTCATCTAAGTGAATTCTGTGAATTCGGCGACACCCTGTCCGACAGACTATGTGAAAAGTTTGTCACCGGTGTGAACAGCCCTGATGTGCAGAGAAAGTTACTTCTCGAGACAGATCTAACATTGGAAAAAGCAATACAACTTGCTACTTCATTCCAGCAGTCATCCGATGCGGCCAGATCGCTGGCGCCTTCAGAGATCCATGCAGTAGACAGCAGGTCAGTCAACAAACACCAACCCCATCAGAGCAGTTCAACTTATGCTAAACAGCCTGCTAAGTCAAATCCTAGATCTAAATCTAGTAGTGATTATAGAAAATGTCATCGATGCAACGGTCCCCATGCATCTCATCAGTGCAAATTCAAGTTAGCAACTTGCTATAAGTGCAGTAGGCAAGGTCACATTGCCAAGGCCTGCTTTGCAACGTCTTCGTCTGTTGCTAGATCTAGCCAGTCAGGACAGTACCGCAACCAAAGGCAGCACTATGTTAACTGTCACCGAGACAGCCTAACCCAACCAATGAACCACTCTACCAGTGAAAATGATCAAACTGATCCGCAGCCGGAGTTCAACCTGTTCTCTGTGTATTCAACAAGTCATGCTCCCATCAACGTACCAGTTTGTGTCAACGGTAAGAGCATCATCTTCCAGCTTGACACTGGAGCATCTCTAACCGTCATCACAAAGAAGGACTTTGACGCTGTCACAGGAGGATCAGTGCCTCTACAACCATGTCACAAGTGCCTCACAACATACACAGGTGACAATGTTCCAGTGATAGGAGAGTGTATAGTTCATATAAGCTGTAATGGTCAAAGTGTTAAACTTCCTCTTCTTGTGGTTGAAGGAAATGGACCACCATTACTAGGTAGGAACTGGTTAGTTGATCTTAAGTTAGACTGGGGGAGTATATTTTCAATGGACAAAGCAAGTGAATCTAGTTTTACTTCAATAGATAAAGTTGTATCTGAAAATGAAGGTGTATTTGGTAGTTCAGGATTACTAAATGATAGGACAGTGAAGATAAGCATTAAAGATACACCCAAACCTGAGAATACCCAACAGCTAAGAGCTTTTTTGGGCTTGACAAATTACTATGCAAAGTTCATAGGGAATCTGTCTGATAAACTATCACCACTGTACAAGCTGCTGCAGAAAAATGCAACTTGGCACTGGGGTAAACAACAAGATGCTGCTTTTAATGCAGCAAAAGAAGCTTTGTCTTCTGACACCCTGCTGGCTCACTATGACCCAGGTAAAAGACTTATCTTAACATGTGATGCTTCACCAGATGGTGTAGGAGCAGTTTTATCTCACATAGATGAAAATGGTGACAGACCCATTGCTTTTGCAAGTAGATCTTTGAACCAGGCTGAGAAAAATTATTCTCAGTTAGATAGGGAAGGCTTAGGCATCATTTTTGGTGTTAAGAAATTTCACAAGTTTCTGTTTGGTAGAGAGTTCACCATCTTTACAGATCATAAGCCATTACTGGGTTTGTTTGGAGAAAACAAACCCCTGCCTGAGCATGCCTCACCAAGGATGCAAAGGTGGGCTATCACACTAGCCGCATACAATTATGAATTGAAATACAAACCTGGAGTTCAGAATAGTGCAGATGGTCTTAGTCGTTTACCTTTAAAAAACCAATGCCTTAGCTATGTACCAGAAGATGTATTTGTTCTTTTCACTATCATGGATAACTCCAATATAAATGTGAATGATGTTAAGAGAGAAACACAAAAAGATGAGTGCTTGATGAAAGTATATGAGTACTGTAAGAATGGTTGGCCTGAAGAATCAGTGAATGATGATTTAAAACCATATAAAATAAGAAAATTAGAGTTAAGTCTAGAAGATGGATGTGTGTTGTGGGGGTCAAGGGTTATTATCCCCAAAATGTTACAAAAAGAAGTTTTAAGAACTTTACATGATACCCATCTTGGTTCTTCCAAAATGAAGAGTCTTGCACGATCATGGTTCTGGTGGCCACATATGGATGCTGATATTGAAAAATATGTAAAGCTTTGTTCAAGCTGTGCACAACATTCAAATCAACCAGCTACAGCACCCTTGCAAAACTGGGATTGGCCAATCGAACCATGGAAACGTATCCATATAGATTTTGCAGGACCCTTCATGAACAAAATGTTCTTAATTGTTATTGATTCACATTCTAAGTGGTTAGAAGTTAAAATCATGAACACAATCACTGCAAGTGATACCATTATAGAACTTAAGGAAATATTTTCAACTCATGGGTTACCTGATCAAATTGTTTCAGATAATGGGCCTAGTTTCACTGCTCACGAGTTTAAACTATTTTGTTTTGCAAATGGTATTGAGCATATAACCACATCACCCTATCATCCTGCAGGGAATGGTTTGGCTGAAAGAGCGGTAGGCATATTCAAAACCGCTATGGTAAAAATGGGTACGGGTAACAAATTTTCTCTCAGAGAAAGAGTTAACAGGTTCTTAGCCAAATACCGCACAACTCCTCATATAACAACAGGTGTTGCACCATGTGAATTGCTGTGTGGTAGAAAAATTAAAACTCACCTTGACTTACTACATCCAACTGTTCAAAAGTCTGTTTCCCAACATCAACATACACAAAAATTAAATCATGACAAAACCTCCATTGAGAGAGAGTTTGGGGTTAATGATAATGTGTATCTGAGAAATTATGGGAGAGGGGAAAAATGGATACCAGGTCAAATTGTTCAATGTACAGGACCTGTGTCTTATAAAGTAAAAACAAATAATGGACTTATTGTCCGTAGACATGCAGACCAGTTAAAAATAACTTGTGCAGATAATGAGTGCGAATCTGTCAATCCCACCAGATCTGACCGGTTCACACCAACTCAGTTTGTTCCACAACCAATGTCTGTTGATATGAGTGAACCAAGTATTCTAGAGTCAGAAAATGTAAATTCTGGAATTAAGGATTTAGATCCTGGACTCCCTGAGCTAGAGAGACCAGATGGTCAGAATCTTGAGTCACCAAATCAACAGCCACTGAGAAGGTCAAACAGGACAATCAAAGTCCCAGATAAGTTAAACCTTTGAGTTTAAACGTTAAGAGGACTTTGACATCATTGTTTTGTATTGTAATTATGTTGTAGCATATTTTGCATTTGTTTGTAAGGATTTAATCTACCAAATGATTCAAATCATATAATGTTCATGTTACAATATATTTAGTGATTCATTAAATTGTTTAACATTTCAGAAGGAATGCATAGGCCTATACTATACTATCCTATATAATATATATATATAATGTTTAGTATTGACTTTTGAGGTGTTATTAATTGAAAAGGGATCATTATTCATAATTCAGTTTCATACATGTCTTTGTAAAATAGCAATGATAATTCAATCTTTCTTTTATTATTGCTTGGAAATTCTAATGTTTTAAAGTAGAGAATAAAAAGGTAGTTTTAAGATACATGTACTATCATTTATTCTCTGGAAATTATGTTAGTATTTACTAAGGGTAAAGGGATGTAATATATTGAGTTTTATTCTTAGGGGAACTCACTCTCTTGACTTGTATTAGTTTTATTATGTTGAGTGATGTCCCTTACATGTGAAGTAGAATAATAAACAAGCAACATGAAACATGGCTTCTTCGTCACTTGTATTGTATATCTAGAATTATAAAACCACAATCCACTTCAGTACCCATTGTCAATGATTTTACTTATAAATGTAACTTTTAGGCGTTCTCTCAATACTAAATCTTGTAAACAATAATCCTCTGAAGAACTTGTTTCAATAAAACAACTTTAATATGTATACTATGTACATAACATATAATTTGAGGTTATACAACGTGGAATACACTGGTTCACAGCTGCCATGACACCAGCCAACTCTAACACTGAACTCCCAACCTTCTTAGCCAATGGGAAGGACTCTTTCTTCCCGCGCTTTCACTCACGTGACCTCTCTGTCATCCATCATGTGATTCACACGTGACACCCATAAAAAAAAATGTCATAGTAATGCACCGAAATTTTGTAAGTGTCGAGAATTTCAAGCATACTGAACTATGAGAACTGGGTAAAATTTAAATTTTATGATTTGACCCACAGAGACAGATGGGCACACAAGAAAGCAAGTTTATAAATATAATGATAAAAAGGAATATCTCAATTTTTTTATATTTACCTCCTTAGACGAACTCTTCCTTGCTTGTTTACAATGAGACAAAATAGTATCATTGCTTTGTTGTCAATTGAAAAATCACAAATTATTTTAATATTAGTGGGTAGGCATAAATTGTAACACAAATTAAATTTTGTTTTTAATAAAAATAAATCTATTGAGTTGCATCTTAAGAAATGTAAAATAATTAATTAATTAAGCAAAAATTGCCAGTCAAAAGTAACATTAAAACAAGGATATGGGATAAATGAACTTCAGTGTGGATTGAAAGTAGGCCTAGTAAATTTGACATACATGTACCATGACATAAGGCCTGAAAATAATGTTTAAAAATTTACCATTCCCATTACCAAAGTCATTTCTCAAAATGAAGGTTGTTAATTTTATCTGGGTAACAATAATATAAAGTCCTTTGTCTACATTAAGAAGGCTTTAGTAAAAATGGGTCATGTGAAACACAATTAATTGGCCTAATAGACCATTTGTCAAAACGCTATTAAAGGGTTTTGCAGAGATATGCTTACAACGCTCTGAGAAGAGAGTGGGTAATTTAACAAATTTCAATTTTTGGAATGGTCTTGCATAACAGGATTAATTAGATCAATTTCCACTTAATTAATTATCAAAATAACTTCCACAGAAGATTACTCATCAACTTTTACTTTTAAAAAAGTTATGCTTTGCAAATGTCTTACTGCTTATGTTCTATTTAGCAATTTACAACTGGGTTTCTGGTGATTTTAAATGATTCAATACGTTTTCTTTACATGTTATACTTGACAAGTTATGACAATAGCATAAATAAAAATACAATATAAAATACAGTGGTGCCCCGAGGTATGAATTTTTCAAGATATGAAAAATACAAGATACGACAGGCCAATCGAAGAATATTTTGTTCAAGATACGTAAAAAATCCAAGATACGAGAAACGTGCAGCTGACAACACTGTGAATCACGTGACTGAAAAGGTTCAAACAGGTCGTGTTGTCACGCAGTTAAATGACATTTGTCTGACTCATTTCAGAAACATTGTCAAAAGCAGGCAAAGACAAGCTTTCTAGTTTCAATATTTTGCTAAGAGACCATTATTAAGCTAAGACAGTGATGGCGAACCATTTTTGGTCTGCTTGCCCAAAATTCAATTAAAACCTAAGTACTTATATATAGCAAATTACCAACATGAAGTGCCAGCAAAGTGGTTTGATTAAGGAAATAATATTTTAGTTGCAAGCTGGCTGATGAGGCTCTGCGTGCCGTCTGTGGCACACATGGCATAGGTTCGCCATCACTGAACTAACATGTTGGTGGAAGCAAGGTGAAGAAAATGAAAGGTGAAACAGAAAATTAAAGGGCTCATTTAATTTTTTTTTAAAAATAATGTAATTTTAAGTGTTACGTTACATATTTTTAGTGTACAATTGTACTAAAGGTAATTGTTTATTTAGCATTAATTCTTGCAAAGTTTGTACATAACCTTTTTTTAAAAAAGATATGTGTTTCGTACATAGTGCTGTAATGTTTTCTGACATCTTTTCTCCTCCCCTACCACCTCCTTCGACACTTATCCACATCACCTCACTCGAAAGTTAAGGGTTGACATTTGTGTACATATTATTTTTCATTTACTTTATCCTGTTTTCATTGCTTTATTATTATGTATTCAATTTATAATGTGTACTTTTAAAGATTTAAGAATCCTAATTTGTTTTTCTATTGTTTTCCATGATATTTTCAATTTTTTGTGTGTTGTTTCTGTGTGGCTTGAAATGGATTAGGCATTTTGCATGGAAAACTTAGTTCGTGAAATGAAAAATCCAAGACACAAAAGCCAGCCTGGAACGGATAATTTCATATCTCGAGGTACCACTGTACCTTATTATTTTAAATTTAAAATAAAACTTACTTCAATGCTCCAAAAGGATTTTTCTCCTGTCTTTCCTTAAACACAGATGTGCAGACATTGAAAGCCACTGGCTGGACAGACTGGATTTCCAAACATTAATTTAAATAAATAGATCCCAGTTATTATGTCAAGTCATGTTATAACAAAATTACTCTTCTAACTCTAACTGCTACATTTTTATTTTTTTTATACCCTGATTAATTAAGTTTCTATATATTTTAATTTCAATTATTTGTAATTTATAAAGAAGTCAAATGCAAAATTAGGCCAACTTACTAATACATGTACTGAAATTATAAAATGTTCAGAAATGGTATGACAAGTAAGTAGGTAGGTTATGACTTGTGAAGATAATGGCAATGGCATAAATTATAAAACAATTTTATTTTATTAGCTCCATTTTATATGCATATTAACGAAAAATTGCCATATAGGCCATATTCTATTGGGTTAGTTTTAATGGTTGCAAATAAGGGATAATAATTATATTTTCTGCCCTTTCTTGATAATTTCTCTGGACTCGCAGCTGATGGCCCGCGGACCACCACTTTGAGAAGAACTGCTGTAGTGTATAGTATATTGAAAATATTATTGTATTTCTTTAAATGAATGAATATCTAGTTGTGTAAATAAATTGAGATATTGATATTGAATTATTGATATTAATAATTAACGACTAATATATTAAAATAATTCAAGTATTTTCATATTCATAGTCATAGTAGTTGTGAGATATGCCACTGAACTGACACTGGCACATTCACATTAGTCATTATTTTAGATTTCTAATTTAAAATTAAGTGGTTCTTCTTAATACAGACGCTCCTTCTATGCAGAAGATAGTTGCGTCCACAGACCATGACTGATGATCTGTTGGCAAGTGATGCAGCATGCACATGCCACGGCTTTGTGGGTTCCACGCATTACCCAGCCGCCTAACTACATGTAGTGTTAGGTACCCATTCGGAGCGGGGTGACTCAGGGACGCCCTAGGCCCCGGGAACAAACCCTTGCCTTCACACGGATTCGAACCCGTGACCATCGGTACGACAGTCCAGTGTGCTGCCACTCAACCACCGCGTCCCACGTCATAAGTGGTTATGAGTAAATTAATACTAATACTAGTTTACCAGTAAACTAAATACGTTTTAATCATAATTAATAATTAATTGTATATCCCATTTCAAATTTTCATAGTTACAACATTACATTGCATAAGCCTCACATAAAAGTATAAGCCATCATAAGCCAATTGGAGTACATATTATAATTATTATATAGTATTCTAGTATAAAATACTAATAATATATAAATAAATGTATTACATATATTATATAATATTAATAATTAGTTACTATACTATACTATACATAATACTATTTATATTACTGTTTAGTTAGTTGTCTTGAAATTGTTTAGGCTATATATTATATAGTATTATATACTATACTATATATACTATATTAGTATTAGGCTATAATCATAATTTGTTTACTTGATAGGCCTATTGTTTATTAATATTAATAGATGCAGAAATAGGCCACTCTCTACCCATACAGAGTAGAGTGCAATTCATTAATAATAATAATAATACATAAAATACAATAAACAATATTGAACTGATAATCTGTTTGTAAATATATGCCTGGGCTGGTCCTGGCTAATTTTAATATTAGCTGACCTGATTGATCAAGATAATAAAACTATTTAAGTAAGGGGAGGAAATATTTTAGCTCAGCTCATTTGCTAGTTAAAAATCTATATTTAATATTTAAATTGATTAAAATGTGTAGTAATCTTCTTTAAAAAATATTACATCTCAAGTTTCGATTGATTTATTGAACCAACCTATTCATTTGAATTTGAGTCATTGATCGCTTAGACTTGACTTGGCAGTTGTGACGTCATTTTGATGGCTAGCGCCCCCACTACTAACACGAAAATTGTAATGGCGACCATGCAAATATGATAGAAGACGGCCCAGGATCACAACACGGAGGCCAACTTGGGCCCGGTTCAGGTGCATTAGGCATGGTTACTAAATCACAGCAAGAAGATGGAATCAAACAACGTCCCCAATATTCAATGCCAGGGATCCTTCACTTTCTCCAAACGGAATGGGCAAGATTCGAAATGGAGAGGTCTCAGTGGGAAGTGGAACGAGCAGAGTTACAAGTGCGTAGATGCCATTAATAAAATCAACCTTGATACCCGTTTGCTTTGTTTTAAACATAAATAACCCTTACTCTTACGCTTTATCTATTAATACGTTGAGGTTTCCTTTATATGAAATTATTCTGATAAAATGGAAGATATAAGTATTTTTTCTTATTCCTCTCTACCCTCTAGTCTCTTTTTCATTCTCTATACTCTATACTCTATAATTTAAAGTTTAAAGACTAAATTATTATTTAATATTATTTTCTATAGTATTATGTTTATCTCATGTGTTAGGCCTTAGTGGTTAGTATTAACTTAGCCAAATGGTATTAGTATTAATAGAATAGTGACCAGTTATTCAATCACTTAGAAATAATAAAAAAGCTAGTCCTCTTTCTACAATGTACACATACTACTTAGTTGTCTCTATTTAACTATTTACTATTACAAGTGGTTTCACTTTCAGTTCACCTCTCTAAACAAAGTACAAAGCCAAAGTTTTCACTCTTCTCTTAGTCTTTTTATGTTATTGTCTCATTGCAGGGTAATAGTCATAATCATAGACATAGAATCATAGTCTGAAGGTAAACTATTTAAAAATTTAAAGCAAGTCTAAAAATGCAGGACTAAACACAAACCATAGTTGCCATAGATAACCGTAGGACGCTATAATCTTCTGTATAAAAGGAGCGTCTGTAACAGATAAGATAAGATAAAAATAAATGGCTGCGGTTATTCTGACGCAGGTCCCTATAGTGCCTATAGCCTGTGTTCGCTATTTGGACCCCGGCGGGTTACGTTAGATTAAAAGGCTATTGGCTATTGGGACCCAGGGTAGGTCACAGTAGTAGTACTTGTATGGGAATTAAAATTATGTTGTTAATTTCATTGTTTAGGCCTGTTTTAAAAATATTTGTGTGCTCTATTAAATGTTTTTATTATGAGCAGTAATTAACAAATTTGATTATTTTCCTATTTGTAGAGCAGATATTTTAGCATGTAACTACTAAGACTAAGGTCAAGGTATAAAGGTTAAAAATAAACTAAATAGTCCATTGGTTATTTGTTAATTGATTAAGCTTGAATTTATTGTTTTGATTATACAATTTGTTTGTGTATTTTGTAAGGTTGTTAACGGTTAACCGGTCCTCAGATCAGGACCAGTCCCGTTTTTCCAGGACCGGTTAACCGCTACTTCAATTCTTGGATTTATGGGAAGCGGTAACACGCTTTCCTCTCGCTCTGTCACAGTGTGAACGTCACACGAGACACGTGTACTGCAACGCAATACCACGACCCAGCTGACAGTAGGTTGTCTGCTGTGTAGTAGTGTGTAAGTGTAAGGCTACAAAACCTAGTTGTAAGCATGCGTACGTGACGCGTTATAGCCTTGCTTCACTGAAGTTCACGACTAATAGTACTAGTACTAGCGGGATTCAGCTGTTGACTGACACAGAAATTGCGCTGTGCGCATAACTTTTTGCGCCCCCCCCCCTTCCATGTCCGAATCTTTTTAGCACATAAACATAACTATTCTAATTCTATCTATATTAAACAAAGGTGTTTTAAATCAGAGGTTTTGAGATGATAAAATGTGTAGAAAGAATTACAGAAAATCCCCTGACTGTGACCTAATATGCATGATTTTTGTACACATACCCATGCTTAGTGCACTGGATTTCCTGACAATGCGAAACACGTTTGCCTACCAACACACTAGGTTCTCAAGACTTGAACGTGTCAGGCCAGGCGTAAACTATTATTACACTACCATATGAGTTAGGTAAGAATGATTTTAAAAAAGAAATAATCTTCCCTGAACCAAGTGTCCCCCAAGGAAATTTTGACTGGATGCGCGCAAGAGAGGAAAAAACATGTCACCATCGGACGCGACGTGGCGGGCTAGAGTAGCTGAATTCTTAATGTACTAGTTACTTGGGGGGGAAAAAAACAAGCGGTTAACCAGTCTTTTTTTGAAAGGGTAACCGGTCCTCAAAAACTAGCGGTCTTAACAACCTTAGTATTTTGTATTTTATTTAAAAGCTTTATCGCAGTCCTATTCTATATGAAATATTAGTCCAATTGTACCAAAAAGATCATTGTTGAAAAAACCTAAGATGAAAAAAATAACTATTTGCCAGTATCCTAATTGAGTTAAATGACCATTCATGAAAAAACCTAAGACATATGATTAAGACGACGAAACAACTGTTTGCCGGTATCCTAATTGAGTTTGAACAGAAAAATGGGGGAAAAAAATTTCCCCATCTAAAAATCAAACCCTACAACAACTCCACACTACCATGAGACCAGCAATGCTTTTAAAGTTATAAAGAAAATCCTTTAAAATTACAGATGACTATGCCTTTCAAACCAGGTTTTTCTATTACTAAGACTATCGGGTCCGAATAGCAATCACAGGCTATAGGTACCCGGGGCCAAATAGCCACTTAGAAAATAAATTGTATTTATTGTAATGTATTTCTTAGCCTAAGCATTACTGACTACAATCTACATCAATATCATAAGTCACATTTATACTACAAAATTGCTTAATTAGCATTAAACCAGTATGAGTATAGTGAACTCAAGTTCATTAAGATAAAGTGATACTTTGAAAACGTATTCACACGATTAATAATTAATTATTACAAGACTATAAATTATGAAAGATCTTTATCATTGAAAAAGTTTAAAGAGATTTTGAACATCATAGCGCAACCAGCATGCTAGTCTAGCATTGATAGTGTTAGCTCTATAGAAGAAAGCATTCATTCATTCAAAGAGTTAATATGCATAGTCATATCACATAATATAGTTTTATCATATTTAAAAAAAATAACATTTCCTTAGAAATTTAACTTTAAAAAGAAAAGTTTTATTTACCTATTACTACACAAACACTTCAAAAATAAATTACTGAAAAGTATTAACACAATCTTTCTTCGTTATCCCTGTGATATTATCAAGAGTTACTGGATAATGTGCATGTTCCAGGGTAGAAATATGAATTGAAAAGTCCTAATGAAGTATTTAAATCTCATCTACTGGCTGAGAAATGCTCTGATAATTAAATTTCATGACTGTTATTAATTAGTAAACTCATTTTATTTAATTTGGAATGCTACAGAATTGCACATAATTTTACTTTCAAACAAATAATTGTTTAAAAATTATTAAAAACATTAATCCATATGAAGTGTCAACTCTTTTAGGAATTTTTTTTATGTACCAAACATTTTAAAGGAATTTAGTCCTATCATTTACTTAAAAATATATACATAATTTCAGTAAAGATTCCTAAGAGGAGAGTAATACAATTTTCTGACATTACAGTTTTTTTTAAAAACATGAACTAAGCAAAATATTTAATAATTATTTTCTTTCTTTTTTTTTAAAATCTAAGAATTACTTCATTTCAGGCCAGAATTGCATTTTTGCAAGGGGAACGCAAAGGGCAAGAGAATTTAAAGCAAGATCTTGTTAGGCGTATTAAGATGCTTGAATTTGCTTTAAAGCAAGAAAGGTAAATAATATTTGATTGATTTACTTTATTATTGTTTTTGTATAAGAGTAAAATCGATGTCATATTTATTATGCCATCTTTTTTTCTTTTCCACTTAGTATTTTAGAATATTTTTATTATTATTTTAGTAAAATTACATTGATATAAATAATTTTGGGATTTTTTTAATTATGAGAACTTGCAAGGCAAACTTATTTTATTTAATGAAAATTATCCTTCCAAAAATTTGAATGGAGATTGCATAAGTTTATTATTTTTAATACTCTACCATTTATACATTACTAACTGTCTCCCTTCCTTCTACTGTTAATTTTTGTTAAATAAACATTTAGGTATTAAAGATTTCTATCCTGGTGTAAAGTATAAAAAAAAATAATTTAATCCTTGTTTTACACCCTAAATTACTGTTGTATGTAACACTGACTTATTATAGAATGTAAAATTCATTCAATTGATCTGTTTGAGGTTCGTCAGTTATGTTCATTGGTATTCAAAATATATTAAGTTTTGAATATTGTCTTTATCTTTAGAGCAAAGTATCATAAGCTTAAATATGGCACAGACTTAAATACTGATGATTTAAAGCCTCCATCTTTTGACAAAGAAAATAAAGGTAATGCATGTTTTACTTTTTAACTTTTTTTTCTAACTTTTGTTTTGTCCTAGATTGAATGGTTTTTGAAATAGTAACAGTGTTTATACAGCCTTCTGAAATCTCAGGTTATCCTGGAAATTGTCTGAAATTTGATAAAAATTAATTTATAAAAGCTCCTTGAATAACAAAATTTTTAAATCCTTTATATTTACTCGTGGCGTCTGGTTGCTTGCTTGCTGAATAATCTTTGGATAGATTTTTAACCCTATTCCCTGTATCATATCGAGCTGAAATTTTGCAGGCAGACTCGTGGCGATGATAAAAATGATGTATTAAAATTTGACATCGATCGCATGTACTGTAATTAAATTAATGAATTTTTTAGATTATCTTTATGTATGATTGTATCTCTTTGTAGCTTGTAAATATTTATGTTAGTCTTTCGCGAGGTGCGTATTATATTGAACATACTTTTATAATATTTTCCCAATCTCTAAATATTTATGGTGCGCCGTGCGTGTTATATTGAACATAATCAATACTTTTAGTTATGTCTCAAATATAAAGGATTTATAGTAAAAAAAACTTTGGTTTTTACTGGTTTTTTAAATTGCTTAATTTTAAGTCCTAAAATTTGATTTGACTGAGTTTTAGGTGAAAAGATTAGATGGTTCACTGTATTACATTTTTCAAATTTCTCCCCAAATATTCAAGAAAAACTAATGGAATTTGATTATAGATTTAGTGCACGAACCATGTAGTAAATAGAATCTTAGTGTTTTTTTACTTAGCTTTGAAAATATACTCTGTTTTTATAATCGTTTTGTGTTATACCTTTAGATGACCAAATGGACGGGGAGATCTCATTATCAACTTCTTCAGGAACTAGCAATGCCACTTGGCGTCAAGGACGACAGCTTCTTCGACAGTGAGTAAAACTGTTAATGTATTATTTTTTTGTTTTGTTTTAATAAAATAAACTTTACTGTTGAAATAACCTGCATTACCAAATCTAAATTGTTTATTAAAATCTTTAGATACCTCCAAGAAATAGGCTACACTGATACCATTATTGATGTACGTTCAGCGCGAGTACGGTCTCTACTTGGCCTTCAAACACAGACAGTCGAAAGTGATGCAGATATTTCACAGTCAGTTCTTGTTAATGGAGAAAATCAAGCTAATAAGCGAGAAAATCAAGGGAAGAGGTAAATAACTTAAACTCTATCATTTAAATGTTAAATTTGAGCAAATCAATTTTTATTATAAAATGCTGTGTTCAATAACTTATATTTTATTTGCTAATTGGTTAGTGCTACAGAGCTCCTGGTTTCCTTTACCTGATTAGACCTTATAACTAAAATTGTAAAGCATAATAAAGATTGTGATGCATAGCATAAAATTGTCAGGGACTTTATAAAGAGGTATTCTAATTTGTATAAGCAGGGCAGGTTTGAAGAAATTAAGCAACATGGCAAATGATAGTGCACTCATTGATGCTGAGAATGCAGTTATGACCACTTTTGATTTTCTAAATTCTGGAAATGTTGTGGAGGATGATGATGATCTTAGGTAAATACCTATTTCATAAGATTCTTATTTTGAAATGAGATTTAATATATATTTTTTTCCAATATAAATTTTCAATTTTATTTTGCTGATAAGATTATCTAAAAAATTAATTGTTTTCCCAATTGATTTGTCAATATTTCATGTAAATATTCATAATTTTAAAAAGTGAATTCTTCCTGTCATTGTAGTGATGAAAATGAAGATGGGATGGCTGCAGATGATGAAGCTGAAGAAAGACTGGAACGGAAGGGAATTAAACTAAAGGTCTGGTTGTTTTAATATTGATTGTAGTATCATAAACACAAGAGAGAGGAAGCTTAAGCTTAATTGAATAATATTTTGATCTTTTTCTTAACATCAAACTAAAAGAATATTGTATCAATCTTGCGTGTCTATCTTCCCTGAATGGCAGTATTGAAATTCTTCTTGTTCCCATGCTGCCGGTCTCCCCATTGTCAGTTCTGCTTTTATTCATTTGAACTGTGTCATTTTGACATTTTGTTACAACCTAGGTTGTTTTTCAATTTAGATTGTCATGTTTGTGTGTGCCAATAAAAAGAAGTAGTTGGAGTTGCCAAGGGGTGACTTGCTAACTGTACATTTTGTTTTGTAAGGGGTGGCAAAAATATCTTGATAGTGCAGGATAGCACTCGCAATGGCTTCTTTTTGCCTAGAATGAAAACATTAAAGTGGGGTGGAGGGAGACAGACTTTTGGGGATACAGTTGCTTCATTTTAAAAGTATTTAGATAATAGCTAAATGTGACCTTGTACGATACTTTAAGTAGTGTTATTTTACTACCTATCTATATACATTTTTTGTTTGCTTTACTTCTTTGTTAATAAATAAAACTCCAAAAATGTAAGTAGATTTCAATAATCCACAGCTGTTTATTCTAGTAGTATTTAATTTTTATAAATTTTCTTTCCCTGTTAATTATTTTTATATGTAAGACTTTAGAAACAGATTTCTGATATAATCAGATGCTAACTACAGTTATTCTGGACTTAATGTCTAAATTAATTTTCAGAATGATAGCAATGAAGGCTTAGATGAAACAGACCCTGACACAGTAGAAGCACTGGCAGAATTTCACTTTTTAGAAACGGAAATAGGTGAAGGAGCAGGTGAGGCTCACAGCTTTGTTAACTGGGGTAGGTCATTGTCTTCTGACCCTTGCCACAGATGTATGCCTTTATCCGCATTTCCCATATTTTGATCTGTGGCAGAAACTACCTCTTGAAGTTTATAACAATAATGTATGTCATCTGTCAATGATTTGCAAGAAATTTAAAGCTGATTACTATAATATTCTTTTGTGTGATTTGAATTTAAAGTTGTTTTTTGTTTTGTTTTTTAAAGTAGTGGGGTACTAAAAACTGTTAAATCATATGCTGAAAAAAAAACAATATATTATTAAAAGTGGGGTCATTGTATCTTGTTCTAAAGTTTTTTTTTCTTTTTCTTGCACATCTTTGTTCAATGCTCTTCCTGTGTGTCAGTTGTTGTGACTTTAGTGTGCATAAACACATCATATCAGCTCATATTCACATGTTTGTCTGTAGCATATGTTGGTTTTACAATGATGTTAAATTTTAAATGCTTCAAAATGAGTCTCAACGACATGTTTCATCTCTATGATATGTTAATTCTGATATACATATTTATAAGCTTTAAAATGTATCCTGTACAGCATTGATTGTTGACATTTGTATTCTGCACAGCATCAAAATAGGAATGACTTTTTAAAGAATATTGATCATTGTCCTTGTTAGCATTGTGTTAACATCATTGTTACCCAATTGTAAAAGCACATATTTTGCTCGCTGTTTTATTGAGTCTTTCAATTATTTTATAGACTACTATCATGCACATCAACTTTTAGTTTTTTTGAGTGTATAGTTTTTCCTGTTAATTTTTCCTTTTTTAAAATAAAGCATTGGTTCCCTTATTTATTGTATTATCATTCAAGGGTATCAGCATTCTTCTTTTTTTATATTTACCTTTTGTTTTGAAAGTTCAAAATTTCTTGACTTATTTTTGAGCAAGATTTTTTGATGCCAGTCTTAAAAAAAAAGTTTTAATTATAAAATATTCCATCTTATGTTGTTTTTTCTTCAAATCTTCACGATCATTCTTTAAATAGATCTCCCTTGTTTCTGTGTCTAACACTTGATCATTTGTACTAAAGAAAAACACCATTTAAAAAAATCTTTCTAACAAATTTTTAAAGATTAAAGCTTTAATTTAGGTAGTTTCTTGTGTTTTTTTTTAAACAAAAAAAACCCAAACTATATATTTACAAAGAGTGCTTTACATTACCATGTGCTCACCAATCTGTTCGCTGTCACTTGTCTTAGTGTTCTTATTATTGTAATGGTGTCAAAACAGAGAAGCACGACACCTCCTCGGGTGAGGACGAGGAATGGGTGGTGGATCAGCGACATATATCTGAACTCAAAGAACAGTATAAGAAGGAAAGAAAGGGAAAGAAAAATAGTAAGTGTTGTGACTGTGTACACAGTTCATGCTTGTATTTGTCCACCAATTTTTTTAGACAGTTAACTTTGGGAATTCTTGTTCATAGTTTTGCTAAACTTCTGATAAATTCATAATTCTAATTAAAATAACTTGACTAGGTTTTGAATAAATTATAGTTTTGTTATAAAATCTCCTATTTCTTAAATATTACTGTTGATGATCTGAAATGATGTTTTACCTCTCTGTATTCCTTCAGTGTAGGGCTAGATACGAAAGGCTTTACAGTTAATTGATTTTTTAAAATCAAATCTTATAATTAGTGAAAACCAAAGAGAAATTGCAATTTTTTATGTGTCTCAAAGAATGTATGGTTAAATTTGTGATCATATACTGAATTACTAAGTGAAAAAAGTTAGATATTAAATTATTTTTGTAGTGATATTTCACATAGTTTTCAGCTCTCATTGTAAGCAGCATGCTGATGTGAATCTGGTTTTAGATATAGGATTTAGATTTGAGTGCACATTGTTTTTGCGGTCATAATACACATTTCCTAGCACAAAGTTTTAAAAAAAAATAATTTTTTTGTTTTGGTGTAATTATCATTTTATACTTTTATTTAATAACTCACTAAAATTTTTACTGATTATACTGACCTACTAGTAAAACATGAATGACAAGAACTTGCATAAATTTTCAAATATTATAACAAAGCATTTACACATACCAAGATGGGAATAAATAAAATGTTTCCAATTTCCAATTATTTATTAATGAGAAGTGTGATTATGCGCCTGCAGATTTTGAACTAGGGATAGTATCTTTATTCTGAGACCTGATTCAACTTCCAATTGTTTTCTATTTTTGTTATTTAAAAAACCATAAGAAACTTATCCAGCTAAAAATGTGTTCGGATGAGGAGAAAAACCAAAAATCTATAAAGTGGTATTTGGTCAAAGATGTCTCTGAGTGCTGTATCACACAATATTTTTGTTGTAAAATCAAAATCTTACTATTCTCTTTCTTGGTTTTGTGTAAAGGGTTCCTTATCTATGGTTTATTGATGTCTCCAGTCCTTGATGATCTATTGAAATCTTATCTTGCATGGAACCCATGTTATACTATTGTTGCAACAATTTGATTGCCGTGTACAAGTTTTTGTCAATTTCCTGCTTTCTCTCAAGGGAACCATTCCATAAATTCACTTTTTCTTTGCTAATTCAATTTCGTCTTTCACTTTATATAGTTTTAAATTGCCACCTTGTAGTGTCAGGTTAGACTATTTAACAACAAAAATGTCACAAAGTTCAATTAACTTAATTAACTAATTGACCTCATGAGAACTGTACAGTTGAATCCTTTGCTTTTGATGGATGTAAGTTTTAGGAAAACATTTCTTCCTTTCAATATTTGCTTTTAAAACTTTCCCCCTTGGTTTTTAGTGCACCTTCAAGATTAGTAGGTGTTCCACTTACCATTTCTTAGCACAAGGTAGATGATGTTCTGGAATTCAGTGCAAGCAGTTTTAAAATTTTCTATTGTTCTGATAATTTATTGACAAATGTCAGAGAAGAAGCAGAGGAATAAATTTCTATATATTATAAGAAGTCATTACAAGTTTTCAGATTGAGCGCCCTGGCAAAAACTTAAGGCCTTTGTCTTTTTATAAGCTATTGATTCTCTTTTATATTTGAAGAAATCTTAAAGATTATTCCTGATGGTCCATTGCTAAGTCCAGCTTTGATTTTTAAAAATAGTTTTATCAACTCATATGAGTTAAGATAATAAAATACCACATAATAGTTTGTCATCAGCTTCCTTGATAAAATTGATTTTAATTTATTTTAAAAAACAAAATCAAGTCCAGCACTCTTTTGCAAATGTTTATATTTGTCCCTGTCGATATCAGTGCACAGTAGCACTCTGTATGACTGATGGCGCCACTCTCTGCTCTTGTATCCTCTTGCTCATTGCTATTTTTATAGGTAGAAGAGTTTGAAATAACACATTCTTTTCTTGTTTTTTATTGTCTATCACCATCAAATTTGATGTTATGGTAGCAGTGTCACTCCTGCCACTGCATAGCCTAGCCATTGGTTGACTTATTTTTCCACAAACAGAGATTATTTATATGATGTAATAACCCTTTCACTAGTATCTCACGTACATTGAACGTAAACTTATGGTATCTTTTTTTCTTTGACCCTTTAATGAAGTCTTTTTTAACCAGTTATGGATCACGACCAATGTTCCCTCAGGTTCATAGTTCTGTGTGCAAAGTTGCACAGCATTAATTTTTTGTGCAATATTTTACAGAATTTTATGTGTGGTGATTCTAAACTGCTACAGCGGTCAGATATCTGCGCAGCTTAAAGGGAACATGGGTCATGACTGGCCATTTAGGAAACTTTGACCTAGCAGATTAAATTTATGAAGTCTTCATTACTATAAATATTTATAAAATCTTATCAACTTAAATATTTTAAAGAGTTGTTAGGTTGTGTTGTGTTCTGTTTTGATATGAGGTTCATGTGCTCAAAATTCTATATTAAAAACAACTACCCCTTTATGTTGCTTTATTGAAATATTAATTTTTAAGCTAACTGATATTTTGCTAACTGATATTTTTAAAATCAGAAAGTGTTTAGAAACTATTGCATCTTTCCAACACTGCCATATAATATATATACCGTATTGGCCTGAATGTAGCACAGTGATTTTTTTAATACGAAAATACAATCTCAAAAAGAAGCAACTGTCATTCTCGCAGTCTTGCATTTTAAATAATTCCTAAATTAGACCTCCTGCAATATAACATCCGCGCATCCCATTCATGCATTGCCTCCCACATTGTCCTACGTGTCCGTTAGTTCATTTGTAGTGGTGAACCAAATAAGAAGTAATGGTATGTTTTGTTGTTCTCTAGCCTTGACCTAATTAGATTTAGAACGCCGGAACTTGTGATTGGCTCTAGCACTGTTAAAAAACATAGGCCAAAGTCAAAACATTATTCAATATTTAGTTTTAATGGTAAAATTTTAGGTTATTCATTCATTGTATTGTAAATAAAAATAACTTGTAGCCTAAATTTTACTCTTCTTTGATTTTTTTTTAAATTTTTCTTGAAATGATTTAGAACAATTGGAGGTTTTGTTATATTCAAGGTAGTGCTTTAATAGGCCAATATGATATTAGTTTGAAATACAATAGTTACAATTACAGAATTATTTTAAAAAATGTCTCTTGTACTTTTAAACTATTAAAACAATATATGTAGCCTTTGTGAACCTATTTTGATGAACTTCAGATAATCTATAACAAATTAATGTCTTCAATGAAGTCAGTCTTCATATCAGGCTCTAATAATAATGTCTGTATAAACTGAATTGAATCTGTAATACAGATATTTTCTGCTAAGCATGATTGGAAAAAAAGGCAGCAATAGTATCCAAAGTATAATTTGTACATGTTTGTCCCTTAGGGCCATAATATTTGCATGATTTTTAAGGTTTTTTTCTTACGTTATCAATTCATTAAATCATATTGATCATAATTAAATCTTTAAACTTCATTTCTTTGACTGATGTGATTTAAAAAATGACAGAGGATTTTTACAACCATAACAGATGGTTGACACATTTTACAATGAAGTGTTTATGCCTAATACAAACATGAGAAACTCCATTTTAACTGCTTGATTTCATATAGTGTTGCACGTATGGGCTTATTTAGTATGTGCTGTACTGTAGTCTGATTGCTCTTTGCTATGTGGCAACTGTGCCTTACAGGGCCGACTCGGCATGCCTTGCAGGCCATGCTTGCCAGTCTGGGCAGTGAAGAAGACATAACTGCAGTTGGTGACAGCCCACACTTACCTGCTGGTGAGGACAGGGATGACGGTAGGGATGAACTTCTATGAAGTATTCATATAACGGCAAATCTTTCTATAGATGGCTTACCTCACACTTTTGTAGAAGAGGAAATATTTTGCTTTGCTTAAATTTAATTGGAAGCTGCTGCATTTAGAAGTGATCAAGGGCTAAATATTACAAATGCAAAATGTAATAAGTGGATTTGTGCTACTTTTCATACTATGTATTTTACTTATGATTTCTATCATTTGGAAAAAAATATCATTTTTTATGCTTAAAAATTGTTTGTTGTTAAGTATAAATAACTTTATTTAAAGGATAAATTATAGCATGCAAAAGAAGCTGGAACAGTAGTGCTTTAAAAATGTCATAAGCAATGTGAAAAAAGTAAAAGTTAAATGTATGAAATGTTCACATTGTAATTTTTATAGTATTTTTGCAAGTGCTTCATAACTAAAAGTGACATTGATTGCAAAAAGTTTTCAGTTAATTTTATGTAGTTTAAATTAAAAAATAAATTCATAATAGAATCTGGTCTTTCTCAGATAATTTTTTGTGTGAATTTCAAACCTTACCTTCCAATATTATTGTTTAAAAATCATTTTCCAGTTTTAGCAATACTCCAATAATATTAATATTACATCACATTTTTTTTTCTAAAGTAGTATAAGCCATAAACAACCCCATTCCCACTCTAAAATATTTTTACCTTTAACATTGTAAAGTCTGAATTAAAATTAAGAAGCAGAAATATACCCATAAAATACAAGTTATCAATCATATAATGAAAGCATCAAGGAATTTGTACTTGTTGGGCTTTATCGTATTTTAGTTAAATTATATAACAACCACTGCTTATACTTCAAATTGCTGTACTGTCTATTTTCTGAATGTGCTTCGCTCTTTATGTATGGCATTTAGCATGTTTTGTGAATCCTCTTTGTATTTAAACCCATCCCTCTTTGTTTTTATTGCTGCATAAAACTAATATCAATCATGTTATTTAATCAAATCAAAGACATTATATCAAAGTTTAAAAACAAAATCAATTTTATCCTTCCAGTCCTTAAATTATTGTTCTATTTTATAAAAGAAATTTTCAAGTTCTACAAAAGCAATAGTTTATAATCTTTAGTTGAGACTCAGGCTTTAAATCCCAGCCACATTTTTACTAATGTATGTATTGAAACTACCTAAATAAAATTGAATTTTGTTTTCTAAGCACATAAAATATAAGTCGTAAATTATACTTCATCATCAGATGTACCTTCTGGTGGTCAAGTTAGCTATGCCCGTAAACCTATGATGGGCTTGCAGGATGATGAGGAAAATATTGATGGTGGACTTGGGCTTGGTGAGTTAGCGGGACTAACTGTCAATAATGAAGCGGATCCCATGAATTATGATGTAAGTAGATGTTCATTAATTTAACTCTCCCAGTATTAAAGGTTCCTTTAGGAAATTACCTTCAAAACTAAGCTATTGCAAATAACTGTTTTCATTACAAGTTGCAGGATTTTTATTAAGAATCAAACTAACCTCTAGTCTTTAAAAAGTAATTTAAATTTTAAAGAGAAAATAACATTTACATTAAATGTTTAAATCTCAATTGAACAGGGTTGATTAGACCAAGCAGTTCTTAGATTTTGACCCATCTGGGACATAATGTTGAATAATTTAAAATCATTAACATTTTTTTCTCCATTATCTATTTTTGTACAACATACTTACAGCACACATACCCACAAAACCCCAACTAATCAAAGCTTGATCCTTCTCGTTATCAATATGTTCTCTTAATAAGAAGAATTTCCTTCAATGGACAAAAATTAAATATGGGAATTTTCTTTTAATCGCAGGTTTTTTTTTAAAGTTTATTTTGAAACATAAAATTTCTCAATAGGGCTACACACTGCCGTGTCATGTATGTAGAGCATGATGGATATAAAATTCATAAATAACATTTTAGTCTTGTGAAGGTAATTTTAGCAGTAAATTATCATTGATGTCACTTTATATATATTTGCATCCTCATCTCTAGATTTCAGCGCCTAAAGAAGTATATAGAAAAACCTGGAATGCTAAGTATACTCTGCGGAGGTAAGTCATAAATGGAATTAATTCTTAATTTTTTTAATAAGTTTAGTAGATTACATAACAATGAAAAAAGAAACATTCAATTTTGAGGTTTTTAAAAATTGTTATGTAGGTTTTACTGAAATATGAATTATAAAAGATTAAGACTAATTCTTTTAAAAATAGTTTTTAAAAAAAAATTAAGCATTTATTAAGAAAATCAATAAAACTATGAAAAATCTATTTTACTACTAAATTTTTCAATTATTTCAAAGCCATTTTGATGGTGTCCGAGCACTGGCATTTCATCCTGTAGAGCCTGTTTTACTAACAGCATCAGAGGATCATACTCTGAAACTATGGAATTTACAGAAAACTGTACCTGCGAAAAAGTAAGCACATTTTCTTTTCTTGTTTAAAACTGTTTATAAAGAACTATGAACTGTCATAATTGCCAATACAAACAGCCTCTGCTATTATAAATATTTAAAATGTAAAACTTGATATTAACAATTAATTTATATTACAATCTTATCTTTTTATTTATTAAAAATTACATTTTTCGTAGTTTTTGTTTTCATTTTTTCTTTCTAATATTTTTAATCATGCTAAATATTTAGGGGAATCATTATCAAGGTTGTTAACAGTTATCCAGTCCTAAGATCAGGTCCTGTTTCATCTTAGCCGATTAACCGTAACTTCAATTATTCCGTTTTAGTTTATTTCTTGGCTTTCATTTTTTGATGTGTTAACAGTTTAGATGCAGGGCAGAATACGAGCGACTGTGACCTCAAAACTACTTCTTAATATTCCGATAAATTTTTAAATAATAATTACTAAATAAAAATCACATGTCATTACTATTAAGTATGGATGATGAATTATTATTTTTAAATTCGCTGAGTTGCTGAAGCATAGTACAAAAGTTAACATACAGTGTTTGGTGACATCAAAACACCTTTGATGTAAATGCGGGAGTGTTATTTATACCATTATTATAGTCGTTTGCTTGATATAGGAAAGATAGCTTGCTACTGCTAACGGATAGTTAACCTGTCCTCAAATTTGATAAGTGACAGTTTTCCTGCGTGTCGTAAGTATTTGAAATTACCATATTGATAACAAGAGTTTTAAAAAAATTTATTTTGTGTGCATTGGAAGAGGGATTGTTTTGTACGGTATGATGAGTATAGCCTAAACCCCATATTTTAACAAGAAAAGTAGGGGGTTATGTAATGCGCCACAATATACAGTATTTCAGGCGAGTTGACAATTAAAAAATAATATAGCATTTTACAAAAAAAATTCTCAACTTCTACTCCACTTTATCTATTACCTCCTTGATCCTCTATCTTCACTTACCCTCTCCTTTGCCTCTAATACACTTTCCCAACTGCCCAACTTAATACAACTGCCCTTTCCCAACATTACACCATTAATTAATAACATTTTACCTTCAGCACCAGCTAAGTATTCAAGTACTTTAAATTTTCTTGTTCTAGAGCTGCATCTTTAGATGTTGAGCCTGTATATACATTTCGTGCCCATGTGGGGCCAGTGCTGAGTTTAGCAGTTAGTCCATCTGGGGAACAATGCTATAGTGGTGGAATGGACACAACGATCAGATGTTGGAACATACCAAAATCTGATATTGATCCATATGATTCTTTTGGTAAGTATTGAGACAAGTTTTGTAAATTATTAAAGCTACTTGAGTGGTTAAAAAATGTAAATTGTACCGGTACGTGCTTTAAACTTCTTTTGGTTTCAGATCCTAATGTCTTGTCAGACACCCTTGAAGCACACACAGATGCAGTGTGGGGATTATCAATACATAGCTCTAAAAATCAGTTACTATCCTGCTCAGGGGATGGCACTGTGCGGCTCTGGAGTCCAGGAAACAAATCACCACTTCTGAATACTTTCACTGTTGAATCAGGTTTGAACAAAATTTTCTTTTTCTTTATAACAAGTTTTGAACTGCCTTCTGGGCTCCAAAGTTTTGGGGGAATATTTGCTATGAAATTTCTACAACCAAGAAAGTGTTTTAAATTGCTAAAAGTTTTCATTAAAAGTTTTTAAAAATATATAACTTATCTGGTTTCGACCTCGTCTTTTGACAGTGACCTACCTTTTTTCCCCCGAGGTCCGAGCACATCTTTTTTCACCATTCAATTATTTTTTTTTCCTGTGGCCTAGGTGTGTCTATTTTCCACTTACATGGATATCTAATAAAAAACAAGGATGTGACCTTTCACCGCAGTCGAGGGTAGAATTTTTATTTGTTAAAGGGAATAGTCAAGTTTTGTTTTGCTTTTTAAAATTAACCAATAGCTGAGTTTTTTTTGTGTGGAGCTGTATTTGTTATTTCCTAGGGATGTTAATGATGACTTACGCATACACGATTAAACCTTTACATTTTAAAACTTTTTATTTTGTAAAATAAATCCTATTTTCTTTAATTGATACATTTTTTAAATTCTTATCTTTTTTCATCATCTTAATTAACTTTACCTTCATATGCAACTTGCTATATATTGACCTTCATTTCTTAAATCTTTTCTATCCTAGTCTAATTGTTGTATTGCATTGATGTTTGAAAAGTTTTAACAAAAACAACAAAAGTATTCATAATACCCTTTTCCATTTCTTCACATATAGTTATCTTCACGTAATTATCAATTGTTTAAAACAAAAAGTTACACAAAAAATTTGCCAACTTATCAAATTGTGGCTCATTCCAAACGTATGTCAGGGCCATGTGGAATAATTAACAAGATAATATCCTGTACTGAAACTATGCTTAACAAAGAAAATTAGATCGTACAAATTAAATAATACTCTTTTTGAGCCCTAAAAGTATGGGATCTAGTTACATTTGTAGGTGTTACAATGTGTATTGTGTAATTTGCAAAATCAGAAAAGTAAAGCTGACAGTTCAGATTGATTTTAAGAAATGTTTGACCAAAGTACTTTTAGCATTATGGTGTTTTAATATGGATGTTTACATTTAACTGACAAGCCTGTGATCTCTAATCTTTAAAGAAACTATGTAGATTTCCTATTTAAGCATGCGAGCAATCCCACATATACTACACCTGTTTTTAACTAGGCCTACATAATTTTTATTGAATGAAGTGTTTTTAATTTAGGAAAATAATACATTATTAGCATTAAAATATGAGTCTATAAAAATAATTTTCTTTTTTTTATATCAAAATAATTTAATCAAACATTAGCTTTATTTATCACCAACCACATGCAAGAAATTGAAATAATTAAACAACCCCTTAAAAACAAAGTTTTTGACTAAATCCCTTATATATGAGACATAATTAAAAGTATTGATCATGTTCAAACGCGACAAACATTTACAGACTGAAACTGCCTTAACTCCCCTTTGCTGTAAAACGAGCTCTGGTCACCGATCGCTGGACTGAACTCAGCGTGACACGTAAAATGTAAACAAAGCAGGCTGATACATATAGTTATATAGAGATAAATTTAAAATGCATTAATTTAATTATGGTTCATTCGATCGATCTGAAAGTTTGATACCATGCATTGTTAGGTGACACGAGAGTCAATGTGCAAAATTTCAGCTCGATAGCATCACGGGAAGTGTGTCATTTTTTACCGACCGCGAACCCAAGAGACAGCTGTGAAATTAATATAGGGGATTTAAAAAGAGCCGTCTCTGTCACATTTTCTCTGATTTATTGGTTCACTTTTAAACTGATCTTTTTTTTTGCAGATGAAGGGGTTCCCACATCTGTGGACTTTGTACGTTGTGATCCAACACAGATGGTTGCAAGTTACACATCCTCTAACACTTACATTTTTGATATTGAGACTGGGAAACAAGTGCTTGTGCTAGAAACAAAAGTTAATTCTGGTAAGATTGTATTTTAATGATTAAGTTTAATTTACAATTGTTTTAGAAAATAAATTGGTCTGCACAAAAAATAGCTTCCACCCATGCAATTAGATTTCATTAAAACACAATTTTTTAACATCATTTGAATTGAATAACCCACACATAATAACTATAAATGTATATATATTTCTGCTTATGTAACTTGAGAAAATGTTAATCTTTTCTTTGGTTAGACTCTACTGGACGGAATCAAATCAACAGAGTAATTAATCATCCCACCCTACCAATCTCAATTACAGCACATGAAGATCGGCACATACGATTTTTCGATAATAATACGGGTGAGATTTTTTTTAAATGGCATTTGAAAATATTAGAAATTCTTCTGAGGCAAATTTTAAAAAAATAAACTCATGTCAAAGCAATACTCAAACTTTTTAGGAATATTTTTTTAAATATTATCCAATCAGCATATTTCTATTTTAACCTATGTATCTAATTGACCCTGAATGAGGATGTGCGTTTCATAACAAAGCAACATGCAACATTTTAAACTTCTAATCTAAGAACTGCACATGACTTGAAATGTATTAGTTTCCTAAATTAATAAACTAACCTAAAGAACAATATTTTTAAATGACATGTTTAATATGCAATTTTAGTCTTAAATGTTTAATTTTCTCTGATGTTAAGTAAACCTTACAGGTACTAGATATAATTTGATATAATCATTGGGTAATTGTGCTGGGACATAAGTGGGGTGAGACTGGAATCAGGCTGGGTAGAGATAAATGTTTTATAAAAAGGGTATGCGTGAGCCTGACACTGACAGGGGGTCGCAAAACAACGAACGTTTAGGCAAAAAGTCTTTGTCAGTGAACAAACAAAAACTAATAGCATTATGAAAATCAAATAAAACTTATCTGCAGTATGTTCAGGAATCCATCAACCAGAAAGATGAGGAAAAAAGTGGTACTGTTATTCGTTTTTGTTTATTTGTTTGCTGGCCAAGAATTTGGCCAACATGCTTGTTTTGTCAGGCTCAGGCATACCCTTTTTATTTATCATGGTAATTTCGCTAGGTGTGGAAATATAGATCATTATTTAAAATTAATGAATTAAAATCTATTTGGCTAAGCTATTGAGTTTACTATTTTATAACCTTATGTTTCATCATCCCTGAAAAGTTTTTAAAAAAATAGTGTTAACTTTTTTAAATCAATTTATCAGTTGTATTGGTTTTGACCACATATAAGATCATGTAAGATTCCTTCAATTATCTTGATTTTTGAAAATTATTTTTATTGTAAGTAGCATACATTTATGTCCATAAATAACATATTTTTTTTTCCCAGTAGTTTATTAAAAATGCTTTTGTGTTGTTTAGATGGCCTTTGCACTGATATTTTTAAAAATATGTATTTCAACAATTTATTGAAAGCATTTTTGTATTTAAAATATATTCCAGGCAAATTAATTCACTCAATGGTAGCTCACTTAGACTCTGTTACAAGTTTGGCAATAGACCCTAATGGCTTATATCTTTTATCAGGGAGTAAGTATATATTTTTATTTAAACCTACTCAAAGTTATCCAACCTTTATTATTATAATTGACAATAATTATTTCCATTAAAATAGATATTAAAAATTTTGGAATCATCTTACCATTTTTTAGACAAAGAAATTTTGTTCATTATATATACTTTTTTTTTGTTTCTAAAAAAAATTTAGGTCACGATTGTTCAATTAGGTTATGGAATTTAGACAGTAAAACATGTGTTCAAGAAATTACTTCCCACCGCAAAAAGTTTGAGGAGTCTATTCACGATGTTGCCTTCCACCCACAAAAACCATACATAGCTAGTGCTGGTGCAGATGCTCTGGCCAAAGTATTTGTATGACGTGTCCTAGGAGTCTTCTAGTCTATAATTAAAGGGAGATAACCGCAAGCAATTCCGAATTGTATGTGTGTGCTGTTTTACTGGTATTGTATTGAAGCTAAAAGTAAGGCATCAAGTTGATTTGATTTTTGTAGAGCAGAGAGATTTGTTTGTTAATTTATTATTATGAAATGTTAGTACATTAAAGAAATTATGTAAAAAGCATTTATTAGCCAGGGCTCAATAAACACTTAATGGAAGTTGGGGAATTTCTTAAATACTCAAATAGCTTATAAGCTTTAAAATAAATTAGCTTATTATATTAAAAAATCAAATCAATCGATCAAAAGCAGTGTCATTAAATTTGAGGTAGGCTCCTAGATATTTAAGCCATATTTATTAAATTAATTTGCCATTGAATCTTTCAAATGAGGTCCACAATTTATTACAGTTGATTCTGTTGTCTTAAAATATTTAGATTTTTACCAAGTGGCAACAAAATATTAGGCTCTCTATACCTGTGCAAAATTTTAATTATGTTTTTACAGTTAAAGATAGGGAAGATTTATGTTTTTGGTTACAACATCTATAACATTTTTGCTATGGCTTCTAAATATGCAAAGTTTAAACATTTAAAATTGTCTTTTTCTATTGGAAAAGATTTTTTAAAACAGTAAAGCTTTGAATTTAAATGGGCTATTTTTTCATGTTTACTACCATTTTCCTGTTTTCAGTAAATGTTGATTTCACCCTAGAAATCTAGATCAAGATCTGTTTAAAAAAAATTTGAATAGTGTGGTAACTTATTTAACTAAATGATATCATGTGTAACGTAAGAAAAGCCTGGAAAACATTGGTAGAGCTTGGACATTTTCAGACAATTTTTTAACATAAAAATGTGTATGTATTAAGAACTGTAAAATCATATATCCCCTAAAACCATAATGTAAAAGCATTATATGATATTTTCACTTATAATTGACGTAAAGATCACTGGTTTCTCATTAGTGACTATGATAAATTTTCTGAGTAAGTCTAAAATACAATTTAGATGTTAGCATATTAAGGCAATTGGCATTAGAAGGGATAATTAGACTACTCCTTTGTAATTAAAGAACTAAATTTTAGTTACAAGTTTGTTGAATCCTGAAATATGCTTTTCCTTTATATTCTTTGCCGTCATGGAAACTCCTTTTGCATCAAATATGATCAAAGAATTTTTTTATATTTTCAACACATTTGTCTCATTGACTGAAAATTTTTCTTCGTTTTTGTTGATAGAGAAGGATATTATTAATATAATTGATGTAGAATTCTTACAATTTTATTTTAAAATTCTCCACGAAAATAATTAATAAATAATTTAAAAAATTGGTTTTAGAAGTTTCTTAATAGTTGGTTGGTTCCACATCGTCCTTGTTTTTTTAAAATAAAAATAATAATAAATATGTTGCTGAGGCTAGGCTTTAAAAAATAACTTTGTACATCTTTCCTTCAATGACTCTATAACAAATTAAATTAGCATGTTTGGTACTAAAAGAGATATTCATCCTGTTTCTAAAAACAAATAGTTTTTATGCAAGCGTAAGCTCATTATTTTTTGAACTGCAATAAATATTTCTCTATATCAAGTAACTGAAAATGTGTATCTCTGATTTATTTAAATTTGCAAGCTTTATAGTTCAGTTACTTAATCAGTAGCTATACATTTTCACTTATATTGAAGCAATTATTTTAAAAAAATAAGGTGTATAAATGTAGGTTCTTATTCAAGTATATAGAGGTATACCTGTTTTAACAATTTTTTAATAATAAAATGTAAGACTTTGTTAGGAACAACTATTAAATTAAAGAAAACGTATAGGAAATATTAAAATACAGTAAAATGCAATTTCTTGTCATAAAAGTTGTCATATATTATATTTATTATAAAAATATAAATAATGTTTCTCATGTAGAATCCATCTATAGAGAATTAACTGTTGTAACATATTTCAAAAACAATTTTTCTCCATTTTTTTTGGCTGCTACCTTTAAATGAAAAATGCAAGATGTTCTTGTTTTAAAGAATACAAGGGTGAATTGAATGTGAATTTGAAAAAATAGAATTGCAAATTTATTCAGAAATTAGTAGGGAATCCAAACAGAATAGTTATTCAGGTTTTGCACTAATTTTTTTGTAAATAAATTAAGAACTAACAATCAAATGAAGTTACAGATAAATACTTTCCAATATCATAATTGTCATGGAACTATAATTTTTATTTTAAAAATGGTTCATACCACTAATATAACCTCGGATAAATATGTATTGAAATATCTTTAGTACCTTCTCTTTTGTCTCTTAAATACCTTATTTACACAGTTGTTAAGTGTTAAATAATAAAACTCGTTCATGAAACGGGGTAAAACTGATATTGCCAATCATAGAAGAATTTTATTTGATTTAATAAGTTTCATAAGAATCTTCGGTAATCCTGCAGTTTCTACACAGCGAAATTTAATTTTCTCATGAGAACTTACATTTTTAATTTATTAAATGCATTAATATATGTTATATTTTAGCTATTATAGCACTAATTTGTAAGTTTTATTAATTTCTAAGGCTTTTTTCAGCCCTTAAAGCTAAATAATTGGAGTGGGATACATCCATTTTATTTATTTATTACTCTACTTGCCGAGTTGTCACAGTAAGATGCCAAATGGAAATTTCTTACTTACAAACAAAAAAAATTAGAATCAAACATCTAGTAACAAAATAAAAAATGAAATTGTCTTTAAAATATTTATTTATCTTCTGCGAAAATTAAAATAGATGAAAAATACCTTTTAAAAAACATTTTCAGTCAGTAAATTTATTTTAGCATGGGTCGAGCCATGTAAAAAACATCTGGCTAGGTTAACAAAATGGAAGTATCTTGACCAGATTATGTATAATATAGAGCCAAAAAATGCCTTAGAAATTAAAAAGACTTAAAAATTAGCGTTGTAATAGCTGAAATACAACATATAATTATGCATTTAATAAATTAAAAACGTAAGTTCTCACGAGAAAATTATATTTCGCTGTAAAATAATATACGTGTAGAAACTGCAGGATTACCAAATCTTCCTTACCTTTAGATGCTAGAATTTATTATTATATTTCATATTTCCTGTATTTAAAAATAAAATTTTATAAAAGGCAATATTTTTTTTTAAAAATCTATTCCATTTGTTTAGGCTGAACATCAAGGATAATTTTTCTTCCTTTCAACTTTTCTACTGTGTAAATTTTTGTAAAATAATTAATGATCTTTTGTATAAACTATTTGTAAGTATCAATGTATCAATAATTGAGCTAACTCAGTATTTACTAAATATGTAGTGCTTGCTTGTGAACGAGTCCACCAATAAACATTATAGGCCAAGACTTACTTCATTATAAAATAAAAACTTGACCTATTCTTATTAATTAGAAATCTTTACCTCCATAAACATTATTTACATTTAAACACTACCAGAAAACCCCTTCTTACAGTACTCTGTATTTTAATGGTTGTGTTAGTTTTCATAAAATCATTCAATCATTGCTGTATGAAAACTAGATGAATGTATGTGCTTGCAATAGACATTTGGATTTCTCTGTCATGTAAAGTTTTGTTTGTAACACCTGGTATTTCTGTTGTTTTTCACATTACATGGAATAGACAACATGAAAATCTTTAGTGTTTATTATTTTTATTTTTCAAACTTAAATAGAACCTTTTTTGTCAATATTTCATTCAGGTATAATTTAACTAAACAAAAATTGTCTTTTGCTAAATAAGGCTGTAGGTATCACTTTTATAATTTACTGCAATTTCATCTTTATTGCTCTATGCTGGCTAACTTGATGTCAAGAAAATAGCTAATAAAGGCCATTTTGAAAGGAAACATTTCACACAAATTTTTATATTTAAAAAAGGTGGTAGAAGTGAGATTATCCCTTCTTCTTCTATGTATTAAGGGTTTTTAAATTCACACACATATCAGCAGTTTAAAAATACAGTCATACTGATTACTTTGGACAATCAGTTGTCTATTCAGTTTTCAAAATCCATGGTCTGTTTATGAATATGCTTTCAACATAAAACATTGAAAAGAAGTTAATATATAATATTTTTAAAAAATTAATGGGCTTCATTTCATGTGTGTTGATTTAAAAAAAAAGGCTTGTTTATTTATCGCAGTTTTTCTGTATTTATGTGATAATACAAAGGTTGGTACTACACAACCCCTCCACCCCCCACCCCCCTTTTTTAATACAAAAAATAACAAAAAGATAGGTGGCATGAATGTCAAGCAATTTGTTCTCTTGTCCTCATCAATATATCAAGTATTCTGAGCATAATATTAAGTTATGAACAAAAATTTTATCTTTCAGCTTGTTCCTTCATTTGACTCTGACAATAACTCTTTTTATAGGGCTTGTCACCCACTTGTTTTGCTCTACTTAAACTTAAAGTAAAAATCAAGGTGAAATCTATTAATAGGATTTGGATTTCTCTGACTGTATTTGTAGATTTCATGAATTTTCATACTTGATTTAAAAATACATGTCACCACAAACAAAAATTTAGGAACCACTTGATAAGCTTTTCTTTGAATGACTTAGATATTTATATGAATTATTTTTAAGTCGTATTTAATTTTGTGGGTAAGGAAACAAATGTACGAGTATAAGTTAAGAGGAAAATACCATGCTTACAATTGTTTTTACCTTGCCATGTTCTCTTAATGACTAGGAGAAATTTTTTCCAGTTTTACTGTGACATTTATGTATGGAAGGTGCAGGCTGTTTTATTTTAAGCAGCTACCTAGATATGTTTGTCAATTGTTTGCCAAGGGCAAATGTGTGTGTGTGTTAGTTTTACAAATTTGTAGAGATTAAAATGGTAGGAAAACTTTCATATCATTTGTGACAGTTATTTCAGTGATGATTTCTGTGGTTTTCCCCATGAAACCATGCATGTTTTGTGTCAAGCTTTACTGAGGTTCAATTATTTAAGCTGCTCTCAAAATGATTACATACATAGGTTTTAAAAAAAGAAAATTTTGAGCTAATTTTGCCAAAAAATATATATTTGGCCTAAAACCTAGAATATATTTTTTTAAAATTGAATCTTCATCTGTCTATTTACTTTTATTACTGCAAATCACTATATGTATTTGACCAAGCAGTGATTGGCATTGGCAAAATAATTAAGTACATTTGATTATGTTTTGTTGTAATATCCTGAAAGCCTCGGCTCAACAAATTTTGTTGAGATGTAAGACAGTGTTCAAAACTGTGTTACTGTTGATTCACTTATTTCACTGACCAACAATCATACCAGTTCCACATGTTTATCATAAGCTGTTCAATATTAGATATTGTGAAATGCATTGATGAAAGTTATTCAATCTAGACAAATGTTCTCTTGTAGCAGCACATGTTGTTTTTTTCTTTTCTCCTTTTCTCATACCAGCCTATATTCATGAATAAATACATCATGTTAATCGTGAGTTTTACTGCCTTAATTAAACATCTTGATTATTTAAAATTTGGCAGACACTGAAACTGAAAGAACAAGTGATGGAGGCCATTGTCTTGATGTGTGTGACCCATAGCCCAGTGATGGCGAACCTATTTGGGTCTGCGTGCCCAAAATTCAATTAAAACCTTCTTATATATAACAAAGTACCAACACGAAGAGCCAGTATAGTGGTTTGATATTTAGGAAGTAAATTAAGTAATATTTTAGTTGAGTGCCTGCTGATGAGGCTCTGTGTGCCGTCTGTGGCACGTGTGGCATAGGTTCGCCATCACTGTTATAGCCCTTGAAGCAGGTGTCCTACATTTTAAGTTTGGTGTCCTATGCCTTGAAGTGGGTTAGCTTCATCTTGGGGTGAATGTCCTAGGCCTTGAAGTAGGTTTCTTTCATCTTGAGGTAGGTGTCCAATATCTTCAGGTGGTTCACGTTTCTAGTTTTACGAAATTAAAAATATTTTCAATTAGCTTTTTTTTTGGGGTATAATTTTGGTTTTCTATTTCTACATGATTGCTGCAAAAATATGGTACGTAGGAAACAGTACAGAAACTGGTATTGATCCAGATAACTGGGATAAAATGTTACATGTTTCTATTATTTACACTTTAAATGATAACTGCCAGCCATTAATCAAGCAGGACAAATAAAACAATGGTAATATATCTCTCATGGACCATAACAATATATAATGCAATTTAATTTTTAAAAATTAAGACATTCTTGTAGTCAAAAATTTATGACATTGCGAAATATTTTGCCTCCAGAACCCAAAACATGCAGCCCTCTGTTTTTTAGGGCTAAACTATGAAGTTATAATATAATTAGAAGACCTTGGTGCTAAAAGTACTAATTTTGAGATACTGGGGTTCCAATTGTTTTCCTTATGTCTACTAGATGTAAGCATTTTAATTTTTTAGGCTGTTAAATTTTTTTACCTAAACGGACTAAGCCTAAATACATTTTGTTTTCAAATTAATACAGATTAGTCTTTTAAAAAAATATGTTGAGATTTCCGAGTGTAGATTGATTTTGGTGAAAAAAGTGACTTAAGTACTTTATTATAATTACAACTATTACGTAGAAGAAACGACTGTAAAATTAAGTAAAATTTTAATCGACTAATATCCGCGTTTTCCATTTTAATTAGTAAGAACACTATCAACATTTAAAACTCCAATAAGAATGCAGGACTAGAGACAAACCATGGGTAAGCATAGGACGCAATAATCTTCTGTAGAGGAGAGTCTATTAACAGATAAGATAAGAGCCAAAATACAGCATTATTGAAAAGAATGTTAAACTAGGATTCTGGGCTTTGGAGTCTAGTAGGTTAAAAAATAAATGTGTTCTTTTTTAAAATGGGAATTCATCCATTTGTATTTCTTTTTTAAAATTGATTGTTGAGACAAATCGAAATACGATTTTCGGTGCTGCTTTTTAATTAACCTAACCTTTTACTATACTATAACACTTTAAGCCTATTCTGATCTTAGTTTTCATCATGGGCTAATGTTAATTCTTATTTGAATGGCAAGGTATTATCATATATTAGTATACATTGGTTGGGCCCTTGGTGACATTCAATTCATCTGCTATATCAGGGGTCGGGAAACCATGGCTCGCGAGCCAGATGTGGCTCGCAGACATGTGTTCCATTATTATTTTTTTTTAAAGTTTCTTCACACTCCTTTGATCTACATATTAATTGCATTAAAAAATAGCAGTAATAAAAAGTCTCCACGCCTGCATGAACCTTAACCGTTTAACCTCACCACGTATCAACCAGACTCCAAGCAACGCAGCACCATTGTACTTTTTACTGTTGAAATTAGGGGTCGTCTATAAATGAAGTCCCGTTCCTAGTGGGGGAGGGAGTCACAAATGTGTGATTGGGGGGGGGTTAAGAAATGTCACGTCACATCAAACTCGCAACTTTACATAAAAGTTTAAAGATTTGATATCTTACAATTTATTTTATGACGTTTTAAATGGCTTCAGGCGTGTTGCGATATTAAATTTCAGCCTTACACTAAATCCATACTAAATGACAAAAAGTATTATTTGAAACATGCTAATTTTGAAAGAAAAAATACGGCTTTTATTTGGGGGGGGGGCAAAACTTTGTGACGTCATATTGGAGGGGGTATCTAAGTTTTTTGACGGGGGGGGGGCGGGGGTGAAAAATCGTCCAAAATCGCGTGACGTCATTTTCTTTAATTGTTAGTCTTCTATATAATGTATGGCTCTCACATAATACTTTTCAAAATATGTGGCGTTTATGGCTCTATCAGACAAAAAGTTTCCCGACCCTTGTGCTGTATGAAAGGAAAATTCGCCTCTTGATATTACACTGACTTATTGGCTCGAGAATTGCCGTCGCGTGACATTGGGGAGTCCTGAGACTATTAGGTTGTAAGACCAATCCGGTCAAAGGCAAGCGGGGGCGTCCGGACGCTGATGATACATTTTTTTAAAAATGTTAACGCGCTGCGCTTATATTAATATATATATATATTAGGGCTGCGAAAATTAACCATTAATATCTCGATTAATCGATAAAAATTTTTAACGATTAAATTATTTTTCAACGATTAATCGACCCATCACTTACAATTATTGGAAGTCAAAAAGTAAAAAAAAATAATAAAAAAATAGCGGCCGATAAATAATTACAAATTTCCTCAGGATTAAACGAACATTTTGGTTTTAAACTATTGAATGACTGTCTGTCATTCCTTGCCAAGACCGTTTTGGTGCATACCAGTTACCTCAGTTCCATGTGAATGATTGTTCAGCTCGGCTGGTTATATTTTCAATTAAGACCCGCTCATCACTTGAACCAAATAATGTCAATCCACGTGTCTGTTTGCGTAGTTGGTTAAAAAATGACATATAAAGGAGGCATTCCATCGTTATTTAGATTTTCAAAAAGAACGTTTTATAAGTGTTACTTATGACATCATACATTTTAATTTTTGGCTTTAATCGAAATTAACTATTAATCAATCGTTAATTTGTCAAAAGTTAACGATTAAATTTAAATTAATCGTTAACAGCTCTAATATATATATTTTAGGGCTGTTAACGATTAATTTAAATTTAATCGTTAACTTTTGAAAAATTAGCGATTAATTAATCGTTAATTTCGATTAAAGTCAAAAATTCAAATTTATGGTGTCATATTTTTAAGTAACATTTATTAAATGTACTTGTCGAAATAACACTGGAATGTCTTCTTTATATGACATCTTTTAACCAACAACGCAAACAGACACGTGGATTGACATTATTTGGTTCAAGTGATGAGCGGGTCTTATTGACAATATAACCAGCCGAGCTGAACAATCGTTCACATAACTTTAGATTGTCTCAGCTGAAGTTTCTGATACTGTAGTGGATGTTTGGTTTGCAGGTGATATGTAAGCGTGGCTGCACAGATATTTGACAGACACCACGCAGGAATTTAGAATCACCGCTCAGCATATTTTGTAAAATATTGCACAAAAAAGGGACGTTTTGCAACTTTGCACACGAGTTGTTTTTATTTAACTTTGCACACGGACCAACGAAGCTTAGACTTATTAGAGGGAACATTGCATGGTAGGAGAACGATTTCTCTCAATGGACACAATAACCTTTATCAACATTTTGAACATTCACGTCAGTCAAGAGTTTAAAACCAAAATGTTTGTGTAATAGTCCATAAATTAGTTAATATTAATCGGCCGAAATATTTTACTTTTTGACTTGCAGTACATTTATAAGTGGTGGGTCGATTAATCGTTAAATTTTTTTAATTGTTAAAAATTGTTAACGATTAATCGAGAAATTAATCGTTAATTTCCGCAGCCCTAATATATTTATATGTGTGTGTGTTTCGTAGTAGGGATGGGAAAAATCTTGTTGTCACGCTCCATCACATTTCAACTATGATATTCAAAATTTAAAGTAAATATTTTCCACATTTCAAGACCCTTGAAATTTCTGTCTGGTTCGATTACTTTTAATCAGAGGCGTAACAACGACTTGGCATTGGGGCAGTTGCCAAAGGCGCCGAGGGCTAACCCATTAATAATCAATTTATGCTGTATAATTTAGTATTTTCCCTATTTCTCAAGGGCGCCAAAAATGAATTAGCCAAGGGCGCGGAAAACCCAGTTACGCTTCTGCTTTTAATCATGTGAATATATAAATAAAATAAAGAATATATTAAGAAAAACCGTCATCAGATATAATATATTAATAACGTAATTTGTAGTAATGACACTTAAGTTATGCGTCGTACCTAGTAACCAAGTAATACCTCAATGCATATTCCGTGTTTTTTCTCTCTTAATTTGCACACTTTGGTCTTGGACGCCTTGGTTCGATGTTGAAAATGTGCTTTCTGAACACACACAAATTATATATTTTTTTAAAAATATGCACGGCATTTTTGCACGGCATGGTACTGCTTTTTTCCTTCTTTTCTTTATAAATATATATAATATGGTCAATATGGATGTGTTTTACTTGTTGAAATGTGCAGCGTAAGTTAAATCCTTTCTAAATCGTGATTTTTAAATTTATTTTTTGACATCACACAAGTTGTGTGACATCACACTAATTCTCAAGTGCTCAAGCGTTCCCCTCTTGACCCTTACCCACTTTTTCCCTTACACTTAGCCTTAGCGATTCGTGTATACTGTGAATGTAGATAAATATGTAATCGGGGAAATAGGTGACCGTGTTCAATACCGCGTTATGAAATAAATAAACAATGTAAGAAGATAACATATGTTCATTTTGATATGTAAAATCATACGTCATACGCAGCCTATACTAAACGTAATGAATTATGACATACGTTATGAAAACTCTGCTTGAACTATTCTTTAATAATATAAGTGTAAGGGGAAATACTAAGACAAAAAATAGCATCAATGTGTCAAGAAATGATTTCTTGCCCAGTGAGAGTGACATATTTACAGGGTTATTTTCCCATGAGTTTTACGTTAGGTATTCAATCGATTTTTTATTTGGCGCATGCGCAAATCAACATCCGTTTGCGTGTGTAAATTTTTTCAAGATATGTCTTAGAATCACCTGAGAAAATTATCGTCTGTGTAAACCCTCCCATTTTATTGCTGATAGGTGTTTAAGGCGTTTGAATTATAAATGTTCTAAGCAGATTATGTGTTGATCAACTGATACGTTCAATTATTTTGTGGAAACTATTTGATATATTAACATTGAAGTGAATGATAAACTCAAACTAAATGTGTGCCAGTGCGTACTGCGGCACTGAATTGAATAGGTGACTGAATTGTGGCTACTAAGTTTGCTGACTGTGTTGTGTACTAATAATAATAGGGATTTTTATAGTGTTTTATGATGACTCAGAACAATTCATATAATACAAGTTCAAAACAGGTGATTTGTTGAAAGCTGAACAGGATTATATAATTCGTTTTCAAGGTAAGTCTTTAGCCTTGGCCTTAGCTTAGTTTAGCCTTAACTTAACTAATTTTGTTCATATCTCTTAACAACTATCTTGCTCTGCGAGTAACTGTGTGCATGCGTATGAATATGGAATTTGAATAGAACAGAGCAAGATACCAAGATATATGGAGAAGGGCTGACCGCTACATTATTTTTTGTAATTCAACTAGGACTAGATGACACTGTAGACATATTAATATTAAATTATAAATGATATTAATATTAAGTTAATTATTCTTGTTTTTATATTTATTGCTTGCAATTCAGAAACTTTTAAAATGCTACCATAATTCTTAATATAATTAATATAATAAATCATCCTAATTTAACACATAGAAATAGCCTATTAATTATTAATGAATTAATAGTTGAATATATAATATATATAGGCCTATATAATATATATATATATAATTTAATATATACATTTCAATAGTCTATAAACTCTATAGTCATAGTCTATAGTCTATATAGTGTTCACACTTTCACATATTTTATTTATTAAATTTATATAATATTAATTGATATATTATAATATTATAACACTACTAATTGTAACTAATACTAATATTAATTACTACTATTTCATTATATTTTTATAATTTATATTGACCACTGTCTACGTCTTAAAAGTAATACTTGACCCAAGGATGAACATTTAATAATAAAGTAAAATACAAATGACAAATGTATAAAAATAATAACATTACCAGTTAATCAGCTTGCTTTATACTATTACTATTCATCTGAGTTGACTAAGTTCACTAAGTGATAAGTGGTGAGGTGGCCCATTGACTTAACACTGACCTGACAGGCAGAAGACAAATTCAATCTTTGAAAGACAGGCTTTCAATTCATTTTGATAGATGGTAATTATGAATTATGACTAAAATATTTTTTAAAAATTTCATAGGCACCTTATCCTAGGCCTATTCAATTCAACCCCTTTTATCCTTTACCAGTTTAGTACAAAGTACAAAGATATTTTAATAACAACATAGTTAATATTCAATAACATACATAGATCTAGTCCACATGAATATGAACACGAGCCACTACTTGACTTTGACAATTTAAACTTAAACAGTAAATATTTGTAGTAAGCCTTATTAATAAATAGTTAAATAGGATATTTCATCGTTAGCGGTATTCCATATCATTACTACAGTACCGAAACACTATTTTCAAGTGGTAAAAAGTTAAAAGGGGACAACTTAATTAGTTAAATTAGCTTGAGTTGTGTCGGATGAGAGTGTGCTATTACTCATTACTGTTTTATCTGTTGAAAAACAAAGTATTCATGCAATTTCTATCTTGATTTTTATTTCCTCTATTTTAATACTGTTTATTTTATATTTGTGGTGTAATGAAACCTAATTATTAAAAACCACATTTTAATAAATTAAATGTAGACAGTAAAGCATTATTCATGTGCTTGTCAAGTCCATAATGTCAGCATTGGTCATTTATATGTTAAATAAAAATGTAAGTACATTTAACATTTTATTTGTTTCTTTTGTAGTTTGAAATAACACATAAATGTAAAAGCTAACAGTATTTAACACTCTGGCCAAGTGATAGTTGAATCCACATTTGTAAATTTTTACGTGATGTGAATAACTATGTAAATAAGAAGTCTAATGTCTACTCGTCTATTTTTATAGAGGATTTTTTCCCTTTAACTTTAATTTAAACTTTAAGAAAGAGGCTATGTGAAATTTTAATAATTGGTTTTCAACTTAAGATCTGCTTATTATTTATAGTCTTCAACTCTGCATCTCACTATCTGCTGTTCTCCCAAATGGTTTAAATTGTTAAGTCTTAATAGAGAATTTTAAGAGTTAAAAAATTATTAAGAAATAAAAATAATGATAGAATAGTGGTTCCCTACATTTGTTTTTACTCATGAGGCCTGTTTCAGAAACTTTCCGGCTTGGGGCAATTAGGCATGAGGTTCCTGGAGAGGTTGCAAAGTCTCAGAGAATTGATTAGGAAACAAAATTATATCAGACAATAAAATCATGCTAATAAAGTTTCAGGGTGTACATTTTTGTTATTGTATGAGCATACCACACACAGTAAGACTTCAAATTTATGCAGTTACTGTTAAGTCTGTCATTTAAGGGACAATTAGTAGTCCTATATAAGTTTGGTCTCATGCCAGCACCCCAATGAAAATTCCATTCTTAAGATTGATAGACCAAAAATTCTTGTTATGTTAATGAGTATGGTCAGATAGACAATTGAAAATAACAATCCTATTTAACACTGCAAGAAAATAAGATTTAGAAATTCTTTATCATTCATTCCATTTTGTCAAATAAACAATTTCATTGTACTAATTTGGAAAGAGTATTGATCTGTTTTTGCTCATTGTTCATAGAAGGTCCACAGTGTAAGAATTTTAACGGGATTATATATTATCAACTTGCCACACCCAAACTTGTGAAAAAATTTCTGACTGCCATCAACTAGTTGACATTGGAATGCTTCCACTGGCTGAAAGCAATTTAATGTTAAAAATATAAATGCTCAGGTGACCAAAACAAAAAATCATTTAAAACTAAATTAACAAGGTTTAAAAAGAGTACAAATATTCAAATAAATTAACAAACCTTGACAATGTGAACACCACAGCTCTACTGGTATTGGAACATACCTTCTGGCGGTAGATTTCTTTTGTTCAGACTAATTGTACGTGTCACTTAAGCCGGCCATGGGATAGATAAGGAGCCTCCAGGCCTCGTCTGACTTTTGTAACTGTAAGTAGAAACCATGATGATCTTAAGTAGAAGGTGTTCTCACTCTTCTAACGTCATCCTACATCCTTCCACTTAAACCGTCTATTATGTTAAAAAGGAGCACGCGACTGGACGGGGATCTGGTCTCCTGCGTGCAAGGGAAGTCTCGTGCAGTAGATATCTTGTTTAATTTAGAAATTGGATTTCTATAGATGAACGTAAAATTGTTTACTGGTTTGAGACGCCTTGTGTACTGTGTAGGAATGTAAGCCGCGCTGTATAGGGCCGCCCACATTGTTATGTAGATCCCGTTTGTTTGTTCCCTGGACTCTGCCCAATGGTGTGCCAATTGCGGAATGGTTCGCTGACCCTACTCTCCGCGTACTGTTTTGTTGGCTGCCCCACGTCATTTATTTACAAGAATGAGGTGATTAGGCAGCACGGATAAATTCTTTCATTTGGAAGTGCTGAAAGTGTATTAAAGGTTCATGATCGTCACAGATAAGACAGTGATCTGTGGGCGTGGAGGCATGCACTTGCCGATCATTACACGTTTACTCAGTGAACCGTGATAAAAGAGACAAATACTAAATAAAATAAAAATAGCACCGGAGCTGGGCAAAGCTCACTCCCAGTCTTGTTGAGGAGTTGGTTATCTCTGGTTATCGGTTCAAATTTAATGTAGCGTAGTCGTAGTCAGCAGCTCTAAATATGTACTAATTTCACAAAAAGTATTTTGGACAAGCGTCTCATGAATATTTGACTTTATGTCTTCAGCAGGGCATTGAAGTTAACCGTCTCACTCTCGTCACCATGTTTTTGACAAACACGGTTTGCGAACACCATGAAAGGAGTAGATACTTGAGGTGTAGACACAGTTTGTTGGCCCTGGCTGTGCTTATTTGCCGTGGCGAAGTTTGTATTGGCCCCCATTCAAAGGATGTTAATGGTTAATTATCTGAAGTCGTTGTATGACACAAGGGATTAGCTGATTGCATCTGGTTGATGTCGTGTACGCTGTACACCATCAACCCACAGCTTAGACTACGCCATCGCTATCCTTGTTTACGGGGGATATTAAGAGAGGCGTAGTGACATGATTTCCTCTGCCTGTTCTTTTATCAGATACCGTGGTGGTAAATCGCAGTGCTGGATTCATAGATTATACTTAAAGATAATAAACACTTACATTAAATTTAAATGTGTCATGTTTTCAACTAATCACGTGATTCGTAACATACTAAAGCTGGGACTGCACCAAACTTCAAAGACTGGTACTTTTGACAAATCTCGACCATTACGTGAGCAAGCACGATGGCGATTTTAATATCTTGTCAGTGAACTCAGTGTCAGGCCTTGTTTACCCCGCAGTCCAAATCAGTTCTTTGATATGTGATTTTTCTCGCTTTCTTTTTTTAAAAGAGACTCGAGGCACCTTGGTGTCATCATTAGTATCTCGTTTAGAGATATGACATTTTCTGACTCCATCTCGGATTTAATGTTGACGCTGTGAAAGGACGCGTCAAATGTTAATTGGTCTAGTGGGATTGTGTAACAATCGTGTTGTTAGTGTGACATTTTCAATACTGGTTTCTAAAAATCTTGAATTTTTTTCCGTGTGACATTCTAAAGATATAGCAACCATTTCCAAAAGACCTTTAAAAGGAAAAAAAGTTTTTTTAAAAATAAATTAATAAACGCAGTACGGGCGTTCTTGAAGGCCTTACTTAGGGCTAATTATTCTAACATATTGGTAAATGAATTTTTGCGGAGATGACGCATAAATGACAGGGGGGTCCTCGACTTACGACGGTCATCCGTCGTAACCCCGAATTTCAGTGTAAGTCGGAACATATATATATATATATATATATATATATATATATATATATATATATATATATATATATATATATAAATTACTATGCGGGTGCGTATAGTGTTATTAAAAATGTAACAGTTAATGACATAAAAATTATTTTAAAAAGAGAAAAAAAATTCCTTACTACATGAAAAAAAAGTTTTTAAAAAAGAGAAAACACGAGAGAGAGAGAGAGAGAGAGAGAGACGGTGTAAACAATAAAAATGGCGTATGTACTGACCCGAAACATAAAATAAACTGTAGGTACAGTGCTATAAAAATGTAAAAGCTAATTATATATATATAAAGTATTTCAAAAGAGAAAACAATTCCCTAACACGAGGGGGAAATATTTTTTTTTGTAAAGGATAAATATAAAAAAAAAGACGGAATGACGCGTAATAATTATTTTTTTATTGGGACGCGTTCGTAACCACGAAACAGCGTATTAAAGTCGGGACTGTCGTAACCCGAGGACTCCCGCTTGTTTTAAATTTTATTTTTTATATTATAAAAAAATTAATAAGGAAAAGGAGACAGGAATGTGCTGTGTGCGAGAAACGTAGATAACACGTAGTTCATAAATCGTAATAATTCGCTTTATGCCTATGTTATGACCGCCTTAAAGACATAGGATTCGTTTCTTCCTACTTTCTGGTCAGGCAAGCGGCCCTTCATTAAAAATAAAATAATTTTTATTATAAATTCAAAAAGTACAGCCTCATTCTCACCATCTCTGCCTAAGTGTGATCCATTGCAATGGCTGAATGAGATCGAAGGAGCCGTTCACATATTATATAACGCAAAAATGTCAATTTTTTACCCTCCCCTCCCCCCTCATATAACATAATGTAACACGAGTGTGAACCCCCAAAATAACAAAATAACAAATTTGCATCCCCCTCCCCCTTCGGCGTTATATAATATGTAAACGGCCCCTAGGAGGCTAGGGGAGATATTTCAGTTGACTTGGACTTTCTTGCCAATGCTTCTAGTTTCTACTGTTCATCTTAAGTCCGATAGACCGACGAACAAGTCGCCATGGATACTGCTACCCCTAAACCGTTGTGGTGCACTCTTTAATATAACTGATTTCAGAACCAGAGATCCCCGTGGTTGTTTTTAAAAGTACGAAACTGTGACCATTAGGAAAACATAGCTGACAGGTGACGACGAGGTTGGTGACTAGTCGCTTTTTTTTTGCGCTCCCGATGGGAGGTCGTGTTGTATTTCTGGAGTGTGGGCATAAGGCTTTTGACAAATAAAATGTGTCGTTAAATTGTCGTCATGAAGAAAAGATTAGCGAATTCAGAGTTAAAATATACCTAGATGTGAATTAGAACTACTCAGCGCAGCAAGTTTTTTTTAAAGAACTGTAACAATTTCATATTGAATTAGAATAAGAAATATTTATCCACATCTGTATGGGGAAATGTTGGATTATTTTTTTCGTAAGAAACGAGTTTTTTTTAAGCTGTCCTTTCAGGATAGTCAGGGACATTCTGTTTATTTGTTCAGGCTCAGTAATAAGCACTGTGGTATCAACTTTTAGACTTACACAAAACTTAAACAAAATGCAGAGAAGAATGGTCATGGATTGAATCGGTACCTTTGATGACTTGTCGCGGGGGCATTTGTTTACAGTGACGGCCTGACAAGTGAGAACAATAACAGTTCACGTCGTACGATTGGATTAACATTTTTTATTCTCGCCATAAACTCGACCAGGGCTCGGACTAAATGATATCATTTTTTAAAGTGTTCAGTAGACCTGGGCTCTATCGGACGCTCTTTAAATATCAATTCAAGACGAGCAATGTATGCTTTATTGATGTAATTCCGGATTTCTGATTGTTTGGACTAATAACGAAGAACGTCCTATCCTGACATTGGGCCCAGCACTAAGATGGAGAGACGACCGTAAGTGAACATTCTTTTGTCTTTTTTAAAGGTTTACTCATTGTAAAAAAAAATTTCGTTTACTCGGTTCTACTCGCCTTAGCTCACTTATTATATTCAAACTCATGCCAGTGAACACTTGTAAGATCGTTGGGAAAAAGAGTTTTCAGTTATGGTATTTATGGTATGGTTCCGCTTGGATGCACTCCCAAAAAACGTCTGCAGAATTTGACCCAGTCGGTTCTGCAGGCGGTCGGTGATATTGGTGTGGAAGGGGGAGGGAGGGCTCAGTCTGTCTGCAGGTCTGCATTTCTTTTTACGGCGCAACTCATTCATGTCGTGTAATGGTTAACGGTACTCTCTACTCGTCACAGTTTAGTTGCCGAGAACCGGGATATCAAGCGACGGCACGACAAACCAAAGCAACGGCTTTATTATTATTACGAGAGATGTGAATGTGATGTCAGTCGAGGTGCTCCTCCTATACGAAAATAAAGTTGAATAGTAACTTACCGCACCATTTTAAACCTACAGTCTATAGTCTATAGCATGATCCCTTGTGATGAATCAAGAGTGCTGTCTATTCTATTTAAACTGTTGAAGACTGTTGTGTTATATCTTGAAATTTAAAAGGATGTTAATAGATCCTAAAGTCATGGTTCTGATTCATTCATATATTTTGCCTTCAGAAAGGCCTTGGCTTGAGAAGTGGTTCATTTGATGTCAGAAAGGGAAAATGGGGGGGGGGATGTCAGAAAGGGAAAATGGGGGGGGGGTGAAAGAGAGAGAGTATCATTGTGTTCGCGAGAGAGTGTGATAGGGGGACATAATGTGGTAGAGAGAGGGGGCGAGATAGAGAAAGCATACAACAATTCAATCATGTATTTCAAGAACTTTGGCACTATTGTTTACTACCAACTATTAAATTTAATAATTTTTTTTAAAAATCATATTGCCAAGGTTAACACAAATATCCAGAGAAAAAAAAACAAACACCTTAAAGCTTTATGTGCGTTAAAATAAAATATAAAAAAAGATATGGTCTGATCAACACTTGGTTATCAGAAAATGGGAAGGCAGCTGATGTTTAGACATCCTCATTTGAACAGGTCAGTGACTTCGTATGGGTTCGTTTCATTCCACTAGTTAGTTTCATTCACCTTAGAATTGTTCATATGTTTTAACAACTAATAATCTACCCCCACCCACCCCCAGGATTGCCAACGACATGCATGTAAACGTGAGCTCAGAGATGAATGAAACATGCTGGTGGACTGAGCTGTTTGATTCAAATGTTTTCGACTTGTTAATTAGTCAATCATTTCCGCTTGTAAAAAATGTATGCACGTTGTACATATACAAAGGTTAATGAGTTTAATGAGACATTACAAATCTAAAGACAACATATCTTAAAATTGAATTTCGTTTAAAATCAAAATAAAAGGTCTCGTCAAATTACTTCATTGGTTCATTATTTCGTTAGAGATAACATTCCTGCTATTGTAAATGTAATCTGCGCATTATATTTATTTATATTCCGCCACGAAAGACAACAATGAGAGTTGGCTTTTATACAAGATTGCTGTTTTGGCTTATACTTACTTACTTAAGTCGTTGTTGGTGCTTTCCGCCGTGGCACACCGGTTGTGGAGGCCGCATCTCTTCGCCGTTGCTGAACAGACGCATCGACGACAAAAAGGGACCATCTCTAAACGCAGATACGTCATTTTAATGACCACCCCTACTTCACAGCAACGAACTTGTTTTAAATTTATGACACCCTCCAACAATGTCCCCTTCTAGGTTCGATTGAAAAATAAAAATAAAAAATTGCGCAAAAATGTACACCCCTCACACACATATATTACCCTTATCAAAATTTGCTGCGCGGTAATTCTAAACTGCTGCGCGATGTCTCTCAGATATCTGCGCAGCCACACAGCTTTCAGGGAACATTGCCCTATTCTCTACAGGCATGCATCACCACAAATTCGCGACTCCTAACCTTAGACGCGTTACGTCATGTATGGATGGTCCCTAAGGAGGAAATGCATAAATACTTTTAAAAGAAAACCCCCCTGCCTTACTATTTTATTCAGTTTCGTGACCACTGCTCTCTTCTCACTTCATTCATTACGGTAGTGTTAAGTATTAACACCCTTTCCCAGACATTTGTTGTTCATTGTTTTTTATATTAAAATGGGGGTTCTTGCAAACACTTGAGCACTGATAACAACTGGCACTGGCTGAACAGATCTGCCGTGTTATCTCCGGCGAGTGTCCTATCTGTGGCCCTTTGATAATAACACCACGGCCTGTACCGTGCCGAGTTGTCGCCCCAACACCAGCCCGTTTAGCATTCCTTTGGCATGGCTTCACGTGTGTAGGGAATGAAGTCGCCCGGCCCGCCGCACCATCCCCTCCCTCGTTTGCTTTGATGATGGCGTTGCGTGTGTGGCTCCCCACGCCCCACCTAAATCTGGTCATCCCGGTAACACCTGGATACCACAGGCACTAAATGAGCGTAAGGATTGTTTGTCAGATACATTTCAAGCTGGCATCTCATGAGTTGACCTGTCCAACCGACTGACCAGAATGCCGCATCTGAAGTTGTGGCGTGGGTAAAATAAAAACAACTTGCGCACTCTTGGATTACAGAGTCTAAAAATAATACACTGACCTGTAAGCCCTTATAGTTAATCATAGCAATACTGGCGAGCTGAGAAATAAATTTTGGGCTGTTTCAGGCCGTGAAGAGAGTTGTTACGCTCACGAAAATCGATTGGCATATTCCAAAACATTAGATCAGCCGCCATGAAATTTAGGCATCATTGACTGGGGAAGCACAAGGAGACCAGAAATAGCAATATCCATCAACAGCTTGCTGTGTGCCACCCCGCCCCCACCCCCGACCCCAGTTAGTTTTAAGACCCCGAGGGAAATAGATTATTTCATGACAGGGATTTCTTTTTTGTTTATATCTCCATCGTGTACAAACTCTAACCAGCTTGTTGCAGGTTTTTTAGGCAGTGGATGAAGATCATTAGAAAATAGGACATAACCCTACGAAAATCTGAGGATTCTTTACTTCTACTAAAGATCACCCCTAGCATTGTAATGGCGCATGCCATGCACTTTTAGAGGTTTAGTTAACATTATGGATCCTTGACACTGATTCTGACATGAACTGTCACTCAGACCTAAGTATATACCTTAAGTTGACATTAAGCAGGTCACATCAAATGAAAGCTGACAGGCTTTGTTATTGAATATCTAAAGACAAAGTAAAGGATTCAGATCATTGGAAACGTCAAGGTGACAGAACTTTGAAGAGTAACGGAGGTGTTAGTGTTGTGACCTGGGATGAAAACATTTGCGCCTTTTAAATCACCCTTTTCAACATTTTAACGTTGATGTGGAAGAATACAGTTATTAAAATAATAAAAACCAAATTTTAAATGATCCAATGCTTAAAAGTGATAGTTGGTTTATTGAAGCACTAACAGTGTAAAGTATTTTTAAATTTAAAGATACAAGGAAACGTTGGTCTTCTTTCATTGATAAATGGGCTATATGATATATGAAAAACTCAAATACAAATTTTAGATTTATTAACTTCACAAAAATTTGAAAACTATAATATAGACACACTTTGGGTTGTGAATTGACAATCAGTTGAGCGAGACAGAGAATCCAGACAATCTTTGGAACTAAAGTTGTTGTAAATTAATTTTTTTTTAAAAGCCTAGTAGGTTATTTGTCTTTGTGTTTTGGAGATCAGAAGGTTTATTTTTATTTTATTTTTAAATAAAATACTTTTACATTGCATTAAACAAGTTGATGCTTAATGTTTTTGTATCATTAAGAAAAGTACAATTGAACTATTGAGCTATACCTTAATTAGTCAATATTATGTCCAATAAAAGTATAAGGGGCTTACATTTCCAAATAGCCTGATCATGATGTATTCTCATGGGGTTTAATCCTCTTGTTGGATTTTTATTTAGGGGTTCTTTTCTGTTCTCTGTGTCTTCATATTTTAGCAGTCTTGATCTGTAAAATGACATTGTCCATAGCCTGCAAGTAAACTAAAATTTACCATGAAATGTACCGTAAGGAAACTAACATTCCTCACAGCCTGTAGGTAAATTAAAAATCTACATAGTCTGTTGGTAAACTAACATTCCCCACAGCCTATAAGTAAGCTAGCTTCCCAACTGCCTGTAAGTAAACTAACATTTCCCACAGCCTGTAGGTAAATTAAAAATCTACATAGTCTGTTGGTAAACTAACATTCCCCACAGCCTATAAGTAAGCTAGCTTCCCAACTGCCTGTAAGTAAACTAACATTTCCCACTGCCTGTAGGTAAATTAAAAATCTACATAGTCTGTTGGTAAACTAACATTCCCCACAGCCTATAAGTAAGCTAGCTTCCCAACTGCCTGTAAGTAAACTAACATTCCACACAGCCTGTATATAAATTGAAATTTTCCTAGCCTATAACTGACAATCTTTGTATGTTTTGAAATGTGGAAGGGCTTCAAAAAAGTATTTGTAACCCTGCTCTCTTCATACACATGTCTCAGCTTTAAAAAAATGATTAAAAAACAAGTTAACTTTCTAGCTATGAATGAATTCCTTAAAAAAAAATAATGCGATAATTAAGAAGTGGATTTTTGAGAGCACAGTGGTAACTGCACTTATGATGTGGTCATTGTGTTGAGTGGCCTCAATTATATCTACTGATCATCCACTTGCCTCTAAGTACTGAAGTGCTCTTTGAGCAAAACCTTATGTCTTATGTTTTGGTAAATAAAGATGCATTTTTGTTGCTGTTGTATTTATTATATTTTTAAAACATAGTTTTAATTGAATCATTTAAGGAATTGAGAAATACAGGTACAGTAATATTCCGATAATCCGGCACGTTCGGGACCGGCTCGGTGCCGGACTATCGGAAATTCCAGTCTATCGGGCGGTGCCCCTTCTTTTTAGTGTAGGGTTTGCCGTAAAACAAATGTACTTTTTTTAAACTACATACATACATACATCGTAATTATAAGCACAATTAGGTTAATAATTAAACTACAAATACAGTATGCAAATACAACAAAGTTTATTTCTGATTGAGAGTCAGTGTTACGTGTTTTCGTTTCTCTCCTTTTGAACTCGAAGGCTTTGGTTTTGAAAACATTGTCACTATACAGTTAGAACGAAACTCACTTTGTTTATAAACAGTTTCAAATGTTACATAGGTCACTACAGATGTACTGTATTACAGTAGAGAGTACTGAGACACAGTTTACTGCGATGTGAAAGGACACAAAACAACAACGCACAAAAAAATGGCGAGAGGCTTCGTGATTGATTATCTGTGTTGCTCTGCACCTGTATTTGTTGTGAAAGCTGAGACTAGCCGGCCGCTAATTGTTTCCGAACAATACTGAGCGCTTCCCCGAACTACCCCGAAAACTTCCGAATAGCTCTCAAGCGTTTTTATTTGCTTTAAAGACACACTTTTGGAGAAAACCAAATTTGTTACAATTTTCCGGAACGATGCCGGACTATCGGGCATTCTGGACTGTTGGATGCCGGATTATAGGACTTTTACTGTATAACAATTTCATTTCAATGTCCATTTGTACATATATAATTTCAGGAGCAAAAGGTTTGGACGGTACAGAAGTATAATGCAAAGCCTTAGACGAAGGCTTAGCTTTCGAAAGAAAAAAGACCATGTCCCAGAATGCTCCAAGCCTCACCAGTGGCAGGAAGATGAAAAGAAAGTTCGCGATGGAACCTGCAGTTTCCAAGTGAGAGTAAGTATTTTCACTTTATTAAAAATTTATCTTTTTTTAAAATCATAAGGAAATACATTCCTCTACTTGTTACCCTGTGTTTATAAAGTCATAACCATTAGGACCAGTAGTCTTGTTTTGCACTATTACAATTAATTTCAGTTTTTACTTTAGAGAAGGCATTAGCCGAAACGTTTACTGTTGTATTAGTTTAATGATAAAGCTCAAATTTATTGTTTTCATTACACAATTTTTTTGTGTATTTTGTATTTTACTTCAGAGAGCTCGCTTTAGAATTTAAGAGCAACTTAGGTTTAAACATCATACAATTCATGGCAATATCAATATCATCAATATACATAATTTGCAATCTCTGTCACGTCTGTCTGTCATGCATTTCTGTCTGTCCGTGACGTTACTAATTTTAGAAAGCAGCTCACCAAATTACTGCACCAATGCATCAAAAGGTGTGCAAATTAAAGATGCGCTGTAAAAAAATATTATATGATGTCATTGTTTTAGCTAATATTTTAATTTTGGAAAAGGGAACAATGTAAAAAGAGGATTTGATGATGGTTAATTATAAAATAAAAAACCAAAGGGGACGCCGTAGGTGCCCTACAACCCCTATTATAAAATACTTTGTGTACATTTCTGAAATTTTAATATTTTGTATTTATCAAACAAGGACAAGTTAGTTGGGCTTTTGAAAAAGGTCGGCGCTGAAGCGCCCTAAAAAAGTGCATTTTTTCAAAATAAATAGATTTCAGCTGAAAACTTCCGTCATTTTTGACGGGTGATAAGCTAGTTAAATAATATTATACAATAAAAAATTAATGAATGTGTGAGATCATTAATGTTAAATCTATTTTAGTGACAGAGAAAAATAAACCTTTATTGACTAACCACCACTAAAAATGTTGAACTTTCCCCAGTACTTGGGATACATTGAAGTTTTTGACTCAAGAGGAATGCATATATGTGAAGAGGCTGTCAAAACATTAAAATCAGTAAGTCATAATATTTATTTGAAGACTTGCATGAAAAAAACAATAACTTACAATGTAATTGGAAAACTAAAGCTTTAATATTAGAGAAATTATTGCTTACAAAGAGACAGTTGAGTCTATGTTTGATATCTATATATAGTACAGATGGATAAATTGGTTTTCCATTCATCTTTTTTAAAGCTTTGCTTAAATAATGTGTTTTTTACAAAATTGTAAACATCTTGAATAAAGTCAAAGATTAAAGTTTAAATTTTATAAATTTTAAAATAAGAAAGCTAAATGCTTTGAGAATTTCCTACACTTCAATTACTGCTATTGTTAAGTATAATTCTTTTGAAATGTTCTTACTCAATCACATGCTGGATCACATCACAAGGATTTTATTTTAAGATTTAAGAATGAGGGGAAAAAATTTGCATTTGACATTAAACTGAAACAAATGATAAATAAATAAGGAGTTTCAAGACTTGAAATATTTTTAAAGATAAAAGTCTCTATGAAAGCATAGAGAATACTGAGCTGGTAATATTCATATTGATTTTGTATTTTGTGCGTCACTCATTTTGTATGCAGGTGTGCATGTGATGAGAGATATGTGTGTGTGGTGCAGAGACACATTGATTTTAAATTTCAGGCTCCAGTCAGATATTAATAGGGATTGGAAAGTTATTTTTAGCTATTTTATGCAAAGAATTATTTTTTTTGAGTCATTGTTTGTGGATTTATAGTTTTGAAATGAAGATTCCACTTCTTTAAAATACTTCTTGCACCTGCACAGTTGCTACATAGTGTACTTAACATGTGTTTTGTATTAAATTGCTTTTAATAATGAGTATAATTTAAAAAAATATTTGTTCATAAATCAAACATCCATCTTATAAAACTGGATTTGAGGAGCTTATGAATATTTAAAGTAAATGAAATTACAGAGGTGCTTAATTTTGTTATCCTTTTCCTTAAAAAAAATAATTATTGTGTTGTTTTATTATTTTCTTGAAACGCTAGTCATATGCATCAGGAAGAATATCACAATTCTTTGATTATTTCCCAGCAATGTAAAGGAAAATATCAGCGAGCTGTGCTGTATGTCTCTGGAGATGCATTAAGGGTGGTAGATGAAATAAGCAAGGTATGTATATTATTCAAAATTCGTATACACAATTACATTTTTAACTGTATGTAATATCCTATGTAATTGTTTTATTTATTGACTTTGATAATAAGTCACACACTCGCTAGTGCTAACTCTGACAATGTCTCAGCTTTATTCTATTTATCACATAAGCTCATGCTGAAAGACTTGATTTATAATTTAAATAACTTTTTACCTTACCATCTATTTATCTTTTTCCAGAGCATGATTGTTGATCAAACCATTGAAAAAGTGTCCTTCTGTGCTCCTGATCGAAATCATGAGAAAGGCTTTGCATATATTTGTCGAGATGGGACAACTAGAAGATGGATGTGCCATGGATTTCTTGCTGTCAAAGAGTCCGTAAGTGTCAGTATTATTTTATTATAATTTTAGATGTGACGTTGTCATGGTTGTAGTTTTCTCTTCAAGATTACCAGACTAGAAATCAATTTTCTGATGTAGTACTTGGCAGAGCAATGGTAAATATTGGTAAGGGTATTTTTCAGAATAAATGACCTTTTCAGTTTTTATCTTATGATGATTTTTTACATATTTTTTTAGCATTTTAAATTTATGATTTATTTGAATGCTAATTAAGCTTACAGTTTAATGCTGCTGTTAAGCATTTTTTAATGTGTAGTTTTGGTGTATATTTCCATACAAAATAAAACAACCCAATAAATCCATTTTTGATGCAAGGATACTAGTAGAGTATGAATTAAAATATTTTCATGGTCTGTAACATATTGATTGTATATATTATGACTACCTAAAACAACATTCAGGAGAGATTTTTCCAAAATTAATACTTTCTATTAAAGACATGTATGATTTGGAGCAGTGTAAAATAGCCATAAGCAATGTGCCCTCTAAGGTTCGTTGGTCTGTGTGCAAAGTAAAAAAAACTCGTGTGCAAAGTTGCTAAGCAACCATTTTTTGTTCAGTATTTTACAAAATTTGCTGCGCGGTAATACTAACCTGCTGCGCGGCACCTGTGAGTTATCTGCGTGGTTCGGCAGCTGCGCAGCTTAAAGGGAACATTGGCCATAACAACAATAAATATCATCAATTACATTAGTTTAATAAACCTTTATCTCTATACTTTGCTATAATGTTGCATTATATAGAGAAAATCATAGGCATTCCATTGTTACATTGAAATAGAATAATAAAATTTGTATATCTAATTGTGAGCAATATGAGAATTTGATTCAGAACCCTCTCTCTCATCTCCCTTAAATTGTGGTGTGAATATATAATTCTTACACAGAAAGATGCAATAAATTTAAAAGATTTATATATGGTGATGAAAAAACAATATTAAAAAAAAAGCATGAGCTAGTCACTAATCAACAAAACAATCTTATTTATGGTAACCATTACAGTTTGAATGGAGAACCTTATAATTCCACAAATTTATGTGCTTGACATTGGGAAATGTATCAAAGTGAATAACAATGATTTTTTAAAAACATGTATTTTAAATAACTATACATTTTCTTTGTTTCTTTCTTCTAAAATGCGGCAGATGAATGAAACATGCATGGTCATTATTGTTTCAACTTAGTTTATATTTTTTAAAACTTTCTTTTCTTTCAACACTAAAAGTTTCTTGCAAATAAATATTCACCTATTGCCCATGGAGTTATTGTCAGTGCTGGAATATATGACACAATAATAATTAAGAGCAATACAACAGGCTAATTTTATTATTTTGAATTTTGTATTCCTCTATGAGTGAAGGCTACCTAAAATCCAAAGCTAGTTAGTGTATGAACTCAAAAACTTTATACATCGTCGTTCTTAAAAATGAATCTTCTTAAATTAACTCACTCTCCATGTCTGCAAACAATGGTACTGTTCAAGTCAAACCTATTTTGTGTCTGTATATGTTTAAAAATGTATGAGCTATTCAGTTTGTTTTATAGTTTAGGATGTTTCTTGATATGTTATAATTAATAAGACCTAGAAAATATTAACTACATGTAATAAATAACTCAAACGAGAACACTTTGTTGTTTATATCTTGCTGCATTGTTTAATTCAATCATTAGAAATACTCCGTTATTTTTAACAGTATTGTTTGAGACCATCAAGCTACAACTTAAAAAAAAAGTAATGAAATGTAAATATGTTTAGAAAAACAATGATTCTAGTTGTTAAAATTGAGTCCTGAGTTTCTAGAGCAGATAATATAATGTTCAGGTGCTTTTTGTTTTGTTCGTGTGCAACTAATAAACTTGTTTAAAGTATTTGTCAAACTTTATGAAAATAATCAGTCTTTTCTTTACACGTAGGTCTTTCATCATAATGAAAAAATGATATTTACATTTTCAATCAGTAGTGAGCTTAAAGTAGAAATAATGTTTAAAATGGCAATAATTAGGGGAACAACAAAAAAAAACTACTTAGATAATTGATTTTCTAGATGTTTTATTGTCTGCTTAAGAAGCCTATCCATCCTTTTAAATTATTTATGATTTTTAAGCAGAAATATGCCTTATATGTATTTATTTACTGAGAGTGAAGTGGCAAGAAGATTTCAAGAGGAAGATCGCAAATTTTTGTGCATGGTCCCTCAAGCATTAATATCAAACCAGCGTTACCTATTTGAATTTTTTTTAAATGTTTTTTTATCCCCTAATTGATATAAGTATATACGTTAATACAGCATAGATGTTCCTTCTGTAAACTAACAAAATGTGATACGTTAAAAATGGATTTAAGTTTTTCAAAGCAGCATAGAATTGATTTTTTAAAACTCATAAAATTTAAATGCAGGTTTAGAGTTAAGTTTCTAAGGGGCTGAGAAAGTTTAAGAAACTCTACTGTGCCTACTGTAATAACTGAACAAACTAAGATGTAATAAATAAAATTATAACTGAAAAATCTACGATGTGAAAAATAAAATAATAACTGAAAAATCAAGGATCAAAAAATTAAAAATCTTAAATTTAAAATAAATTTATTCTTGCTTCAGAGTTTGATAAATCCATTATATCCTTGTAACAAAAATGTTGATCATAAACAATTATTTGTAAAGGCACATTTCATTTATTGCACATACAACTAGAAAATATTCAACTGACCTGCATTCATACACTGCCACATGAGCTTGAAAGAGACAAGGAAAATAACACTGTACATTGTATTTATTTTTATTATTGTTCTATAACAAAAATCAAATGCAATGTTAATTTTGTCATTCTTATAGAATTAAGATTATGTTTGCATGTTTTTCGTCAGTAAAAATCTCATGTTGCTCATTTTATTGCTGCATCTGTTATTGGTCTCAGTGGTGCACACAAATTCTATCATCAGGTTTTGTTTTCTAATAACTCATGAGAAACATGGAAGCATTTTAATTATTTTTTTTATCTGAGCTATAATGTATATAACAGTAATTAATAAACATTACAAACAAGAAAGCTTCTAAATTTTACTTTAACTGCTATTAAAAAGTAAAAAGAATGTAAACTTGAATTACAATCTTTACTGTCTTTAACTCATTAAGTAAATAATGAAATGTCAAAGTTAATTATGAGAAATATTTAGACAAATATTTTTAGCTCTCTCTTGATTAGCTCTTTCAAAATTACATTTCATTTTGCATTGGTTAAAATTTTTAAAATAATAATTATGCCACAGTAACTTGAAGGGACTATATACTTGCTTAAACAATTAGTCATGTGAATGACCTTTAAGGTATTTGTTATATCTTTTATAGGGAGAAAGGTTAAGCCATGCTGTGGGGTGTGCCTTTGCCATTTGTTTAGAAAAGAAACAGAAACGTGATAAAGAAACTGGTGTGACAGTAACATACAACCAGTCACGAACCAGCTTTGAAAGAACTGGTTCATTCCGGCAAACAACGCTTACAGAGAGAATAGTGGATCCTCAAAGTGCTATTCTTGCTGGTAAGTAGCCCCTCGTTATAAATGAAGTAACCTCTTTTAAAAAATTAAAACCCACTTGTATTAAAGATATTGTTCAAATATCTTTTGATAAATGTGAACAAATGACAAAATAGGTTCTTGTCAGTACAATTTTTTTTAAAACATATATTACCTACTTTATTTCTAAATTCTTCTTATAAACGTTGAGAGACACCTTACTTTCTTTGCTCTAAGCATATCTCTCTCTCTCTAGATATTTCAATATAATTTTGTAAAAAATAAGAGCAAATAATTTTCTTTGCCTAGTGCATTGAATTGATAAGGAATATACACCTATAAATTATAGTTTTTATTTTAACTTAACCAATTTATACTTCATCTTTGAATTTTCAAATATAAACATAGCACCTTTGTTGATGCAACCATTTTTTGTCAAATCTCTTAGATCCAGTACCACTTCGCGCCACTAGCAATCCTTATGCTGTTCAACGCCCTCACGCCACTCCCAATCTGTTAGAGCGCCAAGGATCATTTAGAGGTTTTGAAAAGCTACAAGAGGTGTCTTCGCCTTTTAAAAGAACATTATCGCTTAGACTCAATGAGTTGCCGTCCACTTTGCAGAGACAGAATGCCGTTATGGAATCTCCAACACAAAATGGCAATGGCGGTAAAAGCAATATATCAAATTTTTAGCCAATTATTTAAAGCCCCAGAAATAAAAAATGAAAAAAATATCCCCAATCATAATTTAAAATAGACCATGCAGAAATATTATCATGAATAGCTTTATAACAAATATGGTGATTGACCTCGAAACATAAATATATTTTGATTATAAAGTTTTTAAAAAAGAGGGATACTATTTCTCTTTTATTCTGTGGAGAAGTTAACGGTAAACAGTTCTAAAAAAGGTTGAGCATGGGGAATAATTTATGAACATGTAAACACTCTTAAATAATGAAAACAAAAGTTATTGCTCTATTTTTTTTTAAATTATCAAATTACCAAAAATGTTTAAAATCTATACAGATAGCTTAGTAGAATTTGAGAGAGAAAAAAGTATTTTAATGTGTAAACGTTGCTTTAAAAAATAACTAATCACACAATTATATTATATTTGCATGCCATTTTAGTGATATTATTGTAGTCAACTCCCCAGCCCAACCACATATGATGTTTGATCATTTAGAAAGCTTAAAACCACATTGGTATGAAGCTACTCAAGACATTTGATTCTCATTAATGTGAAAAGTAAATCTCAGCAAAATCACTTGTCTCTAGTTGACCGACTTAAGTATGAGTGAAAAGGAAGCTATTTACTAGACTAGGCACTTGTTGAAAGTTGTCAATCATAGCTAGTAACTTTGTAAACATTATGTAGGTGATTTGTTGCCGCTTCAAATCCCTGTATCTTTCAAGATGAGAAAATGAAGAGACTTTGGTTTACAACTATGAATTCACAACAACATAAAATGTATTTCAGCTGTTGGTGGAACAATTCCAGAAGTGTCTCAGGAGCAGGAGGACTCCATAGCACAGATGTGCCAGCAGCTCACCCAGGGCCTGTCTGCCCTGACAACGGAAGATCCTTTCTCGGCTGCTCCCACCTCGCGCAGCAGCACGCTGACCCATCAGGCATCATTACCCACACCTTTCCAGAACCATGCTCAGTTGACTCGCCAGCACACATCGCCTGCTTCTCAGAGTAAGTCTCTTTCAAATTTTCACTTTGTTATAAGTTTGTAAAACTCCATCCTATTGAGCATTTCTGTGGGATTAGTTTTGTTTGAAAATCAGATGCAATAGAAATAAATTTTAAACTGATTTATTCTAGTGATTGGGATGTACCCACTTTATGTTGAGTAACTTTCACAAGGGCTTACTGTTTATTTATTCCTTGTTAATGATAAGCGTATGATGCAATAATCTTCTGTATAGAAGGAGCGTCTGTAACAGATAAGATAATGGATTATACATCTTTGGTTATTTTTTTATATTTTAACATTGTAAAATTTGGACAGCACGGCTTAACTTTGGATTCCAAGATAATTTAATTGTATACATTTCTTGCTTCATTTAAAACATTGATGAAAGTAGTTTATTACTTTTAAGATAACTATTTTCTTAACCTCAGCTGTCGTATCGGTAAATCAGACTGCAACCAATCCATGGGGTCATACCAGCATGCCCCAGTTTACTCCAGCTTCTTGGACGACGGCAGCCAATACCAGCACAGCCACCAGTGCTGCCTACAATCCCTTTGTTACCACAGCACCAACTTACCCATCAATGTTCAATGGCACCCAACGCTCTACTCCCCAACAACCACAAGTCGGAGCTGCAGGTCAACAGCAGCAGCATACCTTTTCCCACGGTCGCAGTCATTCCATCGACACTGGCGAGATTTCAGGTCACCAGTGGCAGCACGCTTATCAGCAACGTAAGGCAGACAGCACAATGTATCAATCACAGAATGGTGCTGTATCATCTACTACTTCAGCCAGTTCCTCGAATCCATGGCCAACATCAGCACCTCCGGTGCCTCTGGCTTCAACCCAAGGTCCAGGTGTGGATCCCTTTGATGTGGCCTGGGCTGCCAAATCTTTGAACAAATCTACCCAAAATACACTGGGGGCAAAGTCAGTCAAACAATTTGAAGTGCAGTTGTAGTGCACTAATGTCTGAATAATGATGGATGATTAATTTTTGATAAAACTGATATCCCAGTTAGAAATTAAGAGTCATGTATCTCATAACGTACTCATATGTTCTCTGCATGATCAGTCCAGAAGCAGTTGCTTGTAGAAAAAGGGCACCATCATGGTGAAAGTTTTTGACAGGATCTGATTAGAGGATTTCTCCTGTTGCACACCAAATGAGTGAAGCACCCAAAGCAGTTTAACAGGTCAGGCGACAAAGTAGAACCATTTCTTAGTGGCAGAAATTAAATTACAACCACAAGGAAATCCTCTTCCGTTCTGAAGCAGTTATTAGGGATTGCAACTAAATCTAGTTTTCTTAAAAACCATCTGTGGCATTGTGTCAATAAATATAAAATTTTGTTATGATCACAGTGATTCATGTCATATTATGGAAATTACTTTCTGTGTATGTATTAAGGATATATTAGTTCTTTTAGGTTTACTGTATTCTCTTCATATTGGTTTAAAAAGAAGGGTTATCACTTAATAAATTTTGTTTGTTAAAAGAAAAAATCATGAGAATTTAGCTGCAAGAATTTTTTTTAATTCTTCAAAACCTCACCTATTATAAAGTCAGTGAACAAGTCATATGCATTCAAAACCTCTCATAAACTTAGAGTTTGGAAACTCTTGGTTATTTTTGTCATCTTTATATAAATGCATGCATAACCCTTTAATCAGCTTGTTTAATCTAGGACAGTATATTCAATTTGACATCATTATCTTGTTTTTTTTAAATTTTGCATTGGACACAAAATTATTTTAATTATACTAATTTTTGCTCTTTGATCAAGAATTTTTACTAAAATCATAAGTTAAGTAAGGTCCATAACCTGTTAAAATTTATCTGGCACTTATCTGATAATTGGCTATAATATAATTGTAAAATGTTAAGAGATGTTGAAAAATACGTATATATCAACCAACCCCCCTCTGCCTTTAGACCAGAGGTTGCATGCAGCCTTCCTAATACCTTTGTTTTCAATTTTGCCTTTGCTGACAGTTTATTCATTTTTTCAGAAATAAAGATGTTTATTCTTTAAACCTCCATCAATTTAACATCTTTTTGGTACATGTACTTTAGAACAATGGTTCTCAACCTTTTGGGCCTGCTCTGCCCTTTTTAGAATTAGGTTTTAAACGGGAAAGCTCCTTAGTTTTATCCTTGTCTTAAAATTTAATGGAAGGGCCAATGAGTTTATAAGATATGCTTGTGGTTAGGATTCTGTTATGCCAATGTTGAGAAGAACTGCTTTTTTTAAAATTATTTTTTTTAAAAAGAATATAAATGTTATTTAAAAAATACAGATTAAGATTTATTTTAAAATTTTAAGTTTTCATCTCATTTTTATTATCACCCATTATTTCTGTTAATTATCATTCTCATTTTTCATTAGGCTATTTATTACTCTTGTGTTGTGAATTTAAATATTTAAGCGATTTAAAAAAAAATTAGCCATGAAATCAAATGTGACTTTTTGTGTGCTGTATAAGGTTGTGCTTCTCAAAGTCTGATTCATGGTATAACTTTCATATGATGCCTGTTGATATTTCATCACCTTCATTCATCATCTCCAGCCTGCATGTGAAAATATTCAATTTTGAGTATTATTAAACATACACAATCGGATAGAAGCTTTTCTTTGCATTTAAAGCTACTTTAAAAACAAGAGAGAAAATTACCACTTGTTCTAAGGGATCAGGGTAAATGTTTTTTTAAAAAAACCCAGACTTTTGCAAATCTAATATAGTTTGTGCAATATTAGCCCTTTTTAATAATGAACCACCAGACTCAATATTTTGCTACAATAGGTGATATTAACAAGAGAGCGTAGGGACTTGAATAATTTAAGATAGTGCTTTTTGTTGGTTTTAACACATGTTCTTATCGATAACTGAAATTGAGATTATTGTCTTTCAGTTTACTATGCAAGCTTAGAGTCATTAAGAGTTAGAAATTTTCAAAACGCTTTACCATAAAAAGTTTAGATTAGAAGGTAGAAGGTTGTTTTTTTTTACCTCACAATAATATCCATTATTTTTATATTATGATGAGGATTGGCATAAGTTTTCCATTAAATAAGATTCTTTCATTTGAAATTACAGCTGTTGTACAATTGTTCTAAATTTAGAGTTTGTTTTTGTTTTGTGTACTTGCAGATTTTTAACGTAGTGTGATATGTTGTCTAACAATGCTCTAGTCCTTGAATACAGACATATTTTTTTCAGAGTGATTTTAAAATACAAGGAATATATTGTATAACAAAAAAAAATTCTTTAAATATTTTCAAATCCAGGTGAAGATATAATTTTTTTTTATATTTAATAAATTTAAAAAACAAACTTTATCAATGACAAAATGATCCTCTTTTTGAACATGTCATAAATACCAGGGATTTTTAAGTGTTACTTATAAGGACTTGTGACATTACTTCTATATGATCAGATGAAGAAAGATATTTTAACCAATGTTCCCTCTAAGTTTTATTGGTTGATGTCCTAAAAAAAAGCTTGTGTGCAAAGTTGTACAGCATCTATTTTTATTGTGGTGCTAAATTTCAAATCCCACAAACACTTAAAATGTCAAAATTTGCTGTGCTGTAACTATAAACTGCTGCGCAGAGTCTGGCAGATAGCTGTGCGGCCATGCAGCCTAAAGGGAACATTGATTATAACATTACATCTTTAAAAGGTTTGAATAATAAAGCTATTAATGATTTCTGAACAGTATATGTTGTTTAGCTACTTCAGTTGTAATTTTTGCGCCAAGTACAATCAATGTGCTTTGAGATATGCCTTCCTTCATTTATAGTAATGGTTAGTGAAAAATATTTTGATTTTTGCCTTGCCTGATAGAGATCTTTTAAAACTTACATTTTTATCATTTCTGTGATAATAATTGATTTGCATTATTTCAATATTTTCAACTGCAGCTTCTTGTATGTTGTTTTAACTGTGGTGAAAAACTACTTGCTGGGCAGTTGTGTGATAATTTGATAAAATTAGGAATATTTGACTCTATCCACAACCCAAAGGGTCTTCAAAGCAAATTTTGCCATGAGACTTAATATAAACTGGCTACTAAATAGGAATTATCAGTAAATGTGCGAATAACCCACTTTTTAATTGGTCTCTAGATTTAATAGAATAAGAACTAATGGCTTTAACGAACTAACAGCTATGAATTCTTTCATTTGACATTAGCTTATGCTTCAAATATATATTTGTTGACATGGACTGCTTTCTAATAATAGTGCATAGGTTATATTTTTCATTGGTTGTGTTGATTGTTTTATAGGGTTTTAACTTTGGCACAATGTGTAGTTAGATTGTGCAAATGGATTAAATAACACAAACACATATTCATGTACATAAATGTATGTTATTTTATTCAGAGCTATATTAAGTTATGATCAAGTACCACACAAAACATTGTATGATATATTATGTAAATACATTATATTATAAGATACATTCAAGCCTAAAGAACATGTTAAAATATTTTTTGAACACTTTAATATAAATAACAAGACTGAAAAGGCTGATGGCAGTAATTAATTTTTTATATTTTATTTTTATCATAGATGCCAACAACTCACTCAGAGGTTCATTATAACAATTTAAATGTATTCTTAAATAAATCAAAATTTTAGTGCAGTTGATATTTTTTTGTCAAGCATTTTACCAACATTTTAGGACCCAATCCTTGTAATCATCTGTTCACAAAGTTATTCTTGAAACTTTAAAGATTTTATCTCTCAATACATGTATGTTTAAAATTGTAGACTGCTTCAAAAGAATAGAATTAAGTGTGTTATTTTCCTTTCCAGATAAGTCATTCTTTTTTAAAATACTTGTACAAGACTTGTAGTATAGTTTATTCTTTGTGCACACTTTCTCCTCTTGCCTCAACACTGCAGTTCTACTGGTATTGGCCCAGTTAAATATCTAGTAGTAAAGGTGTTCTCTGTAGTTTATAAATGTGTTCAGTTGGATGGTATTTAAATTTTAACATGTTTAATTTACAGCAATTGTAAGAAGTTATTATTCAGAGAAAACATTGTGGTTCATATTGGGCAACTACATTATGTGTACGTTAATTCCTTTGAAGATAGGCAAACTAGTTTTTAAAATTATGTTTTAGTTGGTATTGATTTAATTTTTTAGGTAATTTTGAAACAGATGGTGGAAGCTTCAAATGCAATAGAATAATAAAAAGAAAACATTTCTGCTAAAAGTCTCCCTCAGCAAGATTTAAAAAAAGGAACTAGAAATAAGTACATCATCTTATTGTGAAAACATTGTAATTTTATTGTTTGGCTTTTTTCAGCTTGTGGATACATTGGTCCACTATTACCTTCACACAGGTTGAAAAGTCTTTTATTTATAAAGGATGTGAGTTCTACTTTTAGATATGTCTGAAATCTAGTAAAAAGGTCAAATCAAATAAATAATATAAATCCTTGCATTCATCAGCAATATGAGTTAGCCGTTTGCTATTCAATAAATATGTAAATTGGTCTACGTTTGGTTTTGAAACAGAATATATTTATTGTATGGAAACAATTACTTTCTTTACCAGATTTAACCACAGTTTAATATGATTCATTCATTCCACCAAAATTGATATGGGCATTGGTAGCAAACATGTTATGAGAAATTTGAACACAAAGTCTTAGTTCATGTAAACAATGAGTTTCTATAGTATTGGCCAAAAAAAACCCACTAAACTCATTAATTAGAATTTCACATTTAATATTTAAAAACAAATGTATAATATATTTTAATGAGAAAATTTTACAAATTAATAAGCAATCTTTTAATGAAGTTTTTTCCATCCAGTAAATAAATAAAATGACCTATCTTACTTAAGTGTTTTATTTTAATGAATATGTTGTGGGCAGACATGCAAAATGCATCTCAAGTAAACCTTTACTCAACAGGACTTGTGTTCATAAGATTTTTCTCTTCTCTAAATGAAGAAAATCTCTTTAGTAAATTTATTCATGAGTAATCTTTTTTAAAAAATCATTAAAATTGAAATAAGATTTCTACCAGGTAATATTATTTAATTAAGTAGATTTTATAAAAAAAAATACTTTTTTTAAATTTAACTTAAAGATAGTGCCTTAGAAAAATTATAGCTTAGAAAAGTTAGTTTTTGGAAAATTTTGGGATTAAAATTGAATTATTTGGTTTTAACTTCAGAGAAAGGGAAAATTTATTTTTCTTTTAATATTGATTATCACTTATGTCATCACTTTTAAATTTGCTACTTGTCTAGTTATCTATGATACTGTTTTGTTTGACTGTCTTATCTTTGCCTTATCTTGATTCCTTATTATATTCAAATTAGAATACATATAATGTTTGTGTTTAATTTTCATATTCACATGTTAAAACTCCTTTAAATTTTTTAAATTTTATTTTTGTAGTTTGGTTCTGTCCAATAATTTTTTTTATTATTTAAAAAAACAAAAAACAATATGAAGTTCCACACACTTGTACAAAAATGATAATGAATCTTGTAAATACATGACTCCCGCCTACCCCTATTTGTATTGGAATTTTTGTAATTTCTTTCTTAAAGGTCACGCTGGAAAAATGTTCTCAATGATAAAATATATTTGTTGATAAATTGTAATTGACTTGCATTTGTTTCAATATGTTAAGAGGATCCAAATGTGTTTTAGTGTGTCATGTCAATTCACCCTCCACAATTTGGCCAGTGATATTTGGGTCCAAACAATTTATCCCTAGTGACAAGTAAAAGTATAGTTCCCTTTTAAGACCATGCTGGCTATGGGGAGAGTGAAGCAGCATTCACAAGTTTCTGTAGCCACGGCTTACGAAGGGATGGCGTGGCTAGTACAATCATTGCCCAGCTATCTTTATTTTACCCCAACTATCAGGTACCCATCAGAGCTGGGTGGACTAAAGGGACACCCTAAGCCACAGGAACAGGCCCCTGCCTTCACAGAGATTCAAACCCACATCTCTCTGTACACCAGCCAAGCGCGCATGCCACTCGACCACCGTGCCCCCTAGTGACAAGAGGCCCATTGTTTATATGGCCCCAGACATTAGGGTCACAATCAACTGAACCATATTTTTTTTTACATCAGTTAATGTAAAATACGCCTGATCAGCATTTAGACCAGTGGTTCTCAAACTTTTTTGGCCTACCGCCCACTTTTCAGTAAAAAATATTACTCAGCGCCCCCCGAAGTATTTTTTTATTATTCTAACACAGGGATAGGCAAACTACGATCTGGGGGCCACATGCGGACAGTCAGAGTATATTAATTATGCGGCCGGTAGGCATGTACATGTGGCGATTTGTGTCGTGTTAATTTTCTTTGCTTAGAATTTTGGATATATTTTTGAAATTTTATTCCCAGCATTTGATTCGAATCTAGAGATATATAATCGGTTTTATGGCTTCAGAATCATTATTCATTAATTGTTAACATACCTGTTGGAAACTACATTACAGCTCAACCGGAATTGGTTTTTGTTTACAATTTACATTTCGAACGGTTTTGAAAATTTGTGATTTAAATCCAAATAGACGTTGATTTTACAATGAGTGCTACCAAAGAAAGTAAGATTGAGGACGAAATTCTTTTTTAAATGACGAATTAACTGTTAAATATTGCTTCACGAGCGTTGCGAGAAAGAAGCCTGCTTGCTGTGCCGTGGGTGTGTGAGTGTCTTTAATGAGTGCGACTTAAAAAGATACCACCAAACAAAACATTTGTGTTTGGGGCACAATTTAACGAACCAAAAGAGAAAAAGGATATGCAAGAAGTTTGTTAATAATTTAAGGAAGCACCAAAATGTTTTCATCAAAAGTTTTAAATACAAGATGCTGCAACCGAAGCCAGTTTGGAGATATCTCATAAGATCGTAAAACGGAACAAGCCTTTTTCTGACAGTGAATTTATCAAGAAATGCTTGACATATGCAGCAAGCATTATGTGTACAGAACAGAAAACATAATTTGACACCATTTCTTTATCAAGGGAACTTTAGTCAGACGTTTTGAAAAAAAAGTGACAATTTGATGCACCAACTTCGAGATGCAAGCAAAGACTTTTTGGTACTCTCGCATTGGATTAAAGTACCAATGTATAGGAACAGCACAATTGTTGATATTTATACGGGAAATAAATCCTCGTTTTGAGCTTAACGAAGAATTACTCTGTGTTGAGGCACTCGAAGACACAACTACAGGCCAGGATTTATTCAATACTGTAGAGAACTGTGTTGAAATAACTGGGTTGGTGTGGAACAAGATGACCAGTGTAATAACAGATGGAGCGCAAGCTTTAACTGGAAAAAGTAGTATGAACAATCAAATTAAAGAATATCAGCCTGACCACACACTCTTACCTCTCTACTGTGGCAACCTTCTGTGTAAGGCCGTGTTGAATTTCAAGCAGTTGTTAGTATTATAAACTTTGTAAAAGCCAGGGAACTTAATCACAGGTGTTAAAAGCACTGTTTGAAGATTTGAATATTATATTATCTACCACAGCAGTGTCCGCTGGCTGAGCCTGGGCAAGTTATTGAGGCGAGTATGAGATCTCAAGGAAGAAATAGTTATGTTGCTGGAGATGAAGGGTTTTGTTTGTGATTTTGTTACTTCCATAGTTAATGAAGAGTGGAAGTCACACTTCATGTTTGCCATTAACATTATGGAAAATTTGAATGAACTGAATGTCAAACTTCAGGTAAATAGCAGCGTTTGAATTTTAAACTAAATTCATTATTTGTAGCTACTTTTTGGAATAAGTTTGCAAATTTTTATCAAATAATAGTTCTTTGCAAATGTGTTCTTCCTTTGTGAACCGCACGTATGGCAAAAGTAAAGCTTCATTTCCTGGCAAAGTTGACTCCTTAAGTTGAATAGAAAACAGATGTTTTAACTAGCTACACAAAGTATCTTCAACACCTTGAGCCTTTTCATCAGTTCTGATTTGAACTGTATTATTGCTAAACGAATTTTTCTTGATAATATCAGATGCTTTCTAGGGGGTAGTCCATAAAGTACGTCACGCTATTTTTTGACCATTTTAACCTTCCCCCTGTCACAAATCTGGGGACCCCCCCCCTCCCCCCTAAAGTATGTCACACTTTCGATCAAAAATAAATTTTTAACAAAATAATTACAATTTAATATAAAACACCGTGATGTCACACATGGCCGTACCCCCCTCCTTCCTGTCACAAACTGTCACACTTTCTTACACCCCCCTCTGGAGCGTGACGTACTTTATTGACGACCCCTATGTACCACAGTCCGTATTTATTCACTTATAGCCGGTATAATTTGTTCTTTACCAATTTACCCGATTTGGCAATCGATAACGAAATATTGTAAGAAGCTAGCAAGCCATTGCCATCTTGTGTGGTTGCTCTTGAAAAGAGTTTTGTCAAAGTAAGTTGCTTGATAAATTTGTATTTTAGTGTTTGAAAATTATATAAATCCTTATATTTTTTATCCCCGTTAATTTTATTTCAAATGTTCTTGCAGTCTGGAAGTGCGCAATTGCAATGGCTAAAACCAACTACATGTGTAAATGCAAATGCGGTAACCAAGCCAATGTCCAAAACGTATTTTTTAAAAGAAAAATATAACCTTGCGAGCAGAATACATAAATCATATTTTTCTAAATCTTCTATTCCTTTTTTATGCTTTCACGGACCCCTTAGTTATTCACCGCCCCCCAAATTGACCCGTGTACTTCACCGCCCCCCCCCCTGGATTGCTTCAGGGCCCACAGCGGGGGGCGGTAGCTCCCACTTTGAGAATCACGGATTTAGACAGCAAAACTCTAGAAAACATTTGGCAAGTTAAAAAAAAATATTTTTTTTTAAAAAGCTACAATATCCTCACTTGTATCTACATTCATAACATATAAGTGATTCCTCAAATACTCCAGACACGTGCTAGCAGTGACTCTGCTGCTTTCAGCAACCTGGTCAGAAATTCCATTTGATTGCTTTGCCTAGAAAGACAGGTTTTAACAAGTACGTCATTCATGATAACCAGAGTAAATTTATACATGACCACTACACTGTAAGATAGCAAACATCACAGCTAAACATGGTCATCTTTTACCTAATAAAAAATCAAACAACCCATCAGCTGCAGTTGTCGAATGTAGCTCTTTGGTTGTGATCATCGGTTTCTCCTATCAACTCATCATCATCTTCATTCAATCTTGTCATAGTAAACTGACTTAAGACAAAAGAAAAGTGAGATATTGAGATTATAGAATATCAAATACTTCATTATGTCTTTAAAAAGGGCTCACTAATAAATTCATTTTATATTTATAGATTCTGAATACTTTTTGCCTGTAAATTTTTCATTGAAAAATCCATTTTGAAGTAGTAGTTGCTTGGTCAATTTAATTTTGGAGTCATATTTGTTTTATCAATGAGGGTCATATTCAAAACACATGTTGAGACTTGCACTTAACACTACATATTTACCTCTCGTAAGTTTTATTATATTCTGTAAATTTTCTTTAAATTTTTTAATCTCCAGAGTCAAAATTTTATTTTTTAAAATAAAATATTGACTACTAGACGCAGACTTGCTCATGGAGAGTGCAAAGAAAGTGGAGAAAGAACGGACACAAACTACAGCACGAAGAAATCAAAACAACGCGAGTGAACGTCGGTTTGGGGCTGCCGACTCATTGTTTGTTTCGAGACATTCGCATTGTGGTTATCTACCCGCCCACCACCCTTTACCACATTAGCTTGCCAATGATAAACGGTGATTTGCCGACCCTAGTGAGGGTCAGCCATGTTGGCAATAAAGGGGTAAAAGAACGGAAACAGACATTTAATAATATTTTTTAAAAAAAACAATGTTTTCGCTGGGGCTTGAACCCAGGACCTTACCCGTATAAGGTGGATGTGATAACCAGTACACTACGAATCTCACGTTATTCTGTGAAGGAACAATGCAAGTAAACGCAAGGACCATTGTTGGTCTCGAAACTTTGGTCGACCCCAGCGAGGGTCATTCGTCATGCTCGTTTGCACATACTCGCTTTGGTGAAGGGGGCGGGAGGAGGGTTAGAGAGTCAGCGTGCGTGCGTGGTGTCCTACATGGTTGGGCGACGTAGGAAATTATATCTCGAGACATTGGTCGACCCCAGCGAGCAGAGGCGGCGTTAGGTACGCGCGAGGCCTGGTGCAACAATGACCCCGCGGGGCCCACTAGATTAGATCAATTCTTGCGCAAACTCGGTAGTGCAATATCTGCCGGCTCTTTTGTTTACTAAAATATAGTCTTAAGTCTGACACGCGGGGCCCCCCTAAGCGCGGGGCCTGGGGCGATTGCCCCACCTGCCACCCTCAAAGGCCGCTCCTGCCAGCGAGGGTCATTCGTCATGCTCGTTTGCACATACTTGCGTGGTGGTGTCCCGCATGGTTGGGCGACAAAGAGAATTATAAATATAAATAATCTTATTAATTATGAAATTTAAAACAAATAATTATAAATCACCAGTACTACTTTGATTTCAAAGTAACTAAATTGTAAATTACATACTAGTTACAGTAAATTAACTCAATAATCAAAACTACAATATTAAAATACCAGCCACTCCGTTTAATAGAATTGATTCTTCTTATAAGTAATTATATGTATTAGAACTTATAAAACTTTGAAAACTTGTTTAATTGTATAGGGTATTTGAACATGAGAGCACAAGCATACTAGTCTAGCATGGATAGTGTTAGCGCTATAAAAGAAAGCATTCATTCATAATTACAATTACTATTTAAAAAATGCTTACACCATTCTGATCCTCTTGTTTTTCTTACGAATGACGACAAAGATGAGTACTGTTAGAAAGACACCAATGCTGGACACAACAATGGCTACAGTAACTCGAATTTTGTCACCTTTAGTGAAACATTAGAAAAATATTAATTAAAATACATGTTAATTGTTGTGGAATGGAATATTGGTTTTATTTCTTACTACATTGTAATATTTAAAATGTATTATTTTATCCAGTCAGAACATAGGTGAGACTGCAATCATGATTTTAGATAAATAAATTATTAAAACAGGGTATGTATAGGCCTAACAAGTCGTGACGTCTTGTCAGGCCTTTACATACTCTGTTTTAATAACATATATATATTTATTTATTTTATCCAGTCGGCTCAAGGCCAAGCCATTCTCCCATGGCAAACCTTTTGGGTGTTAAAATGATAAAAAAAATAACAGCTTGTTCAATATAAAATTTAGTGTAAATGCTTTGAGCTGGTCTGGTCATAAATTGTGGTGGGGTTTCTTCTGGCTGTCACAGTCACTTGTTTTCTTTGGAATTGACAGGCTTTTCTGGGTAATAGGGAAGTGGCTTTCTTTCTTTTTTTTTACACTTTCTTTCTTTGATGAATTCCTTAATAAATGTTTAATACGGTTTGGTTTTCTTACTAAAAGCACTTAAAACAATTAACACTGGTCCCATCTTTAAATAGTATTTAGAAAACTTTGAAAAAAATGTCAGAAAAATACTAACAAAAAAATTGTGGCAGGAAATTATTTATATTATAGATGTACTTCAACGTAAATAGTTATAGAATCTGGAATAATGATAAAACAACCAGATAGGAGCAATCAATATTTATTTATCACTCACCATCTCCTGCATCTGGTGGCTTAACAGCAGGTAAACAATGTTCTGTACAATTGCTGATCATCCAGTCATAGCCAGCTAGTTTGAAAACACTGGATTTATCCAAAATGAAACTTTGATAACCATCCCGAATGAGATCCCACTGTGTAGGCAGGTCATACATAACTTGGAACTTGAAATACACCTGGTTTTTATCATCTGAACAGTTTGTATTTCCACCGAAATCTGGATAGGAAAAGATAAGGAATAGGAGCTGGAAAGCATAAACCTTAGAGACGTATTATTGATTATTGGCCATCATGACTACAGTAATTACAAGCACAGATTACAAAACAATACATAAAAAAGATTTGTATGAATAAAACATAAATTTTAAGCTTTGCCTAAATAGAGAAATTCACTTATAGACATTTTGACAAATAAAAGAAAGTGTGTAAATTAATATCATATATTATCTATATCTTAATAAATATAAGTATCTCGAATAATTAATTTCTTTCAGTTTCATGACATTTCATTGACAGACATCGCAGTTAAGCAATTTTTTTTTGTAAGACAAACATTTCATAAAACCATACCCCATTAAAATTGTTTCATTGAAGTAGGCATAAAGAAAAAAATTCCACCCCCCAGTATTTATAATGTGCTATCATCAAAAACAGTGATCCCCAACCTTTTTAACGCCGTGGACCGGTAAAAGTTGGATAATTTTACAGCGGCCCACTAACCTTGGGGGTGGTGGGGTATGTGTTGTGGTTTGCGGCTGCGGCTGCGTTGATTGTTTATACAGGTATTTTAGATTGTTTTGATTGTATAGTTTTAATTTAATTGTAACTTAAACATGCCTTCTAAATAAAATACAGTTACACAAAAAATGATTTAAACATTATTTAATATTTTAATTTACTAGAATGTGAAATCAAAGAGAACCCTGAGCTTGTTTCTCTGCAACGAGACGGTTCCACGTGGGGGTAATACAAGACAATGACACCCGAAGTGTGCTGCTTATGTCCATTTTATTCCGTTGTTTTGTCTTCGTTGCTGTCACTTCAGAAAACCCTGCTTCACACAGATAGGATGTCGGAAATGGCAATAGGGATTTAATTGCTTTGGTGGCAATCTCAGGATATTCCGCCATGACTTTAATCCAGAAGACTGGAAGAGTTGTTTTCTGGAACGTAGTTTTAAGGCCACCGACATTTGCAATCTTGAGCAGTTGAACTTCTTCTTGCACAGTCATGCTAGATTCGCCTGGTTTGTTGACAAATGTGTCACGGATCCATTCCCTACCAGTTCTTGGGCCTTTTTTGTGGTTGGGAAGTAGCGCTCAAACTCTTTTAAAAGCAAAGACAGGTGATTGTGCACCAACTGGGACAAAGAGGCTTTGTTCACGTGTCTTTCCCACAACTCCAGTTTGGCTTTAAATGAGCTACTTTGTCAGCCAACTTGATAACAGTTGTCATCTTCCCCTGAAGGGACAGATTGAGTTCATTGAGCTGGCTGAATATTTCACACAGGTAAGCAAGTTTTGTGACCCATACCTTGTCACTGAAATGTGCAGCCAGAGGTGACTTCTTTTCTGAGAGAAATCTTTTCAATGGCTCTCGTAATTCAAATACTCAATTTAGCGATTTTCCTTTGGACAATCATCTTATTTCTGTGTACAAAGGGATTCATCTGTGTTGTCTGCGTCCATCTCCTCACAAAGCTGCTCAAACAGGCGTGAGTTAAGGGCGTGTGCCTTTGATGTGGTTAGCAACTTTAACGACATCAATCAACACACTGTTAAATTATGGTGACATTTTTAGCTTGCCAACATTTCCCTATGAATGATACAATGGGTAGATCGAATCCCAACGTTGATAAGATTTCAAAGAAATTTAGGAACACAAAACCGAAGTAGGAAAAGAGCGTAATAGAAGTAGATCAGCTTGCCAACATCGGCGACTGACGGCGACCCATCAAAATCACACACGGCAAAATAACGCCGACATAAAAGCGCCGTGATAAGAGCGCCGACTGCCGCCGACACAGAGCGCAAAGATTGATTGTAGGCGGTTGTCCGATCTGCGCTATGTGTCATTGATGTTCTTTGGACCTGGTGCCGCCAAAACGGGTAACAAGCTTTTCCATCTTGTGTATGGAAGGACATACAATTCCTAGAGAAATACACCACAGTTAAAAAATTTAAATAATTTAATGTTCCTTTGATCGCGGACCACCAGGCACATCTCCACGGACCACTAGGGGTCCACGGACCACAGGCTGGGGACCACTGATCAAAAACAATAAGATACAACTGATTGATTTTTATAAACAGCTTACCTCTAACCATAAATCTGGAAAATCCACAGTGTTTTCTTTTATTGACTTCTGTTATGATCTGGTTAGTGCTAGTAAGATTGTAGTCAGGAGGAAGATTGATATCCTTGCATTCTTTCAGTGTAAGTTTCATTTCTAAATTTTGACTATTAGACAACGTGCAATGATTTGGTGCATCCCTTGTCTCACGTGTCAGGACAAAGCCAGCGGTGTCATTGTCTGGAGAGCACCTGGACAGCGATAAATTTTTACTTTTCCAGTCACTGTGGAAAGATTAAGTTTGAAAAACTTTACCCGTAAATATTCAACACAACATCTTAATGTACCTAAAAGTTTTCCTAAGATTCAATTGTCTTCATCTGCAATTATTTTTCAACCAGCAGCTATTTCAAATTTTATAATGACTAGCTTATATATCTGGGTGGCAAATTTGATTAGTTAGAGGGCCAATTTTTTCAATTTAAAAAATATAAATATTGCTGCGTGCGATGAAGGCCTACTTGTGACCAATGTTCCCTCAAGGTTCATTGCTCTGAGTGCAAAATAACTAATTTGTGTGCAAAGCTGCGCTGCATCCATTTTTTGTGCAAAATATTACACCCCACAAACACATAGATTACATGTTCCTTATCAAATTTGCTGTGCTGTAATTCTAAACTGCTGCATGGCATCAGTCAGATATCTGCGCAGCCGTGCAGCTTAAAGGGAAGATTGCTTATGATATAGCTCTTCTTAACTGGCATTGTCTCGCGTGTCATAAGTTCGCCACTCCAGGCCTATATTATCTATCCAACAACAAACTGTCCCGTTTTCCCTTTTGCTGGCCTCTAGGAAAAATATTTCAGCTAAATGTTTCTTTTCAGATGTATGTATAGACTTCTTGCTGACACGTAAATTGTTTTGTTGCCGAACTTTCACAGACTTTTCAAAACCCTGTTACACATAATGCTTCTTTAATCACATTGTCGATTGTCCAATGGACATGATTCTTCAAGGAGTGTTTTGACACTTCTAAATTTTGAAGAAAAGATTTGCTTCCTGATTGAAGGCTATAGACCTTTCAAAGCAAGCCACCTTGAATATATCACTTGATGATGAGTATTTTTGTGATTTTCAAAGAAGTTAAAATTACATGCAAAGTATCCAGGAAACAGATTAGTTTAAGGCAGGAGTGTCCATACTTTTTGCAAAGAGGGCCGTATTCCATTAAGTAAAAATATGTGTGGGCGGACTAAGATAATAAAAATGACATACGTTGAGACTAAGTTAAATTCCTTTTTTATTATATGATTTTTAAATTAAAAATTGTTGTTGTTATTTGTAAGTTGTAAGAGTGACAATTTTGCTTTGAAAAAGGGGACAGTACTGTTGCGATTTACAAAAGGGGGACCAAATGCGGTGTTATTTTTAAAAAAGTAAGTACCCCCTGTTAATGATAAATAGTTATTGAATTTTTTTTTATTGCTAATTACGAAATTTTACTTTCAGTTAAGTATTTCAAGAAACATTTAAAATAATTATATTAAGAACAAATGTGACGCCTTTTTAAAAATTTCAGAAATACTTCACAGGGTTTTAGAAACCTAACGATTCAATGTAATTGTATCTCTAATAGTATAAATCGATATTAAGTGGCGTGCCACTTGATATAAACTTTTAAATTACATACATATTTTATATGAATTGACAAATAAAATAAAATACAAATATTTGATTATAACAAATAAAATTTACATTATATATTATTTCTTAAACGTAAAAACCTTAATTATCTTCTGTTATGTTTAATATCATGTTTTGAATTGTTTGTCTAAACATGTGTTCTAATGTTATGTTTGTGTAACTGTGGTTATGGAAAAAAGCCTTAAGTCTGTGATGCCATATGTGTTTTCTGTACTTTGAAAGTATTTTTAAGCTTATTGTTTGTTGTTTCTTGTTTATAGAGTCTGGTATTATGTTTAGTGTTATTGCTTTGTCTATATCTACCTTGTGTATTGTGCCTGCTTGTATGAATTGTTGGAGTGTGTTTTTAGTTTGTAAAATTGTATTGCATGTGAGATATAAATGTTGTTCAGTCTCATCAGCTCCTGACCTACAGAGTGGACAGCCTATTCTTGCCCCTCTGTCGTTATAATTTCTTGATGAGACTGGTGTTGTATTGTAAATTAGTCTGTATGTTATTTCTTTTTCTTTATTTGGTATTTCTTTGATATGTGTATTTTTAAAAGTTTCCTCAGTGTTTGTAATTCCATAAACTTGTGTCCATTTAATTCTATTGTTCAGAGGTGTTGCTTGTCTTTTTATAGTTCATCTATTAAACCTATTAATTGTGTTTCACATGATCTGTTTTTTCTAAAGCCGTGTTGATGTGGGCATAGGGCATTATATTTGTCAAGGTGGTTGACTATTCTACTATATATTATGTGTTCTAGTAATTTACAGGTGATACTAGTAAGTGATACAGGCCTGTAATTACCAGGGTCTGATTTATCCCCTTTCTTAAAGAGTGGAGTTACGTTAGCTAATTTCCAATCCTGGGGCACTTTACCCTGGTTTAGAGAGGCTTGAAAGAGAACTACAAGGATTGGGGACAGTTCATTGCTTAGTTCTTTTAATAACCTTGCAGGCAAATCATCTGGGCCAGTAGCTTTTTTTATTTTTAAGTTTTTTAGGAGTGAATGTATACCTATATCATCTACAATTATGTTACCTATTTCCGCCATTTTATTTAAATTTATTAAAACTTCCTTGTCGCCTGAGGCAGAAAAAGATGATGCAAAATATGTGTTAAGGATATTAGCTTTAGTTTCATTTTGTGCCATAAATTCCCCTTAAAAATAAATTTTAAAAAAATTATGATACAATGTAAATAGTAAATAGTGATTAAGGTTGTAGCTACCTTTTGTATAATAATATTTATTTTTTTTGCAACTTAACTGACTGCTGCCAATAATAGTTGAGGCTGTATTTTTGAGATGTAAGAACCAATCTAATTAATGTACTGTAAATAAGGATAAGGGTTTTCCAAAGAGGAGAAGTGGGGCCTGAAATTCAAGTAGTGCAACTGAAAAACTGATTTAAGACCGTGAAACCATTGCCTTTTAAGTTGATAAAAATGTTCTCATAATATTTATTTTAAAAATTGTATTTAAACATTTTGCTTGATGTCAAAAATGTATTTTTATAAAGTTCACTTTGTTATCCAATATTTTTTTCTCCAGATGTCAGATTGTGAAATTATAAAAGGATGGTAAACTAAAGAATATGTACTTTAAAAAAATATTCTTACTTCTTATCAAAAATAAGATTATAGGGGGTGGTATATTTTTCAGCTATTCTTGAGTCAATCATCCCCTTGCTTGAATAAAGCAGAAAGTCCAGTTTATCATTGTAATCATTGTAATCAAGGACTATTAATACTGATTCAAAAGCTGAAAATGCCTGCAAAATAATTAGATGATTTTCATAAGGAGTAACTCCGTTATCTAACAACTATGTCATCAAGCCTGAATAACTAATCTGGAAGTTACATTTACATTTATAATCTGATTAGATATTGGAAGATAAGTTTGGTAGGCAATGTTATAGTACAGTGTAGTGTTATGAAATTAATATTCAATCATTAAAAAAATACAAGTCTAAGTTACATATTACTTAAGATTGAATTAGTGAAAATAGAAGATAGGTAAATAATTTATCTTAAGTCTTGTTGTTTTTTTCTATGTAACAAATTGGTTTTAAATTTTATTTTCAGATCATGTTTTCAAAGCCCAAACTCTGAGAGCAACATTTTATTTTAAAGAATACAAAATTTAAAAGGCTAATTGATGCAATAATGATTAAGATAATCTACTCACTTGCCAATTCAAGTTTGTATGAGTAATTTTGGTGACAACATTTCTCCCTTGCGTATCCAGGGTGTCATAGAGAGGAGTAGATGATAACATATTATTGTGTGGTTGAGGTGAAGAGGCATCATAGACACTTAGCCTCCAACCTTGTAGAGTTCCATTAGGTTTTCCTTGAATTGTAGATTACATATATATCTATCAATATATAAAAAATACAAAGGGCAATGCAAGGTATATAAATGGCTACTTTTCTGTTTGTCTTTAATTTCTATGTGATAAGAGGATGAGTGTAATATGTGATGCTATTGAACTAAGTTTACCTTGTTTATTTACTTCTATTTACTTAAGAGTGACACATAATTAAAAAAAAATTGCATTTAACAAAAAAACAACAACAAGCAACCATTACAAATTAAATTACTTTATTCATTTTACCTTTGGGGAATGCATTTTACTTAATTTTCTGTGTAAGAAATGAATGGGCAAGACTTAAACAAAAATATTTACTGCTGTTAATCAAACATTTTTATTTAAGGCAGCAATTACAAGATTCATAAGCAAATAAAAATATGGACCTTCAGCTTTCTGGAAATTTCTTTGACACAGATGCTGTAATTCAATAATCATGTAATATTTATTTTGTTTAGGGCTTTTATATAGGATAGTTGTGGACATAAATGATATGTGAGGAGATTGTCACATGTGAATGCCATGGGTGTACCATGTGTATAATACGTGATCGTCTGACGATGAGGTCACGTGAATGGTGTACGCGGGAAGAAAGGAGCCTTCCTATTGGTTGAAAGGCTTGAGCGATCAGTTGTCAGTGGAGATCCGTGGTGAAAGGACGGAATGTATGTGTGCCTCAAGATTTCCACGTTGTATAACCTCAAATGATATTTCTGTGTACAAAGTATAAATATTAAAGTTGTTTAATTGAAACAAGTTCTTCAGCTGATCATTGTGCCCTAAGATTAATATTGTGACATATTAAACAATTACATTGGTGTCGAAGTGAAAAAGTGATTGCCATTAGGCATAAGTTCTAAGTGAACACAATACAAGAGATTTTAGAAAGGAGGTTTCGAGGAAATAACAAGTATTGGATATTTCAAAAAGGAAAGTCTACATTAAAAGAAGAAATATTAGCAGCTATCGTATTTTGTGAATATTCAAGTTCGTAAGAAGCTGTGAATAAAAATTTTGTGGTTCAATGAAAATACAAGAATATTTCAAGATGGCGGCATAAACTGCACGTGTCCGCGGTGTATAAAACTGGATCAGACTGGTTGGTTCTAACCTGACAGCCACACAGTGCAGGCGTACTACAGTATACACACGACCGAGAGCTGGTAGGTCGTGACGTCAACAAGCCTACTGTCGTTGCATACTGTGTATGATAACACACGGTGAACGTAAATAGGTCAGCAAGCTCAACGCTAGTTGATTCCAAGAAATATTTGTAAACATAACATCGAACCTGAGAAGCTATGGACAATTAACTGTGTTGGTGTGAATTATAAATAAAGGAACGGAATTTTTATCCATTCATTGTGTGCAGAGTTTGATAATTGCAATTTTGGATTAATGGAGTGAACTGAATTGTTTAAAAAACTACTCGAAAATTGAAAATTTAACCAAGTGACTCTTATTCAAAACGATTGGACCATTAGATGTATTTTGTCAATCTGACAAATATAGTAGTATTAGTATACATAAAGTATACTAAAGATCCCGTGTGAGGATGCTTTGTTGTCTCACCTTGTCAAAACTAGATTGCATGGTTTAGACGTGTCACTTATTTGAACTTAACATTTTGAATTCAAGATTTTTCATTTGGAAGACTTATAACTTTATCAATATATACCTAAATTCCTTACCAAATTGCTTGACTCATATTATTCAATCAAACTAAACATGGATTACTACAAAGAATTCACTGCCATAGCTAAAGAGATCGGACTAAATGGAAAAGAAATGAGAGATTTCATTGAATAAAAAGTAAAAATAGCTGAAGAAAAAGAAAAGCTAAGAAAAGCTGAAGAAAAAGAAAATAAAAAAGAGGCTGAAGAAAAAGAGAGGCAAAGACTAATAATTGAAAGAGAATAAAGAGCTGCAAAAAGAGAATTTGAACAACTTCAAAATGACAACTTAAAATTACGAATTGAGTTAGAGAGTAGAGGCCCCAATCCTGGTAATGAAACAAATAGAATGTCAGCACCAAGGGATACTATCAAAGTAAGAAAATATGATAGCCAGAAAGAAAAATGGATGTTTATCTGGATTATTTCGAATCCATAATGGCTATGAAAGGCTATAATGAAGAAGATTGGCCAGCACAACTGATGACTCAATTAACTGGAGAAGCATTTGAAGCTTATAACAGTATAGCCAAAGAAGACAGAAGCATATATAAGAATGTCAAAAGGCACTTCTATGTCATTTTGGAAAGTCAGAAAATGATTATAGAAGAGAATTTCATGAAATGAGAATCAAGATGGACAAAGATCCACAGATCATAGTGCATGAAGCACAAGTCAAACTAACAAAATGGCTAGAACTGACAGCAATAGATACAAGCAATCCAAAGGCCATACTAGACATGGTGTTAATTGACAAGTTTTTAGAAAACGCAACACCAACTATATTCACATATTTAACTGATAAGAAAGTTCGTACTCAAGCAGAGCTAACAAATGCATTACGAACATTCAAAGACTCTCATCCGAATGTGGAAATGGATAAGAGACAAGACATATTTGCAGCAATACAAATTAAAAGTCAAGAAAAAAGGCAAGGTATGAGAAACCAGAGTCTGCCAAACCAATGCAAAAGACAGTCTATTTGCTGGTACTGTAACAAGCCAGGACATATGGCGAAGCAGTGTTACCACAATAAAGGACAACCAAATAGGGTGTCACCTAATGGCAGCCCTATAAGAAAGAATACAGAAGAAAAATCAAGACAAGATCACTTTGAAAACAAAGGTAGAAAATCATGGAGAGAAAAATATAATAATAATTCCAGACATAGAGATTATGATCAAGATAGACAATTATGGAGAGGAAAATATAATCATAATTCCAGACATAGAGATTATGATCAAGAAAGACAATTATGGAGAGACAGATATAATCATAATTCCATAAATAGAGATTATAATCAAAGCAGAAGATCATGGAGAGGCAAATAGAATTTTGATTCCAGAGAAAGAAATTATGATCAACCATGGAGAAAGAATGAAAACCAAGACATGAATGATAGAAAAATAATAAAGTTAAATCGAGTACAGATAGAAACTAGTGACACTTTAGCCACTATTAAAAATCAAGTATATGATAAAAGGGATGAAGACCATAGTAGCAGAGATAAAAATGGTACTAGTGAATCTGAAACCATTTGTGTGAAATCATCCGAATTAGGAAGAACAATTGGTTGTTTATTAAGCAAAATTAAAGACACAGATACAGAAAATATTTTTCAGATAAAAGTTTCTGACAGTGACTCATCTGGTCGAAATTCTATTGAACTATCAGGAAGCAAAAATGACATCTCAAAAGCTAAGCAACTTATTCAAGATGCTGGAATTGATATTGTGAATGGACATAATCGAAGTCATGGTTGGTGAATTATTGAACATTTAAACAGTCTGAAGAAACATTCAAAGCCCATCGATTTGAATTCATACTCGTCAACTGAAGAATGACTATTTTTGAACTAGGCTATGCTATTAGCCGACTACAGATTTGACATTAAACCTGTGAAGGGAAAGGACAATGTGGTTACAGACATATTGAGTAGAATGACAATAAATAAAGACATTCTGTGAATTCCTACATGATAAAAACCAGAGACTGTATTAACATTGGTCTGTGAATTCCTAAAGAATACAACCAGAGACTGTAGTTATATTAATATTTTTATTTGTTGAATAATGGACAAATAACAGTGTTTGAATTCCACTGGCTTATTAGTTAATTTTAATAATATTGATTGTTAAAAAATATTTTAATTACACAAATTTACAGATGTGTTAAAAATATTTCAGTTTCAATTTTTTTCAGCACAGGTAGACTGTTGCAGTCCTACAGATGTTTTCTTATTGCTTTTATGTCCAGATGTTGTATGTAAGGCAATGAATGTTCATTGATGATAAATATTTGATATTTGAATAATAATATAGATATAGATTAATTTGATTTTATGAAGACCAAAAATGTTGTATTTCATAAACATTTTTTTGAAGGATGGGGGTGAATGCCATGGGTGTACCATGTGTATAATGCGTGATCGTCTGACGATGAGGTCACGTGAATGGTGGACGCGGGAAGAAAGGAGCCTTCCTATTGGTTGAAAGGCTTGAGCGATCAGTTGTCATTGGAGTTCCGTGGTGAAAGGACGGAATGTATGTGTGCCTCAAGATTTCCACGTTGTATAATCTCAAATGATATTTCTGTGTACAAAGTATACATATTAAAGTTGTTTTGTTGAAACAAGTTCTTCAGTGGATTATTGTGCACAAGATTCTGTATTGTGAGAACGCCTACAAAAGAGATATAGATAAAAAGTTAACAGTTTGTAAACAGTTACAGAGATGTTTAACTAGTGTGCTGGGGGAGGGGCGGTGGGGAATTTGCATGAATTAGTTTATGGACACCCCCTTTTGATAATGACAAAGAATAGATAAAGACATTTGAATATCCATATCCTATTTGATGCCAAAAAAGGAATAATTTTAAAAATTACCTTCTATCTCTACAAACAGACTCTCTTCTGAAGCGGTACACAATATATTTGTTTCACTAATCTTAACTGGGCTGGGTGGAACAACTGTGTCCGTGGTAGGGCTGGGTGGAACAACTGCGTCCGTGGTAGAAGTGCTGCAGGTGGTAGTTTGAGTAATGAAAGTCCTGCTGTTGGGCATTGTAGGTTTGTAGGTGGTGTTGTTAGTGGTAAATGAAATGGTGGTAGGGTTGCTGCTTGTAACATGAGAATGAGAGGTGGAAGTAGCTGGAGTGGTGGGAATGCTACTGCTGGTAACAAGAGGGCTGAAAGTGGTGTTGGGGGTAATTGAAAGGTTGGCAGAGACAGAAGTGCTATTAACAGTGGCAGGTTTTGGAGTGGAGTTTCCCCTGGTGGTAGATAAAGTGGGGGAAATGCTACTGTTGGTAGCTTGGGTGCTATGGGAGGATGTGGAGATAGAAGCTTTGGCCAAACTAGATGTTTGGGTAGAGTTTTTCCTAGTGTTAGATGGAGTGGTGGTAGTTGCAGTATGGCTGTTAGAAATTGGAGTTCTGAAAGTGGAGTTGGTGACAGTAGATGGAATGGAGGAGGTTTCAGTGTCGATAGATGTAGACGTTGTTGTTACAGAGATTTCTGTGTTGGATCTTTTGAAAATATTATCTGGGGCGACATGCTTGTTTAATTTCAACTTTGCAGTGAAACCTGGTGAATAGATGTGAAATATTTTTTCAGATATCTTTGAAATTTATTGTAAAATTTAAAATTCTAAAGAAACAACTGGAAAAATATATAAATTCGAGTGAAAATACATTAATAATTGTTACAAATAAAACATTTTTAGAGTTAATGACAATCATTAAGATAAAGCTCCACCCAGCTAGCAACAAGAAGGAAAAGCAACTAGACAGAATGCACGAAAAGATATGAAAATGGCTATTAAATTACTTTTTTACACACTGAAACTGTAAATTACAGAGTAATAAAAAAAAATTTTATAACTAGTTGCCATTCAGATGAAATTTAACAATTACATTAACTTTTTTTATTGATCACACCAATTGTTTTTGCTTGAATTACAAATTATTATTTTAATGTTCCTTGGCTATTACAGAGTGGCGCTTAATAAAAAAAAAGTTTTTGACTATAAATCCTTTATATACGAGACATAACTAAAGAATGCTCATTATAATACGCAGCGCAAGACAATCCAAAAATACAAAAGTTTAGTTATGTCTCGTAAAAAATGTTTAATATAATGCGCACCGATCGGGAATATGTTTTTAAAAAGTATTGGTCGATATAATACGCACCGAATCGCGCAACAGGAAAGTATTAAAAAGGTCGTTCAATATAATACGCACCACGACACTATAGCAAAAAAAAATTAACATGAAATGTTGCATAGAGATAAATTAAGATAATCTAAAAATTCATTAATTGAATTACGGTACATTCGATTTATCTGAAATTTTGACACATCGTTTTTATCATCGGTACGAAACTGCCTGCAAAATTTCAGCTCGCTAGCTTATGAGGAAGTGGGTTAAAAATCGACCCAACGTTTTTTTCGACAAGCAAGCAAGCAAAAAGACACCACGAGTTAATATAAAGGATTTAAAAATATAAATAATTATTTACACATTTTCTCATGCAAGTTACCTGAGCTGAAACTTGTTTAAACATATAGTTAATAAAACCCCAAGAAAATATCCTCCGCCTCAGAGCCGTCTTTACACCAGGTTGGGACCACGGGCAAAAAAATAGTGTTGTGCCCTCCCCCGCAGGAATAAAAAATTAATATACAAAATATTTATAAACATATTCCCATGGGCCCCTATGCTCGTGGGCCCCCGGGCAAATACCCATCGGGCCTATGCGTTAAGTGTTAAGATGGCCCTGCTCCGCCTCCTGTTTTATTTCAGTTTCATTTTCCCAGCTAAAATAGACAAGGTTTAAATCTTCCCTTGTAAAATTAATAAGATATTAAAACATTAAAATTGTTTTATATTCAGGATATAAATATTACTTATAAACAGAGTTTTTTACATGAAACTAAATAAAGAGATAACATGATTTCCATTGCCTAGTTAGTTGATCAGGAACACTCCAAAAAATATAAACTATTTCACTTTATCTTCTAGCTTTCCCCATTCCCCATGTCTTGACTCTGGATACAACATGGCATCATTATCATCATAGTTCATGTAATATGTTAATACTTTTACACAAGAACAATAACTAATTTGATGACATTTAACTAAAAGACTATGGGTATGGGTAAGAAACTGGTTTTAAGAAAAAACCAATGAAAAATACAGTACTTTTGAAAATCTGTAGCTTAATTATTAATATTTTTAAATACATGATAAACTTAAACACTTTTTTTAAAAAAGGATTTAAAATATGCTAAAAATAAGGATGATTCTCTGAAAATTAAGTTTTTTTTTACTCATACCAATTGTTATGATAGACATGATCCATACTGTTATCAATATTAACGTTGGCATTGTTTGAATCATTATGTTAATTCACTTGGACTATACTGTCTTGTATTTCTGTTTAAGAAAATAAATTATCAAACACAATGGTGAAACAAATTAATTTGCATTTACGAATGTGACTTTTTTTTTCAAAATCCGTAGATGTGATTAAAAAACAAAACAAAAATAAAACAAACCCGTAAAAACAAAGTTTTTGACTATAAATCCCTTATATATGAGACATAACTAACAGCATTGATTATTTTCAAACGCCAGTCTGGTCACCGATTCGCTTGACCGAGTTCAGCGTGACACGTAAAATGTAAACAAAAGCACGCGGTACTTCGATGGGTCGCCTCAACGCGTCAACTCAAACTTTCACGTGGAAAAAAAAACAATAACAAACAGTGAATTTGAATTACATACGTGGTATAAGGATAAACTAAAAATGCATTAATTTAATTATGGTACGTTCGATCGATCTGAAATTTTGATACGATGCATTGTTAGGTGAGACGGGTCCGTGTGCCAAATTTCAGCTCGATCGGATCACTGGAAGTGGGTCATTTTTTACTTTTGTTTTTCCGCCCTCCCAAGACAGAGAGAGATGATGACAGACAGAGAGAGACGCCGGTGAAGTTAATATAAGGGATTTAAAAACAAGTCATGATTAAAACTAGAACAAATTTTAAAAAGAGCAGAAGAATATTAAAAATTGACAAGAACAACGCCATACTTATAAAAACTAGAGGATAGAAGAACAAAATGCAAAGTGGTAATAATACATAATTAAGGCATAAGGGGCCGTCCATCAATGACATCACGTGCCTAGGAGGGAGGGGGGTCACGCAATTGTGACGATGTGTGACGAGAGGGAGGGGAGGGGATGTTTAAGAAATGTGACGCCACATCAAAACGTGCAACCTTAAATAAAATTTCCACTTAAATATTTGATTGCTTAGAATTTATTTGATGGCGTTTTCAATGGATTCACATGTGTTACGATATTAGATTGTAGCCTCACACTAAATACATGCTTAATGACAAAAAAAAGTGATTTGAAGCATGCTGCTAATTTTCAATTAGAAAATGCTGCTTTTTAAAAAAAAATTTTGGGGGGGGGTCAAACTTTGTGACGTGTTATTGGAGGGGGGAGGTCTAAGTTTTTGTGTCGAAGTGTGACGGGGGGGGGGTTAGTCGGCCAAAATCGCGTGACGTCATTTATGGACGCCCCTCAGGCAATTAATTCCAACGTTGAAATACAACACAAAGATAATCTAATGCAACACTCAGAGAGACATAGGTAATAAAAAAAAACCTGTTCTTGTTCCGTATGGTTGATCCAACCAGGTAAACCAATACACTTTCAACATTTAAAACTAATAAAAATTATTCAAGACTAGATTTAAACCATGAATACGCGTACGACGCAATAATCTTTTGTTAAGAAGGAGCGTCTGCAATATTTAAGATCAGATAAGATGAATATTTGAAAGTTGACTACAAAAATGATCTAGAAAAGTTGTGCAGAAATGTAGATGGTGGTGGCCATTCTATGAATCCAAGGCCCAAGGTGTTTGAATTGAAAGTTGGGGAAACTTAAAAAATTTTTATTCATTTTTAATTTTCGGCACAACCTTTCTTTTAGTTTTAGTAAGATATTTTAAGCACTGTTCCCCAATTTTCTTTCTGTTTGTCCTTGATAGTTTTTGTTTTTTTAAACAAGATTTTAAACTATTTTCTTAGCTCTCTACACTAATTAATAATTCTTAATATTAAATGTTTTAAAATAAATTAAAATTCATGTTGAAGGGACTTAACCTGGACACCAAAAATTTTTTTAAAAAAATTGTGAGCTTCCTTATTCATCCCTCACGAAGCAGATGCTTTCACTTCCACCATGGTTACAAGGTCAGCTAACAATGAAATATCACGTTTATTTAATAACACCACCAATAATTTTTACCTAAATTACAAAATTTGAGTTAAGTGAATATGTAAAATCAGTGGACACGAATGTATACACCAAAATCTAGTAGTAACACACTGCGCTGATTAGAAAATTAGATGCTAATGTCTATTAACTTTGTCTATAGCAAACCTACTACTACAGTAGCAACACAGTAACAAAGGTAAGATAACATACTCATACATTTTTCCCAACTGATACTGATAAAAATTCTAGTGACTCATCAGATTAGGGGAAAGCCTGCAATATTTTATATATCTAAATAGGGGTTAAAAAGAATGAATACAAATTAATGGTGAAAGAGGTTTACACGTATAATAATATATAACAGTTCAACATGTAATAATACAGATGAGCTTGAAAACAAATATGTTGACCTAACAATGAGAATAGGTCAGGATATTCAACACCACAATAAAGACGGTCTTGCTGTATGGAGCAGAAACATGGCGAATAACAGCAGCCATTTAAAAAAAAGCTTCAAGCTTTAATAAACACATGTCTCTGAACAATTCTCCGAATCCGCTGGCCCAATGTCACTCACCAACGACGACCTCTGGCAACGCACAACAAGAGCCAGTGGAAGAGCTAATACGCCAGCGCAGATGGAGATGGATTGGCTACACTCTAAGAAAGCCTACATCCAGCATTGTGAGACAAGCCCACACATGGAACCCCCAATGCAAGAGAAAAAGAGGTCGTCCAAAAATGACCTGGAGGCAGACTCGAAAATGAGCGGACACAGCTGGGGGTAGATAGAAAGATTGGTGCAGGACCGGTATGCCTGGAGAACCTTTGTTCGTGGCCTATGCCCCAGATGGGATGAAGGGTGATGATGACGATGAACAATGAGAATAGGATATGCAGGGATTACTTTATGTTAACACTGCAATGAATGCAGTTTTGACTGCAGTATAACTATTTGCTGACACGAAGTCACTAAACCAAAAATGCCGATGCAGTGGTGACTATATACTAAAACTGAGCAATTCGTTCTTGAAATTTTTTAGGCTAACACTGAGCTAAGAGATACAGTGCTGACTTCATGCTAACACCGAGGTACTCAGTCTTGACCTAAGGGCTAAATCTGAGCTAAGAGATGCAGTGCGGGCTATACGTTAACACAACACCGAGTGAGCTAAGAGGTGCAGGGTTGAATATGTGCTATCACTGAGCGATGCAGTCCTGGCTATAACTCAATGCTAACACTAAACTAAGAGATGCAGTATTAACTATACAATCCTGACTTGACAATAACTAAAATTAATTATAGGCTAACCTTGAAATAATGTTTATCAACTCATGTCTCCAAACAATTCTCCAATTCCGCTGGCCCAACGTCATCACCAACAAGAATCTCTGGCTGCGCAAACAACAAGAACCAGTTAGTCTGCCAGAGCAGATGGAGATGAATTGGCCACACCCCCAGAAAGCCCACATCCTGCATCACAAGACAATCCCTCCCTTGGAACATGAAACCCCCAGGGCAAGGGGAAAAGAGTTTGACCCAAAATGACTTGGAAAAAAAGAACTGGAGGCAGACACTAAAATGAGTGCGCACAACAGGGGACAGCTGGAGAGGCTGGCCCAAGACCGGGATGCTCAGAGAGCCTTTGTGGTTTATTCCCCAAATAGGACAACAGGCGATGATTATGATAGACTTTTAAGTACTGTATTTCATTTCAGTTACTAATTTGAGTTATCTCTTGTCAAATGTCATAAACAAACAAGATTTAATATAAGCTAGCTGTATCGAGCACTATTCAAATTGTCTTGACTATCAAGGACTTTGATACAGGTCTTAGCTTAAGTTTAATGAAATAAACTGAAGTCAATTTATTTGATCCGAATTAAATGTCATAAAATTATTATTTTTTAAATAACTAGAGTACTAAAATATATTCTCGTGGGAGATATTGATCTTCTATCGAACGCCTCCCCAGCCGGCGAATAGGGGAAAGCCCACCGGATATGGAGGCTACCGGGGAAATGAAATACCCGGGATGGACCAAAATCAGCCCTACTGCCTTGTAGTTGTAGGAAGTGGAGGGATCCACAAAGGCTAGGGACCCAACCCTAACAAAGGCAGCTACCCAGAGTCCTGTGAGGGGCAACCCCCCAGACGGTTGTGCACAGGGCTAACAACCCTGTCATGTTAAAAACTACAGTTACGAAAAAAAACAACCACAAAATAAAATTTGGACTGATTACACTGGATTACGACCCATGGCTGTCCACAAACATGAGATACAAATAGCCACACGGAATGTACTCAGCTTACACAGAGCAGGAAACGGACCTACAACAGCTGGGCATTCGGGCACGGAGAAGGAAAGCCATTGATCGATCGGAATGGAAAGATGTGGTGGAGCAGGCCAGGGCCCTACATGGGCTGTAGCGCCTCTGATGACGATGACTAAAATATATTAATTCTGTACTAGAATAAATATATAAACTAAAGGATTTATCTTCCAACTGCTCTTGTCTTTTATTAGCATTATCATCTCACACAATGTACATGTTATAGAGAATGGATGTATAATAAAAATAATATTTCAATGGCAACCCTGCAGAAGCGTAGCATGGATTTCTGTCGCCTGGGGGCCAATACCGATTTTCTAATTCCTCCTTTTATAAAATATGATGCTTTTATAATGAATAAGTAATTTTTATTTAAAGTAATAATAAGAACATTATAAATTAAATAAATTGAAGTGTTAGAAATAAAAATTATAGAGCTTTCCTCTTTTGGTCTAAAAAAGAAGTTTTCTGCTTTTCCTTGTGGAAAAATCTTTGATGTTAATGTCAATATCAATTTTATCAGTCACTTCATTTTCAAACGCCAAAATAACCACTGTTGATAATTATTCTTTCCTTTTAATACAGTCTTCAAAACAGCACTCAAATTATTTCTGCATTCTTGCATTTTAAATAGCACCTGAATGTAGACGACCTGCTTTCAATAACTTACAACTCCCGCCAAGCACTGTTAAAAACATCATTCAACATGTTTTGTTGTAACACTAAAATGTTAGGTTATTCATTCACTGTAATGTAAAATGATAATTGCTTGTAGCGTACATTTTAATTTTCTTATTATTTTTATTGAAATGATTTAGGAAAATTGGGGTTTGTGTTATATTAGACGTCATACTATTTCCGGCCATTATGGTGTACTTGAAAATGTGTAATTTATATTTGAAATAATGCAAAATACATTTGAAACTCTACAAATAGAGCTGATTATACATACATTAATTCTACATTTAAACGTCAACAATTTTGGAAAAAAACAATAACTTTAAAACTATAAATCAACAAATTTATTTAGGAGTTTAATATAAGTAACAAACTATTTGCTGTTCAAAAATTCTCCATGTTACAGGCACTTGGTGAAGCCATACGAGTTTTTCAGTGTTGATTTATTAGCTGATACTGATAATAAAATTTTGATGATGCAAATGTCTTTAATAGACGTATGTTAAATCAGTACCAGGAAAACTATAACTATAAATCTGTTAAGAATACTTATTGGAATTCAATGTGAAAAGATATAAGATTTACTGGAATGCAATATTTTTAAAAATGTGTTATATTGTAAAAAAAAACTAAGGACCTTTTAAAATGTTATGTTGGGGATGAAACTACTGTAACTGTATGTCAGAGTTAGTTGGGAACATTCACAATCAGAAAATCAACAAGTACAGGATTCTCTCTTTTACTGGAATGCCTTCAATTTAACCAAATAAAAGCATCAATTCAATCATGTCAGACAAACCAAAAAATAATTTTGTTAAATAAACTTTGTTTTCTCATAAAATATCTAATTTCATATTAATTTAGTATTACTTCAATTAAATATATATGGAGTAAAAATAGTTTAAAAACTCATCCACCATATATATGGTTATTAGCATGCAATCATCAATAAAACAAAAATATATAAAATCTAGGCATCTTTTATCATACAGAAATATTTTGGTATAATGTTATAGTTTAGTGACACATTCCATCAATGCATTTGAATTAAAAGATGCTTTAAAAAATATATCTTTTTACATGCATTTATGTTAAGAAAAACATGCTTTTTGTTTTACACAAGTATTTAATAAATATTTTTGATTGTTGGAGATAAGTTAAGAAAAAATTTAAAGAGGTGTGACCCCTGGTTAAATATATAAAAATTGACAAGATTAAAAAATTATTATCTCAGCAGTTTAAAAAAATATATAAGTACATTCAATGATAATATTTACACTTAAAAAAATATATTTTAATTTGTGTAATTATAAAAAAAGGCAAGTAAAACGTCTGTTATTTTAATAATTTTAACAATCCACTTTGATCACATGAACACAAACCATTTTACAGTGAGTTTCTTTCAAGAAAAGCAGAATGTTAACCAACAATTATGCAAACTAGCTCCAGGCTCCAGGCAAAAAAAAAGGATTAAAATGATCTAAGTGTAGTAATCTTTCAACTAAATCATTGGACAGCTTGAGAAGTTTAACTTTTAAAACTAGTAAGTAGTAAGTTCATTAGTTTACTGATTTTTTATTTGATTGAAAGATTCTCAGTTAAAATATACTTCAGTACCACAACACTTTAGAATAGCCTTGATATGTAATAGAGTTCATCAGGCAAAATTCTCCATGACTACTACTTCAAACATTGCATTTTGTCTTTATGGTGTTGCATGCAATGCAAGTTACAAAAAAACCCACTAAGTTTAAGTCTATTTACAATCTTACCACTTACTTCAAGCACAAAAATTCTACTTTACTGCCCTTTTTGTGTATATTTATGACATACACCTATGTCTGCATGTGTTCTGGACACATTTAAAAAAAATATTTCCTTATGTTTCATGAAGTGTTTGCCCATTTCCCTTGGCTGCTGGCCTTGCTTCCCCCCTCCCCCCCTTTCAGTGGGTGGCGTTGCTGGCCCGTATTTAACATATTGCATACGTAAAGAAATTTAATCTTTATTAACATATCATCATATCAACAATTTTAAAAACATCAACATAAATAATCAAAAATGTATTTTTTTTAAAAAATGAAACCTAATATGTAATGAAAACAACCTATTTTAAAAAAGATGCATATTATAAATAATGTGATCTTTGAGCTTAATGTTGCCTTGTTTGCATGACCAAATTTAATGTAAAATAACCATCATCATTTAGTCGCAGTGAAACTCAAGTCAAAGTTGGGTAATAACATTACAACAAACATTACCCAACAATATTCTATCGGGACTGCCATGTTTGCATTCAAATATTCAAGGCACACGCTAGCAATGACTCAGCTGCTTTCAGCAACCTGGTAAGAAATTCCATTTGATTGCTTTGTCATGAAAGACAGGTTTCGACAACAAGTTAGCCATTCATGATAACTAGAGTAAACTGATAAATGACTAAACAAGAAGAGGCATCCAGCCACTAAACATCACAGTTCGAGTTATAAATAAAGAAAAAAAAACAACAACTAAACAAACTATTAGCTGAAGTTGCGGAATGTAGGTCCTTGATTGCCAACAAAATCATCCATGTCTCCAATCAGATCATCCTCATCATCATCCAATCTTGTCATGCGAAATTGTCTTCAAAGATGAGGAAAACAAAGAAATATTAATTATGTAATGTATGAAACAATAAATCTTTTGTCTCACCATAAGGCAAACAAATTAATGTATTTAATATTCTAAATATTGTATCAAATCATTTTCATTTTTAAAAAATGAAATAATATTTATTTAAGCATTTAACTTTCTATATATTTGGACCTTAATAATAGGATATTATTCACTACAGTTGTTGAAATTAAATAAAATATTGGTGGAGTCACAAATTTTACTTTTTCTTGAAATTTAACCATGGAAAAATGAAATAAGTACAAGTGGCAAGTAGTTTTTATTTTCTCTTCTAGTTCTAGTATTACAATTTTATTCATCACAATATCTCAAAGCTGAAGAAGCCAACAAATGTAACTTATTTTTAAAAAAAAACTAATTAAGTAAATAAAAAGATCTACAATAGAGAATACCGATCAATCATCTGAATATTATTTATAATACTTAGAATTGTCATTAAAATTATTAAGCTCACAGAATTCCTCTCCTCTTGTTCTTCATATAAATGATGACAAAGATCAGAACTATCAGGAAGACACCAATGCAGGACACAACCACTGCTACAGTCACTCGAATCCTGTCATCTTAAAATAAACATGAGTAAATTAGTGTAAGAAATCTTGTGGAATTACATATTGACTTTACTTCCCACAAATATACAACTGTATTCTTTTATTCAGTAAGCTCAAAGGCAAGCCAGATTTCCCAGAAATATACAACTACAGTCGAACCCACTTATCTCGAGCTCGGTTATATCGACCACCCTATTATGTCGACGTTTTTTATTGGAACCGCCAAATTCTCTCTTTGTCTTAGCATTTTCTCATCGGTAATGTCGATTCTTTTATGTCGCCGAAACCTAGTATCTCGAGCACAAAAGAGGGCCAAATTTGCAACTTAACTCGATTTTCGTCGGTTGAAAATAAAGGTTTGTATCGAGAATCGACGGTGGTTTTTATATAATTAAATAAAAAAATTAATAAATTATTATTCTTTTAAAAGTTTGTTGTTGTTGCTTTGTTACCAGTAAGATAAGTGACTGTGACACTAACACGCGCGTGACGATGAAACTGATTAACACAGTACTGTGTCAGTACACACACAGCCCACAGCGTGCTGTGATCAACGGTCAAGGCCACAATAGTTTTATTTATATTACAAGTTTGATTGACTGAGGAAATTCGAGAACGTTCTGATGATAGTTAATTAATAGATATCCTGCACGTCAAAAGCATTAAACTTAAAATAACCATATTGATTTGTTTATTTGTATTTTAAATTCGCTGATATGATGGCAAACGCGACTGCGACACGGCGAAGCGTAAACTTTGACCTTTTAGCGCATGCGCAGACAATTATAAACTGGTAACTTATTTTTCATTAAATAAATGGAATCGAAACATGACAGAGACGTAATCAAAGTCCTTTACTTCGGCATAAATATATATACATCAAAAGCATTAAACTTAAAATAACCATATTGATTTGTTTATTTGTATTTTAAATTCGCTGATACGACGGAAAACGCGACTGTGACACGGCGAAGCGTAAACTTTAACCTTTTAGCGCATGCGCAGACAATTATAAACTGGTAACTTATTTTTCATTAAATAAATGGACAGAAACGTAATCAAAGTCCTTTACTTCGGCATAAATATCTATGCATGTGTATATATATATATATATATATAAATTCCCGATTAGTCATAACTTTTCCCGACTTTCAAGGCCGAGAATTTATTTTTAAGAATTCCCGACTTTTTCCCGTTTTCCTGAGTGGGAACCATGGTTATATTTAAATTTTAAACGGTCCTTAAAAACGAACGGTCATTACAACCTTAGACTTAGGAAAGAGTGAAGAAATATTAGGGTTCCGATACGATTCCGATAAATCATCCCATCACTAATTAACGCTAACTAATTAATCATGTACATAAAGAAATTTCAAGCACATGTTAATATTTTGCCGCCATATTGATTTTCCTTTATCTCGATCATCGGTTATGTCGACGCCATTTTTCATACCCCAACGCCGTCGACATAAGCGGTTTCGACTGTATATTCTTTTATTCAGTAAGCTCAAGGGCAAGCAAGTCAGATGCTCAACTACCAATATCAACTCTTTAAGGAGGTTATGATAAAAGATATATCTACATAGCTTGCTAATAATTCCTTTAATATAACTTTTTTGAGCTATATGCCTAGTTGAATTTAATCCATTTGTAGAACTTTAATGAACAATTTTAAAAACTAATGAAAATCAATAAAACATCACTTGATTCTTTTAAATATGTTATAATTTAGCCAGTGCGAATTTTAAAAAAAATTGCATTGGGATCCAACAGTTTTTGTACAAGTTAACCAGTATCCACTCTACACAAGTTTTAAATTACCCACAAGTTATTTGGAACATAAAATTGGTCTGTCCAGATGTTTTAGGCCCTCTGGCTTATTATTAATTGTGGGTACCAGCAATGTTCCCTCTAAGGTTTATTGGTCCATGTGCAAGGTAAAAAAACATGTGTGCAGAGTTGCACAGCATCCATTTTGTGTGCAATATTTTACAAAATTTGCTGCGCTGTAATTCTAAACTGCTGCGCAGTGTCGGTCAGATACTGCCGCGCAAAAAGGAAATATTAGTTACCAGTTCTTGCCCCTGCCTATGTTACCTCTTAAGTTTTCATGTCCATGTGCAAAAAAATAAGCTTGTGTGCAAAGTTGTGCAGCATCCATTTTTTTTCAAATCAAAATGTCACATCTCACAAACACACATATATTAATTATTATCCTTAATAAAATGTGCTGTGCAGCAACTCGAAATTGCAGTGGTGTGTTGGTCAGATGGCTGTGGTGTTGGTCAGGTGGCTGTGGTGTTGGTCAGGTGGCTGCGCCACCACGCTGCCCTGAGGGGACATTGGTCCCTGCCCTTATTGACCTAACTGTGCCACTGCCCTTGGAGAAGACAAGTTTGTCATGTCCAAAGCTCTCTGTCTGGTTGACTTCTATTCGGACTACACATTGCAGATTAGTTTTAGTTTAAGTTTATTTGCTGAGGAAGACTTTTTGCAGATAAGACTTTTGTTTCTCCTTGTGTATTTTTAAAGCTTACCCACACACTATTAAACAACTTAACATTTTACCATCTCTCTATTTGTTCAATAATTAACAGTAAGATACCATGGAATAACAGTGAATTCTTTGAGAAATTAAAAACATTTTTTTTGAACTTGAGGGGAGCTATTTAGCCATGAAAATTCATCTACTGTTTCATAAAACCTTGATTCGAAAAAATTATTTAAATATAAAAATATTATAGAGATCTCTAGAAAGGGTTTAGCTCATGATAATGGTAACAGGATCTGGGTGGTGATTAAAAATACAGAGAGACAGAAGCAATAAAATATTTATTTATCATTTACCATCTCCTGCATCTGGTGGCTTAACAGCAGGTAAACAATGTTCCATACAATTGCTGATCATCCAGTCATAGCCAGCTAGTCTGAAAACACTGGATTTATCCAAAATGAAACTTTGATAACCATCCCGAATGAGATCCCACTGTGTAGGCAGGTCATACATAACTTGGAACTTGAAATACACCTGGTTTTTATCATCTGAACAGTGCGTACTTCCATTGAAATCTGGATAGGAAAAGAGATAAGGCATTGGAGCTGGAAAGCATAAACCTTGCATTCATTGGCCATCATGAATAATGTAACTACAATTTTCACAACTGGGAGAAATAAAATGATGCTCTCTGTTAATTATTTTGTTTAAAAACATTACCATTTTTAGGAAATTTAAAAATTGTCATATACAAAACTATATCACATTGCTAGTTACATTACTAAAAGTAATTATTAAAGGTAAATGTTATTTTAATAATAATCATTGTATTACTCCAATCAAGTTGTGATAGGCATTGATAGGAATGTACTTGACAAAGTGAATTAAAGTGAGTAAAAAAAAACGGAACACTGAGTATGGTACAGTTAAAAATGAGAAAACAATGTGATTGTTCACAATAGATGGTTACTACCAAAAAAATATTTAAAATTCCCAAAATTTAATTTTTTCCTAATTTGAGCTATATAAAAATTAAACGTAATAACTGAGTAAATGAATGGATCTTGAGAATCTTGACCAAACTTGGTACATAGATACGTGATGGCCCATATTAATATAATATATATAAAGCAGAAGACCGATCTACGTGCCGCACAGTTGTCAAATAGGGCGCCATAGTAGCCGACGAGCGAAGGATGGAGGAGGCCACAGACAGAAGATCTAGGAGAAAGGGCAAAACATTGGGAAGCACAGAACTCGTGTGCAAAAGCTGTGGAAAAGACTGTCATTCAAGAATAGGACTGCTCAGACACACGAGGAAATGCAACCCAACAGTGATGCACCATTGTCTCTTGAGACGGAAGGATGCTGATGATGATGATGAACTCCTTATGTCTAGCCCTTTGGGGCCTGGGCCCAAAAACTTTTTTCGTAAAAGTTTGAGAGTTTATTCCCCATTTGATTTTACACGATCATGACAAATATGTTGTTGGGTGCATTGAATCCCTGATGCACATTCTTATGTTGATCCAGATTAAAATCTATAGGCGTTTTGAATTTTACACTGGCACTGTTTGCCCCCTTGGCCTTTAATGTAATTTTTTTCTTACATAAGAGATATACATATTATTTTATTCATCCAGTTGCCATGAATATTTTTGGAAGTTGTTAAGTACACATCTGCAAAGCTTTCTGGCATAATTTTTTAAAAATTACCACTCCTTTGTTTCTTTGAAATTTCTCTTGTCTAAGATCATTGCAACCCGCAGCCGAAAATAAAGGTTATGTACAAATATACTGATAAATTGGCTGTTATTGTCGGGCAAGTACATGTAGTTACTTTTGGCCAAAAGAAATATCACAAAACCATGGAAGGAAATTGTGAACCACACATAATATTTATTTTTATGTTTTTTTTTCCCTTAAAAAGCTAAAACTTGTGGTCAGAATTTAATTGTAGGTTGAACTGAATAGTTAACAGGTAGTTGAACTTGTGTGACCAGATTCCCTGGTGTTTATCTAAGCTTTGTGCCCACACTTTCCTCATTTGCGATTGTTTCCAGCTGGACTGACAGTAATCTGGTGACTACTAGAATTAAGTTTATGGAGAAAGACAAAGTGAGTTGTTACACAGATCATGGACTTGATTGTTCAATAAATTATTAAAATGTTGATCCACAGAACTCTTTGATCAACAATGACTTTGGAACTTACCTCAGAACAGGTTGAAGACAAACTTTATTGATTTGTTTTAACAGCTTACCTCTAACCATAAATCTGGAAAATCCACAGTGTTTTCTTTTATTGACTTCTGTTATGATCTGGTTAGTGCTAGTAAGATTGTAGTCAGGAGGAAGATTGATATCCTTGCATTCTTTCAGGGTAAGTTTCATTTCTAAATTTTGACTATTAGACAACGTGCAATGATTTTGTGCATCCCTGGTCTCACGTGTCAGGACAAACTCAGCGGTGTCATTGGCTGGAGAGCACCTGGACAGTGATACTGATACATTTTTATTTTTCCAGTCCCTGTGAAAATATTTAATTTATTTACAACATCATTTTTAAATTTATGCATTGTTCAATATATTTCCTGCTAACTTCTAAATGTCCTCAAGCATAATTGTTTTGAACTTGCAGCTATTTCAAAATTATATATGACTTAAATTTCCCTCTGCTTTCCTCAAAAACTCACTTGGGAACTCACTTCTCTAATAATGGTCTATTTAATTCCCCCTTGCTGTCCTCTAACACAAGCAATGCAACAAAGTTTTTATATTTGTGTAACTCCTTGATTTTGCTAAGGAATTTAGCTCCTTACAATATTCTTTTTTGTGTGTGGGTTTTCCTGAAAGTTAGTTCATATATGTCAGAATCACAAAGTCAAAAGAAACTGATTTCTCAAGGAGTGTTTAGATGCTGCTGGCAGACGTATAATTCCTATGTTATGATGGCTCTAAACCTTTCAAAGCAACCAAAGTTGTTGAGATTTTTAGAGACTTTTAACCAACATGAGGAAAAAATCAGAATAAACAAATTAGTTCAAACTGGAGTTGAGGAGTTAAAGGATATTGTTTTTATTACTTGTCACTGAGCTGTCATGATTTTATAAATATAATTTGAAGTTTTAAACTATATTATTGGGTAAAAAAGTTATTAAGAACACATAAGAACAACACAAATTGATTATAAAAGATTTAAGGGCTTTATCTTATTTTTTATAATTATAATGGCTGCTATCTACAGAAGGAATCAAAGAACCATAGTTGCGGCTCTAGCGAAGGGATAATAGTAATAGTAAATTAGAATAATAACTGTAAATATAGTTTTTTTTAGAAAGGGAGGTTGAATGTCAAAAGATGACAGGGGTCAATTGTTCAAAAACAGATGAGCTCCTTGCCTTTAGGTTAAGGTATAAGTCATTATATAACTATTTAAAATGTATGTTTAAACAATTTACTTGGTGTATTTAAATTTAATTCATACATTTTACTCTGCAATTAATAAACAAATGAAAAATCTTTTTTTTTCTCTTCAAAATATAAAATATGTTGTTACTTTGATAAGGGATGTCAGATTTTGAAATAATAGAAACATAGCAAACTAAAAGACTAGGAATTAAAATTTAAAAAATCTTACTTCATGTCAAATATTAAATTATAGGGTGTAGTATAATTTTCAGCTATTCCTGGGTCAATCTCCCCTTTGCTTGAATAAAGCAGAAAGTCCATTTCCTCTTTGTAACCGAGCACGACTAAAACCGACTCAAAGGCTGAAAATGCCTGCAGAGTAATTCAATAATAATCAAGAGCAGTAACTCTGTCATTAAGCCTCACCAACTAATCTGGACATTGCATTTATTAACTGATAACTGAAGATAAATTTGGTAGGTAATTTTTATTGAAGTTTTTATCCATATTACATTAAAATTCAATCATTAAAATATTCAAGATTAAGGTACATAAAATATTAAGTTAATCAGAATGACAATATAGGAAAATAATTTTTTTTAAAGCTTGTTTTTTCTATATATTGAAAATTGGTTTTAAATTTCAGGTTTTGCTTTCGAAACTCAAACTCAAAGAGGAATATTTTGTTTTAAAGAATTAAACAATTTAAAAAGTGGAACTAATAAGGAAACGTAATAATGACCGAATTAGTATAGTCTACTCACTTGCCAATTCAAGTTTGTATGAGTAGTTTTGGTGACAACTTTTCTCCCTTCTGCATCCAGGGTGCCATTGAGAGATGTGGATGAACAAACATCGTATCGTTGAGGTGAAGAGGCGTTATAGACACTTAGCCTCCAACCTTGTAGAATTCCATTAGGTGATCCTTTAAAATGTACATTATATGTATATCTATGTCTCAAAAAAAGGCAAGGGGCTATATATTAATGAATGCATTTCTGATTGTATTTTCTTTTTAATGCAAGAATGAGCAGACTATGTGATGTGTTTTTATGTGTTATTTCGGCCGCTTTCTAATTACATGTACTTTAAAGTGACACAAAATCTGTAAACAAAAAACAAAACAAAAAACACTAAGAAGTAAAGGAAAATGTTATTAACTTGAGACTGAGATGATTGCAGTACTCACAGTACTTGAAGAATAGTTTGAATTATTGATTGCAAATGAGTTTTACATGTCAGTACTAATGATTTCTATTAGGATCAAGCCATAAATTTAATCAGGATTCTGTATGCTAGAGCGGCGAGGTCACATATTTTAATAATGAGTTATGAGGGGTTTGGTTTTACACATTTAAATATAAATCATAATTATAGGCATTTTTTAAAACCTATATACGTAAATACAAGAACTAAAATCATGTTATTTTTAAATCACAATAACAGTAATTATTACCAAGAGAATCGGTACTGGTACGCAAGGTCTGGAGAAATCACTCTGAACAGTTGAACAGGTTACAAAATTCCACAGAAGAGGAAGATGAAGGGTGTAGTTATGATAGCCCTGAATATGTATTTAGCAAATTTAGCACAGTTCTCTGCTTGCATTGGCCTCAACATCCATAGAGGAAAAAATAAATACATCCAGCAACACCCTTATGGCACTGAAAGGAATAATTCTTGAGCAGGTGAATACAATACAGATGCCGACATGAGAGTGAGAATCGGCAATGCGAGAACTGCATTTAATCAGCTAAACAAAAATCTGGAGCTGCAGCAATTTGACCCCCCAGACCAAGGTCAGGGTATTCAAAACCACAGTAAAGCCTGTCTTGCTATATGGAGCAGAAACATGGCGAACAACAGCAGCCGGTTAAAAAAAACGACAAAAGTTTATAAACTCATGACTACGAATAATTCTCAGAATCCGCTGGCCCAACGTCATCACCAACAAGGTCCTCTGGCAACGCACACAACAAGAACCAGTTGAAGAATTAATCTGCTAGAGCAGATGGAGATGGATTCGTCACACCATCAGAAAGCCTCAATTCAGTATCATAAGACAAGCCCTCAATCAGAACCCCAGGGCAAGAGAAAAAGAGGTCGACCCAGAATAACTTGGTGAAGGGAACAGGAGGCAGACACCAAAAAGAGTCGGCACAGCTGAGGACAGCTGGAGAGACTGGCTCCAGACCGGGATGCCTGGAGAGCCTTTGTTTGTGGCTTATGCCCCAGATGGGATGACAGGTGATTATGATAATGAAATTTAGCAAAGGAAGTCCAAATTAGAGAACAAAATGAAATATGGTGGAAAGATGGGGAGAATTAACTGTTTACAACTTTGCATCCCTTCAAAATGCTCACACCCCCATCACATAAAGTAAATTTAAAAAAAATATATTTTTTTTAAAATGTAAATAATTTAGCGCAGTTTTATTTCTTTAATAAAGTTAATATAAACATGAAATAAAATTAACTATACAATGAACGCCTAAACATTTTCTTCTGCTCATGAAAAGAAAATTAAAATCAGCAACAATCAGCTCTGTTAGCAAGCAAAACTTTTCGAGGTCTTCCTCAACCTTAAGAGTTTAAAAAAAAATTTTTTTTATGGGATGCAGAACTTAAGACATGATGTTTCAGAAGAGGGTTTGGAATAATGGGTTATAGGTTGGGAAAAGAACAAAAAAATGTGCATGTCATTTATGCATCGCCCCTTAAGATAATGATAGAGAACAAAGATAATTTGATATCCATATCAGATTAGATGCAGGTTTAATTTAAAGTTTATTTTTCAAATTAAAATGTACCTTTCAGTTCTATAAATAAATCGTCCTCCAAGGCTGTCAACAAAATATTTGTTTCACTAATCTGTACTAGGCTGGGTGGATAAGTTGGAATAGTTGTGGTGGACATTAAACTAGAGGAATTTGTAGTTGTGGAACCAGGACTATTGGTAACTGGAGTGGTGGAAGAAATGTTAGTGGTAGTAGGTTTGATTGAAGTGGTTATGGTGGTAGGCGTAGTGGTGGAAGAAATGTTAGTGGTAGTAGGTTTGGTTGAAGTGGTTATGGTGGTAGGCGTAGTGGTGGAAGAAATGTTAGTGGTAGTAGGTTTGATTGAAGTGGTTATGGTGGTAGGCGTAGTGGTGGAAGAAATGTTAGTGGTAGTAGGTTTGATTGAAGTGGTTATGGTGGTAGGCGTAGTGGTGGAAGAAATGTTAGTGGTAGTAGGTTTGATTGAAGTGGTTATGGTGGTAGGCGTAGTGGTGGAAGAAATGTTAGTGGTAGTAGGTTTGATTGAAGTGGTTATGGTGGTAGGCGTAGTGGTGGAAGAAATGTTAGTGGTAGTAGGTTTGATTGAAGTGGTTATGGTGGTAGGCGTAGTGGTGGAAGAAATGTTAGTGGTAGTAGGTTTGATTGAAGTGGTTATGGTGGTAGGCGTAGTGGTGGAAGAAATGTTAGTGGTAGTAGGTTTGATTGAAGTGGTTATGGTGGTAGGCGTAGTGGTGGAAGAAATGTTAGTGGTAGTAGGTTTGATTGAAGTGGTTATGGTGGTAGGCGTAGTGGTGGAGGAAATGCTAGTGGTAGAAGGTTTTGTCGAATCGGTTATGGTGGTAGGCGTAGTGGTGGTGGTTCCTGTTGCAGAAACTGTCGTAGTGAAACCTGGGAAATAAACATTTATGAATTTATAATATATTATGTTAAGCATTATCAAATTAAAAGAAAATGAGGAGTATAACAAGAACAATTGGCTTATACCAAGAGATTTTAATATGGTATCCTTTAAAAATCTAGACTGATAGTGATAACAACACTTTTAAATATTGAATTTAAGAGCAAAATAAATTTTAACAGATGTTGTAAATAAATAATTTTAAAAAATATTCATCAGTGCCAAAGCTATGGCAGTTTGTCAGTTAAAGTAAAATAAGGTATCAAGCAGACACCCAATACATAGGACATCTCTAGGATGAAGAATCTGAATCATTCAGATTAATGTTGAAGTCAAATTTGTAAATTTTTCTTATTCAAAATTGAATAGAAAAAATTATAAGTACAGTCAAACCTCTCATAACGAGTTTAATTCGTTCCAGAGTCTTACCCTTTAAGCGAAACACTCGTTATACTAAACAATTTTTCCCATATAAATCAATGTAAAATATGATAATCGGTTCCATGTTGAAAAAAATACTCATTTTTCCAAAAATTTTATTAACATTTATTCAAATAAAATAACTTATGAATTGTTAGAGTGAAAAAACTAGAATACAATTTAGATTTGAAACAAAAAGCGTAAACAAAAATATGAATTTATGACAAATAATTAGGGCTGTTAACGATTAATTTAAATTTAATCGTTAACTTTTGAAAAATTAACTATTAATTAATCGTTAATTTCGATTAAAGCCAAAAATGAAAATTTATGATGTCATAAGTAACACTTCTTGAACGTTCTTGTTGAAAATTTAAATAACACTGAAATGTCTCCTTTATAAAAGATATGTCTTCTGTTAACCAACTAGCAAAAAGACAAGTGTGTTGACATTATTTGGTTCAAGTGATGAGCGGGTCTAATTGACAATATAACCAGCCGAGCTGAACAATTATTCACATGGAACTGAGGTAACCGGTAAGCACAAAACAGTCTTGGCAATGAATGACATTATCGGATATCAGTGTTCATTAAGTTTCCACCATTGTAGAGGGTTAATGGATTCAGGAACTTCCATCTCCATTTTTAACGCAGTAATTCATCAGAAGAGCTGTCGTCATTTTCTGTCTCTGAGTCAGACTCCAATACTGCTTTTAGCTTAATACGCTTTTCATTTGGTTTGATAAGTAAGCGAAGTGTTAGAACCATGTTAGGCAAACTTTATCAACATTTTGAACATTTTTAAACCATTAATCGAGAAATTAATCGTTAATTTCCGCAGCCCTACAAATAATTATTCCTTTTAAACTAGAAAACTGTCCAAAGACATTTGTTTTTGCAGACGCTTCAAAATTTGACAAAAATGTGTTGTAACCGTTTCATAGACAATCTTGACACTGCATTTGAAGCATCCATCTCCTTAATTGTTCTTAAGAATAGTGCAGATCGTTGATGTTGGCAGATTGTAGTTGCGTGCTGGATTAGCCACCTTGTTCTCGCTTTTCAATGGTTTTTCCTTACCTTTCAACAACTTTTTTTTTCTCTTATGATTGTCTTCTTGTGGTTTTTTTTTGGAAGACATTTTAGCACAGGTTATTACACTTTGCACATAAAAAAATTACGAATACTGTTGAAATACAAAATTTGTAAAAATGGTTGATCACACACGAAAACAACACGCTAGCAGACCGAGTGCTTTAACACAGAATAATACATCGGGCAGAAGTGGCGGCTCACAAATGAATTTCCAGGAAAAAGGGACTTTCCCTTTCTGCGTCATTCGTTATGCAAATCTTCACTCGTTAAGATAGGAACTTTTTCAAAACAAATGTTGTTGTTATGCAAAAAACTCGTTTTGAGAGGTTTGACTATAAGATTGAAAAAGTTATCTACCTTTAATTATTAAAATATTATAAGTAGTGAAGATAATTAATTTGGGTTGGAAAATATACTGTTTTCCATTACGTTATTGGCAAGATGATGACATATATGTTCCAACTAAAGAATCAAAATGTATTTTATTTTAAAAGAAAAATGTGTATACCCTAAACAAACATCAGAACAAAACATAACAGTGCAACAAGAGTGGGGAACCAAAATTTCAATTTTGTTTTGAATGTATAAGCATTTTAAAGATAAAATAATAAATTACATAAATTTCAACAATTTTCTAATATCCATATTATTTCTAAAATTTAATCAACTGTGAGTTTGTTAAATTGTGAATTTCAACAGTAGAGAATGTCTTAAAATGACTAAATCCCTTACAACTTAGGTTAAAGAAAAAGGGTGGTGGGGTAGCTCAGTCTTACACATTAATTGATTCATGAAACTTACTGACACAATTGAATAAATATCATCAAAAGTTTGGCTTTAAAGTAAAGTTCTTTATGATTGAAAGCATAATGCTGAAGTTCCCTAAAATTTAATTAGTGTCATGGTGTCAAATCATGATTTATTCAGTCAAGCAATTAACGATTACAACTTATCACCAAGTCACAATAATTCCAATTTTTATTAGTCGGATTAAGGGGGGGAGGGGTGTGCTCAACTAATCTCAAATCCACCCCCCTATCCTGTGTTAAATGGGTCCAACTTCTTTGAACTTGTCTCCTCAACACTAGACAACAACATCCAGAATATTCTCTAGCTATCCCAGAGCAACGTTTAATTTACACATGTTCTCATGCTGCTGACCTGAGCCAAAACTTGTGTAAGCAAGTAGGTAGCAAGCCCCCAAGAAAATATTCTCCTGTTTTATCTTGGTTTCTTTTTCCCCAGCTAAAGTAGACAAGGATTAAACCTTCCCTTGTGATGAAATATTGAAACATTACAATATTTTTATATTCAGGACATAATTTACACTCACCATGATTTAAATATCATGAAACTAAATACAGAGATTCAAGGACTAAATTGACATGTCTACTGTCACTGCTAGTAAGTTGATTAAAAACAACCTAAAAGTGTACATTTAGAGAATCCCACTTCATCTATTAGCTTTCCCATGTCTAGATACTACAGGTTTACATCATAGTTCATGTAAAATTATTATTAACTAGATACGCCGTGCGGCGTAGCATACCACACAGACTTGCTCATGAATAATGCAAAGAAAGTGGGGAGAAAATGGACAGAAACTACAGCATGAAGAAATAAAAACGTGAGTGAACCACCGACACATTGTCGGACGCAGACCTGCCAACCTGCCAAGAAAAAAAATCTGTATAGAGGTCCATGCACGGAGTCGCAGCACCCCACAGCGCTGGTTTAAGAACTACATACTAAATAAATATAAAGTAATAAAGTTAAATCCATTGTCTTTTAATTTTAAGTGTCTACAGAACATTGCATTCAGATATCTACACAACAGAATAACCATGTTTTTCACAGATGAACAGAGGCTGCATAGAGATCAGCTTTCCAGCATTTCCCTAGTGGCCTTTTTCAAATTTGAACTTGTCAAACAGTTCTTTTGTCAATTGAAACTAGCTTTGCAATTGATTTTAGTTAAATATTAGTTTTTAGTTAGAAACTTTAGAAAGAGTATCAGTCATCTGAATTAACTGAATTAATGATTGCCCTGGTTTCATTGTATTTTTCTGGAAACATTTCTTTGACTCTGGCATTAAAAAGATAGGCATTGGAAAAATATTTATTTCTTCCAAAAAGAAGGGTGGTAAATAAAACTTTCAATCTCATAACTGAATTTCCTATTAGACCTATTCCTTCAAAAAAGTAATTGTTAAAAGATGTAGATTCACTACTTTTACTTTACTAATTTATCAGCAGTTGTAATTTTTGCATTAAACTATTTTTATTGTTATCATTGAATCCACCACTTTCAATAGATAATTAGGTCTGGCACAGATTGCAAATGTTTCGCCACAGGGCGATGGACGAATAAATGAGTGTTTTTCCAAAAACCGATACTGTTTCGAAAATAAATGTCCAAATGACGTCTTTTCTTTATTTGTTTAGTTAGATGGTAATCCTGCAGTTTCTACACATATATTATTTCACAGCGAAATTTAATTTTCTTGTGAGAACTTACGTTTTTAAGTTATTAAATGCATTATTTAATTATTTAACCCAGGACCTTCCGCGTGTAAGGCGGACGTGATAACAACTACACTATGAATCACATGTTATTCTGTGAAGGAACAACGCAAGTGAACACAAGAACCCTTGTTTCCCCTCTCTCCACCATCTCCGCTTGCCAAACCATAAACTGACCCAGCGATGGTCATTCGTCATCCTTATTTGCACATACTCGCTTTGGTGAATTATATATATAGATATTTGTATTTTTCTAATAAAATGTTATTTAAAAAGTCACTTTTTTTAAGATCAAAATTTTGAACACGTAGTGGCAGTCAAAAACAAATCACGCAAGACATAAATAATTGATATTGTAACTAGCTGTTGACTCATACCAATGAGCAAGATTGCTACTGTAGTCAACATTTTTGTTGGAGTCATTATATATATTCACTTGTACCACACAGTCAAATTTTTCTGTAAAAAAAAAGAAGATTGAAAAAACAAATAACGACTGCAAACACAGATCAGCGAAGAAAAATAAATGTTTATCATTAAATCTAGATTATAACTGTTCTAAATTTGTAGATGATATGAGACAAAAATTGAAAATATTTAACATTTGAGGATTAACATTAAACTTAATACTTTATAAGAATTTTCAAAACAGCACAAATGCTCATGTCAATGACACACTTAACTGATAAAAGATACATTTTAAACATTTAAGCTTTGAGATAAAGCTTTAAAAAAATATTTAATTTAATAAATTTAAAGAATTTTATTCACTTTCTATCAAGGGCTCAGTAAAAATTAGAAAATTAATTAAATGTTCTTGAGATACACTTACTGAAAGAATGTCATGAAATATTGATGAGCACTCACTCTATGAAGCCAAATGATTTGAATTAATATAGATCAAACATGAATGTGTTATTACATATTTTCTATTGTGTCCTTGATATAAAGTATTATATACTTATACAAGGGGATGCAGGGCGCCGTAGACGCCAACTTTTTTCAAAAGCCCAAGTAACTTATCCTTGTTTGATAAATACGAAATATTACACTTCCTGAAATGTACACAAAGTATTTTATAATTGTTTGGGTAATTGACGTCATATAATATTTTACGGTGAGAAACACCACACGCTCTGTTAATTTCAAAACCAAAATGATACCTTTCTTTTTTAACTGCTATGGACTGTTGTACTATGTCCCTCAGCGTTATGGAGTCAGTGACTTGGGCTTTTATTATATTAGATAATTATGTTGTTATTTTTAATACTATAAATTTTCTAATGACTAATAAAATGCAAGTTAGTTAAAGTGACTTTACCTGAGCAAATAAAAAAAATAGATCTGAGCGCCCCTACCCACCCCTGTACTTAACAAAATAGTTGCTGTCAACCCTAATAATATGAGCAGTGGTCACAACACAAGGAAATCCATCTAGAAATCTGAAAGAAGACCAAACAAAATTGTAAACTAATGGTCATTGCTCTACAAGATTAAAAAGCAAGTAGAGAGAAAGTCCTTAATAAAGGAAACAGTGGATAACCAATAAATGCTTTTTTGTTACCCTTAAAATTCTATATGTAACAAATTTAAATTACAGTTAACATTTACATGGCAAAATAACAATGACAAATTACAAGTTATTTATCAAACTATTGATCTCAACTTAAGATAAACACTTTAGATGTCTATAAGAAATAATAATGATCCACTGCACATGTACAATCAGCTTACACAACTCTATGAACCAAAAAACTATAGTGATAACAAAAAGCACTGATAAGCCCATTTATTTTTTAGCTACACACATGTTAAAAGATAACACACTCAGACATTAGTCCCCCAGTTATTACAAGCTAATGATAACAATACCAGTGACACATGAGATTAGGTGAAAGCCTTCAAATGTGATCAGTGCTTAAAAAGAGGAATAATAAAAATAAAAAATTACTGTTGAGAGGGGGTTAAACAGATAAGGTTTTGTCAACATTTAATCATAAGAGGAGCTAGAAAAATATTTTTTACACAATACCAGGAAAAGAGATGTGTGTTAATACTGAGAAAAGACATGTATAGTTGATTGCATGCTAAGGCTGAGCAAAGAGATGCAGTGTTGACTTCATGCTAAGACTGAGCAAAGAGATGCAATGTTGACTTCATGTCAAGATTGAGCAAAGAGATGCAGTGATGACTTCATGCTAAGGCTAAGGAAAGAAATGCAGTGTTCACTTCAAGCTAAGACTGAGCAAAATGATGCAATGTTGACTGTATACTGATTCAACACAATTTTCCCATTTTTATTTTTTCATGCTACTACTTATTATACCTTGTGGTACTCTGTCTCAGTTACAGGTTTATTTCTGTACCTTTAATTAATTTCATTTCCAAAAATCCCTTATTTCTCTTGAAATGCAATTTGATTATCATATACAGTACATGCATTTGTAGCTTCTGCAGGAACCGATGCCAGACATCAGTGATAAAAAGAATAAGACCCTCTTTTGTCAGTGTTAAGTCAGGGTTCCCACAAGGTTCACTGCTAGACCTGTTGTTCCTAGCACTAGCACAAATCATAATCTCCCAAGCAAAATTATTTGGCATGCAAAATGGCTGTGTTCAGGGTGATTTCCAAAGACTCAGACCAGGACCAGTTACAATAGAGTAGGAGAAGAGCTAAGACACGGCATTACTAATTTAATTCCTGCAAAGTGCAAGACCCCACTATACTCCAGAAGTGAACCCTCTACACCACCCTCAGCTTGTGAAAGAAAAAACCTTTTAAGCCTTTATTCATCCGCTTCAAGGTTACACATCTTTAGTCCGGGACCCATTGACCCAGTAGAACATGGACAGGTTGGAGGCGGTCTAGTGATGGGCAGTATACTTTGTACTGAACCGCAACAGTATGATGGAAGCACTGGGCTGAAAAATACTTTCTTATGCATCATTAACATTACTAAAACTTGCATTTATATCCTCTAGAAAGGCAATAAATGCTTATTACAATCTTCTCAAAAGTCCGGGGTTGTCTTATACGCCATTTTATTGAACAACCATTCTTTCCATTCCGCTGAGAGAGGGAGAGACAGCTGGGGAGGTGGGTTGAGCTGACTAAGCCAATCCAAGCAGCGTTTGTATGCAGGTGGAGAGAAAATACATAGCTTGCTGTGATTGTCTGCTTATGTACATTAAAGCAAAAGTACAGACAGTAAAGCAGCAGTATTTGTACCTGTTCATACAGTACAGCAGCAGTACCGTATTACAGTACAGTATACAAATGGCTAATAGTCAAGACCCCATCATGTCTCCACCAGTAAGAAGAAAGAAATATGAAGCCAGTTCCAAACTGAAAGTTGTAAACTTTGCCATGGAACATAATAACTGTGCTGTTGCAAGACATATTGGAGTAACCAAAAAGATGGTTCGGGACTGGAAAGCAAATGAAAAAGCATTTAAAAGTATTCCAAGGTATTGCATGTCATAAGCATTTGAATTAAAATTACCATACTGAAAGCAAATCTGATGTTTCTAAATTTTTATTTGGTGTGTGTTGGAAGAGGGGTAGTCTTATACGGCAAAAATAGCTTTAAGTCTATATTTTAACAGGAAAAGTAGGGGGTTGTCTAAAACAGTGCTTCTCAAACTTTTTAGTATGGTAGACCAGCAGGAACTTTTCCATTGCAGCAGGTACCTGTGTACTATTTTACATGTACTGACGAGAGAGCGTAAAATAAATTAGTTTAATTTTATGTGTGCATTGTCGTAAAATAACATATTCTATAGACTATGGGGTTAGTATTAATGATTGCAAATGGAGGATTATAATTAAAAAAGGTTGTTAAGACCGCTCGTTTTTGAGGACCCGTTAACCAATAAAAAAAGACTGGTTAACCGTCGGTCTGTATTATTACTATGTTTTGTGAACCAACAAAAGAATGCATAAAATTTTTGCCTCGTGTCGTCTGATTTGACATCCAAGCGCCTGATATGTACCACCCCTAGTGTTTAGCTCTTTGTCGCGCTAACGCCAAAATAGCGTATTTAAACCAAAATTTTTTTTTATTTTTTAATTTTTAAAAATCGTTGGAACAAAGAAATAAACAGCAATTGATTAAAATTCAATTTTATTTATTAAAAGTATTAAAACGGCTTGTTATCAAATGTTGTCAAGTTAGATCGGTTTTGAGGACTGGTGAACCGTTAAAAAAAAACAGTTTTACAATCAGGTCTGTATTTTTCCTTATTCTTTTTAGAACCAACAAAGAGAGTGTGTATCAAATTTTCCCCTCGCGTCGACTAATGGTGACTTCAAAGAACATGTGACGTCACGGCCCACTTGCGTTCAGTTCTCATGCGCTGTGCTCCTTTTCCAATGCACACGAAATAAATTTTTAGAAAACATCAAATTTTATATCAATGTGGTAATTTTAAGTCAAATGCCTTTGACATGCACGTACTTAGCAGGAAAACTGTCGATATAAAAATAAGGCTGAAATTGAATTTGAGGACCAGTAAACAGTCTGTTATGTTAGCCGCATCTTTCCTCTTGTAATATTAATAAATAGTAACACTAGCGGCCTTGACCGTTGTTCATATTTTGACATCACGGCCCCGCTGTGTTTCAGTGTTAGTTCTCGTACTATGCTTTTTCAAATAAGCGATTTTAAAAAATAATCTTTCACTAGCCGAACTCCACTAACAGTGATGACGGTGTATTTTTTAAATGATTTATATACCGGAATATTAAGAAAACGCTTTGATGTCACAGTCGCTCGCGTATTGGCTCTGGTATGCTGCCGTAACACAACAAAAAAAATAACTCCTGGCAATAAACTAATACCGACTAATGGAAGTTACGGTTAACCGGTCCTGATTAAACAGGACTGGTCCTGATCTGAGGACCAGTTTAACCATTAACAACCTTATAATCTTTGCTCTCCTTTCTGGATAACTTATGCAGACCGGCAGCGGATGGCGCATGGACTGGCAACGGACCACAGACCCCCACTTTGAGTAGCACTGGTCTAAAACACCCAGTTCTCTTAAACGCATGAAAATATGGTAGGCTTATTTAATGAGTATGATTACATAAAAACAATGGGAGCTCACTCTATCCCATTAAAATAATAGGGGAGCTAACCCAGAACTAATCACTACTAGACGCCCCGCGGCGTAGCATACACCGCAGACTTGCTCATGGAGAGTGCAAAGAAAGTGAAGAAAGAATGGACACAAACTACAGCACGAAGAAATCAAAACAATGCGAGTGAACGTCGGTTGCTGCCGACTCGTTGGTTTCGAGACATTGGCACTGTGGTTATCTACCTGCCCACCACCCTTTACCACATTAGCTTGCCAACCATAAACTGTGATTGGCCGACCCTAGCGAGGGTCAGCCATGTTGGCAATAAAATTTTTTTAAAAACTATGTTTTCGCTAGGGCTTGAACCCAGGACCTTCCCCGTATAAGGCGGACGTGATAACCAATACACTACGAATCTCACGTTAGTCTGTGAAGGAACAATGCAAGTGAAACGCAAGGACCATTGTTGGTCTCGATACATTGGTTCGACCCCAGCGAGGGTAATTCATCATGCTCGGTTGCACATACTTAGTGGTGGTGTCCCGCATGGTTGGGTGACGATGAGAATTATATATATAGATTCACTATATCAGGGGTCGGGAAACCATGGCTCGCGAGACAGATGTGGCTCTATTGATGGCTGCATCTTGCTCTCAAAAAAACGTTCATTCAGACTCATTTGATCTATATGGTAAAAGCAAAGAGAGCGGTGCACCCTTTTTATGGTATTTTTGCCCCCATCTTTGTTGTCAACATGTGACAAAGACGGCAAAAATAGTGCATAAAAATGATTAAAAATGGGGTTCTTTCAGGGAGAAAAATAGGTAGAAAAAAATAGTAAAAATTTGAAGAAAAAAAACTGAATGAAAGCCCAATGATAACGAAAATTAACATTGCTACCCAGTCTATACTCGCTCATCTCGGAAATGGGGAGGATAAAAATCTGGAGGTAAAATGCGGCATTCATCACCAAGAATTTTGCCCAAAAATTAATCAAATCAAATTTACGGCGTCTGTGCAACTAGGAGTTGAAAAGGCTGGATGTAATATTACGTAATTTCATCAACCATGGCAACGTCATTAAAAAATAGTGCAAACTTTCTATTTTAATTAAAAATTATACAACTGAATCTAACCCTAAACCTATCCCTAACCCTAAAATCTATCCCTAAACCTAAAACCTATCCTAAATCTAACCCTGAACCTAACCTAAACCTATCCCTAAACCTAACCCTAAACCCAATCATAAACGGTTAGTAAACCTATCCTTAAACCTATCACTAAACCTAACCCTAACACGTATAACCTATGCCTATAGACAAACCTAAATCCACATGAATAAAATTTATAGATAAAAATAATAACACTTATATCCTCCATACAAATTATTGTCGGAAGAGATAAAAATAATTACACTTATTTCCTCTATATAAATTATTGTCGGAAGAATACAATATTCTCTTCCCTTTCTCTATATAAATTATAGTCGTATGAATACATAATTCCATTCCCGGAAGTACGCCTCGCTCTGCCATAACAACAATGTATTTTTAAATAGATGAGCGCACCGTTCTCTTTGTTTTAGCCGATCTACATATTAATTGCATTATGTTCCTTTTGGGAATGTAATCTGACTGTAAACTGTAATTGAATGTCAAGTTGGTGAATTTGAACGATTCTGACCGCATTAAAATGAGGTCATTTCCAGCCGCCATCTTTGCGTCGCTATGACGTCACGGTTGGAATTGTACGAATCAGCCGTCAAGTCTACTTAAATTTTAATCCTACTTGCCTACTTTACATTTTATTTACTAAACACCATAAATTCAAAATAAATAATAATAATCAGAATCACAGTTGTAAAGCCTATGCCTATAGACTATAAACTATAACTATAGATAGACCGTAGTCTTAAAGTAATTTTTTTTTAAATTTAGTAATATTTAGTAGTAGTAGACGGGTAGTGTAGTAGTTTCTTCATTGAGTTTGACATCGACATCACATTTCATTTCACATTTTCCGATTTTGAAATTCATATCGAATCATACATAGTCTATAGTGACTATAGTTATAGTTAACATAGTCAATTATGTCATGTCAATTAAGTGTGTCAAGTCAATACTGACAATACTTATACTGTCATAACTTATACTTGACTTATAAAATACTATAGTAGACTATACTCACTGTGTAATTCACTGTGTTCATACTCATACTCGTCATACTATACTATAGACTATACTTGTCTTCTATACTCTATACTCATACTATACTCATACATAGTAGTCTAGTACTAGTAGTCATTCATTTTCATAGTCAGATTCATTATAGGCCTAATTTTTTATTTTGACGCATTCTCATATTTTTTTGGATAATTAAAAAAAAACTTAAACAAAAAAATCGACTTACTTTATTATTAAATGTATTTTCAAATTATTTTTTTTCTCTCAAATAATAATAAAAATGTGTATATTTCGGTAATGTACCACATCAGCGTCGGCCTTGTAAATTTGCGAAATTCCAGTTAGATGGGCTATTGACACACTTTTCTCTACTATTCTCACTATTTTTACTACTGATTAAACCCCTTGAGATAACTAACTACCAGAACTTATCAGAATTTTTTTTTAATTGTTTTATTTAAATAAACTTAGTTCAACAAATTTTTTAAAATATATTTAGTAGTGGTAGTAGGTGTGACTACCACAATTTAACTGATTTTCAACAAAAAAATGTTTTATTTAATTTAAATAAACTTATTTTTTTTAAAAAAGCAATAACAAAAAATTTATTTAAAAAAAAACAACAGAAAAAAAACCAAAAAATGCGTTATATTTGTTGGCTAGCAATACAGAATTTATATTTTTATATTTAGTAGTGGTAGAAGGTGTGACTAACGAAATTTTTAAAAAAAAATTGTTTTACTTAAATTAACTTAGTTCAACGAAAATTGCAGAATTTATAATTAGTAGTAGTGGGAAAATATTGCGTTTTTTAGTGTTTAATTTTTGTTTGCCCTATTTTATGATAAGTTTTAATAAGCATAAGCAATAATATGATAAGTATACTAAAATTTGTGACGAAAAACCCTTTAAAAAAATTTGCACTTGTCTATTATTATAGAACTTGAGCATAAGTATAATTACCGGTAAATATAATATTCTCATTTTTTTAGCTTTCGTTCTACAGTTTTTAGAAGTAGAAGTACTTTAGTTTCAACCTATTGCATGTTGTTAATTTTTAACCAAATTACATTTGTATTCAGTGTAGTTTGATTAAGTTTAATTTTCTTTACTTTAATTCAATGAGTGTTAACATTTTAATCACGTATTGTAATAGAGACGTTCATTGGCAGTTAGAATAACTACTTTTTGCGATTTAGAGACCGTAAACAAATGATGTCACGTGATTTTGGCAGATATCCCCCACACGTGGTAATAAAAAGTTAGCCCCCCCTCAAATATGACGTCATAAAGCTTTGCGCCCCCCCCCCTATTTGAAAATGAGCATTATTTAGTGTAAAGCCTGCACTCTAGCACCGTAACAAGTGTGAAGCCATTTAAAACGTCATTAAATAAATTGGAAGCAATCAAATATTTAGGTTGAACTTTTATTTAAAGTTGCGCTTTTTTTTATGCTGCGTCACATTTCTTAAACACGTCCTCCCCTCGTCACAAATGTGTGCGCCCCCTCCCCCCGGTGCGTGACATCATTTATGGACGGCCCCTTCAACTATTTCAGTAGCGAGCGAAAAAGAACAATATTTAAAAAATAATTAAAAATCTACTCCCATCATGAAAAGGTACTTTAACGAGGTGAGTGTGCTAATCAAATTTTGAGATTGGGAAATGTAATTTTTCTGATCGTCCCGGTCCATATTATCAGTAGGCCACATGGTAAATCTTGTTTCAAATGAACAGAATATTCAGTCACCACTCTCGTATATTTGAGCAAGACTGCCGTTATTATCGTGTTTTCATGATCTGATTCTTTGTCTTGTTTGTAAGGGGAAAACTTGATAGGTTAAGTATAAAAATCTTTATTATTCTAAACTATAGGTAGTTTTAAACTGAATTTAATAGGTAGGTTTCTTTGACAAGTCCTAAATAAATAAGGGTTATCAATGTTCAAAATATTTTTTTTTCATTTCTCATTGTGTTACTCATTTCCCGGGATTGCCACGCTGACCCGGAAGTTAATGTTGATAATTCATTTCAAAATGCTTTTCTGTAACCTTCCCAAATCTAAGGGTCCATCCATAAATGATGTCATATGCAATGTTCCCTCGAAGGTTCTATGGGAACATTGGTCACGTGCCTGGGGGAGGAGGGTGTCACACATTTGTGAAGAGGGGGTGTTTAAGAACTGTGACGTCACATTCTACATGTGGAAGGAAATCAGCACCCCTGAGCTTAATGATCTTCACAGGTCTTCACGGAAAACTCTCCAAGCAACTATGCCCCCCTCCACAAGGGAACTAATGCTAGGGACGGAATGGTCTCCTCTGAGTGGGGCCACCGAGACATCTAAGAACACCGAAAAATGCCTTCTACGAAAGTTGACCTCACAAAGAAGGGTGGATTTTCGCTACTTCGACTCGCTACAACCTCGGCGCCACCCCGGTTCAGCAAACGAGTCTATTATCCAAGGAGTGACGCTAGACGGGGGATCATCAAAGTGATCAACCTAAGGGTGTCACCCTGTCGGAAGGTTACCACAGAGCTGACGTCCGCTAAGTTTTTCGCGGTACCTTTTGATAATCCATACTTGCACTCCTGTCCCTAAACAGTAAACAGTAGGCCTACCTCTCACAGGTCACTTCGGATATCCCGACCCTCAACGGGTAATATCGTTTCATCATCGACATTGCATCTGATGCTCTGTCTAAGATCCGTACAGAGACTGTAATCATATATGCATGACTAACTAGCACCTAAATGGTATTCGGCGTTTCCCGCCAGGGTTGTTCGTTTCAGGTCGCAGCCAGTAGCGCGACCCTTCTCGTGGTTCGAGCCGTGCGTAGAGGCAGAGGACAATGCTTTTCGGAACCATGACGTCTTGGAACCGTGTCGTCACATCAATTTTAAATAAAAGTTTCCCTGAAATATTTGATTGCTTACAATTTATTTAATGACGTTGTACATGGCTTCACGCGTGTTACGATATTAGAATGCACACTTACACTACTCAATTAAATGACAAAAAAAGTGAATTGAAACATGCTCATTTTCAAATAGAAAATAAGGCTTTAAGGTGGGGGAGGGGCCACGCAAAGCTTTGTGACGTCATATTTGAAGGGGCCGGGGGGGCTAAATTTTTTAGGGTGACGAGGGGGGGAGGGGATGAAAAATAGGCCAAATTTGCGTGACGTCAAATATGGATGATTTTTTTAGTCAATCCATAAACGGCTTTTGCGTTTTAGGGAGATAAGTACATTTAAAATTGATCTACATAAACACAAATATATTTCATTAGAAGCTTTTTGTAAAAAAAAATATTTTCAAATAGTCTTTATCGACTTAATTTCCGTCAATGACAGTGTTAGCAATTCTAACGTGTCTTGCAAGCAATGCTACTTTTAAGCTGCGTGGCCGCGTAGATATCTAACCTTCACAGCGCAGCCAAATTTGTTAAGGATAAAATCTGTGTTTGAGGAATGTAATTTTTTTTACAAAGATTAGTATAGTAGCCGATGAACGAAGGATGGAGGAGGCTACAGACAAAAGAGCTAGGAGAAAAGCCAAAACATTGGGAAGCACATAACTCGTGTGCAAAAGCTGTGGTAAAGACTGTCACTCAAAGAGAGGACTGCACAGCCACTCGAGGAACTGCAACCCAACCCAACCCAACAATGATGCACTATCGTCTTGCGATGCCGACCGACCGAAACATCCTAAACTCTCACGAGTATCTAGACGTCTGAATTGCATATTATTTATCGCTTTGGATTAAACATGGTATAACAGTTGTTGTGTTATCTCAAAGTTATTGTTGTTCTTAATAATATTACATTTTAGACCACACCATTCCATGGACCAGATTCATCACCCAGAACCTAACTTCAGTGGCGTAGCTAGGGGGGGGGCGGTGGGGCGGTTCGCCCGGGCGGCACTCATTTGGGGGCGGCATTTGTGGGTATTTGAAAAGTATAATTATTTCCGACAACCGCCCCTTTTCTTTTGAAGGAGGAAAACCAAGGTGAAACAAACATATTTGTAATTTCGAGTCTTAATTAACGGATTCGCACAACATTTGTTTGATTATATAGTGGATATTATAACTAACGTCAAACTGTTCAAAAAATTTTAATCGCTCAAAAAACGTATCCATTTGTTTGGAAAACTAAGTGGTATTAGTCACAGATGACGCTTTTATTAGAAAACTACACAAAAAACACATCACCGCAGAACTGAAAAATGAGGGCAGGCCATGAAGTTTAGAAGCCTAATATAGAAGCGCGCCGAAAGCGTGTGATGCGCACATTCGCTGTATCGTGCTTGCTCTGTGTAACCGTGTAACCCGTCGATCAACTTCAGTCGCTGCTACAGTACACGCAAATACCCAGAGGCCTGTGTACAAGTATCACTCTTAGCTGGCAGCTGCACCAGAAATCGAGACAGATTCTCGACATAGCAATAGCAGTAAATAAACATAACAGTGAAAAAGCGTTTAATGAAAACGATTAATTGTATCATAGCTATACAGCTTGTATGCTTAGTTACCGTATAATATTATCCGTGCCGCCCTAGTACTCATCATGTCGATAAAAAGGAAAAGAACATTGGAAGAAGAGAAGCGGAGCTTTAATGTAAAATGGGAGTTAGATTTCTTTATGGCAAAGATAACCAATTCGTGCAGTGTCTAATCTGCGGCGATGTTGTGAAAACAGTCAAAGGGGACAATGCCAAGCAACATTTTTGCCGACACGCATCACACAACTATGCACAGTACAAGGTGATTCAAGGAAGATCTGTGTGGAAAATCTTAAGAGGAATGTTCGATACCAGACTTCGGTCATGTCTGCTTTTGTTAAGACTACGAATAAGCGCAGTGAAGCCTATCTTATTCGTGGCACTGGAAAGCCTTATTCCGATAGGGAACTCGTGAAAAGTTGTATCATGGATGTTGTTAAGTGCATTCATCCGGGTAAGGAAACTAATTATTCTTTGATTCCTCTGTCGTGCGATACCGTGCAACGCCGTCAAAGTAATATTGCAGAGCAGCTGAGGCTCTCCATGCAGGCAAAGATTAACAAGGAGGACATCCTGTTTGCACTGGCTGTTGATGAATCTACGGACATTTCAGATTCAGCGCAGCTACTCATATTCATTTGCTCCCTATCCCCAACATTTGAATTGTGCGAGGATCTGCTCTCCATGTAGAAAATAATTACTCAAACTCGAGGAGAAGCAGAAGATATATTTTGGCAGTTTAAAAAGCTTGCATCGACTCGCACGTTGATCTGAAGAACCTGCGAGGCATCTGTACAGACGGCGCGCCTGCCATGGTTGGTAAGAAAAATGGCTTCGTGGGTAGATATTCCGATTATGTGATGAAGGATCACGGTATTGACCAGCTCATAAATCTGCACTGCATTATTCAACAGGAGGCGATGTGTTCTAAATCTTTTGATTTGGATAACATTCTGAAGGATGTGAATCGCATTATCCTTTTCATTCGGGCGAATGTTCTTCACCCCCCGCCAAGTCATACAAATTAAATTCATTTACGCTAATGATTCGCCGGCAGAAGATATTCTGCACCACACCAGCGTTCGTTGGTTGTCTCAGGGAGAAACATCTCGCCGTCTTCTGCTGCTACGAAAAGAAATACTAGAATTTTGTGCCATGAAAAACAAGGACTGCCCACTGCAGAACCAGGCCTTCTTAACATCTCTAGCCTTCCTTGTAGATTTGTTAATTTATATTAACTGCCTCAATGAGTCTCTGCAAGGCAAAGGAACAACAGTTTGCCTCATGCACAGAAGAGTACAGGATTTCTGTGACAAATGTCGTCTGCTACAAAGTCATATCCAACACCTCAATCTCTAGCTCTATCGTTTCCCGCAACTCACCGCTCTAATCGAGAGCCATGTAATTGTAATAAGAAAAGATGAAATTCCGGCTACGGTCTTTTCAGGCGTCCTCGAAGCGCTGCTGTTGGAATTCGCAGAACGTTTTAAATAATTATGCACTGTGTTTGCCTAAAATACATTATGATTATGTCATTATCAGAGGCGTAACTAGGTTTTTGGCGCCCTTGGCTTATTTTTTATTGGCGCCTTTATAAGTTGACAAAGTTTCCGCTTTAGGATTTTTCATTTGTTAGAAAAAATGATTGTATTTCTCTTATTTTATTTATGACATTAATTACCGTACATGGTCTGACAGTGACAGTCATACAACGTATTACTAAAAATGCATAAGACAAGAACAATACTAAATGCAGTGTATTATTTCCTAAATAATAGCAAATAAATTGGTGGACAAGACAGGATATTGTTGCGTGAATAAAGAATACAGCAAAACTTGAACTTGAAGTAACATATATTATAAATGAAAACAATAGTGTCAATGTGTCATACCCACTATCTCATGCATAACGATAGAAACTCACAATTAAAAGTAAATTTAAGTAACACTCCACCGACTGCAGCTCAGCACTTTAGTTAGCTGGCTTATTGCTAATACAGTCGGACCTCTCTAAGTCCAACTCAAGAAATTGGCTTACAGAGTTTTCGATTTAGGAAACTGGCATAATAGGCTCAGATTAATCAAGGACAATGTTGATATTGAGAAGGGGGGGACAGCCATAGCGGCTAGTAGGCTTGACAGGAAAGAGGTGCACTGATTCATATGAAAGGAGCCAACTTGCTTTGACATAACGACACAAGCTTGTGAGAGGAGACACCTTCCCTCCCCTCCCCAACTATACTCGCTCGACAGTGGGATGGGGATAGTAAAATTTTTCTTTTTAAAAGAAAGACTGTAAAATCATATTGACATTTGTATGATAAGTTAGGTTATTTGCTGATGATTGTATAATCTATAGAACAATTAAATCAGAACAAGATAGCAAAATTTTACAAAAAGACTTAGATGAATTGATAAAATGGGAAACTAACTGGAGTATGTCTTTCCACCCAGAAAAGTGTCAACTGTTAAGAGTAACAAAGAAAAAGAAACAAATAAATTCAAAATATTACATTCATGGAAAAGAACTGACCTAAACTAAAGATGCAAAATACTTAGGAGTCTTAATAAATGAGAAACTATCATGGAATCCCCATGTCAATGAAGTTATTAAAAAATCAAACAAAACCTTAGGCTTTATAAAAAGGAACTTTAACAAATGTAATAGAGATATAAAACTAAAATGCTACCTCACTCTGGTGAGACCTGTACTAGAATATGCATCTTCTGTATGGGACCCATCCACCAAAGAAAACATTGATAAACTAGAACAAATTCAAAAAAGAGCTGCCAGATTCATTACTGGAGAATATTCGAAACTGACAAGAATAACACCATTAGTTAAATCATTAAAGCTTGAAACACTAGAGGATAGAAGAACCAAGAGCAAAGTAGTAATCATACATAAAGCAATTAATTCTAATTTAGAAATACAACACAAAGATAACTTAATACAACCCTCAGATAGACATAAGGATAAAAACACCTTTCTTATTCCGTATGCAAGAACAAACACATACAAGTTTTCCTTCTTCCCGTCCGGAATTCGGGCGTGGAATGGGTTGCCTGAAGAATCCAGGAAAACCAACACTTTATCAACATTTAAATCTCTAATAAAAATGCAGGACTAAACACAAACCATAGATAAGCGTAGGACGCAATAATCTTCTGTATAGAAGGAGCGTCTGTAAACAGATAAGATAAGATAAGAAGCCCCGCAAAGGCCAAAAACATAATAAAAATATTATAATGGCTTAAATGAAATACATTTAAATATAATTAATTATTCACTTTTTTTTTACCAAGGATAAAAGTGAAATACAGTTGGACCTCGCTAAGTCGAACGTCCCTAAGTCGAAAACCTCCCTATATCGAATTAATTGTTAGGTCCCTGCCAAATTTCATAAGACTAATATATTTTAGAGCTCCTTAACTCCAAGATTTTTGGCTTTAAACATCGTTTTGTCGAATTTTCCAAGGCGTTAGGGTTATTATTATTCTGGAGGGAAATTTCAGAAAACGTGTTCCGTAGAGCCACCTGAATGGACGCAAAATCTTATCTTAGTGCATTCCACCAGGGATTAAGCGACGCTTGCAAGTACAAAAAATGACAAAGACAAGAAAAAGGAGTGGTAAGTGGTAACTACTTCGCGTCCCTTATTTGCTGCATGCCGTGAATCTTTTTAAAAAGAAAAATCTTACTCCCCATCCCACTGTGGAGGGAGTAAAGTGGGGGGGGAGGGGAGGGAAGGTGTCTCTTCTCGATGGCATGTTAAAGCAAGTTGGGTTCCTTTCATATGAAACATTGACACCGCCTCCCTCTCCCGTCAAGCCTAGTAGGGGGCCGTCCATAAAGTATCTCACGCTATTTTTGACCCCCCTCCCCCTGTCACACTTTCTTAGACCCCCCTCGGAGCGTGACGTACTTTATGGACGGCCCCTAGCCGGTATGGCTGTTCCCCCCACCCCTCAATATCTACATTGTCCATGCTTAATTGGCGCCTATTACGCCATTTCCCTTAACTCAAAAACTCTGTAAGTCGCTTTTTTTTTCCGTGTCCTTTTGAGTTCGACTTAGAGAGGCTCGACTGTATTTATTTAAATACACATTTAAAAATTAGAGATATAGTGGCGCCCTTTTGAGCTGGCGCCCTTGGCAACTGCCCCGATGCCAACCCGTTGCTACGCCACTGGTCAATATTATCTCGTGTTGACTATTACGAGAGGTAAATTTTTGATAGTGAACGTTTTGTTTTGCAGTTTAAAAAATTTTGCGGCCGTTGCAGAAGTATTTTTTTTAATGCGGCCGGCAATAGCCCAAAGGTTGCGCACCCATGATCTACTCCAATATCGGAGAATCTCTTCCTCTATTGGTTTTGGCCTTGTCTGCTGTAGAGTTCCAGGTTCCTGATTGTGTCCTGAGATTCCTTCTTAAACAATTGTTAATAAAGGACTGAATTCTGATCAAGTTTATGGCTGTTGTTCTCTATGTCTCGGATCCATATAGCAGCACAGGCTTCACCATGGCGTTGAAGATTCTTTTTAAATCGCTTCTTAGGTTTCGGGAGCCCCAAACATTCTTGAGTTGTTTGAAGGCTGTCCTTGCCTTCCCAATACTTATTCTGACATCAGCATCCATTCCAAATTGTCTGTCTAACATGTGTTGTAGCGAAACCTATAAGCTGATTGCTCAGTGTAATGTCCTTTTTAGCTTTAATTTCAGCCTGCCAACAAGTAGATGGTGATCTGAGGCAACATCAGGCCCCCTCATAACCCATACATCTTGGAGAGATCGCATAACTTTGTTTCCATTACATACATGGTTCAGCGTTTGCATGTCCGGTGAGACCCATGTAACTTTATGTATTCTCTTGTGCTGGAAAATACTCCCACCAGGGACCAGATCTGTTGTGGCACATAATTCATTACATCTTTCACAAATGTAATTTATCTGGCCTATCCCTTGCTGTCATATAACATCTTCATATTGGGAATAAGAAAAGTATTTTATGCCTATGTCTATATGAAGGTTGTTTAAGATTATCTGTGTGTTGTATTGTTAAGTTAGAATTAATTGCCATATGTATTATTACTTCTTTGCTCTTCTATCCTCTCTCTTTATAAAGCCTCAGGTTTTGTTTCATTTTTTAATTACTTCAGAGATGGGGATTCCATGATAATTTCTCATTTATTATTATTCCTGAGTATTTGCATCTGTAGTTTGGATTAGTTGTTTTCCATGATGAAATATTTTGAATTTATTTGTATCTTTTTCTTTGTTACTCTTTACAAGTGACACTTTTCTGGGTGGAATGACATACTCCAGTTAGTTTCCCATTTTAATCATTCATCCAGGTCTTTTTGTAAGATTTTGCTACTTTTTTCTGATTTAATTGTTCATAAGCAAAAAACTTATATTTTGTTCCTGATGAGATGCTGTAGGGTAAATCATTTATATAAATTAAAAAGAGTAGGGGACCTAACAAAGCTTCTTGTGGAACTCCTGAGTTAACTGTTGGCGCTGATTTAGATCCATTAATCATTAATTAATACAAAAATCTCTGTACCTTTTCTAAAGAAGTGAGTTACGTTAACTAATTTCAAATCTTGGGACACTTAAGCCGGGTTTAGAGAGGCTTACAAAATTTACTACAAGAATAGGGGACAGTTCATTGTTAAGCTCCATTAATAGCCTTGCAGGCTATTCATCTGGACCAGTAGCTTTGTTTATTTTAAAGTTTTTAAAAAATGTATTTATACTCATCTCAAGACAGTTGTGTTACCCCTTTCTTCTATTTCTATTGTATTTAATTTTATTAAGACTTCCATATCACTTGAGGCTAAAAATGATGATGTAAAATATGTGTTGAGGATGTTCGCGTTGGTCTCACTATCATTATGGGTTTTATTATTTGGGCCTTTTTCTGTGGGTTCCATTTTTTAAAGATTTAATAAAGGACAAAATCTTTAGCTGTTATCTTTAGAAATTACATTGTTTATGTACTCATTTTGGAGGTTTTGACTAAGTTTTTGTGTCAAGTGTATAATTTTTCTTTCATGTATCATTTTTAAATTGGTGGCCTGTTGGCCTTAATTTTTTTAATAAACCTTCATTTTGTTTGCAAAGTTTCTTTAATGTAGTATAGAACCAGACTTTGTTTATTTTATCTGCTGTTAGTTTTGTTATAACATTTTGAGCAAATTTTTGTTTTGTATTTATTTTGTATTTTTGTATTTATATACATTGTATTTCCAAATTTCTTTAAATGGGCTAAATTTGTGTTGTATTTGCTGATGAAATTTTCTTGGAAATAAACCGCTGTTGCACTGTTTGGTGTAATTTTATTAATTTAATAATTGTATTGCATTTATTCCAGAGATAAATTTATCTTCTAAGTTTGTTTTACATATACATGTATTAGCCTTTTTGATTTTGTTCTGGTAACCCTAAAAATATCAAGTTCAGACAGTCCAGGTATTATTTCACAATCTATCACTAGTACTGGTCTGTTTGTTAAGAATAAATCTAGTACGTACATTTTTCCTTAGCCTATTTTTCCATGTGGATTTAATGTGCTTTAATAGGTGAGTGAATTTTTAATTATGTAATTAAGCATATGCCTACTATTTGACTAATACTTATTTATGTCTATGAATAATTGATTTTTAATTATAATATAATTCCAGCGAGTTCCTGATTAAAAATAATATTAATATGGCATTTTAATTTAATTGTTCTTTGTATTTATATGAGGATGACAAAATTTTAGATTCTTAAATTAAATCTAAATAAGAAATGAGGCACACAAATGAGACCTCAAAATTGGTTTAACCTCAAAATTGGTTTAAGTTCAATTACCATCATATAGTCGGTGAAGACAGAGCTTATGGCTTAATTATACATAAAACTATGAACTATCCTATAGAGAGAAATGTCAGGCATAAGATTCTTATAATCTTTAATTAGTTAAATGATATTCTAATTGAATTTTGTTTTATATGTACTTAGTAATTAGTCGGGGGTAAGAGTATTCTTTTAATAATTTACAGTTATACTACTTATAGTCACTTGATTTTAGTTTTATGATCTTCATAAAAGACTAATACTCACCTTAAAAGTCTAACTAATATTTATAATTTATATTTTTAAAATTTAAATGCATCATATATTTCAATTAAAATGCAATATGCATGCATTTAATTCTATTTGCATTTTCATGTACCTGACCTATGTTGTCATTTTTTCAAACTATAAATATAAATACTTTCATAAAAATCTACAAAAATAAAAGTATTTATTTTATTTTTACATTTTTTGTTAATTGATTTGTATATTACTTTCAGTAACAGTAAAATGTAATGAATGTAATAGAATTACATTAAATTAATATTAATAGTATTAAATTATAAAGTAAAGGGCTCCTGAAAATCTGGTGCAATTATCTAAAACTAAAAGTATAAGAAATTTATTTTATTAAAAATAAAAAAGTTGTCACTGGTGGTAAAAAATAGAGAGTATTTTTTTTAATGGGTCACGGGTTTTGTGGTAACAAATATAGAGCTTAGGCCTATACAAATACAATGGCCATTTAAAAAAATAATTTACTTTTAATTATTAATATATTGAAATTAACAACAAAGATAACACTGAACTCATTTTTACATTAGAATTAGACTCCTTGGTGTTTTTGTCACTTTTCTTCATTTAGTTTGGCTTATGAACGACAAATTATTTTTTTTAATTTACAAAGTTGGCACTTAAGATTGTTTACTATTTATCGATTGCTAATTTTTTACATTGTTCTTTTTGTATGTGAGCTGAATAAATGCTAGAATTACAATAATAATAATACAGACAATACGAATTTTATCGTAGCAATAGATAATATAAAAATAGTGAAAATAGCCAAAAAAGTGTGTCAATAGGACCGTGAAACTGGAAGTTCGCAAATTTGCTAGGCCAACGCTGATGTGGTACATTACCTATATTTCACACATCTTCTGATATTCACGGTGCCATTGTTGCAAACAAATGGAGAAATGTTCTTATTGGAAAGTTATTATTTTAATTATTTTGTGTTGCCCAATTGGATATATTCTTTCGAAGTGGGTAGACACCGCGCAATGCGCGGCATCCACTGTAAAGCTTGGGTGTCGCGTAAACGTGACGTCACATTTTGCTCTTACTACTTTATAAGATTTTTAAAAATTCTTACGGTACATGAGCTTATGTGGTCTCACGGTTAGGACGTTAGATTCTTGAACTCTAGGTGTCAGGTGGAGTTTCGTTTGAGTCTTTTTTTTAAAAAAGCTTGTTGTTTCAGTTTTAGGGTCTGGGTTAGGTTTAGTTGTCTATTTTTTAAATTAAAATAGAACAAGAGTTTCGTTTGAGTCTTTTTTTAAAGGTTGTAGTTTCAGTTTTAGGGTCTGGGTTAGGTTTAGTTGTCTATTTTTTAAATTAAATTAAATTAAATAGAAAAAACAACACATATAATATAGCAACCAAAAATATGATTTATCGAGCGCACCGTTCTCTTTGCTTTTACCAAATTAATTTTAAAATCATAAATCTTTTTAAAAATAAATTTTAAGCTATTAAGGGGGACTGGGTATACCAAAATAAACAGACTGTGTAATGCGTGTCATCCACCCAACTGAGTGGACACCGCGCGTTACGCAGTGTCTACCATCGGCCATATTCTTTTGTATAATTTAATTATTATTTTTATGAAGTAATATATTTGTTTATCAAAGTTTTAATTACTTAAAATTATTTTTTTTTAAAATCGCTTTACAGTAAAAAATTGACCAATATTTGAATTTATACAAATAAATGTCTCATACTCATACATTGTTGATTCACACTGAATCTGTGAGTTGTTTATCTAGCCGAGTGGTGTAGGCAGGTAGTGGTAGCTTTACTCGGGTCACGCGATTTTGGCCGATTTTTTACCCCCTCCCCCCTCGTCACAAAAAGTTAGACCCCCCTCTAAAAATACGTCACAAAGCTTTGACCCCCCCCCCAAAAAAAAACAACCCACGTTATTTTCTAGCTGAAAATAAGTATGTTTCAAATCACTTTTATTGTCATTTAAGTATTTATTATTTATTTAGTGAAGGTCTACATAACGTCTACATTGTAATATCGTAACCCGCGTGAAGCATTACAAAAAACAACAACTTTTAACCGGCCTTCAGAAAACGAACTGTGTTAACATCCTTAGATTATATTTTATTTTAATACATACAAATTAAACATTGACTATTAATCATCACGGTTAACGTCTTTGTGTAGAAATTTTTTTTATTTAACAATAATATTTTTAAAATGTATTTTTTTTAAAATCCCTCAATTGACTGTCGGGCATCCCATAAGAAAGAGGTCGGCGAACAAGGGTAGGCTAAATAACCTCATATGGGGTCAACAGGGAATTCTTGGGGGTATTGCAGACTCATTTGAGACGTATAACATCCACTACAATCCACTAGATATATTAAAATACGTCATGTGTACGTGTACGCTTGGAACATATGCCCATTATTAACCGGTTCCTTCCAGAAAATGCATTTTTAAAAATTTGACAACTATGTAGATATCTTACTTACATACTATACGAATACACCTAAATCCACCCTACTTTCATTTATATTGACACGAGTGACAATAATCTTAATCCACATGACTTCACTGTAAGAAGTATCCTTTCTGCGATATTTAAAATTAATGCCTTAAAAACTGAGCTTAGAAGAAAAGTTGTTTTGTGCTCCTCTCGAATTGCGATGTCAAGAATTTGATGCATTCTATCTAGAATGGCCAGGGGCGTTTGACCAAAAACCAATCGAACAATTATATCAAAAACGTTTATAATTCTATCAAATAGATCCCCCTGCCCCTTTAAAGAAAAAGGACATTCCGTGTTTTTATGACTTAAAATATCTACACATAATCATATTCAGATCATTTTTAGATAGTTGTCATGCTTGTAAAACTCGCCAGTAGCATTTTCGGGGGGGGGGCTGATGACGCTCCCCTAAATCCCCGAGTCATGTGAGCAGGACCTAGAATCTGGGGAGGGGGGGGGGTAACGCACACATAAACTTGTATATTTAGGAGGTAACGGGCAAAAAAAATCGTCGCCTCCTGCCATGAGAGAACCAAACGGAGCTGCGGTTACATCACAAATGCTTTGATGAAATTGATGTCAACGTCAAACGACGCAATTTCATACGTTATCATGTGGGTTCTCAAACTTAAGGATTATAATTAGATTTAATTTTCGTGTCTTGATAGCTTACGCCAACCAGCGTCTGATGGCCTACCGACTGGCGGCATATTGAGAAGCACTGATTTAAAAAAATTAATAATTTTTTTTTAATTAAAAAAATAAAATTTAAAAGTCATTAAATTTAAATAAATTGTAAGTGACCAAATATTTCAGTGGAAGTTTTATTTAAAGTTAACCTTTTGATGTGACGTCACATTTCTTCAACCCCAATCCCTCCCCCTCGTCACAAAAGTGTGACGACCACCCTAGGTGCGTGACGTCCCCTAATACTTTCTAATATGAGATTAGCTTTGCTCTATCCAGAGGCGTCTATAGTTATAGGGTTGGTGTCACCCAGTGCGGTCCGGTAGCTCGTGGTGTCACCCACTCACGATTTACCTCATAGACCTCCTCCGAGTCTGCCAGAAGACTCAGAAGTGCCACATAACGGGAACATACAGGATTTTACATTTTGGTGTAACCCCTTGCGATGGTGTCAACCGGTGTGTTGCACTCCTCTAGTGACGCCTCTGGCTCTATCACAGCAGGCTAAAGCATAGCCTTTAAATCTTCAGCAATATATTTATCAATTATGGTGAGAGTGGCGGTAGAGGAGGAAAGACGGAAGAAACCATGAAGTGGTAGAGAGCAAGCTTTACCTGTATCAAGCACTAAACATTCACAAATGGCAGAAAACAATTCTAGTAAAGTTAGGAAGCAATAATCTTCTGTATAGGAGCGTCAACAGATAGAATTTATTTTTAGGAAAACATGTCAATAAACTTTATCACTTTATGAAATACTTATTTTAAATTTCTTTTTGTGTCTTTTTCTAATTAAAAAAAATAATAATATTTAAACAATTTCTTCATCCCTTTCACTTTAATCTTCCTCTTTGCCTACTAATGGCCCATAACAGAGATTAATCAACTCTGCCCCAAGACCTCGTTTTATATCATAATTTTTTTTCATAATGAAGGGCTTACAAAAACTAGAAATCTAGTTTCAGGTCAAGAATTTTTCATATGATAAGTATAAAGCTTTCATATCTCAAGGTACTACTGTAGTTTTATCCATCTAGTCATCTAGAAACGTGTAACAAACATTTTTTTTCTTCAAAATATGTCTTGAACCTTAATATTTAAATGATACAAAGTAAAAGAAACCAGAATTTTGCATTCAAATATTTATTCCAGATTAGTTAACATTGAATAGTCAGATAGAGAAAGCGCATTATAAACCATTCAATACTTTTTCACCCACTCTACTTCCAAAGAGTCTCAACCTGAATGCCCAATGCAACTAAACATTTCATCATATAAACAAACATGAATTTAAAACGAGTTTGACATTTTATCATTTAAAATGATAAGCACAATGGCATGGGCATGAGGAAATGATTCATGAATTTCACAGTTAAGTTAAATATTGGAAAACTTTGAACCGATGAAGTGTAAAAAAAAATGAATTTATTTTAATGGAAATATTTTTTAAAAATATTTTGGCTATTGCTAATTTTACAAATGTCTAACAGTGCCAGTGGAAAGGATTGAAATAACCCAACAATCACCAGATCACATAGCATGTTTATGTTAAGGTTTTCATTTGATTGAAATGTTTAATTAAAATGGTGTTTACTTCTGAATACATCAAAGTAGAAATGTGATTAAACATTTACAACAACATAATTGCTGGTCTTCGGTTAATTACCGATTGTAATTAACTATTATAACAATACCAGTGATGACTGTACATTTTTTTTTGGAGGTTGTATAAAATAAATAAGTCTTGGTTTTTAAAAAGAAATATTGGTGACTTTTTCTCAAGCTCATCCAATTTTATGTGACCTTAAAAATTTTTAATTCTTAAACAAAATTTATTCATTATCATCTGTATTCGATAGGTCAAAACTTCCATTAACAAGTAGAAATTTAGTCAGCTTTGTTTTACATTTTTTTCTCTCCAAAACTGTGCCACAACTAAAATATTAAAATCTAATATTGATTTTGCAAACCAGATCACCCTTGCCCATAGTTGTAATGGCAGTAATTAGACAGATGTTTCTGTTGCACACATTACTGCTTAAAAACAAATAAATGTTACAAAAGCAAAAATAATAATAATACATTTTCAAAATGTCATCAATTTCATTTTAATAAAATATTTTTTTTAAGACTCATACTTTTAAAATAATCTATTATAACTTTTTTAAAAAATTAGTGGAAATTATTAAGTTATAACTATAACAAGGCCAAATTTTCGAGTATTGTATCTATACAATTAGCCATCAGAGACTTGATCTCAGCAGCCTTGGTTCAATAGATATTTTCAATTATAAATTGTGATTAAACTTTTCCATACTAATATGTTACTCAGCGCAGTGAGACGATGCCACATTCCATCAATTTCTCAATCTTTGCAGCTACATCTGGGTTTTTTAGATGCCTGTGAATTAAAAAATTAAATTTTTGTGTGCCTAAATACGATCTTAAAAAACACACCAGTTTTGTGCAGGTTAAAACTAAATGTAAACATCCTAATAAAAATATTAAATTTAACATTCATAACAATTCGGTTTTCAAAAAAAATATTTTTAGAAGGGAAGAGGGTGGGGGGTCATTTTAATTTAAAAAATCATTCTAGCATACAGCGTCATCATCATTTGTCCTTTGAGTTCTTTGTGGAACATACCGCCTCTGTCAAAGCTCTCCACTCTACATGGTTCTTTGCCAGTCACTTCAATTCTTCCCAGCTCTTCCAGCCTCATCTAACATGCTCCGTCTCCATGTACGCTTGGGTCTTCCTCGAGTTGTTTGCCCTGGGGATTCCAATCTAAGGCCTGCCTAGCCCTGCTGTTATCTTTCCTAAGGGTGTGTCCAATCCATCTCCACTTTCTTTCCTTAATTTGTTCTACTGTTCTTTGTCCACACCTCTCCACAGCTTGGAGTTTTTGATATTGTCGAACCATTTTATTTTCAGAATATTTCTGAGGCATCTGTTAACAAAGGCCTGGAGTCTATTTTTTGTTGTCTCTGTCGTTCGCCATCGAATCCATAAAATAGGACCATTTCAACTAAGGTTGTTAACAGTTAACCGGTCCTCAGATCAGGACCGGTCCCATTTTATAAGCACCGATTAACCGTAACTTAGGCATAAGCTTATTAAGCAGAGTTAATATTTTGTTGTGCTACGGCAGAATACCAGAGCCAATACGCGAGCGACCGTGACATCAACGTGTTTTCTTACTATTCAGGTCTATAAATAATATACACGTCATCACTATTAGTTTAGTTCGCCTACGGCCAGGAAAGATTAAAATTTTTTTTTACTTTGCTTAGTCGTCGAGGCACTGAACAAAAGCTAACACACAGTGCGCGTATGATATGAACAACGGTCAAAGTCAAGGCCGTGACTGTTACTATTTATATTACGAGAGTAATTTGACAGACGTAGCAAAGACACCGGGCGAATAATAGGTCCTCAAATTTGAGTTCTGTCTTTTAGTGGCAGTTTTCCTGCAAGTCATAGGCATTTGACGTAAGATTACCACATTAATACCAAAACTGATATTTTCTTTAAACGCGTCTTTGCACGCGTTGTTTTAAATAAACTGCAAAGACCTGCTGAAAGAGTATATCCTGTATCACAGTGCGGTTTCCGGGCAGAAAGGTCAACAATCGACATGATCTTTTCTTTAAGACAACTTCAAGACGGCCTGTTTACAGTCTTGGCAAAAGTTGGCTACCCACCAAAACTGCTTAGCATTATACAGTCATTCCACGATGGTATGAATGGCACGGTGCAGTATGACGGCTCAACTTCCCCTCAATTTGATATCATTAGTGGAGTCAAACAGGGCTGCGTCCTCGCCCCGACACTCTTTTGGCATCTTTTTTGCCTGCCTGTTGAAACATGCCTTTGGATCCTCAACCGAGGGGATCTATCTTCATACACATTCTGAGGGTAAACTATTTAACCTGGCCAGGCTGAAGGCAAAGACGAAGATCCAGAAACGGTCATCAGGAACATGCTTTTTGCAGACGACACTGCCATTGCAACTCACAACGAAGCTGATTTGCAAATCCTGATGGACCGCCTTGCCAAGGCAGCCAGGGACTTCGGACTAACCATCAGCCTAAAAAAGACCAACGTGATGGCCCAAGATGCTGACCCACCCAACATCACCATCGATGGCTGCCAACTTGAGGCCGTGGAACGTTTTACATACCTTGGCTCCAACATCACCAACAACCTGTCCCTTGATTCCGACCTAGACGTAAGGATCGGCAAGGCCTCCACAACTATGGCCAGGCTCTCAAAAAGAGTATGGAGCAACAAAAAGCTGACCATCAATACCAAAATTGCTGTTTACAGGGCATGTGTGCTAAGCACCCTCCTTTATGCCAGTGAATCCTGGACCCTATACTCCAGACAAGAAAGGAGATTGAGTGCTTTCCACATGCGCTGTCTCCGGCGCATCCTGGGAATCACCTGGCAGGACCATGTCACCAACAATGAGGTGCTACTACGGGCAAAAATCCAAAGCATGACAACTCTTCTTCGCCAGCGTCGGCTTAGGTGGTTGGGACATGTGCGCAGATTGGAGGATGGCAGAATTCCAAAGGACATCCTCTATTCTGAGCTAGCCAAGGGAAAGAGGACCACAGGCCGGCCTCACCTCCGTTACAAAGATGTGTGCAAGAGAGACCTCAAAGCTATTGGCATTGACATAAATAGCTGGGAGGAACTCGCTGGGGACAGGTGCAGTTGGAGACAGGCATTGACTGCTGGGGTAGAAGCAGGAGAAAGAAACCTGCAACAGGTCGCAGACGAAACTCGCCTAAAGAGGAAAAGCAGAGCAATTCAGCCAACCACTAGCACTACCTTTCAGTGTCAGAAGTGCAGCAAAGGCTGCCATTCGCGAGTGGGCTTGTACAGCCACAGCAGAAGCTGCAAGATCATGTGCGTAAATGCCACAGGAGCACAGAAAATTCCGTCGTCTCACGAGACATAAGGAAGCCAAACAACAACCAAACAATTTTCTTTAAAAATTGGGTTGGAAGGGGAGTACAGCGAGTTTAAAAATAACTCTCTTAGTTTACAAAGCACAGTATGAGAACTAACACACAGTGCACGATTTTAAAATGTGAACGTTCAATGCAGCGAGTGTTACTGTTCAGCGCAAGAGAGCTGAAAACAAACGGGCTGTGACATCGCATGTTCTTTGAAGTCACCATCAGACGGCGCGAGGCGAAAATTTGATAATTGATACACTCTTTGTTGGTTCTATAAAGAAATAAGAAAAAATACGGACTGGACAGTAAAACTGCCTTTTTTTTAACGGTTAACTAGTCCTCAAAATGAATTGACTTGACAAAATGCCGTTTTAATACATTTAATTAAAAATTGAATATTAATCATTACGGTTAACATCTTTGTTCAGATGATTTTTTTAAAAAATAATTTTTTCTTTTCTTGAATTCGCTATTTTGATGCCAGCGCAACAGAAAGCTAAACACTAGGGGCGGCACATATCAGGCGCCTTGATGTCAAACCAGACGACGTTGGGCAAAAATAATATGCATTCTCTTGTTGGTTCACAAGACACAGTAAAAATATGGAGAGATGGTTAACCGGTCTTTTTTTGAGCGGTTAACCGGTCCTCAAAAACTAGCAGTATTAACAACCTTAGTTTTAACGTTGGTGTTAAAGATCCTTACTTTTGTTTTGTCAGAGATGTATGTAGATCTCCAGACCTGATTCAGATTGGCAAAAGCCTGTCGCGCCAAATTTATTCTTCCTTTGATGTCCTCATCTGTTCCCCCTGATACACTGACCACACTCCCAAGGTATACAAAGTTATTTACTTCTTCCAAGCCACGGTTTGCTACTTGTATGTCTCCATTTTGTTGGTAGTTTATTTTCAAAAATTTTGTTTTTTGAATTTTTTTTATTGAGTCCTACTCTTTTCCCAGTCTCGCTCAAGGCTGTGATTTTGTCTTGCATGTCTTGAAGTCTATGGGAGAGAATGGCCAAATCATCCGCAAACTCCAGTCTTCTAGTTTTTGCATTAGGTTCCACTGGATTCCTTTTCCTGAGCTTGCATAGGCTACTTTTGTGACCCAGTCTAACACAAGAAAGAGCAGAAGTGGCGGAAGGAAGCATCCTTGTTTGACTCCAGTTGTGACATGGAATTCATCTGTTAGTCTACCATTATGTACTACTTGGCAGGTGAAGTTTTCGTACAGATTTTGGATGATGTTTGTTATTTTGTTTACTATTCCATAGTGCCTCATTATTGACCATTTATTTTCTCTATTAATGCTATCAAAGGCGTTTTCAAAGTCCACAAATGTGGCATACAGCATGCAATTGTCAAATTACAGATTCGTACCCTAAATGCTCAGCATTTACTCAAATTTTAAAAATATGGTCAAAATCAATTAATAATTATAAATAATTACAATTCAAGGCGGTGTGGTGTGTTCTACTACTATATTAACTACTCACTCTCTCGCTGCTTTGGGGTCTTTAGACATTTGAGCTAAAATCATCTGCATTGCAGGATCACTAAGAATTTGCTGCACTTCTGGGTTAGACATAGCCTTCTGCTTTACAGCCTCTGGGTCTTCACTCTCTGCCATTAAAGCCTTCCTATATCCATCCAATGCTTCCTAAAAATGTAAAGGATTTAATATCAGCTAAACAAAATTTAAATATAGATACAAAAACAAGCACAGAAAAACTTAGTTCCAGGCGTTTACCACTTAAATGCATGCTTATGTACATCCCTAGAAATGTTAAGTATCTGCAAAAAGGTATAAGGTCAAAGGAATTTTAACAAATTTAAAAAGAAACGAAGTCAAATAATGTCAATTACTCACTGAATTATTCGGATCTAGATCCAAAGCTCTCTGGTATGCTAGGGTTGCTTTAGTTGGTTCTTTCATTGCTAACAATACAGCACCTTTCCTGAGATAACCTTTAACTGTTGAAAGATGAAAATTTCAAATTACAGATGACTTAAGTGTTGAGTACATTACTCCTTCGCTATTTGTGGAGGTTATGTTCTTTACACCCCCGCGAAAAACGGCAAATATTGGATGCAGTTTTAAAACGCCTATGTATGAGATTATATACAGTACTAAATGCTTCCCAAACACTTTCTAAAGAAACTCTTATTCATTAATGCAGTAATAATGTTGTAATGATAATTATGTAAACACATTTTAATTTGGTACTGCAACAATAATTTAATAAAAAAGAAACCTAAGTACAAGATGACACTAGCATAGCTACTCATACTGTTTTACTATACCATAGTCATCTGTGCGTACAACATATTAAGGTTGTTAAGACAGCTCGTTTTTAAGGACCAGATAACTGATAAAAAAAGACCGGTTAACCGCCAGTCCATATAAACCTTTTGCTTTGCGAACCAACGAGAGAATGTTTTCGCCTCACGTCGTGTGGCATCATAGCCCGCTTCCCCCTCTTGCGTTCAGCTTTTTTACGATGCCCTCAATTCAGTGAATTTAAAAAAACCTTCCAAAGAATTAAGTAAACAGTGATGGTTTATAGTCAATTTTTAATTATAATTTGTTGTTTTTTTTTACTTGTGATTAATAACCGTTCTAAATAAGAGGACCGGTTAAAACATTCGTTAAAGTTCGCAAGGTATTTTTTCTTAGTTTAAAAAACCCACGCCTCGCCTCGTCCGTCGGGACGTGGAATTTACCTCTTTTGTGTGTGATGCCGGTCAACTCGCGAATTAAAAAATAATAATAATAATTTGAGGACCGATTAATCGCCCGGTATCTTTGCTACGGCTATCAAATGACTCTCGTAATATTGGTACTTCAATAAGCGACGCGCGCCCATCAAGCTTTTGGATGCGGGAAACAGACTATAATCTAGTGACCAGAGAATACCGATAGGTCACAGGGTCACATGCTTTTATAGCTTTCTTTGTCTTTATAAGAAACAGACTATAATTACATTGTTGTCTATTTTGTGAGGACATGGACTACTATCATTGGGATCTCGAATTTGTTAAAAAGTATTTAGTGTTTGTAGCTGAAATTCTTTGTTTTGAGAATAGGTAAGTTAATAATTACTTTCTTTTACTTACTATAAGTTTTGTCAAATTCCATTTTTTTCTACATAAAGCCTTTTCATTTAACTGATTGTCCCGTAACAGAAATAGTAACAGTTGGCGACCTTGACATCAAACGAGCACTGTGTGCTAGCTCTCGTACAGTGCCTCCCTCGACAACTAAGCAAATTAAAAATTTTAAAAATCATTCCTTAGCCCAGTGTTTCTCAAATAGTGGGGCGCGTGTGGATCCGTAAAGGGGGGCTCGTTTGACCGTTATGCAGAGGTGTACTTAAAACAATTTTATATACAAATGATACTATTTACAGGGGGGGGGGTTTTTCGTTCTTCCTTGGGGGGGGGATGACAGAAAATAATTGAGAAACACTGCCTTAGCCGTAGGCGAAGTCATCTAATGGTGACGATGTGTATATTATGTATATACCGGAATATGGAGAAAGCGATTTAAAGCGTAACACAACAAAAACTAACTCGGGGTAATAACTAATACATCGTATTATACAGGCTTATTGAAGTTGGGGTTAACCGGTCCTGATTAAACGGGACCGGTCCTGATCTGAGGACCCGTTAACCGTTAACAACCGTACAACATATGTATTAGAATTGACAGAAAATTGAACAAATTTAAAGGCAAACTTAAATACAGTACGCACAGTTCAAGTAATAGTAATACAGTACAGTATAATTAACGTTTAATGCCCCAGAAGGTTTTCGCCAAACTTCCGCCTCAGTCCCATAAGGATTTCCCATTTATTACTATCAACTGGTTATGAAATTTAAAAAATTGCATAAAATTTATTTATATTATTATTGTCACACTGACTTCATCCTTTAGGATAAAAATGGTTATTTTACGTATCCAAACGATCGCCTCGAGCTTAATACTATTTTTACCTGTAGATTAATACTATTATTATTACAATAACGTATAGCGAAATCCCATTTTAAAAAAAAACAATGTAAAAATGACCAAAAAACTTCGTGAATCTAGCGATAACACTAGTGAGGTCAACGGCCCCCATTGCCGGAAGTCGACTGAAGCTTCTCTCGCTAAATGAAGAATTTCTGCTTTATATAATTTCATTACTAAAGAGAGTGCTATCGAGGCGCGCATTACCGCGCTTTGGCATTAGAGATAACGAGCACATTAACGCCCGTAGGGGCATTAAACGTTAAGTAATAATATGCATTTGAAAAACATTAATGCACGATCACAAAAATATGCACTGTATGTATGTATGTACATATTGTACATACAGTTTGTGCATTTATTTTAAAAAATACATACTGTATTGCAATAATAATTGGCAAGAAAAAATACTGTTTGTGCGTGATAATAAAATGATGCGATAGGGTTAAGAGCCTAACCCCCGAAAATGTGGGGCCGCGAATGGGTTAGGGTATACTGTATTATCAAAATTAAAATTTATTATACAAGTATCGCAAGAAAAACAAATGCATTAATTAAACTAATCTATATATATACTTACTTCTAATCTATATATACTTACTAAATTTGGGATCTAGTTTAATGCATTCCTCACTATCTTTTAACGCCATTGCAAATTCCATCAGCTTCGTGTAACAAGCAGCTCTATTACTGTATATTTTTGCATCTCCAGGGTTTCGCTTAATTGCCTCAGTATAGTGCTGAACAGCCAATGGAAAGTTACCTGTAAATTGATAGTAATTTACTGTAAATAATTACGCAAAGTCAATGAATTTAATTGTTAAGAACCATTAAATTTTATTTATTCTATGTACTCTTATCAATAAAAATGTATTACTTAGCAAGACTTGAGCTGGCTGCTCTAACTACATATTTTAATCCAATGACCATCTGTTTACCCCCTTTAATTTGGGGAATGCAAACCTCTTTTATCCTGTTCAATGATATTTGTTAAACAGTCACATACCCTCCTTGAATGCCTGATTTCCTTTCTCTTTTTCTTGAAGTGACAACTCTGGATTAATATTGGCTAGCAGTTCCCTTTCTTTGATCTTTTGCTGTACCTTGGAAATTAAAAACCCATTTGTTTAAAACATTTCCTAGAGAAAGATTTTTTTATAGACTGTCAAGTTTCAATTATTTTAGTTAACAAGAGGAAGATGATTTACTTGATATTCTTTATCTGTTCTGTATCAATTTTTTTCCCTCTCGATCTTTAGCATTGTTTTAAAACAAAAGATGTTGTTAATTATGATCTCTCTCAGCATAAGAGAGAGTGGGCTCTGATCTCTAGATTACAACAAATGCTTTCACCCCCCCTCCCCCACAGGAAATGCATCAGACCCCATATGATAAATAAGATTTAACAAATATACAAAAAATTATGCCGAACTCTATGTCAGAAAAATTGTTAAAAAGAATCAAGCATTTTTTAAAAACATTTTTATATGGCTAATTTTGGTGAAATTATTTCATTCACTACCCTCTAATTTCAAAACACAAATGTGTTTAAAATTACAATTTTCATGAAGATATTCAATTATGTTTTTAATTATACTGGGGGGAGATGGAAAAATTTAAAATATTTTTGAACTGTTAAAAGAGTATTCCTTTGGGTCCATTCTTAGTGATTTCTATTGGAATTTCATCCTTAACCTAAGAAATGAGTCTAAACATAAAACTAAGCTCAAGGCAAAAAATTTTACCACCTCAATTTCATGTAGACATCACTACTAAAGTTTATATTAAATGCATTAACACAGAATATCTCAAAGTTGATATATTTTCACTTTTATCCATTTAAAACCATAACATAGTGAAATTTTGAGTTATTTTATTTCAGGGAGTACTTTATAAAGGAAACAAAATATATTAAATTCTTGATTTATCACAAAGCAAATCATCATTTGGCTGGATAGCGAAGTCAATAGAGCGCTCACAGAACAAGCTGAGGGGTGTGGGATCTAGCCAATGTTAAAGCCACAATAAAAATGTTGATGAATGACTATCACTAAAAAAGTCCTCCGCCAAGGTCTACCAAGCCCAGAGAAACTTTTAATGGAAACATTAGAACCCCCTACGACCACGAGATAATTGGACACCAAAAACAAATTTTAAAAGTCATCATTAAATCCACATTCACTCACAGATAGAAATGGATATAGGTAGTGAATTCATTTCTATAGTGTGATTTCACCTTTCGAAACATTTATTATCTAATAATTCATAAATAAATACTTAACATCATTATATTGAATGTGTCACAGGGGGTATTAATGCCGATCGTCAACCATAATGTAAATGCTACGGTTAACCAAATTTATTCAATCTTTAACTAATTCTTACTTCTTGTGCTTTCTTTACTATGTCTGGTTGTCTGTGCTCTGTTAAACTTTTGTTGTAATAATTTAAAGCAGCATTTAAATCATCCTTTTTCAAATAAGCAGTTGCTATCCTTGACAAAGCTCTGCAAATATAACAAAATGCATATTGAAAAATTTTAAAACATGATAAAATAATAAAAATAATGAAATTTCTTTAACTTTTAATGTTGTTTACATATTAATTACAACTTTTATATTACAATCATTTGAAATTCAATTCGAACTTACTTGGCAATTAACTTATAATCAGCTCTATTTTCTCTCCCTTTATCAACTGCCTCTTCACATGTCTTAATGCATTCATCCAATTTTCCTTGTTCATAATAGACAGCTGAAAATTTTTTTAATCAGATTTTAGAGTTGAACAATCAAATTTAATTTACAATTAATAGAATTTAAATAAGTTAAATTGAATGTGTTGATTTTTTGGGTAGATGTTTTAAAGTATTAAAAGCTTGTTTTTTTTCTTCTTCTTCTTCTTAAAATTGATGCTTCTCACTGGAGAAATGAATATCTTTTAAAGTTAAAATACTGATTTTAATCATTCAGTTTACCTCCTTTATTAGTTAGAAGAGTAATATTGGTTGGATCAAGTTCAAGGGCTGCATCATAATGTTGAAGTGCAACATCAAAATTTTTTTGCTTGTATGCAGCATTTCCCTTCTCTTTTTCCTCTAGAGCCTGTAAGATTTTTATAATTTCAAGATCAATCATTATATTTAATTTTAAAAAAACAATATATACTTGTTACCAAGGTATCAACCCAAAACTTATTTCTCTGAAGTTTAAAATGAAGGATTGGATAGAAAGTTGTTAGTACCAAAATAAGCAATTATAATGAATATTTCACAGACCTTTGAACTATGAAGACATTCATTATGTTTTTTTGACCTTTGTTTTTTTTTGTTATAAAATACCTATTACACTCATACTCATGATAATAAATCCATAAATACATTTCTAGTAAATGCAAATTTCCTGCTCTGCAACACATTTTCATTTATTCTAATAACTTGGACTTGGTGTAAGGTAAGCCTTTAGCCTTCATTACAATAATAATTTGATAATTTATATAGCACAATACTTCAGCCAGCAGCTGGGCTCACATCGCTTCACATAAAAATAGTACCACGCATTCACATATAATTATAAACGAAGTGGGTAGACACAGCGCAATGCGCGGCATCCACTGTAAAGCTTAGGTGTCGCGTAAACGTGACGTCACATTTTGCTCTTACTACTTTATAAGATTTTTAAAAATTCATACGGTACATGAGCTTCTGTGGTCTCACGGTTAGGACATTAGATTCTTGAACTCTAGGTGTCAGGTGTAGGTTCGAGTTTCGTTTGAGTCTTTTTTTTTAAAAGTTTGTTGTTTCAGTTTTAGGGTCTGGGTTAGGTTTAGTAGTCTATTTTATAAATTAAAATAGAAAAAGAGTTTCGTTTGAGTATTTTTTTTTAAGGTTGTAGTTTCAGTTTTAGGGTCTGGGTTAGGTTTAGTTGTCTATTTTTTAAATTAAATTAAATTAAATAGAAAAAACAACAAATATAATATAGCAACCAAAAATATGATTTATCGAGCGCACCGTTCTCTTTGCTTTTACCAAATTAATTTTAAAATCATAAATCTTTTTAAAAATAAATTTTAAGCTATTAAGGTGGACTGGGTTTACCAAAATAAACAGACTGTGTAATGCGTGTCATCCACCCAACTGACTGGACACCGCGCGTTACGCGGTGTCTACCATCGGCCAATTATAAATCCATTCAACGGAAAACATACCTCTGACTTAACTGACTACAACATGACAAAGTTACAAAGCCATGATGGTGCACATATAATTGATAAGCTACATCTTATCATTTCAAGAATTAGAAATGTCGATTGTTGCTTAAATTTACTTAAAGTGAAAGTTTAAATTTAAAGAAAATTTAATTCAGTCAAAGTCAATGAAAATGAATGTGTGTGTTATTAATTCTAGTGTTTCAGATTGGAGTTCAGGGTAGTTGGAAAAGTTATAACTTAGCCTAATTTGAACAAACTAATGACTACGGAAAAGTGAAACAAGTAGGCAGTAGGCCTATCTTAGGCCCTATGTATTAATTAAGTAAATTAAGTCTAAATGAGAATGATGAAAAAAAATGAATGACAATGAGTATGAATTATTTCCAATTTAATTAAGAACGATTTCAATTTCAATGTAACAATGTACTACGACTGCGAAACCGGTAAAATACTCATTAATATTTTGTCCAATAATTCATTAATTAGAACAAAGGAACGTTTAACTTAACATTGTAATTCTTTTAATGATAGCTATTTAGAAAATAAATAATAATATATAAGAATGAAAGTAATAACATAAAATTAAATACAAATAACATTGCAACCAACCTTGCGTTTTGAGTCAGCCATGGTTAAGAATTTTCTGGCAACACATGAGTTCTAGAACGTATTCTATTAAAATTATGGCCCTTGTTTTGCCAGATAATGAAACAATTGAAAGTTTGAAATATACACAAAAAAATTTACCAATTAATATTTTAGATTATATATTGATAAATTAATTATGTTAATGAAATAAGGATTATTGAATTTTCAAAAAAAAACAACAATTTTTCACTTACAAACATTATCCCAAAATGAAAAGAATCTAGACAATTTTTGATATAAAATCCTGGCACAATTTATCACCATTCTCTAACACATAAGAATGCGCATGCGCTTTGTTTCACAACACCCTGCTTTGATTTATATTTCTATACAATATTTTGGGAGTAAACCACAACAATTTAATAATCCCTTTTTTATTTATAAATACAAAGGCAAACCTTTTGTATTTCTACATTTGTCATTAAAAATTCAACATAAAATGTTTATGTCCATATTAGTAAAAGCTTTACACTGGAATAGCCGCTAAAAAAAAGTAATTATTTAAGTGAACAAACAATCCATAGTGAAACTTTAGACTAGTGAAAATGAAATGAAGAAGAAATCTCAATTTTTTAAAATATATTTTTTCTTGCTCGCATTAAACTTAAATAAGGATATTTCAAAACTAAAGAGAATTCCCTGCACAAAATGTGTGTGTACATATCAGGGGTGGATTAAGGGGGGTTCTGATAGGGCTAAAGCTAGGGGCCCCCAAGGATTTAAGGCTAAATTAAGGGCCCCCGAACTTATTATATTGTATAATAAAGTGGCTGGACTGGGCCCCAGGTGAAGCTGCAGCCAGGGGCCCCCTGCAAGTTTAATCCAGCCCTGGTATGTATACGTATAGATATATATTATATATATATATATAAATGTTTTTTAAAAGGGCCGGGGGAGGTGGGTGATTTTTCATAAATGACGTCAACAAATTCAAAATATTTGTTTCTCCCTTCTCCATAGATCATCACAAAAAAGTTAGACATCTCACTTTGTCAAGTATAATATCTTAAACGTCTGCACCCCTCCTCAAAACTTATTTTTTTAAAATTCAACAAAAACAACGGACAAGTCCACACAAAATAAACTACAAATTACAAAAGTTCTTTATCTACTACAGTATTGTCCTTCCCTAATCCTTAACTATTCACAACTGATGAATATATGAATAAATCAGAATATCAAATAACTGCCCATGTTCTCTGACAGAGACAATTCCATACAAGCGTTTCCAATGTTGAAAGGAACCCTTTTAATAGCGAAGGGACCAACATAATTTTATTTGCTGCAAAATGTGGTTTCTTGACAACTCGACCCAGGCCTAAACGGTTCCGACAACTTAATGCCATAAAATGAACTCGCGATAAATGTGCGCCTGACTGTAGGACGGACCACTAACAAAAAAAAAGTTAGTGCCACAAACACGCGCGTATGCCAGGCGGGAAAGCAGTGGCGTGGCGAGAGGGGGGGGCAAGGGGGGCAAATACCCCGGGCGGCACTTTTTTAGGGGCGGCAAACAAATTCCTTGTCGTTAATTAGCTTCAAAGAAAAAATAATTAAAAAACAGTTGAAAATTTGTATCAAAATAAAATTTTTTAAAAAACGGATAAGAAACTGAAAACAAGGAATAAGAACTTTCCTAAAATATGTAAATGTTTCTACTTCCTACTGCCAAAACTACTAAATTCATATTCGAATAAATTATTCCGATACTTAATTATGCTACTGAACTGAAAACCCAAGAGGCTTTTAAGAAGTATGAGAGCGTGACACTGATCTGCTGTTAACTTAATTGATTCTTAAAATTTTACAGCCAATCCTGTTGTACCCTACATGAGCCAACCTATTGCTTTTAGCGGCACTTTGCTGGGGGAGGCAAATTCCTCATTGTTAATTTGCTTATAGAAATGATAAAAGTTTTTTTAAAAGTTTAATAAAATTAAAAGAAAAGCCATGATAAAAAAGAAGAAATGAAGAAACCATTTTAAAATATGTTAATGTTTCTAATGACAAAACCCAAAACTCCATAATGTATCTAAAGTCTTCTGATACTAACTAATGCTACTGACTTGAAAAACCGCGAGCTGAAGTAGCATACAAACCTTACGCTGATGTGCTGGTACCTATAACATATTAAAAATTTGTCAGATGATCATCTTGTAGAAGCGAAAATTGCTGTATTCGCTATTAAGAAAGAACAATACGTTGTTATAAAAGAAAACAAAACAATGTGGCAAGAAGTTCACTTTAGAATGTTTGACATTATTAAATCCTGGAAAAATAGAATATGGCTTTTCGCAGTCACAGAGAGGACAACACTAATGTAAAATGTAGGCAGTATTCTGAAGCTAATGAATCTGCTAGCATATAACGAACCAGTGCTTCGAGAACATCGTGTGAATAGGGGTAAACAATTTGTCACATCAAATTCAAAATGAACTAAATGCAGTTTTAAGTGATAGAATTCGCCAAAAATTATCTTTGATGTACGAGAGACCGAATATTATCACATTGTTTTCGACAGCTCTCCATATATTTCACAAAAGGATCAAACAAATCCAGTTGTACAACGTGTAAAGATTGAAATTCAGACAGAAGACTAGTAGTAGTAGTAGTAGTAGTAGTAGTAGTAGTAGTAGTAGTAGTAGTATAGTAGTAGTAGTAGTAGTAGTAGTAGTAGAATCTTTCAAAGATTTCATTGAAACAAAAAGAATTTACTTACGACATAACGGGACGCGGTGGTCGAGTGGCAGCGCACTGGACTGTCGTACCGATGGTCACGGGTTCGAATCCGTGTGAAGGCAAGGGTTTGTTCCCGGGGCCTAGGGCGTCCCTGAGTCACCCCGCTCCGAATGGGTACCTAACGGAGTAGTTAGGCGGCTGGGTAATGCGTGGAACCCACAAAGCCGTGGCCTGTGAATGCTGCATCACTTGCCAACAGATCATCTGTCATGGTCTGTGGACGCAACTATCTTCTGCATAGAAAGAGCGTCTGTATAGATAAGATAAGATAAGATTTCTGAATTTTTAAAAATAAATAAATAAACGACTGTCTTAAAATACTTGACTGGAGAGTATACACCCAACGTGTGTTATTACTTCTTCATGGCTGGAAAGTATACAGGTGATCAATAAAACTCAAAGACATAAATCTTAACTTCAAAGTTGTACTTTGATAAACCAGTTGATTAAAATTGTTTTCTTTATGTGCTGCTCCAGCTGAAACTAGCTCTCAATCTATTTCCTTTTCTTGTCCACACAACATTGGAAACATCTAATTGCTGCTATAGGCAAGGCTTCATGATTTAAAAAAATAGTGAATATGTCATGGAACAATTTTGAGGATGCTTTGAAAGCTATAGAAAAACAGATAGAGGCAGACGAAGGGCTTAAGACGTGAACTTTGCAGTATGATTGAAATGTGTATTTTCTTTTCTACTTGTTTTTACTTTTGGAATTTTGTACTATCTTGAAACATGTACTTTATGAAGACAATGTGGCGCGAAATTATTGTGCAAAAATTCTTTGCACAGGCTCCTTACAGAGAACTAATGGATTACTTAAAGTATGCTTTGATTTTATCTAAAATTAAATATAGATACCTTATCATTTTAATTGAACCTGCCAGTCAAGAACGAGATAGAAATTTATAATCAACCAAAGTGAATGTGTAGTCTTGTTTTGAAGAAAATAAGTTGACAATTAAGTTTCTTTCTTCATTAGTGAAGGTTACTGTAGAAATTCATGTCCAGTTTTGCCAGGCACAGAATTCTGTTTATTTCTTACATAAAAATGTATGGTGTCCTTATTTTTACTTTAAAAAAAAAGTATATTTTCCTTATAGCATCAAGATATTTTTCCTGATTCTGCCCCGGGCGGCACATACCCACGCTACGCCGCTGCGGGAAGGAGCATTGGTATGTGGTTGGTTTACTTTAAAGTATGTTTCTGTCCACACCTCATGCGCCAAATGTGTGTCTATTAAATTTTGATAGTTTGTGACGAGTGGAAATGTAGACTACTCGGGTAGATATGACACGGGGGTTGAGCGGCATGCGTAGGCTACTGAGAGTGGTGGATTAGATTCTCTGTGAAGAATTTTTTGGGGCATTTTATTGGAGGCAATAATTGCCGAAGCCTTTTTGTGTTTGGGACGAGTTGTTGGGGGGCTATTTTGCAGGAACCCCAATTGTAAGCCTTTTGATGAGGCCGTTTTTTTTTGGGGGGGGGGATCAAAATTGTTGGGGCCACTCTTTTCTGGCCCAAATTATTGACGACTCACCGATAATTGTTTGCTGAATTAATAACAAGAAACCTTAGAAGTTTGTTTTTTTTAATTATTTTTTTTAAATCATCAATTTCAGGTGGTGCTATTTTAAAAAAAAGTAAGCATTTCTGACCCATAATGTAATTTATTAAGATCAACCACCCTCCCCCAACCCATGGTCAACTTTTGTTTCCATTTCATTCTATTTAAAGTGGTTGCCCTAAAATTAGCCCCTCTCGCCGCATTTCCACAAAAATTATCACTACCGTCAATGTGTGCGCCGACCTTCTGATTAGGCCAAAAGTTTTGGCAAAACGGCTCCAACAAAAGGTAGCCCCGACCTATGAGCCCATTGATACTCATTGGACCCGACAAATAATGGAATATCACCTTGATTAATCATCCCCTCTCTCAACATATCGTCACAAAAGTGCGTCAAGGTGAAACATAAGCGATCTGCACAGGGTTTGTATGTTTTAAAAAAATATATATATTCAAATGCGCTTTTCCGTAATCATTTTAGCCTTTTTAAATCCCTTATATTAACTTCGAAATCTTGTCGTCATCTCTGTCTGTCGTTCGCGGGCGGGCGGAAAAACAAAAGTAAATTAAACAACCCCGTAAAAACAAAGTTTTTGACTATAAATCCCTTATATATGAGCCATAACTAAAAGTATTGATTATGTTCAAACGCGACAAACATTTACAGACTGACACCGAGTGATATCCCCTGGCTTTAAAATGGGGAAAAGGGACGGTAAGGGGTGTGGACATCGACGGGTGGCGTCAACGCGTGAACTCAACTGGCACGGAAAGAAAAACAATAACAAACCGTGAATTTGAATTACATATGTTATATAGAGATAAACAAAAAATGCATTAATTTAATTTCGATACGTTCGACCGATCAGAAATTTTGATACGATGCATTGTTAGGTGACACAAGTCTATTTGCCAAATTTCAGCTCGATGGCATCACGGGAAGTGGGTCATTTTTACTTTTGTTTTTCCGCCCGCCCGCGAACGACAGAGAGTGATGATGAGATGACGACAGACAAGATTTCGAAGTTAATATAAGGGATTTAATTAAACAACCCCGTAAAAACAAAGTTTTTGACTATAAATCCCTTATATCTGAGGCAGAAATTAAAGTATTGATTATGCTCCAACGGGACAAACATTTACAGCTTGAAATTGAGTGAACTCCTTCTGGTGTAAAACACGAGATGTGGTCATCGATGGCTAGCGTGAAGTCAAGTGACCCGTAAAATGTAAACAATAGCGACCGATACATATGGTTAATAGAGATAAACTAAAAGTGCATTAATTTAATTACGGTACGTTCGATCGATCTGAAATTTTGATACGATGCAGTGTTAGGTGACACGGGTCTATGTGCCAAATTTCAGCTCGATGCCATCACGGGAAGTGTGTCATTTTTTACTTTTGTTTTTCCGCCCGCCCATGAGATGACGACAGACAGAGACGGCCATGAAGTTAATATAAGGCAGTGGTTCCCAAACTTTGTTAGCCTACCGCCCACTTTCCAGACAAAAATATGCCTCAACGCACACCCGCACCCCGAGTTAAAAAAAATTATTCAACACAAGGATGGGCAAACTACGATCCGCGGGTTAAATGCGACCAGTCAGAATATTTTATGCGGCCCGTAGGCATGTACATGTGGCGATCTTATGCCACGTTAATTTTCTTTGCTTAGAATATTTTATAAATGTTTTAAATTTTATTCTCAGCGCTTGATTCTAATCTAGAGATATATAATCGGTTTTTATGGCTCCAGAATCATGAGTAATTAATTGATAACATACCTATTCGAAATTACATTTCAGTTCAACCGGAATTAGCTTTTGTTCACGATTTACATTTCGAGCAGTTTTGAAAATTTGTAATTTTAAAAGCTAATAGACGTTGATTTAACAATGAGTGATGCCAAAGAATGTAAGATTGTGGACGAATCTCTTTTATTAAATGACGAATGAACTGTTAAATATTGCTTCACGGGCGTTGGGAGAAAATCAGCCTGCTTGCTGTGCCATGAGTGTGAGCGTTTTTAAGGAGTGCGACTGAAAAAAGATACCACCAATCAAAACATTTGTATTTCGGGCACAATTTAAATAGAGAAAAAGGAAATGCAAGAAGTTTGTTAATAATTTATAGAAGCAGCAAATTGTTTTCACCAAAAAGTCTTAAATACAAAATGCTGCAACCGAAGCCAGTTTGGAGATGTCCCATAAGATCGTAAAACGGAACAAGTCTTTTTCTAACAGTGGTGAGTTCATCAAGAAATTCTTGACAGATGCAGCGAGCATTATGTGTCGAGAACAGAAGACAAAATTTGACACACTTTTTTTATCAAGGGAACGTATAGTCAGGCATTTTGAACACAAAATAAGTGACAATTTGATGCACAAACTTCGAGATGCCAGCAAAGACTTTTTGTGGTACTGTCCCACTGGGATTAAAGTACCAATGTATAGAAACAGCACAATTGTTGGTATTTATACGGGGAATAAATCCTCGTTTCGAGCTTAATTAACGAAGAATGAATTAGTGTTGAACCACTCAAAGAAACAACTACAGTCCTGGATTTATTCAATACTGTTGAGTTGAGAACTGTGTTGAAATAACTGTGTTAGCGTGGAACAAAATGGCAAGTAATAACCGATGGAGCGCGTGCTTTAACTGGAAAAAGTATATGAACAATAAAATCACAGAATATCATCCTGACCCCACACTCTTACCTCTCCACTGGGGTCAACCATCAGGAATGTCTGTGTAAGGCTGTGTTCAATTTCAAGCAGTTGTTAGTATGATAAACTTTGTACCAGCCAGGGCATTTAACCACAGGCAGTTAAAAGCACTGTTTGAAGATTTGAGTATTATATTATCTACCACGGCAGTGTCCGCTGGCTGAGCCTGGGCAAGCTATTGAGGCGAGTATGAGATCTCGAGGAAGAAATAGTTATATTATTGGAGATGAAGGGTTTTGTTTGTGATTTTGTTACTACCAAAGCTAATGAATAGTGGAAGTCAGTCTTCATGTTTGCCATTGACATTGTGGAAAAGTTTAATGAACTGAATGTCAAACTTCAGGCTAAATAGCTTGTTTGCACATGAAATGTATGTGTATGTTAAATCATTTCAGGCAAAACTCTCACTGTTCTCCAGGCAAGCAGGTGTAAACAGATTTTGCCATTTCCATTTGCTGAAACAGAAAACCGTTTTCTGGTAAAATGGCTGACAAGTACAAGGCTCAATTGGATGCCTTTGCTATGGAATTTGAAAGGAAGTTCCAAGACTTCAAGAACCTGGAACCACTCTTCAATATCCTCAGTTCGCAATTTAGTGCAGAAGCTGATTAAGCCCCAGAGGATATACTGTTAGCACTGCTTAACCTAAAAGCAGATTATGACCTGAAGGAGAAGTTCAGTTAGTTTTTCTGCTAGAGATTTTTGGGATTTTGCTAGGTGCGGCGTTTCCACACTTTAAAAAACTTTAATGCTTCACTTTTGCCACTATTTGGGTCCACATACATCTTTAAGCAACCTTTTTCTTTTATGAAAATAAATAAGTCTAAGAACAGATCGATGTTGACTGACTGCAATTTGAATGCATTCATGCGAATCATACCATACCGTTCACAATTAAAGAATAGGTAAAAAATCGAAATCATATAAATGAGAAGATGAACCTGGTATGCTGCTACCAATTTAGTAATCCTCGCCTCTATTTTCGTCAGCAGTAATCTTAAGTATCAGCTGATTGACTATTTTGTTCTTTTTTGTGTTGTTAATAAGTTACCGCACTGAATCTACTTTCCACTAAATTTGATGAAGGAAATGTAATTAAGAAATGTTAAATTACAGCCCATACTTCAGGGATCTCCTTTTCCATCCAGAATTGTTGGTAGCCGCTTTTGAATTTAAATCTAAATCCATTATTTGTAGTTACTTTTTGGAATAAGTTTGCAAGTATTTATCAAATAATCATTTCTTGGCAAATTTGTTCTTCCTTTGTGAACCGCACGTATGACAAAAGTAAAGCTTCATTTCCTGGCAAAGTTGACTCCTCAAATTGAATAGAAAACATAGATGTTTTTAAATAGCCACACAATTAATCTTCAACACCTTGAGCCTTTTTTATCGATTCTTGTTTGCACTGTATTATTGCTAAACGAATTTTTCTTGATAATATCATATGCTTGCTTATGTATCACAGTCCGTATTAATTCACTTATAGCCGGTATAATTAGTTTTTCACCAATAGTATGAGGTTTACCCGATTTGGCAATCATTAACGAAATATTAAAATAAGCTAGCAAGCCATTGTCATCGTGTGTGGTTGCTGTTAAAAAGAGTTTTGTCAAAGTCAGTTGTTTGATAAATTTGTATTTTAGTGTTTGAAAATTAGATAAATCCTTATCTTTTTTTTATCCCCGTTAATTTTATTTCAAATGTTCTTGTAGTCTGGAAGTGCGCTATTGCACATATCCACACACACAAAAAAAAGCATCCACACTAAATGCAAGTGAGGAAGTATGCGGTAACCAAACCAGTTCAAAACGTTTTTTAAGAAAAATTAAACCTTATGAGCGGAATACATAAATCAATATTATTCTAAATCTTCTCTTCCTTTTTTATGCTTTCACCGCCCCCTTAAAGTTAGTCACCGCCCCCCCCCAAATTGACCCGTGGCCTTCACCGCCCCCCTGGAACGCTTCAGCGCCCACAAGGGGGCGCTAGCGCCCTCTTTGGGAATCACGGATATAAGGGACTTAAAAATGACACACTTCCCGTGATGCCATCTAGCTGAAATTTTGCACATAGACTCGTGTCACCTAACAATGCATATCAAGATTTCAGATCGATCTAATGTACCGTAATTAAATGAATGCATTTTTATTTTATCTCTATATAACTATATGTATCGGCCTGCTTTGTTTACATTCACGTATCACGCTGAGTTATCCAGCTATCCGTGACCACACCTCCCCCAACACACACCGTTTTTTTAAAATCCCTTATATTAACTTCGCGGCCGTCTCTCTCTCTCTCTCTGTCTTGGGCTCGGCGGGCGGAAAAACAGAAGTCAAAAATGACCCACTTCCCATGATCCGATCGAACTGAAATTTGGCACACGTACCCGTCTGACCTAACAATGCATCGTATCAAAATTTCAGATCGATCGAACGTACCGTAATTAAATTAATGCATTTTTAGTTTATCCTAATATGAGGTATGTAAGTTTGTTATTGTTTTTTTGCCACGTGAAATTTTGAGCTGACGCATTGAGGCGACCCAACGAAGCGACGGGCGCTTTTGTTTACATTTTACGTGTCACTCTGAGCTCGGTCAAGCGAATCGGTGACCAGACTTTTCCCCCCACCCACCCCTCCCCCCCACTAGGGTTATGATGCAAAGTTGAGTTAAGACAGATTCAGTCTGTAAATGTTTGAAAATAATCAATACTGTTAGTTATGTCTCATATATAAGGGATTTATAGTCAAAAACTTTGTTTTTACGGGTTTGTTTTATTTTAAATCCCTTATATTAACTTCGCGGCCGTCTCTGTCTTGGGCTCGGCGGGCGGGCGGGCGGAAAAACAGAAGTCAAAAATGACCCACTTCCCATAATCCGATCGAACTGAAATTTGGCACACGGACCCGTCTTACCTAACAATGCATCGTATCAAAATTTCAGATCGATCGAACGTACCGTAATTAAATTAATGCATTTTTAGTTTATCCTTATATGAGGTATGTATTTTAAATTCACGGTTTGTTATTGTTTTTTTCCCACGAGAAAGTTTGAGCATTGAGGCGACCCAACGAAACGACGGTGCGCTTTTGTTTACATTTTACGTGTCACTCTGAGCTCGGACAAGCGAATCGGTGACCAGACTTTTCCCCTCTCCCCCTCCCACCCACCCCCCCCCCTTAGGGTTATGAAGCAAACTTGTGTTAAGACAGATTCAGTCTGTAAATGTTTGAAAATAATCAATACTGTTAGTTATGTCTCATCTATAAGGGATTTATAGTCAAAAACTTTGTTTTTACGGGTTTGTTGTTGTTTTTTTTAAAAACAGTTACAGCAAGGGGAGATCAGTCGGTTTCAGTCTGTAAATGTTTGTCGCGTTTGAACATAATCAATACTTTTATTATTTATGTCTCATATATAAGGGATTTATTGTCAAAAACTTTGTTTTTACGAGGTTGTTTAATAAATACGGTAATTTTTCTTTTGGTTGCCATTCGACATTCCATCGTCAGTGGCCCAGTTCATGTGCCGCCGCCCACAAATACGTTGGGATATAAGTAAGTACTTTTCAGATTCTCTATTAAATGTCGGGCCCTGGCCTGCTGTGATGAGAGCAAGTTTAAATCATGATTTTTAAAATGATTTTCAGAGATAGACAAAGACGAATAGAGTCCAATCTACATTTACAACTAGGGTTTGGTTTTCTTTACGTTTTTAAAACATTACTTCACATTTCCATTTCTAAATTTTAATAATTTTAGTTTACGAAGTGATTATCCGCACGGTTTACCGTCACGTGATCAGCCGCTAGGTTACGCATGCGCAGTCGAACCGTGCGGATAATTCTCGGCATTATCCGCACGGTCAAAACCGTGCGAATAACGCTTACCTTTAGTTTATTAAAATATCAGAGGCGAGAAACGAAAAGAACTTTAAAATCGTTAGTAAATGATGAGTGTGACTTGAAGTTATTTAATTTTATATTAGACTTATTATTGTATGATGAAAATAATTTGTTGGCCTATGCCTATACTTATACAAGGTAATCCCTTATTTTAGCGCAATTTAAATTTTTAGAACAAATAAATCAAGTAACTTACTTTTACTAATTTACACACTTAAATCAGAAATAAAATAAAATGAACAAAAAAACTTTTTAAAAAGATTAAATTTAAAGTAAAGTAAAGTCAGTAATCAGTAAAGTGATTAAAGTCAATTAAAGATGAGGCCCAGCTGCAGTGAGTGAGTGAGGAATGTAGAATCTCGCATGAAAAATAAAATAATTTTTTCGTCATGCTCATTTGCACATACTCCCTTTGGACTTTGGTGAAATATATACATAGATATCTTTAAATATTTTATTTTATTATTAAATTTAATTAGAAAAATAAGGCATCAGTAAATTAAATTTAAGTTCAAGTTTTAAAACTATTGGGCTTGGTCTAGGCTTGTTAGTATTAAATAATTAATTTATCAATTAATTATATTAGCTTGGATTTTATAATTATAATACTTAACATAAACTTTTACTATTGAAATTGCCTTATTATGCCTTATACTTTTATATTAATACGAGCAATCAAGCCCATCCAAGGACCGTTCGGTGGCATGTTGTAACTCCCCTCCAACAGCCGTCTCGACCAGCATACATGTGCATGTGCATCACGTCAAAAATACTATTCTCATTATAGTTAAAATAAATAACTCATAAAAACAGAGCTTTTGACTATAAATCCCAACGCGCATAACTCAAAATAAAGTCTTGGAAGAAATACTGCACCAAAAATAACTTGTTTTGAACGTCCACGTAAACTTGATATGATTGGCTGTAGGAGTCATGTGTGTTTGAGAGACCAATCGCTATAGATGACGGGACAGAACTTAGCCTTTTATTATAAAGGATTAACTTAATATAACTTATACTAGTTATATTGTATTAACTATTAACCTATTTAATATATATTTTATATTATATTAATGTAATAATTATTTATTAAGTATGTCAATGAAGTAAATCTTATACTTGTATAAATAGTTTAAATAGCCTATATTAAATTTCATTGTATAAAAAATATAGCATGATGGTCGAGTGGCATGCGTGCTTGACTGATGTACCGATGGTCACGGGTTCGAATCTTAGGAAGGCAGGGATTTTTTTCCCGGGACCAAGGGTGTCCCTGAGTCCACCCAGCACCAAATGGGTACTTGATACTAGTTAGGGAAACAAAATTTACCAATTCTGCTGGGAATAGCCTGGAATCCTCATAGCCGTGGCCTGTGAAGGCTGCGTCATTTGCCATCAGACCAGCATGGTCTGTGGACGCAATAGTCATCTGTATAGGAGCCTCTGTATAGATAAGACAAGATAAGAAAATATTATTATTGGAGATTTTTGGTCTTAAACTTTATTTTTACCATCACTACCACAGCTCCCATTTCATAAATGAAACAAACCTTGTTATCCTCTAAACACAAATTATTAAAATTTTTAAAAATATCTTAACAAAATACATTCAACAGATTTTCATAATATTATATACCTTTGGGGGAAGGTGTTACTCAAACAGCCAGTAACAGTCTACAATGTTTCTCAAAGAAAAATTACAGTCACATTCATATTCTGAATATTCCAACAGGATCTCAAACCTCAATATAAGATTTTCACAATTGTTCTTGAAACAGCAATTCAGAAAATATAAGCCCTTCCATTAAATTAATTTCCATGACTATTCATGAAAGTTAAATGAAAATTGTTCCATTAAGTGGCTTTGTTAATGAATTAGTTTATTAAATTGTGCGTCTATGTACCTAACCTAACAATAAAGTTATAAAAATATTAATTTTGATAGAATGTGGCACTAAATAACTGACCAGAGAGTGTTTGTGCCACTGTGTGGAAGACCACAAATAGTTATGACTTAAGTAGTGAGTTGTCTCATTTATAGAGTCTTATTCTCATCATGATTTTACAAATTTTTAAATTCTATTTCTTTCTTGAGCAAACTATATTATAAACATAGGATGCAACACAAATTGATTATATTTCTTTCTTTCCATGAAACACCATACTGCTTTGATATGTCCCATCTCTATGATTCTAGTGTGTTTGGTTTTAAGAAATATCAAAATTGTTATTTTTGGCATTTAATATGTTTAACATTTTGAAAATATTAAATTTAGAAATCGGTACATGTTTTGTGGGAGGCTTACAGTGGTTTAACATTTTAAAATCTTTCTTCCTTAAACATTTTGAAACTATTTTCAAAGCCTAATTGATGTTTTGGAGTAATCTGCTATCAAAATCTATGTATAACCTGTCTCAATGATTAACTCCATTCTAAAACTTTTTAAAAATTAATTTGTAAGGTTAATTTGTTTTCTATACTCAGGTTACTGGATGGTGAAGGACTATTGTTACCACAAGAATATTCATAATGAAAAGCAGCACTTGATCAATGAAACTAGAACATGATGACTAATTCACCAGTCTCGCATTTATATTGCACTAACTATAGTAGTGATTTTAGTATTAACATAATTTTTGTACTGATAATCCTTTTTGCTGCCATGAAAATTAGTTTATGTACAAATGTAAATCCTCAAAATGAAAAGTATCAGCCTGATTATCGATATTATCACAACCTCACGCGAGCAATAACTCATGCCACAAACCTGATAAAGAGGTACAGAAACCTTCTTTTTAGAGATGGGGAATACCTGTCAAGATCTGGCAAGTCTCAGGTTTACTTCAGAGTTTCAAATTTGTCCCAGGGACCAAATAAACTGCGTTCAAAAATTTTATTAGCGTATGGGGAACATGCAAGGGAGTTTTTTCCAATAGAAAGCATGTTTTACTTTATCAGAAATTTGACAACAGGTTTTGATAGAGAACAGGAAGGAAGACCGAGTCAGGCTTTTTCACAGTGGGTGCTGAACAACTTTGATATTTATGTCATTGGCTTGGCTAATCCTGATGGAAAAGAATTCATTGAAAAAACAAAGAATTACTGTTGGCGAGGTACAAAAACTGGAGTTGATATCAATCGAAATTTTGATTGGAATTATGGTGGAAATGGAAGCTCAAAAGATCCTCAAGATGATGAATTTAGAGGACCTTATGCATTTTCAGGTATTTAAATAACAACATTGGAAATTTCAACATGTAAACTGTTTTTCTTAATTCTTAAAATATAATTTTTCTGATTCCATATAAAATTGTAACAGTAAAAGTGATTAGTTTAAAAATTAAATGATCTTTCTTGTCTTTTACAAATATTTGAAGTCTCATACTTTATAACTGCTGTATTTATAAAATCTTCATGTATATTTAATACAATATTCACAGAACCAGAAACTACTGTATTCAAAGACCTGGCCAAAACTGTGAAATTTGATGCATTTGTTTCTTTTCACTCAGGAGTCCGCCATATATACATTCCTTATGCAGGTAATATTATAACAAATGTTGTAATATTTTGAATAATAAGTGGTCAAGGTCTTTTTTGGTAGTTATTGAGGAGCTGGAGAATGAATGGGGGAATGGGAGACATGGTTTTAGTTGATAATTACAGTTTAGGGTTTAATTGAAGTAAGGAATGAGCGGGGAAAGCAACAGCAGTTAAGAAAGGGGCCAAGCATATGGTTTTCTTGGAAATGGGTAAATATTGAGAGGGAGCATTTTACTTATGTACATAAAATATCTTGGATCTTTGTTTTAATAATTTAATTTTAAATGATCGTCTGAACTACATATGGTAAAACAAAAGCCAGGTCCAAAGTTTTATATTTGAAGATGTAATCAAGATCTCTCATGTGTATATCCTATTTAAATTTTTTTTCTAAATTTTAAATATATACTTTTCTTCCTCAGATATTGCTTTATTAGCCAAAACAAATGTACATTGTACTTTAAATTGTTTATTGCAGATTCAAAATCAAAACAATTGCACAGAACCCCTGAAAACCAACATCACATGATCAATCTAGCTAAACGAATGGTTAATGCATCACCGACACGCCCATTTGAAATGGGAATGGCATATGAACTGAATGGCTACGTAGCCGATGGGACTTCTTTTGATTATATGGCAGGGGTGGCAAAGGTATCCTTCTTTATTTCTTATTCTTAACGGCTGTTTTACAACTCAGGACATTAAGGATAACATTTAATTAAATAATTTCCAGTATTCTATAAATAAAAATTCAGTCTAAATAATTAGATAATTCAATGCTCCTTATCAAATTATAACAAAACCACTTTATATTTTTTTCCCTTGACACTTTTTCTTTCAGGTTCCTTTTTCTTTTGCTATAGAAATGTGGGGAGCAAAAGACCATGTAGGAAGCAGTTGCTTTGATGAGTTCAATCCACCAAGTGAAGAGTTGGAGGTAGTAAATCTCACTTATGCAGGAAATAAGTAGAAAGGAAACATACTTTTCAATTTAAGTCTTTCTAATCCATGTACCAATAATTAAAATGTCCCATACCAATGATTTATTTGTCTCATTAAATGTCACATTGTAAAATTAAAATTATATTTTAAGGATAGAAATAAATGTAATAATTGATTCACAAATATGAAATTACATCTGTCAATAGTTATATTATTTCGTTTTATTCGTTTCATTTGTGTACTATTTGTCAGTTGAGGAAGGCTCTTTGCCTAAACGTTCGCTGTTGTGTTACGTCCTGTCAGGCCTACTACTACCCTGTTTTTATATTATATATTTACCTGTCAATAGTTATACCACTGTAAATAGTTACGAATAAGAATTTGTCAAGTAATTATATGAAAAGGTTTTAATTTAATTATTCCCAGTCTTGTGGCTACTAAATGATCTAATTTTAAAAGGGTTGGTCTTTGATAACACTGTGAAATAGATTATGAGACTCAAATAATAAATGTTGATAAGCTATTTATGTTATGGTTTAATTTTAAGGCAAGGTTCATATTTAAACATGCAAGTATAAGTAATACTATAAGTAAAAACATGCATATTATATTAGTATAAGTTAAATGTATATATTTATCCTACCCTAACCTACTAATAAAAGTAAGAAAAAAAAGAATGGGCATATGCATATGTCCATAATAAAAACAAAACTCATTTTATTTAGGAGCCTGCTCTCTCTTAGAAATTTTGTCAGAATTTAAGGATAGCTTTTTAATAATATGTGCCCTGTTTGTCCCTAATAAACAAATAACCTAAATCAACACCCTCTCTCACTTAAGTATGTACAGGTGCTTAATATAATAGTATAGGGCTATCCCTTGAGAATACACCATACAGCAAAGCAGTATTCAAGTGTTGCTTTTTTAAAATGTATGTTTAAATTATATTACGTAATTGAATTATTTGAATAGAAGAAATAGAGATGCCTATTCTATGTGTTAATTTCATGTGATATATGATGGCCTATAAAATTGTTTAGAAATGAATTTCTTTGGTATATTTTCCAGGAAGAATTGGCACTGGTTCATCCATTGTATGTAGAACTACTCTTGTACCTTTATAAATGGAAGCAAGAACAGAAAGAACTAGAAGTTTCTGTAAGTAAATTTTATTGTTTTATAAGAAAAGAACATTCTTTATTAACTACAGATTAAAGTTTTACAATATCCAGAGTCATCACTGTTTAAAAAATATCTAAATTTTAATACAAATATTGAATTATTCAAGGTTGCATGCTACAAATTCATTTGAATAAAGAATCGATGATACTAATAAATCATTTAATTTTTGGCTTTTAAATCTTTTGAAAAAGTTCACACAATTATTATAAATTATAGCTTGTTCTCAAAACCTAGCTCAATCAATTTTCAAAATGTAACATCCACCTCTAACTATTTTATCATATCAACATTTTAAAACAAAATTTTTAAATATTAAACATTTAAAATTTAATATACAGTTACTGACAGCTTTCTTTATTTAAGTTTTAAAACTAAAATTCTTTTTATTTATATATTTGATTCTCTTCTGATGATTCTGTGATGGCATAAATAACCCCTGTACTGTAGTTTCAATACACACAGCATTGTTACATTTTAAATTCCCTCTTCTTTTGTTTTTAGGAGAGCAGAAATTCAGAATTTTTACTACACAGATTTAAAAAAGACTATGAAACTAATAATAATCGGGCGGAGGAAATACTAGCATCCACACCTGAAGTAATCACTTAATTTTCTTTTATTTGTTACTTTTCAATAATGGAGATTACATGCTAAAGCTTGATGCTTTACTTTCAAACTTTATGAAGGATATAACATCTTCAATGTATTTAAATTAAATTATAATGATCATTAGATTATGTAAACATTATTAATTATTTCAAACTGATCAATCACTTTAATTGTTTCGTTACATATTACCAAATCATCTCTTTTTCAAAAAGGGCATGTAAAAATTAAGGATATGAAAAACAATGAGTCTGTTTAATTTGTAATAACCAAATTTATCTTTTTCTTACAGCACCCAACACCCTTTTCAGAAAACCTTTTCATGTACGTGTTGTTTTCAATGGTGGCTGCCTTTTGTTTCGTATTTGGAGCAAGACATGTGTGTTTTTTAATGCGTAAAAAACGTATTGTAAGTCTTAAATCTCTTAGCTCAACATTTTCCCTGTTTAAAAGCTAATTAAATGGAAAAATAACAAGTATTGTGTCCTGACAATTTATGATCACTACTGAAAATGAATCTCTCAAATTTTATTATTTAAGCCAGTGCGGTTTATAAAAAATTAACTTCCTCATTATAGTGATAAGCTTTATTTGATGTGTTTAGTTCACTAAAAATACTATAGTCTAGGTGTTAATTTCTTTAAAAATACAATCATTCGCTACATTCATAACATGCTGAGTCATCATATTTGTTATTAATGTAAAGTGATGATTTTTCCTAATGAGGTAAATGACGTTGATTTTTTATTGTATTTTATCTGTAATATTGTGTACATTTACTACTGAATTTTTATTAAATCTTTAAGGTGAAGTATTAGTTCTGCTGTTTTTTAAAAAATCTATGCTGACCATTTTAATTGACGATAAATATCACAGTTTTGATAGACTTGTGTCACAAATTGCTTCAGTTTAATTCCATACATTAGATATATATTATCTTTGTTGCAATATGTCACGACAGTAAAGATTTTTCAAGATGCCATGAGCTAAAAAAATGTTGTTTCAGAATGGCAATCATTAATCAGTTTGGATATAGAGAGCTGCCTCCTGTGTTTTGAGATTTGCTGCTTAGGCAAAATTTTTATGTAACTCTTTATAGTCTACTAGAAAAGTACAATGTAATATATGAATAAAAAGGTTAATCCAAAAAGTCATTTTATAAATGTATCTTTTAAAATGCCATCAGAATCTCACAGTTATTGCAGGTAAATAATATTTTTGTTATAATGTCTGACATAGGACATTATTTTAACCCTCTTTACTTTTAATCTACTGTATATACTCGTTCTATAGCCAGTTCGTTCATAAGCCGACACCCCCACTTTTGGAAGAGAAAAGTATTAAAGGTATATAACCCGCTCGCAAGCAGACCCCCCAAATATAATAGGACAGCTTATACAAAATGGTACACATTTTTTTAAAACTACAAGCTAAATCTGTCATTATGATTGTTTACTTTGTACTGCCTATCTTTGTCTTTGTGCTCTTTGTTAGGCAAGCGTTACCGGTATTTAAAAAAAAATTCTTTGGTAAACAGTGACGAAAGTGTGTACATTAAAATTCGTTGTTGAAAACAAATTTTGTAAAGCAATTTATTAAAACGTCCAAAAAAATAAATAAAATGATAAAATAAGGTAAGTGCAGATGTTTAATAATATATTATAGCTACTGGTAGAGCAGTCAAATCTTGTAGAATGTAGAAAAGGACCTTGATGATCTACAGTAAACACCGATATTCAAATATCCATGCAGAAATACGTTAGTGACCCGCTCATAAGCCGACACCCCAACTTTTCCCCCAGATTTTGTCCAAAAAAGGTCGGCTTGCGAACGAGTATATACGGTACATATATGTTTTACAGGTGATTTGATCACTTTCTTAATTTAGTTTCTGGATTGATCTTTTTTTAAACATTTGTTTTATTTTAAACTCTGTTTTCAACTAATAAACATGTAGATAGATGATAAAATCTTGAGTTATACATGTAGTTATATTTAATATAACTATATATGATTATACATGTAGATTAATATCTCTCTCTCTCACACACTTTAAAAAAAATTATATCAATAATTCAGTAATTATTATTTATCTTTCATTCAACTTATAACTTATATACATTTATCTTTTACATTGTACTACTTCTGGGCTTCCATTTGATGATCTCTTTGTTAAGATTTACATTTTTGAAACTATTTCAAATATTTATAATAAATGTCGTTTTGTTATGGTAACATGTTTTTTGTTTGTATCATGGATAAGTAAGTAGTATTTGCATGGAAAAAATGAAATACAGGTATTCTATAAGACAATGAAATCATATTTATTTATATTAATTTGTTTTAGAATTAATTTGTTAGCTAGCTACATAAAAACCATTATTTGTGTATATAACTGTTTGGTGAAGAAGATAGTTATTAAATGCTTCATTTTTGTCTCAAGGTTCAATTCCTCCCCAAGATGAATGTTGCTAACATGTTTAAGTCACCACAGTTATACCCTGTCCCTATAATTAACTGAGCTGTGTTTGAATGAATGAATGCTTTCTTGAATAGCGCTGACACTATCCTTGCAAGACTAGCATGCTTGTTGCACTCTGATGTTCAAGAACTTTATCAAATGAAAAAAGTCTTTAAATATTTCATAAATTTGTCTTTGTTTTCACACTCTTTCGAAAATTTCGGAAGACTATTCCATAATTTTGGTGCCACCGATTCAACTTTTCTGTTTGAATAAACTCTTATGAGAATGTAATGTATGAAGATGCAATGTAACCCAGTGTGGTCCCCTTCCCCAAGAGACATCACTGAGGTCATCAAAATCCAATAATAATGTTCAAGTACTATTCTTGTATTTACTGATGTAAAATTTAATTTGTTGTCCCCCCCCCGTTTAGTTTACATGATAACCCCCCCAACTAAATTAAACACATATTCTGTAGGCCTGAGACTAATCTCTCAAGGCCTTGGCTAGTATCTGGGCAACCTGCTCCATCTGCTGAGCAGTGCCATACAACATTGTCTTTACATGGGACTCTTTTTGCCTCCCTTACCTCCCCGGCTATGTCTATCGCGGGACAAGACGTCAGCAGGTGTACGACCGTCTCAGAGGCTTGGCTGCAATGACGGCAGTTCGAGTCCCTGTTGTGGTCTAGCCTGTGGAAGTACGAGTTAGTTGGGGAGTGCTCTGTTCTCATCTGAGTCACTAAACTCTGGTGTTTGCGACTCAGGTTCCACCACTGGTCTGAACAGCTTGGCCTGGACATGTTAGCGAAAACCCCGCTGGCTGTTGTGTTGTCAGCCCACTCCTGGTACCATTTGCTCCTGAAGTGGTCCTTTAGCCAGGTTTTAGCCCCAAGATAAGTAACTGGGGCCTCTGGTTGGGGCAGGGCCGCTCCTGCTTTTGCCAGGGAGCCTGCTTTTTCATTGCCGCCAACATTCACGTGACTCGGGATCCACTGCACTGTTACCTTACCTCCAAGTCTTTCGAGCTTTATTACCCACGTCCTCCAAGATGACGTCAACCAAGTGGGTGCTACGCTTCTCACTATCACCAAGTAGGACTTCGAGGGCTGATCTCGAGTCGCAAAACAATACCGTATCGAAATTGAAAATTTCCGACCCTTGCAGTGTCTGGTGCACACTATACAGGGCCCTGTGTATAGCCTCAAGCTCCGCATCGTAATTCGATGCCATAGTCCCACAGGGACCCGAAAGTTCTTCTTTTGGTGGCCCCCCTAATGGGTATAAGATGAGCGCACCGTATCCTGCAATTCCTTCACTTGAGCTGGCAGACCCATCTGTGAACACTTTTACTTGAGTTCCCCCCCACTAGTTTGCATGATAACTAATTATACTCACAATCCATGTGGTGCACAGTTGTCAAAGAGGGCGTAAAAGTAGCCGAGGAGCGCAGGAGGGAGGAGGCTATAAACAGAAGAACTAGGAGAAAAGCTAAAACATTGGTAAGCACAGAACTCGTGTGCAAAAGCTGTGGTAAAGATAGGGACTGCTCAGCCACACAAGGAAATGCAACCCAACCCAACGGCCATTCACTATTGTCTCATGAGACGGAAGGATGCCGATGACTCAAGGGGGTGGTCATTCAGATATCAAATTTATATGATTTTTATTTTATATTTTAACATGGTTATGTACAGATGGTGGTGAAATAAACATGTGATTTAGTTGTTAGTAAATAAACTCATCTCATAATCATAAGAGTATTATAAGTAACTTAGATTTTGGTAGACTTCTGCATAAAGTAGATGGGCTTGGCTATATATTTTAATGAGAATTCTTTAATTTTTATCATGAACTACTTATTTCTAGTTTTCTGTGTTAGTTCTTTGATAATATTCTTGCTTTAAATTTTCACATTACATAAGTTTTGATATGTTTGAAAGAGGCTTGCACTGTCTCAAAAAATATTCATATATAATAAATATACAGTGTATATTAACATGAATTATTTTGTAATTAACAAAATTTGGCAGCTGTTTAGGAAACACATTGCTCTTTGAGAGATAGTGCAGTTATAATGAATAAAATAAAGTGAAACATCCATCAAATAATACTCTAAATCTAAATAATAGACGAGAGGCTTATGAACATTGACCTTTCTACATTCTAAAGATTCTAAACCAATGTTCAATGTAACTTGTATGAGGGGTCAAGGGTTATTATGTATTCATATTCATAGTATAGTAGTATAGTCTGTATAGGCAGGCTCATTGGAGGATTTTCACATACTTAATAAATTTATGGGAAAAAAACAACAAACACAACGTAAGAGTACTAAGACCAACCAGCTTTGCCTGCCACTAATCAAAGTTATCTTAGATTTTAATCAAGGTTTATCTTCCACTGCATTTACATACCCCTCTCTTTATTTACAAAAGTTCTTTACTGCTAGTTTAAAAAAACCAAAACTTTTACATCATCAGTCATGCCACCAGATAGTTAATTTAAATTCAATATTGCTTCCTGTCAAAACCAATTAAAGTGATCTTTTATATTAAAAAAACTATGCATATTATCTTTCCTAACTTGTCTTTAAGTGTTTATTGTACTGTAGAACTAGTAGATGTCTTATTGTTAATTGGAGGAAATCTCTTACATCAGTGTGAGAACTACAAGCCTAACGTGATAGTGATGTGATAATAAAGATAACGTAAAATTCATGATTAAAAAGGTAATGTTTTAAAGTACAATGTATTGAAAATTATAACAATTCATGTGTTTTTTTGTTAGGACTTCGGTTTTGATGAAGTTTGCGGTGTCTTTTTACCTTTTTTAAAATCACTTATATTAACCTCACAGTCTTGTCGTGGTCAAACCCGCGGAAAAACAAAAGTTAAGTAATACTTAAATATTTTAAAAAGGACACGCTTTTAACATAATCACTACTTTTAGTTATGTCTCATATATAAGGGATTTATAGTCAAAAACTTTGTTTTTACAGCTATTTTTTAAAACTTAAAATAAAAACTCTTTAAAATTCACGTCTGAAGCCCACACATCTTTTTAAATCCCTTATATTAACTTCGCGGCCGTCTCTGTCGTCATCTCATCATCTCTGTCTGTCTGTCTTGGGCGGGCGGGCGGAAAAAGAAAAGTCGAAAATGACCCACTTCCAGTGATCCGATCCAGCTGAAATTTGGCACACGGGCCCGTCTCACCTAACAATGCATGGTATCAAAATTTCAGATCGATCGATCGTACCGTAATTAAATTAATGCATTTTTAGTTTATCCTTATATGAGGTATGTAATTTAAATTCACTGTTTGTTATTGTTTTTTTCTTCCACTTCCACGTGAGTTTGAGTTGACGCCTCACATCCCACCCCCATTTATTAAAGACAAGGGACATCACTCGGTGTCAGTCTGTAAATGTTTGAAAATAATCAATACTGTTAGTTATGTCTCATATATAAGGGATTTATAGTCAAAAACTTTGTTTTTACGGGTTTGTTTTTTTACCACTATTTTTAAATCCCTTATATTAACTTCGCGGCCGTCTCTGTCTCTCTCTGTCTTGGGCGGGCGGAAAATTAGAAGTAAAAAATGACCCTTTTCCCGTGATCCGATCGAGCTGAAATTTGGCACACTGACCCGTCTGACCTAACAATGCATCGTATCAAAATTTCAGATCGATCGAACGTACCGTAATTAAATTAATGCATTTTTAGTTTATCCTTATATGAGGTATGTAATTTAAATTCACGGTTTGTTATTGTTTTTTTCCCACGTGAAATTTTGAGCTGACGCATTGAGGCGACCCAACGAAGCGACGGGGCGCTTTTGTTTACATTTAACGTGTCACTCTGAGCTCGGTCAAGCGAATCAGTGACCAGACGTTTCCCCTCTCCCCTCCCACCAACCCCTCCCCGCCTAGGGTTATGAAGCAAACTTGAGTTAAGACAGATTCAGTCTGTAAATGTTTGAAAATAATCAATACTGTTAGTTATGTCTCATATATAAGGGATTTATAGTCAAAAAACTTTGTTTGTACGGGTTTGTTTTTGTTAAACCAATCACCTCATAAGCGCCCGCCCAACGTTTTATACCACGGTGTTGTGTTCACGTGGTGAACTCATGGGGGACGCGGTGGTCGAGTGGCAGCGCACTGGACTGTCGTACCGATGGTCACGGGTTCGAATCCGTGTGAAGGCAAGGGTTTGTTCCCGGGGCCTAGGGCGTCCCTGAGTCACCCCGCTCCGAATGGGTACCCAACACTACATGTAGTTAGGCGTCTGGGTAATGCGTGGAACCCACAAAGCCGCGGCCTGTGAATGCTACATCACTTGCCAACAGATCATCTGTCATGGTCTGTGGACGCAACTATCTTCTGCATAGAAGGAGCGTCTGTATAGATAAGATAAGATGTCAACAAAGCAGACGGGTACCGATGCTTATATATAGACTATAGATAAACTAAAAATGCAATAATTTCAATACGGTACATTCGATCGATCTGAAATTTTGATACAATGCATTGTCATCTATCTGTGGTAAAATTTTTAGATCTCTAGGACCACCAGAACAGGTATAATTTTACCTTTCAAGTTTTGAAGGAAGGATGGATGGATACAACATACAAAGATTGTGACTTAAATAAAAGCGTGTAATAAAAAATGACCCATTTCCCGTGATCCTATCGAGCTGAAATTTTGCACATAGACTCGTGTCACCTAACAATGAACAATGCATTGTATCAAAGTTTCAGATCGATCGAATTAAATTAATGAATTTTTAGTTACTGTCTATGTATCTGTAGCATGTGTAGCGTCTGCTATAGTTGACCTCCACGGGTCACTGGAGTTTCATTCCAGACCTCGAGATGTCACAGGGGTCTGTCGCGCTGTGCGTGTTATATTGAACATAATCAATACTATTAGTTATGTCTCGTATTTAAGGGATTTATAGTCAAAAACTTTGTTTTTACGGGTTTTTTTTAAATGATGAAATAAACGAATCTCTACATAATCAAAATTTGTGTGCATCCCAATAGGTCATATAATGAAAATAAAGATCAAACATCAAATGACCATAGTCCCAGTTTATTGTATTAAAAATGTAACTGTTCAGACTACAAATATCAGCATAAAAGCAGACGACCCCCCGCCCCCGTTAAAAATACTTGAAAGGATACTTTTTAATAGACTGATATTAAGGGCACGTATATTTTTAAATCCCTTATATTAATTCGAAATCTTGTCATCTCTCTTTGTCTGTCTGTCGTTCGCGGGCGGGCGGAAAAACAAAAGTAAAAAAATGACCCACTTCCCGTCATGCGATCGAGCTGAAATTTTGCACATAGACTTGTGTCACCCAACAATGCATTGTATAAAAATTTCAGATCTATCGAACGTACCGTAATTAAATTAATGCATTTTTAGTTTACTATATGTAGCGGCGTGCTTTTGTTTACATTTTACGTGTCACTCTTGAGTTCAGTCCAGCGATCGGTGACCAGACGTTTTACAGCAAAAAGGAGTTAAGGCAGTTTCAGTCTGTAAATGTTTGTCACGTTTGAACATGATCAATACTTTTAGTTATGTCACATATGTCTCATATATAAGGGATTTATAGTCAACAACTTTTTTTTTACGGGGTTGTTTATTAAATCCTTTATATTAACTTCACCGTCTTGTCTGTCGTGATCTCTTCGGCGGGCGGAAAAACAACATTAAAAAATGACCCACTTCCCGTGATGCTATCGAGCTGAAATTTTGCACATAGACTCGTGTCACCTAACAATGCATTGTATCAAAATTTCAGATAGATCGAATGTACCGTAATTAAATTAATGCAGTTTTAGTTTATCTCTATATAATTCAATGTCGCCGTCTGCTATTGTTCGCCTTCCAGGTGCCACTGGAGTTCAGTTCAGCCATCGATGTCCACCCCCTTCCGGTTTTAAAGCCAGGGGAGTTCAGTCAGTTTCAGTCTGTAAATGTTTGTCGCGCGATGCGTATTATATTGAACTTAATCAATACTTTTAGTTATGTCTCATATAATATAATATAAGGGATTTATATTCAAAAACTTTGCTTTTACGGGGTTGTTTAATTATTTTAATTTTATAAATATATACCGCCCATGATACAACTCGTCCCAGCATCTCTTTTATTATCCCCGTTCTCAGGCACGGTCCATGCAACCTGAGTTGACTTGTCTAATCTGATCTATACAGACGCTCCTTCTGTTTCTATACAGAAGATTATTGGTTCCAAAGACCATTGCAAGTGACGCAGCGTTCATGAGGATTCCACGCTTTACCCAGCAACCTTTGTTTCCCTAACTAGTGTTAGTGCTAGGCGCACATTCGTAGTTGGGTGGACTCAGGGACAGCCTTGGCCCCGGGAACAAACTCCTGCCTTCACGGAGATTCGAGCCCGTGACCATGCCAGTTGAACGCACATCCCACTCAAACCCCACAACTTAGCTGAACTTAACATCCCACGGTATCCGACCAGCCGACCAATGCGACCATGACACGCAGTTCTTGGAAGCATCATGTTGTTGTTGACTAAACCATTAAAATTATGTAGAGTTGTTCTAATATTGTACATTTAAAACGTCATTAAATAAATAATTGAAGCAATCAAATATTTAGGTGGAACTTTTATTTTAAGTTGCGCACTTTATGTGACGTCACAGTTCGTAAACACCCCCTCCCCTTCGTCACAAATGTGTGACCCCCTCCCCCGCTGAACTTAACATCCCACGGTATCCGACCAGCCGACCAATGCGACCATGACACGCAGTTCTTGGAAGAATCATGTTGTTGTTGACTAAACCATTAAAATTATGTAGAGTTGTTCTAATATTGTACATTTAAAACTTCATTAAATAAATAATTGAAGCAATCAAATATTTAGGTGGAACTTTTATTTTAAGTTGCGCACTTGATGTGACGTCACAGTTCGTAAACACCCCATCCCCTTCGTCACAAATGTGTGACCCCCTCCCCCGCAGGTGTGTAACGTCATTTATGGACGCCCCCTAGTCTACTGTGATCAGTTGCTGTTACACTGCTCAGTTAGTGTTACTTTTTTTTAAAACTTTTACTTAGTGTTAAAACCGTTACTGACTGTTGGTTCTTATTTATATTTTAATGCAGAAACTGAAACAGTCACATGTGATTTCGAATATTTTTTTATATTATATTATTATTATTTTATTACAGTTTTGAAATTCTCATTGTATCGTTATTAAAAAATAATTTAAAGAACAATCTTTAAGTATTAAATTAAGTTAGTTCGAAACTTTCGCTAAAATATTGTCCTGCCTACAGCTACCAGAACCATAACAAACACTATTTAGTTTAGCATGTAGATATTGTAGGCTTAGGCCATACTAATGATTTAGTGCAGGATTTCACGCTTCTCCTTTGTTTAGAGTGTCTACAACTTCTAGAATGTATATTGTAAATTTATTATTAAAAATACAGTACGTTACTTAGCGATTGAGGCTATCATTGAGAGATTTGTCAATTCTGAATGGAGATTTACTCTGATTTACTTACTTATCAGACTTATCTTATCTGTTTACAGACGCTCCTTCTATACAGAAGATTATTGCGTCCTTGATTTTGATTTAGTTAATTAAATTTAGTATCATTAAGTCATTTTAGACATTTTAGTAGTTCGTACCAGTTTACTTTTTAGCCAACGCCAACAGTAACAGCCATGACTGTCAATTCAAATTCAATACTTAAATTTTTTTTTAATATTGTCATTGTCTGGTAAATAGTTAAAGTAAGTCAACAATGGTGATCCTTGATGGCGTTAGACTCATTAGTGTTAGTCGCGTACGTTTTAGTCTTTGTTTAGTAATTTCTTTTTAGTTTACTAGTCTTAATTACTATTTGAAATAGTCTTATTACTAGGACTAGACTAGACTAAAACTAGTGTTTCAGTTTCAGGGTTTTTTTTCTTTGGATTATACAGTTACAGTATTCAGTATACTCGCTGCTATAGAGGCTATACTATATTGACAATTGACTAGCTCATATAGTGTACATGTACTTTTAATAAATACTTAGTATTATACTACCGTAACTAAGTATTACTACATGTATTACTATTGAATTGATTATTGATAATGGTCGAGTGGCATGCACGCTCAGCTGGCGTACTGATGGTCACGAGTTCAAATCCATGTGAAGGCAAGGATTTGTTCCCGGTGCCTAGGGCGTCCCTGAGTCCACCCAGCTCCGAATGGGTACCTAGACACTAGTTAGGGAAATAAAGGCGGCTGGGTAATGCATGGAACCCTCATAGCCGTGGCCTGTGAACGCTGCATCACTTGCCAACAGACCATCCGTCATGGTCTGTGGACGCAATAATCTTCTGTATAGAAGGAGCATCTGTATAGATAAGACAAGAAGACAATTAATTGTAAGATGCATAGTCATATAATATAGGTTATATACTATATTTAAATTATATATTGAATAATATTGGAGCCAAAAAGATCTAACACATATTCACATTTATCTATGTCATATATGTCATGGGCTCATGCCAACCAAAAGTGTAATTACGTTATTATTATAGCTTTTGAAGGTGTTCCTTTTATTTTATGGTTGAGTTGTATTTTTACTCTGGCTTGGATATTAATCTATCAGAATGGCTGGTCACCTTACTCTGGTTGATAAGCTGTTGAACCAAAGAGGCGCATCTCATTAGACAAAACATCAACAATTGTCAACATGGGCATGGGGGTTCCGCTGTTGAATGAATACAAGCGGGTGTTTTTGTTTAAGCGGATACCACAGACGATCTTAGGAGGGCTAAAAGTGAAACTTGGACCTGACACCCCATCGTATGTGTATGCCAACCAAGTAAGTAACTTAAAAAAAAATCATTTTAAAATTTCAGTTATAACCAAGATTTTTTAATGCAAATCATCATTTTGGTTGCACTCTTAATATTAATTCTATGCCTAAAATTGAAATCAGTGAAAAATAATTAGTTATTAAATATATCAGAACTGCAAGTTATTATTTTTAATTTCCCCAAGATTTGTGTTTTAGTCTTATCAATGACTTTTTATGATTTATAGTATTTTAAATCAGTGGTGGTTATGTTTCTGAGTGTTGCCAGATTAATTCAAAGTTTTTTTTCTTTATCAAATTTATCCGAAACCTGTTTTTTGCTGTTTTTTTTTAAAGAGCCAATTAGGTTACTATCACTTACAGTAAGCAATCCTGAAAAGTTAAAATAAACTGGTTTTTATTAAAAAAAAATATTTTTGATAACTATTGCAAATAAAAATGTAATAATTAAGTTTTATTTTTATTGCCATAATTTTTTATTGTGTTTAAAAGGGTTTTTAAATACACATGACTGTTGTATGATGTATGACTATTATTTCAATTCAGATTGCATTATGGTTGGTTCCTGTTTTACTTGGTTGCATCTTCACACTGGTTCTTGAACTTGCCTACACAGATGATCAGATTGGAAACTTTCTTCCATTGTACAGCTGCTTGTTTGGTGCATGCATCATCATTTTTGCAGTGGTAGTGCAAACAATTACAACTGTTGTGGAGATGAAGGAGAAAGAAAATTTACACATAAATGTGAAGCGAAAAAATATTTTGGCCGATGAGGATGAGATCGACTTTCAGTCTTGTTGTGGAGCAGAGACTTTAGCCTTTGTCATACCACCCAAAAGATTTAAAATAAATATAGCTTTGCATGCTCTGTTATCAGGTATATATATTTTTTTCTTACTTACTGAATTTAATTGTCTTTGAGTATTAAATTGAAATAAAATTGATAAAAAAATATATTGCGAGTACCGTATATACTTGTTCTAAAGCTGACTTTTTTTTGACAAAATCTAGGGGAAAAGGTTGGGGGTCGACTTACGAGTGGGTCATTGGTGATATCTGCATGTACATTGGACATTGAATATCGGTGTTGTTATTGTAGATCATCAAGGTCCTTTTCTACATTCTACAAGATTCGACTGCTCTACTAGAAGCTATAAAATATTATTAAACATTTGCACTTACCTTATTTAATCATTTTATTTATTTTTGTGAATGTTTTAATAAGTTGATTTAAAAATTATGTTTTTAACAATGAATTTTAAGGTACGGGCTTTTGCTACTGTTTACCAAAGAAATTAAAAAAAAATACCAGTAACTCTTGCCTAACAAAGAGCACAAAGACAAAGATAGGTTAGTTAGTTAGTTCCTCTCGGGCCGAAGACGGCACATAGGGCAGAAGTCATTGATTTCCATTTACGACGATCCGTCGCCAATTGTATTAGGTCTTGATTATTTCTTAGACCCATGGTTGAGCTTTCTCTTTTGATTGTTCTACGTAGGGTTTCTTTTGGTCTTCCTTGTTTTCTTTTGCCTTTTGGTGTCCATATGAAGGCCTGCCGTGGTAGTCTTTCTCTCGTCCATTCGAAGAACATGACCGATATAATTCCAACGCCTTCTCCTTATAAAGGTTGACACATATTCTTGGTTGGTTTCTTCTCTTATTGTTTCATTTGTTTTAAAATCACTCCATTTTATATTCAAAATTTTTCGGAGGCATTTGTTCTCGAAGGCAACTAATTTCTTTTCTATAGCTTGAGTGGATTTCCAGCTTTCACATCCATATGTTAGTACAGGGATTACGCAAGAGTTGAATAGCCTAAGTTTTATATGTTTGCTGAGTGTCTTTGATCTCCAAATATTTGTAAGTTTGTTAAAAGCACTTGACGCCAACGCAATTCGAGTCGTTATCTCTGATGTTGCATCTCCATCATATGGCATTTTGCTTCCTAAGTAAGTGAAGTTGGTTACTTTCTCTATGGTTTGGTCATTAAGTATAATATCATTGGGTTGGTTGGTGAGGTCCATGACTTTTGTTTTCGTTGTGTTGATTTGAAGACCAATTTGATTTGAAAAATGCTGGAGTCGATCCGTTTTTTCTTGTGTGTTCAGATGCGTTGAGCTTATAAGAGCCAGGTCATATGCAAAGTCAAGGTCTTCCAAAGTATTGTTTTCGGTCCATTTGATACCTAATCCGGCATCCGTGCATTTTCGCATGACCCAATCAATTGCTATTCCAAATAACACTGGGGACATGACACATCCTTGCTTCACACCTGTTTCGACTGGGAACCAGTCAGAATTTCCGGCTTAAGTTTTCACACAGCAAAGTGAATCTGCATTTAAAAAAAATATATTAAAAAAATGAAGCTAAACCTTTTATCAGCAAGAATGTCTTCCTTATACGTAAGCAGCAAGCAACGTTACGCACTGCTTGACAAAGAAATGAAAGCTGATGCACGAAAAGACAAAAACAATTTTATAAACATTCTGTTCGCGGAAGCAGAAATAGCAGCAAAAACAGGTAACAGCAAAACTTTATTTCACATTATGAGACAGCTGTGCAACCATCCACCCACAAAAAGTACGCCTATCAAAGACACCAATGGCAAATTACTAGCATCAGATGAAGAACAAAAACAAAGGTGAGCAGAACATTTCAAAGAAATATTAAACAGACCACAGCCAACAATTACCCCAGTTATTGGTGAAGAAGAGAACATGTCTATTTTAACTGCAGCATGTGAAAACTTCACAATTGAAGCCATCAGGAAGTTAAAAAACAACAAAGCAACTGGCGAAGATGAAATTTCAGGGGAAATGCTGAAGTCAGCAGATGAAAATGTTCTACAGCATTTATTGCTGTTATTCAATGATGTCTGGCAAAATGAATCCCCACCACAAGAATGGAAAAACGGTGCCATCTTTAAACTGCCAAAAAAAGGCGATTTATCAGACTGCAACAATTGGCGTGGAATAACGTTACTATCTGTACCAGGAAAACTTTTTTGCAGTATTCTACTAGAGAGAATAAAAAAGTCAATAGACGTAAAGGCTCAGAGAAGAGCAAGCAGGCTTCAGACCTCATCGGTCTTGTATTGACCATATATTCACACTTAGAACTATCATCGAAGAATCTGTTGAATTTCAATCACAGCTGATCATAAATTTTGTTGATTTCCAAAAAGCGTTCGACAGTCTCCACCGACCTACGCTCTGGAAACTCCTTAACATCTATGGTTTCCCAACAAAATACATGAACATTATAAAAGCTTTTTATGCAGATTCACTTTGCTGTGTGAAAACTGAAGCCGGAAGATAGGTAGTACAAAGTAAACAATCATAATGACCGATTTAGCTTGTAGTTTAAAAAAAAATGTGTACCATTTTGTTTAAGCTGTCCTATTATTTTTGGAGGGTCCGCTTACGAGCAGGTTACATACTTTTAATACTTTGCTCTTCCAAAAGAGGGGAGGGGGGGAGGGGTCAGCTTATGAATGAACGGGCTATAGAACGAGTATATAGGGTACATTGATCAGTAAAACATGTCTAATAAATATTCAGAAATTATTTTTTTTTCTGCAATAGTTGTTAAAGCTAACAAGCTATAAAATTTAATATTTATTACATGTATATATATTTATAATCTCCACAAATCAATCTGTGTTTTGAGAGGATATCATGTTTCTAAACTAAATACTTTTATCTCTTCAAATTAGGTGCAGTTTGTGGTCTGGGATTTTGGTATTTACTACCCTACTCCATAAACAAGCTGTACTATTACAACTATGGTGCAACCACAGTCATTTTTATCCTGGGCTGGTTGACCATTAGCATTACACAGTATTCACTGACCACTACAGCACCCCCTGAGCCGGCAATATATCGTACTACAGATTCATTTGAGATGCTGCCACTTACACGACCCCTTTACGCTCTCATATGTTATAGCATACATATAGCCAATTGGTGGGTAAAATATTAATCGCCAATGGAGTATACAAATGATTAAAATTTATTTTAAAACATTTAATGATAGAATATAAAATATTTATAGTATGTTTTGACACTTTTGATGCAGTACATTTTTCCCATCATAGTTTTGGTTCATTTTACACGCTTTTATTTAAGTCACACTGTTTGTATGCTGTATCCATCCTTCCTTCAAATTTTGTAACCTAAAATTAAACCACTTCTGATGGTCCTAGAGACCTCAAAATTTTACCACATATAGATGGTGGATGACAATGCATTGTATCAAAATTTCAGATCGATCGAATGTACCGTAATTAAATTAATGCACTTTTAGTTTTTAGTTTTTGTCTATATAAAATATTATCACTCGCGTCAATGAACCATGCCTCAATTCGCCCTAGAGGGATACAATTAATCTCAATGTGTTCAAGTCAGATGTGGGTGGTAAAGAAATATTATTTTTTTTTGTGTTATACATAAATTTGTAATGAATAATCTTTCTTTTTACCCCTATCACATTTAAGTTATTGACAATGAAGTTTAACTAATTAAATTGAATTGATATGGTCGAAAAATCAATTAAAAAAAATGTTGATACTAAAAAGTAGAAAATAAAATAATGTAAAAAAATATTTTTTTAAAAAGGACACGCTTTTATTTACATATAGAAAGTGCACTAAAAAGAAGAAAATAAAAATTTTCTATGAAAACAGGTGAAATCGGTGAACCTATCTACTGCACATAAAAGCATGGGGCGCTCATCACAACTCTCTATCGTGTACAAGGCTGCGAAACATTAAAAAAAATTTGTATGAATATTAATAAACAGTAAAAGTTTCACAACTTTGATCTTATAAATGCTACTATCACATTAATTAAAAATATTTATCTACATGTATATGCAAGAGAATAGTTGCAATGAGAAATGATTTGTGATGGGCGCCCCATGCTTTTATGTGCAGTAGATAGGTTCACAGATTTTACCTGTTTTCATAGAACATTTTTATTTTCTTCTTTTTAGTGCACGTTCTATGTGTAAATAAAAGCGTCCTTTTTAAAAAAAGATTTTTTTTACATTATTTTATTTCATAATTGTTTTGAATGGTAAACAATTTTAATAATTTTGTAAACTTTAAAATTTTGAAATTCAACCAAACTTTAAAATAAAATAAAAAATTGATTGTTTTCACTTTGTGCATCATACTATTTTTTTTAACTTAAAAGGCTATTTTAATATTTTGAACAGTGCAATAAGTAATCATGTCAATGCTTTATCCTCTTCATATTTTAAGGTTCAATCCTGAACTGTCATTTCCAAATCAAGCGTTACACATTGTGTTTGTATTGCTGCCACTGCTATGGTTCATTGGTCTTCTACCATCAGCTGAAGTTTTGTTTTTGTGGTTGCTAGAGCAGTTCCTTGTCTTCATGTTGGGGGGCTCACCTGCTGCCTCAAATCCAAGGTATTTAAAAAATTTTTTTTTAAAAAGCTTTTTTACTTTCCTTGTTGAAGTCTCATAGCTTTAAAGTGAGGAAATTTTTTAAAAAGTAAATTACATATATAATGTCACGTAAAATGATTGATTAATCTTGATAATTAGGAGGGTTGCTATTGTAATTATGTATGTATATGTATGCACATTCAAGGATATGCTCTTAATTATTTATGTCATTCAAATTCATCCTCTAATTATTATAATAGCCAATGCTGATTAATGTGTTGAATAAGCCTATTAGCCTAATTGTATCCTTCCATCCATCCCTGTGGCGCTACAGCCCATGTAGGGCTTGGGCCTGCCTCACGACCTCCTTCCACTCAGTCCTTATCAACGCCTTTCTTTTCCAATATTGGACGCCCATTTGTTGTAGATCTTTCTCTATGTCATCCATCCATCTAAGCCTAGGTCTTCCCTTGAGCCGTTTTCCTCTGGGGTTTTGGTGGTGTACCCTCTTTACTCCTCTATCATTTGACATTCTTTCTAGGTGTCCTGCCCAGCGCAGTCTGCCCTTTTTTATTTCTGCAACTATTGTGGTATCCTGATATAGATTGTATAGTTCATGGTTGGTTCTTATTCTCCATCCGAACTCAGCCTAATTGTATGTCTAATACTTTTTGCGGGCTGCACATTAACATTGAATGCATTTATAAATATACTAGATTGTGCCGTGGCGCCTGCGGCGGCCACTTTTTTAGGGCGCCTACGGCGCCAACCTTTTTCAAAAGCCCAACTAACTTGTCCTTTTTTGTTAAATACAAAATATTAAACTTTCTGAAATGTACGCAAAGTATTTAAATAATAGGGGTTGTAGGGCGTCTACGGCGACCACTTTGTTTTTTGTCAAAAGCCCAAGTAACTTATCCTTGTTTGATAAATACGAAATTTCTAAGCTTCCTGGAATGTACACAAAGTATTTTACATCTTTAATTTATAATCATCTTGCGCACCGATGCACACCTTGTATTTTAAAATATAAGATCAAACAATGATGTCATATTAAATATTTTTACAGTGCTAATCAACACACGATTTTTCAACTGCTATAGACTGTTGTACATCGTTCCTCAGAGTTCCACATCCGTACATCCAACAGTGACTTTGGCTTTTATATTATTTATGTGTTACTATTTTTATGTGAAGCATCATGAGCCAAGCTGCCTGCTGGGGTACTTCCTATATAAATGATTAAATTATTGTTATTATTAATATGTGATTTGAAAAAGATAAAAAATGTCTCGTAATTTTTCTACTGCAGACTTTTGTTCAACGTAATCTTAGGAACTGGAGCGTTCCTTGGCTGCTACTTTCTAAATACCTGCTTCAGTGCTGTTGTATTTGCAGCACTCACAGGTTATCTCCTGAGTTGTGATTTAGGATCTTTAGGTGTACAGGTGGGTTGCAGTAATTGTTAGACCCCGGTTGGAAATTTTACTCGTGGTAATGTAATAAACAGAACGGAATTAATACCTTCAACAGGATGTCACAAAAGATATTTCATTGTAATCGAATTTAAATCTATAGACTAGGATTATTTTGTCAACCCTGTCCTTGAAACTGTTGATGTCGATCGTCAATTCATCAATTATCATTTACTATAGTTTATGTAATCAAACAATCTTTAGACAATTCATAAATTTAACTAGACACCCGCGGCGTAGCGTACGCCGCCGACTTCCTCATGGAGAGTGCAAAGAAAGTGGAGAAAGAACGGACACAAACTACAGCACAAAGAAATCAAAATAAGACGAGTGAACGTGGGTTGGGGCCCCCCCCGAACTGCCGACTCATTGTTGGTTTCGAGACATTCGCACTGTGGTTATTTACCTGCCCACCACCCTTTACCACATTAGCTTGCAATCCATAAACTGTGATTCGCCGACCCTAGCGACGGTCAGCCATGTTGGCAATAAAGGGGTAAAAGAATGGGCACCAACAGACATTTTTAAAAATTAAAAAAAAACAATGTTCTCGCTAGGGCTTGAACCCAGGACCTTCTCCGTTTAAGGCGGACGTGATAACCAGTACACTACGAATCTCACGTTATTCTGTGAAGGAACAATGCAAGTGAACGCAAGGACCATTGTTGGTCTCAAGACATTGGTCGACCCCAGTGAGGGTCATTCGTCATGCTCATTTGCACATACTTGCGTGGTGTCCCGCATGGTTGTGCGATGTAGAGAATTATATATATATAGATTATTACTTTTCAATTTCATTATCTCTTTTAATTATAGGAAAAAATTGTATTCTTGAATAAATGTTTGTATTGAAATTTTCAGATTTGGTCAGCTTTGTGTAGGAGCAACAATAATAGGGTTACATCGAAAGGCCCATCTATTTTAGCATCTCTAACCCCACATCATCCTGCTATCCAAGGATTCTTGTGGTCTTGGTGTTGTTCCACAGTCCTGTATCACATCACCATGTTAACCATTGTTGCAGTTGCCGCAGCAGTCCCAAACTACCATGTCAACAGAATCTCTGTAGACGTTTCCAAAGATATTGGATATTGCATAATTGGCTTGTGCGTTTTGGAAAAAGCCCTGAGAGATTTGCAGAGTGTATTTATCTTCTTTGGCCTGTGGAGAAATCCTTTGTTCCCCCACAATTCAGAATCATCAAGGCAGTTTACCAGGGTCAAAAGACGACTGGCTGTATTAGGAACACTTAGAAGGATCGTCATCAGCTGGGGTGAGTGATCACTTTCTGCTGATATTACAATATTTACTTTTTTAGCAATATGTGCAGCTTATGCATGCTTAAATATTACTTACTAGAATCTAATGTCAGCCTTCCAGCAACTCAAGAATGTTTGGGTTTCCAACAACTTAGGCAGCAACTTAAAAGTAAGGATTTTTAACGCTATGGTGAAACCTGTGCTGCTATATGGAGCCGAGACATGGAGAACAACGGCTGTAAACCTGACCAGAATCCAGTCCTTCATCAATAATTGTCTAAGAAGGATTCTCAGAATTCACTGGCCGGACAAAATCAGCAACCAGGAACTGTGGCAGCCGACAAAACAGAAGCCCATTGAGGAAGAGATTCTTTAGAAGTGGTGGAGGTGGATTGGTCATACACTAAGAAATCCTGCTTCTAATACAACAAAGCAAGCCCTGAAATGGAACCCACAGGGTAAGCGGAAAGAGGCCGTCCAAGAAACAATTGGCGCCGAGAACTGGAAGCAGACATCAAGAGAATTGGCCATGATTGGAAGATCCTGGAGAAGCTGGCCCAGGATAGAGATGCTTGGAGGTCTCTCGTAGGTGGCCTATGCCCTTGGAGGAATCGCAGCCGCCGACGATGATCAGTGGATGCCCCTCATGGACGAGAAGGCTCAAACAACAAAACAATGTCAGATATTTTATTATTAGGGTGTTTTTTTTGTCTGTAAGAAGAAGAAAATTGTGGAATTATATTTTTAATTAAACAACCCCAAAAACAAAGCTTTTGACTATAAATCCCTTATGTATGAGACATAACTAAAAGTATTGATTATGTTCAATATAATACATACCGCGCCACAGACTAGCATAAACATTAAAATTTACATGCTACATAGAGATACATAGAGATAATCTAAAAAAATCATAAATTTAATTGCAGTACATTCGATAGATCTGAAATTTTGATACAATGCATTGTTAGTTGACAAAAGTCTATGTGCAAAATTTCAGCTCGATAGGATCCTGGGAAGTGGGTAATTTTTTACTTTTATTTTTCCTCGGGCGGGACCACGACAGACAGACAAGACGGTGAAGTTAATATAAGGGATTTTAAAAAATTGTATTTATCAGATATAGTTTCTACTTAAAAAATCATTATACTGCTGATTCTTTAGAGTCTTATCATATCCTGTTTTGTTTTCCCCACAGCATCTCCTTAAAAACATTATTGTGTTCTCTTCCACTTAGTATCTCCTCTATTGATGGTAGTTTACTTGTCCTTACAAGTTGTCAGCACTGATGTAATGTCAGTACCATTAACTAATGGTTTGTCTACTTTTATGAGCATTATATTTGTATTCAGCACAGTTCGCGCTTTTAGATGGGTAAGTGTCATTAAAGTAACCTTTACAAATCATTTTTTTAACATTAGTATTTTCATATTTAATGATCCTGGAAATTTAAATCATTTTGAATGTAGCATTTTTTGACAGTTATAGTTTACTCTGCTGTTATGTGAGCCCAACCTGATTAAAAATGTTTTTATTTGTTATTATTGACTAAAATATCATTTATTATACACTTTACCCAGTCAATGATTTTCAAAATATTTATTACTAGCGTATCACCCATCAAAAATGACGGAAGTTTTCAAAATAAATACACATCAGATTAAAAAATAACATAATACAGAACTTTCATTTATTTTATTTATTTTTATTTGATTAATTTATTAATTGAGCAATTTTATGCGGAATGTTAGAAAAAGTGTTATTTTTGGTGCAGTATTTTGGTGCGCTGCTTTCTAAAATTAGTTACATTACCACCATACATACATGCAGACGACGGGAATTATGTAAATTGATATGAAATGTATATCAATATGTTTGAAGTGTGGAAGATTTCATTAAATGTGCTATGACTGACTGTATTTTCAGGTTTGGCAGAGCACCACCCACGCCCTGCTAGAAACTTCAGTGATCCACATAATCCTGGTAGTTTTATCAGACAACCCCCTAGTGCTGGAGTTGAAGGCCCCTGTTCTCCTGCTCATCGCCTGTGTCGCTAGAGACAGATTTTACCAATTCACCAACAAGCTCTACTTTGTTTTGGGTCTGATGATCGCCTCGTGGACAGACAAGAAACAGCGTCGGTCCTCCACAGTGAGAATCCTGATCCTCAACTCCATTTTCTTCCCAGTCGTCCTGGCTATAGCAGCTGCAGCGTCCGCCATCTCTGCACCCCTCCTGTGCCTGTTTACGCTTCCACTGTTTTTTATTGGATACCCCCGGCCTGTAAGGTTTTGGCCTGAGCCTGTTGGCTCTTCTGCCAGTACTTGTATCGATACTCTATATTACAGGCAGTTAACTGCAGAGCTGGCTAAGGCCCTGAGATGGGCATTTGCTAACGGCAGTTTGGGTAAGTCATGTTTTATCATGTTGGTTGGAGTTTTTTTTTCCATGTAATAATAAAACTAATTTATCACTATTTAGATATTGTGGGAATCACATTCACATAAATAAATGCTGGCCATTATTTAATGCATATCTTGGAAGGGTTTTATATAATGTTTTTAATTCTCACCAACAAGCTACTCACTGAGTGACCCATTTTCAATTTTTTATTATTTTTGAGCTTTTAAATGAGATTTTATTCCATGATTTTTATCAGGTGAACCACATGTAGGGAACCATTACCTGATAAGGTATCAGGACAGGCTGGTCTGGACCATGATCCTGGAGAGGGGTGCTGGCTTCTGCACGGTAAACATCAAAGGCCTGGAGCTTCAAGAGACGTCTTGTCACACGGCTGAGGCTGCCAGGATAGATGACCAGTTCACGGAGGCATTCAACAGCAAAAGCAACGCTTTTGGCGTCTGCTCTTTCAACAAATATCCCCTGCACTGTATGACGCCTGTGGATGCAGCTGAGCTGAGGACTTACTCTGACGCCCGGAATGTTTTAATCGGGGTCATCGACTCCCCAGAAAGCGTCGGGGTCACGCTCTCATTTTTCGTCAAGAGCCTTATTTGGGTGCTGCTGCACCACATCAACAAACTGAAGCAGAAGGAGGAGATGGCCAAGAAGATCAAAGAAAAGGAGATTGAAATGATGAAAGACGTTGACCAACACTCGAGCAGTTTCTGTGTGAAGTGTCAGGTCAGCAACAGGGACAGCCCTGGGGGCAACAAGAGGAAAGACAAGGTCAGTGTGGTGAACAACAACACCGCACCCAAAGAACTGAACCACAACATGACTGCAGCCAACAAGACCCGCCATGCTGCGGCCCGCCATACTGCGGCCGGTGGTGATAGCTTTGCCCTGCCACCTTACAGCGGAAACAAATCCAACTCCGTCCACGTTTCTCGTCCGGGCTCGGGGGGCTCCAACTCCTCTCGCAGGGTGTCGTTGTCCTCTTCGCTCCACAGCTTCACTGACAGCATCTGGTCGGACGATTTTGACCTTGACAAAAATAAAAAGAAATCCAACCCTGTCAAAAATCAACACAAGATTTCCACAGTTGTTTCTATAACAAATAATTCCAATAGGGTGCCATCCGCCCGATCAGTATTAAACACCTTGCCTCCCTCAAACACTACCAAGAAGCCCACAGGGGCTTACAATGACGGTGGCTTTTTCAGAGACCATGATCTGATAGACGATGTTGAGTATGGTCTTCCTGCCGTAGACATCAGTGTGCCTCGTACTCACCCAAACATTGACTTTGATGACGCAACCATGTCGGCTGAGGCTGTCAGTGGTGTGAAGTCCTTGTTCCCCTCCAAGCCTGTTTCAAAGTTGATGGTCTCTAATGGTAATCATATCTACAAGCCTTTGATGAATTTGGCTGGCTCTCCAGATTTCAAGTGCCAATACTCAACACATATCAGGTAAGAGAATTATATAATAATATGCTCAATAGCATGCATTGGTAATATCTAAAACATTTAATTTTCATAATCATTTAGAAATTTTAAACACGTAAAGAAAATATTTATTTACAAAATTGTGTCGGCGGTTTTTAAAATTTTTTAAAAATTTCTTTAGTAATCTACTTAATAAAGTGTGTTTTTTTTCATTCATACGTATGAGACATTTTTTAATGACCTTTATATCATAAATTATTTTATAATTCATTAGTCAAATATGCCAGAGTAGTTTATTTGTGTGCATGTTATGGTGCTAATAAAATACAAACACAAAAAAAATTTAGTTGAATTTTTATATATCTCTCATCTTGTATTAATTTTGCTAGCTCTTTTGCTTCATTTTAAAATAAAATTCATTCGAGACTTAAAACTTAACATTTTAGAATTACCTTCAGATTCCAACATATAACATATACGTGAGAGAATCAGTGTTATCTTATTGCAATGTCATATGGTTGTAATATTTACGTTATAATACAGTGTACCGGTCAAGTGGCGTGAGCTGCCCATTGAGCCATCCCAACTGGCCCGTTACATGTCCCAGTTTCCCACATCTTGGTACAAACACACACTTGGCTCACTAGACTGGTCAGTTACTGAACAGCCAGGGATGAAAGTGGCAGAAGATGTTGGAACAGACGATGCACTAACCAACTGCTATAGCCAGCTGGTCATGGCTTGTTATTCAGCCTTTGATACACCTGGTAAACTCACGCTACATAATGGTTGCCATTTTCACAAAAAAATTATACAAATCTTTAATTTGGTCTTTGTTAAGAGCATTCTTAAATAATTGCATGAAATAGAAACTCATATGAAGTCTGAAAACAAGATATATGCTGCTAAACGAATAAATTAATGAGATAATTTAATTTATTTTCAATTAATACTATCATTTAAAAAAAAGAAAAGCATCTTTATGTAAATCCATTGCAAACATTATATTAAAATAGTTCTCTAGGTTTTTTATGTCTGGCTGTTATGCTGTGTTAAAAAGTCTTGCATATTTAAATTCACAAGAGTCAGCACTTATTTGTTTTTCATAAAGTATTTGTATGTATGCATGTTTTGTCAAGAAACTTTAGTTATGGGAAATTCACCATCATAATTACTGGTTAGTGTAAGTTAAATGATAAAATGCCTCTTATATCTGTTTTTAAACTTCCTGTCAAATTCCTGTAGGTCGATCTAATGGTGCCAGCTACCTGTATAAATGCTACAATGGTGATGTGCCATGGAATGCTATGATGGATTGGCTTGCAGAAGACAGAGAGCTGTACAAGTTGGTTATTAAAGCTTTCAGGTGAGGCATGCTTTCCTATTCATACCAGCTCACCTAAGTGGTTCCTATCATTTTAAGTTGACAGTGTTTCTACTCTTGCAGTTATTAATTATTATGAAATTTCTTAGATATATATATATACAGTGGGGCCCGCTAAGTCGACGGCCTTGGGGTATGAAAAATGGCGCCGAGATAACCGATCACCGAGTTAAACGAAAACCAATATGGCGGCAAAATATTAACATGCGCTTGAAATTTCTTTATAATTATATACATGATGTGCGTTAATTAGTCATGGGACGATTAATCGGAATCGTATCGGTATATCGGGACCCTAATATTTCTTCACTCTTTCCTAAGGTTAAGACCGGTCATTTTTAAGGACCGTTTAAATATAACGTAATGGGGGTGAGACTGCAATCAATTTAAATAATTTAAATATAACCCAGGGTTCCCACTCAGTCGGGAATTCTTAAAATAATTTTCCCGGTCTTGAAAGTCAGGAAATGTTATGACTAGTCGGGAATTTATATATATATATATTTTTTTTGCCGAAGTAAATGACTTTGTAGTCTCTGTGGTCATGTTTCGATTCAATTTTTAAAAAAAAAGTTACCAGTTTATAATTTTCTGCACATGCGTTAAAGGTCAAATTTTTCGCCTCGCCTCGTGGCGCGTGTTTGCAAAGCCCGTCGAATCGAAGAATTAAAAAAAAACAACAACATATCAATATGGTAATTTTAAGTTTAATGCTTTTGACGTGCAGGATATCTGTCACTATGAGACCGCACTCGAATTTCCTCCGTCAATCAAATGATACGTGTAACTTGTAATATAAATAGTAACAAATGCGGCCTTGACCTTATCAGAATTCGACCTACAACAGTGATGACGTGTATATTAAATATCTACTAGAACAGGGGTCTCCAAACTTTTCTGTCGGAGGGCCGCATTAACTGTCAAACACTGGTTTGGGGGCCAAATACACACAGTTTTGTTGTAAACTATAGGTAAAAGTAGTATCTTTTTGGAGATTAAAAGGTCTCCAGGGGCCAGATATACTATACCCATATACTGGTATAAAACATATTTTTGAGGGGAAAGTTGTCAATGAATGGGGCATTCTGATTGTCTGCTCTGATTTCCTCCCTTGATCACAAGGTATGGCTTCAAGTTGATGATAGATCAAACGCTCCTTGGAGAAATCTCAGATGATGAGCTAGAGGAATACCTGCATAGTTATGATGACGACTGGTACATTGGGAAAGACACAGATCAAGAATGGGGAGTGTCAGTCTTGGAGAACCGCAACAACTTGTTTTCTCTTGGTTTAAATACTTCACAGGTATACATGTTCTGTGGGATATCTTATCAATACATTATGTCAGATTTTATTTTACATTCAACGAGGTCTTTGTTAGGATTACTTCTAAACCTGAGAATTTTTTTATTTGATTTTATGGGATGAACCACCACCCTTCCCCCCAAAAAAGTTCCTTTTAAGCTGCGCGATCGTGCAGATATCTTAAAGATGCCGCTCAGCAGTTTAGAATTAAAGCGCTGCAAATTTGGTAAAATATTGCACAAAAAATGGATGCTGTGCAACTTTGCACACAAGTTTTTTTACTCAGCACATGGACCAACAAACCTTAGTGGGAACATTGCCCCTAAGACAAAAAATTGATTAAAAATTTTAATTTTAAAAGAAAAAGGAATTAATAACTGTCTTGTAGCTTTTTTAAACATAAAATATGATTGATCGAACCTTAGTATTCCAAGGACTGCCTGATTCTCAATATATGATGGCTTGATTTAATGGCCTAATTTTAGAAGAGCGATACATTTCGGTAAATACCTACATTAAAATGAAAAAGAAAAGTCCAGTAAAGTCTTCGTTTCAATTTTTCAGGGAATATTCACGAGCCGCACTCTAACCCTACAAGACGTTATGGTTCACATGGGACGAATCAACCGTGAGAGTGTCATTGGTCAGTGGGCCAATCTGAATCTTGAACTCTTGTATATGACCAACGACGATGAAGAGCGCTACTCTATCCAGGCTTTGCCAGCCATGTTACGGAATCTCACTGTCCAGGCAGCTGACCCACCCCTGGGGTACCCAATCTACTCCTCCCCACCCATATCAGTTCCCACCATATAGCACCGTCAAACAAAAAGCCATTTCCAAACTGACTCCAAATGTACAAGCTACTACATATCTAATGACCACCGACTTTCTTGTTAGACTGGTCTTGCTAGAACTAACTTTAACATTTGTCAACTCAGATATACATTCCTGTGGCTTAGACTTAATTCCCAGGGAGTTTAAAATATTTCCTAACTAATGCATGTTGTCAAAGGCCAATTTAAAATATTTCCTAAATAGGGTATGTTGTCAAAGGCCAATTTAAAATGTTTCCTAAATAGGGCATGTTGTCAAAGGCCAAGCCTTCATGATGTAAACCTGGTGCATTTATTCTCATTGTCCCGCAAGATATGCTCCCCAGCGTGAGCCAGGATGCAGCTGCATCTTGTAGCATAATTGACTGATCAAGTTATGGACATGACTCCGTGGCTTCTTCTAATTTCAAATCCCTCTTTTCAAATGCTCAAAATATCTTGGCCAATGACTGTTTATTTAAAAAAATTTTTTTTGCTGTAGAACATTCCTCAATTTTTTCCCCCTCACATACTACTTGACATGCTCATATTGTGATGTTTTTTGTCTATTTGAAAGTGACCACTTTTATTATCAACATGTCTTACTTACACAACTGACGGACACACAGCACTGCTCTCATCAAGTTTAATAATAATGATCGCAACAATAACAAAAAAAGTGCACGCTTTTTTTTTAGGAAACTTCTGTTCTTTCACTTAGTTACCTTATAACTTAACATGTCTTCAAAGACGTTCTTGAACTTTTTGATTGAACTTTACAGACTATGGCAAAACAAAGAATGACAAACTGTATGGCATCTAACAGGGACATGTTAGCTTCCATCTTGCTGTTTGTAATTAATTGTTTTTACCTGCAACCACCAACTTGTGGAGTGGCTGTGACAAGAAAATCAAATTCTCACACAAAAGACCTAGTTGGCCTTGCAAGATCTTAGTAAAATACTCTTGGGGAAATGTGACTTTCTTAACACTGGCAACATAATGGGGGCGAGACTGCAATCAGGCTTATAGATTAGTAAATGGGTAACAGGACATAAAACAGTGAACGTTTCGGAAAAAAGCCTTCCTCAACGAACAAAAGAGGTACACAAATAAAACGAATATAAAGAAATAAGAATATAAAAAATAAAAACTTAGCTGCGGTGAAATCCAAAGAGTCAATGAAACAAGATTTCACTGCAGCTAAGTTTTTATTTTTTATATTCTTATTTCTTTATATTCGTTTTATTTGTGTACATTTTTTGTTAGTTGAGGAAGGCTTTTTGCCGAAACGTTCGCTGTTGTGTTACGTCCTGTCAGGCTAACTCATACCTTGTTTACATGTTATCCATTTACTTAACACTGGCAAGCAAGGTTACATGAGTCCTTGGCTTTTTTCTGCAGCTGAAAGCCATAAAATATCGAAAGGCAAAGTCAACTTGGGATGTGATGTGACTTCTTTGAAATATTGAAGTTTGATTACTGTTGGCCTTTTTATTGTTTTAGTGTTTGTGTGATGGAGAGTACATGGTACCAAATTGATCAATTTTATTTCCATTTGCTATCCACTTGTATACAACATATAATGACTGCATTTAGTATTTTGTTGAAACGAAATGGGATCTGAGCCAGTAATGTTAAATAGAGATTCAAATTTTGTTTCTGTAAATGTATTGATTGGGCTGAATAGCCAGTTGGTAGTTTTCTGATTACCCAGCACGCAGGTTGCATTGGCTTGCAATACCGAAGGAAGCATTGGGGCAACAAAACAAAAAAAAATCAGTAAAGAAAACATCTTTAGAGACTTTCACTTGTAATCTTTGGTAAATATTTGATACAATTTATATAACAACACATCTAATTTTCTATAAATATGATCTAAATTTATATCTTAAGTCTGGTTAACCTTTCCTAAATTCTAAAAGCAATGACTCTGCTCAAATTAAGGCAGACCATGACAAATTGACCATTTGCACTATTTGAACTATTTGTTATAAAAAAAGTAAGTCCCCTTTCAGACCATGCTGGCCTACGGGGCAAATGAAGCAGCGTTTACAAGTTTGTTAACGTATTTATTTAAAATCCTATTCTGAAGCATTGGGAGCTTTGTAATGGTAACTGTCATAAACAATAACATTTAATATTAAACTAATTCCAAACAAACATTAAATAAAAAATTATGTGCAAAACACATTGCAGTGTTTAGTTGAAATTTTCATGCTGTACACAAAATGTTTTATTTTAAAGCAAACAGAACAAAATAATCTTTATTGATGTACCGTCCATGAACACATTTTTTAAAAACATATATTTTTGTACACTTGCATAGTTCATGCTGAATGTAATGTTAAGTTATGCCACTGGAATTTTGAATAGTTACAATTTGATGTCTATATTGATTTTATAAAAACTTTTTAAAGCACTTGCCTTTGTTTTCATGAGAAAAAACAGGACAGTTAATAAATTTATTACTACCTGGAATAATTAAATTAAAAAACCCCCACCTCAAATGAAAGTCTGAGGTGCTCATGATATAATTAAAATGTACTTAAACATTTTGCTTTAATTTGAAGTTAATGATAACATCATAATGATCACCAAGGAGTGTTTAGCATAGTAAAATTACATATTTGTTGTTTAAGGAATAATAATGGTAATTTATAGAGGGATAAAGGATACACTTTAAAAAAAATATATCATGAACATTCCATGCTTTCTTTGTATTACAAAATTTCAATTATCTAGGGACAAAAGTCTTCTTTTCATTTTTATTTTACTTGCAAACAGAAACTTGTGCTTTAAAATGTAATTTATATTTTAAATTTTTTAAAACTCTTTTTAGTCCTTGGAAAATCTTGTAATCACTTATCACCTTCCATACTTTTTCGATCTGAGGCCCAAGGCTGAAACTTTATCTAATTTATTATGAGATAATTTTTCATATTTCTTGAAATTTTTTTTCTCTCTCACAAAATTTAAAAGAAACTGAATTTAATTAAAAGAAAATTGTACAAACATGAAACACTTTTTAAATTTTTCTAGTGGTCGACTGCAATGGAACTCGAGTTTCTAGATCAGAAAGCTAGCATTCACCAGAGCATTTTATTTCTTAGCCAGCTCCATTTTGAGGTGGTTAGGCAAAATAATAAATTTATAAATACAATGTCAGTTTAAAATTAACTCATTAAATGCTTGTATTAATTGATTATTATTTATTAATGCATTGTCATTGGAAATCAATTGTTAATTTTACAAGTGCACCTTTTTTTTTATAAAGGTTCTGAATGTTTATCATTTTCTTTTTATGATGGGTAAAAGAAAGATTGAAATCATGGATGTATTCATGTATACACACCTAACTTACTTTATCATAATTAATGGCAATGAAACAACTGCAATACTAAATTAATAATATACCGTATATTCCGGCGTATACTTTCAAACCTAAAGTGTCTTGGAAGAGGGTTGGTCTTATACGGTGAAAATAGCTTGAAACCTATATTTTAACAGGAAAAGAGGGTCATCTTATCCGCCCAGTCGTCTTATACGCCCAAATATACGGTAATAATCTTATTTGCTAAAGACATTATTTCTAAACTTCGGTAATTTAATTCATTTTGCAGGTTTTTAGCCAGTTTTTAAAACACTCTATACTAAATGAATAAATACATTTTTTGTTTTTACGAAAGACATTATATTATACATTTAAAAAACTCAGCTTTTTAGCCTGAGCAGTTTTAAATCTGGTTCTAATTTGTTGCTATTATTTCAAACAGTGATATCATTATTCAGATCCAGAAGCCATTTAGGATTGTGCACTCTGGCTTGCAACCAGGTTAAAGAATTTACCAATTCTCCGCAGCTGTTTCTAAGGTGCCGTCCATAAATGACTTCACGCGATTTTGCCTGATTTTTCTCCCCACAAAAAGTTGCACCCCCCCTCCAATATGACGCCATAAAGCTTTGCTTGCTAAAAGCTATCTTTCTATTTGAAAATGAGAATGTTTCAAATCACTTTTTTGTCATTTAAGTATGTATTTAGTGTAAGGCTGCACTCTAATATCGTAACACGCGTGAAGCCCAAGTAAAACGTCATTAAATAAATTGTAAACAATCAAATATTTAAGTGGAAATTTTATTTTAAGTTGCGGGTTTTGATGTGACATCACATTGCTTAAACACCCCCCCCCCTTGTCACACTTCGTCACAAATGGTTGACCCCTTTCCCCCCAGGTGCGTGATGTCATTTATGGACGGCCCCTAGGTTGTTGGTGTCACCTGTTATTTTTATAAGAGTATATATTTTTATGCCTATGTCCTGAAGAGCAGGACAATCGAAATATAGGCATTTGCAGAGGGGGATATTGGTGTGTTATGTGGTAAATATGAAAATTAAATTCTCTGTGTCCTGTGCAACCTCTAAACAATATCAAATCAAACCCTTTTCATGCCTTATAAGGCAGTTTCTTTGGGCATGAGTGAAAATATGTCCTCATTCTGAATCCATATCCCATATATTTGAATTATTTAATTACTTAAAAAAATTTCAATCCACTTAACACTTTCTCCTGATAGGGATCCAGCCTTCTCCCATAGGTCCAGTTACAACACTGTATGTCGGTCAGGTCTCTTAAAAATAGGCATGGCCAGTACAATACTAGAGGAAATTCTTTGTGTGAAATACAGGTTGGGACAGCTATCTTGACTGAAGTGATATAGCTTAGCATCGTGGAAGTCATTATCTTTACACGGGAAATGTGCTTTCACTGTTTTTATTTTACCTTCCCCAAAATCAGTCACAGATAAAAGCAAGATATTGATGATATTTTTAAAAAATTGACTATTTCCTCACGTAGATATTGTCATTATTATTTTTATTTGGTATTCTTCTCTTCTTTTCTTTTAAGGGCTCACCATCAATTCTCTGATCATAATGGTTCCTATGATTATTGAAGTTTTGCCAATGCATATGTGAAGATATTCTCTTTGTTAAAAAACAACTTATCATTGGTTTTTCAAAAGAGTTCATTTACTAAATTTGAGAACCATTTGTCTGCTCGCATCATTTTAAGGATAAAGAGACTTTTCTAATACCCTAAATAAATGGCTCGTGATTAGGCAGTTGGTTGATTTAAAGTAGGGTTTATGTCAGTGTGTTATTATTTTTAATGAATTTAATCATATTCATTTTGAAATTTAGATAATTTTCGCGTAAAACTTTGAAATAAAATAGTACAAGCTAAAATGTCATAAATCTGCCATGCTCCATACTCTATTCAAATTGAAAATTTTTCAGGAGAATGTAATAAAAACTGACATCTGTTAACTTTTAAAATTACTTTTTGTGTTTGAAATTTTCTTCAAATTGAAAGGATTTCTTCATGATAATGTATAGATTTAGCTACAAGCCTAGATAAAGACCCACTGTCTTTGTGTAATCAATAAGGTGTGTAATCCTAATCTTTAACTCCCTTCTGATACCAATGATTTAATTCCTTTTTAAATTTCTTTTTTTGTCCTTTCTAATCTTTGTTGTTCTTTGTTTATTTATTGGGCATCCTTTGAAAGCAAGAGAATGATAATATTATAAAATCAAAATAAAGTATTTATTTTTCACTGGCTTTATGCATTCACAACTTGTCCATAACAAATATAATTTAAAACATTAGCTTATAAAATATAATTGTTTTATATTAACGCAAATATGCAGCAATTTGATAGTAAAAAATGTATTTTTGTTTACTTAAAAATTTTTTTTTACAAAATAAATTGGTACTATTACACTTTGATTTAAAAATGATTACTTGTGTGGAGAAATTATTTGAAACAAGAACAAATTTGTAACTATAAATTTTGAATCTATGTTACTAATTAGTATTATTATTCCATTGCACATAAATGGCATCTGGTTCTTAATTTAAAAAAAAATGTTTAATATGAACTTCATAATGAAGTTTGAAGGGGAAAATTTGATTTTTTGTGTACAATGTAACTTGTAACTTTTTACTTCTGATACTGATAAAAACTTATGTTTAAACTAAAATGATAGTTTTTCATTATTTTTGCTCAGCAGGACTGGAGTAACAAATACATTTTTTTTTGTGACTCTGATTTTGTATTTTTTAAAAGGTTTTTAAAAAATCCATTGCTAAAGTTATTGTATCAATTAAAATTATTTCATAATTGAAGACACACAAAAATGCTAGAAAAAATCTGACTGTGATACTTTAATGTATAGTTTGGTAATGTTTTATGATATATTTAACAAATAATCTATGTAAATAACTTGAACTTGAATGGTATTTTGACATTTTTATTCTGTCTATTAAAAAAGTTCTGAATACTTTGATAAATGAGCCATAGTTTTTAAAAAAAACAACAAACAAACAAACAAACAAACAACACTTTGCCTTTAATTAATGCTGAAAAAAAATACGCCTTTAAATGTCGCATTTCACAAATATCACAAAAATAATTTTTTAATTTGAAAATCTGGTCATGAACAAACATAATTTTAAAAGCAACTCTAAATTAAACCCATCTTATGAAACTGTTAAAGATTAATCCTCTAAGGCTCCTCATTACAGAGATACTAAACTTTTGTAAACCAGTAACTCGGAGCGAACCTTGTGATTTTTCCTTTTTCCTTTTTCAAATGTTTCTGTTTAAGATCTCCAACAGATTTCATTTTTTAAAATTTTAGAATTTGAAAAATTTTTGGGGACAATATTATATTATAATATATATCACTTGCTGCTTTGCCTTTCTTAAATCTGATGTCACTGTCATAAAATCAACTGTATGTCCCTGAAGAGCACAAGTTATATTTAGACATTTATTGTAATTGTAGCTGGCATCTAATTTCTAACATTTTAACACACAACTCTGTAAGACACAAGATGATATGTTTAGGCTTGGAAAAAAAAAGACAGGGCGGTGAGAGTATTTTGGCCAAATGCTTTCTTCAGATTGCAGGAAATAACAAATAAATAGAAATTTCCTTCACAGATGGAGAAAAACAGTTTTCATCACCATTAATGATTAATGCTATGAGTCTGAGTAAGATAAGGATTGTATTTATCCAACTATTATATATATATATATATTTTTTTTAATGTGTCAGTATCAATTTCACCATCAAGTAAGCTGTCCATGGAGACTCGTGTGCTTTGCCGGGGTGACGCAAAGTGGTAGCGGGTCGAAGTAGGGAATTCCATCCCTCCTTGTGAGGTCAATTTAGTCACAGTGGGAGGCATTTTCGACTTTCTGTCCTGGATGCCCAGGTGGCCGCTTCAGAAGTGACCGCTCCGGGGGGTCTCAGCTGTTACGTCCCCTTGAGGGCCAGATAGATGAGAGGGTCTTCCGGGAAGACCCATGAAGAGCACTAGGCTCGGGGCTGCTGATTTTCTTCCACATGTAGGATCATTAAGCTGTCCCTCTATAAAGAAAATGTCGTTAAACTAAATATCCTACATGTGGAATGGAGTCGGCAGCCCTGAGCATAAGGCACTTAATAGGTCTTTCCGGGAAACTCTCCCAGCAACAGTATGCCCCCCACCCCATAAGAAAACTAATAGTTAGGGGACCTCGCCGGAAAGGTCCCCTCTGAGGGGGCCGCATTGGGCATCCAAGAACACGGTCGAAAATGCCTTCCACGAAAGTTGAACTCACAAAGGAGGGGTGGATTTTAAATTTTCCCTACTTCGACTCGCTACAACCTCGGCGACACCCATACTCAGAAAACGAGTCTATTATCCAAGGACTGTCGCTAATTCAACTCAAATTTCCAAATAATCGTAATAATACATTTTGAAGTTCTTTAAAATCCATGAAATATTTCTTCTACCTTGATCTATTTAAACATTCCAATTGTGGAGCCCGTTTTCAGAAAAGTGACAAATAAAATGGCTAATCAGGATTATGGGACCCTTACAAAACATGGGATAAATGTCTTGTTCTTGCTGACATGTTAATGAAACCTTGCCCGACCCACTCTTACCTTAGACTTTATGAACCTCAGTATTACTCAGTTTCATTATATTCCTTTTCTAAAGACGGGTGAGACTGCAATCCGCCTTTTAGATTAAAAAAATAAAATAAATGACATTTAACAGAACAGTGCAATATAGGCCTGACAGAATGTCACAGAACAACGAATGTTTCGGCAAAAAGCCTTTCACAACGAACAAAAAAATACAAAAATAAAAGAAATAAAATAAAATGAAAATTTAGCTGCGGTTTTATCCGAAACCAGAAAGATCCAAAACCAGAAAGAGCTATTGGGGGAAGAGAGTAGTACAGTGAATATAAAACTTAAGGGAAGAGTAGGTGTGGCGAATTGTTAATATGTCGGATGTCGGTGAGAACAACATTCATCCCATGTTGTGGGAGGGTCCCATATTCTTGAATAAGCCTATTTTCAAGACTGACTCTTGCCGCATGTGTTTGTGCAGGAGACCATGGCAAAGTCAGTTTTGTGACGTCTTGTCGGGCCTAAACACCCAGTTGTAATAACATTTTTTGTATTCCTCTTCTATCTGGTAGATTTCTTCTTGGACTAAACACTGCAGCTGTTTTATTGTCGTACTTCTATTCACTGATGAAGGCTTTTTGCCGATACTTTCGTTGTTAAGTGGTGTCCTGTCTGGCTTACGCATACCTTTTTCTATAGCCATTTATTTTTTTGCCCATCCTGATTGCAGTCCCACCCCACCCCACTTTTATCATGAATGTCTCGTTTTATTTTGGCAATTACACATACACACACAACAACAATTTCAAATGGCCATAATGTGTCTGACAAAATTGTGAGCTTAATAGAACCCAAACTTGATTATCTAGAGCAGTGGTTCCCAAACTTTTTTGATCCATGGACCCCTTTTTAGAGTCAATCAAAACTTTCCCACGGACTATCGAGTGGAAAAAAAACTGCGTAAATTCATAGTACACAAATTAAAAATTCAAAAAAGCAAAACTTCGAAGGAAGAATTATTTATTAAAATTATAACTTTTGTTTAAAATAAAATTTAAAACAATTAATGACTTGGATTAACGTGATTAGATTTTATGAGTGTTTTTATGTCCAACTCAATGTTTGTGAGTAGCAACCGCAAATCACTGAATCCTTGTTCTACCAAATAGGAAGACGGGAAAGCAGTAAACTACTTCTATACGGCAACCCATATTGCAGGATATAAAATTGGGATCTGTTTTTGAAACCAGAATTTGTGGTATCCTAATTAAAACATAGGTTTAAGTTTATCAGCTGTGGATATTTCAATAAGCTGCTCCTGTATTAGTAAGGATTCATCTGTGTTTGGGTCTGAGTTTGTCCACGCGCAAAAGGGTTCAACACCAAGTCGGGAATATCCAAATGAAGAATGTCTTCAAATCTTTGTTTCAGACTGCATGAAGAGCCGTTAGGTTTTGACAGTAAGCAAGCAAATGTTTACTTTGAAAGATTTGGAAACTGAGAACATTCTCCACTTCCCAAGTTTAAAAAAAAACAGAAACAGGTTTGCAACAAATGTAGATATTACGCTTTTAGTTATGACAACTGGCAAATAAATCATTCCTAATGGAGATGTCATTTTTTAAGTTAATTGTGTCGCAAATCATTGTCTTTGCTTTGCGGGAATTCCAACACTGAATCAAAGAGAGCATAAACTCGATTTAAACATGCACTTTTTGATAACCAACGTACTTTAGTATGAATAAATAAACGATTATAGTCTTCTTCATTTTCCAAAAAATGTTGAGCAAGTAATCTCTCCTTTTGATTTTATTAACTGCACTAACGACAATTGACATGCTGCATAGTCTCGTGATCCATGCAAACTTTCACAAGCATTTTCTGTGAATAAATGGTGTCGATGAATAGCACAATGTACTGAAAATACATTCGGTACAGCTTGTTTAAAGTGTGCCAGAAAGTCAAGGGTATAGCTTTAACTTCAAAAAATCTTTTAAAATCCAGTAAATAACGTTGAACCTTTCGTATCTGTTTCCAAACATTTAGCCATGTTTCAAATATTAAAAAACGCTGTAATGTCGGCATTTTTTCTTCGGCTCACTCATTCTCATATCTGTTGTAACAACCAGAGGCGTCACTGCGGAGGGGGGGGGGTATGCGAACTGCACAGGATGAAACCATCACAAAGAGTGACACCTAAGTGTAAAACTGTGTTGGTTTCCGTTATTTGGCACTGGCAGACTCGGATGAGGTCTATGATGTATGTCGTGAGGGGGTGACACCATGAGATGCCTCTGGTAACAACCACTGTTAATAATTACTAACATGGAATGCTGCGGTTAAACTCTTTTGAAAAAAAAATTTGATGATCGGATACAATTTAGATAAATATAACTTCCCGACCCATCGAAGATAACCCAACTAGGGCTGTCAACGGGGGATTACCCGGGTAGTAAAATTCCGCTCGGATACCCGTGAAAATTCTATGTTACAGGCAATGTGTGAAATCAGGCATTCTATAGAATGCCTAGGCAATGTATAGAATACCTGATGGTTTCAGGCAAAGTATGAAATTTGTAAAACTTTTGCATACTTTGCCTAGGAATTCTATATCATCGTAAGGTAGGGACGACGTTGTGAGGCCTACTTTAGTTCTGCAGCCAAACAGAGCTTTGTATGGTGATCTTATAATCCCAGAATGAAAAGCTCTGTTCTTCTTGAGTTGGACGAACCGTTACTCCTCACTCCATTGGCCAGTTATTTCATTCCTCATCCAAGCACACAGCATATTTTCGATGTCCTGGTTAGCTCTTTCGACGCTCCCATGGCTTTGTATGTGGCGCGGCTTACCATGAACGATCTTCAAGGTGGGCCAGTACTCTTGTAGGCTGCTTAACGCATTGTTTGCAAATTCCCTACCGTTATCGGACTGTAGAATCATTGGAGCACCATGCAACGTAAATATGTCTTCGAGCTGGTATGCTACTTCTTTCGCCCTCTTTGTCTTCAGGGCCCTGAGAACCACGAACTTGGTGAGATGATCTTGCTACACCATTATAAACTTGTATTCCCCATCAGGATGGGATTGAAAGTCGATGAGATCGACCTGTCAACGAGAGTTGAATTCAGAAAAAGCCATTGGCTTGACAACAATGACTTTTTTGACGCCTTTTTGTTTTTTCTGACAAAGTTCACTAAGGTTAATACACAGTTCAATATCATGACGGGTAGCGCTCTTCTTTTTGGGTGAAAGTGCTTTCAACATTCTGTCCCGTCCTCCATAACTAATGGCCAAATGGGCTTTATGAAGTACGTCAAATATCTCGGAGTCCGCGACGTAAAACAGAATGGCACTCACGCCTTCTTTAACAGGGTATATCAACTTACTCTTATTTTCCACCATCATGACATCATAGTGTTTCACCAACCAATAGTCCCGTGGTTCTTGCTTAATGGTGGTCTTAGCCATTTTCCCTTCGTCCACGAACTTTTGGTAACAGTTTCGGTTAAAAAAAATGTTTTTAGCAGCATTTGCTCTTACTTTAGATAACTCATTGTAGAACCATCATTGCTGGTCAGCATGGCATGATTCCTGTCCTCGCACTACATTCTCTTCCGACATGATCACACAGCGATCCAAGGGGAAACGTTATTGGTGAACATCTGTGGAATCTCAGCCAGATGATATACACTGACGTCGTGAGAAGAATTTTGGCAATATTGTTTTGATTTGGTAGTGGAACCTTGTACCGGCTAAACGCTGTCTTTTTAATAACTTTCAACACTCACAGAATGTGACACAGGCTTCGATCGCCGTCATCAAACAACGACCAAAGCGCCACCGCCAACATTAGTGGCTAGAATGCCTGAATTTACACTTTGTCTGTAACATTTATATTAACGGAGGCCTAACTTCGGCTCCCATGCTGCTATTTTGTGTTTACATTGTGGCTCACGAAACAATTTATCAAATGAAAATTTTTGTTTCAAATCTATGCTGTGAATTTCATCTAAGGAGAAATATCTGTCAATCGGAAATATCTCATGTCAACATGAAATAAAATACGGTCCCAACAAACTACAAAGTGTTTTGATACATCTTTTTCCTCTCAACGTGAAACAGAAATCGCAAACACAAAAAGGTTTTGGCTCTTTAAAGGAATCATATAAGGAAAACAAAAGTCCTCTGCCAAAAATAAGGATGGACTGCATAGAGATGAAAGAGGCTAAGTTTATTAATAAAAAATACCCCTGCTTTGACACTAACTTTGATTGAAATACGCCGATTGGTACTAGCTAATGTTGTTTATCTACCTCCTCTCCTCCCTTCACGCCTATAACCCACACCCCTTGCATTCGCTTGTTTCTTGTGTTCATTAACACGTGGTGACCTAGAAAAAAACTGATGTTAATAATGCGTACAAGGTTGTCAGCATTTAAATGTAATAAATTAAAAAGTTAATAACAGTGTAAGATGGTAAACGTCGGCCGTGAGGATGGACTGCATAGAGATGAAAGATGCCGTGTTTGTTTTTTGTTCATAAAAAAACCATAGCTTTGACACTAACTTTGCTTTGAAATAGCCGACAGTGGGTTATAGTGGGTTACCGATTGATACTAGCTAATGTCGTTTATCTACCTACCCCACGTCTCCTCTCTTAACTCGCAGTGCTTCTCAATATTTTTAGTATGGTTGACCGGCAGGAATTTTTTCCATTGCGCCAGGAACCGGTGCACTATTTTCCCTGTACTTACATGGTACCGAAATATATTTTATTTCCTTTTATTTCTTTCATTTATTAGCTTATTTTCAAAAAATGACACATTCTAATGGGTTAGTATTATTGGTAGCAATTGGAGGATTATAATTATATTTTTCTGTTCTTTCTTGATAACTTCCACGGACCACCACTTTGAGAAGCACTGCTATAACCCACACCCCTTGCATTCGCTTGTGTTTCTTGTGTTCATTGCCACATGTTTGCCTAGCCGAAAAACTGATATTAATGATACACTCAAAGTTGTCAGTTTTTCAAGTTAATAAAATTAAATATTTGCTAACAGTGTAAGATGGGTAAAACGTCGGCCGTGTGGAATCATGGCAAGTGAGTTGACAGCGACTCGGCAAAATGCAACCGTTGTAATGAAATTGTGTCTGCGAAGGGTGGCAACACCAACGCGATAAAATGCCATCTTCCTGCTATTCATTGAGTTGATATTGATAAACCAATTGCCGATCCACCTAATATCAGAAATTTTTTGGTATCAACAAAAGCAGCAATTCTTGCCAAAGCACGTGACGGCCGACCAATTAGCACAATAGAAGGAGATGGATTCCGAGAATAGCTGAAATCTGACATCTGTTTTGATCTGGCCGGTCGTAACGCTGGTGCCCCTGCCAGTGAAAGCATAATCTAAGCCAGTAGCGCAACAGCTGGTGGGTCCACTCAGTAGCGCCGCCCTTAGCCTCGCCTACCGACGCCAAGTGGATATTAACATTCAAGGTATGACACCAAAAGTTACGTCATTGTTGTTGACATTTTGTTTGCATGTTCAGTTTACTGCAGTTTTAGTTTATGAGTATGACGAATGCATTTACAGCAGGAATTGAATAAAAGTTTTTATTCCAGTTAATAGCAGTGCATTAGAAATAGTATGTTACTGGAAGCATGCAGTTGGCTACTCTGTGAAATGAGGGGCATGGATGGTGGCTAGGTTGCATTGTATAGGGGTCATGACGGGGAAAATTATGCGCGCCTTTTCGAACGGGTAACCCGGGGACCCTTTAGAAATTTTCACGGGTACCCGGGCAGCTTTTTTCAACAATATTGACAGCCCAAAACCCAACCTTGCAACCCTTGTTGATTCACATTAAAAACTTGTATTTTTCTGACCGGCTTATAGGAATTCCGCGCTTCTTATACAACAAACTTGAACTTTCAATAAACCAAGTACTTTGATTGCTAAAAGTTGTGGAAATTGCCGTATTTCTACTTCCTTTCCTAGGTAAAACAACATTGCATTCTATGACTGATAGCTCCTTAGGTGGTATTTAATTAGTAGAAAAAGCATTCAGATATTATTTTATTTCAATAATAATAAAAGCGGATCAAAATTTTATTATTTTATATTAAACCTTGCGCGGACCCCCTAACGTTTTTCAGGGACCCCCCAAATCAATTTTTATTTTCCACGGACCCCCTGAATGGTCCCGGGGACCACTGGGGGTCCGTAGGGACCACTTTGAGAACAACTGATCTAGAGGTAAAAATTCGCACGCATACTCATCCTGGATAATACATTTTTTAATTTTTTAAAATAAAAAAAATGTATCTTAAAAAAATAAATAAAACAACTAATGATAAATGGACTTCGCTTCAACTTGAACTGCGTTCCTTTGGATAAAAAGTTTTCAGCAAACGAGCACAGCATTTGTGCAAGATTCATATGAAGTCACAAAGGAAATTGAAGGAAACAAAAAACAACCAACACCTCACACAATTGAAGAAATGCTTACAAAACCCTGCATGATGAAGATGGTGCAATTAATTCTTGGGGACACCAGTGTAGTAAAGATGCAGCGAATATCTCTGTCAAATAATACTAGCCATGCAGCGGCGTATATGAAACATGTCCGTAGACGTAAAGTAGCAGATTTTGAATTTCACGATTGTTTTCTTTTCCAGTTGATGAAGCAAAAGACGTAAGCCTGTGTGCTCAGTTGCGTTGGGGGTTTTGTTTCTTCGGGGAAACATATTTATTCAGATGATATCAATGAAGAGTACCTATTTTGTAGTGGACTCGAAACTACTACAAAAAGTGAAAACATTATTGACAAGATAAATACGTTTTTTGAGACTGGAGGATTAAAGTGGAAAACGTCTGTGGGGTTTGTACTGATGGTGCACAATCTATACTTGGGTCAAAATCAGGTTTTCAGAAGAAAAAAAGTAAAAGAACTAGCTCACAAAGCAAGGGAATCCACTGCATGACTCACAAGTTTGTCCTCGCCAGTAAGACTCTTCCAAATCCTCTGTACTTAATTCCCTGATAAAATCGTAAACTACGTCAAAACTGGAGCTCTTAACACTCGTCTGTTTAAATTTAAAGATGTGTGCAAAGACATGGATTCTGATCACGAGCTCCTTCTATTCTACACCGCAGTACGCTGCATGGTTGTCGAAAGGAAATGTGAATCTTGTCTTTGAATCGAAGGATGAAATCAGGATGTTCCTGGAAGTGCAAGGGAAACGTGAACTTTAGGTATACTTAAACGTCGAAGATTGGTTGAAAATAGTAGCATATTTAGCAGTTATCTTAGAACAGCGAAATAGTCTTAATATTTAATTTCAGGGAAAGGAAACGAATGTTTCACATTCACATTTCACGATCATCTGAGGGCTTTTATATCCAAACTGCAAAACTGGCGAAGAAAATTAAATCTTGCAAATATTGCCATGTTTGAGAAACTCTCCAGTGTGGTAGATGAATCTGAATGCGAAATAAATGAAAATTTGAAGGAGATTAATAGGCATTTCAACGAACTACAACGTTATTTCTCTGAGCCGAAAGAAGAAACTACATTGACAAGAAATCAATTCTCTGCCTCCCTTGATGTAGCCAGGATCCCCGATGAATTACAAGATTAATTCTTGAATTTGCTGAATGATTCCTTGGCACGTAACCTGTTTAATGAAAAATTGCTCACACAATTCTGGTTTGGTACGTATTATTCACACTCAAATTTCACGATGCTTGCCCTTCAAGTTTTAGTTACATTTGTGTACACATATCACTCAGAGAGTGGATTTTCAGCACATCTTCATTTAAAAACAAAATATAGAAATAAATTAAATGTTGAGACATAATATGAGGTTGGCTTTAACAAAAACTCACCCTAGAATTAGGAAGCTGGTTAATGAAATGATATTTCAACCATCACATTAAATTAATAGTTAAAAATAATTTTAAATAAAATTATTTAAAAAATAAAATAAAAAAAACTTCATATAACCTTATTGAAAATTACTTTTTTGATTGCATCGGGGTCGCGGGTCACATGGATTTTTTTAAAATCGTCGTCATCCGAAAAAGGTTGAGAACCTATGGCCAGAGGCCATAGGGGAGTGAGGATGATGCGGACCGCATCGGCTGACACCATGGCAAGGGGTGACACAAAAAAGTAACAGTTTTCTATGTTCCTGTTATCTGGCACTGGCACATTCGGAGGAGGTCTATGTGGGTAAGTCGTGAGGGGGGGTGTGTGACACCATGAGCTGCCGCACTGGGTGACACCAACCCTAGTGACGCCTCTGGTCTATGCTCTAAAGAAAGCAACATAATTTTAATTTTCATCTTTTTGTGGCGTAAAAAAAAATAATGAACGAAATTGCTAATATTATAGAATAAAAAACTTGTATAAAATAAAACCTAAAGTAGCCACTCATGAATCAAGTGCTCAACATTATTAACATTTGTCCAAAAAGGAAGGAAATAGAAATCGGATAAAAAAATAATAGACCATTGAAAAAGAAAAAGCAAAAACTTGTAAAAGAAAGAAAACAAACAATGTGACCCCTTTTCACATGATTTCCTCGAAGCACTGGATCTTAACATGCTATGAGGTGCATGCATTACAGAATGTTGCCTATATTTGCATTAGTATTGTCCTCTCCGTAACAGCGAAACTCCAAAGTCTATTTCCAGGAATTAATAGTGCTACACATTTTAACAAGAACTCATTGACACTTTTTTTGTGTGTTTTTGTTTTAATATAATAACGTATTGTTGTCCTTTGGGGCCGTCCAAAAATGACGTCGCGCACCTAGGAGGGAGGGGGTGTCACACTTTTGTGATGATGCGTGACGAGGGGGAGGGAGGGGGGTTGAAGAAATGTGACGTCACACCAAAAGGGTAACTTTAAATAAAACTCCCACTGTAATATTTGGTCGCTTACAATTTATTTAATGACTTTTTAAAAAAACCATCAGTGCTTCTTAAAGTGCCGGTCCGTAGGTCATCAGACGCCGGTTGGCGTAAGTTATCAAGAAATGAAAATTAAATCTAATTATAATCCTTAAGTTTGAGAACCCACAAGAGAAAGTATAAAATTGTTACCCTGCGTCGTTTGATGTTGACATCAAAGCATTTGTGATGTAACCGCAGCTCCGTTGGGTACTCTTAAGGCAGGGGTCGGTGAACTTTTTTGCCCATTAACCCAAAATATACAAGTTTATGTGTGCGTTACGAAGTCCTGCCCACATGACTCTGGCGGGGATTTGGGGGAGCGTCGTTAGCGCCCCCCCCCCAAAAAAAAATAAAACTGGTGAGTTTTACAAGCATGATAAGTGTCTAAAAATGATATGAATAGGATTATGTGTAGATATTTTAAGTCAAAACGACACGGAATACCCTTTTGGGGGGGGGGTGGATCTATTTGATACAATTATAAACGTTTTAAGTTTGATATAATTATTTGATTGATTTTGGTCTAACGCCCCTGGCAATTCTAGATATAATAGTATTCATTAACTTTATTGAATGCATCAAATTCTTGACATCGCAATTCGAGAGTAGTTCTTCTTAGTTAAGTTTTTAAGGCATTAATTTTAAATATCACAGAAAGGATATCTGATACAGTCAAGTCATTTGGATTAAGATTATTGTCACTCGTGTCAAAATAAATGAAAGTAGGGTGGATTTAGGTGTCTTCGTATAGTACGTAGGAAGAAATCTACATAGTTGTCAAATTTAAAAAATGATATTTCTGGAAGGAATCGGTTCAATATTGGGCATATGTTCGAAGCGTACACGTACAAATTACGGTACACATGACGTATTTTAATATATCTAGTGGATTGTAGTGGATGTTATATGTCCCAAATGAGTCTGCATTACCCCTAAGAATTCCCTTTGACCCCATATGGGATAATTTACCCCTGTTCGCCAACTTCTTTCTTACGGGATGCCAGTCAGTCAATTGAGGGAATTTTTAAAAATACATATTGAAAATATTGATTTTTAAATTTTTTTTTCTAAACAAATAAGTTAACCGTGATGATTAAAAGTCAATGTTTAATTTGTATGCATTAAAATAAAATATAATCTAAGGATATTAATTCAGTTCGTTTTTGAAGGCCGGTTTAAACGTTTTTAAAAAACGGACCGGTTCAATCGGATACTTAAAAATTAAAATAATAAAATTTTATCTTAATATTATTATTAACCCAAAAGGAGCGGATTCTAGCAATTTTATATGCTCACATTGATTCAGCATTACCCCCCAAGAGTTCCCTTTTTACCCCAAATGAGATAATATACCGCTGTTCACCGACCCCTCGGTTAAACCGTCCGATAGCGGTAGCCATTTATTTTTCATTAGTTTATAAACTCCACAAGAGAATGCAACAATTTAAACACGCCTCGTCCATTGGTGGCATTATATTTACAACTCTTGTTTGACGTACTTGAAATTGTGAAGAAAAAAAAATTGAAAAAAAATAATTGAAAAAACAACAAAAAAAACCCAACAACAACAACAAATCGTGAGCTTCGGAGTAAAAAGTTATGATAATATTGGATATTTTATTAATGTCATAGTATTTTTCAGTCTTCAACTTGCAGTATTACTGTATTTTGCGACGAAAAAGATGACATCCTACTTTCCTGTACAAATGTGGGATTCGTACAGTACTCGCCATATTCCTCTTCCAGCGCATACCAAATAATTTTTAGAAAACGTGAGGTTTGATATCAATGTGGTAATATTAGATCGACTGCCTTAGAAGAGCATATACTTAGCAGAAAAACTGTCATTATAATATCGAAATCAATTTGAGGAATCGTCCTGTATCTTTATATTCTAGGTCTATCAACAATGAAATGATCCTTGTAATATCAATAGTCACATTCGCGAGCTTGAAGGTTAATCACATCAAAGGTTTTTTTTTACATTACCACTGCTTTGTTCGTTAACTGTCTTGCTATGCCATGGCAACTAAACAAATTAAAAAAAAATTATATAAAAAAAGCCGAATACATACTTAGTCTTATAGGGCTTTAAGCCATGTAGGGGCTCCTTTTGCTATCAGTACAGGGAAAATCACGTCAAAATGGGGAAAAGAATGCACCTGTGCCTGGTGAAATGGAAAAATTCCAGCCGGTCGTCCAATACTAAAAAGTTTTAGAAGTAACATTTATTTTTCAAATTCTTTTAATGATTAACGTTGCTTTTTTGTTGTTGCTTTTTTGTGTTATGTACTGTAATTAATGTGGTTTTTATGGTATGAATACTAATTTATTTCTTATATGTATGTTAATACCTTCATGTAAAGCGCTGTGAGCCCAGTCTCTTACCGGGATATTGCGCTATATAAATTATCAATTTATTATTATTATTAAGTACTTAAATGACAAAAAAGTGATTTGAAACATACTTATTTTCAAATAGAATTTTTTTTTGGGTTTGTGTGTGGGTTGGGGGGTGTCAAAGCTTTGTGACGTATTTTTGGAGGGGGTCTAACTTTTTGTGTCGACGCGTGACGAGGGGGAGGGAAGGGGGGGGGGAATCGGCCAAAATCGCATGACGTCATTTATGGACGGCCCCGTTTTAGTTGTTGTAAAAGTCAATTCTTTTAATCAGGTTTTTGACTCCTTACATTTGCAAATCTATGGTAATATTGAGCACTTGATTCATGAGTGCGGCTACTGTTTGATATATTTTATGTCAGATTTTAATAGCATTAGATGAGCAATTTTGTTCATTATTTTGTTGATGTCACAAAAAAAATACATATAGATATGAAAATGATGTTTTAGGAGAATAAGTCATTTAAGTGCGCAAATAACCCCCCCACCCCATTATTTTACTTACGTTAAAATCAATCTCGCGTTACCCATCTCATCTCTATTTGGTGTAAGGTTCGAGTCTAATTTGGAGTAGTTAAAGTTAATATGTTGGACAATCTCTCAATCTCGTTTCGACGGACGAACGAACATAAGCATGAGAAGAATTTATATCCACTATGGGGTTTGTAGTTGTACCAGTTGTAGCGATTACATATTTTAGGTTTGTTCCTTTATGTCTTTTATATATTTCTTATTTGGTTTTTATTTTATTTTGATAAAAGCTTCATGCTCCTTAAGCAATTTTATTTGAAGCTAATTAACGATTAAAGATTTGCCGCCCCTAACAAAGTGCTGCCCTGGTCATTTGCCCAATTGCAATCATCTCGCTATGCAACTGGTTACCGACCCAAGGTAGACTCTTAGAGATACGCATGTTAAAAACGTTCATATATATATATTTACGCTCAATTATGTATGACTGTAGCCTAACGATAAGGGACATCACTCTGATTTTTTAAAAAAATGAAACTATAGACTTAAAAATCATAATCATTTTGGTTTTCAGATTAACAACGCACGAACCTTTGATGTCAGTATTTGTGTTGTAAACAGTGCTGACTGACACAAAGAGTTATTTTTTGGTGCAGTAATTTTGTGAGCTGCTTTCTAAAATTAGTTTAAAAATGGTGTTGTGATTAGCACTGTAAAAAAATTATATAAATACTTTGTGTGCATTTCAGAAATATTTCGGATTTATCATACAAGGACAACTTACTTGGGCTATTGACCCAAAAGAAGCCCCTATTATAAAATACTTTGTGTACATTTAAGGAAGTTTAATATTAGGTATTTATCATGCAAGGACAAGTTAGTTTGGCTTTTGAAAAAGGTGGGCACCCTAAAAAAAGTGGGCACAACCTAGTTTTATAAAAAGTATGTCTTTTTAAAGTAGTAGTTGTGATATTAAATAGTAAATATAAACCTGTATGTAGTGAGTGTTAATTAATATTCAGGTCAAAAATTGTAGATCATATATATATATATATATATATATATATATATATATATATATATATATATATATATATATTAGGGCTGTTATCGATTAACTTAAATTTAATCATTAACTTTTAAAAACTTATCGATTAATTAATCGATAATTTCGATTAAATCCAAAAATATAAATTTATGACTTCATTAAACTGAACATTTCTCACGGACATTGAAAATTAAGAATATTTTGAACTAAATTTTATGACAATGTGTTGATACTTGGTCGGATGTTTGTGCTGAAGTGGGTACGTCAGCGATGTATTTGATCCTTTAAAAGAGAATTGTTTATGGCAGTGAACACAGTAAACTTTTTCACCATCATCGACTTTGCCATCCACAGTTAGCTTAAAAACAAAATTTTTGCTCAACTTTCTAGTTATATGTTTAAATTTAACTGCGCTGATGCTGTCAGCCATTTTTTAGTTGACGTCTGCTGGTCCACATAAAATAATAAAATAAATTATACTATTACGCGGAAGAAGTTTGTACGTAAAAATATATATAAATTATAATTAACTAGCTGACCCACGGCATAGCATACGCGCTAATGATTTAGTGACGGGTGAAGACTTCCTGAAAGACACAGTTGTCAAAATGGGGTGGGTTTGGGCAAACGACTGTGAGTGAATGAAAAGAAGGAACTCTGGAGAGACCCGCGGCGTATCACCTGTGAAAAATGATGGAAGTGTTCAGCTGAAATCTATTTTTTTTTAAATGCACTTTTTTAGGGCGCCTACGGCGCCCACCTTTTTCAAAATCCCAACTAACTTGTCCTTGTTTGATAAATACGAAATATTAAACTTTCTGAAATGTACACAAAGTATTTTATAACTTTTTACATTTTCCCCTTTTTACAAAATTAAAATATCAGCGAAAACAATTACGTCATATAATTTTTTTGTACAGCACATATTTAATGTGCACACCTTTTGATGCATTGGTGGAGTAATTTGGTGCGCTGCTTTCTAAAATTAGCATCTGTTGAACATACTTGTAGCTTGTCTCGCAGGGTCCGACCACGAAGAGAATTATATATATACTAGGGGCAAGTACCCGGCTTTTCCAGGGTTTAACAACAACAGCAACAACAACAACAGCAACAAAACAACAAAATAAAACAACAAAAACAAAAGAACAACAATAACAACAACAACAAAACAACAACAAACAACAACTACAACAACAACAGCAACAATAAAAAAGCAACAACAACAAAAAAACAACTACAACAACAACAGCAACAATGACAAAAACAACAAAAGAAACAGCATCAGCAACATCAAAAAACAACAACAAAAAAACAACAAAAACAAAACAACAACAAAAACAACAAAATAAACAATAAAACAACAACTACAACAACAAAAGCAACAACAACAAAGCAATAAAAACATGAAGGACATTGTCGTCGCAGGGCAAGGGATGTGGACAACAACAACAACAGCAAAAACAACACAAAAGCAACAACAGCAACAACAACAGCAACAACAACAGCAACAACAACAAAAACAACAACAGCAACAAAAACAAAACAACAACAAAAACATCAACAACAAAACAACAACAAAACAACAACAGCAACAACAACAAAGCAACAACAACAAAACAAAAAACTACAACAACAAAAGCAACAACAAAAGTTGTTCAACAACAAAGCAACAACAACAAAAAAATTATTTTATGGCGATAATCGCCTTCTTGTTAATCTGGACACCAAAATGTTTATTAATTTGCGTCATTATTTTACGTCTTAATTTTCAACAATTTTTATTTTATATAGCTCATATAGGGAAAAACTACAATTTGGGCCCCCGGGCCCCCAGTATCTTATATATATGGAACGAAACCTGTTTAATAACCTTTCCGGTATAATTTTGTGTACGTGTACCAAATTTCACGTTATTTGGTTGTCTGGATCTTGAGTTATTAGGGATCAGACAGAAAGACATCCAGACAACAAATGCGGCTTATATATATAGAGATATATATAGAGATATATATATAAAGATAGATAGATAAATAGATTGATAGATGGATAGATAGAAGATAGGAGTATCTGCTGCACATGCAGCTTCTTGTTGCCTCGCAGGGTCCGACCACGAAGAGAATTATATATATAGATTGATGTTATTATTAACCATCAAAAAAATGACCATCATCAAAACCTCTTTTTACATTGTTCCCTTTTTACAAAATTAAAATATCAGCGAAAACAATTACGTCATAAATTTTTTTACAGCGCATATTTAATTTGCACACCTTTTGATGCATTGGTGGAGTAAATTAATGCGCTGCTTTCTAAAATTAGTATCTGTTGAACATACTTGCAGCTTATCTCGCAGGGTCCGACCACGAAGAGAATTATATATATAGATTATTAATAATTAATTATTTATTAAAAAAATTTTAAAAAATTTTTATAACTATTTTCTTTAATTTTAATCGAATTTTTATCAATTAAAATAATTTTTTTCTATAAAAAAAATTTAACGATTATTTTAGAAATTAATCGTTAATTTCCACAGCCCTAATATAGTATATATTTACGCTCATTTTTCACTGCCGCCTAACGTTGAGGAAAATCACTCTGCTTTTTTTAAATTTTGCGTTGTAGGCAGTGCTGATTGACGCAAATAGTTATTTTTTGGTGCAGTAATTTGGTGCGCTGCTTTCGAAAATTAGTTAAAAAATCGTGTGGTGATTAGCACTGTAAAAATTGTAATATAAATGCTTTGTTTAATTTTCAGGAATATTTCATATATATAATATTACGCTCATTTTTCACTGCCGCCTAACGTTGAGGGAAATCACTCTGCTTTTTAAATCCCTTATATTAACTTCGCGGCCGTCTCTGTCTTGGGCTCGGCGGGCGGGCGGGCGGAAAAACAAAAGTCAAAAATGACCCACTTCCCGTGATCGGATCGAGCTGAAATTTGGCACACGGACCCGACTCACCTAACAATGCATCGTATCAAAATTTCAGATTGATCGATCGTACCGTAATTAAATTAATGCATTTTTAGTTTATCCTTATATGAGGTATGTAATTCAAATTCACTGTTTTGTTATTGTTTTTTGTCTCCCACTTCCATGTGAGTTTGAGTTGACGCCGACCGTCGTGTTGACGCCGACCGTCGTCCCGACACCCCCTCACATCCCACCCCCATTTATTAAAGACAAGGGACATCACTCGGTGTCAGTCTGTAAATGTTTGAAAATAATCAATACTGTTAGTTATGTCTCATATATAAGGGACTAGCCGGGTTACCCGGCGTCGCACGATTAAAATAATAGTCAACAGATTTTAAAAAAAATTATTTCAATTCATTCATTGAAAAACAATTTAAAAAATAAATTGAAATGTAATTAAAAATAAGTACATGTAATTTATATATTGCTTATATTAAGGCTTGTCGATAGACTATATTTTTGGTTTTTCCGTCTGGTGCAAAAATGAAAAGATTTGTTGGTGACCCAACTCTAGAACATGCCACATATAGCTGTCCGTGGGCAAAGCATGCTTCCTCAAGTACAATGCCTGCCACTTTTAAAGACTGTCCCTGTGCCTTGTTGATAGACATGGCAAATGCAAGCCTGATTGGAAACTGGAGGCGCTTGAAATCAAAAGGCATATCTGTTGGTATGAGTGGAATTCTTGGGATGAAGACATCTTCTCCTTTGGCGCAGCCTGTCAAAATTGTGGCTTCTATTACATGAGGTAAGAGATGCTTGATGCTCAATCGTGTTCCATTGCATAGTTTAGGGGGATCCAAATTTCTCAGAAGTATGATAGGAGCTCCGATTTTAAGTTCCAAGTTATGTGATGGCATGCCAGGAGGATCTAATGAATTCAAAAATTCTGTTGGATAGTAAACAGCTTGGGCCGGATCTGTAACCGTATCAATAGATTTGTAGTTTTTTGAAATGCCTGGTAGAAAATTGTGAATTTGAGAATTGATGCTGTTGACACTTGAATTCTTTGGAGCAAGAATGGCCCTTTCGCACAACCACTCAGGATTTTTAAACTGGTCTTGGATGTTTGGAAAAACGGCAAGTTTCAACTCTTCAAGTGACTTTGCTACAGTGCAAAAATTTGATGGGAAAGAAACTGTTCCTGATGCTGGGTCTACCTGCCACTTTCCATCGCCAAGTTGAAGCAATTGATGTGAGAAGTAGCCTGCTGCATTATCTCCATGTAAATGGACTCTCATGTTGGTGGTCAGAGTCATTTTCTTGACCTGTTTCCACAGAGTTGAAGCTTTGAGGAAGGCATTCAACTCATCGCTTGGTGTTGACCTTGGAATGACAGGCAAAGTTTGTCGAAAATCTCCAGCTAATACCACAACTGTTCCTCCCATTAGTTTTGTGTTTCCTTTTAAATCCTGAAGAGTGTTGTTCAAGGCTTCAAGAGCTCGCTTGTGTGACATTGTACACTCATCCCAGACAATGAGAGAACACTGTTCTAGTACCTTGGCCTTTCCTGATCCTTTTGATATGTTGCAGGTTACATTCTCAGAATGGTTCATGTTCAAAGGTAACTTGAAAGCAGAATGAGCTGTTCTACCCCCTGCAAGCAATGTTGATGCTATGCCAGAAGAAGCAACGGCTAGAGCAATACCTTTGTCTCGTCTGATTGTAGCCAAGAGCAAATTGATCACAAATGTTTTACCTGTACCTCCTGGAGCATCAAGGAATATGATTCCACCTTTTTTTGAGGTAACCAGTTCTAAGATGTGAATGTAGGCAGCTCTTTGATCCTCAACTAAACGTGGTTGATTTTCTGAGACATAGGCCATCAATTCATTTGTGTTATAATTTTGTTCACGTAGAATTTCACTATTCTGAAGATTGTTTTCATTTCTTTGAGGCGTTGGTAACCCAAACTGGTCAAGGTTCCTTCCTGACATTGATACACACAAATCCTCCAACAACATAAGACACCTGTTGTAAATCTCATTAGAGAACTCAATTAGCAGTGTTTGATTCTCTCTCTTGGTTTGCAACATAATGTCCTCACTCAAATATGTTTTAAATGTATCCCAGAGAGCAAGTGGATTAGAAACAGAGCATGTTGTCAGCAAAATTGAAAACAGATGTCTCAAACGGGTAGGTGATTGAGATGTACATGCCTCCTCCATGGTCAAGACCCAATGGTGATCGTTTTCTAGTAGCCCTTGCATTTGGCAAGCTTCCCTAAATGTAGCACACACATGACCATCAACAGTTTTTAAGTCAGTGTAGGATGTTGGTCCTCTAACAACATGAAGTAGCATCCTCAAAAAGAAGCATTCTGCATTAGATGGGTGAACGGTGTACACACGTCCCAATGCATCTGAAGATTTTATCCCTGGATGATACTCAACATCTGCTCCTTGTTTTCGGCGTTTAAATAATTTTTGAGAAGCATTCCAAGTATAGTACCTTGGAACCACACAATAGAGAATGGTTTTTGCAAAGTCGTCTTGTTGGCACAGTTGAAAAAAAGCTGTCAAAGTTGTTCTTGGTGGCTCCAGAATTTGATGATATATATTTTCTTGGTTGAAGTATACTCTTTGCCCATTTTCAAGATGAACACTCAAGTGAACAACTGTTGGATACCGTTCATGAATTTGGAAATTCAAAATTCTCCAGACTGCTTCATTACTGCTGATGTAACGACCCATTAGAAATTTTTGCACCTCATCTGGATTCTCTTGGTTTCCTTCAAGACCAAAAACGGCCTGGTCACTTCCTTTATTGACGTACTTGCAGATGTATTTGATGGCCTTGACAGATTGGCAAGATTCGACATTTATGTGAGCTTGAAACATTTTTGTCAAAATTGGAGTGTAGGGAACCACCCATCTGTTGTCCATTTCTATTTCTTGATATGTTGAACCAACCTTCATTTTGATTTTTGCAGTAAAACCACCATCTCCTGGTTTACGGCGTCTGTACACAGGATAGCCATCTTCACCAGTTTTAGTTTCTTGTATCAAATTCCTTGGATAATTTTTTGAGCATTTCCCATCAACCATGCAAGCAGAGTTTCTGTTCAAGTTTCCACAGGGTCCATGCAGCATATTTTTCACAACAATTTCAAACAAAAAATTATCTTGTGTAGAGTTTGGTATTTCTGCTGAGATTACATTGTCAATTTGATTAGGTCGTAATTTTTTCATCAGCCAGATTAGGATGTGTGCATGGGGTAAGCCTCTCTTCTGCCATTCAATTGAGTACATCCAGCATCTCGTTTCACCATAGACATGACTTTTTGTAATGACTCCCATTAATTTTGATAGTTTTCGTTTGAAGACTCTAGCAACCAAATCATGTCGATCCACTGCTGATTGGCCAGGTAAAAGATGAGCCTGAATTTCTTGCCATAGTGGATTGCATGTAAAGGTGATAAACAAATCTGGCCTTCCATAATTTCTGACATAAGTCATAGCATCTTGAGTGTACTCATGCATGTGTCTTGGACTTCCTGTAAATGTTGCTGGCAAGATAACCATTTTCCCCAGATCATTTGGATTGGCATCATTTGCAATGGCATCTCTGAGGTGAATGTAGTCTTCAACTCTCAGCTTCTTTTGATTTAGACGGATGTAGAGCAAGCGTTCACTTTCAATTTTCGCGTACATATCTACGATGAATTGATGGAACAGCTGTCTAAATTTCAAGAGATGGTTATCTTCACCACTGCGAATCATGATTCGATATGCATAAAAGTCCATTGCTGTAACCTTTTTACCCAAAACATTGTTTCCCGTGTCTGGGTTTGTCTGAGGAATGCCAAAGGAGTACCCATCTTCACCTTGCCAAAACATTAGGGGGTATTGCAGAGCATCATAAGAGCGATGAGTTTCTGCAACTCTTTGGAGAAGGTTGTTTCGCTTTTGAAGGACAATGTCACGTCTGTCAAATTCATTTCCTACCATGACAATGGCCACTTCATCAAATGTTGGTACATTGAACCGCCTTTGGTGTTCATGTCTTGGTGCTTTGTCAGCTCGTATCACAACTTTGTATTCATCAGTTGGCATTCTTTCTAGAGCTGTCTTGAAAATTTGAAGGTAGGCATTGTTTGCATGTAGGAGTTCTTGCAACTCCAAAACAACATTTTGTTGCAAGTCTGGAAAGTTTGCACATCTTTGTTGGACTTCTCTAGCTTGGTCTCCCATGAAATAGATCTGCAGAAACTGAGGTTCGCCTTCAGCTGGCAGCAGAGATCCAGCCCTGTGATAAATTTGGCCTTGAACTTTAAATGTTGGCATGAATCCTTGTTCACGAATTTCTTTGCTGGCACCAAAAGATGTCATTTGAAAGCATGAGTTGTATTTTCTGATGTTGGCTAGGAAGCGTTTAGACGTTTGAGATACACCTTGAAGCAAATGATCAAGTGGCTCAGGTGGATGTTGCAGAGTCTCTAGTTTAACTTTGCCATTTGAACAGCACATTCCAGGGTGCTCATCTTTCCATTTAAATGCACTGCAATGCTTGCAGATCAAGTTCATCTCACCAATGTTGACCTTTTCATGTTGATGGTATGGAATATCTGGGTCATATTGATGAGCAGCACCTTTTAGGTCTTGCTGCATTTCATTTCTTCTTCTGTTTAAATTTCCATTTCTCTGGTCTGCAAGTCTTATTTGGGTTTGTTCATTTGTTGCATTTGCTCTTCTCATTGAAGATCTGACTCTTTTTTCATCAAGTCTTGCCTGTGTTTGTTCACTGGTTTCATTAGCTCTTCTTATGGAACCTCTTTCTCTCTCATCATCAAGTCTTGCCTGTGTTTGTTCACTGGTTTCATTAGCTCTTCTGATTGAAACTCTTTCTCTCTCAACAGCAAGTCTTGCCTGTGTTTGTTCATTCGTTTCATTTTCTCTATGTAAGGCTTGCTTCTTTGCCGTTTTAGAAACACGACCTAATTGAGTTTTTCTTTTTGGGGGCATGATTTCTCTGAAGAAAGATTGGAACATAATAGCTTATATATTGTTTTAGTGTACAACTGCTTTTAAGTATTTCCCTTTGTTAAACTTTCTTCTTAAATACCATACTGAAGGTTCCCCCCCCCCTTTTAGCATCAATAAACTTATAAGTAACTTAGATAAATAAGTAACTTATAAGTAAATTATTAAATTAGTTTAAATTTTGCTACCCCATGACTATTTGTTTAATTCGGACACATCAATTGTGTTTGGACATTTGTAAAACAGGTGAAGTGTTAATTTAAGTTTTGGATATATAATTTGTTTAGTGATATTTTGTATTGATTATAAGATCCAAAAAAAAATATTCAGAAGAGATTAATTTAATTTAACCTTCACCGGATCAATAAATATATGTATTTAATTCATCCTTCTTAACATCAATGAACAGATGAATTTAATGTATTCTATTAGCACCACTAAATGGCTGAAAGGTATTAGAAAGGCTAATATATAAACTTGTTTACTACTTCAAGTTTGGTTAGGTAAGGTTAGTTATTGTAAAATCTTAAAAAACACATTCTAAAGAGATTAATTTCATTTGTTCTTCTTAAGAATGTCAAGTTCTAATGATTTTTATGACTCACAAGGCTTCAACTCAATAAGTAAAAACACCATCAGAAGAATCAATATTTTAATTGAACAAAGAAATCCTTCAAGGCAAAATAATAACAACACTGTGTGTGCTCTCCACTACAAAATCGTCCCTCTAGCATATCTCTCTATTGACGTCATCCCACACCAAACTACGTCACACCAAGCATGTGTCAAAATAGTGCGCACTGTGCAACAGTCAAACATTAACATTCCCAAAGCGGGAAAACCCCATCTAATATATAAAGATGAAAGTTTGTTTGTTTGTTTCTTTTGTTTGTTTTGTTACTCATAGAATGCCACACCGTTGGACCTAGGTGCTGAAATTTTGCATGGGACCCTCATTTGACCCGGGACAGGTCATAGGCTATGTAGTTTTTTATCTTATATAAAAAACTGACTCATCACTAATTGAATTCTCCAACTTCGCGTGTAGGTAGAAGCATGAAACTTTGGGAAGTTGTTGAGTAGCCTCTCACGACGATCATTTGCGTAAAAAAGTTGCAATTCAGTCATGGGGGCCGGGGGCACAAAGACGTTTTTTTCATTATATGGGCTATATGAAAATTGATATTTAAATATTCTTTTTGCTCGTTACCACCACGGAAGTGTACTTAACAACCACCCAGATTTTTATGCTTCTAACTACACGGAATTAGTGATCTTTAGGTTCACTTGTGTTAAGTTTAATGACTTTCTTAATAAGTTCGTTAGCTAAAGTTTAAATAGTTAATTTGTTTAGCTTATGTAAACATAAAATTATGTAAACATGAAATGACAACATAGGTCCTAGGCCTTTATATGCATATCAAGATCATTGATTCTTAACTTTAATAAGTAAGTTTATTGTAATGAGCAAGTTTTATTATGTTGTTGAAAATATTCAAATAGTTATTTGTTAAGTATGTATGTGTATGCAACGATTTACTTTCTTCTTATTTTTTTGTATTTCTCTTGATTAACTTCATTTAGTGCCCTCCCCTTTTCTATACTAATAAAAGCCTAAGCCCCCTCTCACTAATGGTCCAACTTCCCATTTGACTAAAAGTCTGTAAAATTTACGAATCATACTAAAAACAATTAAGCACGACTGAACTCTGAACTAAAAGTAATGAGTAAAAATCGCCCTTTATCTAATTTCCAGAAACAAAAACAGGAATTTTTTTTTACAAAATATAATGTCTTATCTGAAAACGGGAATCAAAAAAGAATTGAATCCCTTGGTGAAACAGCAACATATAAGATTTTGGAATCCATCGCTAAATGGGACCGTTTTGTAGAAAGGGACAAAAGTGAAAAAATTATAGTCAATTTTTAGTCAATTAAAGTTAATTTAAAGGTGGGCGCTTAAAATGAAGTCTTATAATGCTGTACTGCTCCAAAAATAAATTTTATACTTGTTTATAGTTTTTATTAATTAGTGTTTTAATATGGAAATGATATATAATGCTTTTATATATTTGTCTCTATGTTTTACGATTTAAATTTACGGCTTTTATGTAATAGGTATAATTTTAAAAAGGAATTCAAGTATGTTTTGGACCATGTTTCCCGATGGGTCATTTTACCTTTTTTCTTTTATGTTTTATCAGCGCATTAAAGACTACACGAGTTTCATTCCGAATGTAATCTCTTGATACGTTGAATCTATAGCAATGAGAAATGTTTGTTTGCAGGATTTTAAATTAAATTAATGCCCTTTTTAAGTCATTTTTTTTATTGCAAGCTTTTTAAATAAGACTGAGTTAGTTTCTTTAAATTCTTTTTGAAACTTCATTAGTAAATGTAATGAAGTTTCTAAAAGAATTTGAAGAAACTAAATCAGTCTTATTTAAAAAGCTTGCAATAAAATTTGCGCACCGTTTTTAGTCAATTTAAAGGCGGGCGCTTAAAATGAAGTCTTGTAATGCAGTACTGCTCCAAAAATAAATTGTATACTTTTTTGATTGTCTTTATTTATTAGTGTTTTAATATGGAAATGATATATAATGCTTTTTTATATTTGTCTCTATGTTATACGATTTAAATTTACGGCTTTTATGTAATAGGTATAATTTTAAAAAGGGATTCAAGTATGTTTTGGATCATGTTTCCCGATGGGACATCATTGTTTGTAAATTATATTTCAAACACCAGATTTAGTTTCTGAAAAATAAATAAATTATTTACGAAATAGGAAAAAAAGATGCTATGTTTGACTAAACATCTATTTTTAAAATGGCTTTTGTTATTCCGCTACAGCGTAATGACCATGGCATATTCAATTCGCCGCCCAACTTAATTAATTGCTTATAGGTTCACTTGTATTGAGTTTAATATGCATATGTTTATAAGTCCGGTAGAAAGGTTTAAATTGTAAATTTATAGAGCTTATGTAATAAAAAAAACTCAGCATTGGTCGTAGGCTTTTATATGCATGTAATATTCATTGATGATTAACTTTAATAATTAAATTTAAGGGATTGAGCAAGTAAAATAAGCAAGAAAAATTAATATAGAACACCCAACAAATTTTAAGAAAAACAAACGTATAGTTCCTCTAAATTACGATTAAGCTTTTTTGACTTGGGCAATTTCTTTCCACATAAAATAGCCTCACATAATTAGTATTTGTTTAAATTAAAATTTGAGTCATTAGAAACAACATAATAAAACTCTTAATTTAAAAATAAATACCATACATCGTGTGACAAATGTAATGAAATAGTGTTAACAGATCTATAATATCAAGAAAGTATTTGTATAAAAGGCCACTGTTTTGTACCGCAAGGCCAAAACAAATATGAATGTTATTATAATAAAATTACACTGCTCACTTTTAGATGCGTACACGAAAAGGTACGCACCGTAATTTGACAATAAAAGATTTTTGAAAGCGCACAGCTAAAAATAAAGTATTGTAAAAAATAACGCACCAAAATGAACTCGTTTTGAATGCCCGCATGAAGCTGTTCAATATCGAAATGAGAATTTATTTTGTCTTTATTTGGCTCTACATTTTCTGATTATGGGCCCCCTTACCCTAGGGGTGGTCACCTGGGGTTGAAACATAGCCTACGACCTGTCTAGGGTCGAATGAGAGCCCCATGCAAAATTTCAGCATCCTGGGTCCAACGGTGTGGAATTCCATTGGTAACAAACAAACACACAAACTTTCATCTTTATATATTAGATTTATAGTCAAAAACTTTGTTTTTAAATCCCTTATATTAACTTCGCGGCCGTCTCTCTCTCTCTCTCTCTCTCTGTCTTGGGCTCGGCGGGCTGGGCGGAAAAACAGAAGTCAAAAATGACCCACTTCCCATGATCCGATCGAACTGAAATTTGGCACACGGACCCGTCTGACCTAACAATGCATCGTATCAAAATTTCAGATCGATCGAACGTACCGTAATTAAATTAATGCATTTTTAGTTTATCCTTATATGAGGTATGTAATTCAAAATTCACTGTTTGTTATTGTTTTTTTTCTGCCAGATTCACGTGAGTTTGAGTTGACGCCGACCGTCGTGTTGACGCCGACCGTCGTGCCGACACCCCCTCACATCCCACCCCCATTTATTAAAGACAAGGGACATTACTCGGTGTCAGTCTGTAAATGTTTGAAAATAATCAATACTGTTAGTTATGTCTCATATATAAGGGATTTATAGTCAAAAACTTTGTTTTTACGGGTTTGTTTTTATTAAATCCCTTATATTAACTTCGCGGCCGTCTCTCTCTCTCTCTCTCTCTCTGTCTTGGGCTCGGCGGGCGGGCGGAAAAACAGAAGTCAAAAATGACCCACTTCCCATGATCCGATCGAACTGAAATTTGGCACACGGACCCGTCTGACCTAACAATGCATCGTATCAAAATTTCAGATCGATCGAACGTACCGTAATTAAATTAATGCATTTTTAGTTTATCTATATAAACTATATGTAGAGGTCACTATCGTTTACATTTTACGGGTCACTTGACTTCAGGCCAGCCACCGGTGTGAACACGTCTCGTGCTTAAACCAGGTAAAGCGGCGTGCTTTTGTTTACATTTGGCGTTTCACGGTGAACTTTCCCCAGTGATCGGTGACAAGACCTTTCCCCTCTCCCACCCCCACCCCACCCTTTTTGAGTTAAAAGCAAAGGGGAGTAAAGACAGATTCAGTCTGTAGATATTTGTAAATACTTTAAGTTCTGTCTCATATATAAGGGATTTATAGTCAAAAACTTTGTTTTTACGGGTTTGTTTTAGTTTGTTTTTTAAATCCCTTATATTAACTTCGCGGCCGTCTCTCTCTCTCTGTCTTGGGCTCGGCGGGCGGGCGGAAAAACAGAAGTCAAAAATGACCCACTTCCCATGATCCGATCGAACTGAAATTTGGCACACGGACCCGTCTGACCTAACAATGCATCGTATCAAAATTTCAGATCGATCGAACGTACCGTAATTAAATTAATGCATTTTTAGTTTATCCTTATATGAGGTATGTAATTTCAAATTCACGGTTTGTTATTGTTTTTTTGCCACGTGAAATTTTGAGCTGAGCATTGAGGCGACCCAACGAAGCGACGGGCGCTTTTGTTTACATTTTACGTGTCACTCTGAGCTCGGTCAAGCGAATCGGTGACCAGACTTTTCCCCTCTCCCCCCCCACCCACCCCTCCCCCCACTAGGGTTATGAAGCAAAGTTGAGTTAAGACAGATTCAGTCTGTAAATGTTTGAAAATAATCAATACTGTTAGTTATGTCTCATATATAAGGGATTTATAGTCAAAAACTTTGTTTTTACGGGTTTGTTTTATTAAATCCCTTATATTAACTTCGCGGCCGTCTCTCTCTGTCTTGGGCTCGGCGGGCGGAAAAACAGAAGTCAAAAATGAACCACTTCCCATGATCCGATCGAACTGAAATTTGGCACACGGACCCGTCTGACCTAACAATGCATCGTATCAAAATTTCAGATCGATCGAACGTACCGTAATTAAATTAATGCATTTTTAGTTTATCCTTATATGAGGTATGTAATTTCAATTCACGGTTTATTATTGTTTTTTTGCCACGTGAAATTTTGAGCTGAGGCATTGAGGCGACCCAACGAAGCGACGGGCGCTTTTGTTTACATTTTACGTGTCACTCTGAGCTCGGTCAAGCGAATCGGTAACCAGACTTTTTCCCCTCTCCCCCCCCACCCACCCCTCCCCCCACTAGGGTTATGATGCAAAGTTGAGTTAAGACAGATTCAGTCTGTAAATGTTTGAAAATAATCAATACTGTTAGTTATGTCTCATATATAAGGGATTTATAGTCAAAAACTTTGTTTTTACGGGTTTGTTTTATTTAAATTTTGCGTTGTAGGCAGTGCTGATTGACGCAAATAGTTATTTTTTGGTGCAGTAATTTGGTGCGCTGCTTTCGAAAATTAGTTGAAAAATCGTGTGGTGATTAGCACTATAAAAATTATTATATAAATGCTTTGTTTAATTTTCAGGAATATTTCATACAAGGATAAGTTACTTGGGCTTTTGACATAAAAAATAAAATAAAAAACCATTATAAAATACTTTTTGTACATTTAAGAAATTTTAATATTAAGTATTTATCATACAAGGACGATTTTGTTGGGCTTTTGAAAAAGGTGGGCGCCGTAGGCGCCCTTAGAAAAAAAGTGGGCGCCGCAGCACAAACTAGTATATATATATATAACTATATATATATGTTGGATGACGCAGCCCTTACCTCACATACAGTGGCAGGACTCCAACAGTTGGTCAATAAGTTCTAAGAGGCATGCAAGGATTTTGGTTTAACGATTAGCCTAAAAAGGACCAACATTATGAGACAAGGCACTGATCGCCTTCCAGCAATCTCCATTGAGGGAAACACCTTGGATATCGTCGAGGATTTCACCTACCTTGGCAGTAACATCACAAGCACACTCTCCTTGGATAAGGAAATAGGATCCAGAATCGGCAAGGCCGCATCATTAATGGCTAGGCTGAATCAAAGAGTGTGGAACAATGCGCAGCTCACAGTTAGGATGAAAATCACTGTGTACCAGGCCTGCGTGCTCAGTACACTCCTCTATGGCAGTGAGTGCTGGACGACCTACGCCAAGCAAACAACGCAGCTCATCAGCTTCCACTTTTGATGCTTGCGTAGGATTCTACGCATCAAGTGGCAGGACAAGATCACCAATGTCGAGGAACTCAGAAGAAGCCATATGCTGAGTATGCACTCAATTCTGAGTGAGAGCCGCCTGCGGTGGTTAGGTCATGTCCGCAGGATGAGCTCGGAGCGCATTCCTAGAGCCTTGCTTTACGGCGAGCTGGCAACTGGTATGAGAAAAAGAGGTCGCCCCTGCTTGCGCTTCAAGGACTTCTGCAAGAAAGACATGTCATTTGCACAGATAAACCATAAAATGTGGGAGACCATTGCCGAGGAGCGCACCTCTTGGCGGGCAAAAGTACGTGAGGGCATTCATGTCGTGGAAGCATCCCTCATAGCTTTGAGTGAAGAGAGAAGGGCCATCAGAAAAGGGGGGGCAGAGGAGCAGGAGTACACGCCATCGTCCCATGAGGACGGGCGGTTGACATACGGTTACCATACCTATACAAAACTAAACAAAAAGACAACATTAAAAAAAAATTTAATATCTTTTTAAATTTCTTTAATCAACATAAATTATTTGAAGCCGTATACTATGAAATTTAAATGCTTTATTTCAAAGCAATCAGATTAGTGAGAATACCAATTTTCCTTACTTTCCAACGACGCCAATGAGACCAGCTGTTTAAATAATTTCTTGTAAAGTAAGATCTTGCTCTCTCTTTCCACCAACTAAGACACTCCCTGCCAATTGAAGGATCTCTGAAAAGCTAAGATCTTGCTCTCTCTTTCCACCAGCTAAGACACTCCCTGCCAATTGAAGGATCTCTGATAAGCTAAGATCTTGCTCTCTCTTTCCACCAGCTAAGACACTCCCTGCCAATTGAAGGATCTCTGAAAAGCTAAGATCTTGCTCTCTCTTTCCACCAGCTAAGACACTCCCTGCCAATTGAAGGATCTCTGATAAGCTAAGATCTTGCTCTCTCTTTCCACCAGCTAAGACACTCCCTGCCAATTGAAGGATCTCTGATAAGCTAAGATCTTGCTCTCTCTTTCCACCAGCTAAGACACTCCCTGCCAATTGAAGGATCTCTGATAAGCTAAGATCTTGCTCTCTCTTTCCACCAGCTAAGACACTCCCTGCCAATTGAAGGATCTCTGATAAGCTAAGATCTTGCTCTCTCTTTCCACCAGCTAAGACACTCCCTGCCAATTGAAGGATCTCTGATAAGCTAAGATCTTGCTCTCTCTTTCCACCAGCTAAGACACCCCCTGCCAATTGAAGGATCTCTGATAAGCTAAGATCTTGCTCTCTCTTTCCACCAGCTAAGACACCCCCTGCCAATTGAAGGATCTCTAATAAGCTAAGATCTTGCTCTCTCTTTCCACCAGCTAAGACACTCCCTGCCAATTGAAGGATCTCTGATAAGCTAAGATCTTGATCTCTCTTTCCACCAGCTAAGACACTCCCTGCCAATTGAAGGATCTCCGATAAGCTAAGATCTTGCTCTCTCTTTCCACCAGCTAAGACACTCCCTGCCAATTGAAGGATCTCTGATAAGCTAAGATCTTGCTCTCTCTTTCCACCAGCTAAGACACTCCCTGCCAATTGAAGGATCTCTGATAAGCTAAGATCTTGCTCTCTCTTTCCACCAGCTAAGACACTCCCTGCCAATTGAAGGATCTCCGATAAGCTAAGATCTTGCTCTCTCTTTCCACCAGCTAAGACACTCCCTGCCAATTGAAGGATCTCTGATAAGCTAAGATCTTGCTCTCTCTTTCCACCAGCTAAGACACTCCCTGCCAATTGAAGGATCTCTGATAAGCTAAGATCTTGCTCTCTCTTTCCACCAGCTAAGACACCCCCTGCCAATTGAAGGATCTCTGATAAGCTAAGATCTTGCTCTCTCTTTCCACCAGCTAAGACACTCCCTGCCAATTGAAGGATCTCTGATAAGCTAAGATCTTGCTCTCTCTTTCCACCAGCTAAGACACTCCCTGCCAATTGAAGGATCTCTGATAAGCTAAGATCTTGCTCTCTCTTTCCACCAGCTAAGACACTCCCTGCCAATTGAAGGATCTCCGATAAGCTAAGATCTTGCTCTCTCTTTCCACCAGCTAAGACACTCCCTGCCAATTGAAGGATCTCTGATAAGCTAAGATCTTGCTCTCTCTTTCCACCAGCTAAGACACTCCCTGCCAATTGAAGGATCTCTGATAAGCTAAGATCTTGCTCTCTCTTTCCACCAGCTAAGACACCCCCTGCCAATTGAAGGATCTCTGATAAGCTAAGATCTTGCTCTCTCTTTCCACCAGCTAAGACACCCCCTGCCAATTGAAGGATCTCTAATAAGCTAAGATCTTGCTCTCTCTTTCCACCAGCTAAGACACTCCCTGCCAATTGAAGGATCTCTGATAAGCTAAGATCTTGATCTCTCTTTCCACCAGCTAAGACACTCCCTGCCAATTGAAGGATCTCCGATAAGCTAAGATCTTGCTCTCTCTTTCCACCAGCTAAGACACTCCCTGCCAATTGAAGGATCTCCGATAAGCTAAGATCTTGCTCTCTCTTTCCACCAGCTAAGACACTCCCTGCCAATTGAAGGATCTCTGATAAGCTAAGATCTTGCTCTCTCTTTCCACCAGCTAAGACACTCCCTGCCAATTGAAGGATCTCTGATAAGCTAAGATCTTGCTCTCTCTTTCCACCAGCTAAGACACTCCCTGCCAATTGAAGGATCTCCGATAAGCTAAGATCTTGCTCTCTCTTTCCACCAGCTAAGACACTCCCTGCCAATTGAAGGATCTCTGATAAGCTAAGATCTTGCTCTCTCTTTCCACCAGCTAAGACACTCCCTGCCAATTGAAGGATCTCTGATAAGCTAAGATCTTGCTCTCTCTTTCCACCAGCTAAGACACCCCCTGCCAATTGAAGGATCTCTGATAAGCTAAGATCTTGCTCTCTCTTTCCACCAGCTAAGACACTCCCTGCCAATTGAAGGATCTCTGATAAGCTAAGATCTTGCTCTCTCTTTCCACCAGCTAAGACACTCCCTGCCAATTGAAGGATCTCTGATAAGCTAAGATCTTGCTCTCTCTTTCCACCAGCTAAGACACTCCCTGCCAATTGAAGGATCTCCGATAAGCTAAGATCTTGCTCTCTCTTTCCACCAGCTAAGACACTCCCTGCCAATTGAAGGATCTCTGATAAGCTAAGATCTTGCTCTCTCTTTCCACCAGCTAAGACACTCCCTGCCAATTGAAGGATCTCTGATAAGCTAAGATCTTGCTCTCTCTTTCCACCAGCTAAGACACTCCCTGCCAATTGAAGGATCTCTGATAAGCTAAGATCTTGCTCTCTCTTTCCACCAGCTAAGACACTCCCTGCCAATTGAAGGATCTCTGAAAAGCTAAGATCTTGCTCTCTCTTTCCACCAGCTAAGACACTCCCTGCCAATTGAAGGATCTCTGATAAGCTAAGATCTTGCTCTCTCTTTCCACCAGCTAAGACACTCCCTGCCAATTGAAGGATCTCTGATAAGCTAAGATCTTGCTCTCTCTTTCCACCAGCTAAGACACTCCCTGCCAATTGAAGGATCTCTGATAAGCTAAGATCTTGCTCTCTCTTTCCACCAGCTAAGACACTCCCTGCCAATTGAAGGATCTCTGATAAGCTAAGATCTTGCTCTCTCTTTCCACCAGCTAAGACACCCCCTGCCAATTGAAGGATCTCTGATAAGCTAAGATCTTGCTCTCTCTTTCCACCAGCTAAGACACTCCCTGCCAATTGAAGGATCTCTGATAAGCTAAGATCTTGCTCTCTCTTTCCACCAGCTAAGACACCCCCTGCCAATTGAAGGATCTCTGATAAGCTAAGATCTTGCTCTCTCTTTCCACCAGCTAAGACACCCCCTGCCAATTGAAGGATCTCTGATAAGCTAAGATCTTGCTCTCTCTTTCCACCAGCTAAGACACTCCCTGCCAATTGAAGGATCTCTGATAAGCTAAGATCTTGCTCTCTCTTTCCACCAGCTAAGACACCCCCTGCCAATTGAAGGATCTCTGATAAGCTAAGATCTTGCTCTCTCTTTCCACCAGCTAAGACACCCCCTGCCAATTGAAGGATCTCTGATAAGCTAAGATCTTGCTCTCTCTTTCCACCAGCTAAGACACTCCCTGCCAATTGAAGGATCTCTGATATGCTAAGATCTTGCTCTCTCTTTCCACCAGCTAAGACACTCCCTGCCAATTGAAGGATCTCTGATAAGCTAAGATCTTGCTCTCTCTTTCCACCAGCTAAGACACTCCCTGCCAATTGAAGGATCTCTGATAAGCTAAGATCTTGCTCTCTCTTTCCACCAGCTAAGACACTCCCTGCCAATTGAAGGATCTCCGATAAGCTAAGATCTTGCTCTCTCTTTCCACCAGCTAAGACACTCCCTGCCAATTGAAGGATCTCTGATAAGCTAAGATCTTGCTCTCTCTTTCCACCAGCTAAGACACTCCCTGCCAATTGAAGGATCTCTGATAAGCTAAGATCTTGCTCTCTCTTTCCACCAGCTAAGACACTCCCTGCCAATTGAAGGATCTCTGATAAGCTAAGATCTTGCTCTCTCTTTCCACCAGCTAAGACACTCCCTGCCAATTGAAGGATCTCTGATAAGCTAAGATCTTGATCGCTCTTTGCAGCTGTGTCGACATCCCAATTTTTAACATCTTCAGGTTTTTGTTCAGGAATCTGTAGGTCAATAAAAAAGATGCATGAAATTACCGCATATTTTTTTGTTATACACATTACAGTCATACTTCTCTAAATCGAACTCAAAGGGACCCGAAAAAAAATCTACTTATGGAGTTGTCGAGTTAGGGAAAATGGCGTAATAGGTGCAGATTAACTTAATCAAGGAATTAGGCTGGGACCCAACAATTAATTCGATTTAGGAGGTTATCGACTTAGGGAAGTTCGACTTTGCGAGGTCCGACTGTATTTTCTACGTTCATCATTCATCACCTATAAAATGTATTCATATGTTTTATTTATTTAGTCATTTGTTATTTGTCGGGTGTTTCAAGCAAATAGGAATCCTACTTTGAAAATGAAAGTAACTCTCTGATTTTTTTTTACAAATACCATATTAAATACTTGAAATGCTTAAGCGCTCGTGTTAGAGAACAAAGAAACTCCCAGAGGAAATTTAGAATAAATAATATATTATAAATTAACTACATGTCATCCATAATAGAGTATTTATACATTGTACATTTAAAGGCAAGAACGATTTGGATCAACTGATACTTCTTTTTACGAATCGCCTGAAATGCTATTATATATATATATGCCAATAATTATTTGTTAAGTATGTATGTGTATACGGGTTCGAATCCGTGTGAAGGCAAGGGTTTGTTCCCGGGGCCTAGGGCGTCCCTGAGTCACCCCGCTCCGAATGGGTACCTAACACTACATGTAGTTAGGCGGCTGGGTAATGCGTGGAACCCACAAAGCCGTGGCCTGTGAATGCTGCATCACTTGCCAACAGATCATCTGTCATGATCTGTGGACGCAACTATCTTCTGCATAGAAGGAGCGTCTGTATTGATAAGATAAGATAAGATATAAGTTTAGCCTTCTGGATATAATATATTAAAATTTTGTGCTGAGCTAACTCTTGAGAATACAACTTTCAGTTGGTCAGAAATATACATATGAAAAATGAAATTATCTAATTCTAAGACCATTTTACGTAATATAAAGAGCTCTAAGAAACTAAACAAACAATTTAATAGGGCATTCCTTTAATTTAAATTCCTGCATACAAACATTTCTCTTAGGTATAGATCCAACGTAGCGAAGGATTGCATTCGGAAAAAAACATGTTGTCTTTAATTCGCCGATAGAACTTACAGGAAGAAAGTCCAATAAATCAACAACAACAACAAAAAAAAACAAAAAAAAACATCATGATTAGTTTGATAATTTTTTTGTTCCCTTTTGTCCTCTTCACCATAACAGTCCTATTTACTGATGGATACTCATATCTAATATGTTGCTGTTTTAATAAAGGATGCAATTCTTTGATTATTTACGTTTTCCGATCAGACATTATATTTTGTAAATTATATCATTTAGCCGATTTTTTTTATATCCCCGTCCTCTTTTCTTCAAGTTTTTGTTTCTTGAAATTATATAAATTATTTGCCAAGTATATTTAAGATTGATCATCTATTCGCTTAAAACATATGTGAAATATAAATATACATTAAAAATATTTTAAGTGATATACTGTGGAAATCTATGCCTAAGTCACGCATATAACTGACTTTTGCTATCGCTTTCCACATTATATTCACTCACTAATTATGTTACTATTTTTTTTAAAAAAATTAAAATTTGACTTATTATGAACAACATATCACAATAATTGTCAATTTCATTAACCTCATGTTAAAAAATAAATACCATAGATCGTGTGACAAATGTAATGAAATAGTTTTAACCCATCTATAATATAAAGAAAGTATTCGTATAAAAGGTCACTGCTTTGTACCGCAAGGCCAAACTAAGCACGAATGTTATTATAATAAAATTACACAGCTCAATTTAAGAGGCGCACACGAAAATATCCGCAATTTGACAATATAAGATTTTTGAAAACGCACCGCTCAAAATAAAGTATTGGAAAAAAATACCGCACCAAAATAGACTCGTTTTGAATGTCCGTATGAACCTGTTCAATATGGAATTGGGATTTAATACTCCTCTCTTTGTGTCAACATTTTCTGATGTTTTAATTGATGGCTTTCGGACAAAGGGACAATTACAAAAAATATACGTAAACCATCTGCAGGTTAAAAGGAACCGTCCTGCTAAATTTGGTCCCCGTCCGTCACTTGGTTTTTCCGTGATTGTGGAGCTACAGTCGAAAAGTGAAACATAAAAATTTACAAACATACAAAGATACAAACATCAACTGAGCTTTATATATTAGAATATGTATCTACTAGTTCATGCTGCGGCGCCGTGGCGCCTGCGGCGCCCCCTTTTTTAAAGGGTGCCTACGGCGCCCACCTTTTTCAAAAGCATAACTAACTTGTCCCTTTATAATAAATACGTAATATTAAAATTTCTTAAATGTACACAGAGTATTTTATAAAAGTTTTAAATGTCAAAAGCCCAAGTAACTTATCCTTGTATGATAAATACGAAATATTACTGAAAATTAAACAAAGCATTTATATAATAATTTTAACAGTGCTAATCACCACACGATTTTTAAACTAATTTTAGAAAGCAGCGCACCAAATTACTGCACCAAAAAATAAATATTTGAGTCAATCAGTACTGCTTACAACACAAAATTTTCAAAAAGCAGAGTGATGTCCCTCAGCGTTAGGTATCAGCGATAAATGAGCGTAAATATATAATATACTAGCGTACACCCGTCAAAAATGTCGGAAGTTTTCAGCTGAAATCTATTTATTTTATTTAAAAATGCACTTTTTTAGGGTGCCTACGGCGCCGAACTTTTTCAAAAGCCCAACTAACTTGTCCTTGTTTGATAAATACGAAATATTAAACTTTCTGAAATGTACACAGATCCTACCCCGAAGGAATAAAATATAAATTAACATAATATATATAAATAAATATATTCCCATGGCCATGGTGCCCCTATGCTCGTTTGCCCCCGGGCAAATGCCCAACGGGCCTATGCGTTAAGGCGGCCCTGGTTGTAGGGCGCCTACGGCGCCCCCTTTGTTTTTTGATTTTATAATTAACCATCATCAAATCCTCTTTTTACATTGATCCCTTTTCGAAAATTAAAATATGAGCGAAAACAATTAAGTCATATAATATTTTTTTACAGCACATCTTTAATTTGCACACCTTTTGATGCATTGGTGCAGTAATTTGGTTTTCCCTGCTTTCTAAAATTAGTAGCGTCAGGACAGACTGACTGACTTGCGTGACAATTGCAAATTATATAGTTTTCTATACTAATAAAAGGCAAAGCCCTGACTGACTGACTCATCCCTAATTCTCCAACTTTCCGTGTCGGTAGAAGCATGAAACTTTGGGAAGTTGTTGAGTACACTCTCACGGCGATAATTGACGAAAAAGAATTTTAAAATTCCCATTCATGGGGGCCGGGGGCCCAAATGTAGTTTTTTCCTTATATGAGTTATATAAAAATGATTCATCACTATTTCTCAAATTTCCCGTATAGATAAAAGCATATAACTTAGGTAAGTTGTTGAGTACACTCCCACGATGGTAACAGGTGAAAAAATATTTAAACTATTACTTCCCGGGGTGTCGGGGCCAAAATGTAATTTTTTCCTTATATGAGCTATATAAAAAAACGACTAATCACTATTTCTCCAACTCCCCGTGTAGGTAGAAGCATGAAACTTTTGGAAGTTGTTGAGTAGCCTTTCGCGACGATTAGGCGTAAAAGAATGTCAAAATTCACACTCAAGGAGCTGGGGGCCCAAAAACGTTTTTCCCCTAATATGGACTATATAAAATATGAAAATCACTAATTCTCCTAATTTCCGAGTAGGCAGAAGCATGAAACTCTGGAAAGTTGTTGAGTATAATCCCGCATTGGTAACAGGCGAACAAATATTTAAATTATCACTTCCTGGGGGCCGGGGCCCAAATGAAGTTTTTTTTCCCTAATATGAGCTATATACAAACTGAAAACCACTAATTCTCCAACTTCCCGTGTAGGTAGAAGCATGAAACTTTGGGCGTGGATAGTTGCTGAGTAGACTTCCGCGATAGTAACAGGGGAAAACAATATTTAAATCATCATTTACTGGGGGCCGGGGGCCCAAATGTAGAATATTTATTATATTAAAAACGGACATCACTAATTCTCCAATTTTCCGTGTAGGTAAAAGCATGAAACTTTGAGGAGTTGTTGAGCACACCCTCCCGACGATAACTGGCGAAAAAGAATTTTAAAATTCCGACTCATGGGTGGCCGGGGGCCTAAATGAAGTTTTTTCCTTATATGAGCTTTATAAAAACTGAAAATCACTCATTCTCCAACTTCCCATGTAGGTAGAAGCATGAAACATTGGGATGTTTTTGAGTACACTCCCGCGATGGTAACATGCAAAAAAATATAATTAATTATCACTCACTGGGGGCCTTGGGGCCCAAATTCAGCTTTTTCACCTTACATGAGTTAAATAAAAATTTGTTAAAACTTTGAATACTATGTAAATTGATTTTGACAAAACATTGAATAAAAAGAAAACGTGATGGCCTATATTAAATAGGGCATTAAAATTTTTATTTTTCATTGTTTTCAAGCGGAGGGCCCCTCATCTCAATTTTGTAAGCGTTTAAGAAATTTTACCATTTGATTTCACACAATTTGTTTTCCAAATTTTGACAAACAAATATATTTATCATAAATCAGATTGAAATAAAATGTTGTTTTGAACTTTACATCTAACACCAATAGGGCCCCGGGCCCTTATTTTAGTTTTTTAAGCCGTATAAATAGTATTTTATTCATCCCGTGGCCATTAAACTTTAAGAAGTACGCTCCCACGAAGATTTCTGTAATTAATTGTTTTAAAAACAACACTTATTAGGGGCCGGGCGGGGCCCGTAATGTCATTTTAAAACATGAGTTATATCAAAGGTATTTTAAACAGTGGCTACTTGCACTGGCGTAGCTAAGGCAGGGGGGGTCTAAAATCTAAATCCCCCTGGGCCCCTTTGAGGGAGCCCCAAAATTAGTGTCCCCAAAAGAGGTTAAGCCTCACGGGCCCTCAAACTCCTACAAATTCCTAGCTATGCCACTGGTGTATAGATGAATTTTTGACCAAATTTGATATTTAAAAAAGTAAAATTCTATAGGATAATGAACTCCTAACGTCTGTTCCGTTGGGGCTGGGGCCAAAAATAAATTTTTCGTAAACTTTTAAAGCTTCATTTCCGATTAGATTTTTAAACATTTAAATAAATATAGACACGTATCTCCATAATGACTCAGATTGAAATATTCAGGCCTTATGAGATATGAACATCCTGCACCCATTTTTCCACAGGGAAGCTTAATGTAATTTTATTCCCAATTTGTTTTTACACGACCTCGACCAATATTGACAAACCAGTATATCCATCATGATCCATATTGAAATCTATTGGTGTTTTGAATTGGGGTTACGCAGGTGCTCAACGCTAGCTGAAATCCTAATTTTCCGCTGCAAAGCGCGGGTATTAAGCTAGCATCATATAAATATTTACGCTCAATTATGTAGCCTAACGCTAAGGGACATCACTCTGCTTTTTTAAAAAAAATTGGATAATCATTTTGGTTTCCAGATTAACATTAAACACCCTCCACACTATTATTAATAATTAAACAATTTCATGCGGACGTTCGATAAGAGGTATTTTTGGTGCAGTAATTTGGTGCGCTGCTTTCTAAAATTACTTTAAAAATCGTGTGGTGATTAGCACTGTAAAAAAATATTATATACATAATTTGTGTACATTTCAGGAATATTTCGTATTTATCATATAAGGATACGTTACTTAAGCTTTTGCAATACTATATTGTAAAATACTTTGTGTACATTTAAGAACGTTTAATATTACGTATTTATCATACAAGGACAAGTTAGTTGGGCTTTTGAAAAAGGTGGGCGCCGTAGGCGCCCTTAAAAAGGGGGGCGCCGCAGGCGCCACGGCGCCGCAGCACAAACTAGTTATTATATATGAGAGATCAATTCAGACAATATAAATATGATGTTTACTCACATTCACCCCGTTGATTGGATTCAGTGGCAATGCCGAGATAAAGCCCACGACGAGCAAGGCGACGAACGTTGATGCAATCATCCTTGACTCTTGTACAGCTAAAGATTAACAAAAACATTTTTCTATACAATTTAAACTTGCGTAGCATTAGAGGTTCCAAGCTTACTCCCATACGAAAAAACTAACATTTACCATGGTAATTACGGTAGAAAGTGTCACATCAAAAAGTGTCAGTGCCGAAGATGTTTTATAAGGCAGCTTCACATCAGTAAACTACACGTATTTAAGGTTTTATGGGAGCAATGGGCGAATGAGGCCTAAACATAACTGGTGGAAAAGCTGATAGAATCCTAAAGCTTGAACCATTTGATACAAATATACCTGTGGGATGATAGCATGATATCAATCAAAACTCCTCCCTAACCTCCAAGACAGCTTACTCTTAGGTTCCAAACAGAGAAGTTTTCGAAGTTAATTAACAATAGGTAATTTAAATCGAGAGGTGTGACCAGTACATGGGGACAGGAGGGTGCTCGGTTACTGCCCCCCCTCCCGGGCTAGGCTGATAATTGTGCCACCCTTCCATAAGAGAACCACAAGATTTGTCGAAAGTGGCGGTGGCCTTTATTTATTAAATTTTTTCAAAAAGTGAAAAGAAGTGCCGCCAATGGTGAATCACCCCTGTCTTCTTCCGCTACATGAAATCCACATGTAAGAAATGGATAACGTAAAAGCATGAGATTGTTCAATTAGCCAGTAGGCCCATGTTACCCTTAAAAGGGTGTAGAGCAGTGGTGGCGAACCTTTTCAGGGCCGGGTGCCCAAAATTTAACCCAAAAAAAACCCACTTTATTTATAGCAAAGTGCCAACACTCCAATGAAACCCGAAAATGGGGGGTTTGGCTTAGCTGGTTTGATTTTAAGGAAGTGATATTTGAGTCGCGTGCCGGCCGATGAGTCTCTGCTTGCCGACTGTGGCACGCGTGCCATAGGTTCGCCATCACTGTTATAATAGAGAATGGGCAACCCTCAGTCCATTGTTAAAATCCTGTATTTCTCCAACATGTGCACAAACTTTCAGCCTCTCGAGGAATAATTGAACTCCAGTGACTTGATACGTCCATCTAGCCCCATCCCCGCCCCCCCCCCGCCCCCGTCCGCTGTCTTGACATGTTACAAGCCATATAAAGGGCTACCCGTCACCTTAACAAGAGATTTAAGTTGCGCCCATATCTTTTCACGTGGTATGTAAGAAAGTAAATTACAAAATTTACATTGAGCAGAGTACGGAAAGTTTATTAACAAGAGTTTAAGACTGTTCGACGACGGACGCTAAAGTCATCGTTTGCTGTTCGTTTTATGAATCTCTTTGCAGAAGCTTCGCTGAGCATGATTATATTTCCATGAAATATCTATTTTAAACAAATCTAGTTGAAAACACGTCGTCCTCCTCCAAGTGCAGCGTAAGGAGAAGTGTTTACCATCGCTCAATGGAAAGATACTTTTTTTTAAAAAAATGTCATAATGACTAAAGAAAACGTTTGGTATCTGTGACAGTGTCGAACACTGACTTAATCTCAGTAACAAATATGGGACGCTCCTTATAAACAACTGCATCCGTCCAAAGTTTTTTTCTTCTTTTTTTCGTGTATAAACTAAGTTAAGTGTTACATAATATTTCCACAACATCCTAAGTCATGCATATAGATGAATTCAATAAGAAATTGTTGTTTTTTTCACGTGATTTTAGCATGTTCAAAATTTTTAATTATTTTTTTTTACATAACCCCGACAGGGAGTATCCTTATAGTTTGATTCAATGTTTTCGTTCATGAAATTCACCGCGTATAAGAAGAAAAAAAAATCTTTGAAATTAAATTAATGATTATTATCACTAAATTAAAAGCAAGTTAAGAAAATTACTAACAAGATAAAATACACGTAATAAATGCAAGTACTGTATTGTTAAGTATTTAATTCTAATCCTAAAATAAATGCATTGAAAGAAAATTATTTATCCAATGACTTTAAAGGATTAACGAAGTCATTTTAGTTCTTCAAAGTTAATGACAATGACAATAGCTAAAGTCTCTACATCAAGGTGTTAAATAAAGGACCATAGTCTTTATATGCTGTAAATACTAGATTCCTTACCCCAGCTCAAAGATGGTATCAAGACAAAGTCAGAAGCTTTCCTTGTTGTTTTATATACTCTACCAGTCACGAAATTCGACTGTTGATATGTGGGCTAATTGTTCTTATGTCGAACCTTAATTTTTTTTAAGATAATCACGATTTAGTTTTGTCTCTAAGTCTTTTTTAATGCTTAAAGAGAAAACTTTTTTCCTTTACTATCTCGACTTAAAAATTAGAAATTCACATCGTTTCCGATAAGAACATTCATGAATTTTTCCAATAGTAGATTAGGAAATATGTTTGTGCCTAAAAAAAATATTTTTTTTTGTGTCATAGATAATAAAATCTGTACAGCTTTTATCCAAATAATTTCTCGTTTTAAAATAATACTAAAATGATGGGGTCCCCAAACTTTTTTCATGGAGGGTCGGATTACCCATAATAAAGCAACGTACGCGGGCCGCATACTCATTTTCTGCATTACAGCAAGAATGACGGCTCTGAAAAAAAAGACGAAAAACTAAGATTGCATTTGCATTGCATTCCTTGTTAATCAGTGTTGAGTGGAGTGCAACGCATAAAAAACAATGCTCAAATAAATTTACTAAAACAGTTATAAAAGAATACATTTACATCATACCTTGTGTGTACCTATCTAAAAAAAAACAACAACACAAGCTACGCAGCACCAAAAAAAAATTTAAAAAAAAACACCCACAAAAATTATTTCTAAAAATGACTTTTTGCTTTCAATACAGCATCATTTTTTGCTTTGAAATCTGATTTAATCTGATAAAGAAAAATTGCTTTCAAATGCTGGTCAGTAAAGCAGTTGAGGCAAAATTTTGCTTGCAGATATACCTTGTACCAAACACTGAGGCCATTCTAGTGGGATGTTTCTTTAGTTTCGGAAACTCAACATCAGATTAACAAGCGACAATTTCAACAATTTTTACGACTGTATTTTTATTTTTCAAAAGAATTTGATAGCAAATTAATGAGCTCAAACTATGCTTGATCAAAGTTACTATAAATTGGAATCTCGAACAAAAGAATGTCACTCTCAATCTGTCAAGCTATGAAAATCTCTTTAAACAATTTCTCTTCAAGTCACGTATAAATTTTTTGTGAAAATCGAGCTTCGCAGCTTTGGGAACTGTCACATACTTCTCAATGCAAAAGTGAAAATGAGAAACGTTTATGCATTCCCTTTGTTCTTCAAATAATGACCGTGTCCTATAATGACCATGTCCTATAATGACCATGTCCTATAATGACCATGTCCTATAATGACCATGTCCTATAATGACCATGTCCTATAATGACCATGTCCTATAATGACCATGTCCTATAATGACCATTGTCCTATAATGACCATGTCCTATAATGACTGTTGAGATTGAAGACGTGGATATCCTTTCCCCGGAAATTTAATTTTAGTTCATATAATGTTTACCAAAGATGACAACTTCGGCAGCCAGTTAGGATCTGACAGCCACGGGTCTAGATCAGATCTATCTTTATCTATGACAAAAAACAAATATGTCGTTTCGGGCCTTGTAAAAACTAAACAGGAGTTGACCGCAGCTGAATCATGGCCTTAGTGCTGGGGGATAAGTCATAAAATTCAGAATAAATTTCTTCAAATGTAGCCTGAAACTGAAACTGATGGAGATTAAGTGCATATTTTTAATAGATGCTCACAGGAAAAAGGACTGGTTTCACTACACAAGAAAAATCTTAAGTCTTTCCACTGAGTGCTTGTTGATGTATGATGCTGTGTACATGGGCGTAGGTAAGGGGGGGCACAAGGGGAATTTGCCCCCGCCCTACATTTTACAAAAAATGTAATAAAAATGTCATAAAGTTATTACAATAAAACTGAATTAAATTTCCTGAAAGTTTATTACATTGAAGACAGTTTACATATATCAAACATAACAAAGAATTATATCTGCAAGTATAACTGATTACATTACTGATTGTTATAAATAGTCCAGTTGTTTAAAAATTTCGGTCACATTTTCAGCAAAAATCCGCAAGCTTTTATATTTAATTATGTATGTGTCCATTTAGTTTCACATAGAAAAGGAACATTTGGAATTAGTTTCCTTTGCTGATTACTTTCTCGGAAAAACACTATAATTGACTTAATTGTTCCTATTTTGTTTCGTACAACATTTACATTATTTAAATCGTTCACAACAAGATTTAGTTTATTTGAACTGCAATGTGCAAATGCTGCTTTGGGGTATTTTTTTCGAATTATTGCTTGGACTCCTCCTTCTTTACCTGCCATTGAAGAACATCAACATCCGTCGTATCCTTGACCAACAAGCTTTGTCATATCTAATCTAAATTCTAATGAATTTGTAATGATGATGTTGGCTAAACCTTCAGCTGTTCTATCGACAATTGGAATATATCCCAGGAATTCTTCTGTGACCATCATTTTCCCATTTTTTTTCTTTGACAAATCTAACACCAAGTGACAACTGCTCAATGCTTGAAATGTCGTTTGTCTCGTCGGCAAGTATAGAAAATGCAACTAAATTATTTACTGCAACGAACAATGTCTTCACGCAGAGAGACCCACACATTTCGATTATAGTGTTTTGCGTAGTTGCCGAGATATACTCAGCACTACAAGAACCAATTGACAAATGATAACCAAGAACTTCATCTCCAGATTCAACACGAAACTCTAACAGGTCATAAAAATTACCAGAATTGTATTCTTTTCCACGAAGTGCTAAATCATGCATGCCGCAAAACAGGATTGTAGAAATGATGGGACCCACTTTGTTGCGATTTTCTTGAATTTGTCTTCTAAATGATGAGTCCAACTGCTCATCTATAGAAACTGCTTTGGCTTCCAATAATGCAACAAAATTGCTTGAATCTTCATGAGAGCCTTTGTCCCATGTGCTTTGCAGGTGGCTACGTGTATCTTCGTTGAAATCTTTATATTTTGAACATGGTTTGATGACAAATGCCCACTGAACTCCTCGAATTACTTTTTGCAGAAACAACACGCAATATTTGCAAAAGCACCTTTTAACATTTGCCAGTATACAAGCCAAGGTGAATAGTCTGATAACAATACATATCTAAAAACTCTGTTTCCCTCACTGTCAGCTATAAAATCATACTTTTATCAGGGGTCCAACAATCACGAATCAGCTGCAATTTCACCTTATTTGAAAGGTCGTATGTCCAGACATACCTTCCAATATCAAATTTAGGAAATGAATAAGTGTCAGCGACAATCAAATTGGAAACAGTTGCTTCAGTTGAGTCTGGCTGTTGAACGTGTACTGTTGTCCTCAATGCCAATGATAAGTCATATATGCTGCAGACGCCCCAAAATCTTCTAATAATGGCAGTTCGGAATCCCGCGATTGCTCTACTTTTCGTGTGTTTTTTTAGCCTGTAAAAAATTTCTGATATCCATCTTTGTTAATCCTGCAGTTTCTACACGTATATTATTTCACAGCAAAATTCAATTTTCTCGTGAGAACTTAAGTTTTTAATTTATTAAATTCTATAATTAATATCTATATATATCATTCGCTTCGTCGCCAAACGATGCCAGGCACCACCACGCCAGTATGTGCAACCGAGCATGACGAATGTTCCTCGCGGGGGTCGACCAATGTATCGAGACCAACAATGGTCCTTGCGTTTCACTTGCATTGTTCCTTCACAGAATAACGTGAGAATCGTAGTGTACTGGTTATCACGCCCGCCTTATACGGGGTAAGGTTCTGGGTTCAAGCCCCAGCGAAAACATTTTTTTATTATTTTTAAAAATTTCTGTTTGTGCCCGTTCTTTTAGCCCCTTTACTGCCAAAAATGGCTGACCCTCGCTAGGGTCGGCCAACCGACGTTCAATCGAGTTGTGTTGATTTCTTCGTGCTGTAGTTTGTGTCCGTTCTTTCTCCACTTTCTTTGCACTCTCCGTGAGCAAGTCTGCGGCGTATGCTACGTCGCGGGGCGTCTAGTATGTTGTATTTTTAGCTATTACAGTACTAATTTGCAACTCTTATTAATTTCTAAGGCTTTTTTCTGCCCTTATGTTATACTTAATTTGAATTTAATTGAAAATTGAGCCTTTATGGCATTGTCAATGAAATTAAAAAAGTGGCCCCCCCCCCTGGAAAAATTCCTAGCGACGCCCATGGCTGTGTATGGACAGAAAAGCTGGAATCAAAAAATCTTTCAATTGAATCCTGATCTGCTCCCACAAGACCCTTCCTCGCTCTAGCATATTTTTTCCGCAAAAAACAGTAACACCTAGAGACTATTTCCATTTAAATATATAGCAGTTAACATATGGACCAAAAAAGGACGAATAAGGTTGGAGAATACGAACCAAACCATGAACTGTACAGTCTATACCAGGATCCCAAGATAGTAGCAGAAATTTTAAAAAAAGGTAGACTACGATGGGCAGGGACAATTAGAAAGAATGACACATTACAGGGAGAGCAGAGAGGGTACACCACCTAAATCCTAGAGGGAAGACCTAGGCTTAGATGGATAAATGAGGTAGAGAAAGATATACAGCAACTGGAGATATAATTTTGGAGAAATAGGCATTGATTAGGTCTGAGTGGAGGAAAGTGGTGAGGCAGGCCAAAGCCCTGCATGGGTCTGTAGTGACACGATAACATATTTTTTCACCTCCATTGAGATGTCTTATCCACTTCCATGAAAATGTCTTATTCAGTTATTGTTCATTGCATGCTGGCAATGGATATCAACTCTTTCGTTATTAGAATGTCTAAATGGACATCACGAATGACCCGATAATATGTGACGTACGCGTGTGATCAGAAGACTCAACCAGCGCCAGAGAATATCACAAGTTCTTAGCTTTCGTGCGTATATGTAACGTTATATTCTCTTCGATTTCTTGTGCTCTCTGCATAACTAAACATTCTCAAAGGCAGATCCTTTCAAACAAATCCACTTTTTAGGCGTACCCACAGTACCCACGTCATTTCCCCGTCCAACATACACTATTCCATGAAGATTATACCAGTAAATGTTTTTTTTCGTTCTGCTATCTTATGTACTATATTATATATTGTTCTCCTAGTATTCCAAAAATAATCTTGAAATTCAAATTGCATTGAAACCTATCGTGTTACAGACTTTTTGTCGCGTTAAGTCAAATGCCGTCGGCGGGCCGGATAAAATGCCGTCGGCGGGCCGGATAAAATGACGTCGGCGGGCCGGATAAAATGACGTCGACGGGCCGGATAAAATGACGTCGGCGGGCCGGATAAAATGACGTCGGCGGGCCGGATAAAATGACGTCGGCGGGCCGGATAAAATGACGTCGGCGGGCCGGATAAAATGACTTCACGGGCCGTAGTTTCGTGACCCCTGTCATAGTCGGAAGACTGTTCCACAATTTTGGTGCCGCCGTTCCAAAAAGCCAACACCAAAGAACCCCCTCCTGTTTCCATCCACACCGGGAGCTTTCAGAAGTGACTACGTAGAAGATTGCAGCCCCTTTAGAGATACATGTTCTAATGTTCCACTGCATTTTCCTTCCAGATGATTCTTAGCTTGAGTTTACCCCCGACGTCTGTGCAAGAAATAATCCCCACACGGATGGCGCCTGAATGCGAGGTCACGGTCACCTTGTTTTCCCTTCAGGGTGCCACGCAAGTGTCACGAGTCGTTATTTTTTCTTAAAATTCACATGATGAGGGTCGATATATTAACGGCTCGTATATTTAAGAGTATACCTAGATTCAAGCTTTGTCCCGGGCTGCTTTATTGTTTGAAATCGGGTGCTCCGGATGAAACCAGCGTTGTATTGAAGATACAAATACAATGCGGCACTTGATGCACTTAACAGAAACGAAGGGCGAGAAATCTATATACCTGTTTTAAAAAAAATATTTAGAAGAGGTCATTTCGGGCGTTAATCTCACCATAGTCCAGACAAGGACAACCGCTACAGGAAGGTCAAAGAACGATAGTTATTACAACAATAATTGGAGGGTGGAGATCAGATTTTTCTAAACCATTTATGACGCTTTGAAATCCAATAGTTATACTTTTGGTGTCATATCTGTCTTTATTTTCCGACATTTTATTTTACTCTGCCGTAATTTTACATTCATATTTTCGATACCGTAATAGTATTTCGAATGTCATTTTCGTCCAGGAATTCCGTTCATTTTTTGGTTCGGGTGTCTTAAAGAAAGCGGGGGCGTAGCTGGTGTATAACTTGATTAAGACAGAACAATGCAATACGTTCAATAGAGGAGGAAAATGTGTCATCCAATGCGGACCATCCGGTTTGATGACACTGACCAGTCCAACATCGACACTGTCAACTCCTACTGGCACCACTGACACTCCAAACGTCGAAATAACCATTCATACCGGCACCACTGAGCACTCCAACCCTTGACACTGACCACTCCTACCTGCACCATTGACCACTCCAACCGTCGAAATAACCATTCATACCGGCACCACTGAGCACTCCAACCCTTGACACTGACCACTCCTACCTGCACCATTGACCACTCCAACCGTCGAAATAACCATTCATACCGGCACCACTGAGCACTCCAACCCTTGACACTGACCACTCCTACCTGCACCATTGACCACTCCAACCGTCGAAATAACCATTCATACCGGCACCACTGAGCACTCCAACCCTTGACACTGACCACTCCTACCTGCACCATTGACCACTCCAACCGTTGGTAATGACCATTCATACCTGCACCTCTGACCACTCCAACCCTTGACACTGACCACTCCTACCTGCATCATTGACCACTCCAACCGTTGGTAATGACCATTCATACCTGCACAACTGACCACACCAACTGTTGGCAATGACCACTCCTACCTGCACCACTGATAGACTTGTTAGGTCAGAGTTAATTACTTTACTGTCTCCTTATCTTATCTTATCTGTTTACAGACGCTCCTTCTATACAGAAGATTATTGCGTCCTACGCTTATCTATGGTTTGTGTTTAGTCCTGCATTTTTATTAGAGATTTAAATGTTGATAAAGTGTTGGTTTTCCTGGATTCTTCAGGCAACCCATTCCACGCCCGAATTCCGGACGGGAAGAAGGAAAACTTGTATGTGTTTGTTCTTGCATACGGAATAAGAAAGGTGTTTTTATCCTTATGTCTATCTGAGGGTTGTATTAAGTTATCTTTGTGTTGTATTTCTAAATTAGAATTAATTGCTTTATGTATGATTACTACTTTGCTCTTGGTTCTTCTATCCTCTAGTGTTTCAAGGTTTAATGATTTAACTAATGGTGTTACTCTTGTCAGTTTCGAATATTCTCCAGTAATGAATCTTGCAGCTCTTTTTTGAATTTGTTCTAGTTTATCAATGTTTTCTTTGGTGGATGGGTCCCATACAGAAGATGCATATTCTAGTGCAGGTCTCACCAAAGTGAGGTAGCATTTTAGTTTTATATCTCTATTACATTTGTTAAAGTTCCTTTTTATAAAGCCTAAGGTTTTGTTTGATTTTTTAATAACTTCATTGACATGGGGATTCCATGATAGTTTCTCATTTATTAAGACTCCTAAGTATTTTGCATCTTTAGTTTGGGTCAGTTCTTTTCCATGAATGTATTTTGAATTTATTTGTTTCTTTTTCTTTGTTACTCTTAACAGTTGACACTTTTCTGGATGGAAAGAGTTACTCCAGTTAGTTTCCCATTTTATCAATTCATCTAAGTCTTTTTGTAAAATTTTGCTATCTTGTTCTGATTTAATTGTTCTATAGATTATACAATCATCAGCAAATAGCCTAACTTTTGTACCTGTTGAGATGTTGTTGGGTAAATCATTTATATAAATTAAAAAGAGTAAGGGACCTAGCACAGTTCCTTGTGGAACTCCTGAGTTAACCTTTATTGGTGCAGATTTAGATCCATTAATTATTACAGTTTGCTCCCTGCCCAAAAGGAAGTCTTGGATCCAGTGATGTAAGGAACCTGAGATTCCAAAGTAGTTAAGTTTTTTAAGTAAACTAAGGTGGTGAACTTTGTCAAATGCTTTTGAGAAGTCTAGCAATATTGTATCTATTTGATCATTTTTGTCCAAGCCTTTTGATAGTTCATCTATTAAACCTATTAATTGTGTTTCACATGATCTGTTTTTTCTAAAGCCGTGTTGATGTGGGCATAGGGCATTATATTTGTCAAGGTGGTTAACTATTCTACTATATATTATGTGTTCTAGTAATTTACAGGTGATACTAGTAAGTGATACAGGCCTGTAATTACCAGGGTCTGATTTATCCCCTTTCTTAAAGAGTGGACTTACATTAGCTAATTTCCAATCCTGGGGCACTTTACCCTGGTTTAGAGAGGCTTGAAAGAGAACTACAAGGATACTACATCTCCTTCGAAAAGTTCATGTTTTTTTTCTAAATAAAAAATCATCCGTGACCATTATGACACATAACCTTTGTTCCCGCCAATTCCCGTATTATCTGTGTTCAGTAATAGGTTAAAAAGTAAACAATGACTTTCATTATCAGCACCCGATCTGTACTACTGTAACATAACTAGTATTAGTGCGGACAGGGGAAAAAACGTACTGAACTATAGCGGAAATAGTTTACCGTCGACATAAGGGGAAATTGTAACAAATAATAATAATAATAATAACCATAATAACAATAATAATAATAACGATAATAATAAAAATAATAATAATGATAATAATAATAATAATAAAACAGTCGGAGCTCTCTAAGTCGAACTCAAAGGGACCCGAAAAAAAATTCGACTGAGTTTCGAGTTAGGGAAACGGGCATAATAGGCGCAGATTAATCAAGGGCAATTTTGATATTGAGGGTGGGGGACAGCCTACCAGCGAGAATGCTTGACAGGAAGGAGAGACGGTGTCTGATGTTTCATATGAAAGGAAGCCAACTTAGATTTTAAATACCGGCACCACTGAGAAAGCCCCTCCCCCCACACTTTACTCCCTCAACAGAGGATGGGGGGAGTAAGATTTTCATTTTTACCCAAACACCTTGGAAAATTCGACTAAGGGAGGTGGGAAGACACAAATCTTTGATTTAATTAAGGAGATCTAAAATACATTAGTGTTATGGAATTTGGCCAGGACCTAACAATCAATTCGATATAGGGAGGTTTTCGAGTTAGGGGAGTTCGACTTAGCGAGGGGTTGGCCTCTATGTGGCTCAACAGACGAGTAGGATTGCGGAGCTGACCTCAACCTGAAACCGACAACTCCTGGCAGGCAATGCTGAAGTCCGATATGTTAGGTGTTAGGTGCTAGTCACATATGATTACAGTCGCTGTACGGATCTTAGGCAGAGTATCAGATGCAATGCCCATGATGAAAAACCACAGTACCCGTTGAAGTTCGGGTTTTTCCAAAGCGACCGTTTCGTCCCCCCTCATTTTACTAGCAACGCCCTTGAGCGGTAACGGTTTAGGGCCAGGAGCGCCAGCACGGATTAGCAAAAGGCACCGTGAAGAACGTAGTGGACGCCAGCTCTGAGGAAACCTTCCAGTGGGGGTTACACCCTAGGCAGGTCATTGATGATCCCCCGCTTTTCGGCAGTCCTAACCATTGAGACTCATGTGCTTTGCCGGGGCGGCGCCAAAGTGGTAGCGAGTCGAAGTAGGGAAAAGTCCACCCCTCCTTGTGAGGTCCCTTTTAGTGGGAGGCATTTTCGACTTTGTGTCTTGGATGCCCGGGGCGGCCGCTTCAGAGCGACCGTACCGGGGGGGGGGAGGTCTCTCAGCTGTTAGCACCCTTAGGGGATGAGAGATTTGAGGGGGGTTTCCGGGAAGACCCAGGAAGAGCATTAGGCTCTGGGCTGCTGAATTTCTTCCACATGTAGGATATACTTAGCGAGCTCCGACTGTAATAATAATAATATTACACACACAAATATACATGCACAATTTTTAAAGGGTTTACTACCCACGGTGCACTTAAAGGACAAATAGAAGGGAGTGAAATCATTTTTAAAAATCTGAAAGTGTAATTCCCTTTAAATTTAAAAGTTTTTGACTATAAATCCTTTATATACGAGACATAACTAAACGAATGTTCTTTATAATACGCAGCGCAAGACAATCCAAAAATGTATTTAAAAATGTATGTCTCTTACAGTATGTTTAATATAATGCTCACAGATCTGGAATATATTTTTAAAAAGTATCGTCAATATAATACGAACCGCACCGCGCGAAAGGAAAATATTTAAAAAAGGCTGTTCAGTATAATACGCACCGCGACGCTCTTGCACAAAAATGTACATGCTACATATAGACAAATAGAGATATCTAAACATTAATTTTAATTCGATCGATCTGAAATTTTGAAAAATCATTTTTATCATCGGCACGAGTCTGCCTGCAAAATTTCAGCTCGCTGGCATACGAGGAAGTGTGTTAAAAATCAATCCAAAGTTTTTTCGGCATTCAAGGCATCAAGCAATCAAGCAGACGCCACGAGTTAATATAAAGGATTTTAAAAAAAATATTATTTTTTTTTAAAGTCACTGAAGTGTGTAAAAAAGTTTGACTGCTTTACTTAATAAGCAAATTATTTTAAATGAATGCAAGAGACTTTCATTTAAAAAATTTTTTTTTATAAGAGTCAAAAGTTAATAATTGCCGCGCAGCAAATTTTGATAATGATAATATAATGTCTGTGTTTGTGGTGTGTAAAATTTAGCACTTTTAAAATATGATGCGCAACTTTGAACACGATTTAAAAAAGTAATTAATAAACATATTTGGCACACGGACATAAGAATTAAGAGGGAACGTGACATGATACTAGATATTTCGTCTTTTCTTGGGATATGAGAAATTTAATTTTAATATTGACATCCGGTTAAACAGAAAAGAACTCATGATATGGGTCGCATTAAAAAAATATGACGTCAATCGAGAAATATTTTTGGTCATCTGGTAAGAATGACCGTTAAGGTCTATTTGGGTATTCAGTGACAGGAACCAATACCCGTACTTCGACTAAGTCAGGTCCAATAACATGAACATTTAGCTGGTCTCTCTTCTATTACGAGGTATAGGATGTCTATGACGCAGTGGCGTAGCTAGAGGGGGCGGTGGGGGTGGTCCGACCCGGGCGGCACTCATTTAGGGGCGGCATTTGTGGGCATTTGAAAAGTGCAACCTATTCCGACAACCACCATTTTTCTTTTGAAGGGTCCAAAACCAAGGTGAAACAAAAATATTCGGAATTTCTAGTCCTAATGGATTCCCACAACATTTGTTTGATTACATAGTGGATGTTATAACTTGCGCAAAACCGTTCAAATATTTAAAATCACTCAAAAAAGGTATTGATTTATTAGGAAAATTAAGCGGTATACAACCAAATGACGCTTTTATAAGAAAACTACACAAAAACACATCACCACTGGGCCCAATAATATATGCTATATGTAATATCGCTACGATGGTTTTTGCGTGGAATTTTGACATTCGCAGAATGATGCGCGAACAAGTACCTACAATTCATGGTATTTCAAATATTGTGTTTAACTTGCAAGTAGTAATTTATATAACTGTTTGAGTTTTCAGACAATTTTTATAAGGTACGTTATTAAAAATTAAATTAATTGTTTTTATTGCATTAAAGTAGCACACATAATTTGTGTTTTTCATTAAAATGCGGTTATTCATTAAAAATGTACGCCTATCCAATTAAAGTAATGTGTAAATAATTTGAATTCGTCTATTTATGGCAAAAAAATATAAATATTTAAATTTCTCCGTTAATAAACACCACAACAGGCATATAAAATAATTTCGAAAAGATATACTTTAAAATTTCAAGCATCTTAGAAAAATTGACATCTGAAGAAGTAACTAGTAAAACGAGATCAGATGCTGGAATTTTACTCAATTCAATGCAATCTTTTTCTTTTATATGTTATCTCAATTTATGGGAACCGTCATTTTTTAAAATTAATGCAAATCCCTTGCATGGAACAAAGAGATGTGCTAATACAAAACGCTGTTATATCAGCCAAACAATTTGTGAGGAGTTGGAGATATCAACTAAACGCTGAGTTAGAAGGAGGACAAAATATGAGTGGGGAAATTTAAGAAGACGTGGTTCTATCTTTAGAACGAGAAGTACAACGGGAAATGTTTTTTTTTCCATGGATGGAATCATAAAAGAAAATAAAAGAACGCGCTGATGAGTTGCATGTCCTTGCAAGAAAATATTCGTATATATTACCATGTAACCTACTAAATGAAGTATTTGAACATCAAATAAATTACTTTATTGACATTGATAAAGAACAGTTCAATATTGAAAGAAAAAGGATCCCGGTTTTTATGGCTGTACCTCAACAACAAGAAGAGGCATTATGTTAGAAAAACGGGGAGGCCCCCTTGATATATTAAAATTTATTCAACAGTCAGATTGGAAAATTATGTACCCAACATTGTAATGTTGCTATGGTTTTTTTCAACAATTGCTATCAGTGTCGCTAGTTTTGAAAGGAGCTGCTCTTCATTCAACAATGAGCGATTTAAGACAACAAAATCTTGCAATATTGTCAATAGAACAAGATATTACAAATAATGTATATTTTGATAACATAATACACGATTTTTCTATTATGAAAGTTAGGAATGTAAATGTATAAATATGTTTACATACTAATGTCTACAATTTATTTGTTTGTAAAAAAAATCATTTATTTATAAATTTAAAATGAAAGAATAGTAATTGATGTTTTTTTGGGTGTAAATTTGGAATATGTTTTGTCTCATTTGCTGCGACCTCAGTAACTTTCTTATGGCTTTTAAAAAATGTATAGTGTATTTTTATAAATGTGTATTTATAGGTATATCATCTAATGCGGCCTCTTTTATTACTGCTTACATAACTATGGCATGGAATGGTAAACATGTTCCCCACCTTTACTTCGCTTCAATTTAAATTATTTATTTATGTTTATTAATTTATAAATTCCATCATATCATTGACTGAAGGGGCCATCCATAAATGACGTCACGCTATTTTGGCTGATTTTTAACTCCCTCTGCCCTTGTCACAAGCCGTCACAAAAACTTAGACCCCTTTTTCAATATGAAGTCATAAAGCTTTGACAACCAAAATAAAAACTGTATTTTCTATTTGAAAATAAGCATGTTTCAAATGAATTTTTTGTCATTTAAGTTTGTTTTTAGTGCAAGGCTGCACTCTAATTCGTAACACGCGTTTAACGTAAACGTCATTAAATAAAGTGTCAGTAATCAATATTTAAGTGAAAATTTTATTTAAAATTGCGCGTTTTGATGTGACCTCACATTTCTCAAACACACACCACTCGTCACACATCGTCACAAGTGTATGATTCCCCTCTCCGCCCCAGGTTCGTGACGTCATTTATGGACGGTCCCTAAAAAGGGCGGCACATTGGAGACCGCTCCAGGCGGCAAATGCTGCAGGTACAGCGTTGCTATGACGTATGGAAGTTCTACACATAGTACCGTTAATATTTCAAGGCGATGACTTTGACCAATGTAGGACTTCATGATTATTAAAATTATATTTAATTTGTCCTATAGCCTAATTAAAAAGTAAAGCGCAATAATGTCAAATGTACCTTTAGATAACACAAACATGTGGTCTACACCGAGATCGGCTTTTGCTTTAAAAAAATTATGTAATTTTTGTGTGTGTGCTTCAGTTTGTTCACTTTATAAACGACCTATTCATTGTCTTGTGGTCATGGCTCAAAGCAATTTAGTCATTAAACTTTTAGATGGTAGACTTGATATAGACTAAACTAAACACATATTCTTTGGGTCTGAGATTACTCTCTTAAAAGGTCTTGGCCAACACCTGAGCAACCTGCCCCATCTTCTGTGCAGTGCCATATTACATTGTCTTAATGTGAGACTCTTTTGCCTCCCCTAGACCCCCCAGCCGACGCCGCGCGCCGAATACGCTGCCAAATTTTCGTCCGCCGAAAATCCGCCGGAAAATATGCGGCGCGCTGCATGAGCCACCTTATTTTGTCCGCCGTAAATCCGCCGAAAAATGAACGAGCCGCCCTAACGTAATGTTTCTGTTTTCTTAAGTTTCATTGCGTTTCTTTTTAAGATCGATTGCATTTTTAGAATAACCGTCGCCGGAAGTGTGACAAAAATGAGTTATTTGAATAGTTTTTTACAGTGCTTTTTTTTGTAAAAAAAAATAGGTGCGGTACTCAGTGCTGGATTGCCTAACTTTTAACTACCAGTTCGCACCTCGATGCAAGCTAAATCACAACTGCAAAGATACTAAATTTCTCAAACAATTTTATGTTATAATTAACCAATAATAACACTATGTAACAAATTTTCACTGTTGTTCTGTTCCTGGGCTGAAAGTGTGTTTTCCTAACACGTTAGGTCTAGACCAGAAAGGAAATTGCTGTTATTCCAGAAAAACTTTGCTTCTGTGACCGGGACAATGAAATTTGGAAAATTGCGTGTTTTTGAGAACATTCTCGATTTTCTTTCAATGCCCAGCTTCATCCCTGAACTGCTAGATTTGTCCAGATGTTTATACTATTCTCCTGAACATTCTAGAACGTGCAATAAACTTCCAGAACTTTCGAGACACTCTCAGAACTTTCTAGAACGTTCCAAAAGTAGCTGTATAAGTATAAAAGCACAGGTGTCTCGAACCAAGATTCCAATTCGTGTTATTGCAGACTGAAAGGATAACGATTCGTAGTTGAAGAGAAGTTATTTATTTGATATAGCATCCAGAGGTTGTTTGCATCGAGCTGATTCATTCTGCTACGTGTGCGGACAATTCATAAAGACAAGCGCGAAAAAGTATTCCGTGGAAGCAAGTCGTATAATGTGCGAGGCCTATACGCATACTTCGGCGTGTCGGTCGGGGACCAAGACAAATCTTGGGCACCGCATTTCACATGCGAATATTCCAAGAAAACACTTCAAGGTAAACTGGACAGTTCCTTCTCGCTTAGATGTGTTTTAATTTATTTTTATAAAATTTCAATGCTTTAGATCTAGTTCAAGTCAAAGAGTTGTAATTTACAAAGTTTTGTCATAAGTCGTGTACTGTAGGCAAATACGTTCCATCTTGAAATCGTTCCATATTTTGAAATTTCCTGCCCTCAAATTACTATAATTCTTATGTATTATTATGTGCTATGTTGCGGGTTGGTACAGAGGATAGAAGTACCCAGTACCACACAGCCCATAGATCTGCCAGTTCCGACTCCTCCTAGGCGGCATCGGCCATCTTCAGGAGACAGCAGCAAGTCATATAGCGAGGCAGATACTGGAGATATGGACTACGATTCTGAAGATGAATTTGGGGATAGAAATCCGTACTTAATTAGGGACCTTGGGCTTACGAAATCAAATGCTGAGCTTCTGGTATTCAGGCTCAAACAGTTGAACTTGGTTGATGATAGCATACAAGTCACGGATCAGAGGAAGCTGCATCAAAGATTCTCCAACTTCTTCAGTCAGCGTGATGGGCTGTGCTTCTGCAACGATGTTGCCGGTATATTACATGCTATAGATATCGCACGTAATCCTATTGAATGGCGTCTATTCATAGTTCATCCCGGAGCATCAAAGCCGTGTTGCTTCACAACGGAAACAACTACCCGTCTCTCCCGATGGCCCACTCTGTGCATCTCAAAGAGGACTACAACAGTGTCAAAAAGTTGCCGAGTGCATTAAAGTATTACGACTACGGATGGGAGGTCATCGGTGACTTCAAAATAGTATAATTCCTAATGGGACGCCAAGGATGTTTCACGAAATTTCCTTGTTTCCTCTGCAATGTCTCTGGGACAGCCGTGACACTAAGGTGCATTAACGCACAAAGGACTGGTCACAAAAGAACCGAGTTTTTTGTTGGGAAGAGCAATGGGAAGTGGGAGCCGCTGATAGAACCTCATAAAGTGCTTATGTCACCGCTGCACATCAAGTTGGGCCTCATTAAGCAATTTTTCACTACTCTTGACAAGGAGTCAGTAGCATTTCAATACCTCCAAGATCTTTTTCCAAAGCTGTCCGAGGCTAAGATCAGGGCTGGTAAATTCGTAGGAACACAGATCAAGAAGATCATAGAATGTGAGGATTTCGCAAAGCTGTTGAACAGGACTGAGAGAGCGGCTTGGAGCAGTTTCGTTGCAGTTGTTCAGGGCTTCCTAGGTAATCACAAAGCTGAAAACTATGTGGAGTTGGTGCACTCTCATAAAGAATTACGCCAAAATGGGATGCAGAATGTCTCTGAAAGTCTATATCCTTGATTCTTTTTCTTACAAACCTAATTTATAAATTACTAATTGAAATACAAATTAATTAATTAATTAATTTAAGTCATCGTTAAGCTTTGTCGTAAATAGGCAATTTATTATTACTCAATTGTGGCTCAACGATCTTCTACTACTACTAGCAGAAAGGTAAGCCTAATTTAATTGTTTCAATTAACTAGATACTAGTTTAGTCAATATTGGTTGATTTTTAAGGGTGATCCTGAAGTTTTAGCACGTAAATATTTTCGCTGCGAATTTTTAATCTTCTCTCGAGAACTTTCATTTTTAAATTATTAAATGCATTTATATATGTTATATTTGACTTATCATAGCGCTAATTTGTAAGGCTTTTTAATTTATAAGGCTTTTTCGGCCCTTGACGCTACATAATCAGAGTAGGATAAATGATTTTTGTTTATCTACAAGGATTGGGGACAGTTCATTGCTTAGTTCTTTTAATAACCTTGCAGGCAATTCATCTGGGCCAGTAGCTTTGTTTGTTTTTAAGTTTTTTAGGAATGAATTTATACCTATCTCGTCTACAAAAAAAAAGCAAGAAAAGTTACGCGTTGAACCTCTGATATACGACATAGGAGTGGGACGGTGGAGTGGGACTTAAATTTACTTTTAATTGTGAGTTTCTATCGTTATGTATGAGATAGTGAGTATGACACATTGACACTATTGTTTTTATTTATAATACATGATACATCAAGTAGGCCTATTGCTGTAGTCTGTATTAACGCAACAATATCCAGTTTTACCCACCAATTTATTTGATATTATTTAGTAAATAATAAACTGTAAATTAGTAATGTTCTTGTCTTTTTCATCTTTTATATTCACGTTGTATGACTGTCACCGTCAGACTACGTAACTATTGTCATAAATAAAATAAGAGAAATTCAATTATTTTTTTTCTAACAATTGAAAAAAATCGCAAAGCTGAAACTTGTCAACTTATCAAGGGCGCCAAAAATAAACTAGCCAAGGGCGTAAAAAAACCTTTTACGCCTCTGTTGTGACGCTTAAAGTATGGCATCAATTACATTATTTATTTTTAAATCCTTTATATTAACTCGTGGTGTCTGCGGCCGCCCGACCGACCGACCGACCGACCGCCCTTGTCGCCAAAACTTTTCAGCGAATTTTAACCCACTTGCTCGTAAGCTAGCGAGCTGAAATTTTGCAGGCAGTTTTGTACCAATAATAAAAACAATGCATCAAAATTTCAGATCGATCGCATGTACCGTAATTAAATTATTGATTTTTTAGATTATTTTATTTATTCCTATGTATCATGCTATTTTTTTGAGATAGAGCGTCGCGGTGCGTATTATATTGAACAACCTTTCTGTCGCGCAATAAGGTGCGTATTTTATTGACAGCTTTTTTAAATCCCTTATATTAACTTCACGGCCGTCTCTGTCTCTCTCTCTGTCTCTCTCTCATCATCTCATGGGCTCGGCGGGCGGAAAAACAAAAGTCGAAAATGACCCACTTCCAATGATCCGATCGAACTGAAATTCGGCACACGGACCCGTCTTACCTAACAATGCATCGTATCAAAATTTCAGATCGATCGAACGTACCGTAATTAAATTAATGCATTTTTAGTTTATCCTTATATGAGGTATGTAATTTAAATTCACGATTTGTTATTGTTTTTTTGCCACGTGAAAGTTTGAGCATTGAGGCGACCCAACGAAACGACGGTGCGCTTTTGTTTACATTTTACGTGTCACTCTGAGCTCGGTCAAGCGAATCGGTGACCAGACTTTTCCCCTCTCCCCCTCCCACCCACCCCTCCCCCCTAGGGTTATGAAGCAAACTTGTGTTAAGACAGATTCAGTCTGTAAATGTTTGAAAATAATCAATACTGTTAGTTATGTCTCATATATAAGGGATTTATAGTCAAAAACTTTGTTTTTACGGGTTTGTTTTTTTATAAACATATTCCTGATCGGTGCGCATTATATTAAACATGTTTTACGACACAACTGCAATTTTGTATTTCTGGATGGTCTGGCGCTGCGTATTATAATTAACATTCTTTTAATTACTTCTCGTACATAAAGGATTTATAGCCAAAAACTTGGTTTTTTATGGGTTTTTCTTATTTTTGTCTAGCTGTCTGACGTAATCGATAGGGAAAGAAAAAAAATATCTTTTTTTAAAAATGGTCCCGACATTGACCTTCGATTCATGGCAGCTCCACGCAACTACTGAACAAAGCGACCTGTAGGCCAACATACATAATTCTATTTTTAGTTTAGTTAACTTTTTTTTGTCCAATATTTGTAGATAAGGGAATGTGTACTGTGTTTAACTCAGGAAATACGGTAAAAACATTGCTTAACGCGAATCCCCTTCATTCCAGATTTTTGCCGCTGACAGAGCTCAAGAGTTAATTATGTAAATGGGCTTGCAGGCAGTGGCGGATTTAGATTTGTCTGCGTGGGGGGGGGGCGCAAGAGAATTTCAGGGGGCGCCGCCAAATTTTACTAATATCCTAGCTTTGCGTAAATACTAATAATTAGCCTACTAATTTAGTAAATTTTCTAAATCATCGAACAAGTCAAACAGAATCAACAATATAAACAGATATGTTTTGCAAAATAGTAACGTAAATTTGTTTCAATAGTATATTTATTGATCTAAGAAAGAAATTTAGCTTATGCGAATTTATATAGAGCCCTGAGCCCTATATAAATTGCTTTCTACTTGATTTCATTGAAGCAAAATGATCTATCGTTGATTCAAAGTCAGCGTTCTCAGCTAGATAATGTTCAAATGAAATTAATGCCAATCCAGACACGTTCATTTGTCATTGTTTAGCGCAAATAATTTTTGATGATTTTCAATCTACTGAAACTTCTTTCAGCAGTAGCACTGCTAACAGGTAGATTCAAGCAACTTTTATAGAGTATTGACAAATTAGGGAGACCTGATGCAATTTGTTTGTCAGTCCAGAATGGCAGAACCTCTTTAAGTTGTAGTTCACTAGATAGTTATGAACATATTGATGCATACAAATCTTTGAAGGTATCATATTCTACAATTGCTTCTTCGAGGTTAATGTTGTGTTTGTAAATTTCGCATAAACTTCGAAAAGAATCTTTATTTTCTTCCGACATTTGTGATGGATCAACACAATAGAAATAAGTAACTGTGCTCCCAAAGTCATTAAATCGATCAATCTATTTGTGTTACAAGTGTATCCAAGATAGTGAAGTACGTTTCAGATTTAAAGAGTGTAGTTGGATCATCAGCCCTTTCATCTCTGCTAAGTTCACCTGCCATACTTTTATGTTTTTGCAATTCGCTTTTATTTAAATTCTGTTTTAACATCTAGTTTGGAACAGTTTTCGTTAATAAATGATTTTACATCTACATTCAGAATTTCAAAAGCTTCATCGCTTCTCATTTCAACAAACTTATTTCTTCTATCATCGATCAATTGTTTTGCAAATGCAATGTCAATGCACATGCGTTTGCAAGTTGTTTGATAACACGAAGATATTATCCAACAACTTTTGTACAAATAGCATCAGAAAAACAAAAAATAGGTTGTTATAAAAACAGATATTCCCAAAGCTTCTGCTCTGACACTTCCTTTATATTCTGTTGATTCCCCGGAATTTATATCTTCAAGTGTGGCTAGAATAGCAGAGAATGATCCAACAACTGCATCAACTGCATGCTTGCCTATCTTGTATCAGAAAGTCGTTTCAGAGTTTATTTGAGTTTGAAGGCCGCTCTTAATTCCAGACATCACAGATGCGCTATCGTATGTCTGTCCTCGACAGAGTGTGATATCAATGTTTCGCTTTTGTAGTTCCGTTAAAATCTTCTCAGCAAATGCAGCAGCATTGCTGTTTTCCAAAGAATAAAAGCCTATAAATCTTTCCACACCATGTCCTGATTTTAAAACTGAACGTAAAGAAACAGACATCTGATCAATCCTAGATATATCAATGGTTGAATCAATAATTAAATAAAATAATTGTGCAGACTTAATTTCATTATCAATTGACGCCGATAATTCAGATGCGAGTGATTGAATTAAATCAATAGGGCACATCATGACTTAAATAAAGTTCAATTTTCTTTTGAAACTTCAGATGACTGTCCAAAGTGGAAGCATATTTGGCTAATAAAGATAACAATTCATGAACATTTCCAGTATTTCTACAACTACCATAACTAAAGCAAGAATGTTCTCTGTGTCCTCTGAATGGAAACCCTTGTTTTGCTAAGAATAACGACCCGTCTATCATCAGTTTCAATACTTCTCTATTCTTTTCCACTTGGAGACGCTCCTGACTGATTAAACCAGATATTACAAATTACAGTTTCATCATTTGAAATCCGATGTTTTGCAAGCCAATATTGTCGTATTCCAGTTTGGTGTTGATTAGAAGTTTCGTGTTTATCCATCTTTTTTTCTGCTCTAACGATACCTTTTCAGTGTTCATCGAGGGCGTCTTTAGGGGAGCGCCATTTTAGACCCAACAGGGGCTCGAGGGGCAAGCTGACCCCCTGCCCTATAGCTAAATCCGCCACTGCCTGCAGGTCAAGCATCAGTAACATTGTAATTTCCTGTTATGCGTTCTTCTTCCCATTCCCCTATGGGCTACTGGTGTTGCTTTATTTTTTGGGAAATTGAATATGCCTAGACGTATTCATTTAGGACTCTAATGGGTTGCATGTGTTCTGACTAACAGTGACCAACAATCAGAAGCATAACTGGATTTTCCGCGCCCTTCAAGGCTAATTTATTTTTGGCACCCTTGACAAACGGATATAAAAAAATCCAAAAGGTAGGAAAATAGTAAGTTTGAATAAATTGAAGGATTAGCTCTCGGAACCCTTTGCAACTGCCCCGAGGCCAAGTTGTTACGCCTCTGCCAACAATAAATTATCAAACCCATCATTACTGTAACTTTTCATAAGAAAAAAATAAAAAGGAGGGGAAAATACGAACATCTCCCTAACAAAAAAAAGATTACAAGAACGGAAAGTAATTGTAAAAATTACAATTTAAGACATAAAACTTTGGAGAAAAAAGGCTGTAAAATTGTGAATTAAATTCATGTCGTATGGAATCAACGTACCAAATAGTTTTAAAACTCGATTTTAAAAAAAATAGGTTCTTTCTTGTATATTATTCGCAAATCATGTTCCAGTAGGCCCAACTTCAATGTCCAAAATTTCGTTGTGGTTATCATTGTTAAAGTGTCTAGAAACATGACAACTCGCCTGATAATTATTGATATTGTGCATGTCTTCTTTAATCTAGTCTCCAAGGCTAAATAACGAAATGAAGTGAAATTACGATGCAGACTTTGTACTTAACAAATTACGAATCGACACAGATCATATGTAGACTTATATGTTTCTAAACGTTTCGCCAACCATTAGGACAAATTGCTAAGAATGAAGTCTTCAGGCCTTACAAATGTGTCTTACAAGTTTATTGTGAATTGGATATTTATCCAAACCTCACAAAAGTCCTGTGAAGAGGATGTAAAGTGAATTTTTTAAAAGTATGATAATTTAAGAACGAATTTGTATCGAACATTTAAGGAAAATAACATATTTACATTTTAATTTGATTAAATCTGTTAATCTTGAATCTTTAAATGTATTATTTTTAAATGTGAATCAAACAATTTGGGAACATTTTATTTTAAACCATTATATCTGCTAAAATATATTGGGATTCAAAATAAAGGAAAGAATATTGATCAAAGTATTCTTTCTGTAATGATTAAAAACGAATTATTAAGAGAGATAGAGAGGGGAGGGAGGGAGAGAGAGAGATAGAAAGGTGAGGGGGAAAGAGAGAGAGAGAGAGAGAAAGGTGAGGGTAAAGAGAGAGAGAGAGAGAAATTATTTTAACATTATCACCCCTCATGTAAATATTAGTAGCAACAAAAAAATAATAATTTTGTTGCGTGAGACTTGTAGACAATGTGTCGTAGTTTTCTCAATAACTTTTATATTTTAAATTAAACAATTAAAAATTAATTAAGTTTTAATAAAAATTAAATCGCAAATTCTATTTGAGAAGTTCACTAACATTTTAAAAATAAATTTTTGTCTCACGATATTTGAGCGCTTACAAATAAGGTGAGTATAAAAATCTCATCGGTCTCAGGAAACATAAGTGTATCAGATTATTGACAAACCAATAGAAGTATTTCAAATAACTTCGCGCGCATGATTTTATTCGCAATGTTATCCTAACCCCATCTAATGCAGAGATCCTTAAAGAAGAAAACGTGTTATTCCTTTTTTACAAAAAACTTGGCTCTCTAGATGGATCCCGAAACTTGGTTCTTTAGTGAGATCCCAAAACTTGGTTCTTTAGCAAGATCCCAAGCCTGGTTCTTTAGCGAGATCACAGCCTGGTTCTTTAGTGAGATTCCAAGCTGGACTGTTTATAAATCAATTTCATTCCTATTTTAAGGTTTTTTTGGTGATATTTTACAACTTTTAAAACTATTAAGTCTGGATTCTCACAGTATAAATAAGTTAAAATACGCCAAACAAAAACAATCGTACTCTGGTATTAATGGGTTTTATAAAATCAATTACTGACATCATCATCATTTCGGTTGGGGATTATTTCGTAAAAACAGCAACCAGTACAATGTTTATTTACTTCCCAAGTCACACTTAACAAACAAACGTGTAAGTAGAATTCATAGTCCAAAACTGAAACCAGTACAATGCGTGGATAAACGTCTGATCCACAAAACCGTTTTGGTTTAAATATAGGATAAAACACGGAACAGCTGCTGATAGCGACAGTCACGATTTACCTTAACATTGACCTTTCACTGACCACAGTTAACGCTGAGATTAGGTGGTCAGAAACAGAGACACTTCTCATCAATCATTTCAATCCAGTAAAATATTTAAATCAAATAAATAGCTAACGCCGATATGTTAGCAGTTGCTTGGGTGTATGTTTAAATGATATAAGCCCGCAACAAGTTTATCATCGATCAGTCAAATTTGCAGTACGTTTGTTTCGCATGGTCGTTATGGAGCCGTGTTTTACAACCTGGGCCACTATTTGAAGATATTATAAGAATGAATTAATTATTTAATTAAAAAATAATTACTAACCTTTACCTTTATGTCTATAGTAACAGGTTTATTTATAGATTTAGACTCATCTCTTTGATATTTAGAAGTAAATTAAATAAATTTCAGATTTTGGCTACATTGGAGCAACGCTTTGTGAAACCTTTTTTTTCGATTTCGTGGGATCGGTGAAGTGAAATATACTAATAGTGAAAGGTAAAGGTGGCCAAGTTAATAAATGGAGGTATTTTAATTTTGTGTTGTTTTGGATGATGGGTATAGAATAGTTGGCGAAGAATAAATATCCCTGTATTTTCTCAGCTTTTGACAGACAAACTCTTTCACGGAAAATTTTCTGTTTAACAGAGAACCTGTGAAGTTAAAAGTCTTTTCTGAGCTTTGACAAAATTTCTTTTTTCAATAATTTCGACAGTTTTGTTAAACGTATAAGTACACTTGATTGTGTGGAAGGGGCTTTCCACCAGTAGTTGCATACGCTGGTGAGACTTTGACCCTGACCAGAAAAGCGGAGAACCTGCTAAACACTTAGGAGAGGAAAATACTCCGGAAAATATACGGCCCAGAGATACAAAATGATTCCTGGAGAATTCGAACAAACCAAGAACCTTACCATTTGTACAAAGACCCACGCATAGGAACAAAAGAAAGACTACGATGGGCAGGACATGTTGAAAGGATGCCAAAATGTAGAGCAGCGAAAGCTATATACAGGCAGAAGTCTAGGGGCAGAAGACTCACTGGTCGCCCAAGGCTGAGATGGGTCGATGATATGGAGATGGATATATACCATCTGGGGGCTCGTGCATGGAGGCGGAAAGCAATGGATCGCTCCGAATGGAAGGATGTGGTGGAGCAGGTCAGAGCCCTACATGGGCTGGCTGTAGTGCCACTGATGATGATGATGATGATGATGATGGATATTGCTTTCCAAATTGTTCATTACTTTGAGACAGAGAACACTAGCAGCAATACCTGATTTTAATTTATATTAGTGGGGGAAATGAGCAGTCGGGGCTTGGAGTTGAAGATAAATCTTTCAGGGAGGTGGGGGGGAATGATGGCAAAACCGACTTTACATGGTTTTGTGGTACCTGGGGCGTGCCAGGCGGTGCCCTGATGATGCGCTTTGCAAAAACAATTGAATCAACTTACGGTGGTTAGTTAGAGGAGGTCAATATAAGCATTACATTGATCAACTTGGTTAACTTTGGCGTACACTGATCCACTGAGCTGACTTTGGCCTACACTGATCAACTAGGCTGACTTTGGCCTACACTGATCAACTGGGCTGACTTTGGCCTACACTGATCAACTGGGCTGACTTTGGCCTACACTGATCAACTAGGCTGACTTTGGCCTACACTGATCAACTAGGCTGACTTTGGCCTACACTGATCAACTAGGCTGATTTTGGCCTACACTGATCAACTAGGCTGACTTTGGCCTACACTGATCAACTGAGCTGACTTTGGCCTACACTGATCAACTAGGCTGACTTTGGCCTACACTGATCAACTGAGCTGACTTTGGCGTACACTGATCAACTGAGCTGACTTTGGCCTACACTGATCAACTAGGCTGACTTTGGCCTACACTGATCAACTAGGCTGACTTTGGCCTACACTGATCAACTGAGCTGACTTTGGCCTACACTGATCAACTAGGCTGACTTTGGCCTACACTGATCAACTGAGCTGACTTTGGCCTACACTGATCAACTAGGCTGACTTTGGCCTACACTGATCAACTAGGCTGACTTTGGCCTACACTGATCAACTAAGCTGACTTTGGCCTACACTGATCAACTGAGCTGACTTTGGCCTACACTGATCAACTAGGCTGACTTTGGCCTACACTGATCAACTGAGCTGACTTTGGCGTACACTGATCAACTGAGCTGACTTTGGCATACACTGATCAACTAGGCTGACTTTGGCCTACACTGATCAACTGAGCTGACTTTGGCCTACACTGATCAACTAGGCTGACTTTGGCCTACACTGATCAACTAGGCTGACTTTGGCCTACACTGATCAACTAGGCTGACTTTGGCCTACACTGATCAACTGAGCTGACTTTGGCCTACACTGATCAACTGAGCTGACTTTGGCCTACACTGATCAACTGAGCTGACTTTGGCCTACACTGATCAACTGAGCTGACTTTGGCCTACACTGATCAACTGAGCTGACTTTGGCCTACACTGATCAACTGGGCTGACTTTGGCCTACACTGATCAACTGAGCTGACTTTGGCCTACAATGATCAACTAGGCTGACTTTGGCCTACACTGATCAACTGAGCTGACATTGGCCTACACTGATCAACTGAGCTGACTTTGGCCTACACTGATCAACTGAGCTGACTTTGGCCTACACTGATCAACTGAGCTGACTTTGGCCTACACTGATCAACTGGGCTGACTTTGGCCTACACTGATCAACTGAGCTGACTTTGGCCTACACTGATCAACTAGGCTGACTTTGGCCTACACTGATCAACTAGGCTGACTTTGGCCTACACTGATCAACTAGGCTGACTTTGGCCTACACTGATCAACTAGGCTGACTTTGGCCTACACTGATCAATTGGGCTGACTTTGGCCTACACTGATCAACTGAGCTGACTTTGGCCTAGACTGATCAACTGGGCTGACTTTGGCCTACACTGATCAACTAGGCTGACTTTGGCCTACACTGATCAACTGAGCTGACTTTGGCCTACACTGATCAACTGAGCTGACTTTGGCCTACACTGATCAATTGGGCTGACTTTGGCCTACACTGATCAACTAGGCTGACTTTGGCCTACACTGATCAACTGAGCTGACTTTGGCCTACACTGATCAACTGAGCTGACTTTGGCCTACACTGATCAACTAGGCTGACTTTGGCCTACACTGATCAACTGAGCTGACTTTGGCCTACACTGATCAACTAGGCTGACTTTGGCCTACACTGATCAACTAGGCTGACTTTGGCCTACACTGATCAACTAGGCTGACTTTGGCCTAGACTGATCACCTGAGCTGACTTTGGCCTACACTGATCAACTAGGCTGACTTTGGCCTACACTGATCAACTGAGCTGACTTTGGCCTACACTGATCAACTAGGCTGACTTTGGCCTACACTGATCAACTAGGCTGACTTTGGCCTACACTGATCAACTAGGCTGACTTTGGCCTAGACTGATCAACTAGGCTGACTTTGGCCTACACTGATCAACTGAGCTGACTTTGGCCTACACTGATCAACTAGGCTGACTTTGGCCTACACTGATAAACTAGGCTGACTTTGGCCTACACTGATCAACTTAGCTGACTTTGGCCTACACTGATCAATTGGGCTGACTTTGGCCTACACTGATCAACTAGGCTGACTTTGGCCTACACTGATCAACTGAGCTGACTTTGGCCTACACTGATCAACTAGGCTGACTTTGGCCTACACTGATCAATTGGGCTGACTTTGGCCTACACTGATCAACTAGGCTGACTTTGGCCTACACTGATCAACTAGGCTGACTTTGGCCTACACTGATCAACTGAGCTGACTTTGGCCTACACTGATCAACTAGGCTGACTTTGGCCTACACTGATCAACTAGGCTGACTTTGGCCTAGACTGATCAACTAGGCTGACTTTGGCCTACACTGATCAACTGAGCTGACTTTGGCCTACACTGATCAACTAGGCTGACTTTGGCCTACACTGATAAACTAGGCTAACTTTGGCCTACACTGATCAACTGAGCTGACTTTGGCCTACACTGATCAATTGGGCTGACTTTGGCCTACACTGATCAACTAGGCTGACTTTGGCCTACACTGATCAACTGAGCTGACTTTGGCCTACACTGATCAACTGAGCTGACTTTGGCCTACACTGATCAATTGGGCTGACTTTGGCCTACACTGATCAACTAGGCTGACTTTGGCCTACACTGATCAACTAGGCTGACTTTGGCCTACACTGATCAACTGAGCTGACTTTGGCCTACACTGATCAACTAGGCTGACTTTGTCCTACACTGATCAACTGAGCTGACTTTGGCCTACACTGATCAACTAGGCTGACTTTGGCCTACACTGATCAACTAGGCTGACTTTGGCCTACACTGATCAACTGAGCTGACTTTGGCCTACACTGATCAACTAGGCTGACTTTGGCCTACACTGATCAACTGAGCTGACTTTGGCCTACACTGATCAACTGAGCTGACTTTGGCCTACACTGATCAACTGAGCTGACTTTGGCCTACACTGATCAACTAGGCTGACTTTGGCCTACACTGATCAACTGAGCTGACTTTGGCCTACACTGATCAACTAGGCTGACTTTGGCCTACACTGATCAACTAGGCTGACTTTGGCCTACACTGATCAACTAGGCTGACTTTGGCCAAGACTGATCACCTGAGCTGACTTTGGCCTACACTGATCAACTAGGCTGACTTTGGCCTACACTGATCAACTGAGCTGACTTTGGCCTACACTGATCAACTAGGCTGACTTTGGCCTACACTGATCAACTAGGCTGACTTTGGCCTACACTGATCAACTAGGCTGACTTTGGCCTAGACTGATCAACTAGGCTGACTTTGGCCTACACTGATCAACTGAGCTGACTTTGGCCTACACTGATCAACTAGGCTGACTTTGGCCTACACTGATAAACTAGGCTGACTTTGGCCTACACTGATCAACTGAGCTGACTTTGGCCTACATTGATCAATTGGGCTGACTTTGGCCTACACTGATCAACTAGGCTGACTTTGGCCTACACTGATCAACTGAGCTGACTTTGGCCTACACTGATCAACTAGGCTGACTTTGGCCTACACTGATAAACTAGGCTGACTTTGGCCTACACTGATCAACTGAGCTGACTTTGGCCTACACTGATCAATTGGGCTGACTTTGGCCTACACTGATCAACTAGGCTGACTTTGGCCTACACTGATCAACTGAGCTGACTTTGGCCTACACTGATCAACTGAGCTGACTTTGGCCTACACTGATCAACTGAGCTGACTTTGGCCTACACTGATCAACTGAGCTGACTTTGGCCTACACTGATCAACTGAGCTGACTTTGGCCTACACTGATCAACTAGGCTGACTTTGGCCTACACTGATCAACTAGGCTGACTTTGGCCTACACTGATCAACTAGGCTGACTTTGGCCTAGACTGATCACCTGAGCTGACTTTGGCCTACACTGATCAACTAGGCTGACTTTGGCCTACACTGATCAACTGAGCTGACTTTGGCCTACACTGATCAACTAGGCTGACTTTGGCCTACACTGATCAACTAGGCTGACTTTGGCCTACACTGATCAACTAGGCTGACTTTGGCCTACACTGATCAACTAGGCTGACTTTGGCCTAGACTGATCAACTAGGCTGACTTTGGCCTACACTGATCAACTAGGCTGACTTTGGCCTACACTGATCAACTAGGCTGACTTTGGCCTACACTGATCAACTAGGCTGACTTTGGCCTAGACTGATCACCTGAGCTGACTTTGGCCTACACTGATCAACTAGGCTGACTTTGGCCTACACTGATCAACTGAGCTGACTTTGGCCTACACTGATCAACTAGGCTGACTTTGGCCTACACTGATCAACTAGGCTGACTTTGGCCTACACTGATCAACTAGGCTGACTTTGGCCTACACTGATCAACTAGGCTGACTTTGGCCTAGACTGATCAACTAGGCTGACTTTGGCCTACACTGATCAACTGAGCTGACTTTGGCCTACACTGATCAACTAGGCTGACTTTGGCCTACACTGATAAACTAGGCTGACTTTGGCCTACACTGATCAACTGAGCTGACTTTGGCCTACACTGATCAATTGGGCTGACTTTGGCCTACACTGATCAACTAGGCTGACTTTGGCCTACACTGATCAACTGAGCTGACTTTGGCCTACACTGATCAACTAGGCTGACTTTGGCCTACACTGATCAACTAGGCTGACTTTGGCCTACACTGATCAACTAGGCTGACTTTGGCCTACACTGATCAACTGAGCTGACTTTGGCCTACACTGATCAACTAGGCTGACTTTGGCCTACACTGATCAACTAGGCTGACTTTGGCCTAGACTGATCAACTAGGCTGACTTTGGCCTACACTGATCAACTGAGCTGACTTTGGCCTACACTGATCAACTAGGCTGACTTTGGCCTACACTGATAAACTAGGCTAACTTTGGCCTACACTGATCAACTGAGCTGACTTTGGCCTACACTGATCAATTGGGCTGACTTTGGCCTACACTGATCAACTAGGCTGACTTTGGCCTACACTGATCAACTGAGCTGACTTTGGCCTACACTGATCAACTGAGCTGACTTTGGCCTACACTGATCAATTGGGCTGACTTTGGCCTACACTGATCAACTAGGCTGACTTTGGCCTACACTGATCAACTAGGCTGACTTTGGCCTACACTGATCAACTGAGCTGACTTTGGCCTACACTGATCAACTAGGCTGACTTTGTCCTACACTGATCAACTGAGCTGACTTTGGCCTACACTGATCAACTAGGCTGACTTTGGCCTACACTGATCAACTAGGCTGACTTTGGCCTACACTGATCAACTGAGCTGACTTTGGCCTACACTGATCAACTAGGCTGACTTTGGCCTACACTGATCAACTGAGCTGACTTTGGCCTACACTGATCAACTGAGCTGACTTTGGCCTACACTGATCAACTGAGCTGACTTTGGCCTACACTGATCAACTAGGCTGACTTTGGCCTACACTGATCAACTGAGCTGACTTTGGCCTACACTGATCAACTAGGCTGACTTTGGCCTACACTGATCAACTAGGCTGACTTTGGCCTACACTGATCAACTAGGCTGACTTTGGCCAAGACTGATCACCTGAGCTGACTTTGGCCTACACTGATCAACTAGGCTGACTTTGGCCTACACTGATCAACTGAGCTGACTTTGGCCTACACTGATCAACTAGGCTGACTTTGGCCTACACTGATCAACTAGGCTGACTTTGGCCTACACTGATCAACTAGGCTGACTTTGGCCTAGACTGATCAACTAGGCTGACTTTGGCCTACACTGATCAACTGAGCTGACTTTGGCCTACACTGATCAACTAGGCTGACTTTGGCCTACACTGATAAACTAGGCTGACTTTGGCCTACACTGATCAACTGAGCTGACTTTGGCCTACATTGATCAATTGGGCTGACTTTGGCCTACACTGATCAACTAGGCTGACTTTGGCCTACACTGATCAACTGAGCTGACTTTGGCCTACACTGATCAACTAGGCTGACTTTGGCCTACACTGATAAACTAGGCTGACTTTGGCCTACACTGATCAACTGAGCTGACTTTGGCCTACACTGATCAATTGGGCTGACTTTGGCCTACACTGATCAACTAGGCTGACTTTGGCCTACACTGATCAACTGAGCTGACTTTGGCCTACACTGATCAACTGAGCTGACTTTGGCCTACACTGATCAACTGAGCTGACTTTGGCCTACACTGATCAACTGAGCTGACTTTGGCCTACACTGATCAACTGAGCTGACTTTGGCCTACACTGATCAACTAGGCTGACTTTGGCCTACACTGATCAACTAGGCTGACTTTGGCCTACACTGATCAACTAGGCTGACTTTGGCCTAGACTGATCACCTGAGCTGACTTTGGCCTACACTGATCAACTAGGCTGACTTTGGCCTACACTGATCAACTGAGCTGACTTTGGCCTACACTGATCAACTAGGCTGACTTTGGCCTACACTGATCAACTAGGCTGACTTTGGCCTACACTGATCAACTAGGCTGACTTTGGCCTACACTGATCAACTAGGCTGACTTTGGCCTAGACTGATCAACTAGGCTGACTTTGGCCTACACTGATCAACTAGGCTGACTTTGGCCTACACTGATCAACTAGGCTGACTTTGGCCTACACTGATCAACTAGGCTGACTTTGGCCTAGACTGATCACCTGAGCTGACTTTGGCCTACACTGATCAACTAGGCTGACTTTGGCCTACACTGATCAACTGAGCTGACTTTGGCCTACACTGATCAACTAGGCTGACTTTGGCCTACACTGATCAACTAGGCTGACTTTGGCCTACACTGATCAACTAGGCTGACTTTGGCCTACACTGATCAACTAGGCTGACTTTGGCCTAGACTGATCAACTAGGCTGACTTTGGCCTACACTGATCAACTGAGCTGACTTTGGCCTACACTGATCAACTAGGCTGACTTTGGCCTACACTGATAAACTAGGCTGACTTTGGCCTACACTGATCAACTGAGCTGACTTTGGCCTACACTGATCAATTGGGCTGACTTTGGCCTACACTGATCAACTAGGCTGACTTTGGCCTACACTGATCAACTGAGCTGACTTTGGCCTACACTGATCAACTAGGCTGACTTTGGCCTACACTGATCAACTAGGCTGACTTTGGCCTACACTGATCAACTAGGCTGACTTTGGCCTACACTGATCAACTGAGCTGACTTTGGCCTACACTGATCAACTGAGCTGACTTTGGCCTACACTGATCAACTGAGCTGACTTTGGCCTACACTGATCAACTGAGCTGACTTTGGCCTACACTGATCAACTGAGCTGACTTTGGCCTACACTGATCAACTGGGCTGACTTTGGCCTACACTGATCAACTGAGCTGACTTTGGCCTACAATGATCAACTAGGCTGACTTTGGCCTACACTGATCAACTGAGCTGACATTGGCCTACACTGATCAACTGAGCTGACTTTGGCCTACACTGATCAACTGAGCTGACTTTGGCCTACACTGATCAACTGAGCTGACTTTGGCCTACACTGATCAACTGGGCTGACTTTGGCCTACACTGATCAACTGAGCTGACTTTGGCCTACACTGATCAACTAGGCTGACTTTGGCCTACACTGATCAACTAGGCTGACTTTGGCCTACACTGATCAACTAGGCTGACTTTGGCCTACACTGATCAACTAGGCTGACTTTGGCCTACACTGATCAATTGGGCTGACTTTGGCCTACACTGATCAACTGAGCTGACTTTGGCCTAGACTGATCAACTGGGCTGACTTTGGCCTACACTGATCAACTAGGCTGACTTTGGCCTACACTGATCAACTGAGCTGACTTTGGCCTACACTGATCAACTGAGCTGACTTTGGCCTACACTGATCAATTGGGCTGACTTTGGCCTACACTGATCAACTAGGCTGACTTTGGCCTACACTGATCAACTGAGCTGACTTTGGCCTACACTGATCAACTGAGCTGACTTTGGCCTACACTGATCAACTAGGCTGACTTTGGCCTACACTGATCAACTGAGCTGACTTTGGCCTACACTGATCAACTAGGCTGACTTTGGCCTACACTGATCAACTAGGCTGACTTTGGCCTACACTGATCAACTAGGCTGACTTTGGCCTAGACTGATCACCTGAGCTGACTTTGGCCTACACTGATCAACTAGGCTGACTTTGGCCTACACTGATCAACTGAGCTGACTTTGGCCTACACTGATCAACTAGGCTGACTTTGGCCTACACTGATCAACTAGGCTGACTTTGGCCTACACTGATCAACTAGGCTGACTTTGGCCTAGACTGATCAACTAGGCTGACTTTGGCCTACACTGATCAACTGAGCTGACTTTGGCCTACACTGATCAACTAGGCTGACTTTGGCCTACACTGATAAACTAGGCTGACTTTGGCCTACACTGATCAACTGAGCTGACTTTGGCCTACACTGATCAATTGGGCTGACTTTGGCCTACACTGATCAACTAGGCTGACTTTGGCCTACACTGATCAACTGAGCTGACTTTGGCCTACACTGATCAACTAGGCTGACTTTGGCCTACACTGATCAATTGGGCTGACTTTGGCCTACACTGATCAACTAGGCTGACTTTGGCCTACACTGATCAACTAGGCTGACTTTGGCCTACACTGATCAACTGAGCTGACTTTGGCCTACACTGATCAACTAGGCTGACTTTGGCCTACACTGATCAACTAGGCTGACTTTGGCCTAGACTGATCAACTAGGCTGACTTTGGCCTACACTGATCAACTGAGCTGACTTTGGCCTACACTGATCAACTAGGCTGACTTTGGCCTACACTGATAAACTAGGCTAACTTTGGCCTACACTGATCAACTGAGCTGACTTTGGCCTACACTGATCAATTGGGCTGACTTTGGCCTACACTGATCAACTAGGCTGACTTTGGCCTACACTGATCAACTGAGCTGACTTTGGCCTACACTGATCAACTGAGCTGACTTTGGCCTACACTGATCAATTGGGCTGACTTTGGCCTACACTGATCAACTAGGCTGACTTTGGCCTACACTGATCAACTAGGCTGACTTTGGCCTACACTGATCAACTGAGCTGACTTTGGCCTACACTGATCAACTAGGCTGACTTTGTCCTACACTGATCAACTGAGCTGACTTTGGCCTACACTGATCAACTAGGCTGACTTTGGCCTACACTGATCAACTAGGCTGACTTTGGCCTACACTGATCAACTGAGCTGACTTTGGCCTACACTGATCAACTAGGCTGACTTTGGCCTACACTGATCAACTGAGCTGACTTTGGCCTACACTGATCAACTGAGCTGACTTTGGCCTACACTGATCAACTGAGCTGACTTTGGCCTACACTGATCAACTAGGCTGACTTTGGCCTACACTGATCAACTGAGCTGACTTTGGCCTACACTGATCAACTAGGCTGACTTTGGCCTACACTGATCAACTAGGCTGACTTTGGCCTACACTGATCAACTAGGCTGACTTTGGCCAAGACTGATCACCTGAGCTGACTTTGGCCTACACTGATCAACTAGGCTGACTTTGGCCTACACTGATCAACTGAGCTGACTTTGGCCTACACTGATCAACTAGGCTGACTTTGGCCTACACTGATCAACTAGGCTGACTTTGGCCTACACTGATCAACTAGGCTGACTTTGGCCTAGACTGATCAACTAGGCTGACTTTGGCCTACACTGATCAACTGAGCTGACTTTGGCCTACACTGATCAACTAGGCTGACTTTGGCCTACACTGATAAACTAGGCTGACTTTGGCCTACACTGATCAACTGAGCTGACTTTGGCCTACATTGATCAATTGGGCTGACTTTGGCCTACACTGATCAACTAGGCTGACTTTGGCCTACACTGATCAACTGAGCTGACTTTGGCCTACACTGATCAACTAGGCTGACTTTGGCCTACACTGATAAACTAGGCTGACTTTGGCCTACACTGATCAACTGAGCTGACTTTGGCCTACACTGATCAATTGGGCTGACTTTGGCCTACACTGATCAACTAGGCTGACTTTGGCCTACACTGATCAACTGAGCTGACTTTGGCCTACACTGATCAACTGAGCTGACTTTGGCCTACACTGATCAACTGAGCTGACTTTGGCCTACACTGATCAACTGAGCTGACTTTGGCCTACACTGATCAACTGAGCTGACTTTGGCCTACACTGATCAACTAGGCTGACTTTGGCCTACACTGATCAACTAGGCTGACTTTGGCCTACACTGATCAACTAGGCTGACTTTGGCCTAGACTGATCACCTGAGCTGACTTTGGCCTACACTGATCAACTAGGCTGACTTTGGCCTACACTGATCAACTGAGCTGACTTTGGCCTACACTGATCAACTAGGCTGACTTTGGCCTACACTGATCAACTAGGCTGACTTTGGCCTACACTGATCAACTAGGCTGACTTTGGCCTACACTGATCAACTAGGCTGACTTTGGCCTAGACTGATCAACTAGGCTGACTTTGGCCTACACTGATCAACTAGGCTGACTTTGGCCTACACTGATCAACTAGGCTGACTTTGGCCTACACTGATCAACTAGGCTGACTTTGGCCTAGACTGATCACCTGAGCTGACTTTGGCCTACACTGATCAACTAGGCTGACTTTGGCCTACACTGATCAACTGAGCTGACTTTGGCCTACACTGATCAACTAGGCTGACTTTGGCCTACACTGATCAACTAGGCTGACTTTGGCCTACACTGATCAACTAGGCTGACTTTGGCCTACACTGATCAACTAGGCTGACTTTGGCCTAGACTGATCAACTAGGCTGACTTTGGCCTACACTGATCAACTGAGCTGACTTTGGCCTACACTGATCAACTAGGCTGACTTTGGCCTACACTGATAAACTAGGCTGACTTTGGCCTACACTGATCAACTGAGCTGACTTTGGCCTACACTGATCAATTGGGCTGACTTTGGCCTACACTGATCAACTAGGCTGACTTTGGCCTACACTGATCAACTGAGCTGACTTTGGCCTACACTGATCAACTAGGCTGACTTTGGCCTACACTGATCAACTAGGCTGACTTTGGCCTACACTGATCAACTGAGCTGACTTTGGCCTACACTGATCAATTGGGCTGACTTTGGCCTACACTGATCAACTAGGCTGACTTTGGCCTACACTGATCAACTGAGCTGACTTTGGCCTACACTGATCAACTGAGCTGACTTTGGCCTACACTGATCAACTGAGCTGACTTTGGCCTACACTGATCAACTAGGCTGACTTTGGCCTACACTGATCAACTGAGCTGACTTTGGCCTACACTGATCAACTAGGCTGACTTTGGCCTACACTGATCAACTAGGCTGACTTTGGCCTACACTGATCAACTAGGCTGACTTTGGCCTAGACTGATCACCTGAGCTGACTTTGGCCTACACTGATCAACTAGGCTGACTTTGGCCTACACTGATCAACTGAGCTGACTTTGGCCTACACTGATCAACTAGGCTGACTTTGGCCTACACTGATCAACTAGGCTGACTTTGGCCTAGACTGATCAACTAGGCTGACTTTGGCCTACACTGATCAACTGAGCTGACTTTGGCCTACACTGATCAACTAGGCTGACTTTGGCCTACACTGATAAACTAGGCTGACTTTGGCCTACACTGATCAACTGAGCTGACTTTGGCCTACACTGATCAATTGGGCTGACTTTGGCCTACACTGATCAACTAGGCTGACTTTGGCCTACACTGATCAACTGAGCTGACTTTGGCCTACACTGATCAACTAGGCTGACTTTGGCCTACACTGATCAATTGGGCTGACTTTGGCCTACACTGATCAACTAGGCTGACTTTGGCCTACACTGATCAACTAGGCTGACTTTGGCCTACACTGATCAACTGAGCTGACTTTGGCCTACACTGATCAACTAGGCTGACTTTGGCCTACACTGATCAACTAGGCTGACTTTGGCCTAGACTGATCAACTAGGCTGACTTTGGCCTACACTGATCAACTGAGCTGACTTTGGCCTACACTGATCAACTAGGCTGACTTTGGCCTACACTGATAAACTAGGCTGACATTGGCCTACACTGATCAACTAAGCTGACTTTGGCCTACACTGATCAATTGGGCTGACTTTGGCCTACACTGATCAACTAGGCTGACTTTGGCCTACACTGATCACTTGAGCTGACTTTGGCCTACACTGATCAACTGAGCTGACTTTGGCCTACACTGATCAATTGGGCTGACTTTGGCCTACACTGATCAACTAGGCTGACTTTGGCCTACACTGATCAACTAGGCTGACTTTGGCCTACACTGATCAACTGAGCTGACTTTGGCCTACACTGATCAACTAGGCTGACTTTGGCCTACACTGATCAACTGAGCTGACTTTGGCCTACACTGATCAACTAGGCTGACTTTGGCCTACACTGATCAACTAGGCTGACTTTGGCCTACACTGATCAACTGAGTTGACTTTGGCCTACACTGATCAACTAGGGTGACTTTGGCCTACACTGATCAACTGAGCTGACTTTGGCCTACACTGATCAACTGAGCTGACTTTGGCCTACACTGATCAACTGAGCTGACTTTGGCCTACACTGATCAACTAGGCTGACTTTGGCCTACACTGATCAACTGAGCTGACTTTGGCCTACACTGATCAACTAGGCTGAATTTGGCCTACACTGATCAACTAGGCTGACTTTGGCCTACACTGATCAACTAGGCTGACTTTGGCCTAGACTGATCACCTGAGCTGACTTTGGCCTACACTGATCAACTAGGCTGACTTTGGCCTACACTGATCAACTGAGCTGACTTTGGCCTACACTGATCAACTAGGCTGACTTTGGCAAACACTGATCAACTAGGCTGACTTTGGCCTACACTGATCAACTAGGCTGATTTTGGCCTAGACTGATCAACTAGGCTGACTTTGGCCTACACTGATCAACTGAGCTGACTTTGGCCTACACTGATCAACTAGGCTGACTTTGGCCTACACTGATAAACTAGGCTGACTTTGGCCTACACTGATCAACTGAGCTGACTTTGGCCTACACTGATCAATTGGGCTGACTTTGGCCTACACTGATCAACTAGGCTGACTTTGGCCTACACTGATCAACTGAGCTGACTTTGGCCTACACTGATCAACTAGGCTGACTTTGGCCTACACTGATCAACTGAGCTGACTTTGGCCTACACTGATCAATTGGGCTGACTTTGGCCTACACTGATCAACTAGGCTGACTTTGGCCTACACTGATCAACTAGGCTGACTTTGGCCTACACTGATCAACTAGGCTGACTTTGGCCTACACTGATCAACTGAGCTGACTTTGGCCTACGATGATCAACTGAGCTGACTTTGGCCTACACTGATCAATTGGGCTGACTTTGGCCTACACTGATCAACTAGGCTGACTTTGGCCTACACTGATCAACTGAGCTGACTTTGGCCTACACTGATCAACTGAGCTGACTTTGGCCTACACTGATCAACTGAGCTGACTTTGGCCTACACTGATCAACTAGGCTGACTTTGGCCTACACTGATCAACTGAGCTGACTTTGGCCTACACTGATCAACTAGGCTGACTTTGGCCTACACTGATCAACTGAGCTGATTTTGGCCTACACTGATCAACTAGGCTGACTTTGGCCTACACTGATCAACTAGGCTGACTTTGGCCTACACTGATCAACTGAGCTGACTTTGGCCTACACTGATCAACTAGGCTGACTTTGGCCTACACTGATCAACTGAGCTGACTTTGGCCTACACTGATCAACTAGGCTGACTTTGGCCTACACTGATCAACTGGGCTGACTTTGGCCTACACTGATCAACTGAGCTGACTTTGGCCTACACTGATCAACTAGGCTGACTTTGGCCTACACTGATCAACTGAGCTGACTTTGGCCTACACTGATAAACTAGGCTGACTTTGGCCTACACTGATCAACTGAGCTGACTTTGGCCTACACTGATCAATTGAGCTGACTTTGGCCTACACTGATCAACTAGGCTGACTTTGGCCTACACTGATCAACTAGGCTGACTTTGGCCTACACTGATCAACTAGGCTGACTTTGGCCTACACTGATCAACTGAGCTGACTTTGGCCTACACTGATCAACTAGGCTGACTTTGGCCTACACTGATCAACTAGGCTGACTTTGGCCTACACTGATCAACTGAGCTGACTTTGGCCTACACTGATCAATTGGGCTGACTTTGGCCTACACTGATCAACTAGGCTGACTTTGGCCTACACTGATCAACTGAGCTGACTTTGGCCTACACTGATCAACTAGGCTGACTTTGGCCTACACTGATCAACTGAGCTGACTTTGGCCTACACTGATCAACTGAGCTGACTTTGGCCTACACCAGGGGTTCCCAACCTTTTTGTACTGTAGAGCACATTCTAAAATATCGGTAGGGGGGCGGGCACAACCTCTTATCTCTTATCAATACAGACGCTCCTTCTATGAAGAAGATAATTACGTCCACAGACCATGACAGATGATCTGTTGGCAAGTGATGCAGCGTTCACAGGCCACGGCTTTGTGGGTTCCACGCATTACCCAGCCGCCTAACTATTTTAATCGACAAACTCCTTCCATAACTTCTCATTTTCCCATAATTTATTTTCTTATATTCATAATTTATTAATAAATAATAAACAAAAGTGTTTCAAAATAATAAAATTATTATTCAAATTGCATACACACAAAGAAATATATTTACAAAACGTAAACAAAAAACACAAATACAAAGAAAACATTTGATTAAAAAATATAATATCAATATGTCAATGCGATCTTTGGCATTACATATCATTGGCCAGTGCCTCATAATGAGAGTATGACGATAATCCTGTTAGCAAACAATCCTAAAGATGCTAATCGGTGAGTCGCGATCTATATCTTATTTATTAAGTTCCTGTTTGAAAACATGTCGAACCAAAAAATGATTAAATTTTATGTGCCGCTTATTTTCTAAAATGGGATCTTTTCTCTGTCCAGTGTATTCCAAAATTCCTCTGATATTAATAATTTCAGCAAAATATCATTTTAAGGTCCAACCTTTCTAACTCTAGTTCTTCTGTCTTAACTTTAACAAAATCTGCAATACATGTGGCCATTTCCATTACATTTATTTGGCAAGTAAAAGGATTGATACAGAAGGACACAATTGGCTCCATACGTCAAAACTGCAAAAATCTCTCTTTTTAACACTTCAAGATGCTTCATAAATTATTACCCGTTTAATTCTTTGTTATCGAACATTTTCTTCGTATGTGGGAAATGCACGAGAGAATTGATCTGCAGATGTGATATCAACAAATCCAATTGAGCTTTAAATGACTTTACAGAGTTTATCATTTCATCTATGTTGTTGTCTTTCCCCTTGCAACTCCAAATTAAAAGAATTCAATTTTTCCGTGATGTCTGTGAGAAATCCCAAATCAATGAGCCAGCGAGATTCAGATAGTTCATCATAATTTTCCTTTTTATCGTTTATAAATGTTTTTATTTCTTCAATTAAACTCAAAAATCTTGTAAGAACCTTTCCTTTACTGAGCCAACGTACTAAAGTATGCAGATAAGATTATGTTCTTTATCTTCAGAATCTTCTAACAGGGCCTTGAAAAGTCGGTGTTACAAAAGAGCTGCGCGAATAGAATTGATAATTTTTGTAACTATTTTCATAACGTGTTCAAATGGCAATATTTTACAACACAGAGCTTCCTGGTGGATAATACAGTGGTAGGACATAAAGTTAGAAAATGATTCATCCTTCTTGCAGAGGGCAATAAATCCTTTGTTTTTACCTACCATTGCTGGTGCCCCATCGGTGGTTATCGCAGACAGCTTGTGCAAAGGTATATTTATTGACTTGGCGTATTTTCTGAATGTATTATAAATATCCTCATCCCTTGTCTGGCCTTTCATAGGTAATATTTGCAACATATCCTCTTTTACTGTGAAGTTACTAAATAACATTTTCACCATAACTTCTAACTGTTGACTCCTAATTCGTTTTTCGTTAGATGAAGATGTTTCCTAGCTAACTGTCGCAGCAATCGCAATCACAGTGAGAACAACGTGGTTCCAGGCGTGGAATGCTATTTGCACATAACTCCTTGTACACGCCGAAAACCCGAAGTGAGCCGATGATATATAACGCGCAAACTGAACTGTCACGTGAAAAAAAAACAATAACAAACCGTGAAATTGAATTACATATATATATAAACTATAAATGCATTAATTTAATTACGGTACGTTCGATCGATCTGAAATTTTGATACGATGCATTGTTGGGTGACACAAGTCTATGTGCAAAATTTCAGCTCGATTGCATCACGGGAAGTGGGTCATTTTTTACTTTTGTTTTTTCCGCCCGACGAAAAGATGACGACAGAGAGACAAGATTTCGAAGTTAATATAAGGGATTTTTAAAAATGTGGTAAATAAAAAAGGTCATGTGGTCAGATAAAGGTACGTACATTCTCTCTGCCCACTCCCTTTATTTATCTTCCCCATAAGTCTTGCCAACACATGGGCTCATGTGGTCGTCACTTAGTCTAACCCTCGTAACATGTAATTATGTAACATGTGCCAGCCAACGAACAGTCCCTGATTTCGCTATCATTTGTAATTACAATCAATTTTAAGTATTAAATCTTACTAGTCAACCTTCAATCTGTCCATAACATCTTTCTTCGGGCTTTGGCCAATCGACGCTAGTCATTTCACGAACTGGCCGGCCAAAGCCAGAATTTCGGGCTTTGGCCGGCTAACATTAGCCACTTCGCGAATTGGCCGGCCATTTCGCGAAGTGGCTGATTTCGGGCTTTGGCCGTAACATATTCAAAAGAAAAGTTTTAAATTGATAAATTGTTTTCCCAAGCACAATGTGAACAGAGAAGAGCCACATACGGCTCGTGAAACGCAGTTTGGCTACCGTTGGTATAGACCAGTTTTTCTCAAATAGCGGAGCGCACCCCCGAGGGGGAGGTGAGGCTCTGTAAAGGGGGGGGGCTCGTTTTACCGTTATGCAGAGGTGTACTTATAATAACAATTTTATAGACAAATTATACTATTTAAAGTCATGCGGGGGGGGGTGCGAAATGTTTTCTTTCTTCCTAGGGGGGGGGGCATGACAGAAAATAATTGAGAAACACTGGTATATAGTGTATATACATTGCAGCCACATTTTCACGGGTACCGGGGCGCAATTTTACTACCCGGGTAATTGCATGGCATCGGGTACCTGGGTCCCGGGTACCCGTTGACATGTCTATCAATGTTTATACTATTTGTTTTGGTTGCCGTCTTCAAATTAATTTGCATGCAGGTTTTGATAATTATAGATGGATGTTCTGTTAAGAAACTTGCCCTGGGAAGATTAGTAAAAATGGACACATAACCTTGACAGGGCAGCCACTAATGATGATCCTACATGTGGAAGAAATCAGTAGCCCCGAGCCTAATGCTCTTTATGGGTCTTCCCGGAAGACCCCCTCAGCTATCTGGCCCCCAAAGGAACGTGACGGCTGAGAAATCCGACCGGAAGCGGTCGCTTCTGAGCGGCCACCTGAGCATCCAGGATAGACAGTCGAAAATGCCACTAGAACGATCATTACGCTACAAACCAATGAATTTGCATAATGACCATGAAATATTTCGCATTAGATTTATCATATTTTTCTATTAATATAAGATAATATTTTAAAATTGGAAATGATTTTAATTAATTTTTTAAAATAATATTTTCTTAAAGATGATTAAAACATTTTTAACACAACATTTAACAGTGCAAATAAAACACAAGAAATCAAAGTGCTCGAATAATTTTAGTATTAATTTTTAAATGACAACTACGTTTTGATGAATTCAAAAGATATTTAATCAACAAAAAAATCAGGGGTAAATTTTTTAAAAAATAAATATAGTTTTTTATAATAAAATAATATTTTTTTAAAAAAAGGATTCAGTCGTGCACAGCAAAATAATATTAAACACAATAAAACTAATACAATGTAATTTAATCCCTTTTTTCCACGTACATGCTATTCTGGCTCTTATGAGAAATAGTGAACGCTGTCAAGAAAAGCTAGGACAGCTTCTACTAAATGTATATCTTATTAGGCAACTTCTCTCTTACCGGCGCCCTCTAGTAGAGCCAGGAGAGTTTCTACGAGATTTATATCTTGTTGGGCAACTTCTCTCTTACCGGCACCTCCAAGTAGAGCCAGGAGAGTTTCAACGAGATTTATATCTAGTTGGGCAACTTCTCTCTTTCCAACGCCTCCAAGTAGAGCCAGGAGAGTATCCACGAGATTTATATCTTGTTGGGTAACTTCTCTCTTTCCACCGCCTCCAAGTAGAGCCAGGAGAGTTTCCACGAGATTTATATCTTGTTGGGTAACTTCTCTCTTTCCACCGCCTCCAAGAAGAGCCAGGAGAGTTTCCACGAGATTTATATCTTGTTGGGTAACTTCTCTCTTTCCGCCGCCTCCAAGTAGAGCCAGGAGAGTTTCCACGAGATTTATATCTTGTTGGGCAACTTCTCTCTTTCCACCGCCTCCAAGTAGAGCCAGGAGAGTTTCAACGAGATTTATATCTTGTTGGGCAACTTCTCTCTTACCGGCACCTCCAAGTAGAGCCAGGAGAGTTTCTACGAGATTTATATCTTGTTGGGCAACTTCTCTCTTTCCAACGCCTCCAAGTAGAGCCAGGAGAGTTTCCACGAGATTTATATCTTGTTGGGCAACTTCTCTCTTTCCGCCACCTCCAAGTAGAGCCAGGAGAGTTTCAACGAGATTTATATCTTGTTGGGTAACTTCTCTCTTTCCACCGCCTCCAAGTAGAGCCAGGAGAGTTTCAACGAGATTTATATCTTGTTGGGAAACTTCTCTCTTACCGGCACCTCCAAGTAGAGCCAGGAGAGTTTCTACGAGATTTATATCTTGTTGGGCAACTTCTCTCTTACCGGCAGCTCCAAGTAGAGCCAGGAGAGTTTCCACAAGATTTATATCTTGTTGGGCAACTTCTCTCTTTCCGCCACCTCCAAGTAGAGCCAGGAGAGTTTCTACGAGATTTATATCTTGTTGGGCAACTTCTCTCTTTCCACCGCCTCCAAGTAGAGCCAGGAGAGTTTCCACGAGATTTATATCTTGTTGGGTAACTTCTCTCTTTCCGCCACCTCCAAGTAGAGCCAGGAGAGTTTCAACGAGATTTATATCTTGTTGGGTAACTTCTCTCTTTCCACCGCCTCCAAGTAGAGCCAGGAGTGTTTCAACGAGATTTATATCTTGTTGGGTAACTTCTCTCTTTCCGCCACCTCCAAGTAGAGCCAGGAGAGTTTCAACGAGATTTATATCTTGTTGGGTAACTTCTCTCTTTCCACCGCCTCCAAGTAGAGCCAGGAGTGTTTCAACGAGATTTATATCTTGTTGGGTAACTTCTCTCTTTCCGCCACCTCCAAGTAGAGCCAGGAGAGTTTCAACGAGATTTATATCTTGTTGGGTAACTTCTCTCTTTCCACCGCCTCCAAGTAGAGCCAGGAGTGTTTCAACGAGATTTATATCTTGTTGGGCAACTTCTCTCTTACCGGCACCTCCAAGTAGAGCCAGGAGAGTTTCAACGAGATTTATATCTTGTTGGGTAACTTCTCTCTTTCCACCGCCTCCAAGTAGAGCCAGGAGAGTTTCAACGAGATTTATATCTTGTTGGGCAACTTCTCTCTTACCGGCAGCTCCAAGTAGAGCCAGGAGAGTTTCTACGAGATTTATATCTTGTTGGGCAACTTCTCTCTTACCGGCACCTCCAAGTAGAGCCAGGAGTGTTTCAACGAGATTTATATCTTGTTGGGTAACTTCTCTCTTTCCACCGCCTCCAAGTAGAGCCAGGAGAGTTTCAACGAGATTTATATCTTGTTGGGAAACTTCTCTCTTACCGGCACCTCCAAGTAGAGCCAGGAGAGTTTCTACGAGATTTATATCTTGTTGGGCAACTTCTCTCTTACCGTCACCTCCAAGTAGAGCCAGGAGAGTTTCTGCGAGATTTATATCTTGTTGGGCAACTTCTCTCTTACCGGCACCTCCAAGTAGAGCCAGGAGAGTTTCCACGAGATTTATATCTTGTTGGGCAACTTCTCTCTTACCGGCACCTCCAAGTAGAGCCAGGAGAGTTTCTACGAGATTTATATCTTGTTGGGCAACTTCTCTCTTACCGGCAGCTCCAAGTAGAGCCAGGAGAGTTTCCACGAGATTTATATCTTGTTGGGCAACTTCTCTCTTTCCGCCACCTCCAAGTAGAGCCAGGAGAGTTTCTACGAGATTTATATCTTGTTGGGCAACTTCTCTCTTTCCACCGCCTCCAAGTAGAGCCAGGAGAGTTTCCACGAGATTTATATCTTGTTGGGTAACTTCTCTCTTTCCGCCACCTCCAAGTAGAGCCAGGAGAGTTTCAACGAGATTTATATCTTGTTGGGTAACTTCTCTCTTTCCACCGCCTCCAAGTAGAGCCAGGAGTGTTTCAACGAGATTTATATCTTGTTGGGAAACTTCTCTTTGTCCCTCCAGGTGGCTGATGAGACCAAATAGGTCATTGATGAAAGCAGTGTTATCCAAGTTGATTTCTTTTAGAAGTTCATTCTGAGCCTGAGGGTTCAAATGCGAAAAAGATTGATATTTTACATTTACCTAAAGTCGTATAGTTGTTTGTGTGTGTGTTTTTTTTTCTTCTTCTTTTTATCTTTACGTAATTATTTTTACATGATATAAACTATCTTTTATTATGTAAATATAATTTTAATATTTGTGTCAGTTCTATGTGCTGACGAAGACATTTGTCGAAATGTTTACTTTCGTATTATTCAATAATTATTAATAAAGCTCTAATTTATTGTTTTGATGACGACATTTGTTTGAGTATCTTGCACTTTATTTAAGATCTATCACAGTTCTCTTCTGTCTATATAATTCGTGTTGTGGGGTGAACCCGGATTGGTTATTGGTTATAAATGTAAAGCAACTGAGATTTAAGTCAGTTGTTACACAGACCATGAGCATGGTGTCTAGATTTGCAGTATTGTTTCACAGTTGTACTATTACTTAATCGGAAACATGAAGTTGAATTCTACATCGAGTAGAGCTCTAAATAGTGGGATTTTGTTCAATGACACCGAGGTGCGTTATTGTTTACAGTCCTAACAGTACCGCATAAAAAATATTAAAAAAGAAATTTGAAAACTTAAAGACGATGAGATTTTCATTCATTCACAGACCCAGATCTAAAGTTAGAGGGGCAATTTTCTAGCTGTTGCGAGGGCTTTGAACAAACCGCAACTGCTATCAACCACGCAAAATACAGGGACATCACTCTTATACTGACCCCAATTTGAACAAGTGGCAATGCCGAGATGGAGCCCACGATGAGCAAGATGAGGAATGTTGGTGCAATCATCTTCGGGGTTGTTGTGATGCTGAAATCAAAATGCAAGCATTACCGTGAGATATATTTATCTTTAAATCGACAATCTGAAAGCAAAGTTGACGCAACTTGTGGTAATGTCTCGTATGAACTGATATACATTACAATATTATGAAACAGAAATGTGCTTTTCATACCCATCTACTACATCATTTTTTTTGTTGCATCGTTCTGAGGCGTACGTGCACGTTAGAATTGTGTACACAGATTGTCCTTCAATTCCCCCTGACAACCTCGCTCTATGGCGTAAGTAAATGTTAGAATTGTGTACACAGTGGCGTAACAGGGGCTTGGCATTGAGGCAGTTGCCAAGGGCGCCGGCCCGCCAGTTCAGCGCGCTAAATCTCTAATTTTAAAATTTTTTATTTAAATAAATATTTCATTTTTATCTTCGATAACAAAAAAGTGAATAATTCATTATATTTAAATTAGGGCATGCGGAAATTAAAGAGTAATTTCTCGATTAATCGTTAAAATTTTTTAAAGATCAAAAAAATTTTGACGATTAATCGACCCATCACTTACAAGTTATTGGAAGTCAAAAATAAACCCCCAAAATATAATTAAAAAATAGCGGCCGATAAATAATAACACATTTCCTGACGATTACACTAGCATTTTGGTTTTAAACTATTGACTGACGGGAATGTACAAAATGTTGATAAAGCTTGCCTACCATGGTTCTAACACTTCGCCTACTTATCAGACCAAATGAAAAGCGCATTAAGCTAATGGCAGTAATGGAGTCTGACTCAGAGACAGAAAATGACGACAGCTTTTCTGATGAATTACTGCGTTACAAAATGGAGATGAAAGTTCCTGAATCCATTAACTTTCTATAATGGTGGAAACTTAATGAACACCGATATCCGATAATTTCATTCCTTGCCAAGACCGTTTTGTGCATACCAATTACCGCAGTTCCATGTGAATGATTGTTCAGCTCGGCTGGTTACATTGTCAATTAGACCCTCTCATCACTTGAACCAAATAATGTCAACCCACTTCTCTTTTTGCGTAGTTGGTTAAAAGATGATGTATTATTATTAAGGAGACATTCCCGTGTTATGTACATTTCCAACAAGAACGTTTAATAAGTGTTAAACATTTTTCATTTTAAACCATTATAATATTTGGACTTGACACATCTAAACATACGAATTCAAAATCACGAAAATTCGTGGCAACACATAAACAATTTTATGAAATGGAAATTATTAGAAAAAGGGCTTGAAAAAGGGTGGACTAATTGACGACTTTGCACAAGCAGCATTGAAAAGCGAAATTTTGAAATGGCGCCATACATTGACTATAATATTAAAATTAGGGCTGTTAATTTAAATTTAATCGTTCACTTTCGAAAAATTAACGATTAATTTAATTAATTAATAGTTAATTTCGATTAAAGCCAAAAATTAAAATGTAAGTAAGACGTCAATAAACTGAACATCTCAAGGAAAGTAACAAAACAATTAATTGACCTTTTTTTGTTTTATTGAGTTATTTCCCCTGTATAATATGTTTGTGCTGAAGGTGGTACCTCAGCGATGTATTTCATCCCTTAAAAGCGAATTGTTTACGGCAGTGAACACAGTTAACTTTTTCACCATCATCTACTTTGCCATCCGCAGTTAGCTTCAAAACAAAATGTTAGCTCAACTTCCCGTTTATATTCTTAAATTTAACTATGCTGAAGCTGTCATTATTTACCATTTTATTACAACGTTTTTATTAACTTCCTTTCGCTCCTGTTTATCTGACTGTCTTTCTGTCTGTCCGCAAAATTTCAAATTTTCCAACTTAAAATTTAACCACTTTGATGGTCCTAGAGATCTCAAAATTTTTACCACAAATAGATCTTGGATGACAATGCATTGTAATTTTGATACGATGCATTGTTATGTGACACGGGTCCGTGTGCCAAATTTCAGCCCGATGGCATCACGGGAAGTGGGTCATTTTTTACTTTTGTTTTTCAGCCGCCCAAGACAGAGATGAAGACAGAATGACATAGACGGCAGTGAAGTTAATATAAGGGATTAATAAAACAAACCCGTAAAAACAAAGTTTTTTACTATAAATCCCTTATATATGAGTCATAACTAACAGTATTGATTATTTTCAAACGCGACAAGCATTTACAGACTGAATCTGTCTTAACTCAACTTTGCTTCATAGCCCTAGGTTATATAATCGTATATAATACTATGTAACCTACTAAATGAAGCACTTAAACATCAAATAAATTACTTTATTGACATTGATAAAGAACAGTTCAATATTGAAAATAAAATGGATCCAGGTTTTTATGGCTGTACCTACACTACAAAAAGAGGCATTATGTTAGAAAAACGGGGAGGCCCCCTTTATCTATTAAAATTTATTCAACTGTAAGATTGGAAAATTATGTAGATCTACCCAGTATTGTAATTTTGCTATGAATTTTTCAACAATCGCTATCAGTTTCGTTAGTTGTGAAAGGAGCTTCTCTTCGTCCCACAATGAGCGATTTAAGACAACAAATTTTTTTCCAATATTGTCCATAGAACAAGATATTACAAATAATTAAAATTTTGATATTATAATACACGATTTTTTTATTCTGACAGTTAGGAAAGTAAATGTATAAATATGATTACATACTAATGAATACAATTTTTTTGTACAAAAAAAATCATTTATTTGTAAATATAAAATAAAAGAATAGTAATTGATAATGTTTTTTTTGGGGTGTAAATTTTGGAATATGTTTTGTCTCATGGGGGGGGGGCGCCTGCGACCTCAGTAACTTTCTTGTGGCCTTTAAAAAATGTATAGCGTATTTTTATAAATGTGTATTTATTTTTATATCATCTTATGCGGCCTCTTTTATTGCCGCTTACATAAAAATGGCATGCAATGGTAAAAATGTTCCCCACCTTTACTTCGTTTCAATAACAATTATTTATTCATGTCTATTAATTTATAAAAAAAACATCATATAATCGACTAATTTGCCGTCCATAAATGAGGTCACGCGATTTTGGCTGATTTTTCACCCCCTCCGCCCTGGTCACACGTCGTAACAAAAACTTAGACTCCTCTTTCAATATGATGTCATACAGCTTTTTTAATTTAAAGTTGCTTGTTTTGACGTGACGTCATATTTCTCAAACACACCCCCCTTGTCACATATCGTCACAGGCGTATGACTCCCCTACCCGCCCCAGGTGCGTGACGTCATTTATGGACGGTCCCTAAAAAGGGCGGCACATTGGAGACCGCCCCGGGTGGCAAAAGTTCTAGCTACGCCACTGGAGCTAAATATTATAGTATACTATTTGATAGCACTCCGTATGTATCTCACAAAGACCAATTTAACTGAAAATATTCGGTATGTGAAATTGTCAGATAAAGAATATACCATTGAAGAGAAGTTCGTTGGTTTCAGAAACAAAACAGAAAAAAACTAGGGCATAACCGGAAATTGCCTCGGACATTCGCCTCGGCCGAATATTACGATTTTCGGTAATATCCGGAAGTATTCGCCTCGGCAAATATTACACACGCAAATAGCTAAAAAAAATAAAAAATAAAAAAATTAAGAAAATGGAATTCAATAAATACTGAACAGCTGGCAAAGAAGACACGATAATTTCAGTAGCATTCCGCAGGTGGCGTAACCAGTTGTTACTGGGTCACGCATAGTCTAACTTTCTTTCAAAAGATGGCCATTACACTAATATACTTCCGTCCGACTGCAATGGTTGTAGAGTTATATGCCACTTACTGGCGGAAAACATTAACTTTATCAGCATTCCACAGGTAGCGTAACGTTTGTGTTTCCGGCAAATATTTGAAAATATAGACGCCATAGTATAAACATAGTAAAATTATTAAAACATTATTAGTAAACATAGTAGATTATATGAAAACATCGAACAGTTTTGGCTTTGCACTTATGATGATGAAAGAAATGGTACTCTCCTAAGTCGCAGCTACTACTCGGTTCGTATCCGGATCCGGCAAATAGTACATCCAAATACTCGGACTCGGTACTAGGTGGAAATTGTCTACTCGGTTATGCCCTAAAAAAACCTGAGGAATTGCCTAGGAAATTAAAGCAGCATTAATTCAAAATGGTTTATCACTTAAAAATGTACGTGGCCAAGGTTACGATAATGGGGCCAACATGGCATGGAAGTACAAGTGAGTTCAAGCCATACTTCAAAAATACAATCCACTTGCTCGGTATATCCCGTGTTGTGCACGTCTTAATTTGGTAGGTTTGCATGCGGCCAGCAATGATGCAGATGTTGAGACATTTTTTCGGAACTATACATGAATTGTACAATATTTTCCTCCTCGTCAACTAGTAGATGGGAAAAAATATCCCCAGTTACTGAAATCAGCCTAAAGACGCATACGGACACAAGATGGTGTTCCAAAGCAACTGATGTAAGTGCTGTATATGAGCAACTGGAGCAAATTATTTTAGTATTAATTAAAATGAAGGATAATCACTTTACTTGGTGACGCATTAAATCTGTTGCTAAATCATTGCACCGTCAAATCAATAGTTACAAGTTCATTGCGTTAATAACTATTTTGAATTTGATATTGGAAAAAATAAAGAAAGTTAATTTAGCACTACAGGATAGAGATGCCTGGAGGTCTCTCGTAGGTGGCCTATGCCCTTGGGGGAAATCGCAGACGCCGACGATGATCGGTGGATGTCCCTCAAGAACGAGAAGGCTCAACAATTGGAAAAAATAAACAAAGTCAATTTAGCACTACAAAAAAAGACCAGGATATTTATCGATCATCGATAATAATAAACGGACTTTTAAATGACTTTGAAGATCTAAGAACTAACGAAATCTATAACATTTTTGCCAAAATTGAAGAAATGTGTATTAAAATGAAAATCGAGCCAGTTCAAAAAAGGAAAGCAAAACGAAAACGAATGCCAGGAGAGCATGCTGAAGGTGAAGAACCTAACTTGTAAAAAATTTTAAATGCTTTTTTTCTTTTGTTTTGCAATCATGCTTCAATAATGATTAAGTTAAAAGACAAATTTGTTTCTCTGAAAAATATAGCAGCAGACTTTAATTTTCTGACTGGCAAAGCGTTTCAATCTCTTGCAATGGCACATTTAGAATCTAAAGCTGTTTTATTATGTGGAAAATATGCGGAAATAAATAAAGAGCAATTTATAATTGAAATAAAAAATTTAAAAAAAACAAATGATTGATCTATTGCAAAACAAAAAACCTGATGACATGTTTAATTAGATCTTCTAAATGTTCTCGCTGCATGGGAATTGCAAGAATCGTACCCGAATATAGAACGAGCTCTGAAAACATTTCTTACAATGCCAACCATAGTAGCCACTGCTGAAAGGAGTTCCAGCAAACTAAAAATTATCAAAAATTACTTGAGATCGACGCCAGGTCAACAACGCACATCATCTCTAGCTCTTCTTTGCATCGAAAGGGAACTTACCAGTCAAATAAACTTCAATGAAATAATCACTAATTTTGCAAACATTAAAGCAAGAAAAGTTACGCTTTGAGCTTTGATATAGGACTTATGAGTGGATCGGTGGAGTGTAACTTAAATTTACTTTTAATTGTGAGTTTCTATCGTTATGTATGAGATAGTGAGTAGGACACATTGACTCTATTGTTTCTATTTACAATACATGATATTTCAAGTTTTGCTGTATTCTGTTTAAACGCAACAATATCCAGTTTTCCCCCCAATGTATTTGATATTATTTAGTAAATAATAAGCTGCAAATAGTATTGTTCCTGTCTTTTGCATTTTTATATGACTGTCGCTGTCAGACTACGTAATTATTGTCACAAATAAAATAAGAGAAATTCAATTATTTTTTTCGAAAAATTGAAAAAGTTGCCAAGCTGAAACTTGTCAATTTATCAAGGGCGCCAAAAATAAATAAGCCAAGGGCGTCAAAAACAAGTTACGCTTCTGTGTGTACATATTCCCGCTGACAAGAATAACGACAGAATTTTAATTTTTTTTAAGCCTTAATAGAGTTTACGTAGTTTATAAAGATGGTACGACCCATCCGACCCCCTCCCGCAATGTCTTTGTCTACCATAGAAGACTAAGTAGAATAGTGAGCGTTGTCACTTACCTCAACACCGTATAGACAGCAGACTCCTAGCTACAAGACAAAATTATGAAACTTCACTTACAGCCTTTATATAATTGACTTTGACATGTCACGATTGGAATTTCAACAATAGGACATATAAATGATTTTTTTTTCTTTTCTTTTTTTTAACATCACGAATTCGGACACCTGCTTCTAATACAATGTACCAAGTTTTTTTTTCTTCTCCCAGTTGTCAACAAGATCTTCAAGTCGATGAGCTTAATTCTTAAAATAATTTTTATTACTGAGAGATAACGAATGACATATGATTGTGATTCATTAAAAACAAGTAATTAAATTTAACTAAAAACAAACAACGATAAGCCTGGTTTTTGTTGTTTATTTGCAAGGCGGTTGTTTATTTGCTAGGTGTTTATTTATTTGCAAGGTGGTTGTTTATTTGCAAGGTGTTTGTTTATTTGCAAGGTGTTTGTTTATTTGCAAGGTGTTTTTCCACCAATCATCACCAGCTTTGTTGCCTTCGGCTCTTTCTTCTCTGTTACATCGTCATCTTTTTCCAGGAGTTGATTTTTGTTATGTCCTGTCATTTATGAAGACGTTTAACTGCAGATAGTAACGATCCTCTTTAACTTTTGTAAACTTGTGGACTGTTTCTGACTTAAATCTTGGCCTAATTGTTTTTTTTTCTTTACACGCTTCTATTAAATAGCTAAATTTTAGCTTGTCATTCTGTGTGTCTGTTAGCGTCAAATCTTGCAGCGTCATTTTGACACACACATCGCATTGCTCGATTGAGCTGAAATTTGGCAGACAGCTGTATCTCCTATGTCATTACAATATTCCAAAATTTCATGTAATTTGCTCAGTTTGCTGTCATGTTATTTGCTCAATTTTTTTTCCCTCCAAAATTTTGTTTTTACTGTTAACTCAACGATTGTTTTCGAGGTAAACAAAGGGAAATGATAAATACAGTTTACATAAAAATGGTAATTTTCCTTGAAGAGTGAGCTCTCGTTACAAATTGTAATTGATACAAGCCGGCGAAGAAAAAGATATAACAATTACATTAAATTTTTTAAAACTGTAAAATAAAATGTGGGTTTTTGAGAAAAAGGATTTTCAACACGCTTTTATTCCAATGCACTAAAAAGGACACGATAAATTATTCGCTCACACAACGATTTCCTTTCCATTTCTCATGTCTACATAAATAACGTGGGCGCCAAGCATATTGATTGTCGTGATTAATATCCTGCATGCTTTCCGGATTGTACAGTGGAATTTGACAATGTGATGGTGTGTCTACAGATGGTAGCAGACAAACAGACTAATCATTTCCCCACCTGTCTCTAGAGACCTGCGAATGTAGACAGCAAGCTGACCACCTCACCAGGTGACCCACGTACGCGTTATGACGATGCTACTCTGACTAGATAATGTCAGTCTTTCTTTGACGACATAGGTTGTAGTTTGGATCTTCGAAGAGAATATAATTTTTGAAGACAATCTTAAATTACACAAATTTGTGAATCTATGTTTGAGATAAATACAATCTCATTTATTTATTACTAGCACAATAACGTGCTTTCAACGGAAAATTAGGATTTCATCTAGCGTTGAGAACCCGTGTAGCACCAATTTAAAACACTAAGGGGCCGTCCATAAAGTACGTCACGCTATTTCTACCATTTTTACTCCCCCCTCCCCCTATCACAAATCTCGGACACCCCCCCCCCAATAAAAATATAATATAAAATATGTAATATAAAACACCGTGACGTCACACATGGGAGGACCCACCCTCCCCCTGTCACAAACTTTCACACTTTCTTACAGCCCCTTAGTCCCCTCCCCCCCTGGAGTGTGACGTACTTTATGGACGGCCCCCAATTGATTTCACTCTGGATCATGATGGATATATTTGTTTGTTAATATAATATGTATGTGTTATTAAAAAATCGTGTGAAAACGAATGGTTACAATTTCTTAAATGTTTACGAAAAAGAGATTAGGGGCCCTCGGCTCCAAAAGAATGAAAAATATAATTTTATGCCCTATAGTATTTTAATATATGCCATCAAGTTTTAATATTCCAAGTTTTGTCAAAATCCATTTACACAGTATCCAGAGTTTAAACGAATTTTATTTAGCTCATATAAGGTGAAGAAACTACATTTGGGTCCCCGGCCTCCAGCCATGCAATAATAATTTAAATATTTCTTTCGCCTGTTACCATTGCGGGAGGGTACTCAACAATTTACAAAAGTTTCATGCTCCTACCTGCACGGGAGGCTGGAGATTTAATGGTGAGTCTGTTTATATTCTCATATAAGGAAAAAAAACATTTGGGCCCCCGGCCCCCAAGTGAGTGATAATTTAAGTATTTGTTTCGTCTGTTACCATTATGGGAGTCTACTCAACAACTTCCAAAAGTTTCATGCTTCCACCTACACGGGAAGTTGGAGAATTAGTGATGAGAATGCTTTATATAGCTCATTTAGTGAAAAAACTACATTTGGGCCCCCGGCCCCCCATAGGTGGTAATTTTAAAAGTCTCTTTCGCCAATTATCGTCGTGAGAGTGTGCTCAAAAACTTCCCGAAGTTTATGCTTCTACAGTGTACTTACACAGGAAGTTTGAAAATTAGTGATGAGTGCGTGAGTGAGGGCTTTAGCTGTTCTTAGTATAGATAATTATTTATTTGTTTATATAGTTTTTTTAATTTTTTTTTAATTTTCATTCCTTGTGTAATTAGTCGGGAATAAACAATTCTAAACTGTATTACAGTGAAAAACAATATTGATTAAAATCGGAAGGAGCCCCTATATCTCAGGTGAGAGCGAGAAATCCGCACCTTTATGTAAATAAAACACTGAACACATCCTCGCGGATGGGCCGGTCACGAAGGGGAAGGCTTAAAATAGGATCGTGATCCAAAAGCCACTCCAATGTTTTGCGCATGAAGTGCACGGCTCTTGTGGAAATTTATGTACTAGCGAAGAAGCAGAGTTCAAAGCAGTCGGTATTGTGACCTGAAAATTAGTGATCGATCTGAACCATCGCCCCCACCAACATAGTTCACTGACTCCAGATCTCTGATAACTGCTCTACGCAATTGTCCCGGCCTAAAGCCGGATGACATTCTACAGACTATCGCCTCCACCCGACACAGGTTTGGAAAAGAGATTATAGTCCCGCTGATACCTGGACCCTCTACCCTAGAAGGAAACGTAAAGTCAGATGAGCTTCCAAAAGTAGGCGCAAACCAGCCTTAACCTGAGAAGTCGATCTCAAACACGCCAATTTAGGCACAATATTACGGACAAGATCCAATGCTAAAAGGATTAAGTCATGGAGGAAATGAGAAAATTAATCCATTATATCATAACACATGTTATTCATTCGTTGCGCTTGTGCTGAAAAATATTAATTTGAAAAAAATATTAATAAAAACTTCAACAAAAGCAAAATAATGATGCTTCGACCGAAAAAACCAACATCCCAACATATAATATTTTATTATTAACTAGTGGACCCGTCGCGCTTTGCAAAGATCACAGTATAAAGGAATAAGTTCAAAGAAACCAATGAGTTCATTCGCGAAATTGTGCACACACAAAAAGTCCAAACGTATCATCAATATACATAATTCCCGTTGTCTGTATGTATGGATGTAACTAGGTGGCGCTGCGAAATGTGTAATGCTGTTAGGTGGCGCTGCGATCGATTTTGTTTTATATTGCTGCACCAAAAATAACACTTTTCGAACGTTCGGCATAAAATTGTTCAATATGATAATAAATGAATCAAATAAAAATAAATAAAATAAATGAAATTTCTGTATTACGTTATTTTTTAATCTGATGTGTATTTATTTTGAAAAACTTCCGTCATTTTTGACGGGTGATACGCTAGTATATAAAATAATATTTTAAAAGAAATTTTTAAAAAACACGATATTAAGGGCCCCAGCCGCAAAATGAGTGATACTTTTTTTAAATAAAAAATCATTGCCGTTGTACTCAACACGTATCCTATTATCAGGGCGATCGGTTGAATAAAATAATAATTCTAAAGCTTATATCACTAAAGAACATATTTTAAGGCCCTGGCGTCCCAAATGGTGCAAGCTCTAAATTTTAAAATCCCTATACTCTTATATCGCAATCTGGATCATGATGGATATGTGTGTTAATATTTGTCTACAGTCTACATCATGACAACCTTGGATCGCTACCGCCCGCCTCAAGCTGGGCAGCCCCCAGCCAATAAGGTGCTATCCCGCCATGGCCTACCTGCTCCACTGGGTGCGTGGAGCTCAAAGGAACTTCTCAACAAGTAGGCCAGTAAATCCTGCACCTAGAAATAAAAAACAAAAGATAAGAAGACTCCAGCTCTTCGCCTAGCAAGCTGGAACGTTAGGACTATGTGTCCAGGCATTACTGCCGACCTGCAGCTTATTGATGATGCCAGGAAGACAGCCATCATTGACATGGAGCTTGCCAGACTAAACATCGACATTGCCTGCCTTCAGGAGACTAGACTCCCAGAAAGTGGTACCATAAAAGAATGCAACTACACTTTCTTCTGGCAGGGTGGACCAATGGACACACCAAGGCAACATGGGGTTGGTTTTGCCATAAAAAATGGACTCTGCTCCTCCATAGAACCCCCAACAAAGGGCACTAACAGGATACTAACAATACGACTATCTACATCCTCAGGATTAGCCAACATCATCAGTGCTTATGCTCCAACCTTATCCTCGAGCTCAGAAGCGAAAGACCAGTTCTATGATGATCTCAATCAAACACTAGCCAGCATACCCACCAATGAAGCAATCTACCTCCTTGGTGACTTCAATGCAAGAGTTAGAAGTGATCACATGCCCTGGCCAACTTGCCTCGGTTATTTTGGAAGAGGCAGGCTTAATGAAAATGGGCAGAGATTACTAGAGATGTGCTGCTTACATGGACTATGTGTCACAAATACTTTCTTCAACTGCAAAGCAATCCACCAAGTGTCATGGAGGCATCCCCGCTCTAAACACTGGCACCAACTAGATCTCATCATCACAAGACGCACACAACTGGCCAGTGTCCTCCTCACACGCAGTTACCACAGTGCAGACTGCGACACAGATCACTCCTTAGTGGCTAGCAAGGTAAGGTTACTGCCAAAGAAATTGTACCGCAACAAAAACAAGGGAAAACCACGCATAGGCATCTGCTCCACCAAGAATCCAGCGAGAACAGCAGAATACACCCAGAGACTAAAAGAAGCTCTTGTACAAATGCCACCAGTAGACACTATTGAGTCCAAGTGGTCACATCTGCGGGACACCATATATGGCTCAGCTATTGCGGCATTTGGCAAGAGAGAACGCAAAAGTGCAGACTGGTTTGAGGCCCACTGGGAGGAAATGAAGCATGTCACCGATGTAAAAAGAAAGGCTCTTCTAGCCTATAAAGACAGGCCTTGCCCAGAAACTCTACATTTCCCTTAAGAGCGCCAAGAAAAATGCCCAGCAGGCAGCTCGCCACTACGCTAACACGTACTGGCTCAATCTAAGTTCCAGCATACAGTCAGCTGCTGATAGAGGCGATACAAAGGCTATGTACGAGAATATAAAACAAGCAACAGGCCCTCTGACCTCCAAGACAGCACCCTTAATGTCAAAAGCAGGGGAAATTATCACTGATCGGGACAAGCAACTCAAACGGTGGATCGAGCACTACCTGGAATTGTACGCAACTATAAACCATGTCTCAACTGCTGCCCTGGACGATATCCCAGACCTGCCGGTCATGGAAGAGCTCGATAGCCTACCCACAATGGTCGAGCTAAGTAGAGCCATAGATTGCCTAGCCTGCGGGAAAGCCCCTGGTAATGATGGAATTCCACCAGAAGTTCTCAAATGTGGAAAAGAAATACTTTTACAGCCTTTGCCTCCTCACTCTGTGCTGGGAACAGGGGCAGATACCACTGGAGTTAAAAGATGCCAACATCGTTACACTGTATAAAAATAAAGGAGACAAGAGTGACTGCAACAACTATCGTGGAATCTCTCTCCTCAGTATAGTTGGAAAAACCTTCGCCCGAGTTGCATTGACACGCCTGCAGACCCTAGCATCGCGTGTACTCCCAGAATCGCAGTGCGGCTTTCGAGCCGGAAGATCAACCATAGACATGATCTTCTCTCTGCGTCAGCTGCAGTAGAAATGCAGGGAGCAACATATGCCTCTATACATCGCGTTCGTCGACCTAACTAAAGCTTTTGATCTTGTCAGCAGAAGCGGCCTTTTCCAGATCTTAGTAAAAATAGGCTGCCCTACACATCTGCTTAACATCATCAAGCAATTCCATGAAAACATGCAGGGACAGCAGCACAGTGTGCTATAACGGTGCCACCTCCGAGGCTTTCCCAGTAAGTAGTGGAGTAAAGCAAGGCTGCGTGTTGGCACCTACTCTATTCGCAATATTCGTTTTCCATCTTACTCCAGTATGCCTTCAAGAACAACAGCGAGGAGATATACATACACACCAGAGCTGACGGGAGATTATTCAATATTGCCCGACTTAAAGCCAAGACCAAAATAAGGAAGATTTTGCTGCGCGAGCTCTTATTTGCAGACGATGCCGCCTTAATATCCCACACAGCAGACGGCCTGCAGAACCTTGTATTTTATAAATATAGATCAAAAGAAATTACTTAAAGGGTCCCCGGGCCCAATCAGTTTGACAAATAACGTTCGAAAATCTGTTCATTTTAATCAATTTCATAACGAATATATCTATTTATATTTCTCAAGATCGTTAAAAATTGAATGGGGAATAATATCTTAAACTTATAATAAAAAAGACATTTGGAGCCCCGGCCCCGAAGGAATGGACATTAACAGTTCAGTGCCCTATAGTATTTTATTATGGGCTATCAGGTTTTTGTATACAAAGTTTGGTTAAGATCCATCCATTTAGTCAGTAGCGAAAGCATAAACTAATTTTTAAATAGCTCATATTATAACAAAAACGACATTAAGGGCCCCCGGGCCCATTCGTTGCAAGATGTTAAGTTTTCATTTGAATCATAATGAATACATTTATTTATATTTCTCAAGATCGTTAAAATAAGAATTGAATGGGGATTAAACTCTTATGCGTTTACTAAAAAGACATTTGGGACCCCCCTTCCCCGAAGAAATGGCCATAAGGAGTTCAGTGCCCTATAGTAATTTATTATAGACTCTTAAGTTTTTATATACTAAGATGGGTCAAGATCCATTAATTTTCTCAGTATCATAAGCTTAAACTAATTTTTACATCTAATTTAAGAAGAAATAAAAAGAACCCGTAAAAAAACAAGTTTTTTACTATAAGTACTTTATGTACCAGACATAACTAAAAGAATGTTCATTATAATACGCAAACTACTCTACCTACTCTATTCGCAATATTCTTCTACATCTTACTCCAGTATGCCTTCAAGAACAACAGCGAGGGGATATACATACACACCAGAGCTGACGGGAGATTATTCAATATTGCCCGACTTAGAGCCAAGACCAAAATAAGGAAGATTTTGCTGCGCGAGCTCTTATTTGCAGACGATGCTGCCTTAATATCCCACACAGAAGACGGCCTGCAGAACCTTGTATCCAGCTTCTCCGCTGCCTGCAAAGAGTTTGGCCTGACCATAAGTATAAAGAAAACCAACATTATGGCACAGGATGCTGCTTCTCTCCCGACTATCACCATTGACGACTGCAACCTGGATGTTGTTGACAGTTTTACTTATCTGGGATCAAACATCTCGAGCAACCTTTCACTGGAAGATGAGATAAATAGTAGGATAGGGAAGGCAGCAACTGTTATGGCTAGACTGTACAAAAGAGTCTGGTCCAATGCCAAACTCACAGCAAAGACTAAGCTGCAGGTATACCAGGCCTGCGTACTGAGCACACTCCTCTATGGATGCGAGTCTTGGACCACCTATACCAGGCATGAAAGAAGGCTCAATAGCTTCCACCTCAGATGCATGCGCCGCATCCTAGACATCAAATGGCAAGAGAAAGTCCCCAACACAGAGGTCCTGGCTCAAGCAAGCATGAATAGTATTGCAGCAATGTTAAGCCAAAGACGCCTCCGTTGGCTTGGACACGTCAAGAGGATGCAAACTGGTCGCATACCCAAGAATGTGCTATACAGCGAGCTGGCAGCAGGGAAAAGGTCAGTTGGTCGGCCATGTTTCAGATACATGGACATATGCAAGAGAGACATGAAAGTAGCCAACATTGATAAACAAAACTGGGAAAACCTGGCAGAGGATAGGTCCATGTGGCGGGCTATAGTGAAAGAAGGATCACTAAGAGCGGAGGAGCAAACTAGGGCAGAAGCAGTTGGAAAAAGAGCGAGGAGAAAGGCCAGGCAACACTGCCCCACTGCTTTCGTGTGTGTGTCATGCAGAAGACACTGCCACTCAAGGATTGGTCTCATCCACACCAAGAGCTGCAAATAACAAAGATAAATCTATCGTCTTTCGCAGACGGACAGAATCCATACATAATACGCAGCGCAAGACAATCCAAAAATACAAAATTTTAGTTATGTCTCGTCAAACATGATTAATATAATGCGCACCTATCGGGAATATGTTTATAAAAAGTATTGTCAATATAATACGCACCAAATTGCGCAACAGGAAAGTATTAATAAAAAGAGTGTCGCGGTGCGTATTATATTGAACGACCTTTTTATACTTTCCTTTTGCGCGTTGCTGTGCGTATAATATTGACGATACTTTTAAAAAACATAAATTCCCGATCTGTATGGTATGGTATGGTATGGCAACCGTCCGTCCTCATGGGACGATGGCGTGTACTCCTACTCCTCTCCCCCCCTGCCCTTTCTCCTGGCTCTTCTCTCTTCACTCAAAGCTATGAGGGATGCTTCCGCGACATGAATGCCCTCTCGCACTTTTGCCCGCCAGGAGGTGCGCTCCTCGGCAATGGTCTCCCACGTTTTATGGTCTATCTGTGCCAATGACATGTCTTTTTTGCAGACGTCCTTGAAGCGCAAGCAGGGGCGGCCACTCTTTCTCATACCGGTTGCCAGCTCACGGTAAATCAAGGCTCTAGGAATGCGCTCCGAGCTCATCCTGCGGACCTGACCTAACCACCGCAGGCGCCTCTCACTCAGAATTGAGTGCCTACTCAGCATATTTCTTCTTCTGAGTACCTCGACATTGGTGATCTTGTCCTGCCACTTGATGCGTAGAATCCTACGCAAGCATCGTAAGTGGAAGCTGTTGAGCTGCTTTGTTTGCTTGGCGTAGGTCGTCCAGCACTCACTGCCATAGAGGAGTGTACTGTGCACGCAGGCCTGGTACACAGTGATTTTTGTCCTAACTGTGAGCTGCGCATTGTTCCACACTCTTTGATTCAGCCTAGCCATTAATGCTGCGGCCTTGCCGGTTCTGGTTCCAATTTGCTTATCCAGGGAGAGTGTTGTAACTTTATAATGTAACTGTAACTATATTTTATATGTAACTCTTTAGTATGCGTTCTCACAATACAGAATCTTGTGCACAATAATCCCCTGAAGAACTTGTTTCAACAAAACAACTTTAATATGTATACTTTGTACACAGAAATATCATTTGAGGTTATACAACGTAGAAATCTTGAGGCATACACACATCACGTCCTTCCTTGACGGAAGTCCTCTAACAACTGATCGCCCAACCTTTTCAACCAATGGGAATGCTCCTTTCTTCCCGCGTTTATTATTCACGTGACCTTACGTCACAAATCATGTTAATCACACGTGACAAGTGTGCTTGTGATGTTACTGCTAAGGTAGGTGAAATCATCGACGACGTCCAAGGTGTTTCCCTCAATGGAGATTGCTTGAAGGCGGTCAGTGCCTTGTCTCATAATGTTGGTCTTTTTTAGGCTAATCGTTAAGCCAAAATCCTTGCATGCCTCTGAGAACTTATTGACCAACTGTTGGAGTCCTGCCTCTGTCTGTGAGGTAAGGGCTGCGTCATCCGCGAAGAGCAACTCTCTGATTAATACATTTTCCAATTTGCTCTTCGATCTGTGCGCATTAAATTAAACATGTTTTACGAGACATAACTAAAATTTTGGATTTTTGGATTGTCTTGTGCTGTGTATTATATGAACATTCTTTTAGTTATGCCACGTATATAAAGGATTTATAGTCAAAAACTTTGTTTTAAAAAAAAATAAATATATATATATACATAGTTTTCGCGTTGGGGGGCCGTCCATAAATGACGTCACGCGATTTTTGCCGATTTTTGACCCCCCCCCCTCGTCACGCGTCGTCACAAAAACTTAGACCCCCCCTCTAAAAATACGTCACAAAGCTTTGACCCCCCACTCCCCTAAAAAACACAATAAAAAGACACTTTATTTTCTATTTGAAAATAAGTATGTTTCAAATAACTTTTATTGTCAATTTAGTATTTATTATTTATTTAGTGAAGATCTACATTGTAATATCGTAACATGCGTGAAGCATTTTTTAAAAAAAAACGTTTAACCGGCCTTCAGAAAACTAACCGTGTTAACATTCTGAGATTATATTTTATTTTAATGCGTACAAATTAAACATTGACTATGAATCATCACGGTTAACGTCTTTGATTAGAACAAAAAATTATTTTAAAATGACATTTTTAAAATGTATTTTAAAAAAAACCCTCAATTGACTGACGGGCATCCCGTAAGAAAGAGGTCGGCGAACAGAGGTAAATAACCTCATCTGGGGTCAAAAAGGGAATTCTTGGGGGTAATTCAGACTCATTTGGGACATATAACATCCACTACAATCCACTAGATATATTAAAATTCGTCATGTGTACGTGTACGCTTGGAATATATGCCCATTATTGAACCGGTTCCTTCCAGAATATGCATTTTTTGAGAATTTGACAACTATGTAGATTTCTTACCTACTTACTATACGAAGACACCTAAATCTACCCTACTTTCATTTATATTGACATGAGTGACAATAATCTTAATCCACATGCATTGTCTGTGTCACGTATCCTTTATGTGATATTTAAAATTAATGCCTTAAAAACTGAGCTAAGAAGAAAAGTTGTTTTGTGCTCCTCTCGAATTGCGATGTCAAGAAAATTTTACATTCAATAAAGTTAATGAATACTTGACTAATTTTAAATGGGCTCATTTACCATTATATCTAGAACAGTGCTTCTCAAACTTTTTAGTATGGCAGACCGGCAGGAATTTTTTCCATTGCACCTGGGACCGGTGCACTATTTTCCCTGCACTGACACTTTTTGTGTCCTTCTTTTAGAACATCTGCGGACCGGCAGCGGATGGCCCATGGACCAGCACCGGTCCGCGGACCACCACTTTGAGAAGCACTGATCTAGAAGACTAGAAGGGCCAGGGGCGTTTGACCAAAAACCAATCGAACAAGTATATCAAACTTAAAAAGTTTTTAATTCTATCAAATAGATTCCCTCCCCCCCCTCCCCTTTTAAAGAAAAAGGATAAGTCGTTTTGACTTAAAATATCTACACATAATCCTATTCAAATCATTTTTAGACACTTGTCCTGCTGGTAAAACTCACCAGTAGCATTTTCGCTAACGACGCTCCCCCAAATCCCCGAGTCATGTGAGCAGGACCTAGAGTCTCGGGGTGGGGGGGGGTAACGCACACATAAACTTATATATTTTGGGGTAACGGGCAAAAATGTTGGACGACTCCTGTCGTGAGAGAATCAAACGGAGCTGCGGTTACATCACAAATGCTTTGATGTCAACATCAAACGACGCAGTGTAACAATTTCATACGTTATCTTGTGGATTCTCAAACTTAAGGATTATAATTAGATTTAATTTTCGTGTCTTGATAGCTTACGCCAACCAGCGTCTGATGACCTACCGACCGGCACATTGAGAAGCACTGATTTAAAATTTTAAAAAAATTAAAAATAAAAAAAAAGTCATTAAATAAATTGTAAGCGACCAAATATTTCAGTGGAAGTTTTATTTAAAGTTACCCTTTTGATGTGACGTCACATTTCTTCAACCCCCCTCCCTCCCCCTCGTCACGCATCGTCACAAAAGTGTGACCCCCTCCCCCCTAGGTGCGTGACGACATTTGTGGACGGCCCCTTAGACCTCTCATATATCCTTCTAGCGTATGGTCCGTGTCTGATTAAGTGAAGTTAATGTTCATATATTTGAATCTTTCAAAACCTTGCTGCACACGTGGAAATCGCAAATTTCATTTAAGTTCTTACCACAGAAGCTACTGACAAACGTAAAGAGTGAATTACAAGTACCAAGACATCGATGTCACGTGCTCGAATGATCATCATCTTTGTTTCTAAATTCAATTGTTTATTTTGTAATTAGCGCTCATCAATTAGCCACCCTTAAAAATGTGTCTCTTTAGACTTTAGAGCAGAGATGGCGAACCTATGGCACGCGTACCACAGTCGGCACGCAGAGCCTCATGAGCCGGCACGCGACTTAAATATCACTTCTTTAATCAAACCAGCTAAGCCAAAACCGCCATTTTTGGGTTTCATTGGAATGTTTGCACTTTGCTTTAAATAATTGGGTTCTGGTTGAATTTCGGGCACGCGGGCCAAAAAGGTTGGCCACCACTGCTCAAGAGCAAGCGCTCCATTGGTCCTCACCTTGTTACGTCGCTGACTAAACTTATGATGTTTGAATTACTAATAATGAAACAAAGATGCGTTCAGCACAAGTACAACCCATAATGTAAGAGATAATTCCTTTAAAAAAAACTAATTCATAATTCAATATAATTAAGAGGCGATTTTATTTAAACCTCGGAGATTTTGTTTCATGACACCGCCCTTGGGTGAGCCCAGGGTGACATGTGCATAGGGTTCCCCTCAACCCACCCCACCTCAAGCCAGAAAACTTCATGTGTCCCTGTAGGTAGTGGAGCAGGACTGCGTGAAGCATGACGTCACCTGCAAACTTGTCCTCCACGCGCCGGAAAAAGTAAAACGTGTGTGTTTTTTGCATCTGTCTTTGTGTTTGTATTTGATTGCTTGTGTTTTTGATGGCTTTTGCATGTTTTAGGGGCTGCATGTGTGTGTATGTGCTTTTTTGTGTGTTTATGTTGGTCTAAGTGTGTAATTGTCATTGTGTATATATGTCCGTGTGTGTGTTATAAATTGTTCACAAACACTGTCCTCTTTTGTGAATTGTTCCAAAATTAGTGTAAAAAATATTACCCTTAAATGAAAGATACAAGCTGCGGTAAATTTTACTTTTCTTAAAGGTTTTTATTCATTTTCCAGTAACATTTAGTCCCTCCCACGTAAATTTGTTTCCTTTTAAAGTTAAAACCTTGATTCGTCGGCATCCTTCGGTCTCGCGAGACGATGGTGCATCACCGTTGGGTTGGGTTGCATTTCCTCGTGTGGCTGTGCAGTCCTATCCTTGAGTTGCAGTCTTTTCCACAGCTTTTGCACACGAGTTCCGTGCTTCCCAAAATTTTGACCTTTCTCCTAGCTCTTCTGCATGTAGCCTCCTGGATTAAATGGGACATAAAAACATTTTTTTAAACATTGGAATTAAACAGTTATCTCCCTTTTCTACACAAAATAATTGGCGCAGTTGGAAATTAATTAATCAATATATATATAGTTTTTTTTTCAGAATATACAAATTTATAAAGAAAGACTAATATCAAATTAAGACTCTCTATTCAATTAGAAATTTAACTTGCTAAAGTTACATTTTAAAGGAGGGTTATAAATTGCGTGTTAAAATTTTAAGATCAATATTGTAAGCAATCAACAACCGTGAAGGCTGAGCAGCACGATCATTGACTAGGCAGTGCTTGAAAACTACGGCAGTCTGCAGGCTGCAGATGACATTGTGGTTTGTTCAATGGTGGTGCAATGAGTGTGTTTTTCTACATATAAATCTTATTTTTAAAAAAACAAGTGAGTACTCGTTTGCAAAACTCGGTTGTCTTGTTGTTTTATACATGTTAATAATTATTTTTGGTGGGTTTTACATAAGTGTATATAAAATATAATGTTAATTCATTGGCACAAATAAAAAATACTTAATCGATTAATAAAATAAATATTTTTCATAAAATTTTGAGGTCTGGCATTTTAGATAAACTATCGAAACGTTTCCAATCAGTTAGTAGTTCTGTAAAACTTAGTAAAGTTATATCTTGGTCTATTAACTCGTCATAAATATGAAGTCCACGACCTCTTGCCACGCCCTGGAGTATCGACACTTTAATTATTATTTTTTTATGCACTGCACATACTTCAATGATGTAGCAGCTAATTCAACTCATGTATTTATTTATTTTATGTATTACTTAAATTTTTGAAAACGCCGGTATGCGGTAAATTAGAATCTTTGCTTTTTAAAGTTCCCCCTAGTAGCGTATTAACCCAACCTACCACCTTCTTTTGAAAAAAAAATAGACTCATCGTATGTTAATGACGTATTAAAATTAAATGCATAAAGAAATAACAATAGCACAAAATAAGGTTAACAGTGACAAGTACTTCTTTCATCGAAATTGTTGGGTATCATTATATGTTGATGATTTTAAAAATTGAATTTCTATACTTCTTTGATTTTATATCTGATGTTGATGAAAGCTTAGAAAAGTGTTGTGCGTGTGTGTGTGTGTGGGGGGGGTTGACGTTAGAGTTTATTGCAGGGCTGTTTTAGGAAGTGCATGTATATGAAAAGAGTAGTAGAAAATGGTTTCAGAAAGGGGTTGGTCTGCTGGTGGAGGCTTTTTTTTGTGTGTGTATGAAAGTTAGGGGAGTCTTTTTTTTTAATTAAAAAATTAATACTAAACGTTTCATCTTAAAATACGGTGGCTCCGATTTGCGAGCGGTGATGTATCAAGCTAGAATATAAACCTTTATGTTTGGTAGGGTTTAATATGCATATATATATATATATATATATATATATATATATATATATATATATATATATATATATATATATATATTATATACACACACACATACACTGATGGACATCCATGTCAATGAGTTTGACATCATTACCAGTACTTAGAGACATTTTCATTTAGAGTTATCTTTATATTTAAGAACGCTAAGTGTGTTACAGTGTGCTGTTTTGTAATTAACATTTTGTCCCATACGGAACTTTGGGGCGCCTTCCCAGCCTGTGAAGACACACAGGTCAAAACCTGTCTATGACGTCGATATGTCCCTGAAATCAAACACGACACATTCCTACACACACACACACATATACGCCTAATGTCGCGGTCAGAGTTAAAGCCAGGGTTGCCATATTGGCCTTTTGTAAGGCCAAATTCTCAAAATTTTGCCTTTTTTAAGAGGGTTTGGCCTCAAATTTTTTGTTTGGCTTTTTGGCCTTTTGTTTGGCCTTTTTCTTTAAAAAAAAATATATATATATAAAATATGGTTCACCGACAAAACGGCCCAGGACAAAACGGCCCCAACAAATGGGCCCCGACAAAACGGCCCCGGTCAAAACGGCCCCTGTCAAAACGGCCCGGTCAAAACGGCCCCTGTCAAAACGGCCCCCATTTTTAATAGGGTTTTAATTTTTTATAATTTGTTTCCCCTGTTTGTTCAGACAACACATTTCACACACGATTTCCAGAAGAGAAAAAAGGTGACGTTTTAAAATTTATTTTTGTTTTATTTATTTTTTTAAAAATTGGAACAATAATTTTTGTATGTCTATGAGGGTTGAATGAGGTTATTGTTTTATTGTATTTCCATGTTAAAATTTAATGGTATAGTTAGTTGTAGTATTACTACTCCACTCTTCGTTCTTCTACCTTTAAACTTAAATGTTTTAGATTTAGGGAATGTTTTTATGGATACTTGCTGCTCCTTTTAAAATGTGTTTAAGTTAATGTAAGTTTTCTTTTGCAAATGGGGGACAATAAAGAAAAGTCATATTATGGGACCGACCATAAATGACGTCCCGCGCCTAAAAGGGGGTGGGGGGTAGGGGGTCAAACATTTGTGACTTAATTTTGGAAGGGGGGGGGGCTAAGTTTTTGGGATGAAGTGTGACGAGGGGGAGGGGGGGATAAAAAAAATCGGCCAAAACTGCGTTATTTCATTTATGGACGGCCCCTAATTATTCTAGTGTGAGTCTGACCAATGCCAATGTGAGGGTGGTATTTTTGTTTATTTTCTTATTATAAGGGGAAAAAACTGTTTAATAGGGACTGTTTGCATGATTCTTTTTTGGACCAGATATATATTTAAATGTAACCAGATCACGCATAGCCATCTTACCGGAATTTTTTAATTTGTTGTGAGTGATATGTATTATGAACTGTATACACACATTTACATACAAGTTGCAATAGAACAAAAGATAATGGTTCATTAAATGTATCTATATAATTACATTTTATTTCATTGTTTTAGTGACATATATTAACAACAAATTTATTATGTAATAATATAACAAACAAATAGAAATAATTAATAACAGTAAAGGTGTTGTACTTTAATCTAATTGAACAAATTTTATGATTTACTCAAGGTTGCAAACTCAAAGAAATGTTTCTTTGTTAAGTTTTACAAGAGATAGAATTACACTTGATTACAGCACCAGAAACATATATAAAAACGGCCCAATGAATAGGTTAGAATCAGGGGCGGATTAAGACTGCACGGGGCCCCTGGCTGCAATTTAAACTGGGGCCCTATCCAGCCAGTGTACCTATAGATAAAATGATTGCTAGCAGCTAATATAAGACTGTAAATAGAGTAATGGGGGTGAGACTGCAATCAGGCTTTTAAAAAGGTAAATGCATAAAATAAAAACAGGGTATTAGTAGGCCTGACAGGACTGTAACTTGTAAATATTCATCCAAAATGATTATTCATGAAAAACCCGATTTCGAAGAACTAACTTTTTGCCGGTATCCTAAAATTGAGTGTAAAAGACAATTTATAAAATTAAAAAACACATGAAGAAAAAATTTCACACCCGGGGATCGAACCCGCCACCTCATGCACCATAAGCCTTCGTGCTTCACATTCAGCCACGAGAGCTCATTTAGGGTTGACAATTTAAAAAATATATATAATATTCTTTAATAATTTCTGTTATTGAGCCTATCAAATCAGGTTTTTTGACTGCTAAGACTATCGTGTGGGAAAAGAGATCATTTTTATAGATGAGATTTTTATTAATTTATCATATTTTCAGCAATTCATGTATACATTTGTCCACATTTATTATAAAATATGCTAAGTTTGGGGGCCCTAACTCATCGGGGGCCCCTGGCTTTAGCCCGTTCAGCTTAATCCGCCATAGGGTTAGAAAATATAACATTTGTTAAAATAAGTCCCCAAATCAGCCAAATGCTCACAAATTGCACATAAATACCCCAATCAAACTTAAAAATTATCTCCTGCCGGGGCCCATTTGACCGGGGCCGTTTTGACAGGTGCCGTTTTCACCGGGGCCGTTTTGACAGGGACCGTTTTGACTGGGGCCGTTTTGACAGGGGCCGTTATGTCGGGGCCGATGTGTCGGGGCCGTTTTGTCCGGGGCCGTTTTGACGGGTCACCATAAAATATATATACAACTAATCTTTATCACAAAAAAATTAAAATTCGCCAATAATTCAATATCCTTATTAATTATATTCTATTTTTGACTAGCTTACGTGTATGTTAGACATTAAAAAGCTTTTAAAAAGTTTAACGAAGAGGCTATTAAGACAAAGCCAGATACAGAATGCAGCTCACACTTTTAGACGCTATTGTTAGAGTCAGGGCTGAGCTTTTGTTTACAAATAAATGCAGTAAGGACTTTCTCAAGTCACCAAGAATGCTTGATGACTTGACATCTGATAAAGTTTATAATAATACTGCAAATAGCAGTCTAGAGGAAAAGGATGATCTGAAGCTTTTCTTTCAAATTTGTATGTTAGTATCATAGTCTATTTTGTGAGTACAACAATACATACGAACATTGGACTTTACACATTTATTATCCTTTTCTCCTGGTTTTACCTTCATTTTAAATAGTTAACTTATTTTCAGCCGTTATGAGCCGTCCATAAATGACGTCACGCGATTTTGGCAGATTTTTCAATGTATTTTAACCCCCCCCCCTCCCTCCCTCCCCCGTCACACGTAATCAAGAGCTAGACCCTTTCCAATATGACACCACAGTTCCCCTCGTCATACATAGCCACAAATCTGTGACCCCCTCCCGCCCCCATGGTGCGTGACGTCATTTTTTAAATCCCATATATTAACTTCACCGGCGTCTCTCTCTGTCGTTCGTCATCGGGTGGAAAAACAAAAGTAAAAAATGACCCACTTACCGTGATGCCATCGAGCTGACATTTGACACATAGGCTCGTGTCACCTAACAATGCATCGTATCAAAATTTCAGATCGATCGAACGTACAGTTATGAAATTAATGCATTTTTAGTTTATCTATATAAACTATATTTAGCGGTCGCTATTGTTTACATTTTACGGGTCACTTGACTTCACGCCAGCCATCGGTGAACACATCTCGTGTTTTAACCAGGTGTACTGGTCTGGCGTGCTTTTTTTTACTTTTTACGTGTAACGCTGAGCTCGGTCCAGCGATCGGTGACAAGACCTCCCGGGTTAAAAGCAAAGGGGAGTTAAGACAGATTCAGTCTGTAAATATTTGTCGCGTTTGAACATAATCAATACTTTTAGTTATGTCTCATATATAAGGGATTTATAGTCAAAAACTTTGTTTTTAAGGGTTTGTTTTATTGTTGACATTTTTCATATAATATAACATAAGTTTGGCCTTTTTTTGTGCCTTTTTTGGCAGTCAGTTTGGACTTTTCCCCAAATTACAATCTGGCAACCCTGGTTAAAGCCATCCAAGATAGAATCACATTTATGCCAACTCTATTGACGCCTCTGGATTTATTCATTTTGGGTTCTGGTCAACTTGAATTCTTGATCACGAGTCGTTGTCCGTTAGAGCGTGGGGGGAGTCCAAAGTCCGACCCGCGGGCCAATTACGGCACGCTTTAAAATTTTAACTGACCCGCGCCTCATCCTAAAAAATGAACTGACTCTTAGATCTTTTCTGTAACGAGATCATATTTTTAAGAAAAGCCTAAAGTATAAGATGTTTTGAGTTTGAGGGCAAAATATGATAAAGTCAAATAATTGCAGAAATCGTTGACGTTTTACTTGTTCACAAGCGAGAGTATTCAATACAAAAAGCAGATGAAGTTTAAGTTATGTATGTAATGGATACTAAATTCGATGGCGTCGGATGACGAAAATCGATGTTGCAATATTTTTTTTTATTTCTGCCACCTCGTAAAAGAAAATGAAAGTGCCATCAGTGTAAATATTTTTTTTTATTTAGCAATTTTGTAATTTCATATGATGGAATAAGACATTTATTATGATTTATAAAGTCTCGAAAATTGCTATGGCATAGTACCATTTCCTTCAAAAATTTACTCTTACAAATTTAAAAACAAAATTCCTATGATTAAAAAGCATGGACTCAGTATCAACGATTGTCATTTCTGTTTATCATCTTAATCCGGCCCACGCATATTTTTCTTCATGGAATATGGTCTTCTTTGCAAAAAGTTTTGACACCTATGGCGATGCCGCTAAAGCTACTCGGGGGAATATCATTCATCATCTCCCATGCTTCTCATGGTTATTTCTTGAGCCATCTAAGGTCATGAATGTCCTCTGTCGAAATTGCTCCGAAACAAAAGCTTTTACTTAAGAAACTGAAATGATTTAATCTAGTCTTTCTGATGTTATCTTTTGCCTTCTTGCAGGTGAAAACTTTAAAAAGATCATTCATGGAGAAGCTCGATGTGTTTGAGATTATTTTGAACAACTCCTCCGGTGTCTATCATGATGGTGACATGCTGGAAGGCCAGGTCATATTAGAATTAAATAAACCCATGCAAATGCGAGGTAAATTTTGTTATTCGGTTGAAAATATCAGCTATAGGCTACACGATTTTTTAAAAAAGTATTCAAATCTAGGCTACATACAATATGAAAACCTATTTCTACAGTTTTATAACAAATTAAATATTCTTTTTAAAAGACTTCATCAAAGTCAAAATGAAAAGTTTAAGATGTAATCCCAGTTCTTTCTGAAGAAATAATAAAAATAGAACAGTGTATGTTGTTTCCTATTTACATTACATCTTCACTTAAACTTAAAGCATATATTTTCTTTAGATTAAGATCGGTAGCCAGTTTTTTACAAATAACTTTTAATTAAATTACCAAATAAAAATTACTTAAAAAACTTAATTTGCCCTTCATATAAGGTATTAAATTGCACTACAAAGGAGAAGCAAATGTTCATTGGTCAGAAAAAGCCACAGACAATGCTGATGATGATGATCAGTTTACAAAACAATACGACTACACAAATACGGAGAAGTATTTTGATGAAGTTGTTTATTTCTTAAGTGAGTAAAAAAAATCATTTAAAGTTTATTTAGTTTCCTAGGAAAAGGACTAACTAACCTCTGAGCATCTGTCTAACATTTGAAATAAAATGTCTTGCAGATAAAATGCAAAATATTTAGTAGCATAAAGATAAATTTTGAAAATTTATAAACTTTTATCAAATTGTAACAACACCATGGATGGGCATGTGCAATGTTACATGAACCTACATGTGGAAGAAAATCAGTAGCCCCGAGCCTAGTGCTCTTTATGGGTCTTCCCGGAAAACCCCCTCAGGCTTCTGGCCCCAAAAGGGACGTAACGGCTGAGAAACCCCACCGGAAGCGGTCGCTTCTGAAGCGGCCACCTGGGCATCCAAGACAGACAATCGAAAATGCCTCTCACTAAATTGACCTCACAAGGAGGGGTGGAATTCCCTACTACGACCCGCTAACACTTTGGCGTCACCCCGGCAATGTTACAAAAGCATTCTATTTAATTGTGATGCCTTCCAAACCAATGTTCCCTCTAAGGTTCGTTGGTCCGTGTGCAAAGTAAAAAAACTCATGTGCAGCAGTGCAAAGTTGCACAGCATCCATTTTGTGTCAATATTTTACCAAATTTGCTGCGCGGTATGTTTAAACTGCTGCGGATATCTGCGCAGCCACGCATCTAAAAGGGAAAATTGATCCTAACCCTAAAACAATAGTTTTTGGTGTTAAAATTACAGTATATTCATTCCATATTTAAAATTGGGTTCCATTTGCTATGAAAGAAATAATTGAAAGGCTAAAATAAAATTAATAATAGTGTACAAAGTCACAGCTACTATTTCTATTGGGACAATTGTTTAACTTACTTATTTCATTAGTGATTTCTTTCTTTATATCACTAAACAACTTATTGTGCTTTGTATAAGATTTATCATAGGTATTAAAAGAGAAAAATAATTGGCTTTATCATTGTTGCATGAAATAAACTTTTTATGATTGCAATATGAATTAGAAACTCCATGAAATTTTAAAAAATAATATATACTTATTTGTATTCTTGCGGCAGCTTATGAACACAGCAACCACAAGCATAAACTTGAAACTGGCAGATATACATTTCCATTTCAATATCAGCTTCCACTTGGACTGCCATCAACATTTGAAGATGAAAATGGTCATGTTAGATATCTTGTGACGTGTACTATAGACAGACCTTGGAAAGCAGATTTTAAAACCTGGCATCCTTTCACAATAACCAGCTACTTGGATTTGAACATGAAACCAAACTGCATGGTCTGTACCACCTTTGAAAAGTTGTTTAATAAGATTTTTTTGGAAATTAATTTTTTTATTATAATTATAATCATATTATAATAATTTATAATGATTGCATAGCATTTTATTTTGTTAAAAATCAATATACTTCTGTCTAACAGCAAAGACAACAGGGAACTCGCTGGAAACAGTTCTGTTGTTTGTGGTGTAAGTCAGGACCTATTGAGGCAACTTTTCACATCAACAGACAAGGCTACGTGCCAGGAGAAGCAATCAAGCTAAATGCAGAAATCAGTAATGGCTCAAACAGAAAGATGAAATTATCTTATGTGGATCTCATTATGGTATGTTGCATATATGTATATATATGCTAAAAAATGTTTTTAAAAGTATTTCAAGTCAAATACTAATTTTAAATTCAAAATGAAAACAGTAAAATAAAATAAAACAGCAATTCTACAATTTATCCATTTGCAATGCTCTTAAACTTATGTTACAATTATTATTATAGAAGAAAACATTCCATGCTACACATCTGTCGAAGATTGAATGCACTCAGATTGCAAGATGTAAACATCCTAGCATCAGTTCTCACAGTGAAGATGTTTGGAAAGGCGATGAGTTGATTATACCCCCTCTACCCCCCTCCTTTTTGACAGGATGTAAAATCATTGACATCAACTACATTGTACAGGTGAATCTTCTCTTTGGGAGATATTAAATTTAAATCAAAGCAACAAATTATCTGAAAATCCTTAATTAATTTCTGAATAAAACAACAAATTATTGACAGACCTTTACTTTAATCATCATTGTTTATTCTTAAAATCCAACAGCTTTGCATTGAACCATCAGGACCTTATGCAAGACTTACTATTCCACTGGACATCATCATCGGCAGCGTTCCACTAGTTTGTATTACTGAGGATCACATAAGTTCACACCTTCCCACCACAGATAGAGGATCATTAGATTTTAGTGAAATGTCATTAGCTCCATCTGTAAGAGATGTTAATTCTCAGTCAGAAGGAGACAAATTGGTTCCAAGTGAGTATAGAGATTTTACTCGGGCTTGCACAATTCTATTGATGGACATTTTATTTTAAAAACTTTTGGCAATATCAACAATAAACAGATGATGTAAAATGGGTTAAAGCAAAAAATTGTTTAAAGTATAAATTTGTACCATAATATTCATAAAAACCTTTTGTCTTTTAAAATCCGAAATTAAAGTTTCGGGTCAAAGACTCAGAAAAGCATAGATTTATCCAAATGTTTCTACCTCATATTTTTACTTTAAAATCATTCCTTACCAATTGTGTTCTTGACAGGAAAAAAAAACAGACAACATTTTATAGACTTCCCATTATCAAGAATTTCACTCTAAATGCAGTGCTATTTCTATATACATATAAAACCTATAATACATTCCTTATTCTTTTTTCTTGTATGTGTATTGCAAATAATATAAGTATTATTATCATTTTTCTTTCAACAGCTGAAATGCAGTACAGAGATAGCTTTTTTGGTCCTGTAGCTATCTGTTCTGTCAGTAGTTCACACAATAGAGGCAAAAAGCAATACACACCATTGTATCCTTACTATGATAGCCAAAGTATCAAATAAATATAAAACTTTACTGAACTATTCTTGGCTTGTGCAATGTTAAAAATATTTTGTACTTAAAAGCTTATACTTACATGTATATGCATTTTCATTTATTTCTTTGTAATATTATTATATTTTAAAAATTGATTAGAACCAATGGCAGTATTTTTTTAGTATTATTTTTTTCTTCAGACTTAAGGTAAATTTTAATAAAAAAATTTCTATAAATTTATAATACTATACTAATTATATTGGTTTCTGTATGAGCATATGTTAGTTGATCCAGAATAAGGGAACTCCATCTTCATTTATAGAAAAATAATCAAATCTAAACTATATTTAATATAATTGTATAATACCATTAGAGGGGTAAGTTAGAAACTATAGATCAAAAAGATGAAACCAGTAGCTAATCATTGGTACATATATTCAAGTTCTGCTGCCTTAATCCACATACATGTGGACTTTATTTCAATCAAATTAATTTGTTTAAACTGTTTACTTTTAACAGCAATATATTTTTACAAATTTTTATTCAAAAGAAATATATATATTTCAAATTTTCATAATCTTAAAAGCCTTATAATATAAATTCTTTCATGTTATGATTTCTATTTCCCATTAAAATGCATTTACATGTTTAATATTTCATTTATAACTAAAATAAAGCATATATTTTTGCTCTTTGTTTCTGTATGTATTCTTTTTATAATAAAACATATTAAACCCTTAGGTAATGGGTCTTTAGGGGCTGTCCATAATTGACGTCACATGCCTGGGGGGGAGTGGGGTCACGCATTTGTAACAGTGTGTGACAAGGGGGGTGGGTGTGTTTAAGAACTGTGACGTCACATCAAAACGAGCTACTTTACATAAAAGTTACACAAATATTTGATTGCTTACAATTTATTCAATGACGTTTTCAATGTCTTCATACATGTTACAATATTAGAGTGCAGACTTACACTAAATACATATTGAAATGACAAAAATGTAATTTGCAACATTAGAGTTTTCAATTAGAAAATACGGCATTTAGGTGGGGCCAAAGCTTTTTGACGTCATATTGGAGGGGGGGTCTAAGTTTTTGTGATGAAGTGTGACGATGGGACAGCCCCTTAAACTATATTATGACAGAAGTCAATTTCGCTGTCAAACAGAAGCTTGAGTTTGGAGTTGGAGAATGAACTTGACAAAGTAGTGAATGAAATCCTATGCCACAATTTTATGCAAAATGTAAAAAACAAATTCTAAACATTGTCTTTTTTAACATTTGTCTCTGCTGCCCAAAAAGGCCTTTTGTAAGAGCCCAAGAGGTTGTTTGGTGTGTTGTAAATATGAAAAAAGCAATATTTTTCAATCCGTTAATTGGAGCACTAGCAGTTTAATATGTTTAAACATATTATTTAATTGTTATAAATTTTCCATTTTCATAATCTACCTACAAATGTAATTATTTTGGTAAATGGGTGGTACATATCTTCTGTAGTAGCAGATGGGTGCTATAATCTTCTGAATAGAAGGAGCATCTATAATATATGAAATACCCAAAGTGATCAAGATGAGCAAAAGCTCACATCACTATTTTGTTGTGTAATGAGCACTACTATCTTACACAAGGCGATGAGGTAAAGGGTAATTTTGGGCATAAAACTTGCAATAAATGCTCATTATCAACCAAGTTACCAAGAATAATAAAAAGTTCATACAAGAAAGAACAAGATTATGAATCTGTGTGGCATCCCACATGCAATCCTTCCAACACACAAAATCTTAGAAACTAAAACATATATCAAAAACGTTTCCAGAGTAGAGCCCTCCATTACTTACATCTCAACACTTATGACCATTAGCAAAGGAAAAAAAGATTTGTTGAGGGGGGGGGGAGGAGTCATTTGCCTTGGGTGGCATTATTTTTCTTGTATTATAGGATTACATTTGCGGCCAACTACAGAAGTATTGTTTCTGTATGACAGTGGATGCTAAAATGTGACATTCTCTGCACAGCATCCATTTTGCACTAAAAGGAATTTTTATTTTGGGACCATTTGATGATGTCTTGGAAGTGAAGATTTATGACATTTTCTGTATTTGTATCAAATATCAATTGTGTATAGTATAGTATACATGTAATTTGATTATTGTTTTGGAACAAAATTATTAAATTTTAACTCTTTACTGTGTCTTTTTTTCTATTACTAATATTTTTCTGCTGATAACCCGTACTTTTTACTAGTTTTACTTTACTGTAACTTTACTCTGTCTCTTGATGATGATGCTTTCATTATTTAAATTATAAATTTTACATTTTATTTAAAATTTATTTTCAAAATCATTTTGTTTTGATTGATTCTAAAATCTTAATTAAATAATATTATTATTTATATTTTGTATATGATGTTTTACTCAGTTATGCTTGTGGCTAACTTCTTAAAAAGAGCCCAGCACTGACACATCTTTATAATTTATATTAATGAATTTTAAAAATAAAGCTGTCTTCAATTTCAAAGAGTGTTATTTTATTTTAATTATTTTTATTTTAAAAGTTCCCTCTTCACTGTTGAAGATAAAAATATTTATACACAAGAGTTAGTTTGCCTCAATATACAATGGGTTATGGGGTTAAAGTTTAAAGGTTAGTTACTATTATTACCTATCGAAATGGACATTGTTGTAGTGGGTAGTTGCAATACAGATTTCTCAAGGTTTGTTTTTGCTTAGCTTTGCTTTTTTTTCAAGCGAGGTTTAAAAAAAGTTGTTAAGCATTACTTTTTAATGCTGCTTTAGATATTTTAAATTATGTTATACTCGCTAATTTTGACTAATCACGCTGATATCTGGCAATGCGTCCTCGATACTGATGATACTGATACTCTGAGATTGAGATTATTTGAGATGAGACTGAGAGGACTGATGACGATGACTGATACTGATGTTAATGATTCTCAATGAACCAATCCAGTGGAACTGGAAATAACTTGAAAATAAATTCATTACCCTTTATTATATCATGTCTTCCACGGAATGAATGATTGCCTCTGTTACTGGCAGATGAAATAAGACTAATTAAGTGTGAGAGTGAGAGTAAGCATGATACCCATACCAACTGAACCAAGAGAAGACCAGGACGACCAAGTAGTTCATGTCTCCAAGTCTAAACAAAAACTTGGAGAATGGACTAGAGTTACCAGACTGTAGACCTAGACTTTTTTTTTATACTTACTTACTTAACTTCAGTTTCAGTAGTTTGATTCATAATCATAGTCATAATAGTTAAATTCTATTTCAGTCTCAAACCATAGTCCTATTCCTGCCTTTTTAATTATTAAGTTAATGCATATACTACTATACTATATAATACTATATACTATGGGGCCGTCCATAAATGTCGTCACGCGATTTTGGCAGATTTTTCACCCCCACGCCCACCCCCTTGTTACAAGTCGTCTCAAAAAGTTGATCCCCCCCACCCCAATATTACGACACAAAGCTGTGCATACAATAAATTTAGACTTAAAGGGAACATTGCATGGTAGGCAAAGGATTACTCTCAATGGAGACAATAACCTTTATCAACATTTTGAACATTCACGTCAGTCAATGGTTTAAATTGTTTAAAACCAAAATGTTTGCGTAATCGTCCAGAAAGTAGTTTATATTTATCGGCCAAAATATTTTACTTTTTGACTTCCAGTACATTTATAAGTGGTGGGTCGATTAATCGTTTAAAGAAATTTTAATCGTTAAAATTTTTAACGATTAATCGAGAAATTAATCATTAATTTCCGCAGCCCTATTTTAAACGGATCTTTTATTTTAAGTTGTGCGTTTTTGAGGCGACTCACAGTTCTGAAAACCCGACCCCTCCCCTGGTCACAAATGGTCCACCCCCCTTCCACCCCCTAGATGCGTGGCGTCATTCATGGACGGCCCCTAAGTCCTATCCCATACTCTTACTCATAGCCTTGTACCATATGATTATGCATTGGTAGTAGCCTATTCACTTTATACAGGACACTTAATTTGAGTTAACTAATAAGTTAATAAGACTAAAAAATTGAATGAATTATGAAGTCTGTTCATTTCTAAATACATTGTATTCCGAGTGCGATTTGGAGTCTTTGATTTTAAACTCTATCCATCATTAAAAAATCCAGATAGATAGAGAATACATCTGTATAGAATATACTTAATAACTTTAATACAATCTTAATAAAATATTATATTTAAAAATCTTTAAAAAATTATTTTGACTTGAAAAGTCAAAAGTCTCAGTAAATTCATTATAAAACGTATACTGTATTTAAAAAAAAATTATGAAATGAATGTCACATTCTGGTACTGCAAATGAAAGAAAGCAATCCTCACCTTGTCAAACATTTTCATGGGCTACTAAATGTTATAATTTTAAGTTAAGCTCAAACAATTTATTAATTGTCTAATAAAAAAGCCAATGTGTAGGCATAAAGGATTAAAATGCACACAAAAACAAGCAGTAATGAAATAAACTTTTGGTAGGTATGAATTTACTTAAGACAAAAAATCTAATAATAAAGAAACACCTAAATAATAATGATATAAGGAGAATAGAAAACTGTAAAATATTTGTGTAATATTATATTTTGTCAATGAAGGCTTCATTTATTGTAAGTTTATGTGTTATCCATTGATTGTTTTGTAAAAAATTACTTCCCAGTAACAGAGAAAATACCATTCGAAAGTAAGCTCAGAGAGGAAAATTACAAAAATAAACTAAAACATAAAACTGCATAACTTAAGATATTCAAAGTTGTTTAAATTATTAGCTTATCCAAGTTCCCATGAAAATATCTGATGATTTTACTTTTACCCACCATGAAATTCAGAAAGAAATGTTTCTGTTTTTTTTTCATAGCTATGTATCCCATCTGCCTCAGAAGGGAGAGACTTTAACTGGCCACAAATTTGAAACAGGATTTGGGGGCAAAGGAGCCAACCAATGTATTGCTGCAGTAAAGCTGGGAGCTCGTACTGCAATGGTCGGAAAAGTAAGTAACCATTTATCAGGCAGTTTTTATTAAATAAAAATGCTGATTTGCAATAATAATACATGTACATGTAGTACCACATAATTGATGAGGCAAGAAGATATGTTTTGGAGGAGATTGTAAATTGTTATTTGCAGTATATTTTTATATAAAAGAGCTTCATTGTTTGTTCATGATGCTATGAATTTTGAATAATGTTTTTTAAATATTTTTTGTTTGTTTCAGCTATTAAGATTAAGTAGTTAGAATTAAGACATTTTACTGAAAAAAAAACATTTGGACAGTTTTAAATTACTCCTTTTAATTTAAACCCCTAAAAAGTTAAAAATCACTTCTAAATGCAACCATAGCACAGATTAAATAATAAATGCAATGAATTAATGTAAAAGCATTTAACCACATTTTTGATAAACAAGTGGATGAAACTCATTAGCTTTGGGTGGAAACTCATCTTCAAAGATAAATCTTCGAATTCAATGACGGAGATGGAGTCCCATAGGGGGCTTTTTTTACTCAAAATTTCTTTCCTTTTTTTCTAAGCACAATTAAACAAACATGCTGTTCCCATGGGTTATCCAGATGTGTGGGCAGAGGTTATAAGTTGAATTTGGAAACCAGGCTACCCTCTTTAAAGGATATCCCAGGCCTCATGATTTCATCATGGGAAGTCTACACAATCCTCACTTAGTCAACAACAGATGCCGAGAAGAATAACCTGGTTGATGTTCTGGATATGCTTTATACATACTTATAATGAACGAGCAACAAAGTCCGTCCAAGGACGTTCCGCCACCGTTCGGTGGCGTGTTGTAACTGCCCTCCAACAGCCGTCTCGACGGGCATACATGTGCATCACGTCAAAAGTACTATTCATTATAGTAAAAAATAAATAACTCGTAAAAAACACAGAGCTTTTGACTATAAATCCCAACGCGCATAACCCAAAATAAAGTCTGGGAAGAAATACTGCACCAAACATAACTAGTTTTGAACGTCCACGTAAACGTGTTCAATATGATTGGCTGTAGGAGTCATATGTGTTTGAGGGACCAATCGCTATCGATGACCAGACAGAACATTGCCTTTTATTATATAGGATTATATGAGATAGAAAAGATCATATCCATTTTAAAAAAATTCTCTCCACATTTCGCCACTGATTTATCACTGATCTCCTTTTGTCTTTTTCTTAATTATCATGTATTATTCCGTGCCTCTATACTCCATAGTCATAAAAATACAAAAAAATTATATCGTATCTAATGAAATTATCAAAAATTCGCAATCTATAGATGATTTAATTAATCTACAATTCCTGGTTGTAAACCTGTTTCAACATATTGAATGACCTTGGTGATAATCCATTCTTGGTTGTTGCAGCTGGGTGATGACATTTTTGGGGATGAATATCTTAATAGTATGAAAGTCAATAACGTTGATTGCAGTAAGTGAATTTTCTACATTATTCACTTTAGTTTTGCAGATATACAAATCTATTTTTATAAGCATTAAACCTTTAACAAAGCCGTCTTCATTACTTTAGAAATATTATTATTTATAAGCAATAGCAATGAATTTAAAGGTATATTTTATTTGTTGGCAGCACATTTAAAGCAAGCGAGTGGTGTTTCTTCTGGTGTGGCATCAATATTTGTTGGAGATGATGGTAAGCCTAAAAATATTTTTACAAACTGTTACTGAGGTTGGCTGTTAAAAACTGACAATTTTAAGCTATTTTTGAGAGAATATTTTATTTTGTTATTTCTGTCAAAATTATGTACTTTTATGTCAGACACCATTAATATACTGGCTCTTTTGGTCTTCTTGCCTGGCTACTGGGTCCTTGGTCTAATGTCAACTATAATTGTTGCAACCATCTCCAATGATCACACTTATACTTGCCAACAAAAAAGACAGAAAAACTCCATTTAAAAAATTACTCATTAACTTCTCAGGCATATCATCACGCAGTCAATTTGCAAAACAAATTTCCCACCAAATCAGACATCTTGCAGGGGAATTCTGGTTCATTCTCATAAACTTAACATGATTTAAGTATTGAACTTAATGTACTGGTAACTTAATGCGTACTTGTCCCTTGTGTAATATCTCTCAACTCAGAATCAATTTCCTTTCCTCTCTGACTCACTTACTTCATATTGATACCTTTTTATTATAATTTTCCTGTTACCTTATCACAGTCAGGTACAATAATACCCCCAAAGTGCAGAAGTCATTGATTAGTGCAGTGGTGTAGCTGGTCCAAATTCGAAAGTCCCCCCGGGCCCCCACCTGAGGGGGCCCCCAAAGGGATGTCTGAATTTTTTTTTACATTAAATATTATGCCACCGCCATGTATGCAGGGCAAAGAGGCCAAGCCCCTAGCTACGCCACTGGATTAGTGACAGTTCACCTTAAAAACATTGGTGATTCTCATACCTTGACAATTAACATAACAATTCATGTGATGTCCATAAGCCATCCACTTTTAAACATTTCAGCTGTTTTAAAATTTTTCCCTGTAGGGTCTAACTGTATTGTGATAGTGCCAGGTGCCAACAATTTATTTGATGTCAATGATGTGAATGATGCAGAAGATCTCATCAAGTCTTCAAAGCTTGTTGTGTGTCAAAATGAAATCCCCCAAGAGACGACATTGGCTGCTTTAAAGCTTGCAAAAAAACATGGAGGTGAGCTGCACAAAAACATCTATGTACAAGAATACCTTGAGCTTTTCTAAGGGAGCCACTCACTTAAGATTCAATGAAATTCACTCCATCATCATCATTGAAAGTGTGTGAATTTTATTGGTCTGTTCCTTGATTCATAAAAATGCATGAAATCATTAACAAATATTAGTTTCTAATATTTGATGTATTAGCTCAATTAAACATTAAAATTCTATGTTTTACCATGTTTAGTTTGATTGGGTCATAATTGAAGGTGTTAAGTCCTAGAGCATGAAAATGCCTTTAAAAGCTGTTAATTTGTGCAAGTTCACAATGAGTTTTAAAATTTTAAAAATTATAGTTGATTTCAAAGCTAGCAAATTTTCAACTTAACCTTTTTTTTAAATTAGAAACATAACTTTTTTTTTCCAGTGACAACAATTTTCAACCCAGCTCCAGCTCAGAAAGACTTTGACCCTCAACTTTTTAACGTTCCAGATATCTTTTGTCCCAATGAAACTGAGGTATGCCATATTGAGCCTTGTCAATTAATAAAACTTTAGGGTTTTAGCAATATATTTTAACATTTCTAGGATCAATTTTAGAATTAAGCACCAATAAAAATTCATTTAGGAATTTGTAACCTTTTATTAATGAATGTTCTCTATGAAAACTTCATGTTTATTATTTATTATTAAAACCTTCAAGTCTAGCTCCATCAAATAATTTTGTAATTCTGATATATATTAGTTATAGAAATTGAAAGATATCTAAGGTTCCTATAAGTTTCAGTCAACCTTGTTCTCTGTTTCTGTCCTTGCCACAGGCGTCCCTGTTGTTAGATCAGGTTGTGAATGATCCAGAGACAGCCATTGCTGCAAGCAAGCAGCTGATTGAAACCAAGGGATGCAATTCTGTCATCATTACCCTTGGGGACAAGGGGGCTGTGTACCTTTCTGGCAAAGATGCCAAGCCTGTGCACATCCCAACCAGTCCTGTCAGAGCTGTTGATACAACAGTTAGTTTTTATCTATGTCTCATCTTTATTCTGTTTTTATTTGTTTACTGATGTTTACTATGGTTTTATCAGTTTAATCATCTCTCTGTTAACCTATCTTTATTGTGGTTTTATCTATTTACTTTTTTTTTAATGAATCATCTTTACAAAGATATAATAATAAAACAAAGGGGTTACACATTGTGCATGCCAATTCATTAATTATTTTCATCTTTTTTTATAAAATATTTTTTAAAAACCTTAGAAAAGCAATAGTTGGATCACCTAAGTTAAATTTAAACAACAAAATATTAATAATGTAGAATTTACTAATATTAAATATAAAATAAAAGTGCTCTGCTTATGTTTTATGCATACACATGTATTGTGTCCTGTCTTCATTTCATCCATTTAAACTCACCACTATGCTCTCAAGTTCATACAATAGTTTTGAATGATAAATCCAGCTGTCAGTTATTTTTCTGCTCTGAATTTCAGGGTGCCGGAGATTCTTTTATAGGATCTCTGGCCTTTTTCATGACCTCAAGGCCTGATCTGCCTGTAGAAGAAATGATTAAGAGAGCTGGGCAGATAGCAGCTGAAAGTGTGCAAAAACCGGGGACCCAGAAGAGCTTTCCTTTTGCCAGTGACCTGCCTTCACATATACTAGCCTAAGCTCTTTTGAAATATTGCAGCTAACCCTAGAAACTTTTTGAAATGATTGATTTAAGAGATTTAATTTCTATTTTCTAAATGAGTTGAAGTGTGTGTGTGATTTTGTTGCTGTTGTTGCTGTCAACAGAAAATCTTGAGAATTATGAAACATAAAAATCATTAAATTGATTTTCAAAGATGATTGATCATACAATTGAATCACTTATCTCAATAAAACTAAAAACCTGAGAACTGTTTACAATGTATTCAACTCATTAAAGATTTCTTAACGAAACAATGGAAGGAATCTAATTTCATTAAATTAACAGTAAAATCATGTTTGTGAATAATTGATTGAATCTTTTTTAGATTTCTTATCAATTCATAAACTTAAATAACAGTTTCATATGGAATGGAAAGATTAGAGATTACCAGTTCTAAATATAAGTTCAGTTCAGCAATAAAATAAATTAGGGAATGATTCTTCACGGCTTCTGAATTCAATCCAATATTTGCCTTTAATTTGAAAAGACTGAGATTTGCTGGCAGTTTTTTCTCGCTTGATGTGTGTTTATTTGTTTTAAGAAACAATTTTCAGGGAGAAACTTGATATGTTAAAATATTAGTGTTTGAATAATATTTCAATCCACATTAAAAAAACTCCACTCTTTCAGGTTGTTAATGCTCTTTAACAATCTAGTGTTATTTGCCAGTTAATAAAACCTTTAGTTTTTCTGCATTGTACACACAGTCTGGACTAAACCACTGTCACAAGTCTTCTGTGCACACAGTCTGGACTAAACCACTGTCACAAGTCTTCTGTGCACACAGTCTGGACTAAACCACTGTCACAAGTCTTCTGTGCACACAGTCTGGACTAAACCACTGTCACAAGTCTTCTGTGCACACAGTCTGGACTAAACCACTGTCACAAGTCTTCTGTGCACACAGTCTGGACTAAACCACTGTCACAAGTCTTCTGTGCACACAGTCTGGACTAAACCACTGTCACAAGTCTTCTGTGCACACAGTCTGGACTAAACCACTGTCACAAGTCTTCTGTGCACACAGTCTGGACTAAACCACTGTCACAAGTCTTCTGTGCACACAGTCTGGACTAAACCACTGTCACAAGTCTTCTGTGCACACAGTCTGGACTAAACCACTGTCACAAGTCTTTTGTGTCCCCAGGCTTATGTGCTTAAGTTATAAAAAAACAATATCAATCTTTATAGTATTGGAAACTTACACAAAGTCATGGCACAACTGATACCCTGAATACAACTGTCGCTGTATGTCTGTGTACTTCATATCCCACTGATTACATGTATTCATCTAATCTACCTGTAAGATGTCTTTCACAAAATTATATGTCAGATTGAGGTTAATTAGAATAAAAAAATTAATTTGGTTATGGTTTTGTGTGCTTTAAATTTTTTTTTAAATTATTAATTTTTACTCACATTGCATTGACATATTTTCAAATATGCTTTGTTATATTCTGATCTGTACATGCAATTGTTTATGTTTATGTCATGTTATTCTTGGTCTGAGGGAAACCTAATGTTAAAAGGGGGAAAATTAATAAATGTATTGATTAAATGTAAATTTTGATATATTTTTTTTTAAAATGTATTTGAAAATTGAGATATTTTTTTTAACATGACTCTTTATTTTTACCTTACTGTAATTCAATTCGTGTCAGAACTCATGGACTTAGTTTGACTGATATGAAAACTGTGTTGCTAAAGTGTATTCTTATACTGTTTTTCACCATTTCATGACCAGTTAAAGCACTGTTTCCACACACAAGAGCTGTAATTTTTTATTTTTCATACTAAGTTTGACATTTCTTAATCATAAAATGACTTAAGATTAACTTTTAGAAGCCAGGTGGATGACAGGCTGAGAGTATGATATGGTAAAGTTACTCCATATGTCAATTGTTACTTCTAAAGATTTATTCGTTTTAAAATTTATGTGAAAATTTAAATCTGTGCAGCCTTGTGATATTAATTTTAACTAAATCCACTAAAAATCAGTTTGTGAGGCTATTACTATTTCATTGCTGATAATGCTTCAAGGAGACCAGGACTATCTCTGATCATGCATTGTATGGACCTGGACTATAACTATAACTGACCATGGATTGTATGGACCTGGACTATCACTCATCATGCTTCATGTGGACCTGCGCAGTGGCTGGCCATGCTTTTTGTAACATTGAACCCTAGGAAGTGTGAATACAATATGCCCAGGACAAGATTAAAAAACTTGAAAAGAAAATACTATAGGTCATTAACCATTACCTAGAAAATAAATTCATTAAAAGAAGTAAAAATAAAAGGCTGGAAGAGCCTATCACTTTGAAAGCCAGCTCCCTGCAAAATGTGGCCAAGTGTTAGAACCTAGGGAGCTGGCAAACTACTGGATCAGTCCGTGTGGAACTTTTAACGTTGATATGAAGCTAGATCATGTGACCAACAATGTAAAAGTTTTATAAAATAATGTCTCTGTGTCTTCTGGGTGGTTCTGAGTGCTGCCATTTTAGAATGGAAATTTTGAAGTCATGAGGACAGAGTTCATATTTTGACATGTCCATATGAGCCATTAGAAGTGTATGTAAAGAACATATGAACAGAGCTCTCACTGGGGTTGGTGTCACCCTAGTGCTGTAGCGCAAGGAGTCACCCAACTTACCCCATAAACCTCCAATGAGTCTGCCATTGCCCAAATAACGGGAACATACCGAATTTTACATTTTGGTGTCACCCCTTGTGATGGTGTCACCCATGCGGTCCGCACCCCCTTAGTGACACCTCTGCATATGAGAGTCATCTTTGGAATAAAAAGCCTATTAGTTAATTCAATTTCCACAAAATATGTAGCTATGCTTGGCATTAGGACCTTAATGAATCGCATCATATCACAAAGAAATAAGGGGTCCCTTTAAAAAAGGGGCTATTGTGGGGGACAAATTTGATGTCCATCGGACAAGGGGTGAAAATCTGGGCTGGTCCTGATTTTTTTTTATCCATCATGACAATTATTCATCAAATGATGAGATTAATCCTTTCCATTAAATGTGTGTTTTTTACGTATTCTAATTTCTATTGAAAAAATAATGCTTTATTATAAATTAAGCCAGAAGAGAAAAAACTGGGCACAATAACAATTGTTATGTATGTATTAGCATAATGTGGACTGAAAAAATTTAAAACAAAAAATTTAAACATTTGTTTATTTACTACTGTTTTAGTTTTACTCTCAGCCTCAGCAGATAAGTATAAGTAATTAATTTCACAATCTCAATAAAATTGAACTGAAATGGCATATTTAGAAATTAAATACCTTCTAAAAACATGTTAGATCATCTTATAATATGTGAGATTCTTACAGACTTTATCTACTAAAAAATTTAAAAATTATATTATACTCAGGGCTGTATTTAGACTTGATGAGGTCCTTAGCTGTTCTGTTAGGGATAATGGGGCTCCTTATAAGTCCAGATATTCTGTCAGTGCAATTTACGATTTTCGGGGTGCCTAGAGGGTTAAACTGAAATATAATTAAGAAGTGTATAGATAGTGAAATATATGTAACTAAAAATATTTTTTGTATTCATAAATGCAAACTCTGGTGAAGGGAGACAGAAGTTTCTTTTAAAGGGCTTATTATCTAATCTCTTTAAAAAATATTTTATGGATTTAGGAATTATATTAAACTAAAATAATTTATTTCTTATCTTTGACAGAGCAATGTCACTGACGACATCATCAAATGATAAACTGCGTGGCGTAGTTTGTCACTTTCTATGCACAAGAGACTGAGGGAACATAATTTATCTTGAGGAATTGTTCAAAATTCATTTTTTTTTAAAAATCTTCTTCAGCTCACATAATGATAACTTCCTAATGATAGCTGGGGCAATGTGTAAACTTTCTGCCTACTTATTTTACTTGAAAAAATATGCTTTCAAGTTACAACTCTTTATATCATTATGAGAATCACAGTTAGTGATACACTCGCACTTTCTACCGGTACACATTTTTTTTTCAACACTCGTGAACTCTATTATAAAGTTCCCGTTTGCAACGCATATTTATTACATCAAGTCACCAAGTTGATGATCAACATTTAATTTCCATTGAAATATAACAATAATTATAGGACATAATGCAATTTTTTTTAAATTATAATTTTAGTTTAGGGGCCGTCCATAAATGACGTCACGCGATTTTGGTCGATTTTTTACGTCACGCGTCGTCACAAGTTAGACCCCCCCCCCTCTAAAAATACGTCACAAAGCTTTGACCTTCCAAAATAAAACAACAACCTTATTTTCTATTTGAAAATAAGTATGTTTCAAATCACTTTTATTGTCATTTAAGTATTTATTATTTAATTTAGTGAAGAACTACATTGTAATATCGTAATCCGCGGGAAGCATTTTTTTCAAAACGTTTAACCGGCCTTTAAAAAACGAACTGTGTTAGCATCCTTAGATTATATTTAATTTTAATGAATACAAATTAAACATTGACTATTAATCATCACGGTTAACGTCTTAAAAAATATTTTTAAAATATATTTTTAAAAATCCCTCAATTGACTGACACTGACGGGCATCCCGTAAGAAAGAGGGTAAATAAACTCATCTGGGGTCAAAAGGGAATTCTTGGGGGTAATGCAGACTCATTTGGGACACATAACATCCACTACATATATTAAAATACTTCATGTGTACGTGAACGCTTGGAACATATGCCCATTATTGAACCGGTTCCTTCCAGAAAATGCATTTTTTAAAAAATTTGACAACTATGTAGATTTCTTACCTACGCCTACGTACTATGCGAAGACACCTAAATCCACTCTACTTTCATTTATATTGACATGAGTGACAATAATCTTAATCCACGTGACTGTATCAAGTATCCTTTCTGTGATATTTAAAATTAATGCCTTAAAAACTGAGCTAAGAAGAAAAGTTGTTTTGTGCTCCTCTCGAATTGCGATGTCAAGAATTTGATGCATTCAATAAAGTTAATGAATAGTTGACTAATTTTAAATCGGCTCATTTACCATTATATCTAGAACAGTGCTTCTCAAACTTTTTAGTATGGTGGACCGGCAGGAATTTTCTCCATTGCACAAGGGATCGGTGCACTATTTTCCCTGCACTGACAATTTTTCGGTCCTTTTTTTTTAGAACATTGGCGGACCGGCAGCGGATGGCCCACTGACACGAGTGACAATAATCTTAATCCACGTGACTGTATCAAGTATCCTTTCTGTGATATTTAAAATTAATGCCTTAAAAACTGAGCTAAGAAGAAAAGTTGTTTTGTGCTCCTCTCGAATTGCAATGTCAAGAATTTGATGCATTAAATAAAGTTAATGAATACTTGACAACTTTAAAATGGGCTCATTTATCATTATATCTAGAATGGCCCAGGGGTGTTTGACCAAAAACCAACCGAACAATTATATCAAACTTAAAACGTTTATAATTCTATCAAATAGATTCCACCCCCCCCCTTTTAAAGAAAAAGGATATTCCGTGACGTTTTGACTTAAAATATCTACACATAATCCTATTCAGATCATTTTTAGACACTTGTCATGCTTGTAAAACTCACCATTAGCATTTTTTTAGGGGGGGGGCTAACAACGATCCCCCAATTCCCCGAGTCATGTGAGCAGTACCTAGAGTCTGTAACGCACACATAATCTTGTATTACTTGGGATAACGGGCAAAAAAGTTCGCCAACGGAGCTGCGGTTACATCACAAATGCTTTGATGTCAACATCAAACGACACAGTGTAACAATTTCATTCGTTATCTTGTGAGTTCTCAAACTTAAGGATTATAATTAGATTTCATTTTCGTCTCTTGATAGCTTACGCCAACCAGCATCTGATGGCCTACCGACCGGCACGTTGAGAAGCCCTGATTTTAAAAAAAAATTCATTAAATAAATGGTAAGCCACCAAATATTTCAGTGGAAGTTTTATTTAAAGCTACCCTTTTGATGTGACGTCACATTTCTTCAACCCCCCTCCCTCCCCTCCCCATCGTCACAAAAGTGTGACCCCCCCCCCTTTTTTTTTAGGAGCGTGACGTCATTTATGGACGGCCCCTTATTTTTGTGTCCTTGCTAAAGAAAGTTTCCTAGTGTTATTTTGATTGACCGACTGAAATGTTAGGTCTACTTATAAATTACATATTTTCTATACCAATCGTTTTGCGTCGTCCTTTTTAGGCATATATTAACCATATTCAATAACTTTGTTTTCTGCCTAGTCTGATTGCAGCACATACTTAATTATCTGGAGAAAGTAACCTCGATGTGGATAATAAAAACTGGAAAGTTCCATAATTCATAATTTTTAATACTGATGCATGATGACGCATTAGTTTTCCAAACAAAAATCATTTCCACTTTACTTTGATTTTAAAACTGATATAAAAAATGAAAGACTAAACTGAAACCATGGATAAGCATAGGGGTCGTCCATAAATGACGTCACGCGATTTTTGCCGAATTTTGACACCCCTCCCCCCCCCTCGTCACGCGTCGTCACAAAAACCTAGACCCCCCCCTCTAAAAATACATCACAAATCTTTGGACCCCCCCCCTAAAAACACACTTTATTTTCTATTTGAAAATAAGTATGTTTCAAATCAATTTTATTGTCATTTAAGTATTATTATTTATTTAGTGAAGATCTACATTGTAATATCGTAACCCGCGTGAAGCATTTGTAAATCCTTTATATTAACTCGTGGTGTCTGCACCCTTGATTGCTTGTCGCCAAAACGTTTGATCGATTTTTAACTCACTTGCTCGTAAGCTAGCGAGCTGAAATTTTGCAGGCAGTTTCGTACCGATAATAAAGAACAATGTATCAAAATTTCAAATCAATCGCATGTACCGTAATTGAATTATTGATTTTTTAGATTATTTTATGTATTCCTATGTATCATGCTATTTTTTGAGATAGAGCGTCGCGGTGAGTATTATATTGAACAACCTTTCAGGGGGAAAAAAGTTGTGGTGTTACGCGAAGAATATATTTTGCCCCCAGTAATGTGTTGTATTGAGTTGGTAAGATCAGAGGTAGGGGGACGCATTTGGTTAAACACTCACATCTTGCAGAGAGTTAAGATTAAGAGTGTGTTGGAATTTTCAATTTAACTTAGAAAACGTTGTTAGCCTGTACGCTTACGCCGCTAGTTGTCACACGAAGAGTTTCGTCGTCTCAAGAGAGCTTGATAAATTTTAACAGTTTGAGACTAAAACATTTGTGTTTTAAAGATTTTTTAAAACTTGGAAAAGCAAATTTCTACCCCAAGATAGGGTGGCCTGTAACACCAATCACGTAGAGGTAAAGATTAATTTAGGGTGACCGCGAGTCAAAAACGGCGGACAAATGGGCCCCTGACCAATTTGTGTTACATTTTTAGTTTATTATGAGTATATAGTAATCCAGGGACCATATATGTCGGAGCCAAATTTGTACACGGAGGGAAGTTTTGTCGTGTGAACGGTTAGAAGTTTGTGTTAGAAAAAAATAATTTATATAAAACTAATAAGGCTTAATTAAATTATTCAAGTACATTAATTTACATTAGTTAACTATCTTGAATTGAACTAAAATTTGACAATATCACTGTCATTGTAGAAGTTAGATGAGTTGTAAAGTGAAATATTTTTCTCACTTTAACTTAGAGTTTTATTAGATGGTATTTTTTTTAAAGAATGATAGTAATATTCAAATTCATAGGCTGTTTGTTATATATTACAGGGCTATATACTATGGTGAAATATCAGGTATACTTAATTTTGTTAATTATTTTATTATTAAATGATATTACAAGAAAAATTTAGTTTGAGTGCCTGAGTTGTCTACTAAAAATTTAGATTAGTATATTATTAGATAATATTTAAATTAATATGAATGTTGTTTCACTCATATAGATAGACATTTTAATATATTTATTATATTTAGGGATGATATTGATATATCAAACAGATGGATAAGTGTTATAGAGAGACATGTAGTACTGTTAAGATGAGTTGCCCTTGTCTGAACAATATGAGAGGTTTGAAAAATAGTAAGAATTACTTAATTACTTATGTTTTTTCAGATTCCGCAGTGAACGACTTGTAAAAACAGACTTAGGGAATTCAGAGTATCTTTATAGAATAAAGCCACTTAACAATTTATTTCAAAAGATAATATTATAGGATGAACATGATGCTATAGGCAGTGTTTGTGATGAACAGAAGCCTTAAGATCAAAATACAGAGAAATATAGGTTACAGATGATTTGCGAATATGTGTTAGAGAGAGACAGTTAGGGTTATTCTAAAGAGAGAGTGTTGTTTAGTATACATGTAGACAAGATGTCTGCATCAAGTGCCCCAAAAGATCATGTACTTGAATCAAACAGTTACAAGTATAAACAATGTCAATTCTATAGATTCTTTTCCCAAGTTGGACTTACAGTAAAGTCTTATGGACTAATACCATAAATAGGATTTTTAAGTGTTATTAGATTTTGGAGCTTAAAGGTAAGCCAAGTGCGACAGTGGTATTTTTTCTTTGAATTCCAAGATAATGAGTAAAAGAAGAAATTGAGAGGGTGAGATTCTGCATTACCCTAAGAGTTTATTATTATATCCAAGGAGGCTACAGGAACCAATACAATAACTACCATAGGTATTTACTAGGAGATTCAAGGATCTCTCTTTAAAGGAATATAAATCACTCTATTTATGCCATACACATGGTTGTGAAACAGAGGAAGTTGAAGTGTTAACAACATTCAAGTTAGTGGGCCCTAGTAAAGACCTTCCAATACTTATTAATATTTATTTGAAGATCCAAGACCTACTACATGTAAATACTAATATTTGTTCCATCAGTATGTCACATTATCTACATTGTCTCAATGTGAGTAGTTGGTATGTAAATGTTCATGAGTTTCATAAAAAATGTAGTTAGGAAAAAGTAAAAATCTCAAGTTAGGAGTATAAATATGGAATAAGTAATTTGTGTTTTATCGCTAATTATTTATTAAGCTTAATAAATGCATGTATAGAAATTTATTTTTAATTGGAATTCTGAAAAGAAATGGAAATTTTAACTAATTTCTTAACTTTAACGTTCAAGAGTTTGATTTTATGTGTCACAAGAGATTTAAGATGTGAGCAGTTTTCATTGTGAATGAATTAGAAATATATATTAAAACACAATTGTAAAAGATAAGCAATGTTTTAATAAAATATGATTTTTACTAAAATGTATAGTGTAGTACTATACATCTTTATTTTGGGTTAAGAATGTTGTACCCTGAATGCAATAATATTGATTTATTTTTCTTAGTTATACTCTTAAAAATATAGTGAAAATATGAATTTAGGAGTAAACCACTGAGTTGATAATCCAATTACTTTCCGCAATTTTTTAATTTCATCTATAATGTAAGATGGATTTTGTAACTAGTTTTCTGTATATCTTCACTACTTCGAATTGTTCTATAGCTTATGTCATCGCATCGCAAAATATCATAACTTGTTTGCTTTGATGAGAATGCTTGTTGGGTGTAAAATGAATATATGTAATTTATAATTAAATTAGGGGAGGGGGGTTAGGGAAGGAATTTAGGGAAAATGTTCTTGTGGAAATTAGGGGCAGGGGGGGTAGGGTGGGAACTAGAAAATGTTCTTGTGGAGAATACTGAGTGTGATGTGTGTTTTGTGAGTTTGATGATATTTAAGAGCCAAGTATTTTTTGTAGATACTGTTCTGTGTTCTTATTAAATCTTGAAATCTACTTATATTTGGGGAAAGGTATACCATAAAGTGTTTGTGCATACGTTCTGATAGCTATATCTTTCGAAAAAAAAAGAGGTTTCAAATTTTGATTATAGGAAAAGGATTATGTTGTGTTATGTTTTTGAACCTCAAGTCTAATCAGAATATTAAGCTAGTGCTATTTCTGGATTATATTAACAGTTTCAAATAATAATACATGCAGAGTGTATAAGATATATAAATTATATGATGTGTTATATTTATATATACTATATATATATATATTTATATATATATATAATGTATTATTTATATATATTATAAGTAGTATATAAAGTGTGATATAGAGAATTATAATATATATATATATTAGAGAAAGTTATTTATTGAATTTGTTTTTCTTGAATTAGAATTTGAAAAATATATATTATATGTTTATATGTTTATTATAGTATAGTAAGAAGCAAAGGTACTATGATATTAATTGTGTTAAAATATTAAATACCTACATCTTGAATTGAGGTGATATGACACCGTAGAAGGATTTGAAAAAACTTAGGACAATCAATATGTATTTCCAATTTTTATAGAGTTTACCTTTGATCCATATAAAGCTAGTAAGTGGACAAAAGAATTGTAGAAGAACAATATTTTGATATATACTAACAATAGAGATGGACAAAAAAGAGGTATCTATTGTAAAAGGAGTCCCCAAAATATAGAAAATATATAGTTAATGAAAAAAACTAATGAACGAGAATGTGAAGTATGAAACTTAATATTTTTAGGTATATATACAATTTTATTGATATTTGTGAGTATTAAGCATTAAAAAATTCTCCATTAGTAAGTTAGAAAAATATAAAATTTTTCGCAGTGAAAATGTGAAGTAACAAATGAACAGTTATGAAAGAGGGGTGACAAGTTATAGAAAAATCTTAATTAAATATATAAAATAAAAAAATTTAAAAGATGCATACTCAGGAATTGTTAGAATAAGGGTGTATACAGAGACGAACCCTGTGAAAGATAGTTTTTGAAAGAATTATAAGGCAAATGTTTTGAAATTTCATTTTGCGTGGAAATTTTTTTAATGAAAAAAGATGCAAATTTAGTGCAGGTATGAAAAAAGTGTTCACTTTTAAAATGTTAAGTATGATCGAAAAAAATACAAAATAGCGTGAGAAGATAAAAAGAGTGAAAATTTTTGAGAATAGAATAGCTTAGGCACCGGTAAGACTTACATAGTACATTTTTAAAAGAAAATTAATCTGTTTTAAAAGAAAAAGAAGTTGTCATTGAAGGCAAATTGGATACATGAGTTTATCTCCATATTTGTTATTGAATCTTGCAACAGTTTACTAAGGACCCAAGGTATGAAGTGGGTTTTCAGATTATGATAGAATTGGTGGCTGTTAAAATGGTCGCGTGCATAAATTGCTGTGAATAGGATTCCAGGTGATAAGTTGACAGGCATTATGCTTGGAATGTGTGTGTCCAGGCGATGGGCAGAAAGGTTGGTGCCAAGCGATGGCTGGCCAATATCGGTTCTAGGAGAGGATAGGCGATGCAAAGATTAGAATGCTTGGATATGGCTAGAAAATGGTGCCCAAGATGATGGTATGTAATAGTGGCACAGAGAGTAAAGCTTGTGTGTATAGTCCACTAATGCCACGTAATTATAAGTGACTGTAATGACAATTGCCCTTCGGAGTGATGATGTAGTGTTGTAGAACTGACACATTGTGTTTGTTGCATGTGTTGTTTCGATTTGTAACTATTTTTATTTGTGTTGTGTAGTATCTGTAGGTAAAGATGGTGTAGTCGTAGATTGGACTAATATCCAGTAGAGAGTGCATAATTATAGATAAAAATCCTTTAAAAATGATTCCATGAAACAAGTATATCTGATACTATATGGATAAACTAAGACGGTTGAGATATGACTTGCTCTAGTCTTGAACAATTGGGTCAATATAAACGCAGTAAAATATGGGCATATGTAAAAACTTCGATGGTAAAAACGCAAACGAGTGTAATACCTTACAAAATATGATCTTATCAACTGTTTATTTTGAGCATGTAAAATAAGCATATGGAGTTGGTTGGTGGTCAGGGGCATCATGTAGTCTACAATGGCTTAAGGTAGTCAATTATGGAAAAAAACACCTCAAAAAATCATTGTGAATTTGTTTCAGTTATTGATCAAAACAACTGTCATATCCCCCTTAACATGAATTTGAAAAATTTTGATTGTAAATTGTATGCAGAAGCATAAATCACACAAGTATCATCCATAATAAGGTCCATAACATGCATTTAAAATTTTATTAATCAGTCATACGAAAGTGGTTTATGATTTTTTCTTTAATGTAAAATGAACCCATAAAAAAAGACATAGAAATGGATTTTTCAATATGAATGAAATTATTTTTTCAAAAATAGGTAGTAAAATTTAGATAGATCGTTTAATTTTCTTTTTTGTTTGGATCAATAAATGATGATGTTCATTAATTGCGAATTAAAGTCATAAATGCTTCTTTGTACGTAATATTAGCTGTATTTCATATTAAACTAGATAATAAATTTCACGGATTTATAATTGTACTATAAACAATTTTATTGTCTTATATCTGATCAGTGATAACTTTGAGTTAATGGAATTCTTTGCAGCACGCACAGATCATTTGTGGTTGATAAGATGATGAAGGCAAACCAAAGAAAAGTTGGATATTAATATATATTTAAAATATTGAAGCTATTTATTAAATATTAACATGAGAACGAGGATATGTACTATTAACACTCAACAGTGAGGGTAATAACACGTTAGACCAGTCACATTATGTAACAGCCGTAACAGTAAAACTCTTAGATGTATCATTTTGATTAAATGTCATGAGAGCTTAAATCAGACTTGTTGTTACCAATCTCCATTTTAAATGAAATTTGCTCTTGTAGCTTGTTGTCATTTGGTGTTATGTTAGGTTGAGGAAGTCTGCCAAAGTGACAATCATCTTAGATCCATATATGAAGAATTTGTGGGGTCCTGTTCCATCTGAGTCCATCAACGTCAGTGTACTCAAATGAGAGTTGTATGAACGTGTTAAGTTTCCTTCCTAGCATTTGTAGCCTACTGTAGGCATTTTATGGTAGATGTAGAGATACGCAGACTACATGATACATGTTTAATTGGTTTTTTCAGCTCCATCCATCTAGACTTTCCTACCAATGTAATCAGGTGATATAATTCTCTCTGACTTATCCTTACAAATACCATATTTCTAATTTTCTTTTTGAGCATCTGATTGTGATGTTTTCAAAGGTATATGACATGTGTACTTTAGAGATGAGAGTATTTAATGTGCTGCTTCTAGCATCGACTTCTCCAAATATTACCTCACATGTTGTAGATTGGGATCTATTCGTGAATACGATTGAGTCATTAAAATCATATTTGTGTGAGAATTATTTGTATGTCGTATATTTGCCTAGTAAGAAATATTGATTATCACTCCTTCTCCGTATTATAGTCAGCAATCTGTATACAACCCTTACTTATGTCTGAGATGTAGGAACGCACATCCGCAGACAGGAAATTTAATATTACTGGTTATATAGAATTTCATGAAAGGAATTGTTTGTCCATTGAAATGTAAGTAGTAATGTTATCTAGAGAAGGAAGGTCTTGTAGCTTGTTTTAAGATGCTCTGTGATTGATACAAAGAGTATTGTCTCCCAAAGCCGCTGACCTTTTGATTTCTAACAAGATTTGGTGAAAGAAGGATAAAAGGATTGCTTTTTTACCTCAACGCAACATTGTATCATTTGTTTAAAATCAAACCCTATTTAAATTAGCGCGTGTGATATGTCGACGTCCAAATATTTTTATAGCCACCCTACTCTACCTGAACTGCTCCTAAACCCAGTTTAAGTGTATAAACACAACTTGTGTTGATTTAGAATTATCCACTTTGATAAAAAATTGATAAATAATTCAACAGTTAATTGATTATTGTTTAAAATTTGCGCGCCTCTCCTCTCCCCCCCAACACAAGTATTAATAGTAAAACAGGAATTTACCTATTATATTTAAGGAATTAGTAAGATACTACTCTACTGTAATAGTACTATGTGGTAACATTGTAGTTTTATATTAAATTTTAAATCTGTGTGTTGCTTTCCTTTGAAATTTAAAATATTTTTAAAAACCATTATTAAGCATTAATTTTTGAACTTAAATATTACGGTATATGTGTAAGTTATAGCTTCAATGTTAATAATAAATATTAATACTAAATTATAAAGTATTTATAATAGATATATGCAAATTAATAATTAATGTAATTGGAAAGCGACTAAAGTTGTTTAAATAGTGATACAATGTATTCGCTTCGATTGTAATTTATAAGTATTTTGTTATTTAGATTCCCTTTTTAGTCATATATATTTAAATTAATTAAAGGTTAGAAAGAGTTAAATAATTAAGTATAAAATATCATATAATTATAGGCTTATTTACTATTAGAAACTAAATTTTGAAGCTTAAAATTAATAAAACTATTTTATTTTAAAAGGTGCGATATCGACGTGAAGTCAGTCTTGACCTAGATTAAATAAATTTTAAAATCCACTTGGATTTGAGTTAGTCCTAGTAATATAAATATTTTTCTAATTTATTTTTATGACCTCAGTTATCTATCAATTCTTAGATTGAATTATAATAAGTACAAATTCTACAAAATAGGTTGATAGTCTTATTACTTGTAGATATTTGGTTTCGTCTGCAATTTCAAGCCTAATAATTTCTTCCAACATTCCTATTACGTAGTATTAGTATTACTATTGAGTCACACTTTAATCGACGTCGTGAGAGAGAGATGTGGATCATGGAATCTACGAATATTTTTACTTGTCAAAGATATTCGTAATAGAAAATTCAAAAATAATGAGAATAGTTTAAAATGGAAAGTGATAATGTTGTTTAAATTTCGAAAATCATGCATGAAAGCTTTACATATAGAGTAGGTCTAAGAGTATTCTTAGTGGGAACTCATACTACTTGTTCTTGTATTAGTTTTCTCTTATGTATGAGAGTGAATGTCCCTTAATGTAAAGTAGATAATACTAACCAGAGCTCTAACTATGAAAGAGACATGGCAAGATCTTCGTACTTGTATTGTATATCTTAAGGAAATTATAAGAACCACAATCCACTTCAATTAGTGACGAACGAGGATTAAGTTCATCCGTACTAACTATGAGGAGCACATGCTGAGTTATGAAGAAGCTTGGCTAGAGCAGTTTTGTATTGGCTAGTAATTTTTCGGAATAAAATGGCTCTGTTGTGCAGATAAAACGGAATTTAAAAATTCTAATGAAAAAACCATACATGATTATTTAGATAGGAATTAAGTTTCTACCTTGTAAGCGTAACGACGTGACGATAGAAGCCCAATGAAGAGAGCTGTGTTTGTATCACTGTTAATGGGTCCTCAACAGATTTAGGCTATTAAAGGATCATATGTACACCATACTGAGTCCAGACTACACAGAGCTTTAACGAAGCTGAGCAAAGCTCTCCACTTATTCTGACAAAAATACCATGCGCCTGCACCACCAAAAGTTAGACCTAGTGTTCAGAGCCAGATTTGACGGTAAGGACTCGAGCAACCTAGAAACAGTAGACTATAAGTACAGAATATGATGTCTAGACACTTAAGTCAATCTAAGGAATTTCCTTTTATCAGTAGAGAATTCGGCGATCACCCCTGATCCTGAACAGGACTATTTAGTAGAAAAAGAAGTTTGTCACACGGTTGTTGTAACAGAAGCCCTGATGTGCATGAGTAAACGTTACTTCTCGAGACAGAAATCTTTGCTAAACATGCAGAAATAAAGCAAGTACAAACTTGTTAGATCTTCATTCCAGCAGCGCTCATCCGATGCGGGGCACAGATCCGCTGCGCTCTTCAGAGATCCATGCAGTATGACAGGTAGGGGATCAGTTCAAATAACCACCGCATGCCCATCAAGAGAGTTCAAACGTAAATGCTGAAACAGAGCCTGCAATTCTAAAACTCTAGATCTAGAATCTAGTAAGATATATTGTCAAAGAATTCCCCATGTGATAGCACGCGGTCCCCATGCATCTGCATCAGTGCAAATTAAAGATTAGCAACTTGTCTTGTTGAAGTTGCAGTAAGCAATGGTACATTAGCCGAAGGCGCTAGCTTTGCAACAGTCTTCGTCTGTTGTCTAGATCCCTTCTGATCGCACCACTTAACCAGTCAGGCACAGTACTCGCAACCAAAGGGCAGCACATAGTTAACTAGTCAGCCAAGACAGGCTAACCAACCAATGAACCCTCTATCCAGTGAAAATGATCAAACTGATCCGACAAGCCGGAGTTCAAGTGTTACTTCTGTGAATATTCAACAAGTCTATAGCTCCGCAATCAAACGTACAGTTTGTGTCAACGGGTGAAGAGCATCATCTTCAGACTTGACACTGGAGCTATCACTTCTACCGTCATCATCAAAGAGATGGACTTTGACGCTCTGTCACAGAGAGGATCGAAGTGCCTACTTGCAACCATGTCACTAAGTGCTCACAACATACAGCAGTGACAATCTGATTCTCAGTGATAGGAGAGTTGTATAGTTTCATATGAAAGACTGTGTAATGGTCAAGAGTGTTGTAAACTCCTCTTCTGTGGTTGAAGGAATAGGACTCCTCACCATTCACGAGATGGTAGAGTAACAGGATTAGTAGTTTATCTTAAAGTTAGACTGGGGGAGTAGAGATTTTACAATGAGACTAAAGCAAGTAGAATCTAGCTGAATACTTTAACACTGAAATACGATAGATAAAGTTGTATCTGAAAATGAAGTGTATTTGGTAGTTCAGGATTACTAATATGATAGGACAGTGTAAGATAAGACATTAAAGATACAAATCACTATGACTCAGGTAAAAGACTTATCTTAACATGTGATGCTTCACCAGATGGTGTAGGAGCAGTTTATCTCACATAGATTGGAAAATAGGTGACACGACCATTGCTTTTGCAAGTAGATCCATTTGACCAGCTGAGAAAACGTTATTATACTCCGTTGTAGATAGGTGAAGATGCCATGGCATCATTTTTGGTGAGTAAGAAATTCCATTCAAGATTTGCTGTGTTTGGTAGAGAGAGTGCGTCACGCCATCTATCTCACAGATCATAGCCATTACTCGTGTATTCGTTATGGAGAAAACAAACCGCCCTGACCTGAGCATGCCTCACTCAGAGGATAGCAAAAGGCGTGGCGCTATGTTCACACTAGCCGGCATACTAATTACGAATCGATTGAAATACAAACCTGGAGTTCAGAATAGTGCTAGACTGGTCTTATGTCAGTTACTTTGAAAAAACACCAATGTGGCCTTAGCTATGTATCCAGAAGATGTAAGATTTGTTCTTTTCACTATCATGGATAACTCTCAATATAAATGTGATGATGTTAGAGGGAAACACACAAAAAGACGACTGGTTGTGCATAGATCAAAGTAACTATGAGAAGCTAATCTGTGAAGTAAATGTTGGCTCATGAAGAATCAGTTGAATTGCCATGATTATAGACCATGATAAAATGAAGAAATATAGAGTTAGGTCTGTCAAGAAGATGGATGGCGTGTATGTGGGGGTCAAGGGATTTATTACTCCCCAAGAATTGTTACAATAAGAGTGTTAATGTAACTTTACCGATGATCTCCATCTGAGTTGTCTTCCAAAATGAGAAGAGTCTTGCACAGATCATGAGTTCAGTGGTGTGCCACGCATATGGGGTAATGCTGATATTGAAAAATAGTAGTAAAGCTTTGCGTTCAAGCTGTGCACAACATTTTGCGACATCAGACTCAGCTACAGCACACCTTTTGCAAAACTGGAGTTTTGGCCGAATCGAACGTGGAAACGTAACTGCCATATAGATTTATTGACAGACGACCTTCAGATGAACGATCAATGTCTTAAGTAGTTATTGAGTCGCACAGCCTTCACATTCTATAGTGGTATACGAGTTAAAAGATCGAAGACACACATCACTGCAATGTAGATACCATTGATAGTAACTAAGAATATTTTCAACCCTGGGTGATAGCCTGTGATCAATGAGTTTCAGATAATGAGCTCAGTATTCACTAGAGCTCACGAGGTTAAACTATTTATGTTTAGCACTAGTGGTATTAGGAGCATATAACATCACAGTCACCCTATCACAGTCCTGCTGGGAATGGTGTTTGTGCGCTGAAAGAGAGTCGTTAGGCTATAGTGATTCAGTAAACCGCTATGAGGTAGAATTAATGTGGTACGGGTAACAAATTTTCATGCTCATCGACGAGTAAGATGGCGTAAAGAACAGGTTCGTTAGCCAAATCAGCAGAGGCACAACTCCTCATTTTAACATACATGTGTTTGCACCAGTGTGAATTGCTGTGATGAAGTACGAAATTATATACTCACACTTGAGCTTACTACGTTCCACCATGTCACAAGTCAGTGATCCCATCATCAACATACACAAAGCTCTTAAATCTCATGACAAAACCTCCATTAGAATGACGATGCAGTTTGGGGTTACGATAATGTGTATCTGAGAAATTATGGGAGAGGGGAAGAGTAAATGGTTGCCAGGTTCAAATTTGTTTCAATGTACGGACCGGTGTCTTAATAAAGTTTAACAAGTACAAATATATGGAGCTCTCTCTTAGTCCGTAGTGTCATGCAGACCGCAGTTAAAAATTAATCTTGTGCAGATAAGATGAGTGCGAATCTAGTCATCCCACCAGATTCTGACGGTTCACAACCAACTCAGTTTGTT